>OX244028.2:88389718-89650968 GCA_945859785.2 Tridacna gigas
TCCTATTCCCCCAAAGACTTATTGAACCTCCTGACGCTGAGTATTATCTTGACGCTTATCCATAATATAGTTATTAGATCTCGTGACGCTGAATACATGTTACTAGTCTGTAATACACTGGTAATAGGTTGGTTCTCGTGACGCTGAATACCTCTTGTGGCTAATCCCTAATACAGTGGTTGAATCTCGTGACGCTAAATTTTTCGTACAGCTAACTAGCCAGTAATACAGTGGTTGGATCTTGTGACGCTAAATACGCCTTCATTAGGAATATGGAATTTACATTATTTGGAAAGGTAAGTTAATTGATATTTCTTGTTTCTGTTTTTTTGCCACTTATAATGTCGAAATTCATTATAATAGATCTACTCATTCGTTGTAATTGTTATATTCTCTGACGCTCCTACATTTATCCGCCATATTTCGTGGCGCTAATTCTCTACTGACTTCACACCTCTCGACGCTCGTACAGTTATCGTGACGCTAAGTCGGTAGGTGGATTTATCCCATAGTTGGATCAAAATACATACTAATAAAGGCTTTTTTGATAGAATATGTCATATACTCCATTATTGCTTCAAAAACAACATGAAAAGTGGAATATTTGGGCTTGTGACGCTTCCTGACATTTCCTGGCACTTCCTGACATTTCCTGACGCTGATTAGGGAGACCGCCCGAGAACTGGAAAGAAACGCCTGACAGGATTGGACACCTGAAACTTTGTCGGAAATGTCAATCTACTTTCTCTTTTTGGACCAGGACTCGTCACGGAAACAGGACATTATAATATGTAAATTTACTTATATGCAGAGTTTCTAGTAAACCTACTGAAATCAGGCAAAAAAGTAAACAAAATAGGGTGCCCTGGCAACTTTAAGTTAGATCTAGTTTTGAAATTAATTTCTCTGCCAGCGACTAACATTTGTGCCCAAAATAATTTCCGTACTTTAAATGTATGATTTAAATCTAAATGCATTTAACACCCGTAAAACGGTCATGTTTGCCTACTTTTGGCGGCTAAATTGTGGACAGCGTTGATCTGGAAAGATCAGACTGCAAAGAACGTGCAGTCTCGGCCTGAATCTACACTGTCCTATAAGGAGATATCCCTCCCCCCGAAATAACTGGGAAATAGCATAATTTGGTTTCATACTATCGGCTTGGACGTTTATTTTTACTTATTTAGCAGGCTAAGGGTTACTTAACCCTGTATCAGGGGAGGTAACCAATCTGCCTTTGACCGAGATGTATAGATTTTACATAAAGCAGAAGTTGAACTGAAAAATGGACGAAGAAAGCCTGAAAGCTTCTATAGATACTTACAAGCAACAGGTACAATTTATATTTAGTTTTGATAGATTTATAACGTATACACAGTAGCTTTTGATTATATACTAAAACGATTCATCCAGACTTGTTTCTTTCCAGAACTCAAATCGTTTCATCCAGACTTGTTTCGTTCCCTAATGATTACGGCCGCGAATAACTGGCTTTAAATTTGGAATGGGAGAGGTCCATTTCTATCATCTATGTTATATGTATGTTTGTGAATTAAAAAGTGCATAGCATATTTTCCGATATGCAAGGATTAAACAATTTATCAAGAGAACTTTTTAACAATAATTAGGTGGTCAAAATAAGTTTACACTATATATGGTCGATGTACCAAATTTCGTAGGGTACCTGTTTTCGAACCCAAAATGATATCCAAGTTTTCTTGGAAACTATGAAGTGAATGACGTCGCTGTTTAGAGTGAACTACTAATTTGAATGTAAACAACAGTGTCACTGCCGATAATTTATAAAATGAAAATGCAACAAAAACAAGGCAGTACGCATGTTACTAAAGGAAAGATCAGTTTTAGTGACAAATTTCTTATTACTTTTTTCAACCGATATGTGCCTAATTTAAATCTCTGTCTGATATTTTATTTTAATCCTGAAAAATTCCCGACATGTGACATAGTCAGTCTCTATGCCAAAAAGTCATGTGACCATACTGGAATAATGAGACAAGAGTCCGGTCTATAATTAGATCAGAGAGATCAGAGAATTGGTGACCTATTTTTTTCAGTCGCTTGTGAATGAACGCTTTTTCAAGAACATTTGCTGCTACAGAGAGAAGACTTTTCCAGCCCTTTTATTAAGATATTCAGTAGTTTTCAGATGTTTTACGATAAAATAGTGTTTAAAACAATTCCTAATCTGTCCTCATGGGTGCATATAAATTGATAGAAGGGACCAGAATGCCTTAATTTTTGTTATCTTAGTATTCTGATGTTGCCGTCACGAGAGGGCAAATGGTTGCCATGACAGTAATCCATCCATTTCATCGCGCTTCAAAAACTTAGGATAATTGACCCAGAGCTGCTCATTTTCATTGTTTAAAACAGTCCCTCCTTGTGATCGTTTAGGCCTTTAATGAGTTTTGGTGTACATAATGAATTTTAGTTTTTTATTTATGACCTGTTCTATAGATAATGAAAGCCACGAAATGAGGGCATGTTTTCCCATGCCCCAATTCAGCTTCCGGCTAAAGATTGAAAGGTGAAATATGTTCTTGCCATTGAATATGCATGATTCAGGCAGAATTTATGTTTTTATATGCATTTAAATTTGATTTTTTTGTTTATAAAATGTTTATTGTAATCAGTTTTTTATCTAGATATGCGTAAGCTAAAATTGTCAATTTAGTCCCACGAAAATAGGTAAGACCACCATAGATTTTAATTGGAGCCAAACAAATAAGCAATTTATTCCTTCTACTTGTAGGTAAGCCCAAACTTGCATTCACACTGAGTGTGCCAAACATAGAATGTACACAGTAAGAAATGATTCTGACTCTTTGGAGCACAAATGCTATCATTTGGGCCACATGAATTTTCTTGTATGCAAATGTTTTCAATATGGTCATTGATTGATTGATTGATTGTATGGTGTTTGATGCCATTTCACGTTATTTCAGTAATATCTCAGAGGCCAGTGCACCTTTCATGCTTTCCTGGTGTTTCTTATACCAATACTCCGCACTATATTCTTTCCAAGCCACTGGCTGTTTTCCCACATAACCATCGTCTAAATAATGTTCAACAGTGAGAAAGGAATGAATCCTATCACAATGACTATCATTAATTCTCTGAAAGAAATTTCCCAAGCCAGGGATCGAACAATGACCCCTCGTTCTTGAGTCCTGTATGCTACTCAGGCTCGGCATTTTCAGTTTGAACCAATCCAAAATTTTGTAGAGTAAGGTAATCCCCTGGTTTCGAGTACTCCCAATCCTTTGGCTTCTGATTACAGTTAGAACAAGTAAACCAGGCAATACAGGCTGCAGGAGAAACACAAGATCTACTTGCATTACGGCAGGATTTGGAGGAACTCATCAACCTAACACAAGGTTCATCCAACCTTACTATTTTCCTTTCCTTAACTCTTTACCACACAATCCTGAGTTTTAATGAGCCTGAGGAAGAAGCCTTTTGAAAACATTGTGGGAAAAGGAGAAAATGCTGGTAACCGTATCTTTTCCTTTTCCCACAGTGTTTTCTGCCCTATCAAAGACAAAAATGGTCATTTGAACATTACTTATTTTGTCGTCTGCAAATCCTTTCAGTTTGGACACGTACAAAAATTTATCATTTGTCAAGGGTTAATTCTATACCAGTAGACAAGCTTAACCCTTTCCCAAATGACAAATTTTGGACTGGTCCAAATTGAAAGAGTTTGCAGACGACAATTTTAAATTTGATGAAAATGGCAGGAAGTTCTCAAAAAGGGTAGAAAACACTGTGGGAAAAGGAGAAATTGCTCGTTACGCGCAATTTCTCCTTTTCCCACAGTGTTTTCAAAAGACTTGTACTGCAGACACGTGAAAACCAGGGCTTGTTTGGGAAAGGGTTAAAGACCTGATCATTTTGGAAACAATTGCATACGACAAATATCTGAGGAAATGATTGGATATAAAAGGTTTCAAGACTGTGTGGGAGTAGGAGAAAATGCTAGTTACTAGCATTTTCTCATTTTCACACTATGCTTTCAAAGTGCTTTTTCAGGGTAGGATCAGCTGATGAAGGTATATACCCAAGAACAATTTGGTATGTAGAAAAATCCAGATATTATCAATTTCAAGGCTATTTTTCAGACTTTGTCCAATATGTAAATCTTTGTCGTTTGGTACAGAGTTAAGACAAAATTTTGTCTGCGGGATCCAGAAAACAAGATATACATGAGCCATGCTCTGACAAAAGGGGGTTTAATGCATCTCTGCAGTACATTGTATCAAGCTGGCCATTACATAATTATGAATCTTTAATTTAAGCTGTTTCTGTTTAACAACCAACTGAATCATGAGGTAGACTGGTTCTTGGACATATAGAAAATTGACCGATAGTAAAGAGGTTTGGCCCAGGTCAGCCTGCGCAGACTGTGCAGGCTGACCTGGGTGGATACTTTTCACAGATGCATGAAGCCCCTTTTTCACAGAGCATGGCTCCTATATATGAGTTTTATAACTCTGACATGGTTATACATGTATATGAGTGGCAGTTCAGCATGTGTGGACTGCAAAGGCTGACTTGGGTTGATACTTTTTGCAGATGTGCTAAACCCACTAAACCCCCTTTTCACAGAGCATGACACATTTGTGGGGGGGGGGGGAACCATGACCCAAATACTTGTCTTTAAGGTCTGAGACTTGATTACTTTGCTTGTATTGTTATGGCATGGGGGGGGGCTCTCTTATGATGCCCTGACTGTTTTGTTATTCAGGACAAGGACATGGTTATTTTGTTTACAAGTACAACAATGACATATAGGTGTGGTTGGGGACTATGACATGAATATTTGTCTTCTAGAACTAGAACATTATCTTTTTTTATGGCTATGATGTGATAATTTTTTTTCTTGATGTGGATTACTTTCAGAAAGTTTACTATCACTGAGAAAGAGTGCCCTTTTAAAACAACTAGATGATGCAGATCACACAACAGAACACAATGACCCTGAAGTTGGTGCATGTTCATCAGGAGCTGCTGTGTCAAACAAAACTATTGATGATGAATATGCAGCATTTCAGGTGCATGGAATATGAGCCATGCTCTGGCAAAAGGGGGCTTAATTTATCTCCGTGATCCATGATACCAAGCAAATTATCACATAATTATTGATCCATAAAAACCATTTTGTCTAACAACTGACTGAATCATAAGATAGATTGGTCTTTTGACACGCAGAAATTTGACCAATAGCAAGAAGTTTTGTCCCAGGTCAGCAGGCTGACCTGTGTCGATACTTTTTGCAGATGCATTTAGCCCTCTTTTCACAGAGCAAGGCTCATATATCTGAATCTTTTCCAGCTATTGCTTTCTTGTACCTAGCTGATATTTATAGCAACCTAGCATTTCTTAACCCTTTACCACATAATCGCAAGTTTTACCAACCTTGAAGAAGTAGACTTTGGAATACATGGGAAAACACTGGTTAACTGGCATTTTCGCATTTCCCACAATGCTTTCTACTCTTCCAAAGGCAAAGTTGAGCTTTTTAGCCATGTTAAATGTGTCGTCTGCAAATGCTTTCAATTTGGACCAGACTAAAATTTTGCCATTTGGTAAGGAGTTGACCCTGCACATGAGAACGAAGTTGAGATGCATATTGAATTTATTTGCTGATAAAAGAGTTGGTATGGTTCAGATGAAGAAATTTGTTGTTGAAAGGAAAGAAAACATTGTGGGTGTTTTCAGCATTTTCCCCTTTTCCCTCAATATTTCCAAAGGTCTTTTTCATCAGGGTCATTAAAACTCAGGATTGTGTGGGAAAGTTTCAAACAAATAGACACTGGAGTAGTGTCTTTGGACAGCACAGTTACATCAACTTGATGTCTAAATGAGGACCCTTTATCACACAATTCTAAGTTTAACCCTTTACCACACAATCCCGACTTTTAACGACCTTAAGGAAGAAGCCTTTTGAAAACATTGTGGGTAAAGGAGAAAATGCTCGTAACCAGCATTTTCTCCTTTTCCCACGATGTTTTCTACCGTTCCCAAAACAAATTTCAATTTTTCAGTCAATTTTATTTTGTCGTCTGCAGATGCTTTCAATTTGGACAAGACTAAACTTTTGTCGCTTGGTAAAGAGTTAAATGACGCTGACAAAGAACGCTTTTGAAAATATTTTGCGAAAAGGAGAAAATGCTAGTAAAATGTAGGACTCATAACCTGGCGGCCTCAGGTTTGAGCCTCTCTGGATGTACTGGGTTTTTTGTAGCAGTGTCCTTGGGTAAGACAATTCAGAGCCCTAGGCTAGTATTGGTGAAACCTAGGACATACATGAACTTGTGAACTATCACCATGATGTGACTGAAATAATGTCAAAAGCAGCGTTAACTCTTTACCACACAACAAGACCTTGGGATGGCCCATACTGAAAGCACTTGAAGACGACAAAAATAAATGTTACTCAAAAAAATGAAATTTGTTTTTAAAAGGGTAGAAAACATTGCGGGAAAAGGAGAAAATGCTGGTTACCAGCATTTTCTCCTTTTCCCACAAAGTTTTCAAAAGGCATCTTTCTAAGGGTCATTAACAGGCAGCATGGTGTGGTAAAGGGTTAAACACAGTTCAATCAGTGAACTGCATAGATATCAGGATCAACAATTTCAGTAAAACTCCTATTTTTTTCATGCAAGTGTGAAGAGTGTTGCCCGCAGGTATGTCGTTAAATGAAGATGCAGGATTTCAGAGTAACAGGGTTAATTTTTCATCAGACAAAAGAGTTTTAGATTTTTTATTTAAATAAAAAAGGCTAATGACAAATCAAATCTGGCCCAGTTGATGAAAATTATCTTTGAAAGGGTAGAAAACTTTGTGAAAAAAAAAAAGGAGAAAATGCGAGCACCAGTATGTTCTCTTACTCAGGGTTGATAAAACACAGGATTGTTTGGTAAAAGGTTAAATTCAGGTTGTTCTTTTGTCTACAGGCCATGTTAGGAGATGATGTAACACAGACAAATCAAGACAACTCCACACAACAACAAAGTGACAATCTTAACAAAAGTCTATCAGATTTGTATGCTGATGTGGTTGGGACAAAATGTAGGGCCCCTTTTGTTCAAAGCTGGGGTGAGAAAAGTTATGGAAATGCATTGATAGTTGGAATTGAGGACTCTCTTTCAGAAGATGAAATACCAAAGGTATGCATTGGCTAGAAAACAATCCCTATAAAAACAGGAATTCATTTTACTTTAACCCTTTACTAACCCATGTGTTAGCGACCCTGAGGAAAAGGCCTTTTGAAAACATTGTGGAAAAAGGAGAAAGTACTAGTAAGTTTGTGGCACATTTTTTGTAATTCTAAGTGTAAGTAAAAAAAAAAAATGAGCCATGCTCTGTGAAAAGGGGGCTTAATGCATTTGCTGAAAATATCTACCTGGGTCAGTCTCCTGAGTCTGCGCAGGCTGACCTGATCCGAAACATTTCGCTTTTGGTAAATTTTGTTGCATGTTCAAGGACAGTGTACCTCGTGGTTCAGTAGGTTGTTATACAAAACAGATTTTAGGGATGTATAATACTGGGATGACTTGCTAGGTATCATGCATTATAGAGATGCTTTACCAGAGCATGGCTCAAATTTAATATTTAGTAATTAAGTTTTGTGTATGTGTAGAGTTACAATAGAACTTACCAGAAAAATTTAGTAAAATATGATTCAGTGACTGAATATCTTAGCAAATCACATGGCTAGTCGCAGAAGTTTTAGATAAGAATTTAATTTAGAACTGCCGTTGAATACAGACATAGAACTAATATTTGAAAGCTTTTGGCCATTTTTCTTCATACACAAAGCTACTGGTAGGCTCAAAATTTACAGATAGTCTGATATCAGTATATAGTAGCTTTAAATGTGAAAGAAGTCAAGGAAGTAAAGAGTGTTTTAAAATTCATTTATTGTAGGTAAGAGTAATGTTTTGTAATCCCACCCACCAGTCCATGCTTCCATGTAAATATTTTCTCGATGGGGAATGTAAATTTACAGAAGAGAAGTGCAGGTTTGTCATACCCGACCTATCCTCTTTGTGCCACCTGCATCTATCCTCTTTTGTGCTACATATATCTATCCTCTTTGTGCCATCTGCACATATCTTTTCATGTTGAATGTACTTATCCTTTTTATGACATCTGCACCTATCTTCTCCTGTTACCTGCACCTATCCTCTTTGTGCTACATTTATCTGTCTTCTTTATACCAAGTGTACCTATCTTCTTGGGTTAACTGTACTTATCCTTTTTCTGCCATATGCACCTATCCTCTCTGGCTACCTGCACCTATCAGTACTCTTTGTGCTAACTTCAACTATCCTCTTTGTGCCAGCAGCACCTATCCTCTTTGAGCAGCCTGCAGCAATCCTCTTTGTGCAGCTTTCACATATACCTATTGTGTCACCAACATGTGTCCTCTTTATGGCTCTAACACTTATTCTCTTTGTGTCATCTATCCTCTTTACAACTCTTGCAGTTATCCTGAAGTTAGCCACATTCACCTATCCTCTTTGTTCCTTTTTCAGCTGTGTTTTCTGCCCCTTCAGATACAAATCAAATTCATTTGAGCTACATTTAATTTCTAGTCTGCAACTGCTTTCAGTATGAGCAAGTCTCAAATTTTGATGTCTATTAAAGAGCTGACTCCTGGAATGCCACTGATGCAAAATCATTATTTTCAGTCAGTTAATGAGACCAAATAATCATTGTTTTAGGGCTGTATTTTCATTAGAATACTGAAGTTTCAGACACTGTAAATCGAAGATCAGATTTTATTTTCATGGTGAACTTTCTTATTGGGTACAGATAAGCAGTACTGGGCCTGTATTCATCAACCATTCTAAATTGCTATCTCAGTTGAATTCTATTTGCAGAAAGAAACACAACTTCTGGTTGGCTAAACCTTCTTGGCTAAATCATTTGGTTAAGCCAATCAGAAATTGTTTTACTTTCAAATTTAGAAAATTTTTTAGAATAAGACTGTTATCAAGAAATATTGGTGAATACGAGCCCAGATTGGTGAAGAGATACTTCCTTTCTATTTTAGATGTAGTCATGGTTACTTGGTGGCCCTGGAAGAATTGCAGGAATATGAGGAACCAGATTATAGGTAGATTGTTTAATACTTTACTGAACAATCCTGTGATTAACGACCCTAAGGAGGCGGCCTTTTGAAAACACTGGGAGAAGCCAGTAGCTTTGGTTGTCTGTTTTTGAAGAAAGTGTCCAGGTATTGTTGTAACCCTGATGTTGTAATCTCTGTCGTCATCTGTATCGTAGTCATAATGCAACACACTTTGACATTTTTTGATATCTTTGTTAACCCTTTCCCAAACGACAAATTTTGGACTGGTCCAAATTGAAAGAGTTTACAGATGACAATTTTAAATTTGATGGAATTGGCAGAAAGTTCTCAAAAAGGGTAGAAAACACTGTGGGAAAAGGAGAAATTGCTCGTTGTGAGCAATTTCTCCTTTTCCCACAGTGTTTTCTAAAGACTTGTACTGCAGACACTTGAAAACCAGGGCTTGTTTGGGAAAGGGTTAATACAGAAGATATTAGCTTCAAACTTTGACAAGTTCTCATTTATCAAAAGGGGAACCTGCACAATAAGGGCAAGAAACCATCAAAGTATATTTGACACTGTTATGCCTTTTTTTGACTTAGAATTTTCACTGAAAATCAAGCAACTGCAGCCAAATGTGCAACCGCATGTGGTGCTCTTGTTCTCCTTTTTCCATGATGTTTTCTACCTGTTCGAAGTCAAATTTCAGTTTTTTAGTGGTATTTAATTTGTCGTCTCCAGATGGTTTCAATTTGCACTGGTCTAAAATTTTGTCGGACAACCCAGAGAGGAAGAAAGCTGTTGAAAATATCATGGATATCTTAACCCTTTAGTACACGACAAAAAATGTTGAATTGTTCAAATTGAAAGCAATTGCAGACTACACTTCAAATATAGCTCAAAGTATAGAACTTGCCTTCAACAGAGTAAAAAACATTGTAGGAAAAAGGAGGAAATGCTCGTAACCAGCACTTTCTCCTTTTTCCTACAATGTTTTTTACTCTGTTGAAGGCAAGAAAAAGGAGAAAGTGCTGGTTACGAGCATTTCCTCCTTTTCCCACATTTTTTTTCCAAAAGGCTTCTTTCTCAGGTATTGTGCTGTGAAGGATTCCCCCGTAGAGCACAAGGCAAACTTTCGATGCTTTTTCCTATATATTTGATAGAAATCAGAATGCATAGAACATGCAGTCCATTCATGGATCTAGTCTGTAAGTGTCTATTGTCATATTTTGGCCAAACAACATTGAAATTTGAGTATTTAGATCTTGTTTTTTTTCTGCACCTGAAAGAGTAAATTTTATGTATTTAACCCTTTAACTCTTTTACCAGAAGAGAAAAATTTAAACTTGTCCAAAGTGAAAGCATATGCAGGTGACAATTTAGATGAGGCTCTTATAGTTTGAAATGTTTCTGAAAGCCTAGAAAACAAAGTGGGAAAAGGAGAAAATGCTGGTTACCAGGAAAATTTATATTGTTTCATCTCCAAAAAAGTAGGACAAAATTCTAATTGGAAACAATTCAATATTTGTCATGTTGTTTTTAACCCTTTACCACACAATGCTGAGCTTTAATGACCCCGGGAAATAGGACTTTTGAAAACATTCAGAGAAAAATAGGAAATGCTAGTCACCAGCGTTTAATTCTTTTTCAACAATGTTTTCTACCCTTCCAAAAACAAATTTCATTTTTTAAATCATATTTATTTTGTTGTCTGCAAATGCTTTCAATTCAGACAAGTCCAAACTTTTGTCATTTGCTAAAGAGTTGAAAGCTTGTATTGCAGCTGAAGGTATTATTAATGACCAGTAGAGCATTAAAAACAACTTCCATTGCTTTTGTGGATATTGTAGCTCAAGATCAGACTACACAGCATATAGAGTCTGATTTGGGATCTGTGCTGTAAGATTTAGCATTTTTGTGCTGTATTTTGTTTGAAACAGCTTTAAAATAGCAAACTTTTTGTCTTTTTCCAAGACTGCTGATTTGATTGACCTAGTTCTCAATCTGTAAATTTTTATCAATTTACTTTTTACTTATTTCCATTAGCTTGTTAAAGATAGAAAGCAAATGCCTGGCATGTTATGAAGATGATATATGGTACAAAGCAACAGTTGTTGATATTGGTGAGGACACTATAACTGTCATGTTTGATTCGTATGAAGATGAGGCTGTACCACTTGCCATTGAGGATGTCTTACCTATTGGTATTATTATATATACCTTTCACTTTTTACCAGATGAGAAAAGTTTGAGTTGTTGAAATTGAAAACAATTGTAGATGACAAAGTAAATATTAACCCGAGAACTGAAGTTTGTCTTTTAAATGGAAGAAAATATAGTTGGAAAGGGTTACAACCATTTTCTCCTTTTCCCACAATGTTTTCAAAAGCCATCTTTCTCAATGTCATTAAAACATGGGATTGCATGGAAAAGGGTTAAAGTACCTCTCTCATTTATTGTTGCCTTTGTGGCCTGCATAGATCAAGATAAACTGCAAAATGTGATTTACATCTGATCCATGATTTACGATGTCTGCTTTGCTAAAACATACTTGACAAAGGCAACCTTGGAAACGCCATTGCTTGGATTTCATTTCTTGTCTAAATATTTCTGTAAGGTTTATTGAGGGTCTAAGTGTGACATTCTTCATTATGCCCTTGTGAAATGACCGTTTATGGGGGTAAACTGGAACCTGCCACTTTTGTTGCGACTGCCTCCATTAGTTTTTCTGTCGTCATGTTGAAACTTTGTACAAATATCAACCAGAAATTCAAGTTGTTCATGATGCAATTTTTTTGATGTCTGCATTTAACACTTTTCCAAAGACAAAACCTTTGAGTTGTCCATATTAAAAACATTTTGTGGGCCGTTAAATAAATGGGGCTCAGTTGCTGAGATTTGTTGATGGAAAGGTAGAAGACATTGTTGGAAAAGGTGATATGCTTTTTACATGCATTTTCTCCTTTTTTAGCAATATTTCAAGAGCCATCTTCTGTGGTCGTAAAACATGGGATTGTTTTGTAAAGAGATAAGAGTTGGAGAATTACTCTACTCAGCACAGCTTTGCTCATTAATATCTTGACAAGATTAATTCAGAACACTAAAACATGTATTTGATTTTCCTTTCTGTGAAGTAAAGTGAAACCTGTATTAACACTTTCACTACTAACTGCAGAAATGCCACTTTTTCTGAGCTTGTGAAATTGATTTTGAAAATGACTTTTATCATAGTTCAAAAACAGGGTAGCAGACAGAGTAGATCGAAGATCAGGCTGCACATTCTGAGCAGTCTGATCTTGATCTACACCATCCACAAAAGCCACTCAAGTTGCCATTAGTAGTGAAAGAGTTAAGCAAGCATCCAAGGGACACCCAATATTTGCTTTATAAAGACAGGTGCTTGCTTACTACAGGTACATTTCATCCCTTTACCACACAACAAAATTTTGGACTTGTCCAAATTAAAAGCATTTGCAGATGACAAATCCAGTTTGGCTCAGAAGATGACTTCTGTCTTTGAAGAGGGAGAAGACATTGTCGGAAAAGAAGAAAATGCTGGTAACTAGCATTTTCTCCTTTTCCCACAATGTTTTCAAAAGCTTTCTCTGTTATGGCCATTAAAACCTCAGATTGTATAGTTGAGGGTTATATATATTTTTCTTTCATTGCCAACTCGGTATCTACCTGCTCGGTGCAGGTTGCTTGCCTAATCCTTAAAGCACCTTTCACAACAATAGAAGCCTTTGTAGTCAGTAAAGATCAAGATCAGACTGCACTAAATGTGCTGTCTTATCTATGATCTACACTATCTGCTTAGCTGAAACATTCTGAACAAGAGCAAACTTATAATTGCAATTATATGAGTTAAATTTCTATACTGAAAGTGTCCATTTGGTTTATTTGGCACTCAGAGGCTTAACTCTTTACCACACAATCTCAAGTTTAATGACCCTGAGAAAGAGGCCTTTTTAGGACACTGATGTCATCTGCAATTTCTTTCAATTTTGACTAATCAAAAATTTTGTCGTGAGTTAATGGAGATGGCCAGTAAGAGAGGTTTTACTGTATTTGTCCCTCGTGTAATTTGTCATAAGTCTTAAAATACAATGCACAGCAATGGGTTAATTTCTATGGAGCTGTAATAGAGAATTGAACTTTTCAGAGCATGTGGAAGAGTCCTCTGATAGTGAAGATGAGCAACCAATCACAGGGCAGGATTCTGAGGATGATCAAGACTCACTTCCCGTGTTCCTATGGAAACCACCATCACATGGTCTTGGGGATCTAGGTCAGTGGGAGGCACACACAAAGGTAAAATATATATTTCAGTGGGAGACAGGAGTGTAATGGTAGAGTGTCAGTATTGACCTATCTCTTTACCAAACAACAAAATTTTAACTGCCCAAATTGAACACATTTTAGACGACAATATAAATGTGAGAAATGAGTTTTTTGAAGAGTAGAAAACAGTATGAGAAAGAAGAAAATACCAATTTCCAGCATTTCCTCCTTTTTCCACAATACTTTCAAGCATCTCCTTTTTCAGGGTTTGTTAAAACTCAACATTAAAGTAATGTTCGCATAACATGGTCCAAGGACTGGTTTTGTTTCGAGGAAGTAATAATAGAAATTGATTTACCCTGTACCAAATAATTCCAAGTTTAACACCCTATGGAAGAAGCCTTTTAAAAACATTGTGGGAAAAGGAGAAAATGCATGGTAAGTAACATTTTTTCCTTTGCTCACAATAATTATTTCGAGCCTGTCAAAGACCTAAGTTCATTTGTACTGCTTTAGGATTTGTCATCTGCAGATGCTCTCAAATTGGAAGAGTCTAGATTTTTTTTGTGAGGGGAAGAGTCAACACAACTTACAGAACTTAGAATATACTCATTGTAAAATGATTGGGTTTAATTCCATCAGATGACAGAATGTTAGACATGTCCATATTGAAAGCTTGAAAGCAGTTACAGATGCCAAATTTGGCTCAGAAATAATTCTGTGATGGATTGATGAAAGGAAAGTCATTGTGGCTTTTTTAGATACTAAGAAGATCCAAATACAGCAGTTTTAAGTTTTTTTTTTTTTTCCTCAAAATATCTCACAAGATATTGGACTAGAGATCCAATATCAGCCTCTGTGCAGTCTCATCTTGATCAAAACTGTCTGCATAAACTTGTCAATTCATGCTCAGTATTCTAACTATGAACCCTTTACCACACAACCACCGGTTTTCATGACCCTGTAAAACAAGCCTTTTGAAAACATTATGGGAAAAGGGAAAATGATGGTAACTGGCATTTTCTCCTTTTCTCACAATGTTTTCTACAGTACCCATAACAAATTTCAAATTTTCAGCACCATTTATTTTTTCTTCTGCAAATGATTTCAATTTGGACCAGTCAAAGTTGTCGTTTGGTAAAGAGTTAATATAGACTCAAGCTGAAGAAGAATAGAATAAGCAAAGAACAATTTCTCCCATTGCCACACCTTTTAAAATGTATTAATGTAGAAAGCTTTTTTCATGTTGACTTTTTAGCTCACCTGAGCATGAGGTACTCAAGGTGAGCTTTTGTGATTGTGCTGTGTCTGTTCGTGCATTGTCCCCCATCAACAATTACCCTGTGTGCACTCTGGAGGCCACATTTTCAGTCTGACACTCATGAAACTTTGGCAGAATGTTGGTGATAGCTTCGACAAGTTCAGATTGGGTCCTGTCAGGTAAAGAGTAGGTCACTGGGACAAATCTGTGGTTGTCGTCCATGGTTGCGAGGTAAAGCATCGGCCTTGTAACCGTAAGGTCTTTAGTTTGATACCCGGAAGCGGGTGTCAATTTTGGGCGTAAATACTGATGTAGTTTCCAGGAAGCAGAATTGAGGGAGAATAGTATAAATTGCAAGAACTTGTTTCACAATCATTGTAAAACAAATATGATTAAACTCTTTCTAGAGGCAACATTTTCCGCCCAATACTCATGAAACTTGGTCAGAATCTTTGTCTCCATAATATATCAGACAGGGTTGAAATCGGGTCACATCTAGTCAAAAAGTAGGTCACTGGGACATATCTTAGAAAAATCTCGTCTGTACTCTAGAGGCCTCATTTTCAGTGTGATGCTCATGAAAGTTGATCAGGATGTTTGTCTTGATGATATCTAGTGCAAGTTCAAATTTGGATCACATTGGGTCAAAAAGTAGGTCACCAAGACATATGTTAGAAAAAGCTAATGTGCACTGTAGAAGTCATATTTTTAGTGTGATAATCATATACCTTGGTAAGAATGTTTGTCTTAATGATATTACAGACAATTTCGGAATCAAGTTATGTCAAGTCAGAAAGTAGGTCCCTGGGACAAATCTTAGAAAAACCTTGTGTGCACTCTAGAGGCCACATTTTCAGTTTGATACTCGTAAAACATGGTCAGAATGTTTGTACTGGTGATATCTTAAACAAGTTTTAAACAAGTTTTAAAGTTTTGGGTTGTGTTCAATTAAAAAAAAAAGTTCACTAACACACATGTGTTTACATCATCACAACCAGGATGTTTTGACCAATCCTCGATGACTTTACTCCGTGAGGGCTTTAGGGCCAATGGCCCTTTGGTTCATTGTTGTTTAACTCTGTACCACACAACACATATTTTAGATTAGTCCAAACTGGAAGCATTTGCAGGCAATCAAGTAACTTTAGCTCAAATGGAGAGATTTGCCTGTAAAAGGCTACAAAACTGGTTACCAGCATTTCCTACTTTTTCCATTTTGTTTTCAATAGCCTTTTTTCTTTAATCTCATTTAGGCATAGGATTGTTTGGTAACGGCAAGCTATGAGTCTTTCATAAGTGCAATGTTCAGTAGTCTCTTACTGTGTAATACCCCATCCCAAAACCCCAAACTAGACTGTTTTAATCATGTTTTTTTTTTTTTTTAGGGAATAGGCAGTAAACTGTTAACCAAAATGGGTTATGAACCAGGAAAAGGATTAGGGAAGGCTGGAGAAGGGAGAGTGTTACCAGTTCCCATACAACTTTTACCTCAAGGTTAGTTTCACTTTCTTAACCCTTTACCACACAGTCCCGACTTTTAACAACCCTGAGAGAAAAACCCTTTGAAAACATTGTGGGAAAAGAAGAAAAAGCTGGTAACCGGCATTTTCTCCTTTTCCCACAATGTTTTCTACCCCTTCCAAAACAAAATCAATTTTTCAGTCATGTTTATTTTGTCGTCTGCAAATGTTTTCAGTCTAAAATTTCAGTGTTTGGTAAAGAGTTAATGTACTATTTTATGGTATAGCTACATCTTTTCATACTCTCCAAATATCTTTTGAAACTTTACTTTGAGAGAGGTGCATGCATATTGATGCCTGTGGCAACTTCTTGGAACTTTTATGAAAAACAGAAGAAGAAATAGGACATTTGAAAATCCTCATTCTTTTGTGAATTGATGTTTGATGTCAGTCTAGTTTATTTTCTTTGCTTCAAGTGGTTTGGTAAAAGTATTACAATTGGTCGGAACCAGACCTGTTGGGGTCTTACAAAAATGCATTAATACTTAGCCAGTGACATAATTCTGCAGGACCAAATTTGATGTTTTTTTTCCATTGCACCGGGCGCAAAGGAAATAAACTAGGCTGGAGGTGCTGCACATTCCTTTTAACCCTTTCAGTGCCCTAGATGAAAACAGAGGCTTTCATGGATGGCATAGATCAAGATCAGACTGCACATTTTGTGCAGTCTGATCTTTGATCTATACTGTTCCCTTGTTTATTCAAGTCTTTAAGGTTAAAATCTCTCTGAGTTTCAGTGGATTATATTTACAAGCACTGAAAGAGCTTGAACTTGTATATTTGGCACCAAAAGAGTTGAAGTTTTAGGCTAAGGTCAGAGCCACTGATATGATAGAAAAAGGGTGACATGGAAGGTGTGTTGTGCTCATTACTGACCAGAGAAAATCTATGGCTATTATTGGCCTACTAGTCTCACTTGCCTTTTTAGTCTAATCCTCACAAATTTTTCTACAAAAGCAGCAGTAATTAGACAGTATAGGTATGCTACTTTCTAAATCTAACAAACTAAGGATGCTGTTTAGAACAGTTGGTTGATACAGGCCCAGGAATCCTAAGGAAAAGTGCACTCACAGCTGTGATATGACTGTCATAATGTTGAAATGGGGTCAAACAACAAACTGTAAAGTGCTCCATTTACTGTGGTATTCCTAGCTTTTATTTCTTGGTTTTTGTTTGAAGGAAAATCCCTAGACAAGATAATGAAGTTAAAAGAGCTTGCAGGAGACAGGGACATGTTTGATGCAATGAAAAAAGCTGAGAAAAAGATGAAGAAACAGGCAGAAAAGATGGAGAAGGCATATGAAAAGAAAGAAAAACCTAACGTGTTTGATTTCATCAATACCAAACTGAGAGGTAAAAAGGGTAAGTTAAATTTCAGCCAACATTCTTTAAGGTTTCCTGATAACTACATGTGAAAACGTAAACTTTTGATTGAAGGACATATGTTTATTTATACAAGTAATTTTCATTTTAAACTCTCTTTTGCTATACTTATTATTGCTAGTCTGTAGTTATCTCTTGTTGAGCACTCTTGTGCTTATACTGTAAGAAAATGAACAAAATGACAAACCTACACTGTGCACATAATGCAGCCAAATTATGGGAAAAGAAAATGAGAAATAAAAGCCTTAATCCACTAATTAGAGACTGCATTGGCATGAAATGCGCCTCTGTCAGTACATATGGCTGCATTTGATTGTACATGTACTTTGTATATTATGATGCCATTGAATTTTGTTTATGCATGATTCCGGTACTAAGTCTAAATACTTTAAGAGTTTTGCTAATGGAAATGAGCTATGCTCTGTGAAAAGGGGGCTTGATGCATCTGCAAAAAGTATCAACCCAAGTCAGCATGTGCAGTCTGCGCAGGCTGACCTGTGTCAAAGTTTTTGCTATTGGTCAATTTTATGCATGTCAAAGAACCAGTTTACCTAATTCCATTGGTTGTTAGACAAAACAGATTTAATGGATCCCTAATTATGTGATGACTGGCTGGGTATATTTAAACGCAGAGATGCATTAAGCCACCTGTTGCCAGAGCATGGCTCAAATATAGAAGTACTGTAGTGTACGGCAAGAGGAAAACAGTCCTCAGCAGAATTTAACCCTTCACCAAACCATCCCATATTTTTAACGCCCTGCAGAAGAAGTCTTTTGGAAAGAATGTGGAAAATGCCGGTCATTTGGTGAAATTTACACAGAAAAAATTACACATGTATATTGTGAACTTAGTTACAGAGTTATGTCCCTGTTCAAATTTTCTCGTTATTGTTGCAGTACGGTTCTAGTTTTGGTATAGTTAACTAAATGATCTTAGTGGTAGTCAATACACTGTTAAACATCAACCAATCAAGCAACCAATCAACCAATCAATCAATCAATCAATCAATCGATCAATCAATCAACCAACCAACCAACCAACCAATGGGTAACACACATGGTTAGTAATGCAGGGTTTGTGGCTTTGAGTCCCAGCTCTGTAAATTCCTTTCCAGGAGTGTTGATGTTCATTGGGACAGGTTTCTTTTCTATCTTACAACTAAAAATTGTTTTCACTTTGTTCTGGCTGTAAGCAGCTAATGGCTTTGAAAGAGTGTTAATTGTTGTACTGGTATAAAAATACCAGGAACATATGGATAGGATCACTAGCTACTGTGATATATACATGTATTTGACAAATATGTTGAAATAGCATAAAACTATAAACAAGCAAACAAAGTAGTTACAAGAAGAATCAAAATGCATGCAATGATCGGATATAATGGTACTTCTACTGCACAGAAAATGTTAAAAATAGTGTGTGGTAGATTTGACTTTCGTAATATATCCTCTGCCATGACAAGTTCAAACATATGAATGTAAAATATGACTCTTAAAATATCATTTTGAAATAATGAATGTAGATTTACATGCAAAAACATCAAAGCAAAAGGAGAAGTTGTTTGTAACAAGACTACTTCTTTTGCTACAATGTTTTCAAAAGTGTTAAAGCTGCAAAAAGGAAAATATTGTGTGCAAAAAGTAGTGAGTTAACCCTTTACCTCACAATCCTGAATTTTAACAACCCTGATGAAGAAGGCTTTTGAAAACATTGTGGCAATAGTAACCAACATTTTCTCTTTTTCTCACAATGTTTTCTACCCTTCCCTAGACAAATGTCAATTTTTGAGTCTCATATTTTTGTCATCTGCACATGCTTTCAATTTGGAGTAGTCTAAAATTTTGTCGTTTGGTAAAGATTTAAGCATTCTCATCAGTAGAAAACCTACTCTCTATGTTAGCCTTTCTTTTGACATTTTCCCTTAGCCATTCAAGTCTAGCTTGAGAAAGCCCACTTTCAATGTCGCTGGTACTCAGTAAACCCTCAGTGTTTATGTTGGCACGCTCCAAGATAGATAGGGCATTTAGACGTCTTCTTGTTAGTGAGTCGATAATCATTGATGGAGGGGCTGATACTCTCCTTGAATATGACCTTTGACCTGTGATAAGGTCAATGCTTGGTACAAGTGATGCAATGGCAGTGCTTATGTTGTTTTCTTGTTGTTGATCAGAATCACTGTTGTTTTTGTCGTCTGTTTCATACACAAGCTGGTAACCAGATCTGTTGCTACTCTTACTTTCATTTGCTGGTTCCCATGAAGATGCAAAGGAAGAGTCAAATGACATAGATGACTTTAGTGGGCGCCTTTGCCTATACTGGTTGCCTTTATCCTTGTTTACAGTTGATTGTGTAATTCCTATGTCACTGGTCTGCTGAATACGTAAATTGTCATTTTCCTCTGATAATTGGGGCTCTCCTCGGATACTGTTTTCAAATATGGTATCATGTATTTGACTATGATTGGTTGTTCCAGCCATGTGTTGAATTGAAAATTCCTCTATTTCAAAATCAGCTGGATCCCATATTGTAATTTCTTCGCTGATTTGTGACAGGAAACCAAACATCATCATGATGCTTTCTTGTAAATCTACCTTTGGAAAGTCAAATGCAAAGGAATTGTTGTTCATAAAGATTTTACTTCTTAAAAGTTTTTCTTCCTTTTGAGCTACAAGTGGTTGACATGTTTCTATATCTGTGTGTGTACCATGTTCTTTTAATAGTCGGATAAAGTCAACAGCTGTTAAATTTACTTTTAGAGACTTGTGTAGCTCAGTTTTAACCTTATGTGCTTCCTCTTTCACATTGTTGTCAAGGTTACGATCATCAAGTCGTGATAACAGATCTTTTTCAATGCTTCGAATAGTTTCTTGTAGTTCCATTGATCGGTCTTTGATCATTTCACGTATCTTAGACTTGTTGTTGGTCCAGGCTGTAATACCCTGATTGACATGGTCGATACAGTGTATGATTCCTATAGACTGGTCCTGGAGTCGCTTCATTCTGGTTTGAAGGTCAACCCTCTCTTTGACTGTATCAAAACTGTGAATCTGTAATCAAGGTGAATACACTTGTGTTTATTTTTCCTGAACCCTAACCAAAAGAATCCCAAGTTTTAATGACCCTGAAAAAGAAACCTTTTGAAATGTTGCAGAAAAAGGAGAAAAAGCTGGAATCTAGCATTTTCTCCTTTTCTCACAATGCTTTCTACCACTCTAAGGACAATTTCAGTTTTTGAGTCACATTTTATACATGTATGTTGTTTGCAAATGTTTTTTATTATGGTAAGTCCAAAAAATTGTCTGTTAGTAAAGAGTTCACTAATTTAAGGCTGCATCTAGGCTATTGAGGGTTTACCAAGTACTATTTAAATTTCATGAAAAAGAATTATTTGAAAGAAAGGAAGACATGTTTTTTCAACCATGGATAGAAATGTCCTAAAATAGGATACAGAAATCCTGAAAGATTCAGTAAGAAAGTAGTGTTTTCAGTCATTGTATAAGCAATCATATTAATATGTTTGAAAAACACTAAGAAATCATGGATAGGCACACTAGCTTCTGTGAAAGATTTAATATTGTAGACAACAGTGTGAAACACCAGCCAAACAAATAACCTGATCTTTTTCAGCCATTCCATTAGCAATCACATGACCAGCTGTTACTGCTATTTGTTGGATAGTAGACATTATTTCTGGACTGTGTAATTCATCCTCTGTCAATGCCTGTCTCTGTAGTTCTAGGGCCTCTCTTCCAGCCACTCTCATGGTCTGATCCCTTTGGGTCTGCTCTATAAATCTGAAACATTGTAAACCACTTTATCATTCAGGGGTTGTATATACCAGTCCTTTGACATGCATTCTTATTTTTCTAGTTCTGAAGAATTTCATGAGTACATTGTTTCTGATGGGCTAAGCTAGATGGGCTCAAGCCTTGTACCTCAGTGGTAAAGTGCAGTACCTGAGAGTTCAAATCTCAGCTCAGACCAGACTCTATCCTTTACCCTGTACCATACAAGCCCAAATTTTAATGATCGAAAGAGGGCTTCTTAAAACATTGTGGGAAAAGGAGGAAATACTGGTAATAAGTATTTTCTCCTTATCCCTCTTTGTTTTTTACCCTTTCCAAGATGAATCCCACTATTTCAGTCAAAAACTAATTTGATGACTGCTTTGGATTTAGACAAACCTAAAATTGTGCTGTTTGGTAGAGGTTTACATTGGTTAAAACACTTTAACAGGATTAATTCCTCTCAGACTATTCTTTTGACTTTGTATATACAGTATATGTCTTCTTGGAAGTCCCTACAACAAAGACTGTAATACTTGTACTCTTGAAAGTGGTGTAGATCAAGATCAGACAGCACAGACCATGATATTTGACCCCCAAACCTAGTCTGTGTGCTATGTTTTGCATGCAGAAGCATATAATGTTGAACACTGATTGATTTTTATGATTTTTCATCATTACCACTGGTTGCCCATATGGGCGACACCCTCAGAAGGATAGTGCAAGATACAGGACGAAATCCATCCTGAGTGATGCCTTGTTCTTTAACGTGCTAGGTATATAGCAACGTCACATGGGACCCCAGTTTTACATCCCATTTCAAAGACTATTAGTATTTTAGATGGCGAGCCACAGGGATTGAACCCCCATCCTCACGTGGCCCAAGACTTGATGTTTACAAGTCTTACTTTCTGACGCTTGAGCTATGTGGTCAATATTTTACACAGTAAGCGTAAGGATAAAAAACAAGATACAAGTACAAAAAGGGTCACCTCTCTAAAATCTGATTGGCTGTGTAGTCTTTGACTCCACCCACTGGAGGTAAATCTATGGTTTCATGACATATAGGGCAGGAAAACTTCAACTCGGATGGTGTGATAGTTTCATCAACATAAGACTGTAAACACGGCAAACAAAAACTGTGTAGACATGGTAATAATTTAGGTTCTTGATAAATTCTGTTACACATTCGGCATCGAATTAGGTCAAAATTCTGGTGAATCGCTATTCTTGGATCAGCCATGTTTATTTGAATTTTCTTTTTCCCTGCTGTTTGATAGGAATTTATGTGATTAAAAACTGTCTGTTTTAGACAGTCCTGTAATGGAGTAATCGCTGAATGTGTTTGTTGTCGTTGTTGTTATATTAGATCCTTCTCTTAGATTTTAGTCTGTCCTCTCTTTCATCATCTAAAATGAAAAGTATAAAGTTTGTTCCATATTTTTTTCTTTTTATATATAGTTTATTTTTTAGGATATCTTTATGCATACATAGAGTTTAAACCTTTTCCAGACAATCCAGCGATTGTATCACCCTGATGAAGCAGGCCTGTAGTAACCAGTATTTTCTCCTTTTCCAACAATGTTTTCTACCCTTTCAAAGGCACATTCCAGCCTTTGAGCCACATTAAATTTGTCATCCGTAAATGCTTTAAATATGAAGTCTATAATTTTGTCTTCTGGTAAAGAGTTAAGCCTTTACCTCATGATACTGAGTTTTAACACTTCCTAAGAGGAAGGCTTTGGTAAACATTGAGGGAAAAGCAGAAAACGCTGGCAACCAGCATTTTCTGCTTTTTTACAACAATTTTTTCACCCCTCAAATGCTTTTACCCTTTAACCCTTTACCAAACAATCCCGACTTTTAACGACCCTGAGGAAGAGGGCTTTTGAAAACATTGTTCGGAAAAGAAGAAAATGCTGGTAACCAGCATTTTCTTCTTTTCCCACAATGTTTTCTACCCTTTAAAAGACAAATTTTATGTTTTGGATAACATTAAAAATGTCAACTGCAAATGCTTTCAATTTGAACCAGTCTAAAATTTTGTTGTGTGGTAAAGATTTAAATGTGTTTTGAACAAGTCTAAAATATTGTTGTTTAGTAAAGATCAATTTACCACACAACAAAATTTTAGGTCCATCCAATTTGAAAGCATTAATTTTGCAGAGCAAAAATCTGAGTGGCCGAAATGATGTATTTTTTCTTTGATAGGGTAGAAAACATTGTGGGAACAGGAGAAAATGCTGGTTACCAGCATTTTCTTCTTTTCCCATAATGTTTCCAAAAGGCTTCTTCGTCTGGGTCGTTAAAAGTTGCCATTGTATGGTAAAGATTTAAGGTCATTTCTCAGATACTACCAGCTTAACACATTATCAGCTACAGTGAAACAGCCATTATAGTTATGCAGTAGACTGTAGGGTCAATGCTGTGTGGTCTTGATCAACACTGTCTGTGAAAGCATAGCCCTGAATATTTACCCACCTTATAATTGATTGATTGATTGTATGACCTTTAACGCTGTTTTCAACATTATTTCAGTTATATTGTGGCAGCCAGTGCACCTATCTATGCTTTCCAAGAGTTTCTTTTACCAGTTCTCTGCACAATATTCTTTCCAAGCCACTGGCTGCTTCCCCACATAACTATAGTCAAAACAAATGGTCAGCAGTGAGAGAGGAATGAATCTTGTCACAAGGACTATCATCAATCCTCAGAGAGAAGTTGGCCGAGCTGGGAATCAAACCATCGACCTCCTGTTCTCATGTCCTGTTCGCTACCAACTGAGCTACCAGGGCTCGACATAACAGACTACAGATGGCTCAAAGTTACAATGAGATTTGTTCATGAAAGAGTAGAAAACACTGTGGAAAAAGGAGAAAATGCTTGTTACCAGCATTTTCTCTTTTTCCAATATGTTTTCAAAGTGTTTTTACTCTCAAGTCATTAATACTTGAGACTGTTTGGTACAGGGTTAAACATTCCAGAATTTCCTCCTTTTACCGTAATGTTTTCCACACTACCGAAGACCAATTTCATCACTTGAACAACATTTACTTTGTTGTTTGCAAATGCTTTCAATATGGACAGGTCTGAATTTTGCTGTCTGGTAAAATTTAGGATGTAATTATTTTGTAGCAAATAGAGAGACTGCTTTTAATGAGCTGTTTATCTCCTTATCATTATTTTCAAAGATCATCCCTTTAGGAGATATGTCAATATGTGTGTGTGTGTGTGTGTGTGTGTGTGTGAGCCATGCTCTTTGAAAAGGGGGCTTAATGCATCTCCATGATCCGTGATACCAAGCAAGTCATTACAAAATTATGAATCCATAAAATCCATTTTGTCTAACAACTGACAGAATCATGAGGTACACTGGTTGTTTGACAGGCATAAGATTTACCATAAGCAAAAGTTTCGGCCTAGGTGGGCCTGCACAGACTGCACAGGCTGACCTGGATCGACACTTTTTTTGCCCATGTGTTAAGCCCCCTTTTCAAAGTAAGATAACCTTTAAAATTTTTTGCCTTACTATCAAAGACACCTGGCCAACCATTTACAGCATAAAAGTAATAAATTGGACCATAAATGTTACTTGCATATAAGTGCAACTTTTTTCATGTACCCTTACATACATGTATGACTCTTTTGGTAAACTTTTGAAAATATTGAAGGAAAAGTAGCAATTGGTTGTAGGGGCATGTGCACTTACCAGCAATTGTACCTTTCCTGTCAGTGCTTTACATCGATTAATTATTTCTCTTTCCCTTTAAGAATTTCTTTTATCTCCTGTACCAGTTTTTACATGGTCTAACATAATTCTTGGGCTGTAGAAAGTTAAAAAGGGTTTACAGTTGTTATTGTCCAACTGCCATGCAACATAAGTTATGTGCAATAATTCCAACTACATAATGATCTGACAAGCATACAGTTTCAGCTGATAAACTTGTCTGCATGTTTTATGACAAAAATACTGTTTTCCCTATAGATCTAGGCCCTAAAGTGAACACTCAGTTGTTAGCACCACACCACTTTATTATACTTTTATAAACCTAAAATAACAAATAGACTAGCTTTCTGATTTACTGAGACGCTACACAAAACTGCTCAATTGGCCAAGATAAGAATTAAACTGCACAAAATTTAAACCCTTAAAGCGCGCAATAAACTTGTCAGACATTTTCATTCTAGAAATACCACCCAAATAAGTGGCATTTCTTGGTTTGCTTTCATCTACAGTGTTTCAGCAAAGCTAACAATGTAGATCAAAGATCAGGCTGCACGTTTTGTGGAACCTGATCTTGATCTACACTGGCAGCAAAGGCAACTGTTGTCGTGAAGGGCACTTCAAGGGTTAATAAAACCTGTGTTAAAAAGATTATGAAAACAATGAACAAAAAAGGACAGTGATTCCTTGCAGTATGTGACCCTGTGTTTCCAACCCTAAGGAAAGGTGGTTTTGAAAAACTTGTGGAAAAAGAAGAAAATACTAGTAATCAGCATTTTCTCCTTTCCCCAAAATATTTTCTATAGTTTCAAATACAAACCCCATTTTTTTTAGCCAAATTTGTTTGTTTCATTTGCTTTAAATACAGACAAGTCTAAAATTCTGTGATGTGGTAAAGAGTTAAAAAAAAAAAATTGATAAAGAACTAGAAGAGTGGGTCTAATAAAACTTTTATAACAGAGGTGTCAATAAAATTAGTAATAAAAATAAAAAATTGTCAAACTTTCAGGTTATTATCTAAATTGCAATCTTTGGCAAAAACAGGCGATAATGTGACACATCTATCTCCCATTTTCAACTGATAATTTATTCATCTGTGACACTATTTCCCTCAAGTAGACAAAGTAAGGCAAGTGAAAAATGTACAAGTTGATGAATATAGCAATTTCCACATTTGCAACAATGTTTTCCTTGTTAGATCATTATCATCCAAGTTTTATTCACAAGTATGACTGAATCTTCATCAGAGATGTTTTATAGTTATTTATTGTTTCATCGATGGTTATGTGGGAAAGCAGCCAGTGGCTTGGAAAGAATATTGTGTGTAATACTGGTAAAAGAATCTCCAGGAAAGCATGGATAGGTGCACTAGCTGACCCGTTATAACTGAAATAATGTTGAAAACGGTGTTAAACACCATACAATCAATCATGTAGTCTGCTGTCTTCAAATGCTGTCAGTTTGGACAAGTCTTTAAATTTCAATGTTGGGGATAAAGTTAAAAGTACTTTGCTGTAAAAATGTTAGGGGTTAATGATTTAAAATATATCCTGTTTGAAGGCAATAGAAAAATGGACACAAAAAAATAAATTTGATCTGACTAAGTCTTGATCAGTTGATGACAAGTCAACTCAACTTTGGCCCTCAGCTAAAAAAGCCATTAGGCAGGATGTTTTGATCCTTTAGAGTACTTCCCTAAATGAAATGGACTATTTCAATCAGTAAAAAACAAGCCAGGTATTGCAATTTCAAATATATGTCACAATATATGAGTGTACATCAGAGATCAGACTGCTTGTTCTGTGCAGTCTGATCTTGATCTACACTTTCTAACAAAGAACTGAAATCTGATGTTTTTACCTCAAAGGTTAATTGATATAATCAGTGCTGTACATATAGGGTGTGTGAACAGTGTTTCAAATGTAAAAGAATTTTTTACGACTTTCAAAATGAGAAATTCCTGCATTAATTTTTATCCCTTTACCAACTAATCCTGAGTTTTAACAACCCTAGTAAGAAAGATTATGAAACATTGAGGGGAAAGGGGAAAATGCTGGCAACCAGCATTTCCTCCTTTCCAACTAAATTTTCTTCTGTTTCAAAAAAGGTCTTACCATTTTAGTCGCATTTAATTTGTTGTCAGCACATGCTTTCAGTTTTAACTCTTTAACCCTTAGGCTGCTTATCGCGACTCACTGACCTTTTGCGGACAGCGTAGATCAAGATCAGACTGCACAGAATGTGCAGTCTGATCTTTGATCTACACTGTCCGATAAGGAGATATATCTCCTTCAAAAATACCTTTGAAACCTGAAAGTTTTGGGTTTATACTATTGGTTTGAAAGTTTCATTTCTTTTATTCAGCAGGATAAGGGTTAATACCAAATACCAAATAACAAAAATGTAGACTTCGCCAAATTGAAAGCTCTTAAAGACAACGATTTTAATGTGGCTAAATGATGGAATTCATATTTTCTTCAATAGCATTTTCTCCTTTTCCTACAATGTTTTCAAAAGGCTTTCTTGGGGTCATTAAAAGTCGGGATTGTATGGTAAAGGCTCAAATGAGAATAAAATTGTGTGTTGTTTGGTAGAGATTTATGCAGTACATGATCTCTTTTTTCTCTCACTGTTTCTCTGTTTATTTGTCTATCACTCTCTCAGTCTTTCAGGCTCTCAGCTGAACTATGTACAAACATCATAAATATTCAATTCAATGAACAGGTAGAACAACAGATAATTAACCCAAACACTTTAACTCTTTACCACACGACAAAATTTTTCAGACTTGTCCAAATTGAAAGCATTTGCAGATGATAAATTAGATAAAATTCATATGGTGGGATTTGTCTCTAATAGGGTAGAAAACATTGTGGGAAAAGGACAAAATGTTGGCTACCAGCATGTTATCAGCAATGTTATAAAAAAAAGACTCTTTCCCAGGGTTGTTAAAACTCGGGATAATGTGGTAAGGTTAGGAGTTAAATCAATTAAAATAGCCCATGTTATTGCTATTTTAACCATTTACAACTGAATCCTGAGTTTTAATGAACCATAGAAAGATGAACCATAGAAAGAAGACCTTTGAAAACATTGTAGGAAAATGAGAAAGAGCTAGTAAGCAACATTTTCTACTTTTCACACAATGTTTTCTACCCTATGAAAGACCAAAATCATTTGAGCTACATTTAAGTTGTCGTCTGCAACTGTTTTCAAATTGGACCAGTCTAAAATTTTTCGTTTGGAAAAGAGTTAAGCCAGTTTTAGCTGAAATACCTGAAATTTGAGGTGCAGACTTTGGTTGTCAATTACGTGTTCATGAAATATAAAGGCTGTAAAGAATTTTTATGACTTTGGAAATAATTCTGTAAATTAATCTCTCTCTCTCTGCCCGAGACTCTCTGTCTTGCTGTCTGTCTCTCTCTTGTGTCATAAAAAGAAGCATTGTTGTATCGTAGAAAGTAATCGGTTACTAGTGTCTCTTACTTCAATGGCATCTTTGTCAAATCTGTTCAACATATTATACCAGCAAAACATTGCGATAAATGAAGAAATTGCTCATCCGTAAGATATATTCCATTTGTCACAATATTTTCTCGACCTACGGGTTTAAAAATTTGTATCCTTCAACCACCTCAAAGAAATTTCCTGGAGGCAATTTGAAATGGACATAAACTAAAAATTGTGACCACTAAAATATGAGTAAAAGCATTGTGGAGAAAAGGAATGTTTTTCATCAGGAGCACTTTTCTTCTGTATGCGCTGTCTTTTTTCTTTAAACATAGTAGCGCAAGCACAGTTTATAGCCGTCTGCAGACAGTAATGCAGGATATCAAGCTTGTTCTTCAAGTAAGGGCCGTGAATAAGTGTGAAACAATCGATCAACCTTAAACCAAAGCCTTTTATTTTTTTAATCCTTTACCACACGATCCCCGATATGAAGGACCCTGAGGAAGAAGGCTAAAAACATTATAGGAAAAAAAGAAAATGGTGGTAACTAGCATTTTCTCCTTTTCCCACAATGTTTTCTATCCTTGAAAAGGACAAATTTAATCATTTCAGCTACATTAAATTTGTTCTCTGCAAATGCTTTCAGTTTGGATAAGTCTAGGTTTTGTTGTCTGGTAAACACTTAACTCTACACATGAGGGCAGCATTTTCAACTTGTTGGTCATAAAACCATTTGAAAGCAGTTGAAGACTACAAACTTAATATAATTTAAATGATTTGATTTATCTTGGAAAAGATAAAAGATTATTATAGATACAAGCATTTTCACCTTTTTCTGCAGTGTCTTCAAAAGTGGTTTTCTTTTATGTCATATTAAAACAAAGGATCATTCTGTTTTGGAAAAAGGTTAACACTTTACCAAACAACAAAATTTTAGACAGGTATGAATCCAGAGCATGTGCAGAAGACAAAATATGTGTCTAATAATGGAATTTGTTTCTTAGAGGTAAGAAAACATTGTGGGAAAAGGAGAAAATGCAGGTTACCAGCATTTTCTCCTTTTCCCATAATATTTTCAAGAGTCAGGACTGCCAGGGTCATTGAAACTCAGGATTATGTGGTAAAAGGTTAATGGAAAGCTGTATTTTTTTTCCCTCCATAAATTTTATTTTATTCATACTAAAAATATATTTATGCTGCCAGCAAGGAATAAACATCATTGAGTGATTGCCACCGTTATACCTCTGTATGTCTTTTTTTAGCCCTTTAACCCTTTACCATACAATGCTGCCTTTTAACGATCATGGGGAAGAAGCCTTTTGAAAACATTGTGAGAAAAGAAGAAAATGCTGGTAACCAGCATTTTCTCCTTTTCCCACAATGTTTCCTACCGTATCAAGACAAAAAAATTGCATGGTTTGAGCCACATTGAAATTGTTGTTTGCAAATGCTTTCCATTTGGACCAGACTAAAATTTGTCGTCTGGTAAAGGGTTAAGTTGAATGGCTTTGAACTTAAACCATAGGCTGTTTTGCAAATAAAACATATTTTCAAACAGCTAGGTAAACTCAATTTTTGGCTGCAGATAAACGCATCTTTTGGCTGCAACCTGAGCTTTATTGGCTTGAGTATCTCTTAGAATACTGCCTGGGGATTGTCAGACTGCACAAGCTTCACATGGGATTCTTTTGGGAAGGATTTAACCCTTTCTTTACCAAACGACAAAATTTTAGACTGGTCCAAATTGAAAGCATTTGCAGATGACTAAATGTTACCGAAAAATTAAAGTTTGTTTTGGGAAGGGCAGAAAACATTGTGGGAAAAGGAGAAGATGCTGGTTACCAGCATTTTCTCCTTTTCCCACAATGTTTTCAAAAGGCTTCTTTCTCAGGGTCGTTTAAAGTCTGGATTGTGTGGTAAAGGGTTTAACTTCTTCGTAAACTGGATAAAAATTTTAACCAAGTAGATAAAAACTTGACATTGTGTCTGTAAAGTTCTTTTGGCAAGAAAACACTCATCATTTCCAATAATGTACATTCAAGATCGGACTACACATCCGTCAGACTCTGATCTTATCTAGAATGTCTACAAAAGCTCTGAGCAGCCTATTGGTTAAGCTAAGAAAAAGGTGAAACTTATTGTTTGGGTGTGTAGACACACCAAGTAAAACATTGTGACAATTTGCTCATTTTTAACAGGGCTGTGGAATTTTCTCCAATTTATCTCAAATACCAAATACTTACTCAGCAAAACATCTTGCAATATCATAAAACCCCCATTTGTCTGCATATTGGAAAAGAATTTATTTCTCTGTTTGGTCAGTTCACCCATTTACCACACAGTCCTGAGATGTAACAACCCCCAGTGAAAAAGACATTTGAAAACATTGTGGGAAAAGGAGAAAATGCTGGTAACCCGCATTTTCTCCGTTTCCTGCAGTGTTTTCTAATGTTTAAAACACAAAATTTGGACTGTGCAAAATTTAATTTGTCAGTGTACTATAGATGCATTTCTTGAGTTTCTGTCACCAGTACCTCGCACAGCATTTTTCCAAGTCACTGGATGCTTTCCTTTAGAAAGAGCATTGAAACAATGTTCAGTTGTGAGAGAGGAAAGAATCCAGTTACAGTGACTATGGTCAATCCTCAGGAAGAATTTGGACAGGCAGGAACCCTGGAAACCCCAATGCATCACAAGCACTGTATGTTAGGGGAAAAAAAAGGCAGATACGATTAGTTACTGTGCTGTAATAAAAAATAGGTTAACCCTTTACTACACAATCCTGAGTTTTAATGACCCTGAAAAAGAAGGCTTTTGAAAACATTGTGGGAAAAGGAGAAAATGCTGGTAACCAGCATTTTCTCCTTTTCCCATAATGTTTTTTACCCTATCGAAGATAGAAATCATCATTTGAGCTACATTCAAGTTGTCATCTGCAAATGCTTTCAATTTGGTCTTATCCCAAATTTTATTGTTTGGTAAAGAGTTAGAATGTAAAGGTCAGGGGGAAAAAAAACCCTCTGGGCTTCTGAGTGATCAATAATCATTAGAGAGTTAATCAGTTAACACCTTCAGAATATTACAGTCAGCATTCATCATGTGCAGACAATGTAGATCAAGATCAGACTGTTTAACACATGCAGCCTGATCTTGGATTTATACTCTCATGTATTTCAGAAGATATTGCATTGAAATTACAATAATAGGACATTCCAATTATGCAGAGCTCCAGATAGAGGGAGTGATTTTGATTTCAAAATTGAAAATATTAATAACTCTCCACTAACCCTATAATATGGGTACTCATTAGAATCGTCTCATCAAGACAACTCAAATGAGTACCCACAACATACAGTTTGGAAGAGAAATCATGGATTTAGAATGCCATCACTCCCTCTTGTCTGGAGCTCTGAATTATGTATCCCTTTGGTGTGCAGTGTTGGATGCATTTTCTATTCCATGACATAGAGTGGAGACTGTAAACCAATAAGCTCTTTACCAAATGACAGAATTTTTTACTCAACCAAATTGAAGCATTTGCAGACAACAACTTAAATGCAGCTCAAATGCCAATTTCTCTCTCCGATGTGGAAGAAAACATTGTGGGAAAAGGAGAAAATGCTGGTTACTAGCATTTTCTCTTTTTCCCACAATGTTTTCAAAAGGCCTCTCCCTCAGGGTTGTTAAAACTCTGGATTGTGTGGTGAAGGGTTAACTCTTTACCAAACAATACAATGTTAGACTTGTCCAAAATGAAAGTGTTTACAGACAACAGTTTAAATGTAGCTGAAATGATTGTAATTATCTGTTAAAGTTAAGAAAACCTTGTGGAGAAAGGAGAAAATGCTGGTTATCAGCATTTTCTCCTTTTCCCACAAGGTTTTCAGAAGGCTGTTTCCTCAGGGCCGATAGAACTCGGGATTGTGTGGTAAAGAGTTAATCTAGATTAACCCTGTGAGAGCGCAGACTAAACCTATCAGAAACTTTCATCCTAGAAATACTAAATTCTACATCCTTAGGTAAATAATAGTAGTTTCATGGTCCATTTTGTCTACAATGTTTCTGTAAAGCGGACAGTGTAGATCAAAGATCAAGCTGCACATTTTGCTCAGCCTGATCTTGATCTACACTGGCCGCAAAGGCAACTATAGTCATGAAAAGCGCTTTAAGGGTTAACTTATTAACCTCCTGAAATAAACTGGCAGCAGCCATCTTTGAAATAATCCTTGTTATCTCAGGATATTCATCATCAATCAAGGTTTTATAGACAAATACACATGAAAACATTGCTCCAAGCAATTTGTTCTTTTGCCACTATGTTTTCAAAAGGTTTCAACCAAAAAACTTGTATAAGACATAATGATGTGTTAAGTGTCTAAACATCTAGTAACTGTTTACCACACAATCCCGACTTTTATTGACCCAGGGAAAGAAGCCTTTTGAAAACATTGTGGGAAAAGGAGAAAATGCTGGTAATCAGCATTTTTCTCCTTTTCCCACGATGTTTTCTACCCTTTCAAAACAAATTTCAATTCTTGAGTTACATTTGCCGTCTGAAAATGCTTTCAATTTGGACTGGTGTAAAATTTTGTTGTGTGGTAAAGAGTTAATTGAGCTCACATACATCATTGCTACGTACTGAATTGTGGTTACAAGTTTTAACCTTTTGCCAAACGACAAAATTTTAGACATATCCAATTTGAAAGCACTTGCAGACGACAATTTCAGTGTAGCTCAAATGATATGATTTTTCTCTGATAGGGTAGAAAACATTATGGGAAAAGGAGAAAATGCTGGTTACCAGCATTTTCTCCTTTTCCCACAATGTTTTCTAAAGGCTTCTTCCTCAGGGTCGTTAAAAGTCTGGATTGTGTGGTAAAGGGTTAACTGTAACCTAAATAGAGCTTGGATTATATACTTGACTTTTTCGGTCTAAAAACAAGATCCAAATAGAATCTATGTGTAATTTCAATTAATCTTACTTTTATCCAGAAAGTGTTAGTGAAGCAGATAGTGAATGTCAAAGATTAGATTGCATGTCTTGTTCAGTCTGATCTTGATCTAATTTACCTAGAATAACAGTTTAAGCTGTCAATAGTGCTTTAATTCTCTCAGCAGGCCATAGGTGAGAAGAGAGGCTTTTGGGGATAACATTGATCAAGATCAGACTTAACAGAAACTGCAGTCTGATCTAGGATCTATGCTGTATGCTGGCTAAGCCAAGCATTTAAAATAAAAATAATTTTGAGTTAATACAGTGGGTTGTATATTCTGCTGTCAAAAGAGGTTTAGAATATAGATCTACATTTGCGCTGAAATGGTTAGGATTTAATCAGAAATCATGCAGATACTTCAGTTTGCTTTTGCTCATTGCAAGTACCGGTTAATGCTTTTTTCAAGAATTCTTTAGGTTGGTTAACCCAAATAGGGCCGAATAAACCCTTAGTAATAACGGACAGTGTTAGCACAGTCAGAGTGGAATAGGACCCAGATAATTGCAAACTTATGATTGCTTTTTGCCTATACCGTTTCAGCAAAGTGGCCAGTGTAGATCAATGATCGGACTGCACGTTTTGTGCAGTCTGATCTTGATCTACACTGGCCACAGAAGGCAACTATAGAAGTGAAAGGTGCTAAAAGGGTTTAAACTCAGGATTGTATGGTAAAGGGTTAAACTAGCATGTGCAGGAGTGGGATCATGGTTTTGCATCACACAAAAATAGGATAAAGGTCTCTTGATTCCCAGCTGACAATGAAGTAACAGAAAATGAAATGTGAGGATTATAATTGATCATCAGAGCTTTCCAAGAAATCAATAGATTTATAATACCAATCATTGATTGAGTTTTTTCCAGTTGCAGCAGGCACTCCAAAGACATGACATGCTTTAACCTTTTAATTTCAGACTTTTAACTTTTTGAAAGCATTTGCAGATGACAAGCGAGGCTCAAATGACAGATTTGGTCTTTGAAAGGTTTCAAAAGATGGTTACCATTATTATTTCCTATTCTCACAATGTTTTTAAAAGCCATTTTTTTCAGGTTTGTTAAAACTCAGGATGGTTGCGAAAAGGGTTTAACACCTGCAGACAACTTTTTGCATGTTGCAGCAGCTGACAATGGAAAATAGTAAGGGAAAAGGAGAATTCAATCATCAGACCTGCCTAAGAAATCAATCATTAGATTTGAGCCATGTTCTGATAAAAGGAGGTTTAATGCATCTCCATGTTGCATGATACAAAGCATGTTACCACATAACTATGGATCCATAAAATCCATTTTGTGGAACAACCGACTGAGTCATGAGGTACACTGGTCCTGTGACATTCAGAAAATTGATCAATAGCAAAAAGATTCGACCCAGGTCAGCTTTCATGCACTGCGCAGGCTGACCTGGGCATATACTTTTTGCGGATGCACTAAACCCCCTTTTCACTGATTATAACTTTTTTATAGTTCCAATCATTGACTAAGTTTTTTCCACTTGCAGCAGAAATCAAACTGACATGCTTTAATCCATCATCAAACAATCCAGAGTTTTGGTAACCATGAAGAAGAAGACTTCAGAAAACATTGAGGAAAATGAAGAAAATGCTGGAAATATTGAAAATATATTTGTAAAATGTGTAAATCATAAATTTCAAGTTTGATACATATTAACTCTTTACCACAAAATCCCAAGTTTTAACGACCCTGAGAAAGAAGCCTTTTGAAAACGTTGTGGGAAAAGGAGAAAATGCTGGTAAATTTTCCTACAATGTTTTCTACCCTTCCCAAGGCAAGTTTTAATTTTTCGTTTTCATTTATTTTGTCATCTGCAAATGCTTTCAATTTGGACCAGTTTAAAATTTTGTCGTTTGGTAAAGATTTAATGTTATGGAAATGAAAAGTAGCATGTTTCTGAATTTACCACAACTTTTTTCAAAAGTACTCAGCAGCGAGGGAAAAATTCATCAGCAGGTGGCAGTGGTTGAATCCTTACAGCACTTACCACAACTTATGATAATTTTGCAGACAATAAAGCCATAGAAAATCAAGATGAGATTGTATGGAACATGTAGCCTGGTCTTAGATGTATGCTGTCTATGTCTGTATAACTTATACCTGTCAAACAAACTTGAACTTGCAAAATATAGGTTGTTTTTCCAAATGGAAAAAAGGTCCATTTCATTAATTCAGTGCACTGAGAGTCAATTTGATTGGCTTGAAGCTGATCTTTCACACTTTTGGTAGGGTTGTGATGTTTTTCATAAACATTTTCCTGAATCCTTTATCAGTCGTAATGTAATTTTGTACTTATACTAATTCAAAGCATTTATGCCAATAAAGTAAATGTGGCTGAAATTACAGAATTTGTCTATGAAAGACTAGAAAACATTATGGCAAAAAGAGAAAATGCTGCTTACCAGCATTTTCTCCTTTTCCAAAATGTTTTTAAAAGCTTTCTTCCTCAGGTTCGTTAAAAACCAGGGTTGTGGGTAAAGAGTTGCTTGAACAACCTTATGTAGACAACTGTTAGAAAGACAGCTGTTGAAAACATTGTAGAATCAGGAGAAAATGCTGGTGAGCAGTATTTTTTCCATTTCCTTCAATGTTTTCCATTCTTTTTTTACGGTAAATCTCACTATTTGAGCCCCATTGTATTTGTCCTCAGTATTTCGTGGCGTGCAACACAGTCTAAAAGGGGCCTTCGGACATATGCGTAGAAGTATGTTGTCCCAGATCAGCCTGTGCAGTCTGTGACTAATCCGAAACGACAATTCCTGTTTTTGTGCGATTTTTCTGTTTCACGAAAGTCTATTGTATGAAAAAATCTTATGGAGTCATAAAGTGCAGTCTCGGATTAGCCTGTGCGAACTGTGCAGGCTAATCCGGGACAACACTTTACGCAAATGTCTGAAGGTCTCATTTTGCATGTTGTGGGCCACATAATCAATGCTTTCAATGAGGGCTGGTCTAAAATTTTGTCCAATGGTAACAAGACAAAGTGAATATTTTCTGCCAAACAAAGATACCTCAATATCGTGATTCCACATCTTTATTTCCTAGAATATTTCACAATTTGGCCATTTATCTTTGTGTCACAGTGTTTTCAATTTGATTGGATTGAAGGTGATAAAAAAGTGTCTTGCAGCTGGTTATATTGAAAAGCAAGTAAATATGAGATACCAAGCTGAAGCAAGGTTTGGGTCAGCCAAAACATTAACATAAATTTTACACTTGATCTGCAGAGAAGAGTGAGCCCATAGTGGGATAGAAATAACACTTTTAGGACCAAACCCAGATTTGATTGCTTATGTGGACAGTGTAGACCAAGCTTGATCAGACTGCACAAAATGAGCAGTCTGATCTTGGATCTACACTTTCCACTTCTTTGCCAAGTATTTGTCAAGTATTTTATTTATTTAGCAGTATAAGGTTTAACTCTTTACCAAAGCACTTAATTTTAGACTAGTCGAAATTGAAAGCCTTTACAGACGACAAATGAGATATTGCGCAAACATTGGAATTTCTCGTTGAAAGGGTGAAAAAGTTTTGGGAAAAGGAGAAAATGCTGGTTACCAGCATTTTCTCCTTTTCCCAATTGTTTTTCAAAAGCTTTCTTCCACAGGGTCATTAAAACTTGGGATTGTGTGATAAAGGGTTAAAATGAATTTTACACTTGATATACAGAGAAGAGTGAGCTCAAAGTGGGGTAGAATTAACATCCAATCACCTGCTGACAATCTTTTACAGTTTCCTCAGGAATCATATGTACACATGTGTATATATGATCCCTGGTTTCCTGATCACTTTTAAAAACATGGAAAAAAGAGAAAGTGATTCATGCTAGCAATTTCTCCCAGTCATCAGTTTTTCACATGTAGCTATGTATTGAATCTTAACTCTTTCACTACTAAATGCATAATACACTTTTTCCATGGCTTCAATTACAGTTCTGATGCAAGTTGCAGATACAGTTTAGTCATTATCTTGCTTGAAAAAGTGGACCATAGATTACAGATCAGACTGCACATTTTGTGCATACTGATCTTGATCTACACTTTCCAAAAAACTTCTTGCATTTTTATTATCACTATAAAGGATTTGTATAAAGTCATTTGCTACAAAATTTGTTTCAGCTGGTAAAGAGTAAAAAATAAAATTTAAGAATTTAAAGTTTAAAATTCTGTATTGAAAGGATGGGTTGTAACCTTATTTGACCTTTTTCACCAATTATTTTCCACTCTGGAGTTGAAAGAAATATAATTATATATATGAAAATCATTTCCAACTGAGGTCCAGAGAGTGGGGTCAGTCCTGTTCTAACCCAATAATGTTTTAACAATGGTTCGGAAGGAGGTTTTAGAACACATTGTTTGCTTCTGGTCTGTGTAAACCACAGTAAAGATTGGTATACTGTTCACTAAACAGCAAAATTTTAGAATGGCCTTGTCTATATTGAAAGCATTTGAGGGGAGAAAACTTTACAGCATTTTCTCCCTTTCCTCACAGTGGTTTGAGAAGCTACTTCCGTAATGGTCTTTAAAACACAGGACGGTTTGATAAAGGTTTTAACCCCTAGGCTGCTAAGCGTGACTCCCTGACCTGTTGCAGACAGCGTGGATCAAGATCAGACTGCAAAAAACATGCAGTCTGATCTTGGATCTACACTGTCCAATAGGTAGATATCTTTCCACCAAAAATACCTTTGAAATAAGATCATTTAGGTTTTTACTATTGGTTTGAAACTCTCATTTCTTTTATTTAGCAGGGTAAGGCACTTAATATTATGTTAAATATTAACCCTTTCCCAAATAAGCCCTGGTTTTCACATGTCTGCAGTACAAGTCTTTTGAAAACACTGTGGGAAAAGGAGAAATTGCTCGTAACGAGCAATTTCTCCTTTTCCCACAGTGTTTTCTACCCTTTTTGAGACCTTTCTGCCATTTTCATCAAATTTAAAATTGTCGTCTGCAAACTCTTTCAATTTGGACTAGTCCAAAATTTGTCATTTGGGAACGAGTTAAATTTTAAGGGTCCAATATAACTTTTGAATATTGAGCATGCATTTGTTGGGTACTTGCTATGTTAATGTTGTAGAATGCATATTACAATACGCCACCTGTTCATCTTATCATCCCATGCACAAATTATCAGGGTGATCCATGGTTGATCCTGACTCGCCAATCATAACTTATGTTGCTTATTCAGACAGTGTACAGATATTCTATCAGGATTCCAATTCCCTACTGACTTACAAATTATTTTCAAATTTACATTTTACTATTTTATGGGTTGCAAAATGAGGCGGTAGAAACTTACAGGGAAAAAAAGTGAAACGAATTTGATATTGAAATATATATGTTCAGACTCAATACAATATTATTATGATTGGAGAGCAGCTGTTTAGAAGTGATGAGCATTTTCAAGGAAAAAGTTTTTACTAAATGTCTATGACAAGGTCACCAAAATCGGACTAAATTTTATGACATAATTAGTTTTCAGAGGTATACAACTTTTATGGCAGACCAGGAACAATAATACCATGTTGCAATAAAAAGCACCATTAACCTCACTTTCGAGCCCAACCTGATCCGTTGGGTTTTTTGTGGGAGTGTCCTTGGGCAAGACTCTTCAGAGCCCTAGCCTAGTACTGGTGAAACCCAGGAAATACATGAATATGTGAGCTGTTGCCGTGATATGACTGAAATAATGTTGAAAGCGGTGTAAAACACCATTCAATTAACCTCACTTTCCACCAGTGAAGTTTTTTAGCTCAGTTGCTTTTGAAGGAAACATTGAGGTATTGTTTTAGCCCTGGTGTTGTGGTCTACGTCGCTGTGTGAAAAGTTTGACATTGATGTAATTCTCTGTTATTACTGAAGATATTTGCTTCAAACTTGGACAAGTGGTTAACTATCAAAAGGGAAACTTATACAACAGGGGCATATAACCATCTAAGTATTTTGACACAGTTATGCCTGTTTTTCAACTTAGAATTTTCAATGAAAGTCAAGCAACCACAGCCGAGCATTGGCATCTGCATACGGTGCTCTTGTCTTATTATTGCATGATCAGATTTTCATGGACACTGAATAACTCGTGCAACTTGGTTGGCATTCAGGACTTGAAGAAATACTATTGGGAACTGACTGTAGATTGAAATTAAACAGCAGAGAAAATACCCACTGATCTTGGATCTCTTGTTACCTAACTCTTTACTAGATGACAAAATTTTAGACTAGTCCAAATTGAAAGCATTTTGCAGATGGCAAATAGGGCTTAAATGATAATATTAGTCTGTGAAAGGGTAGTATATAAACATTGTGAGACAAGGAGAAAATGTTGGTTATCAGCATTTTTCCTTTTCCAACAATGTTTTCAAAAGCTTTCTCTCCAAGGGTTGTTAAAAACAGAACCGTTTGGTAAAGGGTTAAAGTTATGTTCCTGACCTGAAATGTCTGCTTATCATGTTACCAGTATTTGATTAATCCTATTGTAATCAAAGGACTGATAGTCCTGAGAGTCGCCTGGAGGGTAATGGATTATAAGTTTTCACCCTTTTCTGTTAAAATCTATTAAAATCATTCAAGATACAAAATAACTTAACCATAAGACAGTATTATATGCAAGCATGTTTCTAAGTTGTCATCCTAAAGGTACAAACATTAATATTAAAATTTACATGAAAAAAAAAAAAATGTGGTGAGAATTAAAAGTTAGGCACCAGGAACAGGTTTAAAAAGTTCAAATTCTCTTACCCCAGGTGACTTCATTTAAAAAAGGGTTTTCAGAAAGTAAAATTAATAAAAATCAAGTCATTTTGTTGAAATGATATCCACCGCCATAAAAAAAAAAAAAACTTTTTTTTTTTTTGACAGAACCATAATTATAAGAGGTATTGTTTTTTACATGTTAATGGCCTTTTTGTTATTGGTGAAAATATACAATAAGCCCTTTTTTTCCATGACACGACATTTCATTAAATAAAAACAAATACTGGCTTATGATAAGCAATATAAATATGAAATTTTCATAAAATTTTGTCCAGTAATTAAAGAGATATTGGTCCATAATGGAAATATACATCAAGCCCCTTTTTTCCATGAAACTGCATTAAAAACAAAAACAAAATAAAACAAAACAAGCAGACCGGAGGACATCAAGCCTCCTTTTTCCATGACAAGGCATTACATTTAAAAAAAGTATATCGGCAGACTATCATGAGGAACACATGTATGAAGTTTCATTAACTTTCGTCAACGATTTTAGAATATATCTGTCTGGATGGACGGAAGATCGGACGGACGAATGGACAGACGGACAGACAACATTAAAACTATATTCCCCACCCCGAAATTCGGCGGGGCATAATAACTGTCGAGTTCCATCAATATTTACAGCTCCTCCCTAGCTTAATAATGCCTGTAAAGAATGTGGACAGAAATCAGGCTTCTACTTTGATAAAAATGTTTTTCTAGCGCAGAAACTGGGTGACTTAACTTATATATCTTAATTATTACGCATATTGCTAAAACAAACATTCTAAGTAATTTCAGTAGAATAGGGCATACATTTTCTCTCCAGATTCAGAACAAGTTGTTTTTGTATGACACAAATGTTCTAAAATTGGACCATGTGATTATGCATATATCTGTTAATCTGAATAATTGTCCGTTCCAAATACAGGATGCTAGATATGAAATTTGGGTATAATTGCTTATACAGTTTCAGAGGCCGTGATTTTGAAATGTTACTACTCAGTTCTGAAGCTTCTGTGAAGTTTAGAGAAACAGAGCAGAACCACTTGAACAATTTTACAAGAGGACCATTTAGGCAACATCAGTATGGAACTCATATGAACCTTGTCTTCCGGTACAGGATCAAGTGATATACTTTTAGACCAAAAATGCCCTTTTGCAACTCACTCATATCTAATCTAAGCAGTCTGACAAAGTTTCCTTAGTATTGGACTGAACACAAATGGGTTTTACAGCACTAGATCTATTACGGTTTCGTCTGATTTGACCTAGTGACAACTCTTTTCTTCTGACCCCCGGTGACCTACATTCAGTTTGGTAAAAAACATTATTGCGACAAACAGCCGAGCAGTTCCATGGTCATTGGACTGAAATGTAGCCTCTGGAGCAGACCCAAATATTTGACTCAGTAATCTACCTGTCCTTTGGAAATAATTTGTTTTTGTTGTAGTCCAGGTTCAAGTTTTGTCCACAGTGGACTCTAGAAATGTGGCTGCTACAGCTCAAGAAAAACAATATAACCCAAAAGCATGATCATCAGCCTTTTAACTTCGTCTGCGTTTTATAACGTCCCAGGAATTAGTACTGCTTCCACACCAATTGAAAATTGTAGAGATCTACATGTATATTGCTTTGGTGTAAACTATATGTTTGCGATTCGCTCTATTTCCCTTTACAACAACCCTTTACAAGGTTACAAACACTCCAATAAAGGCCTTGTTGTTCGAGTGGGTTAACGTTAATCTGTTCTATTATATTTGAAATATAGTGGAGTAAAAATCAAGTTCTCAGATTGCTAGTTGTTAGAACTGCGTAGTTTCAAGTCGAATTCCCGTGTGAATTAAGATTTTGGCAGTTACGAAAGCACCTTGCGTTCTGATACCCTCACTATTTTTTTTTCATGAATACCACATCTAAGTTAATCGCACATTGAAAAATTTAAAAAAAAAGAGCAGACTTTGACAAATTCACCTCTTTAAAAACGAAAAATAATTAATTAAACACAGTAAACTTTAAAACACTCTCTCTGCATGGATCGGTGAGGCGCTAGGTCGGTGTACACTGAAAATAAAGGCCGCTTCAGCGACTGATTCATTCATAAATATGTAAATTTATAAAGAATTCCGTGGTGCAAATGACGTTATACGTCACGTGATTATAAGAACTATATTTGTCGCACAGCTACATTCTAGAAAGCACCTGCTAAGCGATGACTTGGCACAGTCTAGAACCGTGCGAATTACATACCCTATGTGCGATCTCTGCTTGTGCACCTAGAATATGGGTGTCTAGTCTAGAATACAAAGCCCTGAAGAAGCAACGTGTAAGAATGTCTAAGAAGGCAACGCAACCATTCTAAGTCGTTATAAATTTGTTAAAAAAAAAAATAGCCTAATTTTGGGAAAAGTCTCCATTGAAAGCTTCCATGTGAACTCGGTATCGCCTTTCTCCGATCATAGGTTGAGTGTTGAATTGAAATAAGACTTACAATAAAGGACAGATTGTAATATTTAGAGTGTGCTTCAAATAGGTAATTATCAAACCATTTTCACTGAGAACTGTCCACAAATAGAAGCATGCCGTAGTAAAGACGCTTGTCACGCTTGTCGTCGAAGAGTATTTTGCAGCTTGTACGCAAACTTGTTCAGTTCACGGCAGCTATTTTTAGATACATACATAATGCGCTATTTTTAGAGATGATGTCTGTGTAAGCGATAGGCTGTAGTGTACCCGTATGGACGAAATGATTGTTTCAAAGGTTTAAAGCGTTAAATAGCTCAGTCTTTATAGACATATTCATTATCACAAAGGCATAATTGTAAGTTAATTACAACAGAAAAATTGGGTTGTTTACCGAATAATTAGAAAACTATGTTTTATCTCGTAAACGGAACTTGGGACAGGAAGCAGTACAAGGCCGGAGGTATGCTTACGTCACCCAATAGATCAGGATGATAACAATGAGAGCCTGGTTGCTACGCAACCAGGCGACTCAAAAATGAAATTTTTTACAACCTTGTGATGGAATGTTTTGAAAATATTTTATCATTATTTTGGGATAGATTTGCCTCCCAATGTTATTGATTACAAATTGCCAGTTTCTGACAGATTTATTATTCATTCACAATACATGTTAGGATGTATTGAGTCTGAAATCCTTTACAATTTTTAAACCCTGTACCTAACACTACCATGTTTTTATAGACGCTGAGAAAGAAGCCTTTTGAAACAGTGTGGGGTCTGATCTTTTACTGACAAATGTCATCATATGGGCCATGTTTAATTTGTCGTCTGCAACTGCTTTGAAATTGGACAAGTCTGAAACTTTGTTGTTTGGCAAAGATTTAACATGTTTCATCCTGCAGATATTTCTTTTATGGCTTTCAGCAGAACTTTTTTTTAACTCTTTGCCGCACAACAAAATTTTAGACCCTTCCAAATTGAAAGCATTTGCAGACAACCTTTCAGTGTGACTCAAATGATGCAATTTGTCTTTGATATGGTAGAAAACATCGTGGGAAAAGGAGAAAATGCTGGTTACCAGCATTTTCTTCCTTTCCCAAAATGTTTTCAAAAGGCTTCTACATCAGGTTGTTAAAAGTCGGGATTGTGTGGTTAAGGGTTAAAGAATTGTTGCAAAAGGAGAAGTTGCTCATAACAAGCAATTTCTATTTTTGCCACATTGTTTCCACATGTATCCATGTATTCATGTATTGAATCTGTACATGAATCCATATTTATACTATCCCAATTTTACAAGGTTGCTGTCAAGGTCTTCTGCTTCATGATGAATTTGACGAGTGAAAAATTGCCTGTTAGTGATAGATTTATTACAACAATTATAATTATGGTAGCATTTAGTAGTTCTGCAGAGTCATGCATTTGAGCCTTGCTCTGCTAAAAGGGGATGTAATGCGTCTATGTGATCCATGATACCAAGCAAGCGATCACATGATTAAGGATCCATGATAGCCACTATTTTTAACAGCCAACTTTATCATGAGTTAGACTGGTCCTTGGACATACAGAAAATCGACCAATAACGAAAAGTTTCGGCCCAGATGAGCCTGCGCAGATTGTGCAGGCTGACCTGGACCGATACTTTTGGCAGATGCATTAAGCCCCCTTTTCACAGAGCATGGCTCATTTATTTTATGGATTTACATTTATAAGATTTATCAAATGATTATCTGACTGTCGCATTCTCATTTTATTTAATTCTTCGAGCACTGGATTAATGAAATGGACATTTTCAGTTATGAAAAAAAAGCAAACTGTTGCAAGTTCAAGGTTGTTTTTGCCAGCATGTGTGACAAAGAAAAAGGCAATGTAGATCCAAGATCAGACTGCATGCTCTGTACAGTTTAATCTTGATCTGCACTGTTTGCAAAAGCAAATACAGCTGGGTTCATTGTTTTTAAGGGTTAAGGTCTGAGTTTGAATAAAGTTCAAAACAATTTACAAAATTATTTCAGTTTTTTTTCTAGGAACGCTTCACAAAATCCTTCAGTAGCTGTAGATATCACATCATTGAGCCATGCTTTGCAAAAGGGGGCTTAATGCATCTCCATGACGCATTACACTGATCAAGCCGTCACATAATTATGGACAAAAAAAGTCACTTTTTTTAACAATCGACTTAATCATGAGGTAAACTGATCCTTAAACATGCAGAAAATTGACAAATAGCGAAAAGTTTCATCCCAGGTTAGAAGGTTGTTTGAAAGTGATATTGTTTGGCGAAAGGTTGATTTAACGGTAGAAGTTTAATGCTCCCTGGATTCAGCTCTGTGCTTCAGGTTCCAGCATAATTCAGGGGTGAAGATCTCATCAGGTGTCATCAGAGGTGACCTTCCCATTTTGATCCTCACCCCAGATGCTTGAATTTCTGTGGGAGTGTTCTAGGGCAAGACACTTTAAAACCCGTATAGCCCTGGAACCGATTGAAGTTGTTTTTGCAGACAGTGTACATCAAGATCAGACTGCACAGAACATGCAGTCGGATCTTAGATCTACACTGTCTGCTTCTATGATATATGTTCTAACAGAAACGACTTTGAAATAGCAATATTTTGGGCTTTTTTGCCTGATTACAAAAGTCCAAATCATTAATTCGGCACTTTAAGGTTGAAGAGCTCTGGCCAAGTACTGGTTAAACTAAGTTTGCACATGAATAAAATTAATAAGCTTTTGCTGTGATATAACTGAAAGAATTTTGAAAGCTTTATAAAACAAATTTAATCAATCAACTGGCTTGGCTAAAAGACTGAATGTAAAGAGGACAAAATAATAGGAAATGAAAGTGTTATCTCCCAATGCAATAACATTCTATCCTGTAATACAATTAAGTTAACCCTTTAGCACACAATCCTGAGTTTTAACGACCCTGAAAGAAAAGGCTATTGAAAACATTGTGGGAAAAAGAGAAAATGCTGGTAATCAGCATTTTCTCTTTTCCCACGATGTTTTATATCCTATCAAAGACATAAATCACAATTTGAGTTACATTTAATATGTCGTCTGCAAATGCTTTCAGTTTGGTCAAGTCCAAAATTTTGTCGTTTGGTAAAGAGTTAACTATCATAATTGTATGAATTTCCTTTCAAGGTATTGCATTTGATTGGTAAGTTATGTAGAGTGGAATGAGGTGCAGGCCTTTACTGCTGTTTTCCCTGTCAGTGGCCTTGGGAAGGGCCCTGTGGAATCCCAGCCTGTTACTAATCTATTAATCTCAGAAAAGGCATCAATAAATAGACTTTTCCCAATGATCTTACCGAGATACAAGTTCTGTTGAAAGGGGTGTAAAATGTCAACCCTTTACCACACAATCCCGAGTTTTAACGACCCTGACAGAAAAGACTTGAAAACATTGTGGAAAAAGGAGAAAATGCTGGTAACCAGCATTTTTTCCTTTTCCCACAATGTTTTCAAGTCTTTTCAATGACAAACACCATTATTTGAGCTCGTTTAATTTGTTGTCAGCAAATTCTTTTAATTTGGACCAGTCTACAATTTTGTCATTTGGTAAAGACTTTAAACAAAACAAACAAGTCTTCAAAAAAGAACATTTCAAAAGGAAATTGGTTGTTGAAGGATTATGATTTTAAAATTAATTCACTTCATGTAAAGAAAATGATGATGAAAGTATAAAAAACAGTGCACAAATGTATACAGATTAACTATATTGAAATTATACAAAAATTATATGATAACATTAATACTTACAATCAAAAATGCTCCAATTAGACTGTATTTTGTATATCACTTCTATCTTTTGACTGTTTGTCTTGCATAGAATATGCTCAATTAAGCTTACAGATTATGCTAAAAAAGTTCACTGAGTATGCCAGAAACTATTCACGCCAAGAGCTAGAAATTGTTCACAGAACACTGAGTAAGATGGAACATACTGTACTACATAATAATGGAATAGTTGACAAGTGTGCACAAATCTAATTCAGCTGCACAAAATATTTTTGCAAAGCTTGTGAAAAGTTTGATTTACATGTTATTTAACTGCTAGATCATTTCAGCAAAGAAACAAATATTTTCTGTCTATAGACAGAACTTGTAGCAAACAAAACTTATTGCAGTTTCAAAGGTTCTTTGATCAGAATATTTCCTGAAATGTCAGACAGTATAGATCATTGATCAGACTGCACAAACTGTGCAGTTTGATTTTGATCTGCAACGTCTGCAAAAACACCTTTTATTTCTATTTGCATGCTTAGATTTATCACAAAAAGCAGGTCAAATATATTGAGTTGATTTTTCTCCATTTCATTTTTGTAAGATGTATCATAGCAGCTAGTAGATCTGCATGATCATACAGGATAGAAACTTGTTTCTTCCACCCAAATTAGATTTTTTCTTGACTTTCATTTCATCCGAGATTTTTCTTTGTTCTCTTACATGTCATCTTAGGGTTTTTTTTTTTTTCACTTAAATTTCATCCAAAGTTGTTTATATTAATTATCTGTAAATTTCTTTGTCTCTTACATGTAAAATTTCATCAAAGGTTTCTTCTGCCTTTTACATGTAGATTTCATCTTATGTTGCTTCAATCACTTACATGTAAATTTCATCTAAGTTACTTCCTTTAACTTAGATTTCATCTAATTTGATTCCTCACATTTAAAAAAAAAAAATGAGAGCAGAAAAATGAATAAAAACATAATGAACATTTAGCCTTTCACTCTTTACCAAACAACAAAATTTTACACCAGTCCAAATTGAAAGCTTTTGCAGACGACAAAATAAATGTGAATTAAAAATTGAAATTTGTTTTTGGAAGAGTAGAAAACATTGTGGGAAAAGGAGAAAATGCTGGTTACCAGCATTTTCTCCTTTTCCCACAATGTTTTCAAAAGGCTTTTTCCTTGGGGTCGTTAAAAGTCGGGACTGTGTGGTAAAGAGTTAAATAAAGACATGAAGATCTATACTCTGTGAAAAGTGATAATAACCTATGACACGTATCGCAACTGAAAAATATTCTCGTAAAGATATAGTCCGTTACCCCAGCAAATTTTTTTCACTGTGCTGTTGAAAAGTTGGACCACAAATATAACGAGCGCTCATCCATTTGAAAAACTCCACCGATCATCAATATATAAACCCTTAACCCCTAACAATAGGGTCCAGTGTTTCCAGGACTTTTAAGGATGAAGGCTTTTGAAAGCACTGTGGGAAAAGGAGAAAATGCTGGTTAACCCTTTACCACACAATCCCTAGTTTTAACGACCCTGAGGAAGAAGGCTTTTGAAAACAATGTGGGAAATGGAGAAAATGCTTGTAAACAGCATTTTCTCCTTTTCCCACATTGTTTTCTACCCTTCCATATACAAATATCAGTTTTTGAGTTAAATTTAATTTGTTGTCTACAAATGCTTAAGAGCATACATGAATATATGTGAAAATATTGTGGCAAGAGAAGAAATTGCTCTATATTATGAATCCTTCCTTTTTTCCTCCATATTTTCATTTTCTTTTTTCGAAAGGATGAAAGAAAGTTGTTTACAGGTCTGGTGTTAGTGCATTAACCCTTTACCAAATGACAACATTTTGGACTTGTCGAAATCTAATGCATTTGTAGACAACAAATGTGAGTAGAACTGTGATGTTTGCCTTCTAAAGGGTATAAAACATTGTGGGAAAAGGAGAAAATGCTGGTTACCAGCCTTCTTCCATAGGGTTGTTTGAACTTGGGATTGTTTGTAAAGGGTTCAAGTTTACAGCTGTGCATACTTCACCTTATACTATACTGTTGAATTTTTGGTCCTAGCTCTGTGTTCACCAAACATTTTTATTTTGCTTTCTTAGAATTCTGCATTTTAATTCTAATTCCCAGGAAGTTTTTACAGTTCAACAGAAAGGAAATTTTACTGATTGGCAAAGTCTAGTCCTGATGAAACCCGGGACGCATGATCAATAAGTGAGCTGTCACTGAAATGTAACTGAAATAGTGTTGAATGTAGCAAAAAACACTGTTGAATTCAATCAACTGATTGGCTAAACTAAATGGGGAAGCAAATCAGAAAGTGTTACTTTCTAAATAAGAGTAAGAATGCAGTTCAGAATGGTGGGTGAATGCAGACCCTGGGCTGGAGTACTTTTACTTTTCTGGAACAAGCCAGGTAGCTCAGTCAATCATATGCAGTCAGTGACAAACAGGGGGTTGCTGGTTCGGATCCCCAATTTCTCTCCAAAGATTGATAATGGTGATTGCGACAAGATTCATTCCTCTCTCACTGCTGATCTTTGTCACCGTTAAGGGTTTTGTGGGAAGACTGCCGGTGGCTTTAGAAGAATATTGGGCAAAGTACTTGTGAAAGAAACTCCAAAACAGCATGAATAAGTGCACCAGCTGCTGCAACATATAACAGAAATTATGTTGAAAATGGTGTTAAACACTGTACAAACAAACAGATGTTGATGACACTTGATTTTTTTGATGCATGAAATGATGTTCAAAAATTAAAAGCCACTAATAAATCACATGTAGAAAATGACCCCATGTGGACACCACCAAGATATTTAGAGCCATTTTCATCAGGTTAACCCTTTAGCCTACAATCTTGTATTTTAATGATCCAGGAGAAGAAGACAGAAAAACAAAGTGGGAAAATGAGAAATGCTGTAGCACTTTTCCCCTTTTCTCTGTTTTCAAAGACAGATGTTATCATTTGTGACTTCTGCAAATGCTTTCATTTTGGACTTGTAAAATATTTTGTTGTTTGGTAAAGAGTTAACTCATAACCAAACAACCAAATTAAGACATGCCCTAATTCAAAGCATTTACAGATGACAGCTTAGGTGTGAGTAAAATGATGGTTTTTGTTTGTGGTGGGGCAGAAACATGGGGGAAAAGGAAAAAATGCTGGCTACCAGCATTTTCTCCTTTTCCTACCATGTTCTCAAAAGCCTTTTTTTCTTAGGGCCATTAAAACACAGTATCGTGTGGTAAAGAGTTAACCCTTTACCACACAATGCTAATTTTTAACTACCTTATGAAAGATATTGGAAACATTGTGGGAAAAGGAGAAAATAATGGTTCTCCTTTTCTCACAATGTTTTCTCCCCTTCCCAAAGCAAATTTCAATTTTTAGGTCACGTTTTGTCATCTGCAAATTCTTTCAATTTGGAGTTGTCTGGAATTTTGTTGTTTGGTAAAGAGTTAATCAAATCTGCATGAGATGTTTCCTGTCCTTTAGCCATTTGTCATGGTTATATTCCAAAGTTCCACATAAAGCGGGTGGTAGCTGGTCAGGTTGGACATACTCTTCAAGCTTCCATAATGGTATATATATTGGAACTGCTGCTCTGTTGTCATCAGGAATCAGTGTCTCCTGTTTTGTAGTAACTGTTGATTCAGCTTGATGTTTGGCTGCTGAATTTTCATGTATTTTAACCTCTTTATCTGAACCATTTGAAGTGTCAGCTGTTTCTTTTAAGCTTTCACCTCCAAGTTTTATATTTCTTGTATTATTGTTTTTACTTGGTTCTTGTTTTCTTGAAGATAATCCTTGCTGTATGTTTCTGTGAAATCTTGGTGGAGTTAGGGATAGAGACTCAGTCCCAGTATGTTGAAACACAGTTCTGTTGGCTTTATTATCAAAGTAAACATCCCAGTTGTCACAGAAATGTCTCAGAAAAGTCAAACTTTTATTGTACTCATTAAGTTGAGTATTGACTTTTCGAACATCTCTAATTTTCTTTTGTTTCTCAGTAAGTTCTGGATTGCTCATAGGAACATTTCTACCAGTAATCTTCTGTTTTGTATCATTGTTGTTAGTAGAATGATCAGGTCTTCTTTCAAACATATTGTTTTCATCCATTAATTGAACAATGACAATAAGTTTCAGTCTCTCCTTTAGCACATTGTGTAAACAGCCCACCACAAGATCTACATCAACCTCCTTTGATATTCTATCAAGCACAGCAGTAAAGCCTTTCTTATTACTGATGCATTCCGGAAGATTCATGAAAAATTTTAAACAGGAATTTATCTTTTCCTTGGAGTAGGAAACAAATTCCATTTTCAGTCGAAACACCAAGAGATGCCTTCCTTGTATATCAAGGCTACCAGTAAGTGTTATCAGCTCTTGTTGAAGGTCATGGAACAGAGTCTGGTTGAAAGTAGCGATAGATTTCTTTTGTTCAGCTGTGGCTGGTGGAGGGTTTGATGGTTTAGGTATCTCATTGTGGTAAAATATGCTACTTCTTTGTTGTCTTCTGTCTGTCTTGTATGTCATTGGACAGTTATGTCGCGGCGAATAATCACCATAATCGCAATGTGGGCACTCATAAAATGGACCAGGATAGAACATCCACTGTGACATCTTCGGGTTTTATAGATGTGTGGTCAGTGCCATATGAAAACTGTAAAAAAAATTTAACTCTTTTCACTACCAACTCCAGAAATTCTGCTTGTCTGTAGGTTCTAAAAGTAGAGTTCCATACCTACTGAAGATGACTTTGGTCAGAGTTTTGTATCAGGTAGTGGAAACAATGTAAATACAAAGTTAGACTGCATGTTCCATACAGTCTGATCTTGATCTGTATGGTCCACAAAAGCTATTTCATTTGTCATTAGCAATGAAAGAGTTAATAGAACCTGACCATAGTTGATAATAGAATCTGACTTTAGTGGACAATAGAACCTGATCACAGTGGCCATTCAAAAAGACTTGAAAACAAGAGGGCCATTGGTCCTAAAGCGCTCACCTGAGTAAAGTCATCTACAGTTGATAAAGTTGAATAGATCCTGGTTTTAATGATGTGAAGCACATGACTGTAAGTGACCTACTTTTTGAACCAATGTGACTAAATTTCCAAACTTGTCCAAGATATCATTAAAACAAATATTCTGACCAAGTTTCATGAGTATTGGACTAAAAACATGGCCTCTACAGTGCACACAAGGTTTTTCTAAGATTTGGTCCATTGACCTACTTTTTTACCAGATGTGACCCGCTTTGAAACTTGTCCAAGATATTATCAAGGCAAACTTTCTGACCAAGTTTCATGAGAATCGGGCTGAAAATATGGCCTGTAGAGTGCACACAAGGCTTATCAAAGATTTGACTATTTGACCTACTTTTTGCCCTGACATGACCCTTTTTAAAACTTGTCAGAGATATCAACAAGATAAACATTCTGACAAATCTTTATCAGTATAAGGCTGAAAATGTGGCCCCTATGAAGCACCCAAGGTTTTCCTAAGATTTGGCCCAGTGACCCACTTTTTCAGCAGACATGACCCAATTTCAAACTTGTCTAAGATATCATCAAGACAGGTAATCTGACCTAGTTTTATGAGTATCCAACGACAAATGTGGCTTCTAGACTGCACACAAGGTTTTTTTTTTCTAAGATTTAGCCCACTGACCTACTTTTTGACCGGACAAGAGTATCAGGCTGAAAATATGGCCTCTAGAGTACACAAAAGGTTTCTTAGATTTTTCCCAGAGACCTTCTTTTTGACCTGACATGACCCAATTTCTAACTTGTCTGAGATATTATCAAGACAAACATTCTGACTAAGTTTCATGACTATATGACTGAAAATGTAGCCTCTAGAGTGCACACAAGGTAATTGTTGATGCTTGGACACCAGACACAGCATGATCACAAAAGCTTACCTTGAGCACTTTGTGCTCAGGTGAGCTAAAAAATTCATAGAGTGAACATTTGTTTTCATTAGCAGTTCAGTATATTTTTCTTATTCAAAATTGAAGCACTAGCCAATTAATACTTGACCCATGCACTGGCAAATGGGGACTTAATGCATCTCTATGATGCATCAGACCAAGCAAGTCATCGCATAATTATGGATCTGTAAAATCCATTGTGTTTGACAACCGACTGCACAGTGAGGTAGAATGGTCCCTGGACATGCAGAAAATTTACAGATAATAAAAAGTTTCAACCAAATACTTTTTGCAGATGCATTAAGCCCATTTTCACAGAGCATGGCTCATTTATATCTCTGCCAATCAGAAGGCTAGTCTTGGAATTCAGAAGTGAACTTTGAAAGTTTGGAATGGAACATTGAATACAGGCAAAGAAAGATGATCACTTTTACTACCTAAGAAAATAGAACAATCAGATCACTCACTCTGCACCAGTGAAGGAGCTTCATGTTAAATAAACCTTGAATGTGATTGGCTGGCTTATTCCACACTTTGATCTTTATTTTTCTTTTTTTTGGGCTCACCTGAACATGAAGTGCTCAAGGTGAGCTTTTGTGATCGTGCTGTCACTGTCCGGCATCCGTTGTGCGTCATGTGTTGTCTGTCATCTGGGTCATCAACATTTACCTTGTGTGCATTCTATAGAGGCCACATTTTCAGCCAAATAGTCATGAAACTGGTCAGATTAAATCTTTGACAAGTTTGAAATTGGGTGTTACGGGAGATCACTCCTTCCTTACCGCATAGCTTCTTTCCGTATAAAGGGAGAATTCTCTTTAGCTCAGGGGTTAGTGTATTGGTCTTTTAAACCTCAATAAATGAGGATATTTGTGAACTTTTATGTTCGTAAGATTGGGTCACGTTGGGTCAAAAAGTAGGTCACTGGGCTAAATCTTAGAAAAACCTTGTGTGCACTCTAAAGGCCACATTTTCAGCCTGATGCACTTGAAACTTGGTCAGAATGTTTGTCTTAATAATATCTTGGACAAGTTAGAAATCGGATCATGTCGGGTAAAAAAGTAGGTCACTGGGCCAAATCTTAGAAAAATCTTGTGTGCTCTCTAGAGGCCACCTTTTCAGCTGATACTCATGAAACTAAGTCAGATTATTTGCTTTAATAATATCTTGAACAAGTTTGAAATTGATCATGTTGGGTCAAAAAGTAGATCACTGGGCCAAATTTTAGAAAAGCCTTGCATGCACTATAGAGGCTCTTAAACAAGTTTAAACTGGGTCATGTCAGGTCAGAAAGTAGGTCACTGGACCAAATTTTAGAACCTTGTGTGCATTCTAGAGGCCATTTTTTCAACCAGTTTCTTATGAAACTTGGTCAGAATGTTTTTGACATGGCTGAAATTGGGTCATGTTAGGTCAAAAAGTAGGTCAGTGACCCAGATCTAAGAAATACATTGTGTACACTCCAGAGGCCACAATTTCAGTCTGATACTCATGAAACTTGGTCAGAATGTTTGTCTTGATGATATATTGGACAAGTTTGACATAGGGTTACATCAGGTCAAAAAGTAGGTAACTGGGCCAAATCTTAGAAACATTCCATGTGCACTGTGGAGGTCACATTTTCAGCCTGATACTCTTGAAACTTGGTCAGAATGTTTTTCATGATGATATCTTGGACAATTTCGAAATTTTGCCATGTCAGGTCAAAAAGTAGGTCACTTACACTTGTGTTTTACATCATTAAAATCAGGATCTCTTTAGCTTTCTCAACTATAGATGACTTCACTCAGGTGAGCGCTTTAGGGCCAATGGCCCTCTTGTCTTCATTGATTCAGAAAAGAAAACGTACTATCACTTACTATTATTATGTATTGTAAAACTTTCCACGCAATGGCTTATGGATACAGTGTGAAAGAAGAAGATCACTCAGAAATTGGCTAACCAATAGCAGAATTACTTTATTTACAATGAAAGAAGAACCTTCAAAATTTGACTATCTAGGCAGCATGTTTATGATTCATAAATACATTATGACAAAAGACAAGTTAAAAATTGACTAACTGGTAGTAATATTATAAAGAATATGTATCATGATACCTGTCATAAACATATTTCTCCTATTTTGCATGTCCTGTTGTATTCAATATGGTATACACAACATAAGTTTAATTTACACTTCACTCCCATTTATGCATAATGTTAAATCTATACCAAGTGACAAGCAACTTTAACCCATTACCACACAATCCCAACTTTTAACGACCCCGAGGAAGAAGCCTTTTGAAAAGATTGTGGGAAAAGGAGAAAATGCTGGTGACCAGCATTTTCTCCTTTTCCCCCAATATTTTCTACTCATCCAAAAACAAATTTCAATTTTTTGATTCACATTTGTCATCTGCAAAAGCTTTCAGTTTGGACTGGTCTAAAATTTTGTCGTTTGGTAAAGAGTAAAACTTGTCTAAACCTAAATTATTTGCAGACTGGATAAAATGTGGCTTAAATGATGGGGTTTGTCTTGGAAAGGGTAGAAAACATTGCAAGTAAATGAGAAAATACTGGTTTCCAGCATTTTCTGTCTTTCCCACTGTTTTCAAGTTTTGTTCCTCAAATTTGTAAATTAAGATCCTTTGGTAAAGGGTAAACTCATTACCAACAGGTAAAACACACTTGTGGCAGACTAGATTGAAAAATCCTTGCAATATAGGGATGATTTTCATAAATTAACTCTTTACCAAACAACATAACTTTGGGCTTGACCAAACTGAAAGCACTTGCATACGACAAGGTATTAAAATGTACATGTAGTGCAAATGATGATTTCTGTCTTTGATTGGGTAAAAAACATTGTGGACAAGCATTTTCTCCTTTTTCCTCAATGTTTTCAAAAGGCTTCTTCCTTAGGGTAGTTTAAACTCTGGATTTTGTGGTAAACAATTAACTCTGTACTAGACAACAAAATTTTAGATTTGTCCATTTTGAAATCTTTTGCAAAGAGGATATTTAATGTGACTTAAAAATTGAAAGAGAATGGGCAGAAAGGAGAGAATGCTGGTAGCCAGCATTTTCTCCTTTTCCCACAATGTCTAGAAAAGCCTTCTCCTTCAATGTAGCCAAGCCCCGATAGCTCAGTTGGTAGTGTACAGGACTTGAGAACAGCAGGTCGCTGCAGGTTAGATCCCCGGCTCGGCCAATTTCTTTCCGAGGATTTATGATAGTCATGACGACAGAATTGATTAATCTGTCACTGCTGACCATTGTTTCGACGATGGCTTTGTGGCAAAGCAGTGAGTGGCTTGGAAAGAATGTTGTGTGTAGTACTAGTAAAAGAAACTCCAGGAAAGCATGGATAGGTGCACTGGCTGCCGAGATATAACTTGAATAATGTTGAAAACATCATTAAAAACCGTACAATCAATTAATCAATCAATCCATCCTTCAGGGATGTTAAAACTTGGGTTTGTATGGTAAAGATTCAAGGTTTAGTGCATGAATAAATGTGACAAAAGGAGAAATTGCCTATAACAAGTAATTTTTGTCCACAGTGTTTCAAACTTGATGGGGAGCAAGACAAAAAGTTGTTTTTCCCTACAATCTTGTTAAAAAGCAGGATCATTTGGTATAGAGTTAACCCTTTACCACATGACAAAATTTTAGACTTGTCCAAATTGAAAGCATTTGCAGATGACAAAATAAATGTGACTCAAAAATTGAAATTTGTTTTGGGAAGGGTAGAAAACATTGTGGGAAAAGGAGAAAATGCTGGTTACCAGCAATTTTAGCTCACCTGAGCACAAAGTGCTCATGGTGAGTTATTGTGATTGTGCTGTGTCCGTCGTGTGATGTGTGTCGTGTGTCGTCCATTGTCAACTTTTTACCTTGTGTACGCTCTAGAGGCCACATTTTCAGTCCAATCCTCATGAAACTTGGTCAGAATGTTTGTCTTGATAAAATCTTGGATGAGTTCGAAATTGGGTCATGTGGGGTCAAAAACTAGGTCACTAGGTCAAATCTTAGAAAAACCTTGTGTACGCTCTAGAGGCCACATTTTCAGTCCAATCCTCATGAAACTTGGTGAGAATATTTGTCTTAATAAAATCTCGTACAAGTTTGAAATTGGGTCATGTGGGGTCAAAAACTAGGTCACTAGGTCAAATCTTAGAAAAACCTTGTGTACGCTCTAGAGGCCACATTTTCAGTCCAATACCCGTGAAATTTGGTCAGAATGTTTGTCTTGATAAAATCTCGGACAAGTTTGAAATTGGGTCGTGTGGGGTCAAAAACTAGGTCACTAGGTCAAATCTTAGAAAAACCTTTTGTACACTATAGAGGCCACATTTTCAGTCCAATACCCGTGAAAAATGGTCAGAATGTTTGTCTTGATTATATCTGGAAATAGTACGAAAATGTGCCATGTTGGGTCAAAAACTAGGTCACCAGGTCAAATCTAAGAAAAATGTTGTGTATGCTCTAGAGGCCATATTTTCTGTCCAGTACTCTTGAAAGTTGGTCAGAATGTTTGCCTTGATAATATCTCTGACTAGTTTGAAAATGGGTCATGTCAGGTGAAAAACTAGGTCACTAGGTCAAATCTTAGAAAAACCTCGTGTAAGCTCCAGAAGCCACATTTTCTGTCTAATACTCTTGAAAGTTGGTCAGAAGGTTTGTCTCGATGATATCTCAGTTGAATTTGAAAATGGGTCATGTCGGGTCAAAAACTAGGTCACCTGGTCAAATCTTAGAAAAACCATGTGTACACTGTTGTGGCCACATTTTTTGTTCAATACTCTTTTAAAGTTGCTCAGAATGTTTGCCTTGGTAATATCTTGGATGAATTTGAAAATGGGTCATGTTGGGTCAAAATTTAGGTCACTAGGTCAGATCTTAGAAAAACCTTGTGTACACTGTAGAGGCCACATTCTCAGTCCAATACTCTTGAATTTGGTAAGAATGTTTGTCCTGATGATATCTTGGACCAGATTGAAAATGTGTCATGTTGGCTGAAAAACTAGGTCACTAGGTCAAATCTTAGAAAAACCTAGTGTACGAATGACTCTCAGAAAGAAGCCTTTTGAAAACACTGTTTGAAAATGAGAAAATGCTGGTATCCAGCATTTTTTCCCTTTTTCACAATGTTTTTTACCCCTTCGAGAGACCAATCCCACAGCTTGATCCACATATTATTTGTTTTATGCAGAAGGTTCAGACGAGTTTAAAATTCTATTGTTTGGTAATACATATATCTCACAAGACATTGGAAATTGGTTGTGCTTGGTCAAAAGGCTCAGGTGAGCGACTCCAGGGCCATCATGGCCCTCTTGTCTCCTTTTCCCACAATGTTTTCAAAAGTCTGCTTTTTCAGGGTCGTGAAAGCCTGTGATTGTGTGGTTAAGAGTTAAACCTTTACCACACAATGCCAAATTGTGACAACCCTGATGAAGAAAGCTTTTGAAAACATTGTGGGAAATGGAGAAAATGCTGGTACTGACTATTTTCACCTTTTTCCTCAATTTTTTCTACCCTTTCCCAAACAAATTCACAGTTTTGAGCCACATTTATATTGTCTTCTGCAAGTGCTGATAACCATAATTTTCTCCGTTTCCCACAATGTTTTCTACCCTTTCACAGCGAAAAAGCGTAATTCCAGCCACACCTAGTCTGCAAATGCTTTCAATTTGGAAAACTCCAAGTGTTTGATGTTTGGTGTTTGGTGAAGAGTTCAGTATCTTTTAAATTACCTTTCTAGTTTGATAGTCAGTGCAACAGGATTCATCCCTGTCTCATGGCTGATCACTGTTCGACAATGGTTATGTGGGAAAGCAGCCAGTGGCTTGGGAAGAATATTGTGCGTAGTACTAGTGAAAGAAATTGCAGGAAAGCATGGATAGGTGCAATGGTCGCAGCAATAAATCTTAAATAGTGTTGAAAATGGCAATAAACACCATACTTTTTAGATAACTGCTAACCAATGCAGTTGACAGTGGAGATAGTAATGCTTTACCAGACAACAAAATTTCAGATTCTACCACATTGAAGGCGTTTGCAGATGATGGGTTAAATGAAGCTTGAAAGATCATTTCTGCTCTTGAAATGGTTATAATTGGAAAAGGAGAAAATGCTGGTTACCAGCATTTTGTCCTTTTCTAACAGTGTTTTTAGAGCCTTCTTCTGCAAAATCATCAAAAACGCTAGGTTGTTTGGTGAAGGGTTAAAGAGAGCAAGCAAAAAATCCTTTTTAAGTAAAGAAAAAGGATTGAGAGATCATTGTTTGTTTTGGAGTTTAACGCCATTTTTACAGCTGAGGTTGTATCATGGCGGTCAGTGCACCTACACATGTGTTTCCTGGCTTTCTCACACCAGTACTGACACTATTTTCTTTCCAAGTCACTGACTACTTTTCTCACAGGCATACCAGGTGACACGCGAAAAATCAGCGAAAACAAATTTTGTTGCAACCAGGTATCAAACTCGCAACCACCAGGTCACCAGTCAGATACACTAACCATTGCCTGGGCAGGCTTCAACCATTTTGCTTGTTATAAGCAATTACCTCCTTTCTTATTTGCTACTCCATATTTTCAAGCCCTACCTGCTACAGATACATAAAACTCATTGTTGCACCTGGGTTATGCAGGAAAAGTGTCATCTAGAGGGCCACATTGCAATTACGCAGTACTGACTCAATAAATTACATATAATTCTCCCTAGATTTATTTTTCTGTTCCTGCACATACTGATTACTTTCCTTGCTGATGGTATCCTGCTTGGCTTAACTCTTTCACTACTAACTCCAGAAATTACATGTTTTTTCCGAGCTCTAAAAATAAATTTCCACTGCCATTTAAAATGACATTTATCATAGTTTAAAAAAAGAGTAGCAGACAGCATAGATCAAGATCAGACTGAATGTTCTGTGCAGTCTGATCTTGATCTGCGCTGCCTGCAAAAGGTAGTCAAGTCGTCATTATTAGTGAAAGAGTTAATTGGTACATGTACAGGGTGTGGATGCTAAGGATTTGCAATTAGTGGCAGCTGTGAGTTTGATCTTCACTCAAGGTTTTTCTATGTGAGACATTTAACTCCTTACCAAACAATCCAGACTTTTAACGACCCAGAGAAAGAAGCCTTTTGAAAACATTGTTGGAAAAGGAGAAAATTCTACCCTATCAAAGACAAATTCCATAATTTGAGCCACATTTAAGTTGTCAGTTACAAATGCTTCAATTTGGATAAATCTACATTTTTGTCATGTGCTAAAGAGTTAAAAGCCCTGGCCTAGTACTTGCTAACCCTTTACCAAACAGCAAAATTTAAGACCCTTCGAAATTGAAAGCATTCGCAAATGACAAATTATGTGTTGCTCAAATTGTGGAATTTGTCTCTGAAAGGGTAAAATACATTGTGGGAAAAGGAGAAAATGCTGGTTACCAGCATTTTCTCCCTTTTCCACCATGTTTTCAAAAGGCATCTTCCTCAAGGTTGTCAAAACTAGGGCATCTTCCTTGAGATCATTAAAACTGGAGATGGTGTAGTAAAGGGTGAAGCTCAGGTCACAGTGACACATGAAGAAGTGAGCTGTTGCAGTGGCCTTGTTAAAATTATGTTGACAAAAAAAAGTGAAGCTTTAATATAATACAAGAAAGTTCTATCTCTTTCTTGCTGCTAATGTTATGTGTCAAGTTTAGCCTGTATAGTACTGGGTTAATATGGTAATGTTGCATAATATGCATATGTATATTAACTCTATACCTAAATACAAAATTTTAGACAGGTCTAACAGGAAAAATTAGCTGTTGTTCAAATAAGGGCATATGTTTTACATAGGATAGAAAGCGTGAGAAAGGAGAAAATGCTGGTTGCTAGCATTTTCTCCTTTACCCACAATGTTTTCAAAAGCCATCTTCCTCAGGGTCATTAAATCTCGGGATTATTTGGTTAATTGTTTACTGCACAATCCTGAGTTTTAATGAGCCAGAGGAAGATGCCTTTTGAAAACACTGTAGACTAAAGGAGAAAATGATGGTAATCAGCATTTTCTCCATTTCCCAGGATGTTTTCCACCCTATCAAAGACAGAAATCATTTTTTGATTTACACTTAAATTGTCGTGTACAAATGCTTTCAATTTGGTTGATTTCAAATTTTGTCATTTAGTAAAGAGTTAAGGATTGGAATTTTACTATACAACATCAAAAATGTGGAATTCCACATAAAACACCTCAAACTCACCTTTACAAGGCTATTTTCATCAGAATTCCAAGAAAATACATGTATCTGGCAGCTTAGATCTAAGGTCAAGCTGCAAATCTATGCAATCTGATCTTGATCTACACATATCAGAGAAAGCAATTATTGATTGATTCTGCAAGGTTCATTATAATGCAAGAATGCGCTAGTACAGAATTATTTATCATTGCAGAGGAAACTATGCATGAATAAACATGGAACATTGACCCTTAACAATCCCGAGTTTCGACAACCCTAAAGAAGGGCCTTTTGAAAACAGTGAGAGAAAAGGAGAAAATGCTGGTAACCAGCATTTTCTCCCTTTCTCACAATGTTTTTGTATCCTTTCAAAGACAAATTTCATAATTTGTACAACATTAGATTTGTTGTCTCCAAATGTTTTAACCCTTTACTATACAATCCGGTCTGTTAATGACCCTGAGAACAAGGCCTTTTGAAAACATTGTTGGAAAAGGAGAAAATGCTGGTGACCAGCATTTTCTCCTTTTCCAGCAATGTTTTCTACCCTTCCCAAAAGAAATTTCTGTTTTTGAGTCACTGTTATTTTATCATCTGCAAATGCTTTCAATTTGGACAAGTCTAAAACTTTGTTGTTTGTTAATGAGTTAAAGTCTCACAAATGACAAAATGTTAGATATATTGAAAGCATTTGGCGGATGACAAACACTGTGGCTTGAATGATACAATTTTTGTTTAAATAGCAGAAAACATTGTTGGGAAAGGAGACTAGCATTCTCCCTTGTCCACAATGTTTTCTAAAGCTCTCTTCCTCACGATGGTAAGACCTAGGATAAGTTCGTAAAGGGTATAAAAGATCAATTCTTCCCAAGTTGCCAGTGTTTGCATTTTCTTTATGTCAGCAAGTAACATATAGGAACATGCATATTTGCTCTTTATTTTTAAGATTTCTAGATTTTGTTACATAAGAACCTCTAAAGTCCAGCAGTATTTTATACTGATTGGTGAATTGTCTTTAAGCAAAGCTAGTTTTCCCCCTTCCCCTTTCTTACTTTGGTAATGTCCTTTCTTACACATGAAATCAGTCTAACTCTTTACCAAACAACAGAATTTTGGAAGCGACCAAGCTGAAAGCATTTGCAGAGGACAAATCAAATTAACTCATATGGTGATTTCAGTTTTTAGTAGGGTAGAAAACATTGTAAATAAAGAAGAAAATGCTGGTTACCAGCATTTTCTTTTTTTCTCACAATGTTTCCAATAACCTTTTTTGTCTCAGAGTCACTAAAACTCATGATTGTATGGAAAAGGGCTAAAAATGTCAGTTTAACTGTATTCCAGTGACACTTATTTTCAGATAACATCTGAACATTGGGAAGGGTAGAAAGCATTATGGGAAAAAAAGAAAGTGCTGGTTATGAGCATTTTCTCCTTTTCACACAATGCTTTCAAAAGGCTTCTTTCTCCGGGTTGTTAAAAGTCGGGATTGTGTGGTAAAGGGTTAATGATAACATAATGGTGTCATAGAAATTCACATTCTTTGTACACTGTGATGAAAATTTTAAGATTTTTGGATTTCATCACTAAACATTTAGTGACAAGGCCTTTTCTTTGTTTATTTGGATACACTAAGACCCTTTCTCCAAGGTTAACCTGAACAAGGCCAAATACATGTAAGTAAAATGGACAGTTGTATGAATAAGTGATCAAATAAAATGGAAACATACCCCCTCCTAATTGTTAATATATTTTATTTTCAAATCTTTGATACTGACCTATGTATCTTTAGCCTTTACCAAACAATCCTGACTTTTAACGACCCAGAGAAAGAAGACGTTTTAAAACTTCATGGGTAAAGCCAGCAATTTCTTTTCTTCCCATGTTTTCTACCCTTTGAAAGACAAATTTTATGTTTTGAGTTATATATGACATGCTTGTCGTTTGGTAAAAAGTTAAACATTAAAGATAGATCTACATCCTTTCACTCAGAGAGAAAGAACCCTAATAAATCTTGAAAGTGTGCAGAATGGCTCAGGATGTAGTCAGCTGTGTAAAGATAGATAAATCACCAATATATATGGTGTCAGGGTTGATTGACCAATTGATTGATTAATTGAATGGTGTTTTATGCCGCTTTCAACATTATTTCAGTCATATCACAATGACCTGCGACAGCTCACATATTTATATATCCATCAGTACAAGGCTAGGGATCTGAAGTGTCTTGCCCAAGGACACTCTCACGATAATCTCAGTGGATCCAATGAGGCTCGATTCCGGGGCCTCCAGGTCACGAGTCCTGCACTTTACCACTGAGCCACACAGGACCACTATGGTATAAGGGACAGAATCAAGGAATTTGTCCCCACAACTGTGATTTCTTTGAAGGCTTCCAAAAAATGAAAAGCATTTTCTATCTGTCATAATCTGTGCAACTTTGTAGCTATCAGGGGCAACATTTGGCATGAAGATATAATAATGATTATACTTTCATAAAAAAAAGATGAAATGGGTTAAAAACTGGTTGAAAAAGAGTATATAGAGGACCTTTGTTTTTTTCGGTGAAAGATCGAAATTTATTTCATCTCGTGAACATCATCGGTAATATTTTCACGAGTGGCAAATTTATTTCATCAAGTGAACATTATCGGTAATATTTTCACGAGTGGCACAGCTACAAGTGAAAATATTACCGATGATGTTCACGAGATGAAATAAATTTCGATCTTTCACCGAAAAAAACCAAATATTCTACATGTATTTATTTCATGCTTCTAACGCCTTTTTTCGTCGAGACTTCAATAAAAATCAGTACAAACTCCTCGTGGTCGGTATTCTCACAGGTCGTACCCATGTAATATTGAAAAATATTTTCACCGCTATTTCTCGATATCCTACTGGAAAGCATGAAATAAAATTAAATGTTTACAAAGTTAATTCCTATGTTATTTCCTTGCACATTGAACCTGAAATATTGCAGCTGCACAGCCACGAGTGAAAATATTACCGATGATGTTCAAGAGATGAAATAAATTTTGATCTTTCACCGAAAAAAACAAATATTCTATTTATTTCATGCTTCTAACGCCTTTTTTTGTCAAGACTTCCATAAAAATCAGTACAAACTCCCTGTGGTCGGTATTCTCACAGGTCGTACCCGTGTAATATTGAAAAATATTTTCACCACTATTTCTCGATATCCTACCGGAAAGCATGAAATAAAGATGTATCTTAAATGTTTACAAGCTAATTCTTTTGTTATTTCCTTGCACATTGAACCTGAAATATTGCAGCTGTATATATTGGTTACCAGATTTTTCCCCCCTTTTCCCCAATGTTTCCAAAAGCCTTCCTGAGGGTTGTAAAAACACTGGACTGTTTGGCAAAGGTATCACAAGTAGGTATATTGAGGTATCATTACACTGAAATTTTGTATTCCAATAGATTTATTATATGCCTTGGTATTCATAAATCAAACTTCACACACTATTTGTTTCTGAAATTTTTGCATCATGATCAGTCCTTTCAGTCATACTGCTGTTAGATTTTACAGTAGCATTAATCTTGACACAGGTTTCAAAGCTTCCAGAGAACCAAGACTTGAACCAAGGTGACATTGCATACATTAGGGACCTATCACTATTATCACTTTCTATGTCATCTGTTTTTTGTTCAATCTTCTGCAAATTACATTCATCATTTGAGTTCTTCTCAGTATCACAGTAATATCTAAGAATGTTTGAAAGATCTGAATTGCTTGGAGTAATTGCTTTGTTTTTGTCAGTAATGTCTTCACTGACTTTTTGCTTGTCACTATTTTCACATATGAGTTCTACACTAATGTCCATGATGTCTGAGGATGATGGTGACATCTGATTGGCATTATTGAGGTCTGCGGTAGTAGTTTTCTGCTGGTCTTTTCCAGTTTCTGTATTGTTGGATATCACAGGAATCTTTCCAGAAAGTGAGGGGCTGGAGATAGACGTGAAATCACTGTTACAGCAATTTTGTTTGTTGAGACCACTGAATTTGTTAAAACTTGAACTGTATCCATTTGATGGATAGCCTTTAGTTTCTCTGTCAGAGAGGGCAAAGATTATCTTATCCCAGAAAAGTTTGTCCACAATCTTGACATAAGTGAATGTTTTCAGACATCTTTGTAAAGTTTTGTCCATTAGGCTGCTGTCAAGCTCTTCACAAATTACCATAATCAGATGTGGTTTCTTTTCCATTAGACTCTGTGTGAAGGCAGTTTTGAATTCATATCTACACCAGTGACTCTTTAAAAAGTTATTGGACAGAATTAATACTGTGTGTCTGCTGTTTCTAATCATGTCAAGGATATTTTCAGAAATACAGCCTCCAATGGGAAAGTCACGATGATGTATGCACAGTCGTAGACCAGGTCCATTGTTTTCTGTTGTATTTTCCAGTTTTGGTAAAAGTGTGTGAAACACCCAGGAACTGTCTAATTCACTGTAAGCAATGAATGCATCAAACTTCTTGTTGTTTTTGTAAACCCTCCGACAGGGTAAGCTAATGTGAAGACGTGTAAAAGTAAGAATCACAATTTCTTTACGATAACGAATAATAATGATAAATATAGCCAATGATACAACACAGAAGCAGCTAACTATCACTAATGGCACAGACAGGACAACATTTTTAAGCAATGAACATAGTTGTTTCTCCAGGCTAATGATTGTTTGACCTTTGTATTTCAGTGGGCTTCCACAGCTCAAGTTTTGTAAATAGTGATATTTCTGGTGCAGTTGAAAATTTGTGCTACTTAACAATCCAACTACTTTATTCAGGTTACAGTCACAAATAATGGGATTGTTTCGTATGTCAACCAGCACTGTAAAACTTTGCAGTTGTAGTGCTCTAAGATCATCTGGGGTCAAGGTTGTAACGTTGTTATGACGAAGATCCAGAACACCACTAGTATCACTTGACATACCATTGTCAGTTATAGCAGAAAAATATTTTATTTGGTTATAGCTCAAATCCATATATTTCATTTTTGGAAAATATCTGCGCCAGTCTAGCATGTGAGGTCCCATGCTTTGAATGTTGGAATGAGACATGTTGAAATATTGTAGCTGAGGATAGCGGCCATTTTCTAACATAAAATGGCTGTGATGCCTTGATGACACCTCCTGATAACTCTCTTCTAGAAATTTAAGATGTTTATAGATGCAGCGATAGTTGGACATCTGATGGTCTTGTGACAACTTTGTTATGATATCATTCATTTCTGCCTCGGTTCTAGGTAAACTATTTGTACTCTCTGACATAGTTCCAAATCCTTGAGGACTATTTTCTTGGGAACCACTCAAAGTAACATTGAATGCAAATGGGTCTTCAAATTTTGATTGTTTGAGTATGAACTGTTTTGTATTTTTGCGCTGAACTATTTTCTCCAATCTCTCACTGCCACAGTAAAAATCTCTGCTTGTGTTTTGATAATTCCTGGCTTTTGTGAAGAATTCCAGACTATCCACTGTGATGATGCTGTTGGTTATTTCCAACACAGCTAGATAGTCTGGCAGGTTATACTGTTGTATGTTGTACTCCAGTAACTGATCTATCACTGTACAATTATCAACAACCACATACCACAGGTAGAGAGCTTTCACAGGTAATGGTAGAGAAATCTTGGCTCTCTTGTCATAACATTGAATTTGTAAAGCGATTGACAAGTCCGTGCCAGGTAAATACCTGTTAAATATTGGTTGTAAAGATGAAATCCAGTCTCTATAACTCTGTAATGACCAGAAATCTCCTTTCCCTAGAGAACAAGAAATTTTCAAACCATACCTGGAGGTAAAATTTGAACCTGTCACCAATGTGAGCTTTGCCTTACAGAATGGCTGCCATGGCAATGGAAGGATAGATGTAAAATCATGACTTGGCCCTCTTGCACTCTGTTTTGATACATTTTGAATGGTATTTGTAATCAAGGAAGTATTTCCACCTTTAACAACCATAGATGAAGCATTTAACTTTGGTTTGTTGGTCAGTTCTCTCTCTGTTGAGATCATGCACATTGCACAGAATAAACTCATCACCATGGTTAATCCACTTGGTCTCATTTCTCTGCCTTTATGTATATTCTAACTACAGAGATAATTCTTTAGTAAGACACTCCTTGCTCTATTTTTATGAGTATTTTAACTAAGAAGTTTATTTTTCAAAAAGCTTCTGTATATTTTTTATATCCTTGTTGTTACTATAGCAATAATAAACCACAATATTATTTAGAGCTAATAGACTGTCATACATAAAAATTCCTGCTTGCCTACCTACCTTGACCCTCTTGTGAACTCATAATCCTGTTATGACCCTCAGAGAGATGATGGCTGTTTCAAAAATCATGGGAAAAGGAAAACAATGTTGATGAAATGCATTTTCTGAATAATTTCAACGTTATAAAATGTAAGACATATGTCCATTTATCAATGCTTTCAGTACGGACAAGTCTAGAATCTAGTTAACCCTTTTCCTCACATCCCTGAGCTTTAATGGCCTTGACAAAGATGGCTTTTGACGACATTGTGGGAAAGAAGAAAATGCTGGTCACCAACATTTTCTCCTTTTCCCACAATGTTTTAAACCTTTTCAAAGGAAGAAATCATCTTTTTAAATGAATTCAATTTGTCATCTGCAAATGCTTTCAATTTTGTAGAGTGTAACATTTTGTCGTATGGCAAAGAATTAAGGGCCAAGTTCACAACAATTTATTAACCGTGTATCATTACAAAATGAACCTGACCACAAATATATGGCACACATCCAAAAAGATTAAATATATGTTGCCTCCAGCAGTTGATATCTTTCAACTAGCAGCAGATCCTTTTCCCAAAACATCATGGAAAAAGGACAAACTGTCCATAATATGCAATTTCTTTCTTAATTCTGTACCACATGACAAAAATTAGACTTGTCCAAATTGAAAGCATGTGCAGACGACAATTTAAATGTGGCTCAAATGATGAAATTTGTCAGTGATAGGGTAGAAAACTGTGTGAAAAGGAGAAAATGCTGGTTACCAGCATTTTCTCCTTTTCCCACAATGTTTTCTACACTTCCAAAGAGAATTTTCAGATTTTGAGTCACATTCAATTTGTTGTCTGCAAATACTTTTTAATTTGGACCTATCTCAAATTTTGGTAAAGGGTTAATATTTAAATTTGTTTGTAAATCCAAGGTAAGTGAAACACACTCTCTCAATCTAGAAACAGACCAATGTATTGCAATTTAATGTGTGTTTCTGTTGGAAGATATCAAAAAATAGCCGACAGTGTAGATCCAAGAGACCCCAAGGAAGAGACTATTGAAAACATTGTGAGAGAAAAAGAGAAAATGCTGCTGCTGAGTATTTTCTCCTTTTCCCACGATGTTGTCCACCCTTATAACGACAAATCCCAGTCTTTCAGGCACACTTAATTTTTCAGCTGCAGGTGCTTTCAGTTTGGACTAGTAAATAGTGGTTTAGTAAAAAGTGAACTCTCACAGCAACTTTTACAATTACAATTGCATCTGTGGCCAGTGTAGGTCAAGATCAGGCTGCACAAAACATGCAGTCTGATCTTTGATCTTCATCGTCCGCTTTGGTGAGATAGTCTGGAAAAAGCAACACTAAAATTGCAGTTATTTGGGTCTCATTTCTGGACCAGAAATGTGTGTTGGGTTTATTTGGTGCTTTAAAGGTTAAGCTTGGATTTGAAATCGTGACCCCTGGATGACTAGCTTTGTTAGAAACTTGACCAGGTAAAGATTAATTGTAACTTAACAAATGATGACTTGACCAAACCAACTGACCAGTGCATGCCCTTGTAAACCTTTACCACACTATCCCGAGTTTTCACGACCCTGACGAAGAGGGCTGTTAAAAACATCATGGGAAAAGGAGAAATTCTTGCTAAGGAGCATTTTCTCCTTTTCCCACAGTGTTTTCTACTATTTGAAAGCAGATTTCATTTTTCGAGTAACATTAAATTTTGTTATCTGCAAGTGCTTCCAATTTGGAACGGTCTCAAATTTTGTTATTTGGTAAAGAGTGTTAGGTAAAGGCTATCATTTAGATTGACTGCGGTGAAATTAATTAATTAGTTAAACTTATTACCCTGTGAACCAAATTTGCAGCAGACGAATTTGTAAAGATATTGTAGAAAGTTGCTGATTGGATAAACTTGATGAATGAAGATTTTAACTTTTTACCACACAATCCCGACTTGTAAAGACCCTGAGAAAGAAGCCTTTTGAAAACATTGTGGGAAAAGGAGAAAATGCTGGTAACCAGCATTTTCTCCTTTTCCCACAATGTTTTCCTTCCTTCTGGAAACAAATTTCAATTTTTGAGTCACGTTTATATAGTTGTCTGCAAATGCTTTCAATTTGGACAAGTCTAAAATTTTGTTGTTTGGTAAAGAGTTAAACATGAGTTTTTTAAAAACCTTGTGGAAAATGGGGAAACTGCCTTGACAAAAAAATATTGAAGTTGTGCTCAGTTCTGTATGGGTTAATATAAATTACCAGTAGCAGAATTTAGAAAAAAATAATTCTGTATGGAGTATAGTGTTTCTTATAAGAGTCGAGCTCGTGGAAAAAGGGGGGTTAACACATCTTCGTGATGTATTATTCCAAGTAAGTCTTTGCAAAACACAGACCTATTTCATCTTAACTCCTTACCGAACGACAAAACTTTGGCATCGCCCAAATTGAAAGCCTTTGCAGACGACCAAAGAAATGTAGGTCAAATAATGATTTTTGTCTTTAATAGGGTAGAAATTAAACATTGAGGGAAAAGGAGAAAATGCTGGTTTCCAGCATTTTCTCCTTTTCCCACAATGTTTTCAAAAGGCTTCATCCTCAGGGCCGTCAAAACCTAGGATTGTGTAGTAAAGGGTTAAAACTAGCAGAATCATGAAGTAGAAATTTCCTTTGACATGCTGTAAATTTACCAGTAGAAATGAAAAACCTTTTCACTAAGCACAACTCAACTTATTTTGGCCAGATTTATATGGGTTAACCCTTAGAGTGCCGAATAAACCTGCCAGACATTTTCATCCCAGAAATACGACCCAAATAATTGCAATTTCATGGTTGCTGTTGTCTACAGTGATTCAGCAAAGCGGACAGTGTAGATCAAAGATCAGACTGCATGTTTTGTGCAGCCTGATCTTGATCTACACTGACCGCAAATGCAACTATAGTTATGAAAGGCGCTTTAAGGGTTAAATATGAGTATTTTCCTCATTTCTTACAATGTTTTCAGGGAATATTCTATGCAGTTTATTGTCTTTATGAAAGAGAAGTGAGAGTTTTATGTTTATTTTGACCAGAATTATAAAGGTTAACCCTTTACCACACAGTGGCAAGTTTTAATGACCCTGAGGGGGACCTTTTGAAAATATTATGGGAAAAGGAGAAAATGATGGTAACCAGCATTTTCTTCTTTTTCCACAATAATGTCTAGGCTATCAAAGACAATTTTCATGGCTTAACCCTTTCCCAAACAAGCCCTGGTTTTCACGTGTCTGCAGTACAAGTCTTTTGAAAACACTGTGGGAAAAGGAGAAATTGCTCGTAACGAGCAATTTCTCCTTTTCCCACAGTGTTTTCTACCCTTTTTGGTAACTTTCTGCCATTTTCATCAAATTTAAAATTGTCGTCTGCAAACTCTTTCAATTTGGACAAGTCCAAAATTTGTCGTTTGGGAAAGGGTTAAGCCACAGTTGAATTATCGTCTGCAAATGCTTTGAATTTGGACAAGTCTACATTTTTGTTGTGTGGTAAACAGATGACTCTTTTCCAGGTTACAAAAATCTTTGAAATTACAGTATATTTAATCAAAGTGCTGTAAGCACTGTAATCGGTCGACACTGAATAATTACAGTGGTTTGAAATCACAAATCAGATGGTAGATGTTTGAACTATGTATTGGACAAAATATCCTACACCGTTACAAATGAGCTACGTAGGATCCGACTTTTTTAAACTGTCTTTTTACAAATTAGTAGTTTAACGATTGGTTAAAATATAAGTTATGTTTGCCAGCCGACAGCAATAGGACTTAAAAGATATGTGACAATTCTGATCAGCAATACCCATTATCAAGTTTTAGATATCACTCATCATGAACAGCAGTACCTACCAATCCTTTAAAAGAGTGAAAAAATACATATATTCTTTTCTGTAACTTTGGCAACTTTGGTAACTGTATTGTAACATACAAAAGCCGTATAACATATGTCTGCATTATAACTTTGGAATTGTTTACTTTTGGCTGCTTGTAGGCCTTTCATTTTTCCATTTTGAACAAGACATCGTATTCATCTTGACAAACTGTCCTACTTATTTTTTAGAGGGCCAAATCGCCCAGTTCAAACGTCTGCTGGCAAATTTCTCCTACATTATACTTTCAAAGAATGAAGATACCCAATAGCTCCCTAACCGTCAACTCTTTACCAAATGATAAAATTTTAGACTTGTCCAAATCAAAAGCATCTGCACATGACGATTAAATGTAGACCAAATGATGATCTGAATCGTTGAAAGGGTAAAAAAACATGGAAAAAGGAGAAAATGGTAACCTGCATTTTCCCCTTTTCTCACAGTGTTTTCAACTTCTTTCTCATGGGCATTAACAAAGGATAGTTTGGTTTAGAGTTAAAACACTCAGTTAATCGACTAGCCTTTTACCGTCAGGAAAACAATATCAAACATTAGGCTTCAATTTCATGGTCGTTTTTTTCCCCCCCAATTACATCCCAAATAAACAGACAACAAGTTGGCTTCTTTAAAAAAGAAGCCAGGAGAGGTCAGCATCAATGTTTTCAAATAGCTTACTGCTTTTAATTTCAATATATTTTGGTACATGTAAACAAATAAGTAAGGCATTATATGATCGCCGCTGTGTAAAAAGAAGAAACCTATTCTGCATGACAGACACGTGACCTTTTTCCCACGTTTTCAAGTCGTGTGATCTTTTCCCGTGGTGTTCTCTTTTTTAACGAAATTCTTTTTTGTGTGTGTGTGTAGCTTTATTTGTTTAATGAAAAATTACAACCACTGGAAAGGTCATTTGCGAATCAAATCAATATAACAAATCCTTTTTGAAATCCGTCAAATAAAAACAAAACACGTCTATTTCCTATTTCAGTTTTTTGATTTCGGTTTATTTATAAAACCATGACGAAACAGACTGTGTATCAGAACGTTTTCGCAGAAAAGCATGGAGTTAGGCAGCAATTTCTGAGGCAGTCTGCCTTTTAAACTCACCACTGTTGGAGAGGTCTGATGACCTCTCCAATTAGATCTAAGATATGAACGTCTGTGATATTAAACTGCATTGCGTTCAAAGGACAGTCTGATCTTTATCTTTTATTGTCTTCAAAAGCGACTTTACTTGTCCATAGCCAACACAAGTAATTGTATTTGAGTCATTCTAATCAGTAAGAGCATAACTGCGGTAGCCTTGATCTCTTTATCTGAAATGTGGAAAGGATGAGAATCGACAAATGTGGAATAGCTGATGAGACAAACATGTTGCTGACATTTGCACGCTTAGAGCGCTAAATTGTTAAAATAGACATGTTAAGCTTAGAAAAGCAGCCTAAATCTTGCAGGACCATTGCTGTCTTGAGTAGAATAACTCGGAAAACTGGCATGACAGATCCAAGATCTGACTGCATGTTCTGAGCAGTCTGGTCTGAATCTGTACTCTCTGCAAAGACTTTTTCCCTGGTCCGTTGATTCAGATATGGAGAATATAACAGTAAGTGAGCTTATTTGTGTGACGGTTTCAGGGGTTTTTTTTATCCTCGATAAAAATGTTCTACTTGACAAAATTTCGAAAATCTTTTAAATGAGTGAAAAAAGCTGTGGAAAAAAAGAGAACATGCTGAATACATACAGTTTTTCCAACTATATTTTCAAAGCCACACAGGATTGTTTGGTCAAGGGTTTACAGACTGATTCCAGTCTGTAGAAACTCACCAAGAAGAAACATGTAAGTGAGTGTAAAATGGTAGTGCCATGGCTGGAAGGAGAGGAAAAGGGACTGTGAAAACAATTCAAACCTTATCCCGCTAAAACATTGAAATGAAATTTCAAACCGGTGGTAAAACCCGAATAATTCTATGTCAAACTTATTCTTTTTTGGAAAAAGAAATATCTCCTTGTCGGACAGTATACATCCAAGATCAGACTGCACGTTCTGTGCAGTCTGATCTTGATCTATACTATCCGCAAAATAGGTCAGTGAGTCGCACTTAGCAGCCTAGGGGTTAATACATCATACGCTGAAAGATGCGTAATCAGTCAGTATTGCGAATGGACAGTATGGGTACTAAGGTTGCAAGTGATGAATCGCCAGTCCATTATGAAAATGTTTACGTAATGGCCTCTTCGCGAGGGCCATAACCTTTACACAACGCTATACCCCTTGTCCCCACAGCTTCACACGCTTCGCCTCGCTAACATTAAACGACCAGCCGGTTACTATTTTAAACTTACGGCTGTTACGAGTTGCATTTACATCAGTTTTCTCTTAGGCAGAGCAATCTAAATTTTCAAATTCTTTTCAAGCAATGTTTCCTGTTGCGATTTTATTCCTCTCAAGACCAAAATGACCTATTATCTTTTCAACACCTGCTACATATACGGAGAGCACTCGTCACAACTCGGCCGATCCCGTAACTACGTATAACTATCAACGGATTACTCGAAAGTTGCCGAATGACATGGACAGCAGACGACTACAAGATGTATTCACATCACCCAATACGCTTGATTCGCACTCGTTTCATTCATAAAGTTGCTGCTAATTACTGACCATATTTCTTATAATCGTGTTGAAAGTAAACTGCTCCAGTTTTTGCTGGCCAGAGATTTTGATAATACTGTAATTATGACATACTTCAAGTTATTATGGGATTACTTGACATTACTGAACGCCTGTTTACCGCTAATTACTATTCCTGCGCTTATCTGGGTCAAAAGTGCGGTTATCTGGGTCAAAAGTAGTTTTTGTAATAAGGTCATCACAGCAGGTATAAGCGTTTAAACGCTGTAAGTAAAAGCTGTTCCGAGTTGCAGTTACACCAGTTTGCCCTGAGTAGACGGGTTTCCGAAGTTTTCCATCTCTCTAATCGGTCTACCGCCCGATTAAAAACTGACCCTACTGATGCCCTTTCTCTTAGAAGTGGTAGAAAACCTTGTGGTAAAAGGAGAAAATTGTTTTCCAACAATGCTTTCAAAAGCCATCTTCTTCAGAATTGATAAGACACAGAATCAGGGGTACAGGGATAATGGTGACCATGTTCACTGCTATGGTCACCTTTGAGGATAGGAAAAGTAATTATCATCCATTTACAGTATTCTAGTAATTAACTCTTTACCAAATGACAAAATTTTAGACTTGTCCAAAGTGAAAGCATTTGCAGACGACATATTGAAGGTGGCCAAAATGATGAAATCCGTCAGTGATAGGTTAGAAAACATTGTGGGAAAAGGAGAAAATGCTGGTTACCAGCATTTTCTCCTTTTCTCACAATGTTTTCAAAAGGCCTCTTTCTCAGGGTCGTTAAAAGTCAGGATTGTGTGGTAAAGAGTTAATTGTGTCTGTATCTTATCCCACATACCATACATTTAACGTCATTTTTCTAGCTGTCTTTAGAATCTAGCATTTGTAGCTTGCCTGAGCACAACGTGATCATGGTGAGCTTTCTTGACCGTGCTGCGTCCGTAGTTTGTCCTCAACTTTTAACCTGTTGTATTTTTTTCCATTTGATACTCAAGAAAGTTGGTCAGAATGTTGTCTTGATAGTATCTTTGACAAATCTGAAAATGGGTCATGTGGGGTCAAAAAGTAGGTCACTGAGTCAAATCTTTGAAAAACCTTGTGTTGCTCTAGAGGCTATTTTTTCTGTCCAGTACTCATGAAAATTGGGTCAGAATGTTTGTCTTTATGATATCTCGGATGAATTCGAAAATGGGTTGCAAGGGTTTCAAAGACTAGGTCACAAGGTCAAATCTCGAAAAGAACTTGTGTACACTCTAAAGGCCACAATATCAGTCCAATACTCATAAAAGCTGGTTAAAATGTTTGAAAATGGGTCATGTTGGATCAAATAACAAGGTCACTAGGTCAGATCTTAGAAAAACTATGTGTACACTCTAGAGGAAACATTTTCTATCTAATACTCATGAAAGTTGGCCAGAATGTTTGTCATAATTATATTTCTGGCTAGTTGGAAAATGTGTCAAGTCAGGTCAAAAACTAGGTCTCTAGGTCAAAGCTTTGTAAAACCTTGTGTACACTTCACAGGTCACATTTTCTGTTCAAAGCTCATGAAGTATGGTCAGAATGTTTGTCTTTATATCTATCACAAGTTTGAAAGTTGCCAATGTTGAGTCAAAAAGTAGGTCACAGAGACATCGTATGAACTACAGTGGATGTTTCAGTAAAGAAAAACAAGAGGACCATGATGGTCCTATATCGCTCACCTGAGCACTAAGCAGAACAGGTTAACAATGAAGATAAATACCAAATACTGAAGTTCAAGGCCAAATGATTATGAAAGGGAGACAACTCACAACTTTAACAGAGGTCTAGGACTTTGGTCACCCAGAAAATTTTCTTATAATTGCATGAAAGATACCTAAGTACAAACGTCTAAGCCCCGCGGCTGGACCTGTAATGATCCCAGGGGCATCTTGTGTGCAAAATTTCTTGAGGTCCACAAGGTGATGCTTCATGCAAAGTATCATAGCTCTAGGCATTTTGGCTTTAAACATAAAGATTTTTCAGTTTGCATTATATATACATGTAGATGCTACAGAGTAAACCAAGTCAAATACAGCAACTCTAATTGTAGGGCAAATAACTCACTTTGACAATGTTTGGTGCTGATTGAGTAATATTTGTAGATGCTAGAGTGTAAACAAAGTCAGATTCAGTAATTTTTGCAAATTCAAGGGCAAATAACTCCTGATGTTCTGATTGGATTTGATCCAAAATCGAACTCATCCGAGACCTTATGGGCATATACATTGTGGCCAAGTTTGGTACTGATTGGTCTATATTTGTAGATGCTAGAGTGTAAACAAGAAGATTTTTAAAGATTTCCCTCTTTATCTCTGTGTGAAATCCGAGAACCCACAACATAGGGCCAGTTTCAACAACAGCGCCATAATTTGAAGTATTTTGGTAGAGGGCTATTAGATGATGCTACATGCCAAATATGAAAGCTCTAGCCCTTACGGTTTGGGACAAAAAGATTTTTAAAGTTTTTTCTCTCGGTTGCCATGGCAACCAGAGTTCTTCATGGAATTCAAATCTTTGAAGTATTCTGAAAGTGCATCACCTAAGGATCATTTCTGTGAAGTTTCATTGAAATCTGTTGGGCGGTTTCAGAGGAGAAGATTTTTTAAGTAATTGTTCACGCACGGACGGACGGACGCCGGACAACGATCGATCACAATAGCTCACCCTGAGCACTATGTGCTCAGGTGAGCTAAAAATGGAAATAAGAAGTCTTACATTTTCATTCACAATTTCAGGAAGCTTGTCAGAGCTACTCCACAAACATGAAGGACAGAGTCAAAAAGGAAAAGGTCAAGGTCACAGGAATCATGGTAAAACTATATCGGAACATGACCTTCACAAAAAGTCAGAGAGAAGTATCAATATACAGGTAAGCATTCTTTTTGCTGGCAAGCAAGTCAGATTTGTCAAAAAACACAAAAAACATTGCATTCTGGATGTTTTATATCATATCTTACAACAACAAATTTACAGCAGATGACAAAATTTAGACTTGTTGTTTATCGGTTTTTCATGGGAGTGTCCCGAATCCTTTACAAAACAACAGAATTTTGGACGATAAATCAACTATCCATGCAATTTCTGGTATTTCTTTACCTTTTAACCAGAAGACAAAAGTTTCCACCCATCCATATCAAAAGCATTTGCAGATAACAAATTTGGCTCAAATCAGTCTTTCAAAAGGGAGACACCTTTGTGGAAAATGAAGAAGGTGCTTGTTATTAAGATTTTCTCCTTTTCTCACAAACTTTTTAGATGCCCAGTGTTACTAAAACACTGAACTACTTGATAAAAAGTTAACATGTGCTACAAATCAATGGCCATTTCCAATGTCATATTTAACTCTTACCAAACAACAGAAGTGTAGACTGGTCCAAATTAAGAGCACTTGCACTTTCTCCTTTTCTCACAAAATATTTAAAAGTCCAGTGTCGTTAAAACACTGAACTATTTGATCGAAAGTTAATAATTGCAACATATCATAGGCTTTTTCCAACATAATGTTTAACTCTTACCAAATGACAAAAATTAGACTGCTCAAAATTAAAAGCACTTGCAGATGACAATTAAAATGTGACTGAAATGACAGAACTTGCCTTTGACAAGGTAGAAAATATCGTGGAAAAAGGGAAAAAAATGCTTGTAACCAGCAATTTCTCTTTTTCCCACAATTTTCAAAAGCCTTCTTTCTCAAGGTCATTGAAACACTGGATTGTGTGGTAAAGGGTTAAATTACGAGCAGTGGATAGAATGATTTTGAATGGTATTTAATGCTGTTTTCAACATTATTTCAATTATATTGTAGTGGCCTGCACACTTATCTATGTTTTCCTGCAGTTCCTTTTACCAGTACTTCCAACAATATTCTTCCCCAGCAACTGGCTGCTTTCCCACATAACCATCCTCCGAAAATGATTGGCAGTGAGAGAGGAATAAATCATGTCACAATGACTATCATCAGTCTTCACTTATTTACAGCTGTTGAAAACAAGTGAAGAAATGAGGTCAGTAGAGAAAGAGTTACACAGACTCAAACAGTCTTTAAACAGAAATGAAAACAGGTAAAGTTTTTCATTTTTCCTTCACTTTTTTTATGTCATGATGGATTTTTAGCACTCTGGCCAAAGGCCAGAAGAGCTAATGTCATGCTATGATTTCCATCATCCATCTGTCCATCAAACTGTTAAGTCTTTTTCTTGTTCATGCCATGAAGTCTGCATTTGTGATCAAAATCTCGGGAAACTTGCATGGTTAATAGCTTGAGCCCTGGTGAATTTCAAGAAAGTTTGTCTCTTTTTTAAACTGAAATTTTACATTTCTAGCCTGACTGTTTTCGAAGAACATGTCGAGGTGTTGTCATAGCAATGGCATCATCTGCCTCATGCAAAAAAATTGACATTTTCAAAAACTGACATTTTATGATGTCAGTGTCATTACTGAAGATAATTATTTCAAACTTGCACAATTTCACTATCAAAAGGGAAACCCATACAACAAGAGCAGGTAACTATCAGATTACTTTTGGCATGATTATGCCCCTTTTTCGACTTATTTTCACTTGAAATAAAAAAATCAAGGAACTGCAGCCAGTGTTGGCAACTGCATGCTATGCTCTTGTTTGTTTGCCTCGTGAAGTTCTATTTTTTCATCTGATTCTCATGAAACTTGCACATATCATTCATATTATCAAGGGGTAGGATATTGAAAATGAAAAAAATCCAATGATCAGTTCAGGAAAAGAAGTTTTCTGGCATTCACCACTTGAGTTACATTTACCACTTGTGTACATGAAATCAGCCTGCATATTTGCTTTAGAGTTGGCTAGTTGTAATTACCAAAAAGGAAGCCAAACCAAAAGGGCATGTAACCCTAAAGGTAGTTGTGCCTATTAAATGACTAATTATTTTCACCAAAAAGACAACCATAGCCAAGACCTGGCAAGGACATGTGGTGCTCTCATTCAAATTTAATTTGAGACTTGTCTAAGTTAAAAGCATTTGCTGGCATTAAATTCATTGATGCTCAGATGATCACATTCACAGTTAAAAGGCCAGAAACATGATGAGAAAAGGAGAGTGTGCTACTTAACCCTTTACCTCACAATCCCAACTTTTCACCACCCTGAGAAAGATGCCTTTTGAAAACATTGTGGGAAAAGGAGAAAATGCTGGTAACCAGCATTTTCTCCTTTTCCCACAATGTTTTTACCCTTCTCAAAACAAATTTCCATTTTAGAGTCACATTTACATTGTCATCTGCAAATGCTTTGAATTTGGACCAGTCTAACATTATGTGGTCTGGTAAAGGGTGAATAATCGGGAAATTTGTTGGTCAAGGTTAACAGACTTATGTATGTAGTTGTAGGCAAAGTTTGAATAGAATCTGACATGGTCCTCTCTTCTCATACAAAAATGGCATCTGATGAGACACATTGAAAAATAAAAGTTCATTTTACTGAAAAGCAAAGACAGCATTTTACTGAAAAGCAAAGACAGCATGTGGCAATAGATGAAATTTCTCAACTTTGGCTTTGTTTCAAAAATAATTTGCCAAAATATTTATGTGAGAGATTGAGTGATTATAATTTAGAAATTTTAGGTTTGTCCAAATTCAAAGCATTTACAGGTGACTAACTAAACATGGCTCAAACAATGTGATTTGTTTATAAGACAAGTTAAAAAAAAAAAAACATTATGGTAAAAGAGAAAATGAGGGCTACAGCACATTCTCCTTTTGCACACAAGTCTTTCACAAGCTTTCACAAGAATGTTTGGTATGGTAAAGTGTTGAAGTGTCTACATAAATTTCAAAATAATTGTAAATCTAAGTGCTGGTTGTAATTTCAGGGACAAAAACATGGCATCACAAGTGAGGTCTAAAATCCAGTCCTTGGAGTCATACAGAGATCAACTGAAATCCTCTGAACAGACAATGCAGACTCATCAAAAAAAGAGGAGTGATCATCGTAAACTGACAATTTTCTAAGGATAATTCACCTCTAGAGGTCTTGTCTCATGGGAAGAAAGTAGCATTTTCCATCAGAAGAGGTTCAAGGTTTGATGTTCCCCTGATGGTTGGATCAACGTTTGGAAATACCCGTATGATCATGTCACCAGCACTGGTTCCTATTCAAGGGCTCAGTCATTGAGAGAGATACACATAATAGTTACGAACTTTTATCACAACTGATGTAAAATAAGCAGCTTCAAACTATCTCAACGGTCTGTATTCACCAACCATTCTTAACTCTTTACCACATGACAGAATTTTAGACTGGTCCAAACTGAAAGCGTTTGCAGACGACAAAATAAATGTGAATGAAAAATTAAAACTTGTTTTGGGAAGGGTTGAAAACATTGTGGGAAAAGGAGAAAATGCTGGTTACCAGCATTTTCTCCTTTTCTCAAAAGGTTTACAAAAGGCTTCTTTCACAGGATTGTTAAAAGTTGGGATTGTGTAGTAAAGAGTTAAGTTTAATTCGAGATTTAGACAGTGACACAGCTTCTGATTGGCTAAACCATTTGGTTTTGCCGATCTGAATGTGTGTTACTTTCAAATTCAGAAAATTCTGGAGAATAAGACTAAGATTGTTGCTGAATACGAACCCAGGAGCCATACTGACCAGTCATTCTAAATAGCATTCCTAGTCTCATTCTAGATGTAGAATATGGGCAATTTCTGATTTGCTACACTAAATGGCTTAGCTATTCAGGAATTGTGTTATGTTGAAATATAGAAAATTCTTGAGAATTAGACAAAGAATGTTAACCCTTTACCACACAATCCAGAGTTTTAATGACCCTAAGGGAAAGGTCTTTTGAAAACATTTTGAAAAAGGAGAAAATGCTGATAATCTTTCATGGACATAAGCTGAGCTAGGTTTGTTATCTGCAATTGCCACGAAATTTGGACAAATCTAAAATTTTGTTGTTTGGTAAATAGGTTAAAAAAAATACTTGGTGAATATGGGTGAAAGTAAAATATTTACCAGCCATTTTGAATTCAGTTCTTCCAAAATAGAAACTCTAAGCCAATTAGATGGCTATTCTTGGAACTAACCCTTTACCACACAATCCCGAGTTTTAACAACCCTGAGGTTGAGGTATTTTGAAAACATTGTGGGAAAAGGAGAAAATGCAGGTAACTAGCATTTTCCTCCTTTTCCAACAATATTTTCTACCCTATCAAGGACAGAGATCATCATTTGAGCTACATTTACTTTGTTGTCTGCCAACGCTTTCAATTTGATCAGGTCCAAAATTTGTCATTTTGGAAAGGGTTAAGAATTAGAACTATATTTAGGCCAGATGCTTAGTATAATTCTGCACACTTCTACAGGAAATAAGCTGAGTGCCAGGATGGCTTAGTGGTTACTTGCTTGTCTTGTTATCCTTGGGTTGTGAGTTGGAATAAAGGGTCAGCAAAACCTGTCTGAAGACTTGTGAATTCTTACCACAGTATTCATTGTTCTCTCACCAACTTTATTGAATTTATGGTCAACATATATTGGAAAAAAATTCATGAAAAGTAGGAATTATCCTTAACCCTTTACCACACAATCCCGACTTTTAACAACCCTGAGGAAGAAGCCTTTTTAAAAACAATGTGGGAAAAGGAGAAAATGCTGTTAACAGCATTTTCTCCTTTTCCCACAATGTGTTCTACTTTTCTCAAACAAATTTCATTTTTTGAGTCACATTTATTTTGTCATCTACAAAAGATTTCAACATGGACTGTCTACAATTTTTTTGTATGGTAAAGAGTTAAGTAGCAATTTCCAGTTTGGCCTTGATGCTTTCAAAAGTAGACTACAGCAAGATAGGTATGCAGAAAGTTATGTGTAAATTCGTATTCTATGTGGGATTGCTTTGGGCAGTTTATAAATGAAACCCAACTTTTTCTGTTTACCCTTTACCAAATTAGCCCTTGTTTTAATGACCCAGACAAAGAATGCTTTTGAAAAACCTTGTGGAAAAAGGAGAAAACGCTGATAACCAGCATTTTTTCTTTTACCACAATGTTTTTTACCCTTTCAAAGGCAAATCTCATATTTTGAGCCCTATTTTGTTTGTGCCAACTGCTTTGAAACTGGATGAGTCTAGGAATTAAGACTTGTCCAATTTTAAAGCATTTGCAAAAAACAAATGTGGTTAAAATGATGGAATTTGTCTTTAAGAAGTTAGAAAACACTGTGAGCAAAGTATTGATGAAACCCAGAAAACCCACGAATCAGTGAGCCGTCATGTAATACAGTTGTAATCATGTTGAAAAAGACAAAAAACACACCATTCAGATGATCCTAAGTTGTCTACAGCCAATTTGTTTACCCTTTACCAAAACCAATCCCAAGTTTTGATGACCCTTCCAAATAAAGCTTTTAAAAGTATTGCGGGGAAAAAGAAACGATGCTGGTAACCAGCATTATCTCCTTTGCCCATGATGCTTTCTACCCTTCCAATAACAAATTTCAATTTTAGCCACCTTCATTTTGTTGTCAACAAATGCTTCTAATTTGGACAAGTCTAAAGTTTTGTTGTTGGTAAAGAGTATGCCCTTTACCACACACAATCCCACATTTAAGGACCCTGAGAAAGAAAGCTTTTGAAAACGTGGAAAAAGAGAAACATTGTCTCCTTTTCCCATGATTTTTTTCACTCCTCGCAAACCAAATTTTAGTTTTTGAATCACATTTATTTTGTTCTTTACAAATACTTTCAGTTTGGAGTGATCTAAAATTTTGCTGTTTAGTACAGGGTTAAGGAGGTTCTGGGTTTACACATCTTACAATCAAATGCTTTTCTTCTTAAATCTGTCCAAAACACTACTAGCACCACTCTCTCTTGTTTCATCCACTTTTTTCTGTCTATCATTCGTCTGTTTATCATGCACTTTCTGTCTGATCACATCTCGTTTAAGGTTTTCTTCCATTTTCTTCTGTCTTTTAACAAGTCTTTCACCCTTGGATCTTCCTCTGGCCTTAAATTTTGGTTGGAAAGTCTGTTTGTCAACTTTACCTTGCTGAAAATATAGAATAGTAGCATATGCAGTTTATTACTTTTTTAACTGAGCCATGCTCTGGCAAAAGGGGGTTTAAAGCATCTCTGTGATGGTCAGATTCTACTGAAAATGCAGTCGGACACCTTGTCTCATATATAGGTTTAGCCTTTTACCAATAAATCCTGTTTCAACTGTCCTGAAAAAGAAGGCTTTGAAAACATTGTGGGAAAAGGAGAAAATGTTACCAGCATTTTCTTCTTTTCCCATCAAATGTACCACATATAATTTGTCTTTCTGAAATGCTTTCAAATCAGACCAGTCATAAATTTGTCAGTTGGTAAAAAGTTAAAAGAGCGCAACCTTTCTTTAAAAAAAGATGAATAAGTGCCTATGACTGTAACAATATAAATAATTCTTTAATCTTTCTCTTCCTCTTCTTACCTTTAACTTGACTGCCTTGTCCATTTCTTCTTGTGCAGATTTACCGACCACTTTCCCTATCACATTAGTGTCTATGTGTATCAACTCAGCTGGTATCTGGAAATCATAAAGTAAAGGTTAACCTGTGTTTACCCTGTACCGAGCGACAAAATTTTAGACTTGCCAAATTGAAAGCATTTGCAGATGACAAAATGAATGTATCTTAAAACTAGGAATTTGTTTTGGGTAGGGTAGAAAAACATTGTCGGAGCATTTTCTCCTATTCCCACATTGTTTTCAAAAGCTTTCTTAACTGCCATTCATATCATGCTTCACCCTTTACCAAACAATTTCAAGTTTCTAACAACCCAAGGGAGGAGGGCTTTTGAAAACACTGGAAAAAGGAAAGCAAGCTGGTGATCAGCATGTTCTCCATTCCCCCATTGTTTTCAACTCATTCAAGGAGAAATTTTATCAATTTAACCATATTTAATTTGTTGTCCGCAGATGCTTTTAATCTACACCAGTCAGAAATTCTGTTGTCTGATAGAGGGTTAAACTGCTGTCAGCGGATAAAGAGTAGAAGAAATCTAGAAGATGAAAATCTAGTTCTGTAAAGAACTAGTGTGAACGAAGCAGGTCTCTATTTTCCTCAGTGTATCTGTAACTTAACCTTTTCAGTGGCATAGGCAAAAACAGGGGCTTTTGCGGAATGCAGTAGATCAACTGATCTTGGATCTATTCAGTCTGCTTGTTTAGTAGAGCCTTCAAGGTAAAATTCATTCCGAATTTTAGTGGATTGTATTTCCACCTTTTGAAAGGGTTTATTTATTTGGCACAGAAAAAGAATACATAGTGAGATGAATAATCATACAACAAATGTCACGTTACATACCTTTTCCAGTAACATTTTTACTTCTGCCTGTCGTCTGTGGTTTTTACTTTGATATGGATTAAGCTCCATGGCATCGAAGTTGGCCTCTCCAGCACCTGGAAAAACAAGTCTTCATGCATTTTTACACATACAGAATGGACTCTTTAACTCTTTTGGTGCCAAATAAGCAAACTTGGCTACTTTTGATGGCTGTAACTACAATCCACCGAGTCTCCGGAAAATTTATATCGTATAGGCTTGACCAAACAAGCGGAGGGCATAGATCAAAGATCAGACTGCACGTTCTGTGCAGTCTGATCTTGATCTATGCCGTCCACAAAAGTCCATGTTTTCACCTATGGCGCTGAAAGGGTTAAAAGACAACAAAATTGTCCCATTGAAAGTATTTGCGGAGAGCAGTCATGGCAAAAACAATGTGATTTGTCTTTGAACGAGTTAAATGGTATGGTTGATTGATTGTATGGTGTTTAACGCTGTTTTCAACATTATTTCAGTTATATCACGGCAGCCAGTGCACCTATCAATGCTTTCCTGGAGTTTCTTTCACAAGTACTATGCACAATATTCTTTCCAAGCCACTGCCTGCTTTCCCAAATAGCCATCATTGACACGATGATCAATGGTGAGAGAGGAATGAATCCTGTCGCAATGACCATCATCAATATTTGGAAAGAAATTGGCCAAGCTGAGGATTGAAAAAGCGACCTCCTATTCTCAAGTCCTGTGCACTATCAACTGAGCTACTAGGGCTCGGTGAAAGAGTAGAAAACACTGATCTACAAAGCTACAATAAGAAAGATGAATCCCATCATTTGAGTAATATTCAATTTGTGGTCTGCAATTTGTCATAGGCAAATGCTTTCAATTTGGACAATTTTAAAATTTTGTTGAGTCTAACATTTTTCCTAAAGCAGTCTATAAGAGGGGATCAAATATAATGATTAATGTCTTTATAGAAATGGGCCGGGCTTGTGTTTGTAATAATAAATATCTGGTTAACACTTTAACAAACTACAAAATTTCAGCCGTTTTCAAATTGAAAGTATCTGCAGACAACGACATAAATGTGACTCCAAAAATGAAAGTTGTTTGCTGATGGGTAGAAAACATCGTGGGAAAAGGAGAAAATGCTGAGTTACAAGCATTTTAATTCGCCCCACAAAATGTAAAAAGGCCCCTTTTAATCTTCACCGGCAAATCTGGTCAAGTCAGTGTCCTTAGACAAGGCTAATACTGCTGAGAACCAGAAATGCTGGGTTGCCAGCATTTTCTCCATTTCCCACAATGTTTTCAAAAGGCTCGTTTCTCAGGTTTGTTTAAACTTGGGATTGTAAAGGATAAAACAATAAAAAATCCACATGAACAATAATGGTCAAGGTACAAACTTGATGACAAAAGTTTCATACCTGGTATGATAAGACTTTGAAAGCCATTAGAATGGCCCACACCTAGAACATCCTCAAATGGACAAAATTGCACATTTCTGACTGTACTGTCTGCTCTGTGTACCATATAGGGTGATGTCACAGTGTTCCTACAGCAATCTCTATATACCTAAATTGATATCGGATTTTTGTTGTGGAATGGGCTTTTCAATACGTATTTCAATTCTATCATATTCAACCAATCTATCCATGCTTTCCTAGAGATTCTTTGCCAAATTTTAGAATTGTCCAGATTGTTGTGTCCGTGATTGTGAAGTAGAGCGTTGGCTGCATGACCATAAGGTCCCAATTTCGAAACCTGAGGGCGGGTGTCAACTTTGGGACCGGATATTCTATGTATTTGGGTCTAGTACTGGTGTAGTTTCCAGGAAGCAGAACTGAGACGGATTAGTATAAGTTGTAAGAATTTGACTCTCGATCAATGTAAAATATGTTTAAACTGGTTGTCCAAATTGAAGGGATTTTTAGACAGCACTTGGATGTGTCTCAAATGATTGGTTTGTCTATGGAAGAGCTAAGGAAGAAAATGATGCTCTGGAGCATTGTCTCCTTTTCCCTTAATGCTTCAAAAGCCTTCTTTGTTAGTGTTGATAAAAGTCAGGATTGTATGGTAAAGGGTTAAAGGGGGCAATTCAGATTTTTATAATCTCACCAAATTAAGATAATCATTTATCACTGAATTGAGTAGGGCGATAGCTGAAAAATGTTCAGCAAAGAAGAAAGACAAAAGTATGAATAAAATACTATTCAGCGGTATTTCCTTAATGGGCTATGTAGCTTGAGGTATTTTAAGATTTCACGCCAGAGTTTCGCTATGACTTGTGGGAATGTCTCATGATCAGTAACATCAATAATGACATCTCGCTCGACCTTCGTTCTTGCATGGTATCAAATTTTCTCACAACATGATAATCCGTATGTATTTATTGGTTTTTACAACACATACTGACTTACAAATAAAAAGTACCTTTAAGCAGTGCTATCACAACCTCTTTTTCCAAAGCACTTGCTGCAATGTGACATAAAGTCCTAACAATGTTTAGTTTGAAAAGAGGAATGAATCCTCTTCAAGTGACTTTTTTTAAACTCCTTAAGCTGCTTAAATTCAACCTTTTAAGACAGCTGAAAATACAAATTCCCTGAAACTCAAAGAAAAACATATTATCCATGGGCTTGATTAAACAAGCAGACTTTATATATCCAAATTTATTTATTTTGTGTGATATCTGTTGCAAAATTTCCAAAAAACTGTCACGTTGAAATACATGTATACCTCTACAAGATTTTCTGTTCCTGTGGCCAGCAACCCCCTTTGACTAAAGGACAAAGTTCCAGCACCAGCTGACACCTTGTATGACTGTAACAGCTGGTATGTCCTTAAGTCCCAGATCTTCAAATATCTATCTATACCAGACGTAGCCAAATACCTGTAACAATAAAAGACAAAGCCAAATTACTGTATGACAACATACTTTCTATCATAGATTGCCAAATATTGGCAATCATAAAATACAACATTACAAAATTATCTGAAAATCAGAACCATTTTTATTTTAGTCTTGACAAACCATGCAGACAGTAGAAAAAAAATATGACTGCATTTGGAGCATTGTGCCATGGCTTTAAGTAGTACCACACAGAATAAATGTAACCCAAAATTTAAAATAAAAAAAAGAACAGAACCATGATGTTTCTACGACACCTGGGTTAACAAGAGCAGTGGAATTTACAAAGTAAAGATAGTCTGACTTGTTTGTTCGTAAGTATGGGACAGTTTGGTGAAAGGTAAGAACCACAAAGCCAACACGCAACTTACGTTCCCGTTTTATCTATCGCAATGGACCTCACAGCTGCTTTATGAGTTAACATCTTTATCACTGGTTCCTTAACCTTTGGAGTCCACATGGTCACAACCCCTGAAAACAATATTTAATTGAGTTTGAACCTTGGCTTTGTGGCTAAAGCTTTGGTTTTGTGATCTGGAAATCCTGTTTTAACCTTAATTTTTAATGACTGAGTAGGGAGGCTTCTTGAAACATTGTGAGTAAAGGAGAAAATGCTAGCAACCAGCTTTTTCTCTTTCCAATGTTTCTACCCCTACAAAGACGGGTCCTATCACAAAAGCAACTTCTGCTGATTCCTTTTCTGCTAAAGCTTCCAAAATGGACAAGTTTAATGTTTTTTTGTCTTCTAATCAGATTTTTGTTAAAATATCAAACTTCAAAAGTGACTCATCACTAAAAGTAAAGCTACAGCTGGCAAACCATCACAAAGACAAATGTAACCCAATATATTTTTTTCACTCTACCACACAGCCCCGAGTTTTACTGCCCTGAGAAAGAGGCCATTTGAAAGCACTGTCGGAAAAGAAGAAAAAGCTGATTATGGGAAATGACGAAAATGCTAGTGACCAGCATTTTCTGCTTTTCCCACACTGTTTTCCATCCTATCACAGACAATTTCCATCATTTGAGTCCCAATTATTTGACGCTTGCAAAAGCTTTCAATTTCAACAAATCTGACCTTTTGTCATTTGGTAAAGAGTTAATGGGCTATGTGGCCTCTTGAGGCGTTTACGATTTTGCACCAGAATTTCGCACAGGTTTGTGAGAATGTCATCAGATCAATAACACGGGTTGATTCGGAATGTATTCAAATAAGCTGATGTCACTGAAACAGCAAATTTCCACCTTTTCACTGCATGTAACCCTCCAGTTTCTTTACATTTGTATGGATAAGTATATTTTGTAACATCAGTATCTAACACGCTTTTTTAAAATGCCACCAAAAATGTAAAAATGCCCCTTTAATCTTCACCGGCAAATCTGGTCAAGTTGGAGTGTCCTTCGACAAGGCTAATACTGCTGAAAACCAGAAATAACATACATGTACATAAATACAGTAAAATCTGTCTTGGTGGCCATCTCTGTTAACCCTCTTCCACTAAATCCCAAATTTTAATGACCCTGAGAGAAGAGGCTTCTGAAAAAACATTGTGGGGAAAAAGAGAAAATGCCGGTAACCAGCTTGTAACTCTTATCTGCCCTTTTAAAGATGAACCCTCTCATTTGAATCGCATTTAATTTGCATCTGCAACTGCTTTGAATTTAGATGAGTCTCCATTTTAGTAGTTTGGTCAAGAGTGAGGCAAGCAACCAGTATCAAGCAAGAAAATATTTAGTTCCAGGGGAAAACAGTTTGACTTCAACTCTTTGCCACACAGCAAAAATGTAGACCTATCCAAATTGAAAAAACTTGCAAACAACAATTTCAATGCAGCTCAAATGATGCAATTTCTCTTTGTTAATGTAGAAAACATTGAGGAAAAAGGAGAAAATGCTGGTTACCAGCATTTTCTCCTTTTTCCACAATGTTTTCAGAAGGCTTTTACTAAGGGTCTTTAAAAGCTGACATTGTATGGTAAAGGGTTAATTGAAATTTCACTGGAAATACACCTACCTGCATTATGACCTAGAACTACTAGAGCATTACTTGGATTCTGACACATTACATCAAGGCGACCCATCAGGCAATTATATTCTCCCACTTTCTCTCCTATAGATACATCAATATACTTTAGAAATCCTGTGGAACTCTGGAATAAATAAATATATATACATGTATTTTGTAAAACTCTTCCCAACAACAAAAGTTTACACTTGACAGCATATGCAGACGACATATCAAATGTTGCTCAAATGAAAGGATTTGTTTGTGAAGGAGTGAAAAACATTCAAGTAAAGTTACCAGCATTTTCTCCTCTCTCACATTTTTTTCAAAAGAGTTGCTAGAATCCTTGAGTGTCATTAAAAATGGGACTGTTCGGTAAATGGGTTCTGATCTTGGATCTATGCAATCCAGTCGGAAAGCTGCTATATGATACGAAAATTTCAGTCACAGTGGACTGTATTAATGTACTTAAGCTTTAAAAAGAGAAGGAGTTATTATATCTAGTGCTGAAAGAGTAAAAAATCACGATTTTGGTAATTTTTCAATAGAAATAAGTCATGCTCTGGCAAAAGGGGGCTTAATACATCACCATGATGCATGATACAGCAAGTTATAATTCAGCCATGCTCTGTGAAAAGGGGCTTAATGCATCTGCGAAAAATATTGACCAAGGTCTGCCTGCGCAGGCTGACCTTGGTAGACACAATTTGCTATTGGTCAATTTTCTGTATGTCTGTGGACCAGTCTACCTCATGATTGCATTGGTAGTTAGACAAACTGGATTTTTTAAAGATAGCAAAAAGTTTTGGCTCATGTCAGCTTGCCCAAACTGTGACATGGGTTGGCTCTTTTTTGCAGATGCATTAAGCCCTAATTACAGTGCACGGCTCAAATATATCCTTTATTTATTTGCCATTCAAAATATCAGTACATGTTGATAGCAATAGACCAACAGAGTAAAATTAAGTAACGGACAATGAATTCATCTCGAACTGAACTATTTTATTCTTTTTCGAGGTAGAAGCCTACACCATTGAAAGATTTCCAAAATATTCTCATCTTGAGTAATTTACCTTTAGTAACACTCTTTTCATTAACCCTTTACCAGACGACAAAATTTTAGCCTTGTCCAAATTGAAAGCATTTGCAGACGACAATTTCAATGTGGCTCAAATGGTGCAATTTTCCTTTGATAGAATAGAAAACATTTTGGGAAAAGGAGAAATTGCTGGTTACCAGCATTTTCTCCTTTTCCCACAATGTTTTCAAAAGGCTTCCTTCCCAGGGGTGTTAAAAGGCGTCATTGTGCGGTTAAGGGTTAAATGAAAAACGACAATAAAATGCAATATATCGTCATGTATACATTTAGCTTAGCTAGAAGTTGTTCAATTTTATTTTCAGTTGAAAAAATATTGAAATAACAGCTTCAATTTGAAGACCAACATTAAATTGTAACACATGTATACTTATTGGACAGTATGTCAAGTAAAATGAGCATTGCATACTGGTGCCAATGCTGCAATGAAATTGCTCTTTGAGTGAAAATTTTTGAAGTGGCAAAAAGGGACATAACTTTGCCAAAATTATTTTGAGGCTTGACTGCCCTCTGGGCATTAACCATACTTTTGATAGTCAACAACTACTCCAAGTTTGTAAAAAATATCTCCAGTAATGACAGAGGTATCAAATATTGGAAACTGTCAAAGTTTCCCATGAAGAAGAAGATTATACTGACAATGATGACTATTACAGTACCTAAATGTTTTCTTCCAAAACATCCAAACCAATAAAAACTCAGTAACAGCATTATACAACTTACAGCTGCAGCCAGTAAAAAATGATAGGGTAAAAATTCCATCCTTTGAACTTTGTGTAAATTTTTCAAACAATGTAACTCTATGCCCTGGTTGTCATATATATAAGTCCAATTTTTCTGTGCCACAGCAAACATAGTTTCTTGATGGAGCCATCTACAAAACAGTAAGATAACATGCTATCTCAATGAAATCAACTCGTATGTCTTCCTTACCCTTTACCAAACAATCACGTTTTAACCCTTTACCACACAATCCTGACTTTTAACAACCCTGAGAAAGAAGCCTTTTAAAAACATTGTGGGAAAAGGAGAAAATGCTAGTAACCAGCATTTTCTTCTTTTCCCACCATATTTTCTACCCTTCCAAAAACCAAATTTCAGTTTTTCAGCCATATTTATTTGGTCGTCTGCAAATGCTTTCAATTTGGACTAGTCTAAAATTTTGTCATTTGGTAAAGAGTTAACTCTTAAATTTCTAGATTGTCCAAATTGAGAGCATTTGCAGACGGCAAATAAAATGTGACTCAAAGGATATGTACCATCTTAAAAAGAGTAGAAAACACACTGGGAACAGGAGAAAATGCTGGTTACCCGCATTTTCTCCTTATCCTGCAATGTTTTCAAAAGGCTTCTTCATTGAGTTCGTTAAACTTGGGATTGTATGGTAAAGGTTTAACAATCCTGACAAAAGAGGCCTTTGAAAACATGGTAGGAAAAGGAGAAAATGCTGGAAACCATCTTATTCCCTTTTCCTACAATTTTTTCTACTTTTTTCAGTGACCAATCCTATTATCAACATTTGTCATCTGTATGAATTGCTTTCAATTTGGTCAGGTCTACAAATTTATCATTTAGTTATCAGTTGTACAAATTTGCAGTGGATATAACATTCTTGTTAAATACAGATAATCAAAACTGGAACTGTTGAAATGCGGACAAATACCCTTCACCAGCACCTTGCCACTGAAGCAGCTCAATCAGAGAATGGATTATGATTATCACAACAAAATTCACCTGTGACCTTGACCTTTGACCCATGTGACCCCAAGAAACAATAGGGCACCTCCTTGGGTCATGAGTAACACTTGTATAAAACTTCAGGGTCCTAGGTCAAACAGCTATTGAGTTAGAGTACAGAGATGATTTTCAAACGAAATTCACCTGTGACCTTGACTTTTAACCCATGTGATCCAAAAACAATAGGGCCCTTCACCAAGTCATGAGCAACACTTGCATAAAGTTAAAGGGTCCTAGGTCAAACAAGTTGGAGCAAGGAAATGATTTTCAAACTAAGTTCATGTGACCTTGACCTTTAACCAATGTGATTCAAAAACAATAGGGTACCTCCTAGGGTCATGGGCAACAGTGGCATAAAATTTAATGGTCCTAGGTCAACTGGCTTTTGAGTTAAAGAATGGAAACGAAAACATGGACTGATGGATGGACAGACAGACAGGAATTGTGAAACACGTATATCCTGCTGTACTTTTTAGGTGGGGGTTATATTAAATCAAGATTAAATAGCTGAATATATGTGAAAATAATGTGCTGAAAGGAAAAACTGCATTTCACAACAGCATTTTCACATTTCCAAAACATTTTCTACCCATTGCAATAGAAATCCCATCACTAGAGTCTGATTCAATTTATCATATGTGAATGCTTTAGAACATGGTCAACTGAAATTTTGTCGTTTGGTATCACATACATGACAAATCTGATCACACGAGTCAGAGTAAATATATCTTATGTAAATGCTGTTGATAACAGCATTTCATCCTTTTTCTAAAATGTTTTCCATGGCCCTAATCCACATGGCTGTTAAAACTTGGAATTGCTTTGTAAAGAGTTAACCCTTTACCGCACAATGCCACATTTTAACAACCCTGAGGAAAAAGCATTTAGAAAACATGGGAAAAAGGGGAAAATGTTGGTAACCAGCATTTTTTCCTTTTCTCTCAATGTTTTCTATCCTACTGAAGACGGAAATAATCACTTGAACTATATTTAGTTTGTCATCTTCAAATGCTTTCAATATGGTCCAATCCCAAATTTTGTCATTTGCTAAAGGGTTAAGCACTTACTGGACATCATTAATTTTCTCCATCACATTAATCTCACACAGAAGTTTTTTGGTCATCCAGTCAATAGCTGCAATGTGCCCTCTACCTCCTCCCAGGAGTAAAAACCTTCCATTTCGAGTGTAGTCAATTCTATAAGGTCCAAAATCTTTCAACGTCAGCTCAAAATGCTGCAACAAAAGGAGTACAAAACATGGATTGACTGAAAGGTGGTTTATATTGCTTTCAGCATTATTTCAGTCATATCACAGCAAGAACTCACTTACCCTTTGTCCTTAGTTTCATTATTAGTAGGCTAAGACTCTAAAGTATCTTCCCAAGGACACGCCCATAAAAAAAATCAGAAGCACTAGTAAAGATCCTAAAATATTTATAACAAAAGGTGAATTCATGATTAATCCGTAATTTATCTAATAAAGCGCTGTAGCAAAAGAAGAAACTGCTCGTTATGAGATGTCTACAGGGTAAACAGTGTAACCACTGTTAAAAACATACGAGTCGTACATCTCCATGATCCATGATACCTAGCAAGTAGGGATGGAACCGAATAGTTGAATATTTGAATATTCTAAAAACGGCCAAATATTCGAATATGAATTTAATTGTCTTTTTGTTCTTCTTTTACAATGCTTAATCAATTGATTGTCAATAGGAAAAAAGAACGGTTTCAAAAAACAATATGATCCCGTGCTCATTTCAGCTGTGTATCTGTCAATGTGTTGTTTACACATGTCAAGCTGTTTTTAACACCTATTAATTTACATGCCACCTTTGATTGGTGTTCTAATTATCACCCTCTATTAAACCTGCCATTGTCCAGTCTTGATCAGTCATACTTTACAGCGTTAGATTTGCAGATGCAACTTTGTCACTGATATATGCATAAGGCTAGGGTCTGTTGTTGTTGTTGTCTTTTTTGTTGTATAATAATTAACCATTTTTTACACGACTCAATTTAATGGTTTATCAACCCTAGAATTGAAACTGTAATTCTTCCTGGTCTTCCACATGAATTGTTTATTTCGACTTTATTGCACTTAATTTCCATGGCAAGTGATTTTTTTTTATGACAAATGAGACTTGCAATACTTAGCATACTCTGATTTAGGTCTTTACTTTGATACTGGTAGAAAGAAAATTAACGCCATAAAAAATTAAATTATGCAAGGTATGTGACTGATTTCAACATCACTGATGCACTTTCTCTACAAAGGTTAGTGATCTAGCTAGTGAAAGTATATGATACACATATTTAATTTGATTTTGTTAGATGTATGTGTTGCTGAAAGTGTACCAGTATTCAGACATTCAAATTTCGGACACCAGACCATAAAACAATTGTAGAATTCTATAATCGAATATTTGAATATATTCGAATACTAAAAGCCGAATATTCAAATACCAGTATATGTATTCGTTCCCATCCCTACTAGCATGTCATATAATTGTGGATCCATAAAATCTATTTTCTCTCAGAACAGACTTAATATTGAGGTAGAATGGTCTTTTGACATGCAGAAAATTGACCAATAGCAAAAGGTTTCGGCCCAGGTCAGCCTGCACGGAGTGCACAGGCTGACCTGACATAATACTTTTTGGGGATAAATTCAGCCCCCATTTGACACAGCATGGCTTATAATGTTGCCTTTTGTGTAATTAGTAAAGTTTTAGCAAGATCCTCATATCTTGTAAAGAGGTGCTTTACCCTTTTACTGAACAATCCTTTTTTTAAAAGACCCTTGGGAGAGAACCAGTTGTAAACGCTGTGGAAAAAGTAAAAAAAACTATATTTCACATCGTCGTTGCACTATTTTCAAAAGACTTTACTCTTAATCAAACAGCAAAATTCTAGACTGGCCCATATTGACAGCTTCCGCAATTAACAAATTTTACCTGGCTAAAATAACAAATTTGTCTTTGGAAGTATGGAAATCACTATGAGAAAAGGAGAAAGTGCTGGTTACCAGCATTTTCTCCTTTTCCCACATTGTTTTCTAGGGCCTTTACCATTAGGGTACTTAAAATATTGGATTGTCTGTTCAAAGTTTTAATCCTGCATCTAGAAAGACATGAATCACTACAGTCATATTTAGACAGTGGTTACTGACCTTTGTTGCACTGGTGATATCCACATTCCGGACCAACTGATGTTGTGTTATATCTGTGGTTGATTCCCCCTCATCTGCTTCTAGAAATCTGTCAGTAATAGAATAAACCTTTTACCAAGTACTATAACCCTTTACAACACAATCCTGAGTTTAAATGACCCTAATGAAGAAGGCTTTTGAAAACATTGTGAGAAAAGACAAAATGCTGGTAACCAGCATTTTCTCCTTTACCCCAAAAGTTTCCTACCCTTTGAAACCCACCTGTAGTGTTTTGAGAAACACATGATTTGCTGTCTAACATTCAATATGTAGTATACAAAACCTTTCAATTTGGATAAGTAAGAAATTCTGTCATCAAGTAAAGATTTAACTATTTAGCACACGACAAGACTTTATAATTGTCCAAATTCAAAGCATCTGCAAACAACAAGTTTAATTTGGCTCAAATGGTTGGATTGCGGTCGAAAAGTGGAAATTCTTGCTACCACCGTTTTCTCCTTTTTCACAAAGTTGTAACTCTTAACCAAACAATCCCCACTTTTAATGACCCTGCGGAAAAAGCCTTTTGAAAACATTGTGGGAAAAGGAGAAAATGCTGGTAACCAGCATTTTCTCCTTTTCTAACGATGTTTTCTACAATATGAAAGACAATTTGATGTTTTAAGTTGCATCAAATTTATCCTCTGCAAATCCTTTCAATTTGGACAAGTCTAAGATTTTGTTGTATAGTAAAGAGTCAAAAAGGCCTCTCTCTCAGCATCATTAAATCTCAGGACTGTATACTAAAGACTTAACCCTTTACCACACAATCCCTACTTTTAACGACCCTGAAAAAGAAGCCTTTGGAAAATATTGTGGAAAACGGAGAAAATGCTGGTAACCAGCATTTTCTCCTTTTCCCACAATGTTTTCTACCCTGCCAAAGACAGAAATCATCATTTGAGTTACCTTTGATATGTCATCTGCAAATGCTTTCAATTTCGACCAGTCCAAAATTTTGTCGTTTGGTAAAGAGTTAACCCTTTACCACACGATCCCGACTTTTAACGACCCTGAAAAAGAAGCCTTTGGAAAACATTGTGAGAAAAGGAGAAAATGCTGGTAACCAGCATTTTCTCCTTTTCCCACAATGTTTTCTACCCTTCCAAAACCAAATTTCAATTTTTGAGTCACATTTATTTTGTCGTCTGCAAATGCTTTCAATTTCGACCAGTCTGCAATTTTGTCGTTTGGTAAAGACTTGAACAGGACACAAACTTACCCTGCCTGCTCCACCTGCAGTAATTCGGCCCTGGCTGCTTGTTGTGCTGCTAGACTCTGTTTTTCCTTTTTCTGCTTGAGAACTTTAGTATGGAACTTCGACCTGGCTTTTGACTGAGAAAAAATTGAACTCTCACAAAACGTGGCTTCACCCTTTACCACACAATCCCGAGTTTTAAAGACCCTGAGAAAGAGGCCTTCTGAAAATATTGTGGGCGAAGGAGAAAATGCTGGTAACCAGCATTTTCTCCTTTTTTTCGCAATATTTTCTGACCTTTCAAACAATGTGTTTCAATTTTTCCGTCACATTTTGTTTTGTCATCTACAGAGTCTTTCAAGTAAGACTTGTCTAAAATTCTGTCGTGTGGTAAAGTGTTAACCCTTTACCAAACAAACCTGTTTTCACAACCTGAGTTAAAAAAAAAAAAAAGGTTTCTGAAAATATTGTTGGAAAAGAAGAAAATGCTGGTAACAAGCATTTTCTCCTTTTCCAACAATTTTTTTCTACCCTTTTAAAGACACACTGCATCATTAGGTTAATTTACACAAGACATCACATCACTAATTCAATGCAACACTTTACCAGGAGACATATCTTGAGACTTGTCCATATTACAACATTTGCTGATGAGAAGGTACAACTGATTAATTGATTGAATGGTATTTTATGCCACTTTCAACATTATTTCAGTCACATCACAGACAGCTAATAGATTCATGTATGTCCTGCACTTTACCAGTAAGCCACATAGGACCCTATTATAACTCGAATAACACTATTAATTTTTGTTCTACCAAAGGTAGAAAATATTATGGGAAAACGATAAAATAATGGTACATCATGCATTTTTCTCAATGCTTTTTTCTCCTTTCTTTTCCATATGTTCTCTACCATTTCAAATACAAATCTTATCATTTGAACCCCATTTAAGTTTTCCTCTAAAGACAATTAACAGCTGGGCAAGTCTAAACTTTTGTCATCTGGTAAAGAATGAACAATATTTCTATGATGCTTATCTGTAGCAGCAGCCAGTGGCTTGGCAAAAAAGGTTGTGTGAAGTACTGGTAAAAGGAAACTCCATGACAGCTTGGATAGGTGTACTGACAGCCACAATTAACAGCATTGACCCCTATCCACTAAATAAGTGAAATGAAACTTTTAAGCCAACAGCCAAAACCCCAAATTTTGCTATTTCAAAGGCAATTTTTGGGGAAAGACAACTCCTTATCAGACAGTGTAGAATCAAGATCAGACTGCAAGTTCTGTGCAGTATGATCTTGATCCACAAAAGGTCCTTGAGTTACAGTTAGCAACCTAAGGGTTAAACGCCAAATAAACAGTGTCTGAATAGAGAATTGCGCCCTTTTTTTTTTTCCCTCTCAAACTGCCAACTACAAGGTATAAAGTCTCACTGTACAGGAATGGGTTAAAAGAGGTAAGACCAAGACATACCTTCATTTTACTAACCCGTGTATATTTCTCCAACGTCTCTTTAGGTATAGGTTTACTACCTGGGAAGGGATCATTCTTCTATAACATAAAATGAGTTCATTCTCAAAATACATGTATAGCTGTACATACATGTTATTACAGCAAACACAAGTTTGTGCACTGCAACTGATGCTTTCGAAAAAAATTATGGCAAGCGGAGAAAATGCTTGTAAAAAGCAATCTCTCCTCTTCACACAATGTTTTCATTTGTATCCATGTATTATTCATTTTGATTGTACATGAGGCTTGCTCTGGCAAAAAGGGTTTTAACCCTTTTCCAAACAAGCCCTGGTTTTCACGTGTCTGCAGTACAAGTCTTTTGAAAGCACTGTAGGAAAAGAAGAAATTGCTTGTAATGAGCAATTTCTTCTTTTCCCAGTGTTTTCTACCCTTTTTGAGAACTTTCTGCCATTTTCATCAAATTTAAAATTGTCGTCTGCAAACTCTTTCAAATTGGACCAGTCCAAAATTTGTCGTTTGGGAAAGGGTTAATGCATCCTTGTGATGCATTAGACCAAGCAAGTCAACATATAATTATGGATCAGTAAAATCCATTTTGTCTAACAATCAACTGTATCTGGAGGTAGAATGGTCCTTTAACCCTTTACCAAACGACAAAATTTCAAACTGGTCCAAACTGAAAGCATTTGCAGACGACAAAATAAATGTTAACGAAAAATTGAAGTTTGTTTTGAGGAGGGCAGAAAACATTGTGGGAAAAGGAGAAAATGCTGGTTACCAGCATTTTCTCCTTTTCCCACAATGTTTTCAAAAGGCTTCTTTCTCAGGGTCGTTAAAAGTCAGGATTGTGTGGTAAAGAGTTAACATGCAGAAAATTTACAAATACCAAAATGTTTCGACCCATGTCAGCCTGCACACACTGTGCAGGCTGACATGGGCCAAAACATAGTTGGAGATGCATTAAGCCCCCTTTTCATAGAGTATGACTCATATTTCACAATGATGCTGCAAATTTGTTTCAGTCGGCAATAAGTTTGTGCTTTTACCAAACTCTCCTAGTTTTTTTTACAACCCTGTGGATTAAGGCTGTTAAAAACTTTGTGAGAAAAGGAGAAAATGCTGGTTTTATCAATGCTTTCTTTCACAGAAAAACTCCTTCATTTAAGCCACATTTAACTTTTTACCAAAGGACAGAATTTTAGCCTTGTCTGAATTGAGAGAATTTGCAGACGACAAATTAATGGTTACACGAAATTTACCTTTCATGGGGTACCAGCATGTTCTCTTTCCCACAACGTTTTCAAAAGCTTTTTTCTGAAGGTTGTTAAAAGTCAAGAATGTGTGGCAAAGGGTTAACTTGTCCCTGTCAAACCCTTTCATATTTTAACTTGTAGTATGTTATAGAGTTGCATTGTCAGCGGCAAATTTGTCCTAGCTATCCTGAAAAAGAGGCCTTTAGAAAACATTATAGGAAACGGAGAAAATGCTGGCAACCAGCATTGTCTCCTTTTCCCACAATATTTTCTTCTCATTTAAGGAAAAATTTTATTGTTTGAAGAACAGTTAGATTGCTGTCTGCATATTCCTTCAATAAGGATGATTCCAAAATTTTGCTGCGTAGCATAGGGCTACACTGCAACAAATTCTTCCACTTATTTCAAGAGATAAGACCCAATTCTTGGAACATCAAGGCTATTCCAACAAAAACATCTAAAAAATATACGACGCAATTAATCCAATTTTAGACAGCACTTTCTGTGTCATGTTGTCTTCATCTTAATCCTTTACTAAACAATCAAGTATCAAACAACCCTGAAGAAGCCATTCAAAAAAGGAGGCGGGAAAAGGAGGAAATACTGGCTACCAGCCATTTCAACAACAAATTTTTATAAGTGGAACATCATTTAGTTATTCTTCTGCAGATGTTTTATTTCATCTAAAATTTGTCAATGGTAAGAAGTTAAATAAATGAAATAAAATTGATCAAATACCTCTCTAAAATTTTGTGTCTTGTCAGATTCTTCTTTCTTTGCATTTCTTCTCAAATCTCTGTCCTTTTGATATTGTTTTCTAGCACTTTTTGAACCCTTTGCAGATAAAAAAAAAAAAACCACATAAAAATGACAAATACTTCCTAACAAGAGGGCCATGATGGCCCTGTATCTCTCCACTGGCTTAAAAATATAAACCATAAATACTAAACATTTCAATTCTGAGCCAAATGGTTTCAAAATGAAGACTTACAGTTTTCTCTTTAAAAGCCCATGTAAAAGTTGAGACCCGCAAGGCAAAGCCATTTTTGATCCCAGAGCTATAATTACTTGAACCCTGGTAGAGGTCCACAAGATAAAGCCACATGCCAAAATAATACAAGTCTATGCTGTATGGTTATAAATAAGGTGATTTTCAAGTTTTGTCCATATGAAGTCTCTGTAAAACATAAGACCCCTGATGCAAGGCTAATTTAAAAAAAAAAAAAAAAAATCAAAACAGGAAGATTTCTTACGTTGTCACTATGTAAGCCCATGTAAAACTTGTGACCCCTGCGGCGGGGCCAATTTTGACCCCAGGGCTAAAATTTTGGCCCGCTTGGTAGAGGCCCACTAGATATAGCAACATGCAAAATTTGGTAGCTCTAGGCCTTATGGCTAGGTACAGGAAGATTTTTAAAGTTTTCTCTATATAAGCCTATGTAAAACTTGTGACCCCTGGGGCAGAGCCAATTTTGATACCAGGGCTATAATTTGAAGAAACTTGATAGAGGTCTACTACATAAAGCTACATGCCAAATTTGGTAGCCCTATGCCTTATGGTTTCAGACAAGAAGATTTTTAAAGATTTCCAATATTTTTCAGTTTTGTTGCCATGGCAACCAGAGTTTTTGAAGGAATCAAATTCTTTCACGAAATTCTGAAGAGGACCATGGCAGGATCATTTCTGTGAAGTTTCATGAAAATTGGATGGGTAGTTTCAGAGAAGAAGACGTTTGAAATAAAAGTTAACGCACGGACGGACGGACGGATGCACGGACGCACGACGGACACCGGGCCATGACATAAGCCTGCTGGCCTTCGGCCAGTGCAGCTAAAAACAATATTCAGCAACAGTTAATTTTTCATTGTTTCAAAGCCCTTCATGCAAAAAATGTATCTAGAATCTTAACCTTTAACCCTTTCCCAAACGACAAATTTTGGACTGGTCCAAATTGAAAGAGTTTGCAGATGACAATTTTCAATTTGATGAAAATGGCAGAAAATTATCAAAAAGGGTAGAAAACACCGTGGGAAAAGGAGAAATTGCTCGCTACGAGCAATTTCTCCTTTTCCCACAGTGTTTTCAAAAGACTTGTACTGCAGACACGTGAAAACCAGGACTTGTTTGGGAAAGGGTTAAGATGCTCAGTGCTATACAACATACTTTTACAGAAAGTGTAAATCAAGATCAGACTGCAAAGAATATGCAGTCTGGTCTTTACTCTACACTTCCTGATATGGTGAGACTTTTCAAGCAAAAAGGAATTTGTACTCATAATATTTGCAATATAGGCTAGAAATTCTAATTTCATAAATTTAGCAGTTTAACCCTTAATCACATTACAAAACTTTAGACATAGCCAAAATTAAAAGCATTCATAGGTAACAAATTTGATAAAGCTCAAATAGTTGCGTTTGCCTTTGACAGAGAAGAAAACATTTTGGGAAAAAAAGAAAATGCTGGTTACCAGCATTTTCTCCTTTTCCCAAAATGTTTTCAAAACCTGTCTTCCTCAGGGTTGTTTAAACTTGTAATTGTGGGGTACAGGGTTAAGGGTTAAAATCAAAAGTTACAAAATATTCACAGCTAATGAAACAACAGTCCAATGACAATGCCTGCCTGGAGCATTATGGGCTAGACACTAGCTTTTAGGTCTAGGTCCTACTCACCAACCATTCTAAATTGACCAATAATTCTTCAGACTGTTCTAATTCTCAAAAATTTCAAAGTAACACAACTTCTGATTGGCTAAACCACTATGGATTAGCCAACCCAGAATTGGCTTTGCCAATCAAACATTGTGTTAACTAGTACTTTGTCCTTTTCCCATTGTGATTTCTATCCTTTCAAACAAATTTGAGCAACATTTCACATGTTCTGTGTAAACTTGTGCTCTAACCCTTTACCACACAATCTTGAGTTCTGACGACCTGACGAAGAAGCCTTTTGAAAACATTGTGGGGAAAAGGAGAAAATGTTGGTAACCAGCATTTTCTCCTTTCCCACAATGTTTTCAACCCTTCCAAAAGCCAATTTTTATTTTTGAGTCACAATTATTTTGTCACCTGCAAAAGATTTCATTTTGGGCAAGTCTAAAATTTTGTCATGTGGTAAAGGTTTAACCCTTTCCCAAACAAGCCCTGGTTTTCACGTGTCTGCCGCCGAGTACAAGTCTTTTGGAAACACTGTGGGAAAAGGAGAAATTGCTCGTAATGAGCAATTTCTCCTTTTCCCACAGTGTTTTCTACCTTTTTTGAGACCTTTCTGCCATTTTCATCAAATTTAAAATAGTCGTCTACAAACTCTTTCAATTTGGACCAGTCCAGAATTTGTCGTTTGGGAAAGGGTTAATATAGCTGAGGTTGAAATTGTGTTGACTGATCAAAGATTCAGCCCCTACTTGAATTTTGTGGCTATGTTGAAATAGGAGGTAGAAGTTTTGCCTGTTACACTTTAACCTCTTCCAACAAGCTACTTGTATTATTCTTCATCATCTTAAACCTTAAAGCATCTTTCACAACTTTTGTTGCCTTTGCAGCCAGTGTAGCTCAAGATCAGACTGCACAAAAGTTGATCTTTGATCAATACTGCCTGATTTGAAGAAACATTCTAGACAAGAGCAGCCTAGATTTGCAATTATTCCCATCTTATTTTTATATGGAATTAATATCTGTTGGTTTTATTTTGTGCTCTAGGGAACACCACTTTGAGGAAGAAGGATTTTGAAAATGATATCCCAATCTATGATTTCCTCCTTTTCCACAATGCTTTCTGCCCTTTGGAAGACAAACCACATCATCTGACCTGTTTCATACATTGTCTGCAAAATGCTTTCAATATGGACAAGTCTAAAATTCTGTCATTAGGTAAAGTTTGTTTTTGTCAAAGTTAGGTCATATCACTGGGGTCAGCGCACCTACGCATGTGTTTCCTGGATTTTCCAGACCAGTACTGACACAACTTTCTTTCCAAGCCGCATGCATCAGAGGTGAGAATATTTTGACTTACTCTTAAAAATCATTTTTCTTCCTATGAGTAACACCTGAACAGACAGTACAATAACAGATTGTCATCTTCACAGTATTTTCCATACATGTACTTTTAGATGGTATGATTTAAAGTCAAATGCATTTTAACATCCTGACATCTTACATTTGGCCGCTATATGGGGTTATGAAACTTATGAAAATTACTGTTATGCACTCAAAAGTACACCATAGTGGGAGTGTTTTGGAGTTCATTGATAGATTGATTGATTGAATGGTGTTTTACGCCACCTTCAACCTTATTTCAGTCATATCACAGCATCAGCTCACATATTCATATGTGTCCTGGGTTTCACCAGTGCCAAGCTAGTGATCTAGAGTGCTTTCCCCTAGGTCACTCCCAAGAAAAGCCCAGTGCTTCCAGTGAGGCTCAACCCTGGGTCTCAAGGCTTCAACTCCTACATTTTACCACTGAGACATGCAGGACCTGATTTTTTATTTCAAAGAGTATTTCAATATTTCTTACTTCTACACTAAAATCTATCTTGTGTGTATTCATTAGAGTTATCTTGATTACACATTTCTAATGAATACTCAAAATATTGACTTGTACATGAAGATATAATGTTTTAAGAATTTTATCAGTAACCTCCCTGCCTTGCTGTACCTGTACCTCTGCTTCATACATACATACCTTAGAAGAAACTTTGGTCTCTTTTCCCAAGCCTAATCCATCAAAGTATCTTGGTTTCTTTTTCAAATTCGGCTTATCCTCTTTGTGTTTTATCTGAAAAGGACAATTCATGACCATGTCATTTTGACCTTTGGTACATCAGTTATACTATAACAATCAGTGCATCCATCAAAGTCTTCCCCAAATAGCTTAATCTCTTTACCTTTTTTAACTCTTCACTACACGACACAATTTTAGACAGGTCAAAATGGAAAGCATTAGACGACGAAATTCTAAATATAGTTCAAATGATGAAATTTGTCGTCGATAGGGTAGGAAACATTGTGGGAAAAAGATAAATGCTGGTTACCAGCATTTTCTCCCTTTCTGTCAATGTTTTCAAAAGGCTTCTGTCTCAGGGTTGTTAAAAGTTGGGATTGCAAGCATTAAAAGCCTTCTTCCTCAGTGTTATGAAATAAAAACATGGGCCTGTTAATGGATTATGCAAATGAAATGATGAGGCAAGAGCATAAACCACAAGAGGAAGATGAAGACAGATTTTGATCATCAGATGACCATGTTGCACTCTAGGTGAGTTCATTTAGGGTGTTGAATTTACCAATGACAAGTCACAGTTAGCTACAGCTGAGTATGCTGTATTTCCCGGGCGCATTTTTTACAGGAAACTGAACTTAAATGGTGCTGTTTAACTCTATAACACACAACCCAGCATTTAATGACCCTGAGGAAGAAACCTCTTGAAAACAATGTCCTCTGCAAATTCCTCAAAATGGAAAAGTCTGAAATTTTGTCGTGCAGCAAAGAGTTAAATAGACCTATGATAGGTAAAATTTATCAATGTTCTTCCTGTCAGGTAAAGTCCATTAGCCTAAATTTGACAGTGTCTGCAAGCTGCAATTTAAAAGCGTATAGTATTGAAATTACTCATTTTTACTCTATAAAGCTGACCTCCCCCTCCGATCAACCACTTGTCCAGCAGTGGCAAATCTACCCCCAATTAGCTCCTATTATTTTTTGTGATTGTGTCTCTGCCACGCCCCCACAGCAACCATTCCTTCCATGCTTAAAGAAGAAGTTAGGTCAAATCAGCCCAGGGCTCCCGCTGTCGCTCGCCAGTTGCGCCAAATGCGATTTTTTTAAAAGTTTGTCTCCAAAAAGGAAGCACTGGCGAATTTACTGGCGACAGGTAATTTCCAAACGCTATTGTCGTAAACGGCCGTAATTGTTGCACGGTGGTGTAAGCGGCCCTTTGTTTATCTCGACAACCATGAATGGCGGGCGTGATTTCGCACCTTAGCGATCGTGTATGACACGTTTGAGAACCCGATAATAAGATGTTATTTGGGTAATCAATTAATGATAAACGGTCTTTACAGTTGATTAATCGTTAACACTTCTTTAATTACCAATTATGAGAGATTAAAGCCGCTTAGCCAGAACGTGAAGGCAATCCAGTCGGTATCGTCACGTTACCTATTTTCGACGGTCACCTATTTTCGACGGTCTCGGAAAATTCCGTAATACTTCAAAACTCTCGCGAGATTTCATGCATGACGTCACCGGAGCGTTGAATATTTATAAAGCGTCACCCTTCGCTGGCTTTGAACGAAATATGGAAATAAGAAAGGTAAGTATTCATTTCTCAAATAAAAACAACATAATTACCCGCCATTTTAATAAAGCCATTTTTCACGCGTTTTTAAATACATTTTTAACCCAAAACACATCTAAAATCCAAAATCTGTCTCTCGGCTTTTTAATAGCCGACAAGTTGTGACGTCATATTGGGGATTCACCTATATCTGAGGTGATTTGAAGTTCAAACATATGAATAAAAAATATGATGGTCCTTACGTTATTTTCCTCCATTTTGAAAATGTATTTGCTTATTTCCAGACCAATCCAGCCAACAGAGGCCGTTACAGAGCATCATACACTGCAGATGACATTGCAGACGCCTATAGAATGTGTATTGAAGAGTCTCTTCCGGTGGAGAGGGTCGCTAAAAAATTTTCTATACCAGTCTCGACCCTGAAGGACAGAGTTCGGGGGAGAGTTGATCTTGATGCAGTTAAGTCTGGTCCTTGCACAGTATTTTCAAGTGAACAGGAAGCTTTATTTCACAATCATTTAACTGTTATGGCTGAAATAGGCTACGGATATTCAAGAATGGAGACATTGAATCTGGCATCAGATTATGCAATTCATTTAGGTCTTAAACCAGCGGGACATAAATTCAGTTTGAAGTGGCTGTATGGTTACCTAGATCGTTGGCCAGATTTGAAAGTTAAAAAGCCCCGTGCTTTGGAGGTGGCCAGGGCAAAATGTGCTACACGGGAAGCTGTAGATAGGTATTTTCATGAGCTTCATGCAATTTTGATAAAGTATAATCTAAAAGACAAACCATCAAGAATATACAACATTGATGAAAAAGGACTTTCAATGAACCATAACCCTCCTAAAATTGTTGCAGGTAAACATTATAAAGCACAGGCAATTACCGCAGGAAAATCTAAAACTGTAACTGTCATTGGCGGTGGAAATGGAATTGGACATCAAGTTCCCCCGTTTTTTGTATTTCCTGGTGTAAGAATGCAGCCAGCTTTGTTGGATGGTGCTTCACCTGGTTCCTCAGGAACTGTCTCTGCATCCGGATGGTCTAATACTGACATATTCTTTTATTACATGAAGAATCACTTGCAGCCTATTTTGCCATTTCATGATGCAGATAATCCTATCTTAGTGCTCTATGATGGTCATAAGAGTCATGTATCTCTTGGATTAATTCAATGGGCAAAAGAAAACCATATCATTTTATTTGTTTTACCACCCCATTGTAGCCACATTCTACAGCCTATGGACGTCTCATGCTATGGACCTTTTGAGAATGCTTGGAATGCAGCACTTCACCAACATCTCAGGGCCTCTGGTGGTTGTACTATCACTCGTTATGATGTTTGTAAAATTGCTTGCAAAGTCTACTCCCAAACACTGACTGCAGTGAATATACAGTCTGCTTTCAAAAGATGTGGAATATTCCCATTCAATAACAAAGTAGTAACTGATTCAGTTATAGCACCTTCTCTGACCTTTGATAAAGCACAACCATCCATGACAACATGTGAACAAAATACTGGAAGTGCATCGCTATTTTTAGAAAAAAGGGGTGGGGAAGTTTTAAACAATGTCAATGTTGCTAAAACTCGCAAAACTCTAAGTAAGGTTGTAGCAGGTAAGCCAATAACTGAGGATGATATACTGGATCAGGTAAAGGACCACATAGAAAAGAACAAACCATCGAAATCCAAAGCATTTGATAAACAGAACAACAAACTTTTGAAAAAATCAAGCAAAAAGTCTAATATTTTAAATAAATCTACAGCTACACTTATTTCAAAACCAAGCACGTCAGGTTCAAGTAAAAATGGTAGTTCTTTTAACCACACTGTGTCGGATGATTCTGAAACAGAAATACAAGAATCAGAGAAGTGTTGCGTTTGCAATCTATTTACCCCATCAGACTTGAAACACTGCATTAGCTTAACTTTGGTGAAATGGGGCCAATGTGACCTCTGTGATAGATGGGTTCATTTAGGATTTTGTTCGAAGGTAAAAATTCTTAGGAGAGGAGATTCTTTTCAGTGTCCAAAATGTTTAAATGAGGAATAGAACACAGACCGTTAACTTGCCCGTCTGAATTGTAAATAGTTGTTAATGTTTTCAAAATTTCATACATTTACCCGTTATTAAGCAAGAAAAAACATTTAAAATGTTTATCAGAGTGTAACTTTCATGAATACAACTTGAACGGCCCTCATATTTTATCTTGACCTTGACCGTCGAAAATAGGTGACGTCATCTCAACGGTGTGATTCCGATAGCTGCATAAAACCCTTACCATGTTTAGAACGGGAATGTAAACACTGAGGAAATTTAAATTTGAAAAGGTAAGAAAGAAATTCATTTTTTCAAATATGTGATGTTTTTACAAAAATGTTAAACGTATAATGAGAAACCGAGCATTTTCTGTTGTACCGTCGAAAATAGGTGACACGGGGATAATTATTTGATGGTAAGTAGTTTGTTTTTCGTAATGTTTTATGATTGTTTTCTAGCGGCGAATGTGATTATTTGATGTTTTGAATAGATATATTTAAGAATCAGTTTAAATAGCTCAAGATCGGATCTTCTGTACCGCAATCATGCTATCGTTGATGAAGAAACGTCAGAATTCTGACTTTGAGGACGATCGTCCTGCAAAGTTCGCGAAAATGGATAGTAAAGTGAACTCCACTAGATATTTTCAGGATAGTTGGAAAAGAGACTTTCCATTTATAACATATTGTAGTAAATCAAAGTCCATGTTGTGTGATTTGTGTTTAAAGTGTCAGTTTAAAAATACATTTACTTCTGGATGTAATGTATTGAAGAGGGAATCTATTACAAAGCATATGAAAACTAATGGTAAGAGAATTTTTCTTTGTTTAGTCCGCTTACTTTCTTAGGTTCTTAGTCAGTGGGTTTGGAAAGAATCATACATGCTCCATAGAGGATGATTTTTGTATGGTGATCGTCAAAATATAAGATAGTATTAAGAACCTGTTTTAGATTTTTAATTATTCTCTTGGTTCCCAAAATTTCAAAACTAGCATTTATCAAGCTGTCTGTGATGATAATTATTTTTTTCCCTTGAAAAAGAATGAACTCAAAGATCAAGACAAAATTGGGTCAAATAGCAGTAGGCAGTATAGGTCAGAGATGAGACTGTTTGTTCTGTGCTGTCTGATCTTGTTTTACACTGTCCACAAAAGCTTCAGGTGTCATCTTTAGTCATGAAAGAGTTAATATGAAAAATAAAATGTAACTTCAGATCACAAAAAAGCTGTTGAATCCTCAAAAATGAGAGATGACATGAAGTTGGCACAGCAGTCTTCATTGAAGAAAAGTGAGAATGCAATTGTAACTGCCATGAGTAATGTGTACTTTCTTGCAAAACAGAACTTGCCCAGTAGCCTACTACAAACAATGAATAGATTCCTCCTATATCAGGTGATTCTTTATTTTTTTTTTAATGTATTGGATGTCACTGACATCCTACACTTGGAGCAAGCAGTAAACTAGATGACTTAGAAATAATTGAGGAATATTTGTTCAAGTTAGGTTTTGAGGGATGCAGGGATGAGTTGGAGTTGTTTCTTGGTTTCTTAGATTCCCTTGTTCAGAGTGGAAATAAATCTGTAGTTAGAGCAAAAGATGTGGCAAGTCTGGCAATCAGGAAAAAAGATGTTTACCCTGCAACAGGTGAGGTAGCCTGTAGGTTTCTTATTGCTCCAGTATCAACTGTAGACTGTGAGAGGGGCTTTAGTCGACAAAACCTTATAAAAACTTGCTTAAGGAATTCCATGGGCATTGAAACTTTAGATAGATTAATGAGAATCTCAATCGATGGTCCTGATTTGAAAGACTTTCCCTTCAGTAAAGCTTTTAGTAAATGGACAGCTGCTAAAAGCAGACGTATTTTAACCTGAAAGCTAAATATATACATGTCCAAGAAAGTGGTGTATTATTAAAGGAGTTTCTCTCTATGTAGTAAGTTTACATGGCATGTACACAGTACTAGCTTTGAATAAACTTGAGAAAGAACGTATTTGAAAATATTGTAAGAAAAGGAGAAAATGATGGTTACCAGCATTTTCTCCTTTTCCCCCAATGTTTTCTGTTCTATCACTGATAATTTCAACCTGTAGCCAAATTTCATGTTATGATTGTGAACAGGTATAAAGTTTTGTCATGTACATGTACTAAAGAGCTAGATATCAGTGTTCACTGTTCAGTTACCTGAACATTAGCCTCCTCTTTCCACATTGGTTTTGCTCATATCATCTTGATCTTTTATGCAAATCTTTAACTCTTTTACCAATGAAAAAAATTATAGACCAGTCCAAATTGAAAGTATTTCCAAACAACAAAATAGATGGGACTCAAAAATAGAAAAAAATATTTATAGAAGGGTAGAATACATTGTGGAGAAAGGAGAAAATGCTGGTTACCAGAATTTTCTCTTTTTTCTACAATGATTTCCAAAGGCCTCTTTCTTTGGGTAGTTAAAATTCGGGATTGTCTGGTAAAGAGTATAATATATAATATATATTGACTTTTTAGATTTATTTATTTAAAATGGTATTTTGTTAGATTATTAAATCATTAACATGACTTGTAATGATGTGCTTTGAAAATAAATGTGCTCTTTTTTAATTAAATAATGTGAAATATTGACCAATGTTTTCACTCATACTTGGCTCCTCTAGTTGGCTCCATTAGTTGGCTCCTGTTGGCTCCAATTTTTTTTAACTGGCGAATTTACTGGCGCAAACTAAAAAAATTCCAGGGGAAGCCCTGATCAGCCTCTCTTTAAATGATGATAAACATCAATATTTTTGTTGTCTGATAATAATAATGTCTTTGATTGATAGCCCAATAATTAAGTTTCACAAAAACATCAAAACAATTACAAAATTTTATTGTCTCGATTCTGGTTATGTTTGTAGTCATGAGCATGTGAAGCCGGCAAAACCAACCACTGCATCTGCCAGAATTTGTACAACTTAGCCAATTCGCGGGAAAATCACGTCATTGTTGCTAAGATGCTAAGACGTATACATGCTGAAAATTTTATGATTTTCATTATGTTTAATAGCAACGAGAAATGCAGCATAAGTTATTTAAAGTAAACAAATTGAAGAAATATTTCGATTTACTCCATAAAAAAACTGTTTAATTCTACTTTCGATGTAACTGTCACAAAACTATCTTCTTGTGCATGTACACATTTCAAACTGAACTACATCTGTAAACACGGACCCGTGAAGATAGATAGGCTAAGGTGATGATGCAGGATACTGATTTGTCTCTCATTCTTTTTATGTGATAAATAGAATCTCACGTTCATGTTCATGTATTATCATTTTCGTCAAACTTGTTGATTAAAATGTATATGACTCCCGCCAAGGCTTGCGTCATATAATTTTAGTCAACTTGTTTGATAAAAACACTCATGTAAGATCCTCTATGTCTATGTCCTTGGTTCATATACATGTATGCTTGCGAGTACTTTTTAGTATGCCCATGTGTGCAAGTTGTCTTTGGTCATGTTTTTCTTTCCCACTCTTCTTAAATAGCAAAGCTAGTCTATAGGCATCATGATTGACCTAGAGTCAATACAAACAAAAAACCCCACAGTTGCCAAATACTGCCTCACAGAAAATACTTCTTTCTGTTAGAGATCTTAATTCTGTTATATATGACAATTTTGACAAAAACCACTAAATCTCTACCACTCCAATTTGAACATGTCGTCTTACAAAGTAATAAACTGAACAAGATGTCATTTATAAGGTACAAGATCTTTGCTAATATGTAAATTAATTGACCTATGCAAAGCAGATAATCGCATATTCCTACACCACTGTAACATATCAATGAATCAATGAATAGATACACCTAGGTAACTGTTGCAAATCACCAACCATATTAACCCTCAATGGACAGGGAACTCTTGCCATTCCTTCAGTCAGTCATTATTTAGATCATTGTGCAGAGTTAAATTACTCTACGTCTTAAATATTAATCTGTTACCAAACAATCCCAAGTTTTAACGACACTGGGGTAGAATCCCTTTAAAAACAAGAGGGCCATGATGGCCCTGTATCGCTCCACTGGCTTATAAATATAAACCATAAATATTAAACATTTCAATTCTGAGCCAAATGGTTTCAAAATGTGACTTACAAAGTTTTCTCTGTAAAAGCCTATGTGAAAGTTGAGACCCGCAAGGCAAAGCCATTTTTGATCCCAGAGCTATAATTACTTGAACCCTGGTAGAGGTCCACAAGATAAAGCCACATGCCAAAATAATACAAGTCTATGCTGTATGGTTATAAATAAGGTGATTTTCAAGTTTTGTCCATATGAAGCCTCTGTAAAACATAAGAGCCCTGATGCAAGGCTAATTTCAAAAAAAAAAAAAATCAAAACAGGAAGATTTCTTAAGTTGTCACTATGTAAGCCCATGTAAAACTTGTGACCCCTGCGGCGGGGCCAATTTTGACCCCAGGGCTAAAATTTTGGCCCGCTTGGTAGAGGCCCACTAGATATAACAACATGCAAAATTTGGTAGCTCTAGGCCTAATGGCTAGGTATAGGAAGATTTTTAAAGTTTTCTCTATATAAGCCTATGTAAAACTTGTGACCCCTGGGGCAGAGCCAATTTTGACTCCAGGGCTATAATTTGAAGAAACTTGATAGAGGTCTACTACATAAAGCTACATGCCAAATTTGGTAGCCCTATGCCTTATGGTTTCAGACAAGAAGATTTTTAAAGATTTCCAATATTTTTCAGTTTTGTTGCCATGGCAACCAGAGTTTTTGAAGGAATCAAATTCTTTCATGAAATTCTGAAGAGGACCATGGCAGGATCATTTCTGTGAAGTTTCTTGAAAATCGGATGGGTAGTTTCAGAGAAGAAGATGTTTGAAATAAAAGTTAACGCACGGACGGACGGGCGGACGCACGCACGGACGGACTGACGGACGGACGCACGACGGACACCGGGCCATGACATAAGCCCTCTGGCCTTCGGCCAGTGGAGCTAACAATGTGGAAAAAGGAGAAGATACTGGTGACCATCATTTTCTCCTTTTCCCACATTGTTTTCTGCCCTTTTGGAATCAGGTGTCATCAGTTCAGCTACTTTTAATTTATGATCTGTAACAGCTTTGAATTTGGACGAGTGTAAAATTTTTCGGTTTGTAAAGAGAGTTAAATAGTTACATGTAATTACATCTTGTGCTATTGGACATTGACCAATTGATTGCATGGTGTTTAACGCTGTTTTCAACATTATTTCAGTGATATTACGGCAGCCAGAGCACCTTTTCATGCTTTCCTGGAGTTTCTTTAATAAGCACCACCGTGACTCAATGACCAATGCAGACATTGTGGATTAAGAGCAGATTGCACAGAGCATGCAATCTGCTCTTGAATCTACACTGTCCGACAAGAGGATATATTTTCTCCTAAAAGTAACTTTGAAATAGCAATATTCGGGTGTTTACCATTGGCTTAGAAGTTTCATTTAACATTTTTTAGCAGGTTAGGGGTTAAACTTAAACTGGATCATAGTTAACCAATAGCATGCATAGCCCCGGCAGCTCAGTCGATAGCATGGAGGACTTGAGAACAGGAGGTTCCTGGTTTGATTTCCAACTCTGCAAATTTCTTTCTGAAGATTGACGATAGTCATTGCAACAGGATACATTTCCCACTACGTTTCGACAATGGTTATGCGGGAAAGCAGCCAAAAAGTAACTTTGAAATAGCAATATTCGGGTGTTTACCATTGGCTTAGAAGTTATGCGGGAAAGCAGCCAGTGGCTTGGATAGAATATTGTGCGGAGTGCTGGTAAAAGAAACTCCAGGAAAACATGGGTATGCCGACATTACATAACTGAAATAATGTTGAAAACAGAGTTAAACATCATACATCGTCAATCAATCTAATTCGCTAGTCTGTCAGTACTTTCAGTACTTTGATAATTTTTTTTTTTTTAGCGGTTCACTAAAATTGTTCAGTGCTTGGCACTCTCGCTCTATTCTTTATCAGTGAGAGACTTACTTTTGTTGTATCTCTTCATCAGTACTTCTTCCATTTCATTTGGAACCTTGAAGAACTATTCTGGAATTACTATAATACTTCTTTTTTTGTTGTTCTATGGTCGACTGACCTGTTTTCGTGGGGTACCTGTTTTTAAACGCGAAATGATATCCAAGTTTTCTTGTGAACTATGAAGTGAATGACGTCACTGTTTTGAGTGAAACACTAATTTGAATATAAACAACAGTGTCACTGCTGCTTATTTATAAAATACAACAAAAACAAGACAGTACGCATGTTACTAAAGGAAAGATCGGTTTTTGTGACAAATTTCTTATTACTTGCCTAATTTAAATTCTCTTTCTGATACTTTATTTTAATCCCAAAATATTTCCAACATGTGACATAGTCCGTCTCAATGCCAAAAAGTCATGTGACTATACAGGAATAATGTGACAAGAGTCCGGTCTATAATTAGATCAGAGAATTTCACGACCTATTTTGTTTGGTCGCTTATAAATGAACAATTTTTCCAGAACATTTGCTGCTACAGAGAGAAAATGTTTCCAGCCCTTTTATTAAGATATTCAATATTTTTTAGATTCTTTACAATAAAATAGTGTTTAAAACAATTCCTAATCTGTCCTCATAGGAGCACATAAATTGCTAAAAGGGACCAGAATGCCTTAATTTTTGTTATTTTAGTATTCTGATGCTGCTGTCACAAGAGGGCAAATGGCCACCATGACACTAATCCATCCTTTTCATCGCGTTTCAAAAACTTAGGATAATTGACTCAGAGCTGCTCATTTTCATTGTTCAAAACAGTCCCTCCTTGTGATAGGTAAGGCTTTTAATGAGTTTTGGTGTACATAGTGAATTTTAATTTTTTATTTATGAGCTGTTCTATGGATATTGAAAGCCACGAAATGAGGGTATGTTTTCCCATGCGCCAATTCAACTTCCGGCAAAAGACACAGGTGAACGGCGAGCGGCAGTGAAAATCCTATATTACACACTAATATACTGAAAGGTAAACAACCCGTGATGTATTTTCAGTTCCCCAGTCATGAATTCCATACTGTTTACAAGTCATTTTACTACCAATATTAACATCAATAGTACCAATCGATAGCGGAAACATTATTCTACAAGAAAATCATGTCACAATTTGAGCCATTTCAAGTTGCTAAGAAATATCTAGCTTGAAACTGTCAAACAACCCAACTCAGAAGAGATCCGATTGCATTGATCCATTACGAGTTGTTTACCTTTCAGTATATTAGTGTGTAATATACGATTTACACTGTCACTTGCCCTTCACGTGTGGCAAAAGATTGAAGGATGAAATATGTTCTTGCCATTGAATATGCATGATTCAGGCAGAATTTGTTTTTACATGCATTTAAATCTGATTTTTTTGTTTGCAAAATGTTTTTTTGTAATCATTTAGATATGCGTAAGCTAAAATTGTCAATTTAGTCCCACGAAAATAGGTAAGACCACCATACATGGAATATCCAATCGATATCAAGACAACCGGTTCTACTCTCATATTTATATCCCGGTCGACATGCAAAAACGAACTCTCGCTGCCAATGCCTCTGTATAAGAAAATCCTATTTGAACGCACTGCTGGCATGGTTTAATCTAGTCCAAATATTTAGACGTAGACATGCTTATTTACCTTTCAACATTTATCATCGGACATTTCACATTTTATTTTTCTTCTTGCATGTAACGTCTAAATGGGTCCCGTTCAGTTTTATGTAGCAAATCCGATCTCTCTAAAACCAGTATTATAACTAAAGAGAACTTCATTTACCTGTAGGAAGAACTTTTTTTGAAAATATTCAGCCGCTGTCTTGATAAGTAATGGGCAGATTCATTAAGAATTCAATAAAATCACTCGCAAGTGGGATTGCCGACAGAGTCGCCGCCATGTTTTTCAGTCATGCAGACGGTTGCATAACAAATAAGAACTGACGTTAAGTTTATAAACGAAATCTGTTACAATAATCAAACAAGACCGAACAAAATTTTGTTTTAAAAAAAAGACATAATACCATTCTGTAAGTTGCATTGACCCGCACATGACGGTTCATTCAGAACAATCATATCTCTTCCACGGCAATTCATAACAAAACAGAGTGGTGTTGAATCGGAATGGATTTAGCTCATAAATAGGCAAGTTTTGGACAAATATCCTTTTTCAATCAAGAAATTATTCATTTATCTTACTTCTGATGTAAATTTTATTGAACAAGTTCACTTGAAAGTATCCAAATTTGCTGTTCAAACAGCGACAAAATTCGATGTCGGAGTTTGCTAAAGGAAACTATGAAGGAGCCGATAAGACCCTACGTACACGATGAATGTCAGAATGAAAAATAACGTACGTAGGGGCTTATAAATAGGACTAGGTTTAATCATTAATGCCAATTAGTGGGCACGAAAAATGATGACAATACACGAAATGTGACAACAATAATTTATAAAAACATCAGTCACGAATGACAAAATTTTCACAACAGTATTACCTTTTTGTTCATTATTTCTGGTGTATCTCTATCACTTTCCTGTTTTGATTCATCCATATTTATACACCTTTGACCACAGTTTGTTTACTATTTTTTCCATGTGAGGAGATCCAGACGCACTTGATTTGTCGCACCTGAACAAATACCTACATGCATACGGTAAAACTGTTTAAGCATTCGACATACCTCGGGTGATCCGGTGATCAAATCGTAGGTACGGAACCGGCCGAGTTGTGACGAGTGCTCTTTAACCCTTTCCCAAACGATAAATTTTAAACTGGTCCAAACTGAAAGAGTTTGCAGACGACAATTTTAAATTTGATGAAAATGACAGAAAGTTCTCCTAAAGGGTAGAAAACACTGTGGGAAAAGGAGAAATTGCTCCTTACGAGCAATTTCTCCTTTTCCCACAGTGTTTTCAAAAGACTTGTACTAATACACGTGAAAACCAGGGCTTGTTTGGGAAAGGGTTAAGCTGTATCGAGATCTAGTTAGGTATGTATCAGGGTAGTCAGGGGAGATAACCAATCTAGTTTATGGTTGGAATCAGTGACCTGAACGGCTGCGTTAAAATTCCTCTCACCGCAGACCATTCATTTTAAAACATACTGGGAAGATAGAATTATATACTTATTTGTTGATCTTCAAGTAGACTCTATAAGATACCTGATCTTTTAAACCACCTCAAAATGAGTTTTTTTTTTTTTTTTTTTTTTAAGGGAAAAAACAAACAAAATAATAATGATAATAATAATAATAATAAAATGAAATGAAATAAAATAAACAACTGCATAGTGCATGTGTTCGTCCCCTGTTACACAATAAGGACTATCCTGTAATCAACAGGAAAAGAATCTTACAGGGAAAAAAAGGGGGAAATTTGTGCATAGATCTATATCTCTGTTCCTTTCTACATCCTAGCTTTACACATAAGGCTATCTTCAAGGAGTATATTCATTTCATGCTTTTGATGATAAAGGATTTGAAAAAAGACATTGGGAGATTCTTGAAATCAAATTGAGCTGCTTTAGTACTCTAGATAAACTTATTTCGTATGTGTAGAATTTGTTCCAAACAAGCAGGCCGTGTATCATGGCGGACGTCAGCAAACTGCTGACCTGGCTGTTGGTGTATTCGGTAAAAATACTGAGATAGTTTGTTTTATCAGCTATAGTTTAACCATTTTATCTTACTCTTAGCTAAGATATATTCAAATTCAACTGTTGTCAGCATCTGTGTGTGCTTAATTTTGGGTAACACGAACACTTTATCTGCCACGTCGATCAAGGATGAGACCGAGTGAGAGTCGAAACGGCGCGGTCCCGAAACTTCAGGGCACTTAAGCGGCCTAATGCCGAAACTTTTCATCATCACAGAGATCGTTCAACCACAAATAATGCAACAGTATGAGTTTTGGTAGGATTATGGGCCAATATTTTTCTACCAAAAATACCGTTAGCACCAACTAGTCTCAATATGCCCTTTTCTCATACTTCCGTGAACCTGACTGGTATTTTCTTGCCATCAAGGAGACAAACAAGGCTTATATTTAATTTAGGCATACTAATAGACAGGGCAAGAGTCAGAAATCATTTGTGGACAAGGGAAAGTGTAATTAACTTGTTTTTGCATAGCAAAATTATCCTTAAAATACAATTGATCACCACCAGAAATTGACTAGTCGATTTCCCATAACTCTGTGAATCATTTTAGAAAAAAAAACAGAGTCATTCCAAAAGTAGTCAAATGACGTCATACAGGGGGTATTCCTAAAGGTCACAGCCTCTACACTTTTGACATGCATTTTCTCAATTTCTGTTTCGTACTTGGAATTCATGGGCTTTCAGTGTAATTAAATGATGTGTTGTAGATCTACCAACAAATGATGAACTATAAGGGGAAATATGATTTTTGATAAAATGTGACTTTTTTTTAAATTGCAATTCTGTTTTTGACGCATTTCTTCAACGTAGAGAGCTTTTCTGGAATGTTTACATCTGTAAAGGTTTAACAGGAACTGCAAAAACAGGGTGTGCAAGAAAATATTGATAGCAAACACAGATTCACAAAGATATGAGAATTCAGGGAATAATGGGAATCAACGATAATGAGACTTTGAGGTGCATCTTTTCACATTTGGACATTTACTCTGTACCACACCGTCTCAAGTTGATCGTTAATTTTCTGTTAGTAAAACTACAACACTGTACTGACTTTGTTTCGTCAGTTTATCTGCATTGCAGCAAAATGCAATTAATTTTTTAATCACATGACCAAAGACAAAATATTAAATGTTTCATCACCAAAAGTGCTTGTAGAGAGTCGTTTATAACGTGTAATCTCAAAAAAAAAAAAAAAACTTTGGAAATTTCTCACGCTTGGCGGCCATTTTGTCTTGATCTAGGGGAACGTAAACATCATGGGTGACAGATGAATTGAACTGTTTTTTCGCTGTGTAGGGTTTAAATTGGAAATATTTGTATTTAAAACAAAGGATTATTGAATACATAAGCAACATCTATGTTCAAAGTCTAGTTTTATACTCTATTCGTGAAAATTATACAGTTGCAACATGCGCATGAAATCTGTGCGCAGATTTCAACTGTTTTTTTCACGATCGTCTCTGTACCCAGAGGCGACCAGTCAAAAATTAAAATCGCCTTCGGGGACAGTTATCTGTAGTTCAACAAAACATGAAAATTGAAGATGAAATGCTTGTAATGAAAAGGTAACCCTCTAGAAAAGTCAGCAAACAATTTTAATTTAAATTGCGTTCCTGTGAAGTCATCATCAGCGCAAATAGAGGCACAGAAAAGATTGAACTTCATTTATTGCATCCAAAGAGATAATTGAATCGGTGGTGAAATATAGGTTAAGACTTTTTAGCTCACCTGAGCACAAAGTGCTCATGGTGAGCTATTGTGATCGTGCTGTGTCTGGCGTCCGTCGTGCGTCGTCAACTTTTTACCTTGTGTACGCTCTAGAGGCCACATTTTCAGTCCGATCCTCATGAAACTTGGTCAGAATGTTTGTCTTGATAAAATCTCAGATGAGTTCGAAATTGGGTCATGTGGGGTCAAAAACTAGGTCACTAGGTCAAATCTTAGAAAAACCTTGTGTACAATCTAGAGGCCACATTTTCAGTCCAATCCTCATGAAACTTGGTCAGAATGTTTGTCTTGGTAAAATCTCGGACGAGTTCCAAATTGGGTCATGTGGGGTCAAAAACTAGGTCACTAGGTCAAATCTTCGAAATACCTTGTGTACGCTCTAGAGGCCACATTTTCAGTCAGATACTTGTGAAATTTGGTCAGAAAGTTTGTCTTGATAAAATCTCGGACGAGTTCGAAATTGGGTCATGTGGGGTCAAAAACTAGGTCACTAAGTCAAATCTTCGAAAAACCTTGTGTACGCTCTAGAGGCCACATTTTCAGTCAGATACTCGTGAAACTTGGTCAGTATGTTTGTCTTGATAAAATCTGGGACGAGTTCGAAATTGGGTCATGTGGGGTCAAAAACTAGGTCACTAGGTCAAATCTTCGAAAAACCTTGTTTACACTCTAGAGGCCACATTTGAAGTCCGATTCTCATGAAACTTGGTCAGAATGTTTGTCTTGATAAAATCTGGAAGGGGTTCGAAATTGGGTCATGTGGGGTCAAAAACTAGGTCTCTAGGTCAAATCTTCGAAAAACCTTGTGTACGCTCTAGAGGCCACATTTTCAGTCAAATACTTGTGAAATTTGGTCAGAATTTTTTTTCCTGATAAAATCTCGGAAGAGTTTGAAATTGGGTCATGTGGGGTCAAAAACTAGGTCACTAGGTCAGATCTTGGAAAAACCTTGTGTATGCTCTAGAGGCCACATTTTCAGTCAGATACTTGTGAAATTTGGTCAGAATGTTTGTCTTGATAAAATCTGAGACGAGGTTGAAATTGTGTCATGTGGGGTCAAAAACTAGATCACTAGGTCACATCTTAGAAAAACTTTGTGTACGCTCTAGAGGCCACATTTGAAGTCCGATCCTCATGAAACTTGGTCAGAATGTTTGTCTTGATAAAATCTGGGATGAGTTTGAAATTGGGTCTTGTGGAGTCAAAAACTAGGTCTTTAGGTCAAATCTTCGAAAAACCTTGTGTGTGCTCTAGAGGCCACATTTTCAGTCAGATACTTGTCTAATTTGGTCAGAATGTTTGTCTTGATAAAATCTCGGACAAGTTTGAAATTGGGTCATGTGTGGTCAAAACCTAGGTCACTAGGTCAGATCTTCAAAAAACTTTGTATACGCTCTAGAGGCCACATTTTCAGTCAAATACTTATGAAACTTGGTCAGAATGTTTTGCTTGATAAAATCTCACACGAGTTCAAAATTGTGTCATGTGGGGTCAAAAACTAGGTCACTAGGTCAAATCATCGAAAAACCTTGTGCACGCCATAGAGGCCACATTTTCAGACAGATTCTTGTGAAATTTGGTCAGAATGTTTGGCCTATTGACTCAGATGAGTGATCCAGGGCCATCATGGCCCTCTTGTTTAAATATTGTGGTGAAAGAAGGAAATGCTTCACCAGCATTTTCTCCTTTCTCCACAATGTTTTCTGTCCTACTCCATACTATATTCATCATTTGAGACTTTGTTTATGTGTCAGCTGCAAATGCTTTGAATTTGGAAGAGCCTAAAATTTTGTTGTTTGGTAAAGAGTTAGCCCTTTACCACAGTGTCATAATCCTAACTTTTAACAAATTTGAGAAAGAAAGACTTTTGGAAGAATTATGGGAAACGGAGACAATGTTGGTTACCAGCATTTTTTTCCCTTTCCGACAATGTTTTCTTTCCCTATCGAAGACAACTTCCACAATTTGAGCCATATTTAATTTTTTTGTCTGCAAATGCTTCGGAATTGGAAAAGTCTACATGTTTGTTGCATAGTAAAGAGTTAATTGTTTATTTTCAGAAAAAGCATCAAAATAATCGTAAATATGTAACTATCATTTTTGTGCAAATTTTAGTAAATAATTAAAAGTAAGTAAGCATGGACCTACTCGCAAGGAAACCAAAACATGGCTCCACATGTTGAGGAAGTCAATTTACATGTGGATACACTTAAAGAAGTTCTTTTATCATGTTTTTTTTTAATCAGGCTGTGCATGGAATGAGAAATTAAAGTGTTTTGTATGTATTTTATGCACGTGTTGGTTAATTTTTTACTACACGACAAAATTTTAGACTAGTCTAAAATCAAACCATTTGCAGACAACAAATTAAGTGTGACTGAAAAGTTGAAGTTTGTTTTGGAAAGGATAGAAAAGATTGTGGGTTACCAGCATTTTCTCCTTTTCCAGCAATGCTTTCAAAAGGCTTCTTTCACAGGATGTTAAAAGTCGTGATTGTGTGGTAGAGGGTTAAGTGAAGAAACAATGTTTTTTTTTTAACACTTCCATTACCAAATACAATGGCTCAACTACTGTCGATGGCTTCAAATACAATCCACTGAAATCCAGAAAGACTTGTTTTATAGGCTTGCCTAAAGAGGCTGATGGTAGAGATCAAAGATGAGATGGCTGGTTCTGTACTTGATCTATGCTGACTAAAATACAATCCACTGAAATCCAGAAAGACTTTTGTTTTATGGGCTTGGCTAAAGAAGCTGATGGTAGAGATCAAAGATCAGATGGCTGGTTCTGTACTTGATCTATGCTGACTACAAGTGCCCTGATTGTTTTCTCCTATGTTGCTGAAAGGCTTAAAACTATGTAACTTCCCACTTATCTTCCTGACCTCAAGTAAATCGTTTTAACTTTATTTTACAGACATACCTAGTACTTGGAGACTGTACCCAATTATCTGAGGAAGAATGCAAAGAACTGGGGTTTACACCCAATCTGTCTTGTGAGTCATGTGACCTGCTGAAGGAGTTTAACCTAGGTGCGCTGACAGAGAAGTGTAAACTGTGTTGTCAGGAGGATGCCTTGGGTGAAGCCCTTAAGGTAGGTGTGCAGTATTAGTGTTTTGTCAAGGTAGGGATTTTAGAACATTGTCCCTTTGAGTAAGAAAAATTTCTTGTCATAAAATGCAAACATTTGAGAATTCTCTTAGAGAACATTTATCTCCTTCTAATAAACCAAACAGACTCTCTCGTGCTGGTTATAAAACTCACATAATTGTAATTTCAAGCTTGCTCTTGTACATAATGTCTTGGTAAAGTAGACATTGTAGACCAAAGATCAGACAGCATGTGTCATGCAGTCTGATCTTGATCTACACTGGCCGCAAAGGTAACTATAGTTGTGAGAGGGGCTTTCAGGGTTGTAAACCTGCCCTATTTCTTCGGGTTTTTTGGACAATTTTCCCCCTCTGAATACTCCTTGGCAGAACACTGCTTCATGATACAGGTGTCTTCTTGTGTTTCTACAATCATTTGAAGAGTTTAACCCTCTACCAGACAATCCCGACTTTTAACGTCCCTTAGGAAGAAGCCTTTTGAAAACATTGTGGGAAAAAGAGAAAATGCAGGTAACCAGCATTTTCTCCTTTTCCCACAATCTTTTCTACCCTTTCAAAACAAATTTCAACTTTTGATAGCGAGGTTTTATAGTTGCCAACCCTGGTTTTGAAAGTTGTGACATGTACAAAAATATTGGAAATAAAACAGGGTATAAGTCAACCCTTTAAGATACAATCCTAAGTTTTGATGACCCAAGGGGGAAGGAGGGAGGGAGGCTTTTGAAAACATTGTCGGAAAAAGGAGAAAATGCTGATTATCAGCATTTTCTCTTTTTCCCACAAGACTTTCGAAGAAAAATTAGTTTTTGAGTCGCATGTATTTTTGTTGTCTGCAAATGCTTTCAGTTTGGACTAGTCTAAAATTTCATCCTTTGGTTGAGAGTTAAACATGCTCTTGGTATAGGAAGTAATCACGAACTGTATGTAAAGAATTAACCCTTTCAGCACCATCTTTAAAAACAGGAATTTTTGCTGGCAGCATAAATCACACTCAGACTGCACAGAACTTGCAGTCTGATCTTGGATATATACTGTGTGTGTTCCCAAACCAGTGCTACATGTATCTGTATCTATAAAGGACCAATAGTTTTATATTTTATTCTAATTCTAAATTGCAAGATCAGCCATCTGATTGGCTTAAACTGAACATATTAGCCGATCACATTCCAGGGTGGTTATAGCCAACCATTCTAAGGAACTTTCTTAGTTTTATGGTTTAGCCAATCAGACATTGTGTTACTTTCAAATGTAGAAAACTTGGAGAATAAGACCAAGAATGTTCTGTATGTTCTGTAGATTGTAACTTGTATCTGATCTCAATCTTTCTTCACAGGTTTATCCCTTTGCCCAACTTCGGGTGTGTGGATGAAAATTGGGGCGGTACCCACAGGTACAAGGTATGAACTTTCAAAGATCATGTTTACTCTTTACTTTTTGGCAAAATTTAACACATAGTGCACCGAATTAACCAAAAGAACCCTTTCAGTCTATAAATATGACCCAAATAATTGCAGTGTCAAGGCCGCTCTTGTCTAGAATGTCTCAGCAAAGCAGACAGTGTAGATTGAAGATCAGACTGCATGTTTTGTGCAGTCTGATCTTAATCTACACTGGCCGTAAATGCAACTAAAGTTGTGAATGGGGCTTTAAGGGTTAGGACTTGTCTATAATGACAGTATTTGCAGACTGTAAATTTATGAATATGAATTGGGCACAAATAATTCCATTTGTCTTCGATAGGGTAGAAAACATCATGGAGAAAGAAGAAAGTGCTTGTTACCATGTAACCAGAGTGATAATTTCATCACAGATGCTAGCAGAATAAATTGACATGCAACATTTGACCAACAGAACATAACAAACTGTCTTCTCGATGTCTTGAAACACATAGTTCTAGCCTCTAGCTGCTTGTCTGTTCTTTTACCCACCTGCAATGAAAACAGATAAATAATAATCTTATCGTCTCATATTCACTTTGAACATTCAATGATTTAGCTAAACACACATATTTTGTCAGTTTGATCAAGCCCATAACTTTGATTGATGGAATGGTGTTTTATGCTGCTTACAAAGACATTTCAGTCATATCACAGTGACAGCTTATTAACATGTGTCCTTGATTTCACCAGTACCAGCCTAGGGCTTTGAAGTGTCTTGCCCAATGGCTTTCCTGTTTAAAACCCAGCAAACCTATTGAGAGAGTGACCTAGGAAAGTGGCCTCTGAATACATCATTTGGGAAGGAAAAAATTGTGGTAACCAGCATTTCCTCTTTCTCCCACTATTTTTTCTGGCCTTCAAAGAAAAATTTCTATCACATGAGCCATATTTAACTCTTAACCAAACGACATATTTTTAGATTCATCAGAATTGAAAGCATTTGCAGACGACAAATCACAAGTATCTAAAATCAAGCAATTTGTCTTTTATTTGGTAGAAAACATTGCGGGAAAAGGAGAAAATGCTGGTTACCAGCATTTTCTCCTTTTCCCACAATGTTTACAAAAGCCTTCTCTTTCAGGGTTGTTAAAACTCTGGATTGTGTGGTAAAGGGTTAATATATCTGCGACTGCTATGAACTCTTTACCAACAACAAAACTTTGGACTTGTCTTAACCCTTTACCACACAATCCTGAGTTTTAATGACTGAGAAACGAGGCTTTTTGAAAACTGTGGGAAAAGGAGAAAATGCTAGTAACCAGCACAATGTTCCCACAATGTTTTCTACCCCATCAATGACAGAAATCAGTGTTGGGGTCACCTTTAATTTGTTCTCTGTAAATGCTTTCAAATTGGGCCAGTCTAAAGTATTGTTGTTCGGTAAAGAGTTATTTCAAAGCATTTGCAGACAACAAATTCAGCGCAACTCAAATGATGGAATTTGTTTTTTATAGGATAGAAAAGATTGGTGGAAAAAGAGAAAATGCTGGTTTCCAGCATTTTCACCTTTTTCCAACTATGTTTTTAGAAGCCTTCTTTTTTAGGGTCGTTAAAACACTGGATTGTGTGGTCAAGACGTAACTCTTTCCCCGCACAATCCCAAGTTTAAACAAACCTGAAGAAGAAGCCTTTTGAAAAACATTGTATGCAAAGGAGAAAATGCTGGTAACCAGCAATGTTTTCTGCCCTTTCAAAGGCAATTTCCATCTTTTTATCCACATTATATTTGTTGTCTGTAAATTCTTTGAATTTTGACAGGCCTAAGAATATGTCGCTTGGTAAAGTGTTAATAAAGTTTAGTATAAAATTTTCTTGTTGGACAAAGTGTGTACTAACCATTCAGGAGAGAGATCTAGCTGTATTTGGTAAGCAGCTGTTGAAATTTATGGTTCATTGTATATTTCAGCTTTTGTAAAGGGTGACAAAGTTCACCAGTTCCCTGGATTGGAAATCAAGTACGTCCGTGGAGCTGACCCAGAAATCGTTCTATTGGATGAGGACAAAAAACCTCAGGAGACTCTCGGAATCGAGAAATGGAACACTGATTCTGTGGAGGAATTCTTCAATACAAGATTGAAGAAGTAAAATGTGCTGGATTGTGTGAAAGTGTGTGTGCATTTGTTTCTGTGACAACTTGTTAATCCTTTACCAAACAAGTCTGTGTTTTAATGACCCATAGGACCAATGCTTTGAAAACATTGTGGGAAAAGTAGAAAATGCTGGTAACCTTTTTGGAATTTATAGTCTGCAGATGTTTTGATTTTGGAAGTAGAATCTGACATTTGGGAAAGGGTTAACTTTTACAGATAGACATTTTTTATCCCTTTACGAAATGACAAAATTTTACTCTCGTCCAAATTCAAAGCTGATGCAGATGACAAATTAAATGTCACTTTATTGATGAAACCTGAGTCTCAAAGGGTAGAGAACATTGTGGGAAAAGGAGAAAATGCTGGATACCAGCATTTTCTCCTTTTCCCTCAACGTTTTCAAAACGCTACTTCCCCAGAGTGGTTAAAACTTGGGATTGTGTGGTAAAGGGTTAAACGCCCCTGCGGAGACAGGCTTTTGTAATTAGCAATTTTCCTGTTTGTAAACTAATCCTTAGACAAAAATTCATTTTGATTTTTTATATTAGAAGCCATAACTCTTCACCAGATTACAAAATTCCATACTTATCCAAATTTAAAGCATTTGCAGACTACTTATTAATTATCTCCAATATTACTGATTTGCCTTCGAAAGGTAGAAAACATTGTGGAAATAGAAGAAAATGCCGGTTACTAGCCAGTTTTCAACAGTGTGATCATATGCAGTCTTCTCCAGGGGTATTTGAATGCAGAGTATTTTGTTGAAGGATTACTGTAACTCATGTTGATTTTTCCATACTTTGTGAGGATTGTAAACGGTCTTATAATTGATAAGAAAATACAGGAGTTATTGGGTGAACATAATGCTGACATTTAATAGACCTTTTTACAGATTTTGAAAGCATGGCAGCAACAGGAGAAATTGCTTTGTGAAAGCAGTATATGTGATTCATAAGCAGTCTTAATCTGTCGTTTGACTCTTCACCAAATAATCCTGTCTTGTAACAACCCTTTGGAAAACATTTTTGGAAAAGGAGAAAATACTGGAGAACAAAGTCTCCTTATCGGACAGTGTGGAATCAAGATCAGAGTGCATGTTTTGTTAGTCGTGTTTAGCAGCTTAACTCTTTACCACACGAGAAAAATTTTGACTGGTCCAAATTGAAAGCATTTACAGACGACAATTTAAATGTGACTCAAATAATGGAATTTGCCTTAGATAGAGTAGAAAACATTGTTGGAAAAGGAGAAAATGCTGGTTTCCAGCATTTTCTCCTTTTCCCACAATGTTTTCAAAAGGCTTCTTCCTTAGGGTCGTTAAAAGTAGGGATTGTGTGGTAAAGAGTTAAAGGTTAACGAGTGGTCTGCAAATGCTTCCAATTTGGACAAATCTACAATTTTTTGTGTGATTGAAGAGTTACAAGCAATTATTGCTCTGTCTTCCAATTCACTGAGAAAAAAAGATCGTCTCCTTACCCTGAAATACTTCTTGTTCCAGGCCTTTATCTCTACCAGATTAAAAACTTTTAGACTCGTCCCTATTGAAAGCATGAGCAGATGACAGACTAAATGTGGTTCAAACAATGGGATGGGTTTTAGAAAGGGTGAAAGATATTGCTGGAATAGGAGAAAATGCTGGTTACCAGCGTTTCCTCCTTTTCCCACAATATTTCTCAAAGCCTTCCTCCGCTGGGTTTTGAAAAGGTGGGATTATTTGGTAAAGCATTCAACCAGTTACTAGTATGTTTATAAACTGTGTAGGGTAGTAAGTTAAATGTTATTTAACTGTCAGGTACATTATGCTGGTGGATGTGTGTACATAAAGTGTAAATGATTGCAAATCATTAATGAAACCAGGCTGTAAGAAGACAGTTTCCATGTCTGCCATCACTTAATCTTTGAATGTTCACTGATGACACTTAAATTGTCCAATCATGTTCTTAATGATTTTCTTGCTGTAAACCGATTGGCTGGCTTGATTTGATGGCTGAATATGATTGGATGATTTACCAAGTGTGTTGTGAGTGAATATTTAGACATTTCTTGTAGAGCTTACTTTGATATTTTGTTCTTACAGTCTATTTTAATTTTGATTTCAAAGTCATTTTTACTTAAAATATTGTAAAATTACCCATAAATGTTATTTCAAATAACATTAATAAAAAAAGAATGAAATGAGAAGATTTTTTCTATTTCATTGATGTTCAAAAGTTTAAGTGCACCATCCCCATAAGCAAGTATGTGCATGTATGTGCAGAAGATGTACCGGTAGATAGAGATCAGAAAGCAGAAAGCATACAGTTTGATCTATTACCATAAACATCCATCCATCTGCAGTAAACATGTACATTGGCCTTAGTAAAAAGTGGGAATTAACCCTTTACCAACCAAACCCTTTCACGACCTTTGTACAGAAGATTTGCAAATACTGAGAGAAAAAGAGAAAATATTAGAAACAGCCTTTCTCCTTTTTCTACTATTTGTTTTCTACCTTTTCAAAGGCACATTCCAACATTTAGGCTTCATTGTCATTTACAAAAGCTTTTTATAAGGACAAGTCAAAAGTTTTGTCATCTTGTAAATTGTAAAATTATTTACTCTTGTAAATTGTACAATTATTTACAACAGCTAATTTCTTTCTCCAATCAAAAGAAAAAGACTACTATTTGAGGCAATTATTTTATTATAAGAAATGAAAATAAATATTTATATAAATATATTACAAGGTCCAATATCGGTATAAAAATATCACACAGTGTAGTAGATTTATTTCTGAATACATGTATACAAAATATACTTAACTCTTTACCACATTTTACTGAGTTTTAACAACCATGAAAAAGAAGGCTTGTGAAAACATTGTTTGAAAAGGAGAAAATGCTGGTAAATAGCGTTTTCTCTTTTTTCAGCAATGTTTTCTACCCTATCATAGACAGAAATCATTATTTGAGCCACATTTATTTGGTCATTTGCCAATGCTTTCAATTTGATTGAGTACAGAATTTTGTTGTTTGATAAAGAGTTAAATAAAAGCACTACATGAGAGGACCAATACTTTTCCAGTGAAAATATATACTCTTTACCACATAACCTGAGTTTTAATGACTTTCAGGAAGAAGGTTTTTGAAAACGTTTTGAGATAAGGAGAAAATGCTGGTACTCATCCTTTTCTCCTTTTTCCACAATGTTTTTTACTCTTTGAAAAGTAAACTTTAATTTGTAAGTCACATGTTTTGTTTTGTCTGCAAATGTGTTCAATATGGACAAGCCTAGAATTTTGTCATTTGGTAAAAAGTTAACACTTTACCACACAATCCCAACTTTTAACAACCCTGCAGAAGAAGGCTTTTGAAAACATTGTGTGAAAAGGAGAAAATGCTGGTAACCAGCATTTTCTCCTTTTCACACAAAGTTCTCTACTCTATCGAAGACAGAAATCATCATTTGAACAACATTTAATTTGTCGTCTGCAAAAGCTTTCAATTTGGTCGGGGCCGGAATTTGTCGTTTGGTAAAGAATTAAGTTGCACAAGGGACATACCTATTTCCTGGTTTTCTTGCCCTGCTGATATGGGTTTCCCCTTTTGATTATTGACAAGTAACCCCAGCGTGATGTAAATACATTCAGTAATGACATAAATATTAGAAAATGTCACATTATTGAACAACAATGATGGGTAAACTTGAACGACAACGACTGGAATGGAGATGGGACTTTGGCAATACCTCAATGTTTTCTCAAAAAACAGCCGTACTAAAAATGACTAAACCTGCACACAGGACACACTGAATATACAGTCAGCCCTGGCTCAATTATTTCCTTTAAAAATGGTGTCACTTTTTGAGATGACCTAATAGTCTTAACCTTTTACCAAACAATTCCATTTTTAACAACCCTGAGTAGGAAGACTATTGAAAACATTATCTGAAATGGAGAAAATGCTAGTAACCAACATTTACTACCCTTTCAAAGACAAATACTACTGATTCAGCTTCATTTTTCATCTGCAAACACTGTAATTATCCATGAACAAGTCTTAATTTTTTTTTTTTTTTTTTTGCAAAGACTTAAACTTGCAGTATTTTGTTGCACTTTAAATTTAGTAACCTATTGGAACTGTGTAAGATTCTTTTCATTATGAACACTAGGAGCTAGGACAATATACATATCTCATAATCTTTGTTTTTTCTCACAAACATTTCAAAAGTATTCTTCCTCAGCGACTTTGTATCTCAAAATTCTTTGGCGAAGTGTTTTAACTCTTTACCAAAAGGCAAAATGTTGGAATGGACCAAACTGAAAGCATTTGCAGACCGGCGACAAATCAAATGTTGGTAAAATGATAATTTCTGCCTGTGACAGGGTAGAAGGAGAAAATGCTTGTTACCATTATTTTCTCCTTTTCCCACAATGTTTTCAAAAGCCTTCTATTTCAGCATTGTTAAAAATCAGGATTATTGTGAGGTAGAGCGTCGGCATCATGTTCATAAGGTCCCTGAGTTCGATACCCGGGAGAGGGTGTTGACTTTCAGTCTGTTCATTGGCCCATACATTTGGCGCGAGTACTGCCAGTACTACTGGTGTAGTTTCCAGTAAACAGAATAGAGAGGGATAAGTATAAGATGCAAGAAGTTGTTTCTCAATAGATGTAAAATAAATATGTTTAACCGTTTACCACAATGCCACCTTTTAACAATCCTTGGTAAGAAGCCTTTTGAAAACATTGTGGGAAAACGAGAAAATGCTGGTAACCAGCATTTTCTCCTTTTCCCACAATGTTTTTCTACCCTATCAAAGAAAAATTGCACCATTTGAGCCAAAATGAAATTGTTGTCTGTGCATGCTTTCAATTTGGACAAGGCTAAAATTTTGTCTTCTGGTAAAGGGTTAACCTAATTCTCAACAATAGCAACAAGCTTCTAAAGAATAATACAACAACAACAACAACACTGGCGAGGAGGATCATTGTCAACTTCTGCTTCAGGGGAATGTTTGGGAAGCACGATAACTCGATTCCGTCTTGAACGTTCATATGGAGCACTTGATTGTTGAATTTCATCAGATCTACTGATATATGGATGTGAATGCATTGTGCCGTCTGCAATATTACCATTAATAGAATGTCTGTGACTTATACTGTTTGTAGCATTTGTCCAATAACCACCGTCAGGTTCTGGAACTAATCTTTCAGAACTTCCCATAGATGCCATTGAGGCAGCGCTGCTATCAGAGTCTGTCTGATCAACAGCACTTGGAACAGTTGTTCGGGGATACATCAATTCATCAGTCTTATCATCGTAAATGCGGATGTATGAGCTACTTTCTCCACAAGGTTGCTGCCCCTTGTATTGCGTATCGGATCCCCCAATATTTGTTGATGAATACTCTGTAGTAACGCATGTGCTGCTTTTCCTTCCAGTATCTATAGATGAATACCCTGTAGCACAGCATGTGCAGATTTTCCCGCTATTCATTGTCATGAAATCTCTAGTGTCTTGGTTTATATTTTGGACCCTGTATCACCATTAAATGTACATTTCTGCATTCCTCCTACTTCTACTATGTGTCACTGCTGTAGAGGGATTCATTGCTTGACAGCTCGGTCATGATGATTCCATCTATAACTAGCAGGATTCAATCTGTATGACTGCTATACATTCAATCTGTAAAACTGTTTGTTATACGTGTATAAGGATTCAGTCTACAACTGTTATATAAACTTCAATCTGTAATTTTATGTGTTACACGAGAATTCAATCTTAATTACTTTGTTATAGCCTACTAGGAACGTTTGTAAGAATTTAATCTGTAACTATGTATATAATGTTTATTAGGATTCAATCTCTCTTCTCTTATCAAACATCTAATACTTTGATTAACACTTATCACCCTCAATCACCAGTAAACAAGAATATTATATTTTGTATAACCATGCATCTTGTGTTCTGACTTAATCTGTCTGACTATGCCATATAACGATTTAATCTGAATAACTGAATATCTTAAATAACTATTTCTATCTGCATTGTTTTGCCATTTGTATAGATTAAAGTGTTTGACCTGTGTAAAAAAGAAAGACCTCTAGCACATTTCCAACTGCATGTTTCTTCAATCTGTGTAAGTGTTTGGTCTGTATAGATACCAACACTTAATCTGTATGAAAGAAAGACTGTAGCCAAATTCAAACTGTACACGTCTCTTCAGTTTGTATAACTTTGCAATCTGTACCACTCTTCTTTCTGTATAGATGTCGGTAGCCTACATGTACCTATCTGTAGAAAAAGTAGGTCTGTATCACTAATGATATAATAACATTTACCAAACAACAAAACTTTAGACTACTTCATAATGCAAGCATTTGCAGATGATAAAACAACTGTGGCTTAAATGATGAGATCTGTCAAGAAAAAGGTAGAAAGCTTTGTTGGGTTTTCTCCTTTTTCCACTATGGTTGCGAAAGCGTTTTTAGTTAGAGCTGCTAAAGCACCGGTCTGCTTGGTAAAAGGCTAACAGACAGACCGATACCGGGCCTTCAAAATGCTCGCATAGGTTTTGCCAGTGGAGCTGAAAAATGTCTGCATGGAGATAACTCAATACCATATGGGCTTTTGGGGACAGACAAAAGCAAGATCAGACTGCACAGGGCATTCAGTCTGATCTTAGATCTATACTGTCCACTTGTTCAGTAAAACTTAAAAGATTAATACATTTTCATTTGTTTAGCTTTTGCCGCCGAAAGAGGCCAAGTTTATATACTTGAATCTGTAAGATCTAAACTTGATGGTTTTTTTTTTCTGTCTTTCAATAGATGTGTGGACCTAGACCATTCCTTTAGTACGCATAGCTTATTTAGATCAATTTTCGTATAGTACACATGTACAGATAGATCTACCTTAATACTGTCACTCAAAGGCTTCAAAAAAAAAATAGGAGAGAATAAATATACCGTTGTAAAATCCCTTCAAAACAACGCAGTTTACATACAAAAAAACACACAACAGGAAATAACTCATCAGTCTGTGTTGAGATTGACAGTGAAACTGAAAGTAGAATGACCTTTACCACAGACATATGGGGATTTCCACCAATCATTTTTTATTTGAAATGACAAAAAAGTATTCATTTCGATCAGCAGAGATGTATTGACCCTTGGGTTCCTACGGGCGACTCACTGACCATTTGCAAACAGTGTAGATCAAGATCAGACTTCACAGAACGTGCAGTCTGATCTTGAAGCTATACTGTCCGATAAGGAGATGTCTCCCCAACCTCCATAATTTTGAAATACTAACATTTTGATTTTTACCATCGGCTCGAAAGTTTGATTTCAGTTATTTAGGAGGATAAAGGTTAAATCTTCCCGCGTTTTCAAGTCGCTTGATCTTTTCCCGCGCAGTTCTCTTTTTTTACCATTTTTTTCCCCCCGCTTAACTTTATTTGTTTAATGAAAAAATATAACTATTGGAGAGGTCATTTGCAATCAAATCAATGCAACAATTTTTTTATTTTTTGAAAATTCGCAATTTCTGAGGCAGTCTGCCCTTTAAACTCACCACTGTTGGAGAGGTTTGATCTCTCCAATAAAACCCAGTTTCAGTGCAACGGAATTCTAGTCGTCAAAAACGGTCGAGTTGATATAGATCTATACTGGACAAAAAAAAAAGTTAAGGATCATTATTTTGTTATAACCTATTTCTGAGACAGAAATGTAATCGTTGGTTTTAACTGCCATCTGTACATTCTCCGATTCACATAAATAAAATCAGGTAGTTAGTTTCTCCTTGCATTTGATAGTTGGGTGATTAAATGAAAGCAAAGCAAAGCATGATAGCGTCAAAAAGAAAATGTACGAGTACATGCAGTGTTTTGAGAAAATCATCATAGGCTGATTTGAGTGTTTGAGGAAAAGTTTGCCTTTTAGCGAAAATTCTACAATGAAGCATCAACTAACTAACCAAGGAAGCCACTCGAACGGTGGATATGCTGCAGGGAGGCCACGTTCAAAGGCCGGTTGCTGCAAGTTTCAAAGTGTCACAAAATGATGGCAATGTTGCTGAGAGATCCCTGATTGGTACGTCCGAGGTCTGCCTCCGCCCGTCAGGACCGTTATCTGGCGATTATGGCGCGCAGACAGAGGTTTAAGTTAGCTTTAGGCTAAGTCTCAATAATGACTTTCTTTTACCAGTTTTGACAAGACGGTGCCGAATGGAGAGGTTAGACTTTGCGCAAAACCACGTCAACTGGCAATTCCGTCATTGGACCCCAGTTCTCTTCTCAGATGAGTCTCGCTTCTGTACTGACTTTCATGATGACTGTAGGCAAGTTTGGCGTACAGCTGAAGAACGATTTGATACAAAAAACAACCGCTTTGAAGTTTGATCAGTCATGGTTTTAGCTGACATCAGTGCTGATGTGTCTACAGACTTACAGGTAGTGAGTAGCAACCTTACTGGTGTCAGATGCACCCGATTGTCAGGCGGTATGCAGGTAATATTGGGAATGACTTTCTTTTGATGGACCAAATCCGCATACTGTAAGATCAGCGAATGATTATATTGAAGCTGGGACAATTAACTGCATTACTTGGCCTGACCTGAACCCTAAAGAGCGCGCCTGGGACATGCTCCAACAGGCAGTTTCTACTCGATCAGTAGTTTCACGCAGCCAACAGTTGCAGTCCACCAGGTATGGGCCGGAGTTCAGGAAAACTCCTTCTAGTGGCACATCCGAAACATGCAATGGTGATGCTGTGCTGTGATTTGAGTTCGCGGGAGACACACAGAGTCTTGATCATGACCTACGAGATGTTTAAAAGAGAATTTGGGTGTTACTGTGATACTGCAATCTTGAAATCCATTTTGGATTTAGGTGGTGTCTGACCGTTTGTGTTTTATCGATTTGATTGACGAATGAATTCGTTAAATTTGAACTGCAACTACTTCTGTTATTTTGTCGAGTATTTCTAGTCTATTCATGTTTTATTCTCTTATTTTTTCCTGTTATTGCAATACATTAGAAATAATGATCCAGAGCTCCAGATAGAGTGAGTGATTTTGATTTCAAAATTAAAAATATCAATTACTCTCCTCTAAACCCTATGTTATGGGTACTCATTAGAATCGTCTCACCGAGACAATTCTAATGAGTACCCACAATGTAGGGCTTTGAAAAGAAATAATGGATTTAGAATACTTTCGCTCCCTGTTTATCTGGAGGTCTGATGATCCTTACACTTTTTTGTCCAGTATATTTGGCGCTGAAAGTGTTATCACCACAGGCTCTCACAAAGACACGTGGAATATAGGAAATCATTTTTAACAGAGCTCGGAAGTTTTACGCCAATATGACCAAACCAACTCACGACGAAGTTTGAATCGAAAGAAGATTATACCATTAAATGACTTGAGATCGAGGTAATGAATGATACATTTCAGATCACAACATGCAAATGTCACAAAAGGGCTTTCACCCCGGAAAGGACTCCGTGTTCATCAAGATTAATGACACTGAAGGAGAGAAGCTCACAGTGTATTTGGTGTTAAATAATAACTGAAGTTTGTTCACATTACAGCTGCCGTTATACCTGTCCATTCATACCCTGAGGAATAGGCCTTTTGAAAACATTGCAGGAAAAAAATAAACGCCTTTAATCAGCATCATATATATATCAGCCCTTCCTACCTTCCTAATCGTACAAATTTACAGCAGACGACTTTGAAAATATCCGGGCAAGATATAGATTCTCTTCATGAGTTTTAGTCTAGGTCTTTTACCTAGGTTTTCACCCGTCCAATAGCGGGCAAAATTTTTAAGACTATGAGTCATTCTCTGGCAAAAGGGGGCTTACTGCATCTCCGTGATGCATTGTGCAAATCAAGCCATCACATAGTTATGGATCCGTAATAGCCACTTTTTTTTTTTTTAAACAAACCGACTGAATCATAAGGTAGACTGGTCCTTGGACATACTGAAAATTGACCGACTATGGCGAAAAGTTTCGGCCCAGGTTAGCCTGCGCGGACTGCGCAGGCTGACCTGGGTCGATACTTTTCGCAGATGCATAAAGCCCCTTTTTCACAGAGCATGACTCATATTATGTATATCAGGTATACTCTTACAAAAACACCTTTTCCGGTTGACCGTATTTAGATACACGTATTTTTGCTTAAAGAGAGACAATCTTGAGCTCTGACCAAAACAGCTGTATTACAAAAAAAAAAACCAACTACCTTCACGAACAATGTACCAGGTAAACATCACTGTAGAGGCGGTACTAAACTCACACAAAGGAGATGAGTCATGCTCTGTAAAAAGGGGGCTTAACGCATTTTCGTGATACATTGTACCAGGCAAGTCCTCACATAACTATGGATCCCCGGAATCCATTTTTTCAAACACCCGACTGATTCACGAGGTAGAATAGTCCATGGACACGCAGATTTTTTTTTTTCAAAAAGCAAAACGTTTCGAGCCAAGTCAGCCTTCGTGGACTGCGCAGGGTGACATGGGTCGATAACCCCTTTTCACAGAGCATTGCTCAGGTATATTGACGAGTATGAACTGTTCCCCATTGTATACCTACATCAGGTGCGATTAGCTGTATCAGGGGAGGTTATCAATTTAGAACCTGCATCATCGGGTCTTTGTAACGGTGGTTTGGCTCTTTTAATGATTATGCTGTCAAATATCTTTCACCTCTTTTCTCAGAATTTCAGTGTTTCCTAAGGCCTACTATCTTCTATTAAAATAACCGCCATACCCTTTTAAAAACACACGGCGACATTGTCAGTGGTTAACCGCACTTGTTTATGACATAAAATAACCGCAATAGGGCAAATAAAATAAAGATGCTCGCTATTTCGAATACTGTACATAATCCAGCGCTTACTAAGACATACATGTATAAATAAACTCGCTAGATGAAGTTTATTTTTTATGATTTATGTAAGTGTAAACATAGTATACAATGAATTCTGCATGTACAAGTTGGCTTCTTTAAAAAAGAAGCCAGGAGAGGTCGGCATAGTTTTCAAATAGTTTTTTAGCTTTTGATTTCAATATATTTTGGTAGATGTAAACAAAACAAGTTAGGCATTAAATGAATGAGAAAAAAACGTGTTTTTTTTTTCAATTTTGCTGGTGTAAAGGCAGAAAACAGTCCATGTTCCACATTGTTATAATATTCTAGGAACAAGAGGCCTATAAGGACTAAAAACAGCTCTACTGGCATTTAAATACAGGCTCGGTTTTTACAAAGAGTAATGGAGGTATAATGAAATTGAGAGCTGATTTGAGCAAAGTTTTTTTTTTTTTTTTTATGTTAGTTACCAAAAAATACATGCGGTAAGCTCTTGAAAAGCTCAAAATGCATTTTTTAAATTTAAGGGCAAAGAATTTCCAACCCAATAATCCAACAGTTTGCAAAAGAATCCAGCGCCCATAAATATCTATAAACTGTGTGGGTTTTGAGAAGATTGAAAGTAAAATGAAGGCCTAAGCTCTTCACAAGCTAAAAAATGGGTTTTTCTTTTTTTTAATTCAAGAGCATGTAATCTGTGACTCCATGACCCAATATTGCTCAATTTTAAAAGGAACCAAGCTCTCATAAATATCTAACAACGCGAGTTTGGTAAAGATTTGAAGAAATTGTAGGCCATATGCTATTTACATGCTCAGAAATGCATATCTTTTTTTAAAATTCAAGGACACAAAACTCAAGATGATGATCCAGTTTGGCTCATTTTCAAAAGGAACAAACCTCTAATGAATGTTTGTAATGTGTGCTCAGATAAGCCAAAATATTTTTGGAAAGGAGAAATCGTTCAATTAAAATTTGATTCAATTGCTTATTCCACTGAATAGGCAAGAATCTTACCTGATGACAATAAATAAAGGTGGCCTACACATAATACTAGTACCAGACATGTTAAAAATAAATTTAACATTTTTTAATATTTTAACAAACAGCAATTTTTGGACTGTCCCAAACAGAAAAAGCATGCAGACGACAATTCAAACTTTGATAATTAATGTGGAAGATGGTGCTTTGATGTGATGGAAACCATTGTGACAAAAGGAGAAATTGCAGTGACTAGAAGCTTCTCCTCTTCCCACAATATTTTGAAAAGTTGTCTGCTGCAGACATGTAAGATGAAGAGGTTGTTTGTCTAAACTTAAAAATTTAAAAAAGTAGATAAATGAGCCATGCTCTGAGAAAAGGGTGCTTAATGCATCTACAAAAAGTAGGCTATCGACCCATGTCAGCCTGCGCAATCTGCCCAAAACCAAAGGACTACGGACTCTTTTGAGGTGTGCGGTACGTAGGGCGAAGAGGCACGACTTTTTTGCGCTCATAAGTTGATTTTCGCGGGATTCTCGCAATCCCGCATCCTAGAAGCAACTATGTGTGTTAGGCTATTTCATCAAATCTATATCATTATAAATCCATAGAATTTTTTATAAAACTGAGAAAAATGCTAGAGTTTAGTCAGTTTTGAAAAATAAAACTTGAAAACATACCGATCAACCTATTTATATCTATTTGTAGGTCCAGAGAACTCGTGTTCTCGAGATTAGGGTACGAATTCTCCAGGGTACGAATTCTCCAGATAGTATAAAGTCACGTGATTTTTTCCCGCGGTGTTCTTTCTCTTTTTTAACGAAATTTTTCTTTTTGCTTACATTTATTTTTTTAATGAAAAAATTGCAATTATTGGAGAGATCATTTACAATCAATATAGTATAATAAATCTTTTTGGAAATGCGTCATATAAAAAAAAAAAAAAAAAAATACGTTTATTTCCTATTTCAGTTTTTTGATTTTGGTTTTTTTATAAAACCATGACGAAATAGACTGTGTATCAGAACAATTTCGCGAAAACAAATGGATTTAGACAGCGATTTCTGTGGCAGTCTGCCTTTTAAACTCACCACTGTTGGAGAGGTCTGATGACAGTTCGATGGGAGAATGCTTGAAGTACTTTCTGTGCAACGTATTTCACTGTTATGCAATTCATGTGAACACAGACAATGAAGAATATCCAGAATTCATTGAGGTAGCAGAGGATAAATGATTAACATTCTGAATCAATTTATATTATAACTCTAAAGGTAAATTTTGAATGATCATACAACTGTTGGCAGTTTGTAAATTATGCGCGTAACGTAAGTCACAAAAATCAGTAATTCACAAGAAAAATAGATTCCAGTAATTTGAAATTAAAAACTGTACAAGATTGTGAAAATAGGGCCTACTCCCTTCAAATTTGAAAATATAACACCATACTTTCGCATGGTTAGATTAACTTAAAAGGTACTGTTAGATTTTGTAACGTGATTCACTAATATTTTGGGATCGTGAAACTTCAATCTGCTACGTAAAAAAAAAACAAGTAGTTTGCTTACATACTTTTTCCCTACTAAGCATTTTGTTGACATTCTTTGAGGTGTATCCTTGCAATATATACTAAATGAAATATCAGATACTTTGTTTGTGACGACAATAATTTAGGAATGAATGTCATCTGGAAACCATAAACTTTTCTTAAAACATATGGATCGTGCTCTGCGAAAAGGGGGCGGGATACATCTGCAAAAAGTATCGACCCAGGTCAGCCTGCGCAGTCCGCGCAGGCTGACCTGGGCCGAAACTTTTGGCTATTGGTCATTTTTTCGCATGTTCAAGGACCAGTTTACTTCATGATTCAGTCGATTATTGGACAAAATGTACGATATGGAACCAGGATCATATGATGACTTTGCTTGGTATCATGCATCACGGAGATACATTAAGCCCCCTTTTGCCAAAGCATGGCTCATACTGGTTTGTATCAATATGTTGCGGTACGTACAAGAGACCATAATATTTGTTCCGTAAATTGAAACATGAAAAGAACTAGCAGAATGGCCTTAGCTTATTCTATTATGTGTTTGTGCCGTGAAAATCCATGACCGGCACAACTTAACTGATTATGAACGGTAAGCCTTTTTGAGTTGTCCTTCAAAAAACCTATCCGTTAATCACCGAGCACCAGGTGCACGTCATTATTGCGGTCACGACTGAAAATTTAACAACAAGTACTTCTGCTGCATTGTTTTATCAGAGAAAATGAAAGGACATGTCTAAACTGTATTTCTGTGAAGTGTTTGGTGATTTCAGTGGAAACTGAGTGCAAGTTTGTTCTCTCTTGGGGAACTATTTTTTTTTTTAATGTGACCACATAAAGGAATATGGTCAGCAACCAGAAAGGATCGTTTTTCACTGCGACTTCTTCACGGTTAAATGTGTTTCAAACAGCAAGTCTATGGGTTTGCCAATAAGAGTACAACAAAGAGTGAAATATGGCGATTTTCAGTCTTTTTTCATGTAAAAAAAAAAACAGTAGTGTGAATGAATATGTATTAGAGCGTGATTAGCTGTATCAGGGGAGGTAACCAGTTTGGTACCTTCATTACCAAAAAATTATATCCTTCCGTTACCAGCAAAGTTTCAAAAGACTGTCATCATAGCGGAGGCGGGACTAAATCCACACACACAGCTTTTGAACCATGGACAGTTTCTTTAATATGTTTACTCTCTATCACCGTACGTATTTGTTCAGCTTTTCTAGAACGTCCATGAATGTAATTCTTTTGTTTGTTCAGGTCACAATACCTTCCAATAGCTTCGGTTTCCATGCTTAATAAGAGGTTTGTTGGGACCTTCTGCGTGTTAAGACAACACTTACATGCTTTACGGACAGTGTAATTCAAAGATCAGACTGCACAGAACGTGCAGTCTGATCTTGGAGTAACACTGTCCGTAAACTGCCTGACTACCTTGGTTCAACCACTGATTATATCTATATACATGCATATTTTTCAATATGTATATCTGTTTTAAAGTCTACAGTCGGAATTCTCTTCATTGATTGAACAGATCAAGGGACAACCGTTTACCAAGCAATCTCGTGTTTTTGACCACGCCTAAAGAGAACAAGATACATAAAAAACATCATGGAAAAGGGAGAAAATGCTTGTATTCAGTATGTTTTCCTTTCCCCACAATGTTTTGTACCGCCTCAATAATAAATCCCATAATGAGCCAGATGTAACTGGCCGTCTGTTGACGTTTTCAATACGGACCAGCCTAAAAATTTTGTCGTCTGGTAAAGAGTTAAGTGTAAGGTATTCACTGCTTGTCTAAAACCTGTTAGACAATGTCATGCAGATACGGTTTTTACACGGCTACTGAAAACAGGGGTTGAAAACACTGCGGGAAGAGGAACAAAAATGTCTCAGTCATTATCTACTGACACGAATTTGCATCAGGTTGATTAAAGTAGTTTTATGCCGCTTTCATCATGACTTCAGCTGTATCACGCGGCGACAGTTTAGCTATTTGTGTGGGCCATGGGTTTCAGCATTTCTAGGCTCGGGCTTGCCCAAGGACACTCTGCCGAAGGTGCAAAAAAACAACTTTGAAAGTATCCTTGAAGAATAAGACATTGCTTGTGTCGGTATTTTTTCCCTTTGCATCGATGTTTTTCTAATGCGATCTGCTACTGTATAAGACAGAAAAACTAGTATATACAGGTGGCAATGTGCCTACAGTTTTTCCATAAATTTCTCCAACACTGTGCAATTAGTTTCAAATACATAAACTCGACATTTTTCGACGACTAAAATACAATCCACTCAAGCTGAGGCAGGATTTTCATCTTATAGGTTTGACTAAGAAAACGGACGGAATAGATCCAAGATCAGACTGCACGTTCTGTGCAGTCCATTCGTGAACTATACCGTCTACAAAAGCCCATATTTTCACTGCATATTGCACTTTAAAATGGGCTAGGTCTCATGCCTGGCATAACGGTTAGAGTGCAGGATTGGTATTTCATGTGTTCTGGTACGGGTTTCATGATCAGCCGTGGCTAGAATCTCTCCTGAGAGTGTCCTTGGGTAAGACACTTCAGAGCCCTAGCGAAGTGCTATTGAATCCCAGGAAACACAGTAGTCGTCTCCGTGATTTGAGTCAATCAATAAATCGACCAATTGATCAACCGATATACAAACACCACATTCAGCTACTTCGAAACGAGCGAGATCAAGGCAAGAACCAACTGGAAACAACGGTGACAACAACAACAAACATACTGATCAAGTGGGTTGATTGGCGCTTATGTTGCTTCTCAAAGCACACGTATTTTCATTTGAATAATCGTGACATTTCACTCGAACAGAAACCAATCAACAGCCAACAATCGCTCAATTGCTCCAACAATCAATCAATTGCTTAATCTGTCAATCGGTCGGTCGGATGGAAGGTCGGTCAGTCAACCAACCAACCAACCAACCAACCAACCAACCAACCGACCAACCAACCAGTCGATCAATCAGTCAGTCAGTCAGTCAGTCAGTCAATCAACCGTCATATCAGACATTTAGAAATTTCAGATAGAACTATTTTTGGTAGAAACTTTAAAAAAAAATGATATTATTTATTCCTTTCAGAGGAATTTCAAAACAGTGAAATCGCCAAGTAAACAAGGTAGAAATACGTCAGCAAGCATAAAACATCTCCGTTTCCTCAACAAATCCCAAAGGAAAATCTATTCTTTATCTTACAAATCTAAATTGGGAGACTTAATTTTGAGACAACTTTCAAAGATACCGTCTTCATTACGAGCAGAGCGCTTTATTCTGATTTCTGTTTCTTCCGTGCTAACTGAAGCCATTCTTCCGCTGGCAAAAGTGCGCGTAATTAGTTAACTCTTAACCAGTAAACAGCAGATTAACCCTTTACCAGACGACATTTTTACTCTGTACCAGACGACAAAAGTTTAAGCATTTGCAGACGACAAAACAAATGTGACTCAAAAACGGAAATTTGTTTTCGAAAGGATAGAAAACATTGTGGGGGGAAAAGGAGAAAATGCTGGCTACCAGCATCTTTTCCTTTTCCCCCACGACGTTTTCAAAAGCCTTCTACGTGAGAATCGTTAACCCTTTAGCTGCTAAACGCGACTTACTGACAATTTGCAGACAGTGTAGATCAAGATCAGACTGCACAGAACGTGAAAATCTGATCTTGGATCTACACCGTCCGATAAAAAGATATTTTTCTCCCCCAAAATAAGTTTGAAATAACATTATTCGGGCTTTTACTGTCAGCTTGAAAGTTTTCTTCCAACTTATTTAGCAGGATTATTTAACCCTTTACCGAACAATCTCGAGTTTTAACGACGCTGAAATAGAAAGCCTTTGAAAACATTGTGGAAAAAGGAGAAAATGCTGGTAACCAGCATTTTCTCCTTTTCCCACAATGTTTTCTATCCCATCAGAGACAGAAATCATCATTTGAACACTTGTTTTGTCGTCTGCAAATTCTTTCGATTTGGTCGAGTCCAAAATTTTGCCGTTTGGTAAAGATTTGATGAAGAGTTATACTTGTCCATACTGGAAGCATTTTCATATGGCAGACGACAGTTAAATATGGTTCACATGAATGGATCTGTATGATTTAAATGCACACTCGAATTTCTTAAAGTGTATAGCTATAAATTTACATTCCATTTGGTCGCCAACGCCGAGCCCGGTATCCCAGTCGGTCACGTGCATGGGCTTGAAAAGAGGGTATGGCTAGTTCGAACCCCGGCCCATTTGTCTCTGAGGATTGATGACAGTCATTGCGACAGGATTTATCTCTCTCTAACCGCTGACCATTGTTTCTGTGATGTTTATACGGGAAGCTGCCATTGGCTTGGGAAGAATATCGTACTAACTACTGGTTAAAGAAACTCCGGGAAAGCATGGATATGTGCACTGGCCGCCTCGAGTGAACTAAGATAAAATTGAAAACGGTATTAATTAACCCTTTACCAGACAATGACGAGTTTTAACGCCTCTGGGATATTAGACTTTTAAAAACATCACGGGAAAAGGAGAAAATGCTTGTGACCGGCATTTTCTCCTTTTCCCACGATGTTTTCTAACCGTCTAGAAACAAACCATATCATTTGAGCCACATTCAGTTTGTCGTCTGCAAATGTTTTAAATTTGGGCTTGTCTAAAATTTTGTCGTCTGGTAAAGGGTTAAGTACCATACAAACAAGCAAAAAGATTGTCAACCCTAACTTTTTATATCCTGCTAATTTATCGAGATCTCCCAATCCCTATTAGTCCGTCATGGTGGGGGGGGGGGGGGGGGGGGTCATAAATAGGTTCTATACACCTGCTCTAATTAACCCTTTACCAGATGACAAAATTTTACCCCAGTCCAAATTGAAAGCATTTTCAGACAACAATTTCAATGTGGCTCAAATGGTGCAAAGTTTGTTTGATAGGGTAGAAAACATCGTGGGAAGAGGAGAAAATGCTGGTTACCAGCATTTTCTCCTTTTACCTACAATGTTTTCAAAAGGCTTCTTTCCCACGGGCGTCAAAAGGCGGCATTGCGCGGTAAAGTGTCAAAGACTTACCACAAAATCCAGAGTTCCAACGAACCTGATGTAAAGTACTTTTGAAAATATTGTAATAACCAGCTTTTTATCCTTTTCTCACAGGCTGAGCCGGGAAGCTCAGTGATTACCGTATCTGACGCGTGACCTGGGTCCGTATTCACCAACCATTCTTAAGAATGTTCTTTGTCTTGTTCTTCAGAATTTTCTACATTTGAAAGTAACAAAACTTCTGATTGGCTAAACCATTTGGTTTAGCCAATCAGGAGTTGTGTTACTTTCAAATGTAGAAAATCTTGGAGAATAAGACTAAGAATATTCTTAAGAATGGTTGGTGAATACGGACCCTGGTGGTTGCGAGTTCTATACCCAGTCGAGGCAAACTTTCTTTCCGGCGATTTTTCGCCTCTCACCTCTGATGCATGTGGGAAAAGTAGTCAGTGACTTGGAAAGAAAGTCGTGTCAGTGCTGGTGTGAGAAAGCAAGGAAACACATGCAAACAATACAAACAGTTCAAACAAACAAATCCTTTTCCCCCAGTGTTTTCTACACTTTGAGAGACAAAACTCCTCATTTGAACCATTGTTGTCTGCAAATGCCTACGGTATGGACAATTCTAAAATTGTGTCGTCTGGTACAGGGTTAACCCTTTAACGTACAATGCCGCCTTTTGCCGCCCCTGGGAAAGCTGCCTTTAGAAAATATTGTGGGAAAAGGAGAAAATGCTGGTAACCAGCATTTTCTCCTTTTCCCACAATGTTTTCTACTCTATCTAAGAAAAGTTGCACATCGAAATTGTCGTCTGCACATGCTTTCAATTTGGACAAGGCTAAAATTTTGTCGTCTGGTAAAGAGTTAAACCTGGAAGCGACAGATACATAACTTGGTACAAAAAAAATTGACGTTTCGTTCTCAGAAAAATTAATCTTAACCCTTAAAGTGCCTTTCAATGCTATAGTTGCTTTTGCGACCAGTGTAGATCAAGATCAGGCTACACAAAACGTGCAGCCTGATCTTTGATCTACACTGTCAGCTTTGCTGATACATTGTAGACAAAAACAGCCATCAAATTGCTATTGTCAGGGCCTTATTTGTAGGATAAGATTTTTTTTCTGTTGGGTTTATTTGGTAAAACTACAGTTAAAATTTGCAACTTTTTTCATGTTTCTTGCCAGTGACTGGAACTTTGAAAGACTTTACTATAACATAACATTTAACATTTATTCAGCATGATTTTATTTATAACAATAAAGTCCTAGAAATTGTTGACAGGTTTAAATACCTAGGAGTATATTTTTTTTCAAAAATGGGAGTTGGTCTAGAACACAAAAACGTATCTCGAAACACTCCCAGTCAGCACTACATAACTTGTTTATTGTTTTCAATTAGCTTTCCTTAAATATTGATGATAAATGCAGTCTCTTTGACAGTTTAGCGGGCTCAATTCTAAATTACAGCGCAAGTATATGGGTAAAAGCATCCTAGCAAAAGTATTGAACTAACTCATTATAAATTTATGAGAAAAATTCTAGGTGTTAAAAAATCAACCAATTTGGATGGACTTTATGGTGAACTAGGAAGATATCCAATGGAAATAAATAGAAAATTACTAATAATGAAATTTTGGATCATAATAATTGAAAAACCGGAAACTTCATTGGTGAAAAAAGTTTATCTTATGTTAAAAAGAGATGCGGACGCCAATAACAGTTATTTAAGGAATGAAGAGATTTTTTTTCGTGGAGGTAAAAAAAAAAAAATCGGTTTCATACAAAAGTGTGATTAGATTTTTTTTTTCATACCTCCATGAAAAAAAAATATCTTCATGTCTTATAATTTAATATTACAGACGACATACACCCACGGAAATAATTCAAACTGCATTCATTTTCTTTATTTTTAAACATAACGGAGTTTCTAAAGCCCCTTCCACTCATATTTGTATGGCACAGGAATACAATAGGGAAGCAGTTTTCAGATCCCCAATACTTACGTGTCCTGAAAATCAACCAATAAAACGAAAGTAAATTAACGTGGCAGTGTGTAGGACCTGCAAACCTTCACTCTGAGAAGAAGCATGGTGAATATTGCAGTGGGAATTCATGATGAGAATTTTTTCTCTCATAACTTTTATTGTTGAATTGTTATATTATAGCTATGATATTCAGGGCAAAAAAAAAAAAAAAAAAATTGGGATTCTGTATAAAATTCTTTAAAAAAATGTGGAATATTGTATACATGTTTGTTTACATTAGTTTGACAGCTAAAGTAGTTCCGGACAACGAGATTTTTTCATGGAGCTATGAACAATTTTTTTTCAGCCAATCAGAACTCGCCAATATTCATGAAAACAATTGATATTAAATTATTTAAGGAATGAAGAGAATTTTTTTTTTTCATGGAGGTATAAAAAAAAACAAACTTAATCACACTGTATGAAACCGCGACCGCGAAGCGGTTTCATACAGTGTGATTAAGTTTTTTTTTTTCATACCTCCATGAAAAAAAACAACATTCTCTTCATTCCTTATAATTTAATATTACAGACAACATACGCCCACGGAAATAATTCAAACTGCATTTATTTTCTTTATTTTTAAATATAACGTCTGAGTTTAGCCCCTTCCACTCATATTTGTATGGCGCAAGAATATGTCCTGAAAATCAACCAATAAAACGCAAGTATTAACAAGGCAGTGTGTAGAACCCGCAATGTGTAACCTTCACCCTGAGTAGAAGCATGGTGAATATTGCAGTGGGAATTCATGATTCCCAAAAAATTGGATTGTACAATTTTCGAAGGAACAGTTGGACATTATACCAGCAGATATTAGATTACTTCTGCTTTTATTTGAAATCTGGTTCGAGACAGCGACATTGGCTTGGCTTTGATGAGTATCTGAAAGTGTTTAAAAAAATGTGGAATATTGTATACATGTTTGTTTACATTAGTTTGACAGCTAAAGTAGTTCCGGCACAACGTGATTTTTTTGTTCATGGAGCTATGAAAAATTTTTTTTCAGCCGATCAGAACTCGCCAAAATTCATGAAAACAACTGATATTAAATTATAATAATCTAAATTGGGCTTACCATGTAAAAAACACACTCAATGAAATTGGCATGACAAACGTGTGGCTTAATCAAAATGATAGTGCTTTCCTTTTTAAGTATATAGAACAACGAATAACTGACATAGTCAAGCAAAAATGGTATTCCAATATAAACAATTTATCAAGATTAGAATCATATAGTATATATAAACATAGTTTTGAAAGAGAAAAATATTTGGAATGCATTAGTAATGACAAATTTAGAATAGCTTTGTCCAACTTCAGATTATCTTCTCGCCATTTGGCTGTAGAATTAGGCAGGCACTTAAATATCCCAAGAGAAAGTAGACTTTGCCCGCACTGTAATCAAAATATGGTCGAAAATGAATACCATTTCCTTCTCACCTGCTTATAATACTACGAACTACGTAAACAATATCTAAAAAAATATTATTATCAATGGCCGACTGTTAATAAATTTCAATCATTAATGAGCTCTAAGTCAACAAAAATAATAAATAATGTCGCTCGTTTTATTTCTGCCGCAACCAGACAAAATACAGATTCTAACTTTCAAGAAAAACGCTTTTACTTGTTATTGTTTCAAACATATATTCAATAAGAAATTATGTATTCATTACCATTATAATTCTTTAGCGCCAAACACGATTTTTGCTTTTATAGCGGAGAGTTTTGCTCGGGATCAGACGACTCTTGATGGGCGGCCCAATCTTGATCAAAACAAACTGATCTATTAAAAGGAATCTTGACCAAAAAAGTATAACTTTGGAGTACATTATCCTTTCATGGATGGTAAAATTGGTCTGCCTCAACAGTTATTATGGATGAAGATCACACTGTTCATGACAGGTAGTCTGATCTGACCTTAAAATGGCGCTATTGGTATTGATTCAATCAGTATATTGCTAATTTCTTAGTTTTTATTTCATACTTCTCAGATAATGATAATCTACATTGATGTTTGTTTTCTGCGCATGTGGATATGAATTTGTTTTTCACAATTACTGTAAGCTATAAACATGCAAATGCTGTTTTATGCTGAATAAATGTGATGTTATGTTATAACACAGTCAGGTCCATAATGATATATATGAGCAATGATCTGGCAAAAGGGGGGGGGGGGGTCAATGCATCTCCGTGATGCATGATACCAAGCAAGTTACAACATAATTAGGGACTCATAAAGTCCATTATGTCTAACAACCGACTGTATCCTAGGGTAGACTGGTCATTTGACCTACAGATAACTGACGAATAGCGAAAAGTTTCGGCCCAGGTCAGCCTGCGCGGACTGCGCAGGCTGACCTGGGTCGATAGTTTTCGCAGATGCATTAAGCACCCTTTTCACAGAACATAGCTCATATACTTTTAACCCTTATCTTGTTAAATAAGTGAAACAGACTTTTCAAACCGGCCGTAAAAACCTGAATAATGTTATTTCAAACTTAGTTTTAGGTAAGAAATGTCTCCTTATCGGACAGTGTAGATCCGAGATCAGACTGCATGTTCTCCGTAAATGGTCAGTGAGTCGCGCTTAGCAGCCCAAGTGTTAAAGCCCCATGCTCTCTTTGATTAAAAACTAGAAATATTTAAAAAAAAATATATATATATGGCGTAAATCTGCACCCCTCTCCCCCTTTCCCGAATAGGCAGGGGTCCTTAAAATAAACATGTCTAAATTTTAAGCCCAATGTTTATTCTAAAGGCCCCTGTGGTCAAAAATGAAAATGTAGACATGTTTATTCAAAGGACCATGGCGGTCAAAAATGTAGACATGTTTATTTTAAGGGTCCCTGGCTATTTGCTGGCAAATTTACTCCGTCTATCTTTTTAAAAGATATTTCTTGTTTGTACTGATAATAAATATAAATTTGTGATCGGTTAAAGATGCAGACATGTGTATTTAAAGGGCCCCTGTCTATTTGCTGGCAAATTTACGCCATCTATCTTTTTTAAAGATATTTCCTGTTTCACTAAATCTGGACGCTTTTTTATTCTCTTTAATAAAATATGAAAGAAAAAATGAAGAGGGGTTGTGGCTGTACAAAGTATGAATTGAGTTTTCCTGCATTTTGACTCTCGCTTTGTGTACTTTCCTCCGCTAGTGGACCTTGAAAGCTTTATTCAGTCAAAAAATGCACTTCAAAGGTTATTCCGTCAATTATGCAAATCAGTCTGCTAAATTTCCATGCTTAAAACCATGGGTTTCTAACCATTCATTATTTTTTGCACGATGGAGACTGAACGCGATCTTACAAAATGTGTCCACTATCATTCGTTTGTTTGTTTCACCCATCTAGTAAATAACATTATTGACAATGCAAGGTAATTTAATATATGGACCATGCTCTGTGCAAGGGGGGTTTATTGCATCTGCAAAAAGTTCCCACCCAGGCCAGCCTGCGCCGACTGCGCAGGCTGACCTGGGTCGATATTTTTTGCTTCAGGTCACTTTTCCGCATGTCAAAGGACCATTCTACGTCATGATTCAGCCGGTTGTTAAATAAAATGGATGTTATAGATTCATAATTATGTAACAGCCTAACCTGATTGGTATAATACACAAAGAATATGCATTAACCCTTTCCAAAACAAGCCCTGGTTTTCACGTGTCTGCAGTACAAGTCTTTTGAAAACACTGTGGGAAAAGGAGAAATTGCTCGTAACGAGCAATTTCTCCTTTTCCCACCGTGTTTTCTACCCTTTTTTAGAACTTTCTGCCATTTTCATCAAATTTAAAATTGTCGTCTGCAAACTCTTTCAATTTGGACTGGTCCAAAATTTGTCGTTTGGGAAAGGGTTGAGCCCCGTTTCCCAGGGCATGACCCAAATATTGATAGAGAATTAAAAGAAATTTGAATCAGTTATTCGATAGTCTATAAATATCCATAATTAACTCTTACACTGTTGCTCGTGACCATTTTGTGGCAAGTGTAAATCAAGATCAGCTTGCACAAATGTGCGGTCTGATCTGGCTCTACACTTCTTTGTGCCAGTCCATTCATTGTCATTCTAACAAAATTTATTTTTGTTTATCGTCAACAATTGAAGTTCGAAAGAGTAAGAGTAAGTAAATTCTCATTAAAAAAAAAAAGAAAATAATCCTGAGTGGCAATTTTCCAGGCAGCATTTTTCCAAGATGGCAATTTTCCGGTGAGGGTAGTTTTCTAGAGACCAACAGATAGGTGGCATTTTTCGTGTGGCATTTTTTTCCAATATGGAAATTTTCTTTATTACAGTCCTGAAAAGGGGTTGGTTTCCAGATTGGTCAAAATCATTTTACAGGTGGCAATTTTCCGGAGAAAAGAAAGGGGAATTTTTCTAGACCCACCAAGTTAAGACTGCACATATTAAACGATAAGTGTGGGTTGCTTTAATTACCCACAATCACTTCACTTAGTGGATACTTTAAGATGCGTGCTAATTATAGGTCCATATGCACCAATCATTCTTAAGAATATTCTCTGGCTTATCCTCAAGAATTTTTCCATTTATGAAAGAAACACAACTTCTGATTGGCTAAACAGAATGGTTTAGCCAATCAAAAATTGTGTTACTTTCAAAAATAGAAGATTCTTCAGCATAAGACTAAGAATATTCTTAAGAATGATTGATGAATATAGCCCCATTAGTTGAGCCAACTTAGTTTGTCATCTGCAAATGATTTGAATATGGATGAGTCTAACATTTTGTGTTCTGTCCAAGAATGAAGGGTTATTTTACAGATGTAATATCCGATAATTCCGACAAGAATTCAAACTTGACGAGTGGCTGTCGTCACCTTATCTGCTTACCAGACCACACAATTTTAGACTTGAGCATATTGAAAGCATTTTGCAGACATGTTAAATGTGGCCCAAATTAAGATGTTTTTCTTTGATGGAGTAGAAAACAATGTTGAAAGAGAGAAAATGCTGGAAACCAGCATTTCTCCATTTTCCCTGTTGTTTTCAAAACACTGACAATGGTCGTGAAACATGGTACCGTTCGGTAACTGGTTTGTAAACTTATTGCCTCCAGAACCAAATTTGAAGTAGACGATTTTTGAAATGTCCTTTTGAAATAAAATATGAATCCATGTTTATAACATTTACATAAATGTGGAAATTGTGGTAAAAGAAGTAATCACTCTTCACGAGCAGCTTTTCCTTTTGTCAGGATGCTTTCAAACATGGTGCTGCAAGACGCAAAAAAAAAAAAAGTCATCGGTAGGGGGCAATGGATCAATCTTTCGCCAAATAAGAAAAAATTTGGACTCGTCCAAGTCCAAAGTATTTGCAGATGACTAATAAATTGTCGCTCAAATGGTGGTATCTGTCTTTGGAGAGTAGAAAACATTGCTGGAAAAGGAGAAGATACTGGTAACCAGCATTTTGTCTTTTTTCCACAAGGTTTCCAAATGCCTTGTCTATCAGGGTCTGTAAAAGAATCCTTAAAACTCGAGATTGCCTGGTAAAGGATAAAAGAACATGACGCTACAGCTTTTTGCTCTACCGGAAGTTTAAAACCAATATCTCATCTGTTAATGAAGAAGATAACATCCGGATACTTTTGTCACGTGACAACTGCATTATGTTTGCTGTCACGAGCGGTACTTTTTTAGGCTTTTCTGTGAATCAAAGAGAAAAACAATTCAAACTGCGTAATATCCTTATTTACTTCCTTCGAATCTTGATACTGACTTTTCCTTATTTACTTTCTTCGAATCTTGATATTGACTTTTCCTTATTTACTTTCTTCGAATCTTGATATTGACTTTTCCTTATTTACTTTCTTCGAATCTTGATATTGACTTTTCTACTTTACGATTAACCCTCTGGCTGCTTAGCGCGACACAATGACCTTTTGAGGACAGTGTGGATCAAGATCAGACTGCACAGAAAGTTCAGTCTGATCTTAGATCTACACTGCCTGGTGAGGAGATATTTTACTCCAAAAATACCTTTGAAATAGAAGAAAAAATGGTTTTTACTATCGGCTTGAAAGTTTCATTTTACTTATTTGGCAGGTTAAGGGTTAAGTTTTCACCCCCATCTTTCATTAAAAGATTGTCGCTTATGAAACTGAGCAATCGGTAATCTAAAGAGCATTTTTGTTTTTTTGTTTATTTGTTTGTCTATGACCAAATATGCGTTCATATAACATTGTTAGAACGGTCAAGATTCAAGGCATTACCAGACGACAAAATTTCAATGAGTCATGCTCTGTGAAAAGGGGGGGGGGGGTGTAATGCATCTGCAAAGGTATCGACTCAGGTCAGCCTGCGCAGTCCGCGCAGGCTGACCTGGGCCGAAACCTTTTGCTTTTGGTCAGTTATTCTGCATGTCAAAGGACCAGTGTATACCTCACGATTCAGTCGCTTGTAAGAGAACATGGATTTTATGGATCCATCATTATATGGTGACTTGCTTGATATAATGGATCACGGAGATGCATTAAGCCCCCTTTTGCCAGAGCGTGGCTCAATTAAAAGTGTCTTAGATTACGAGATTTGTCTTTGGGAAGGTAGAAAGCATTTACAGACGACGAGTCGAAAGTGGCTAAAACTGATGGCATTTGCTATTGGAAAGAAAGAAAACATTGGGGACAATGGGTTCTGTTGTCAACTGATATTTTTTTGGGGCTGGCCATTGCATCATTTGATAATGAATTTTGATTTGGTTTGATAATACGCTTATATATCGCAGCCACCGATTGCCCACATGGGCCACAATCCAGGAAGACTGTTAGTTATGTCACTGAAGGGGGTGCAAGTTACTGGACGAAACCCATGCTAAGTAATACCTCGGCCCATATTCACCAATCATTCTTTGTTTCAGTCTTGGTCTTATTCTAGATTTAGAAAGTAACACAGCTTCTGATTGGCTAAACCATTTTGTTTAGCCAAACAGAACTTGCGTTAATTTCAAATTTCGAAAATTCTTGACAATAAGTCTAAAGCTGTCCTTGAGAACGGTTGGTTAATACGAATCCTGTTCTTTCATGTGCTCGTTCACACGGCACATAGGTTTAAAGGCGACATCTAGTTGGCCAACCGAGGAAATCGACTGAATTTTGATGACACCAACAAGGCTTTATCTATGTCTTGTTTTTAGACATAAACATTCGAAGTCGGCCAATCATCGTAATAAGCTTAACCTTATCCTGCTAAATAAGTTAAACAAAACTTTCAGACCGATAATAAAAACCCGACCGAATAATGTTCGTTCAAACTTTTTTTTTGAGAATAGTATCTCCTTATCCGACAGTGTAGATCCAAGATCAGACTACACGTTCCAAATGAACCTAAATAAATGCTAAACTTTCAAAGATGAGATATCACATAGCCGACTTGTTTGGAATCATTGAGGTTGAACTTGAGAAGAAAATTGTACATGACTAAGAGCATAGTGACCTATCCAGGGATAATTACTCGAAAGATTCATTCTGTGGAAAGCTGAGCAAACATTCACCATGATTGTGTATAAAGTGGACGGAAAATCAATCCATTCTGTAAAGCCTCTCCTACAGTCCTTATTCGTAGAAACCTTATCCTATTACCCCCTTAAGCAAATTTGCAAAAGCCGACTTAAAAAAAAAATCATGGTAAAATGGGGACGGTTAACATGAATCAAGATTTAACCCTTTACCGAACAACATAACTTTAGACCTGTCCAAATTGAAAGCATTTACAGTCGACAAAATAATTGTGACCCAAAAATAGAAAGTCTTTTTTCCTCTTCCCACATTTTTTTCAATGAATGATCCTATGAATTAGGGTCGTCAAAACTCGGGATTGTGTGGACAAGGATTAATATATGGATTATCGGATTATAGTCGAAGGGAGATAATCGCATAAGAAAAAATATATATATAAAATTTTGTTTTTCTTACGCAAGAAAATTTTTAGATGATAGTTTGTTTGTATGGTGTTCGCGTCGTTTTCAACATTATTCCAGTTATGACGTTGAAGCCAGTGCACCCATCCATGCTTTTCTGGGGTTTCTTCTACCAGTGCTGAGCGCATTACTCTTCCTAAGCCATTGGCTCCTATCCCACATAACCATCGACATAACAATTATCAGCGGTTAGAAAGGAACAAGAAAAAAAGAAGACGCACGGGCGTCAAGGTCGCCCGAAAATGAATTGCTTTTTTATTATTAAACACAGAAATACGTAGACAAGAGAATTTACCGGGACTCCTTTTTTTTCAGTTGTTTTTGATTAGTGAAAAATTAGATTTTGTTTTCAAATGAAATTAACATGAAATCAATATCTACAATATTATGAATTTGCCATATGACCAACTGTGAAAATAAAGTATGGGTTTTCGGACTGCAAAACGTTCTTGAAAATGTCCGATTTACATTTTATGTTACATGTTGACTTACCACCATCATTCATTTAGACCCTATATATTTGATCTCATTCAAACACTATCCCTTACTTTTACAATTCTGATATTTATTATTTGCGAAAATACTGTGGAATAAGGACATACTGCCAGCAATAAGCAATTCCTCTTATCCTAAGGTGTTTTTTATCTAAAAAAACCCACTTTTTCTTGGCATAAAACAAATTATCCTATCTTTGTGTCTGATAACCACTATGACTGTTTGTATCAAAAGAGGGGCTGAAACCGTTACCTTAGGTCATCTTATAAATCAAGTAATGGTTGCATAAATTTGTTGTCAGGTGCACGTTTTTTTCAAGATTGGTGGGTACCCAACCCAATAGCTTAAGACAAAATATTAGACTGTCCAAATTAGAAAAGGTTGCTCATAGCAGTTCTAAGTGGTGTCAATTGAAAAATGTTTTGTTTGGGAGAAAATTTGTAGGAAAAGAAGTTGTTTATTACAAGTAGATCTTTCTTCTTTTACACATAATTCTTAGAGTTGTCTTTACAAGGATTGTAAAAAGTCGGGGTTGTGTGGCAAAGGAATAAATGCCAAAAACACAAAATGGAGAAATTATAAAATAACATTTAATTTTCATGATAAACTTTTTTAATGATCAACAGTTTGGTCAGGTACAGTCACGTGGTAAAAAGTACGCGCAGTTTTGCATTTCCATTGGTTCCTAAGATCACGTGATTGGACGAGTTCATTCGCGTAAAAAATAGATGCATTCTGCACTAGAAGTTTCGCAAAACATTCCGCATCAGAGCGTTTATTATTCTTTCATGAAAGTTAAAAAAAAACACCCATACACAATGTTTATCGGTTTCAAAACAAGTCAACAGCTTCGAAAAGGTGATGAAAGCCCCACACAACAATTTCACAATCATATACACCCATTTTACCAAAATAAACCTGGCGAATATCAAAAAAGATTTCAACCGGAAGTACTTTCGCTTCATAAACAAAGAAACCTCGAAAGGTCGGTCAGGTATAGTCACGTGGTAAAAAGTACGCGCAGTTTTGCATTTCCATTGGTTCCTAAGATCACGTGATTGGACGAGTTCATTCGCGTAAAAAATAGATGCATTCTGCACTAGAAGTTTCGCAAAACATTCCGCACCAGATCGTTTATTATTCTTTCATGAAAGTTAAAAAAAAAAACACCCATACACAATGTTTATCGGTTTCAAAACAAGTCAACAGCTTCGAAAAGGTGATGAAAGCCCCACACAACAATTTCACAATCATTTACACCCATTTTTACCAGGATAAACCTGGCGAATATGATAATATATTTCAACCGGAAGTACCTACACTCTCCATGAACATCTCTTCCAAACTATATTAAATATAAGGTCGCCGGCTTCTGCCGGGCGACCAATGAAACCTAAAATATAAGACAGAAAAAAATTTCATCCGCTTGTAATGATTCGAGCTACTCGTGTGTTATCGTCATGTGTTTCTATTTAACTCGTTACCACACAACAAAAATGTAGATCTGTCCAAACTGAAAGCATGTGTAGAAGACAATTTAGATATGCTTAAAATTATGGGATTTGTCTTTGCTATGTTACAAAACATTGTGGGAAAAGGAGAAAATGCTGGTTACCAGCATTTTCTCCTTTTCCCACAATGTTTTCAAAATGCCTGTTCCTCAGGGTCTTTAAAACTCGTGATTGTGTGGCTAAGCGTTAACGATGTTCACAACTGCACTATAATTATAGTTACACAGCCCACATTCTCCCAAAGCGACATCTACTGGTCGGTTCGCTTTGCCTCTTAGCATTGAGCCCTTTACCTGACAATCCTTACCGACTCTGAGGAAGAAACCTTTCGAAAACACCATGGGAAAAGGACAAAATGCTGGTAACCAACATTTTCTTCATTTCCGACAATGTTTTCTATCCTTCAAAACACAAATTCCATTATTTGAGGCACAATTAAAATTTTGGGCTTCAATATGAACAATTCTAAGATTATATCGTCTGGTAAACGGTTCACACATTGAGCGCTGGAGAATTTTGTTTCAGTCGCAAGATAAGTGGCTGTGACGTAATGGCTGTACTTGTAACAGTATCAACCTAAATATCGTCGGGCAATATAGATCTTACTGAAGCACGTTAAGTTCTGTTCTATATGTACAGTCTTGGCCTGTACTGTCAGCCAAATGAAAGTATTATCTTAAACCTTTGATTTTCTCTCTTGGGTTAAATTTGCATATCACTGTTCAAATCAACCCTAAATACGGAGCCCCGGAGGCGTCACACACTTTATCACATTATAATGAAAGACTGATTCGATGAAATGTGCTTTTCGCTATATCGATTTTTTTTTTCGATAGAACGAAACAATACTCTATTCACTTTCGATTAGTTCATGGCGGACGAAAACGAGCGAACATGCCCATCTTGTATTTTAGTAGAAGTATTAGTATTTTGATACAGTAGATCGAATTAGTGTTCCGTTTAAACGAATCATCATTATTTTAATTTCTCGACATTAACATTTCGTCATAATGAATTATTATTATTTTTTTTAATTACTTTTCATTATGCCGGAACAAAAATATGTGTGACACATGACACCTGTGTGGGTTTCTAACTAAATCTAAACGGCATGGATACAGATACAGATCTTAGTGACAAGTTGACATCTCTGTGGCAGCCCAGACAGGCTATGTGAAAAAAAAGACTACCGTAGTCCTGGCAACAAAAAAGGCTTCACCACTCAAGCGGACAGTATAAATCCAAGATCAGCCTGCTCGTTTTGTAGGGTCTGATCTTGACCTATGGCGCCCACAAAAGCCCCTGTTTCCGCCTATGGCCTATATGGTGCTGACAGGGTTAAATAGTAAACGCGCTATGCTCTGTGAAAAGGGGGTTTAATACATCTGCAAAAAGTGTCGACTCAGGTCAGCATGCGCAGTCCGCGCAGGCTGACCTGTGTCGAAACCTTTTGCTAATTGTAAATTTTCTGCGTGTCCAAGGACTAATTTGCACCCAGATTCAACCGTTGTAAGACAAAATGAACTTTACGGATCCATAATTATGTGATGACTTGCTTAATATCATGGATCACGGAGATGCATTAAACCCCCTTTTGCCAGAGCATGGCTAAAACATGTTCATGAACTATTCCGACAAAAACGCCCCTGGCATTGCAGGTTTTTCACACTCAATTTCCTATGTGATGAAATCCATTTCATTTACCCGGTGCTTAATCCTTTATCAAACGATTAACATTTAGACCACTCAAATTTGAAAGTACTTGCAGACGTGAAATTAATTGTGGCACAAATGGTGAAATTTGTTTGTTAGGGTGTAGAAAACATTATGGGAAAAGGAGAAAATGCTGGTAACCGGCATTTTCTCCTTTTCCCACAATGTTTTCAAAAGACTTCTTCATTAGGGTCGTTAAAACTCGGGATTATTGGGTAAAGGGTTAAATTACAAATAGCAGCCGACACAATGTAGACTCATACATATTATTAAAGCATTTGCAGACGACAAATAAACTGTGGCTCAGATAATGGGATTTGCCTTTTTATACCGTAGAAAACATTGTGGAAAAAAGAGAAAATGCTGGTTACCAACATTTTCTCCTTTTCCCACGAGGTTTTCAAAAGCTTTCTTCCTCGAAGTCGCGGAAATAGGGATTTTTTGGCAAAGGGTCAAGGATTAATGTAGCGGTACCAGTGGTGGGAGGACATCAAAGAACAAAGAGTACCACTGGCCGTGGACCGTGCTTTTATGACACAGTGTGGTAAATGCCTTGTAACTCTTTACCAAATGACAAATTTTCAGACTCTTCGAAAAATTAGACGAAAAATGATGATTTCTGTCTTTTATACGGTAGAAAACATTAATAGGAAATGGAGAAAATGCTGGTTACCAGCATTTTCTCCTTTTCCCACAATGCTTTCAAACGCCTTTTCTTTAAGGGTCGTTAAAAATCGGGATTGTGTGGCGTAGAGGCTTTTCTTTTTATTTTGTAATATTGAGTGGGTACATGATCATTCCACCTATAATTCCTGCGTGTACATGTATCGCATAGTAACTAACGTCTGCAAACCTTTTACCATGTTTTATCGACCTTGATTAAAAAAGGCTTTGGAAATCATTGTGTGAAAAGAAGAAAATGCCCTTAGGAGTCTTAGGGGCATTTTCTTCTGTCCCCAAAATGTTTTCGACCGATACAAAGACAAATCCTATCATTTGAGCAGCATTTAATTTGACGTCTACAAAAGCTTTCAAGTCCAATTATTTATGCGGCGGCAAAGAGTTTCGCCTGTCTCATCTTTTTTTAATGGTACGCAGCGAACGGGAGACGGGTTGGGTGGGTATGTTTGTTGTAAGGTGTTTTCAAAAAGCCATTTTCAACATTATTTCAGTTAAATCGCAGCGGCTGGTACGGCTACCAATGCTTTTCTGGAGTTTCTTTTACTCGTTCTTCGTGCAACATTCTTTCCGAAGCACTGCTTGCTTTCCCACATAAACATCCTCGAAACAATGTTCAGGAGTAAAATCGAAATGAGCCCTGCTGTGTGAAAAGGGGTTTAATGCATCTGTAAAAAGTATCGACCCGTTGGCATGAGTCGATACATTTTGTTATTGTTTAATTATTTTCCTCATGTCAAAGGACCAGTCTACCTTACGATTCAGTCGGCTGTTAGACAAAATGGATCCATAATTATGTAATGACTTGCTTGGGTAAAGCATCACGGAGATGCATTAACCCTTTACCACACAATCCCGACTTTTAACGACCCTGAAGAAAAAGCCTTTTGAAAACATTGTGGGAAAAGGAGAAAATGCTGGTAACCAGCATTTTCTCCTTTTCCCACAATGTTTTCTTCTCTTCCCAAAACAATTTTCAATTTGTGAGAAACATTTATTTTGTCGTCTGCTAAAGCTTTCAATTTGGACAGGTCTAAAATTTTGTCGTTTGGTAAAGAGTTAAACTCCCTTTTACCAAAGGGCTTCTTATTAATACATCCTGTCACGATTGTTTATATCAATCCTCGGAATGAATAGCCAGCGACCCGTGGGTTTCAAGGCCTCCACCTTACCGACTGAGATTGAACTATTGGGCTCGGTTGAGGCGGTTTTAGCATTGTCAGCATTGAATTGAGGTTGATTACGTGATTAAGCACAATAAATATTGTGGCAAAAAACTGTCTGAAGTCCAACAGTGCGTTTTTGCTGATAAGAGACAGTTTTTTGACGCCTAACAGTTGTCATACTTCCCACACGTCCCTAGAGGCTTCGTCTGCTGATTTTGTTTGTCTGTCGACGTTAAAATGAAATATAAGAGAAAATTAGTCTCTACTCCCTGTCTGTCTGTCTGTCCGTCCGTCCGTCCGTCTGTCTGTGTGTGTCTCTCTCTTGCTCTCCCTTTGTGCAGTCTGATCTATAGCCTACACTGTCTGTACTGCCGAAACATTATGGACAAAAAAAGAAATCTTGACATTGCAATTATGTGGACCTTATTTCCGGATTGAGGGTGTCTGTGTGGTTAATACGGCAATCTAGTGGTTAATATATTTTACAAAGCGTATCATATGATAAAGAAACATCTTGTTTAAGCCATTTTGCCACAATGCTCTCCTCTTTGCTCAAATATTTTAGGAATTTTGTAATTATTCTATCATATTGGCAGAGATTTTCTAATACTAATAGCAAAGAATGATGAACTATCCACGCCTATATACATGTATTTACATTATAATTATTATTGTGGAATATTTTATTGGAAGGCAAACCAATGTTGCCTATTCTATATGTTATGTATTATGGCGCAATTTACATATAAACTTTCTGAGTTCTGTCTGTCTCCCTCTGCATGTCTGCCTGAAAGAGTTTCAGGGTAAGCACTGTCGACCAGTACCGAGCCAGGAGACTACGACTACTAGAGTGACAGGATGAGCACTGTTGACCCCCATCGAAGCAGGGGTCAACATCGACATTTGTCGGGCCAGGGGACCACTGCCGACCACTTCTCAATCAGGGAACCACTGTCGAGCACTTCTCAACCAAGGGACCACTATCAACCACCACAGTGCTACTACAGTACCGGAGAGTACCGCTATCGACCACTACCGAGCCAGAGGACAACTGTCGACCACTTCCAAACCAAGAGACTGCTATCGACCACTGTAGTGCCGGAGAGCATCACTATCGACTACTACCAAGCCAGGAGACCACGGCGAATCACTTCCGAACCAGGGGACCAACGCGTTGCAGTAGACCATACCAACCACTACTGTGCCAGGGTGACACTATCGACCACTATCAAACAAGGGGAGCACTGCCGACCACGACCAAGCCAGATGACTACCACCATAGGAGTGACTGAGTGACCACTAGGTAATATTAACCCTACAAGGGGAGTACTGTCGACTACTGCCGTGCCAGGAGAGCACCATCAGCAGAGTGAAAGAAAGACTGAGTAACTTGCTTCCCTAGTACTGTGATACTGACACTAACGGGCCGACTGGCACGCTTTTAGTACTGAAAATGACAGACCAACTGTTAACACATAACTCTTACACTGATGGACTGCCTGTCATAGAATCCACATATGTGGACGGGTCCAAAATTTTGCCGTCTTGTTAAAGGCCCAGTAACGGCCAAAAGAAAGCAACACGGGTGTTAAGATGCGTTTAAATTTTATTTTAATCATACCATGTGGAATTTATTAAGAAGGTGCCAATCAAGTGAACAAAAGAAAGACTGACTTGGCAACTTTTACATAGTTTTAAGTTTCATTTTTCTGCCAGCGACTAACACTTCGACCAACCATACAATAGCAGACGGTCATCTTCACAATAGTTTCCACACTTTTTAGTGGTACGATTGAAATTTAAATGAGCCGTCCTCTGTGAAAAGGGGGCTTAATGCATCTGCGAAAAGTATCGATCCAGGTCAGCCTGCGCAGTTCAGGCAGGCTGACCTGGTCCGGAACTTTTCGCTAATGGTCAATTTCCTGTATGTCAAGGGGCATTCTACCTTATGATACAGTTGGTTGTTTGACAAAATGGACTATATTGATCCCTAGTCGTGTAATGACTTGCTGGGAATAATGCATTTCGGGGATGCAATTAGCCCCCTTTTGCCAGAGCATGGCTCAAATTCATTTTAACACCCACATTGTTTACTTTTGACCGCTTCTCGGTCTGTAAGAGATAATTTAAAGTAAACACGGGTGTACAGATCGTTTGACTGTGGCTTTGATGAATTTGAATCACATACTTTAAATGGCGTGCAACACACGAAAAGAGGCCTTCGGACATATGCGTAAAAGTGTGTCGTCCCAGATCAGCCTGTACAGTCTGTGACTAATCCGAGATGACATTTCCCGTTTTTGTGCGATTTTCTGTTTCACCAACGGGTACTGCAGGAAAAAAAATCTTATATAGTCATAAAGTGCCGTCTCGGATTAGCTTGCGCGTACTGCGCCAGCTAATCTGGGACGAAACTTTACGCAAATGTCCGAAGGTCTCATTTCGCATGTTGCGGGCCATTAAGTCTTGCTTTCTTACCCCCATATTAGAGTAAATTAGTCCCATCCTGATGACATTACCACGCCGAAATTTAACTTTTTTTTTTTTCTAAAAAAAAAAAAAAAATCCACATTCGCTAGTCTGTCAGTACCTTCAGTACTTTGATTACCTTGTATGCTTGACTACACCTGCAGACGGTATAGATACTAGATCAGACTGCACATTTTATGCAGTCAGATCGTGATCTATGCCGTCCGCAAAAGTCCCTATTTTCGCCTAGGGCGCTGAAAAGACCCATTCAAGTCAACGTTCAGTGCACGAACAGATGTTAAAACGGTAAGGCCAAAGCAGAAAATGTTCGCTATAAGCCGTTTCTCCTGTTGCCACAGTCTATATTAAAAGTGGTCTGAGGTCGTCATCGGGAGAAAATGAGTTAACTCTATCAGACGACAATAACTTTTACGCTTATAAAAACTGAAAGAATTTACGGACCACAAAATCAGTGTGGCTTGAATAATTGGATTAGTCGTTGAAGGGTAGAAAACATTGTGGAAAAAAGGAGAAAATGCTGGTAACCAGCATTTTCTCCTTTTATTTTCCACAATATTTACAAAGGCCTTCTTCCCAAGTGTCGTAGGAAACGTGGTAAAAGGTTAAATACGTAACAAAGACTTTTATATATCCGTGTATGTAGGCTATTGCATCGGTGTGAAAATGGAGATGAATTACACTTCTTGCCTGAATGGTTGCCGAGGGACTCTGTCACACTTACAGAGTCCTCGTAAAAACTGGCGGGGAATCAGTCGGCGTTATTTATTGACATGATACAGTTGTCGCGAAGTGTTCTTTTCATTTTCTCGAGTAGCAAGGATATAACTGAGACATGCTCCGGCAAAAGGGGGCTTAATGCATCTCCGTGATGTATCATACCAAGCAAGACATTACATAGCCAGGGGTCCATGAAATCCGTATTGTCCAACAACCGACTGTATAATAAGGTAGAGTGTTCCTTTGACGTACAGAAAATTAACCAAAAACGAAAAGTTTCGGCCCAGGTCAGCCTGCGCGGACTGCGCAGGCTGAGCTGGGTCGATACTTTTCGCAGATGCATCAAGCCCCCTTTTCATAGAGCATGGCTCATATAGTTCTTAAAGAATGGTTGGTAACTATTTGCACAGTCTGCACAAAATGTACAGCTTTATCCTGGATATACTCTGTCATCCTTAGTAAAACTTCTTGCAAAATTTATGTCTCCAGTGTCCAATAACGCCCTAACGGGTAACGCTTTCTCTTATGTACAAATATTTAAACGAGTAGGCCAACAACAAACTGACAGTTAGGCCAACCACTAAGTGACATTTAGAAGCATTGTGATAAAAGGGGAAAATACACATACACTGTTCCTTTTTTGTATACCAGTTATTTTTAAGTGTTAACGTCTAAGTTTCATAGATTTCACAATACTTATTATACACACTTTTATTTTGCAGAGCCGAAGGAGCGTAGCAAATTATTAATATTTTCTTTAATCAGCAAGTCGCCCGCCTCCATTGCATAACGAGACTATAAAATACATAAATAAAATCGCCTCTCACGAGCAATGGCACTTTTTGTTCAAAAGACATGAGGCATGATCTGAGAAAAGGGGCTTAATGCATCTGCAACAAGTATCGACTCGGGTCAGCCTGCGCGGACTGCGCAGGCTGACCTGAGTCGAAACTTTTTGCTATTGGTCAGTTCTTCTGAATGTGAAAGGACCAGTTTATCTCATAATTCAGTTGGTTATTAGACTGAATGGATTACATAGATGCATAATTGTGTGACGACTTGCTTGGCATCGTGCATTGCGGAGATGCATTAATCTCCTGTTTTCCCAGATTGATTGATTGTATGGTGTTAAACGCCGTTTTCAAGATTATTTCAGTTATGTCGCGGCGGCCAATGCACCTATCCATGCTTTCCCGGAGTTGCTTTTACCAGTACTCCGCACAATATTCTTTCCAAGCCACTGGCTGCTTTCCCACATAACCATCGTCGAAACAATGATCAGCGGTGAGAGAGGAATGAATCCTGTCGCGATGACTATCATAAATCTGCGGAAAGAAATTGACCAAGCTGGGGATCGAATCAGCGACCTCCTGTTCTCAACGGTTTTCCCAGAGCATGGCTCATATGATTATTAGGGGAAGGGTTAAGCAGAGGTACCTTTGTCAGGCATTATACTCGACCAGATATCTATTTTGTGGAGCGCGTAGCGCAAGATCAGATGGCATGTACGAGCAGCCTGATCTTGATATCCATTTCCGCTTCCCTATTAATTAACCCTTAGTCTACCAAACGCGACACAATGACTTTCGCGGACAGTGTAGATCGAGATCAGACTGCAGCGAACGTGCAGTCTGATTTTGGATCTACACTGTCCGATAAGGAGATATTCACTCCACCCCAAATAGCTTTGAAATAGCAAAAATTGAGTGTTTACTAACAGCTTGGAAATTTAATGACTGAGCCATGCTCTGGTAAAAGGGGGCTTACCTCCGTGATTTCAGATACTTATCAAGCCATCACATAATTATGATTTCATAATAGCCACTCTTTTTAACAACCAACTGAATCATAAGACAGACTGGTCCCTGGACATACAGAAAACTGACCAATAGCGAAAAGTTTCGGCCCAGGTCAGCCTGCGCGAACTGCGCAGGCTGACCTGGACCGATACTTTTCGCAGAGACACTAAGCCCCCTTTTTCACAGAGCATGGCTCATTTAATTTATTTAGCAGGTTGAGGGTTAATAGTTTCAGTCATAAAACTGCTATAAAATTCTTATAAATATACTGGAAGAAAGCTTTTTCTGCGAAAGCCGATTCTAGAAAATCGTGCTGATATAGACAAACCCTCATTCTAATATTTCTGGTCTTTCACAATCCTAGGGAAGACAGGTTTTGAAAACATTGCTGGAAAGGAAGAAAAGGCTTGTTACCGTCATATTCCTTTGATGACAATGTTTCTACGCCGTAAAAACCGAATTCTACTTTTTGAACCAAATTCAATGTGTCGTCTGCAGTCTCTTCCATAGTAAACAATCGTTTAACTTTGTCGTTTGGTAAAAAATCAACTCTTTACCAGAAAGCAATTTTTTAGATCAGTCCAAATTCAAAGCATTGGCAGACAATTTTAGAACTGCTCAAATGGTTGGGAATTGTCTTCGAAAGGTCAGAAAACATTGTGAGAAAAGCAGAAAAGGATGGTAACCAGCATTCTTTTCCTTTTCTCACCATGTTTTCTAAATCCTCTTCCTCAAGGTTGTTAGAAGACGGAATTCTCTTGTAAAGGGTTAAAGGCGGCAACGATTGGTTATAGAGAAATAGAAAGTTTGCCCTCGCTCACTTCGACTGTGACTCTGAACAATGGAGCCCGCGAGTTTACTGGAGTAAAATAGGAACAAGCTTGTTAACGAACTTCGCCAGTTTTATCTTTCCGTAACTTTGAGAAGGTTAATTCTAAGAAATTACTGACCAGGTAAGTTTTTTTTCTTTTTTCTTTTGAATTAATTTTGCTTAGGTTTGATTTATACTGAAACATTTATGCAAAAAATAAAATAAAGAAGAAGAGACCCCCTTCCTTTTTCTTCATTATGATAAGACGTCAGTTGTTATCAGGAGAAAATAGTATTTAAGTGTGAAGTATACCTCGTATTTTCAAATACGAGTATTTGATATACTTTTATTCTTATCGTTGAAAAAGTTGCCTTCCTTTCAAATTATTGTACAGCCTAAGTCTAAGAAATCTTCATAGTTTCAGGTAATATCGTTTGATAAATTATACAAAGACTTAGTAAAATGTTCCACTTTGTTTTGTTAAATTAGTAAATTTATGAAAGTGTATCCCGAAAAGAGTGATTTTTACCCGTAGTCCATTTTATATAATATATAAATGAGCCATGCTCTGTGAAAAGGGGGCTTGATGCACCTGCGAAAAGTATCGATCCAGGTCAGCCAGCAAAAACGATGAAAAACATGTACACGTACTGAGTTCTTTTACTGCTGCATTTATTTCTTATGAATGCGTGTAGATAACCTTATAATTCATTTCCACAATTCATATTTTAAAAAGGTGTTTCCAAAGTCACTTACTGCGAATTTTTCTCGAGAAATGTTGAATGAGTTAAAGATATGTTGTTGTATTAAAAGTATAGCTTCGTGAATGGTTTTAATAATGTTCCAGACTAGAAAAAAGGAGAAAAATCATCAAAAAGAAAAAAGCAGCAGCAATAAGCGCTATATGAAAAGATCCGAATCATCATTTAAATTTGAACAAAATAGATATACATGTAGATGAACAGCGAAAATAAGTTCTTTAGATGTTTTAAATGAACATACTTGTCTTTTGGAAATAATGCAGTAGCGGATCTTGTTGCGAGCAGTCAAACCTGCGGTCCTGCACCGCTTTTCGGGGAAAAGCATCTTCAGTAATACGAAGATTAGGACACTTTTATACATGATCATTCGAATATGAAATATTCGAACATACTATTTGAAATATTCGAACTTTTTTTACGTACTATTTGGAAAAACTTCAAATTATCGACATGGAAAATGTGAATCAGTAGTTATTACTGCTTCGGTAAGTAATTAAACCTGCAGCCGAGCAAATGTCAGAAAAAAATAAAAAAATAATTAATGCTCTGTGAAAATGTGGTTTAGCTGCTTTACCAAACGACAAAACTTTAGACCCACTCAAATTCAAAGTTGTTGCAGACGACAAATAAGGTGTGGCTAAAATGATGAAATTTGTCTCTGAAAGGTCAGAAAACATTGTAGAAAAAGGAGAAAATGCTGGTTACAAACATTTTCTCCTTTTCCCACAATGTTTTCAAAAAGGCTTCTTCCTCAGGGTCGTTAAGACACGTAATTGTGTGGTAAAGGGTTAATGGATCTGCAAAGAGCCTAGACCCATGTCAGCCTGCGCAATCCGCTCAGGCTGACATGAATGCATTTTTTTTTTTTCGATTTGTAAATTTTCTGCATGGCCAAGGACCATTCTACCTGATGATTTAGTCGGTTGTTCGACAACATGGATTTAATGGATCCGCAATTATGTGATAACTTGCTTGGTTTTATGCGCCGCGGGGATGCATTAAACCCCCTTTTGTCAGAGTGCCGCTCGCATACGTGTACATGTATATATTTGCGTAGAAAGAATAAAGACATCTCTATTTAAACTAAATATTACCAGATGTGGAGTGAAAACATTGATCGCTCGAATATTGCAACAACTCGAATAATTTCGATAATTCCATATGCAAGCATGGAACAAACACGCCTTCGGCAAATAGTGTTGAAGAAGGTCTGGTCGCTCATGCGAACAATCAGACATGCAAATGAACAATGCTCTGCGAAAACGGGGGCTTCATGCATCTGCGAAAAGTATCGAGCCAGGTCAGCCTGCGCAGTCCGCGCAGGCTGACCTGGGTCGAAGCTTTTCGCTATTTGTCAATTTTCTGTATGTCCAAGGACCAGTGTACTTCATGATTCAGTCGGTTGTTAGACAAAATAGATTCTATAGATCCATAATTATGCAATGACTTGCTTGATATCGTGGATCACGGTGATGCATTTTGCTACAGCATGACTTAAATACATTATTTCACGAAAAAAAAAAAGTGAACTATAGGCCTAGTTATGCGAAAATGCTGATAATTTGGCTAATACTGTAGCAGCGTATCTGACTGCTCATTGGTGCTTTCAGACCTGCTCTTGCACATTTCTTGGGTAAAACATATCGCGGAAAAAGATTACTAGAAGAGTGAAAAGATCCAGTGCCATGTTGCTTTTATTGTTTTATCGCTATTTTAAGTTTCATAGGATTTTTTCCTAATTTGGAAAAATGTGATATATGCTGAAATTTTGGCAAATAGTATAGCTCAGGTCTGGTTGCTAATATGGAAAATAGGAATTGCTGTTGCTTTTTTTTCCGAAGAAAGAGTTTGAAAATCACATTTGAATGGTAAAATGCCAGTACAAATGTTGCTTATATGTAATTCTTTTATCGCAACTTGAAGTTTCCAGTGGTTTTTGCCCGAATATGTGATATTCTGATAATTCTACTTCTCTTGTTCTGTGAAACTGAAGTGTATAGTGTTGGTTGCGGATGGGTAGAGAGACAGAGAGACGGACAGACAGGAAGATAGGAAGGGATGTGTGCGCAACCTTTATCCTGATAAGCCCTTTATCATCTTTATGCTGGTACAGCCATGTAAACGCCATATTACATTAACCCCTAACTTGCTAAATAAGTGAAACGGAACTATGAAGCCGATAGTAAAAAGCCAACTATTGATACTTCAAAGGCAAGTTTGTGGAAAAAATATCTCTTTATCTCCTCGTCTCCTTATCCCCTTATTCTGTGCAGTCTGATCTTGATCTACATTGTTCGCAAAAGGTCGTTAAGTCGCGCTTAGCAGCCTAAAGTCTAATATGGCGTTCACGTACCTGTACCCAGGTAAAAATGAGGTAATAGGGCTATTTTACTTACCCTGTCTGCCCTTTATCGACTTTAAACAGTGTCCAAAAGTAAATACGCTGGTGTGAAATTCATTAACTTTCCTTTTTTCATAAACATGGCAACAGACGTTTGAAATTGTAAATGCGCCTTTTTTATTCAGAATTATGACATAAGTAAATGAGCTAAAAACCATTATTTAAACGCACGGCCCTTTGATTCAAGTCCTGAGCAATACTAACTAGGGAATATCACTTTCTGTTTCGACCAAAGATGATAAAGCTTTGACGAGGTTTTCAAGTTAATTAACAATCTAACTCGTGACTTGATATTACCATTATTTTGGAATCTGCCTGGCAATCTCTTCAAGAATCTGAAGCGCTCGTAAGCAGGGATCGAATTGCGGCTTCTTTTCGTTTGCCTTTTTTTTTTAAATTCCGAATTATGACATGGAAGTGAATAAGCAAAATCCCTTTACTTGAACTATTAACAAGCGTCAGTTCTCAGACATAATTTTGACTGAAGATGGATTCGAACACACATACCGTTTCGGCCTTAAATGTAAAATATTTGTCGAGGTTTTCAGGTTCAGTAATCACCCTACTCGTGGCTTCATTTTACCACTGTTGCGGAATCTCACTGGCAGTCTCTACAAAAACTGTAGCTCTCGATGGCAGGAATCGAATTGTGCCCACACACGTTTGAAGATGGAATAGGCCAATTTTCATTTAGAATTATGGCATATAAGTGAACAATGAAAAAAGCTTTACTTAAGTGAAAAACTTTCAGAAAGAATTTTGACCGAGGAGGGATCCGGACACACAAACCATTGATTTCAAGTCATAACCAATACCTCCACGGGGATATCACTTTCTGTTCCGGCCTAAAATGACAAAGCTTCGAAGAAGATTTTGTTTTCAGGTTAAAAACTCACCAAACTCGTGGCTTCATTTTACGAGTATTAAGAATATTGCAGGAACTGTAACTGTCGATGGCAGGAATCGAATTATTCCAATCGAAATCTGTTGAAGTTTAACCCTTTACCACACAATCACGACATTTAACGACCCTGAAATAGAAGCCTTTTCAAAACATTGTGGGAAAAGGAGAAAATGCTGGTAACCAGCATTTTCTCCTTTTCCCACAATGTTTTCTAACCTATCACAGGCAGTAATCATCAGTTTAGCATCATTTAATTTGTCGTCTGCAAATGCTTTCAATTTAGTCCATTAAAAAATTTGTCGTTTGGTAAAGAGTTAAAGATGTAATAGAACTATTTGCATTCAGAATTATGACATACTCGTAGATAAAAAAAAATACTTAAATAAACAATTGACAAGCGTCAAATCTCAGACAGATATTTGACCGAGGAGGGATTCGAATACACGAACCAAGAGTTTCAAGTCCTGTGCAATACTGAGTCGGGGATATTACTTCCTGTTTCGGCCTAAAATGATTAAGCTTTGACGAGGTTGTCAAGTAAAGTGATTCGTGGCTCAGTTTCACCATTGATGATGAATCTGCCTTGCAACTACTTCAAGAACCTCAGCTTTCGTTGGCAGGGGTCGTATTGCAGCTTTTTTTTTCTGCTGAAATCTGTCGACACACGTTTGAAGATGGAATTGTCCTTTTTTTTTCAGAATTATGACATATGTGTAAATATGCAAAAAAGCCTTTACTATTAAACAATTTAATTAGTGGCAATTCTCAGACAGAATTTTGACCGAGGAGGGATTCGGATACACAGTCCCTTGGTTTTCAGTCCTGAGCAATATTCTGTTTGGGGAAAATAGGTTTTCCGGTTTTCCGATTCGAAAGCACGAAGCGTTGGTTTCAAGCCCTTAGCAATACAGACTCGGAGATATCACTTTCTGTTTCGGCCTAAAATGATAAAGCTTTTACGAGGTCTTCAGGTTAAGAAATCACATAACTCGTGGCTTCATTTTATCACTTTAAGGAATCTGCCATGCAACTGCTTTGGATGGAAGGGGTCGAATTGCGGCTTCTTTTTTATCAAAATCTGTCGACACACTTTTGTACATGGAATTGCCCTTTCTTATTCAGAATTATGACAAATAAGTGAATAAGCAAAGAAACCCTTTTCTTAAATGAAAAATTGACATTTGTCAAATCTCAGACAGAAATACAATCCACCCATACTTAAGACAAATTTTTATCTTATAGGCTTAAAGGAATAAGCGGACGATATAGATCCAAGATCAGACTGCACATTCTGTGCAGTCTGATCTTGATCTATGCCGTCCGCAAAAGTCCCTGTTTTCGCCTATGGCGCCGAAAGAGTTAATTAGATGTAAAATATTTGTCGAGGTTTTCAGGTTAAGTAATCACCCTACTCGTGGCTTCATTTTACTACTATTGCGGAATCTCACTTGCAACTTCTACAAGAACTATAGCTCTCGATTGCAGGAATCGAATTCCGTCTTCTTTCCTATCGAAATCTGTAGACATATGTTTGCAGATGTTATTGCCCTTTTTTATTCAGACTATGATATAAAAGTCAATATGCAAAAAATAATACTGGACTATTGACAAACGTCAAATTTCAGACAGAAAGGCTGAGGAGGGATTCAAAGACACAAACCGTTGGTAACAAGTCCTGAGCAATACCTACTCGGGGGTATCACATTCTGTCTCGGCCTCAAATGATATTTAAAGCTTTGACGAAGTTCTCACGTTAATAACCACCTACCTGTCGGCGTCATGTTACCATTATTGAGGAATCTTCCTCGTAAACTTAACAAGAAATGTAGCTTTCGATGGCAGGGGTCGAATCGCGTCTTCTTTCCGGTCGAAATCTGTCGAAACACGTTTCTTATTCAGAATCTAACGCATAAGTGAAGAGGTAAAAAGCTTTTACTGAATTGAACAATTGACTAGCGTCAAATCTCAGAGAGAATTTTGACCGAAGAGGTATTCGAACTCACAAATCCTTGGTTTCAAGTCCTGAGCAATACCGACTCGGGTATATCACTATCTGTTTCGGCCTAAAATGATAAAGCTCTGACGAGGTTTTCAGGTTAAGAAATCACCCAACTCGTGGCTTCATTTTACCATTATTGATTAATCTACCTCGCAATCTCTACAAGAACTGTAGCTCTCGTTGGCAGGTATCGAATTGTGGCTTCTTTCCCCTCAAAAATTATCGACACACCTTTTAGGATGTAAATTCTCTTTTCTATTCAGAATTATGAGTCTTTTAGGCGAGCCTCTGCTGTATTTAAATCATAACAACGATCGGAACCATCAACAAGCCTGATCATCATGGTTAATCCCTGTTCGTGTAGGATGTTTAACTAACGCGGGTCTACCGATGTCAGAAAGCATGACTGTTGGAATGAGATTTGGTATAACCTACTTTTTCTGAAAGTACAATGACTGCGACGAGAAACACTATCCACCCCGGAGGAAAAAGGCTTTTGAAAACATTGTGGGAAACGGAGAAATACTGGTTACTAGCATTTTCTCCTTTTCCCACTTTTTCTGTCCTTTCAAAAGCAAATTACTTCACCTGAATCGCATTTATCGTCTGCAAATACTTTCGAATTGGACAAGTCTAAACTTTTGGCGTTTGGTAAAGAGTTAACATTCTGTTATATACATTTATTCACGTTTTTGAGGAATTGATTGTCAGCGTATTTTGATGCCTTTTTAACTTGTGTCATATTGACAGAACCGCCCGCTATTGGGTGATGAAATTCATTACAAACATGCAAATTGCACGGTCTTAATGGAGTCGAGAAGTCGGTTTAACATTGATAAATTAACTCGTAACATCCTGAATTCGCTGAGCACGACTCTGAACTAGTTCTAGAATTTCTTGTACAATAGGAAGTTCGATACGTCTATACACGTAATTTTAAGCATTTTGGCAAAGGGTCAAATTTCTCGTTTGGAGCAGCGTTTCCATTTACCACACTGTTTTCGTAGGCGGTCTGCTACAATACCCCTACAGTCACCTGCTAGAGGTAATGTGTAAAGATCAATTTTTTAATAACAGGACAATTGTACTTCTGGATTCATTTCTAACAATCAATCCCTCTTAACCCATTACCAATCCCGTGTTTCAACGGCCCTGGGGTAGAATGTATTTGAAAACATTGTTGGAAAAGCAGAAAATGCTGTTAACCAGCAGTTTATCCTTTTCTCACAATGGTTTATACACTTTTGGAGACAAATTTTATTATTTGATCCACTTTTGATATATCGACTGCAAATACTTTCAATTCGACCGGTCTAGATTTATGTCGTTTGGAAAAGAGTTTACATATGTAACGCTCTTATATCGCTGTTCTCCGAAAGGATGTCTTAACCATAGGCTGTTAAGCGCGACTCACTAACCTTCTGCGTGCAGTCTGATCTTGATCTACAGTGTCCGATAAGGAGACATTTTTCCCCAAAAAATAAGTTTAAAATAACATTATTCGGGTTTTTAATATCGGATTGAAAGTTTTACTTAACTTATTTAGCATGTTAGGGGTTAATACCGTCAAAGACTAAGTATCGGCATTGGTTCGCAATATACACGTGGACTGCTACCAGTGTATGATGACGCAGGCTTATCTTAACTCTCTACAGAATGACAAATTTTTAGGTTTGTCCAAAAATTCAAAAGTAATGGCAGACTACAAATTAAAGGTGGCATAAATGATGGAATTTGTCTTTGATAGGCTAGAAAACATTGTAGGAAAAAGGAGAACATGCTGTTTACCAGCATTTTCTCCTATGCCCAAAATATTTTCAAAAGCTTTCTTCCACAAGGTCACAACAACTCAGGAATGTTTGGTAAAAGGTTAACTCTTTACCACACAATCCCGACTTTTAACACCCTTGATAAAGAAGCCTTTTGAAAACATTGTGGGAAAAGGAGAAAATGCTGGTGACCAGCATTTTCTCCTTTTCCCACAATGTTTTGTATCCTATCAAACAAAAATCACATCATTTGAACCACATTGAAATTGTCTTCTGCAAATGCTTTCAATTTGGACTGGTATAAATTTTTGTCGTGTGGTAAAATGTTAAGGAATAAAATCAGCGCCCAATCAAGGGGATTTGTGAAAAGTGGCTCATCATAAGCCATGTCGACAACATGTTCACCTATAGGTATCAACTTTATCCAGTTTTCTTGTTCTCCATTTAGTCACTAGCCATGCTCTGTGAAAAGGGTACTTAATTCACCTGCAAAAAAGTAACGACCCAAGTCAGCCTGCACAGTCCCTGCAGGCTGACCTGGGTCAAAGCTTTTGCTACTTGTCAATTTGTGCGTGTCAATGGACCATTCTACCTCAGTCGGTTGTTCGACTAAATGGATTATATGAATCCATAATTATGTGAGGACTTGCTTCGTATCATGTATCGCAGACATGCAGTAAACCCCGCCCCTTTTTGCCAGGCATGGCTCATATAATATCCACATAACTAGCTTGAGAAGTCAATTTTCATATCAGACTTTTCGTTTTTGCTTTGTAAATTGGTCCTTCGTCGTTTCCTGCCTAAAGAAGGAGGCGTTTACTTTTAGGCCAGTACTTCCTGTAATCCAACGGAGAAAAGTACCTGTATTGCTAAATTCAGACAATGAGTAGGCAGATCGTCACTTTTCATCTCCAAGATTTTAATTCATCCCATAAGTACTCTTATCTTCAGTGCTATTCAGCCATTAGAAATTTTCTTGACTTGCACACGTTTGAGATGAGCAAAGAGCGCTGTCAGTGGCCAAAGCTCTATTATCATACGCCTCATTTCTAAAAACATTGCCGACCGCGATTTACCTGTCAAAGTCTCAAAATTGATGATCGTGACGAAACAGCGGCTTTTTTTTTTTTTGTCTGTAAATTTAAAATAAAATTTGTAGTAAGCTTCTTTGACATTTTTTTTTGCCATGACATCCACATCTGTTAAAGAAGCGAAAAGCTCTCATGAAAATTTGAATACACGTGTACTTGTAGGCTTATGTTCAAGCATATATTGAACTTTAATTCTTGAGATACAGTGATGTGATAAACAGAATCTAACGACTCGTTGAGATAAAAGATGATTAAAGTTGTCGACAAAATTATTATTAAACTCGCCAAGGCTCGGGCAATAACACTTTTGTAGGCTTGTACATATAAAATCACGATTTTAACGGCCCCGAAAAAGAAAGTTTTAAAAATGATGTGGAAAAGGGAGAAAATGCTGGAAAGCAGCATTTTCTCCTTTTCCCACAGTTTTTTTTTAACTTCACCCATTCAAAGACAAAACCCGTCATTTCAGCCACGTTGGGTTTGTCACTTGCAATTGCTTCTCCAGTCTAAAATTTTATCGTTTGGTCAAGAGTCAATGAAAATTTATCTCAAATACCAGCCTATGTCAGATCACATATTTCCCATCCTTTAGAGCAAGGATATCTGAAACCCGAAACGCTGCTGGTTGGGATACTTGTGAATCATTACTGTCCTCAAAGTTTATGATTCTCTTCTGAAAAGATAAACGATCTAACATAAAAATAGACTGATATTTTTTATTCATACACGTACGTGAGTACATAGTCATAACACACACACACAAATGGAAATTAATTAAGAATCTACCTCAATAGATGAACATCAACAACTTCTCAGTAAACCTAAACTAATTTGTATATATAGAACTATTTGCGAATGAACTTTACGTGTCAACTAATTGGATGCAAAAGAGACACTCTTTCTAACATTGCTTGCTTTGCGTACAACGCAAGTTTAACAAATTCACTTTTATTATTCAAAGAGACAATAAACAATTCAATTTTATTATTCAAATAAAAAAAAATGTAACAGCTAAAATGGTACTTGGATTTCTATAATAATATAAAAAGAAAGAAGTACGGAAGGATAGAAAAAAAAAAAAACGCGCGTCATTTAAACAAAGTACCGCACGGAAGATACTAGTGGAATTCCAGTGGCGCATTTGATATGCCGTAGTTTCCGTTTTATAAAAGCATATCATATGCAATGTCAAGGAAAACCCATTTCTATGTTAAAACATACTATAAATTCCAAGAAATTTTAAGTGAAAGCAAATACAGAAACATGCGTGTAAGCATTTACATACAACTTTAAAATACCTAGCTCGCTAGACAGAGAAATGTGCAAGGCGGGGGAGGAGATTCGTTCAAAGGCAGTACCACAGAGGAACAATGCAGTCGACCGATTTTTAAAATATCGGTAAGTAGCAGTTGTCAAAAATCAAAGATAACCGATGTATTTTACATCACACATTAAAACGAGTTCTTTGAACTTGGATCTATCACCTCTATGTTTCTTCCGGGAAACCTTAACCAGTATTCGCGCCATGGTGTGAAAAAATCCAAAGGTTGACTCCTCGCATTACGGGCGATCTTGGAAACCCTAGCATGAGAGGTTTACGCTTCACCCCTATACTTCTGTGTCCCAAAAGCTAAAGGAAGGAAAAGGGCGGGGGTGTAGCTAAGCTTTTTTATTTATTGCAAATCTTTTATGTTCGCGTACTTATTTGTTTGTATGGCGTTCAAAACCGTAGGCTGCTTAACACAACTCACTGACTTTTTGTGAACAGTGTAGATTCAAGATCAGATTGCACGTTCTGTGATATTTTTCTCCCAAAATAAGTTTGAAAAAGCATTGTTCGGGTTTTTACTATCGGCTTGAAAGTTTCATTTATTTAGTAGGATAAATGTTAACATTGTTTAGTGGTATCGCGGTGGTCATTGCACCTATCCATGCCTTCCTGGAGTTTGTCTTACCAATATGTCGCTCAATATCCCTCTCAAGCTACTGGCGGCTTTTCCACATAACTATCGTCGAAATAGTGATCAGCGGATGAAAGAGTAATTAACCCTTAAGCTGCTAAACGCGACTCATTGAGCTTTAGCGGTCAGTGTAGATCAAGATCAGACTGCACAGAACGTGCAGTCTGATCTTTGATCTACGCTGTCCGATACAGTTTTCCGGTGAAATCGAATTTGAAATCGCAATATTTTGTTTTTTACTATTGCGTGAAAATTTTCGTTTCATTTATATAGCAATTTAAGGGTTCATCCTGTCGCAATGACTATCATCACCCATCTGGAAGAAATTCGCCGAACTGGGGATTCGAACCAGCTAGCTCCCTGGTTCGTGCACTGTACCTTTCAGACTAAGCTACAAGGCGCCACTTGTTTACACATACTGTTAGAGATTTCGAAAACCTCCGGACATATGGATAATCTCTCATTTGCTATATTTTTTCAACATATTTTCCAGATTTTCTATACTTCTTTGGAGATTGTTCATTTAAATGTCCTTTCGGCAGATATCCTAAATTCGGTCATCTGTCAAAACATTGCGTATGACGGAAAGGGCATGCAAACAACAAAGCAGACAAACTAACGCAATTTATCGGCTGCTTGAAAATGAGATAAGCGATTTTTATTTTTCTAAAGAGGAGATTTTAATTTCCAATCGGCAATAAATTTGTTAGAAAAACCAAGCTCTCAGACGGCGTGTGTTTATAGAGACAGATATATTGACTGTCTATATTACACTTCGACATAAAACACACGTTTCAATTCAAAGAATCTTATCTAAATATCGTGTCCCTTAGGCTGCTTGTGTGACTCAATGGGCTTTTTCGGACAGTGTAGATCAAGATCAGACTGCACAGAACGTGCAGTCTGATCTTGATCTACACTGTCCGATTACCTTAGTTTTTTTTTTTTCCCGAAGAGAAGAAGTTTGAAGTCGTGATTTACACTGTTGGCTTGAAATTTTATTTAGTTTATGTACCAACTGAAAGGCTTAAAAGCTTATTACGCGTTCGACATAAAACGCTTCTCAATACAAAAGTCTTATCTTAGACATTTTAAAAGCTTAGACGACATTTTTTTTTTTGTCTCTCTTTCATTTTCTATCATTTTATTTTTTTTTAATTTCGTCCCCTGCCTTTTAATAAATATCGTTGAAATAAACAAATAGAATTTGTTAATGCGTGTATATGTGAAAATAGGTCCTGCGTGGCTCTATGGTAAAGTGTAGGACTCGCGACCTGGAAGCCTTGGTTCGGGACTCACTTGAAGCACTGCGCTTTTCGTGGGAGTGTCCTTAGGCAAGATACTTCAAAGCCCCAGCCTAGTACTGGTGAAACTCGTGACACACATCAATTAGTGGGCGACACCCAGATATGACTAAAATAATGGTGAAAGGAGTGGAAAACTCCAATCAATCAATCAATCAATCAATCAATCAATGTAAAAAGGAACAAACGGCCCAATCGCCAGTTAGAAAAAATACTTACATTTATTCTTTACTGTGTTTTCAATAGCTGCAGGAGGAAACTATTGTCGGAAGTGGGGGTTTATTAAAGTAAGTCCTCATATTGCCTTGAAAGGCTGTCTCGGTAGACAATATAGATCTAGCATTTGACGTGAATATGGTGTTGCTTCTCCACAGTCCAACATTTTTTTTTTTTTTTTTTCATTTTTGCCCTAATATTCCAATGAAAATAGGCATGAAAATAAAATGAGCCATGCCCTGTGAAAATAGGGCTTAATTCATCCGCAAAAATGACACGTGGTATAAATCGGGTACAAAATTTGATTGGCTTACCAATGAACTGATGTTGAAAATACTAAAAGTCCCGATAGGCTGTCTTGGTAGGCAATATAGATCTAGCATTTGACGTGAATGTGGTGTTGCTTCGACACTGTCGAACATTTTTTTCTTTCATTTTTTCCCTAATTTTCCAACGAAAAAAGACTTGAGAATAAAATAAGCCATGCTCTGTGAAAATAGGGCATAATTCGTCTGCAAAGAGTATCGACCCTGCCCAGGCCGACATGGGTCGAAACTTTTTGCCATTTTTGAATTTTCTGCATGTCGAAGGACATTCGTCCTCATGATTCAATTGGTTGTTAGACAAAATAGCTTTCACGAAATCCATAATTATGAGATGAATTGCTCGGTATAATGTATCAAGGAGATGCATTAAGCCCCTATTTCACAGAGCATGGCTCAAATAAGTTTCTGAATCTAGTAAGTGAAAATGTTCAGCTGATTCATTGAGTGCAATGTCAGAGCTGAGTTTAAAAGAATTTGAAAATTACTTGAGCTTAAAAAAAATCTTTGCCATTATCTTCTTTTTGCACTATGTATTCTACCTTTTCAGACACGATTCCATCATTTGAGCTTTATTTAAATTGTCGTCTGTAAATTCGTTTATTTTGGACGAGTCTGATGCAGACTAAACGAGGGAAAATTATCTTTACAAAGGTCGATTGAATTTAACAAACCAGAATTTGATATCTTAGAGCAAAGGATCTTTTGACTCAATTTTAGAATCAATCCGCAAATAAATGTAATGTAATAGTCAATCAAATTTGATCAAGCAGTTTGAAATTCAACGAATCTTTTACCCTTTACCAAACAATGTTTTAACGATCCCGAGGAGAATGGTTTTTGAAAAGATTGTGGGAAAAGGAGAAAATGCTGGTAACCAGCATTTTCTCCTTTTCCCACAATCTTTTCTGCACTTTCAGAGACAAATATCGTCATTTGCGCTGCATTTAATTTGTCGTCTGCAAATGCCTTCAAATTTGACAAGCTAGAAATTTTGTCGTCTGGTGAAGATTTAGGATAGCGTGCAATCTGAAACCAATCTTTTGTTGTTATTTGTAACATGGAATTTTAGAGAAACCCGTGTTTTAGAAATTAAAATGTCTCTGGAGATATCCTCTGTCTCAATTTTAAGTCAAATTTGCATAATTGTCAAAACTTAATTGTAGTTTTGAAAGCTCGATTTAATTCAATCTATTTCCGTTTTGACTTGGAATTTCGAGTTATGGTCGTATAGCAACAATTATATGTTTTCGATCAAAGGTCACAAGAAGTGCATTGCTCAGTATTTGTTTGTTTGTTCCTTTGTTTGTTTGTTTAACGTCGCTTTCAGTAAAGCTCAAGAAAGCAACCGATCAAACGCGACAGACAGAATACTGACTGTATATCTATATTGAAATACCACAACACTTTGAATCTGATGATCTCAGCTGAAGACTACAGAGCCTGTTTTCCACTCAGTATTACATATACTATTGAACAGCGATCGTGGAGTAATAACACTATACTTTTGCTGTTGGTTAAAAATAGTCAACCAATGAAACGACAAAACTACCGTCAAGTGGTATAAATCTGGTACAAAATTTGATTGGTTTAACCATTCGAATAAACTTGAGGTTGAAAATGTTGAAAGTCCCCAGTGCATTATTTCGAAATTAGTGTACTATTCATCGAAATTGCTCGCTTTGGTTAGCAGCAGTTAATATGATCGGGCTGTTTAACTACACTAACTGGCTTAGAGAGGCATTCAACAATTACTAAACCTCAATATTAAATTCAAAAAATGGGATAAATACAAGCGATATACGAATATTTGGGATTTGTTATTCGATATTAAAAAGACTCACACACAAGAAAAAATACACCCACACACGGAAGGAAAACACATGAAATACATATATACTTTTTAAATCTGTCTCATTTTCACTAGACAAAAGAGAAAAAAAACAAACGTCGGCAAAGGAAAACTTAAACGTAGCTCAGTTGATGGGATTACATGTATCTTTCATATGGTAGAAAGCATTGTGATAACAAGAGAAAATGTTAGTTACCAGCATTTTCTCCTCTTGCCCCATAATATTTCCGAAGGTTTTCTTCCTCAGGGTCTAAAAACTCGCCGTGAGGTCGTTTTATCAAGGGTTACCATTAAAAAAAAAAAACGAGATTTATGACTTAAAGTGTTCGGTAACATTACAGAGAAGATAACTCACCGTAATGCCAAGAAACATCGTTTACCCTTGGATTTTATAAACTACATGTATTTCAAAATTGTTTTCTTTAGCTATGAATAAACAAAACCCAAATGTCGAAATTTCAAATCATATATTTATCCAGAATATGCAGAATATAGCGGACAGCGTATTTCAGGATTAGAGTGCACGTTTTGCGCAGTCTTATCTTGACATTTTACTGTCTGCAAAATCAACTAACTCTTTACAAAACGGCAAATTCTTAGACTAGTCCAAATTGAAAGCATTTGCAAGCGATAAAATAAATGTAACTCAAAAATTAATTGAAATTTGTTTTGGGAAGGCTAAAAAAAATGTGGGAAAAGGCTTCTTTCTCAGGGTCGTTAAAAGTCGGGATTGTGTAGTAAAGGGTTTTAAAGTATTAAAATTGGAATAGGCACTACAAAGAGTTAAAAGGATCACCCCGCCCAGAATTTATAGTTTCAGATTTGATCAATTTGACGTTATAATGGTTGAAAGTTCTATGTAACATGTCATTTTAAAATTCAAATGCTTTTAACTTCCATTAACATACAGCTAGCGGTTTTTACAATCCTACTGTAAACAGTTTTCGAAAATACTTGTGGTGTCAGACACCCAAAATAAGCGGGTAAACATTAGGAACTAAACACATCATGGTGCGAGTTCTGGTTGGGTTTTCAGGAAGCCATCGTCGAGAATGATTAATATGGTGATTGTATACTAAAACTCTTGATAAATTACGAGAAGTCATTTGATTATTAAAAAGATTTAATGGATAAATTGCCTATATGCAGTTGCTCCTCTTATCGAGTTTTTTTTTTTACATGACAATCAAGAAGGACGTTTCCCCTTCCAGTATACAACCCCGTAGTCACTTGTGTGGTGAGTGATATCTCACATGTGAATGGCTTAAACAACCTAATAAACACGCAAACAAACAAACGCAGAAACGAGGAAGCAAACAAATCGAACCAGATTGAACGTTGCCTCTCAAAGTAGAGTATGAATAACCATTATATGCTTCCATATTCCTTCGTAAGACATGAACTACTTTGTGCATGTACTGCTCACATGCCGGTACGTTATTGTTTTTCAGTTGTACTTTTTTCACAACTCGTGCTTATTGATACCGATAATTGTGTTGGTTATAAATATGTTCTGTATTTTCTCGTAATGCCATATAAAAGATTATGTTATGATTGTGATATGCGTTTACCTAAAGCCATGCTCTGTAGCAAATTCGCATTTGAATGTTTTTTATATTTGCAACTCTTTTTCAAAAGACATGAACGGCGATCGTGATCGCTTTACAGTCTTTGTACATCCAGAGAAAGTATACAAAAGTATACAAACCGATTTTAGTAGCCATATTACAGTATTCAACCGGAAGAGCAAGCCGAATTACCGCCAACAATATCTTTATAGCGGCAAGGAAAAGTAGATCTCTAACACCAGTGGCGGAGTTCAGTACCTGCTACATATACGCACTTGACACTATAGTGCTTAGACACTGTGTTAGTCAGAAACTTTAGACTTTACAACAATGTCAACACAGCCATATAGAAGATGAGTCATTCTTTTTTCATGAGTAATTTGGATAATTAGTCTTTAAAGAATACACTCCCATTATATGTGTTTGTTTACACATATATCTTTTGTGTATGATCATTTTTCCAAAGTATCTTTATAATTATTTATTGAGACATTTGATTAGTGTATATTAGATATATGTTCATGTTCAGAAAATAAAGAATACGCTCTGTTCTGTTCCTGTAAAATATAGGATGTAAGTAATAGTAGAAAACTTCAGAGAGTGGGGAAATCATGTATCTCACTTAACCTATTGCAACAAAATCCAGAATTTTAACGACCTGTTGGAAGAAGACGTTTGAAAACGTTGTGGGGGAAAAAAGAGAAAATTCTTGTAATCAGGACCTATCCAAGATAAATTTCATAATTTGAGCTACATTTAATTTGTTATTTATGCTTTCGGTACTGACCAGTCTAAAATTCTGTCGTCTGGTACAAGGAGTATGTTATAAAAAAGTCACGTTTCTTGTTCGCAAGATTATGGATCCATATTGGGCCATGGTCTGTGAAAAGGGGGCTTATACATCTGCAAAAAGTATCCACCCAGGTACGCGCAGGCTGACCTGGACCGAAACTTTTTGCTTTTGGTCAGTTTTCTGTATATCAAAGGACTAGTCTACCTCATGATTCAGTCACTTATTAGACAAAATGAACTTTATGGATCCATGATCATGTGACGACTTGCTCGGTATTATGGATCCCGGAGGTCCATCAAGCCCCCTTTTGCCAGATCTCGGCTCATATTATTTTTACTAGATCCCAAAATCTTAGACTTGTAGATTGAAAATTAAATATGCCTCAAATGATAGGATATGTCATTGAAAGAGTACAAAACGCTGTGGAGAACAGGAGAAAATGCTGGTTTACAAATATTTTCCCAAAGTGTTTACAAAAGCCTTCTTCATTACGGTCTGATTCGAAAAGCATTGAAAAGACGTTGACTTGTTTCCATATTAAAGAACAACTACTATACTTAAATGTTACTCCAACAAAGGATGGTACATTCTTAATGATAAATGGAACTAATATTGTCAAATTATAAAAAAAAACCAACAGTGATTTATCCGTCTTTACGTTACAACACTAAACCCATAACTTATTGAAACAAATATACTTTAGGCGATTTTGAATGAAAATCTCTGAAAAATATTAATGATCAAATCGATAAATCCTTTATTAAACAATGTTATGGTCTTTTGGGGGAAAAAAAGCTTTTGAAAACATCGTGGGAAAAAGCATGAAAAGCTGTAACCAGTATTTACTCATTTTCAAAGATTTTTCCGCCCTATAAAAGACGATTTCCTAACAGATCGTTGCAAAATATCTATCCATTTTATGAAAAAAAGTGACTGAATCATGAAGTGCAATGGTCCTTTTACAAGTAGCAAATTTACAAATAACAAAATGTTTCGATCCAGGTCACCCTGTGCGTACTGCGTAGGCTGACATAATTTGATATTTTTGCAGATGCGTTAAACCATCTTTTCGCAAACCCTGATACAGCTATAAGACGCAAAAAAGTATTCTAATAATAGTGGTGCATTAGATCAAATATACGTTCTATTCTGTTCTTTTTTTTTTTTGTTATTTTCAGTGATGAATGCAGGTCCATTGTACATTTATCTACAATAAAAAAATGTTTTCTGTAGCAGTAAATATCAGTTAGCCGTTTATTTGCAGATATATCAATATTGTAGACGTACTATAATAGCTATGTGTATAAGATAAATCTACTGGAATCTAATATACCGAGTTATGATACTATATGAATCAAATTCAAGTTATTACGTGACTCAGCTCATCGAATGTGAAAGCAATATTAGCTAATTCTGTGGACTTAAAAGATCGAGATCAGACACTAGACGCGAAGTCTGATCTCCGACCTACATGTTTTTTTTTTTTATTATGTAAGTTATGCTTCGAAATTTTTAGACACTGTAGAATAATGGATAGGTAGTAAAACGACCACCGTTTTGTTCACCCTTTACTGTGCGGACTTGGTTTAGATTTACTTAAAGATACCTATAGCTAGAGAGAAAAAAAAAAAACGCTGTTAAAACTTGAAAGTGTATCTAATAGCCTAGCTGTGTAAACACATATAAATTACCAATATATATGGTGTAGAGGTTAGAAAAACACAAAGGGATTTGTCCTCATTTAAAACCGGAAACGACTACAGCGCTTGCTTTGAAGGCCTCCAAAACACGAATTGCATTTTCTATCCGCCGTAATCTGTGCAATCTTGCAGCCATCAGGGGAAATATTTGGCATGAGGATACATGAATGGTATTAGTTTCATAAAATAAGGATGAAATGAGTTAAAAACTGCCTGAAAAACTGCCTGAAAACGAGTATAGATGCATGTTTAAAAGCACGTACAAGTAAGAAAAAAGAAAATGTGTGAAGAAAAAAATATTTTTCCTTCATGATATGGAAGTCACTGAGAAATAACAGAACAATGACATATAAAAAGTGTTGAAATATAGATCTATACTGCTTCTAAGAGCTGTCTGTTGGACCGGTGTTGTAATTTTTATGGTAATGGCTGAAACAGTAAGACTGTCATGAAAAGAACTGCTTTCTTTCAAACAAATGTCTCTCTTTCCATTTTTTAATTAGAAGTAATCATTAATTCTGCCTCCTTCATGTCAATTTATTTGAAACATCATGGGAGCGAATTACGACATACGAGCCATTCTCTGTGAAAAGAGGGTTTAAGTTGTATCTGCAAAAAGTATCGACCATGTCAGCCTGCGCAGTCCGCGCAGGCTGACATAGGTGGAAACTTTTTGGTCCTGTATACCTCGTGAATCAGTCGTTTGTTAACTCTTTCGGCGCCAAATAAATAAACTCAACTTCTTTCGGTGGCTGTAAGTACAATCCACAGAGACCCAGAAAGATTTTTATCGTAGGGGCTTGACTAATTAAGGGGACGGTACAGATCAAAGATCAGACTGCACGTTCTGTGCAGTCTGATCTTGATCTGTGCCGTCCGCAAAAGTCCCTGTTTTCGCCTATGGCGCTGAAAGGGTTAAACAAAAGGGATTTTTATCGTAGGGGCTTGACTAATTAAGGGGACGGCACAGATCAAAGATCAGACTGCACGTTCTGTGCAGTCTGATCTTGATCTGTGCCGTCCGCAAAAGTCCCTGTTTTCGCCTATGGCGCTGAAAGGGTTAAACAAAAGGGATTTTACGGATCCATACTTATGTGATGTCTTCCTTGGTATAAATGCATAACGGAAATGCATTAAACCCCTTTTTGCCAGAAAATGATCATATGTATTGGAACACAATTTTTCAAAACAGTCACGATAGCAAATGGAGCAGTTGTTTCTCCCGAACGATTTTTCTACTTGTCACAAAGTCGTGTTTGTTGTTTTATTCATATTAACCCTTTACCGCATAATACCGTCTTTTAACGACCTTTGGAAAGAGGCCTTTTGAAAATATTATGGGAAAAGGAGAAAATGCTGGTAACCAGCATTTGGTAACCAGCATTTTCTCCTTTTCCCATAATGTTTTCTACCCTATCAAAGAAAAATTGCACTATTTGGGTCACATTGAAATTGTCGTCTGCAAATGCTTTCAATTTCGACGATGCTAAAATCTTGTCGTCTGGTAAAGGGTTAAAGTACCAAATGTCAGCCGTTAAATTTTGACTATCATTTGTTCACACGTCTTCTGGTTGACATGCATTAACCCTTAAGCTGCTGAATAAATTAAACTAAAAATTTCCAGCCAATCGTGAAAACCTCGAAAGTCCACAAAGTCGCGCTTAGCAGCCTAAGTGATCAGCTTTACGGTGCCATTCACAACAGTTACTTTAGTTTATTTTGCGGACGAAGATATTCAAAGTAAGGCTGTTCATGATAGGCCGTTTTATCCTTAATCTACCCCGTTCAGTTTGTTGAGATATTTTCTTAAAGCTGCATTGAAATACTACAAATACATGTGCTTAAATCTATATCACAAGACAAAATTTGGGACACTTCCATATCAAAAGCAATTGCAGACGGCAAAAGAAATGTACTTAACATATTGAGATTAGTCTATGAAAGAGTGGAAGACATTGTGGCAAAGGAAGAAATTGCTAGTTACTTGCATTTTCTCCTTTTCCCACGATGTTTTCAAAATTTAATCCCACAGGATCATTAAAACACAACTATTTTCATTGATTTAAAACTGCTTTTTTGTACAATGTGAAGCTAGGGTTGTGAAGAGAAGAGTACACGGTGTAACGGTATAAATTAACCCGGACAATTTGTATAAATATTTTAGTAGACAACCTGCTGTTTACAAACTAGAGTTTTCTCCCCAAAATCTGTTGAAGATGACAAAAAAATGGGTTTATGGGTTAATGAGACCCCAATCTAACTTAGTACTTCCTTATCTATTTACCAAACGACAATATTTTAGGCTGTTCCAATTTGAAAGCACTAGCAGACGACAGAATTAATATGGTACAAAGTTACAAACGATGGGATTTGCATCACAAAGTCTAGAAAGCATTGTGGGAAAAGCCGCTTTCCCAGGGTCGTTAAAACTCGGGATGATGTGGTAAAGGGTTTACCCTCTACCAAACAAGTCCCGTTTAAAAAAAAAATTGTGGGGAAAAAATAACAAATGCTGGAAGCCAGCATTTTGTCATCTTCCCACTACGTTTTCTATCATTTCAAAGATAAATTACATTAATTCAGCCACATTTCATCTGTCGTCTGCAAATACTTTCAATTTGGACAAGTTTTAAAGACTCAAACAGATATTAGCAAGAGGATTTGGAAAGTATCATTGTAAAATTATGGACTATCGACACAAATTAAGGTTTTGCCCTTTACCGAATAATCCTATCTTTTTTACGATTGTAGAGAAGAAAAAGAAGGCTTTTGAAATCATGGTGGAAGAAGGAAGAAGTACTAAAAACAAAGCGTTTACGGCCAATCTAGACAAATCCCACCCTTCAAACCACATTTTATTTGTCGTCTGCAAATGCTTTCTATTCGGCAGAAAAATAAGATTTCGTCCTCTGGTAAAGAGTTGACCCTTAAGCTGCTAAGCGCGCACCACTGACCTTTTGAGGACAGTGCAGAGCTAAGATCATTGGATCTAAGCTGTCCGATGATGAGATATTTTTCTTAATAAAAATAAGTTTGAAAGAACATTATTCGGGTTTTTACTGTCGGCTTTGAAGTTTTTTTTTTTTAACTTATTTAGCAGGATGAGGTTTAATACAGAAATGCATTACGGAAAATTCTTCTTTTTCACAACATTAGCTTTATAGGTGGTCTGGTGCAAGAAAGCAAAAAAAAAAAGTCGTCTGCAAATATTCTTCAATTTCTTGTGACGCAGTTTAATCCTTTCCCAAACAAGCCCTGGTTTTCGCGTGTCTGCAGTACAAGTCTTTTGAAAACACTGTGGGAAAAGGAGAAATTGCTCGTAACGAGCAATTTCTCCTTTTCCCACAGTGTTTTTTACCCTTTTTGAGAACTTTCTGCCATTTTCATCAAATTTAAAATTGTCGTCTGCAAACTCTTTCAATTTGGACCAGTCCAAAATTTGTCGTTTGGGAAAGGGTTAACGTAAAACGGCCTGTTTTTGTATTTATCTTAACTTTTATCCTGCTAAATACGTTAAATGAAACTTTCAAGCCGATAGTAAAAATCCGAAAAATGCTATTTCAAACTAATTTTTTTTAAAGTCTCCTTAGCGGACAGTGTAGATCCAAGATCAGACTGCACGTTCTGTGCAGTCTGATCTTGATCTACACTGTCCGCAAAAGGTCAGTGAGTCGCGCTTAGCAGCCTAAGGATTAACACTTTATCAGACGATGAAATTGTAGATTCCTTCAAATTGAAAGTACTTGTAGACAACAAATCAGATCTGGCTCAACACGATAAGATTTATTTTCGGAAAGGGAGTAAAAAATTGTGGGAAAAGAAAATTCTGGTTACCTCTTTTTCCCACAATTTCTTTCTGAAAGGTCCGCAAACACTCTGGCTTGTTCGCTAAAGGGTTGATCAAATTATACTTTCTTTATCGTTTTTGTCAATAACAGTAGGTGGACATATCAGATTGATTACTGTTCTTTCTTGTAGAATATATTCTTGCATTTTTTTTTTCGGCGTAGCTGAATGTGTTGGCTTTTGACCTACTTTTTGGTACTGATAACAAATGAATAGATAGAAAATTGTGATTGGTTAAAAATGTAGGCATGTTTATTCTAAGGGCCCTTGCCTATTTGCTGGCAAAATTACGCCGTCTCTCTTTTATAAAGATATTTGTTGTTTTCCTTAACACTGTTTACGTCTATCATATCACGTACTCCATCAAATAAACAACAACAAAATCAACAACAACAACGACGACAGCAACAACAACAACAATGACAATATGAGAGAAAAAAAAAAAAACAATGACAACATCATATCACGTACTCCATTGAATAAACAACAACAACAACGACGACAGCAGCAGCACCAACGACAACAATGACAATATGAGAAAAAAAAAATCAATAACAACATCATATCACGTACTCCATCAAATAAACAACATCAACAACAACAACAACAATGACGACAGTAGCACCACCACCAACAACAATGACAATATGAGAAAAAACAATAACAACAATAAAGATCAGGTGCAATCTGATATCGGCCTACACTATTTACACGTTATAGCGGCACTTCGTATTAAAACTCATTACCAATCGACAAAATTTTAGACCTGTCCAAATTGGAAGCATTTGCAGACGACAATTTCTATGTTGTTGAAATGATGTGGATTTTCTTTGATAGGGTAGAAAACATTGTGGGAAAAGGAGAAAATGCTGGTTACCAGCATTTTCTCCTTTTCCCACAATGTTTTCAAAGGGCTGCTTCTTCGGGGTCGTTAAAAGTCGGCATTGTGTGGTAAAGGGTTGAACGAATTTGCTGTATGCGAATTTTAGCATATTTGAAATCTAATTATCGAAAAATGTAACCTTTGGTGCGCGAATAGGGTAAAACGGGGATGATCAGTGATTAAATACAGATAAAGGTATTCCAATAGTTAATTAAAACTGGATGAAAACAATGCGATACCAAGTTTTCTCTTTTAAAAATTCATCACTAGATATAGGACTGCACGTTTTGTGCAGTTTGATTTTGGATCTACACTGGCCGCAAACGCAGCTGAATTACATATAGTGCCGAAGGGTTAAACAGAACATCTGGCAGTTTTAAATTACGGTCTCGTTTTGCTTGTTAGCGAGGCATTTTGAAACCCCTTTGGGGAACGGTAATATTTTTTATATGATTAAAGTGTCGACACTGATTGTAGATTTCACGTTAATGTAGATTTCACGTTACGCTTCTATTACAATGATCGTATTCAACAACTTTTCTGAAATTAGCTCTATTTCTTATTAAGTCTTAACCAAGCGACAAACCTTCATACTTTGACAAAATGGAAATAAATGCAAACGACAAATAAAATGTGGTTCTGCGTTTGAAAAGGTAGCAGAAATTGCGAGTAGGAGGGGGAGGGGGAACTATCCTATAATTATGTCGAATTGTTTAAGGCACACCCAGGAAACCCAGATGATTCAGATCTGTGGTCAAAATTTTTCACCTTGAAACAATATTGACGGTAACTTAACATGGAACATCTCTCTCTCTCTCTCTCTCTGTTTTCCGTCTGATAAGAAAAATAATGATAAAAAAATAACGCTAAGTTGTCAATTGAACGTAAGCGCCTGTATACGAAATTAATACACTCATTGACATTCTATTAATATCTTTGCACCTTGAAGTTTTAGTACCTTCGATATCTTGTGATATATCTTTGCACATTGAAATGTCAATATCTTTCATATCTTGCATTATTATGTGCGCCATGAAATTTCAATATCTTTGACACGTTGTATTCTATTTTTGCACCTTGGAATTCTGATATTTGGATGTTTTCTTCTAATTAACAACATCCATCCAGCAATCTCTTGGACAAACAATTCATTTTTCGCTGAATTCGGTGCATGTTTATGGTAATCAAGTTTTTGATTGTTTACAGTACAAATACTAAATGAGAAACTAGAATTACAGAAAAAGTCTTCTCTTTTGACAGTAAACGTTTTCGGCGCGAAATAAACGAGGTCGATTTTTTTTTTTTTTCCCGACGGTGTAGATACAGCCAAATTCTCAGGCTGCAGGAGCAGAAATCTTTTGTCATAGTTAAATATGAAGCAGTTACAGATCAGACTGCAGAGTCTGTGCAGTCTTATCTTGATATGTAGGCTACTTTTGGGAGCTGCATAATTATTATACTGTCCTTTTCAGTATTAACTTTACCAGACAACGACATTTTAGACTTGTTCAAATTTAAGCATTTGCGGACCACCTTATTGAATAGGACTAGAGTGGTGGAATTAGTCTATCGTAGGATAGGCAACTTTGCGGAAAAACATCTCTTTTTCTCACAATTTTTACAAAAACCTTTTTTTTTTTTGGGGGGGGGGGTCGTTAAAACTCGGAATTGCTCGTAAAATGGCTAAAGAGTTAAAATTGATGGCTATATCGTGGTATAATCAGTTTTAGAGTGGCAACTCCAATGATTTATGATATTCTTTTCTCACATAACTACCTTTTTTTTTTTTTCCATTACAACCATTACGAATTTTCTTAGTTCACACAGGTTTGAGATAAGAAAATAAGCCATGCTCTATGAAAAAGGGGGCTTACTGCATCTGCGAAAAGTATCGACTCAGGTCAGCCTGCGCAGTCCGCGCTGGCTGACCTGGGCCGAAACTTTTCGCTGTTGGTCGGATCATTCTACTTCATAGTTTAGTTGGTTGTTATACAAAACAGATTTTATGGATCTATAATACTGGCATGACTTGCTTGGTATCATGCAGTCACGGAGATCCATTAAGCTTCCTTTTGCCAGAGCATGGCTCAAATATTTTCGTCGATGGTCAAAGCTCTGTAATAATATGCCTCAGTTCTGAGACAATGCTGATCCAGATTTCGAAGTGAAATGAAATGACGAAATTGTTGACCGTCACAAAGCTGCGAATCGTCTCATCTTTAGATGTAAAACAAAAATGTTTCATATATTCAGTTTTCTTTATAACTTGTCTGTGATGTACACACCTGTCAATAAAAAGCGAACAGGCTTTTAGGTTGAATGATATATTGATTGTGTGATGTTTAAAGCCGTTTTCAACATTATTTCAGTTATATCGCGGCGGCCAGTGCACCTATCCGTGCTTTCCTGGAGTTTCTTTTACCAGTACTTCGCACAATATTCTTTCCAAGCCACTGGCTGCTTTCCCACATAACCATCGTCGAAACAACGGTCAGCGGTGAGAGAGGAATGAACAGGCTTTTAGGCGAATATGAACATTTCATTACACAATGTAGGTGAAGGCCTATAATTTGACACATCATGAACTATTATTCTTGAGGTACAGTTACGTGATAAAAAGAATCTTACATTCCTTGGCTTTTCAGGTAAAACTGTATTTAACTCTTTACCAAACAACAAAATTTTAGACTCATCCAAATTCAAAGCAATTGCAGACGACAAACTTAATGTGACACAAAATTTGAAATTTATTTTGGGAAAGGTAAAAACATTGTGGGAAAAGGAGAAAATGCTGGTTACCAGCATTTTCTCCTTTTCCAACAATGTTTTCAAAAGGCTTCTCTCTCAGAGAAGTGAAAACCCGAGATTGTTTGGTAAGGTGGTTAAAATGGACAAAAAATTGTTGCCAATCTCGCAAAAAGCTAGCTGAATGACATTTTTTCTAGACTGATAACCAGTATTTCTCCTTTTCAAACAAAATTAAAAAAAAAAACGTTCTTCCTCACGGTCGTTGCTATAGGGTGAAACGTGGGAATTTTTGTATGGTGTAAATGGGACATGGGTTTCAAAACGAATGTGCGATCGACAACGGAAGAAATTTGAATTACAATAAATATGGGTACCCTTAGTTTTTTTATTATAAACCCGGGGAAAAACAAGATACATACCACAAACAGAATCAAAGTGATGAAAGCAATGGTGTGGCATTTGTCAAGGGTGCTTTTGTGGGGAATTAATAATTTGAAAAAAAAAAAGAAATAGTTTCAAAATATTCGCTTGAACGTCAACCTACTATATAATCATGCACAATCCAATAGAGTAGCGTGCAATCTTGTGGGATGAACAAGTCCTGGCGAACAAGTCCAGGAACGAATAAGTCCAGGAACGAACTGGTTTGGGACGGAATCGGGCGGTGAGGAAACAAAGATTGTGTGTATCATTACGCCAATAGAACACCAAAGCGGATCAAGCTATTTTCGATAAAAAAGAAGTATTTCAATGAACGATGGCCAAATCCAATTTATTTTAATAAGCCATTTTCATATCTGAGTGTTATCGACACATTTATATGAGTTTAATTGGGTTTACTTTCTTCAGTTTTGCACAAAATACGATACATGATCTTCAAAATGCCGTATTGAACTCATAGTGGCATTGTCTTCGACAAATGCCACAAAAATTAACAACGGACAGTGAAAATGATTTGTGTCTGTTTTGTACTTAACGCTTTTTTCAACATTACTCGTATTTCAATTTTATTGTGACGGGGCGGCTAGAGCAGCACCCCGCGCTTTCCCGGAGTTTCATTTACCAGTACTCCACACCATATTCTTTTCAAGTCACCGAGTGCTTTCCCACATAACCATCATCCACACGATGATCAGCGTGAACGACGATCAGCGTGAAAAAGAACAAATATATAATAGATATTGTGCCAGTTGATCGGCCATAGATCACAGCTTGACAAAGTACATGGTTGTACAATTAATGGCACATTTAGCTTAAACATATTTTATTTGCATATTTTTATGAAATGTACATGATAATTTACAAATAATTCAACAGTTTCTCTGCAAAATGGATCAGAAGGAAAGCAGAGCGTATAGTATTCTTCTCCAAACTGGTGGCTTGAACGAGTACAAGTACAATTAATGGTATATTTAGACAATACATGTACAATTAATGGCATATTTATGATGATACATGTACAATTAATGGCATATTTAGGTAACTCAAACAGGAATGGGACCAGAACATTTTAGAATCATCGGTACCAAAAGCAAAAGTGCAGTATAAATGGGAGATGGGTTTAGAAACAAATGTGCGATTGTCGAAGGAAGAAAATTAGAAGTACAATAAATGATATGCCACAATTTACGACTTGATTGTTTTTCCTTTGAATTAATGTATTCCGACGCTGTCCAATATCTGTCCTATATCGGCGAATAATTAATTTGGATTTTTGTTTGCAATTAATCCTAAGTAAGAGTTTCATAAAACCTGAGCTGCTTTTGCGGACTGTTTGGATTCAAGATCAGACTGCACAAAACATGCAGTGTGATCTTTGATCTACATTGTCCGCTATGATAATATATGAGGGCCAAAAGCAATTTGAAATTTTGATATTTATTGCAATATTTTTTGGAAGTGAATATGCCATTTTGGTTAATAATAAATGAGCTTTGCTCTGGTAAAAGGGGGCTTGATGCATCTCCATAATGCATGATACTGACCAAGCTATATAATTATGGATCCATAATAGCCACTTTTTTTTTTAAACAACCCACTTAATCACGAGGTAGACTGGATCTTTGGCATACAGAAAATTGACCAAAAGCGAAAAGTTTCGGCCCGGGTCAGCCTGCGCAGGCTGACCTGGGTCGATACTTTTCGCAGATGCATTGAGCCCCCTTTTCACAGAGCATGACTCAAATATAAATTCTTAGAAGGTTCGGGGTGTTTAGGTCTGCATATAAAATAGGAAACTGCTGGTAAGGTTAGTATTTAGCGCCGTTTTCACGTGTCATTCAGATTAATTAGTGTACCCACCTATCAATGTGTTATTTGAGTTCGTTTAAACCTTGACCTGCTTAATGATTTAAATGAATTTTTAAACCGATTGTAAAACCCCAGATCTCCTTATCGGACAGTGTAGATCCAAGATCAGATTGCACGTTCTATGCAGTCTGATCTTGACCTACACTGTCCACATAGGGTCAATGAGTCGCGCTTAGCTGCCTAAGGGTTAACCCAGTACAACGCACACCACTTTTTCTCAGTTATTTGTTATCTGGGTTCCAGTTTAACCCTTTATCGGCAAAAGTTTGGACTAGACCAGACTGAAAGCAATTTAAGACTACAAATTAGATGTTGCACAATTGATGAATTCTTTGATCGACAGAAAACTTTGTGGGGAAAGGAGAAAATGCTGGTTACCAACATTTTCTTTTTTTCCCTAGATGTTTTCTGAAGCCTTCTTTTTCAGGGTCGTTAAAACTCGGAACGTGTGGTAAAGTGTTGAACATTTTTCTTTGTATCACCTGATCCATCAGACCTTGGCAGTAAAGGACGAGATGTATTGGTTAGAATGGACAGTTTAAACTCAATACCGCACGACAAAAATTTTGCACTCTTCCATATTTAAAACAATTTTTAAAGCATTTTGCAAACGACAAATAACTATGGAAGGTGGCTCAGACTGAATGAATAGATACTTTTGGCTATTAGTAAATTTTTTGCATGTCCAAGGACCAGTCTACCTCATGATACAGTCTGTTGTTATACAAAATGGATTTCATGGATCAATGCATCCTCGTTAATCCAGTTCCGATGTATATTCCGTAAACTACATCCATCGCCCCTGGGTTATCTCGCGTATATTTTCTCGTTTTCATGAAATATTCATGAGGCATTTTGATTGGTAATCTCAGTTTTCAGTAAGAAAATTTAATCAATTTTTATCAACAACATGCCATCATTTCTATTTTTACCTCGTCTACAACCAGTCAAATCGATGAATGTAGTTTACGGAGTACATCGGAACTGGGTCAACGAGGATGACGTCACCACTGCTACATACCCGTAAGGACTGCAGCAGCACGCTGTATTTCTGAATATTTGCCTATATATACAAGGATTTATAATGTCTGCCCTGGATTGTCGTAAGGCAAATACCACAGAAATACCGGCGGCCGCCATATTCGTCGATAATGATGTGGGTTTTACCCGGTTTATTGATATTAATAGAAGAAATATGATTATTCTCCACTACAAGAGAGTATCGTTATGTTATCGACAAATTCGATTGGCTGTCGGGTGTAATTCGCAATCTTATGAATATTCCTAGAAACGACGGTTTCGCAGTTGAATGTCCCAAGGGTGATGAATGGTAATACTTCACATCTGGGTTAACGAGGGTGGGATCAATGATAATTACGTGATGATTTGCTTGGTATAATGCATCATGGAGATGCATTAAACACCTTTAACAGAAAACGGCTCAAATTTATTTGTCCTAGAATGAACAGTTTTGACCTTTTACAAGACGACAATTCTTTTATGCATACTGGAAGCATATGCGGGGGACAAATTAGTTCAAATGATAAAGCTCTTACTCAAAACGGTAAAAAAAAAAACATCATCAAAGTCGTTATCATCATCGTCATCGCCGTCATCATCATCATCATCAGCAGCAGCAGGAGCAGCGGCGTCTGTCACAACATTTGCACCAACAACAATTACAAAAACGATTAAAAACATCGTTTGAGAACATGATAGTTTAATATGGAGTTTCAGCATAGCCTGAACAGTAAAGAGATTAAATGATTTCAAAGCACGAAACTTTCTTCTCAATAACTCACATACAAACTTTGTAAGGCCCTAAAAAAAAACTAAGCAAGCTTTTAGCCACGATAGATTCATTTATTGATCAAAAGTGTACAAAAAGACAAGTCATTCAAAGATCTAAAAGTCTGTCACAATGAGAATTTCTTCCTCGGTAACAAATCGTAAAGACGTATCCGGAAATTATGACAATCCGATTATTACATTAGTTTAAAATTCATACGCTAATGGAATTAGTCCCTGGTTGTTCATGCTTTAGATACCGGGTAACCCTTGTAGCACTGAGCCTGGATTTAATTTCTTTTGCAGGAAATGTAGTTCAAGATCAGATTGCATAGAATGTACAGTCTGATCTTAGATCTACACTGTTATTTTTCCAGATAGTCTGACAAAAGAAACCTTGAAATTGCGACAATATCTGCATTTCTTGTACTGTCTGAGACTGTTCTTTTAATATATTTAGGTTTTTAACACTTTCAGGCCCAAACAGAACGTGCAGTCTGATTATGGATCTACATTGACCGCTTTCTCAGTTAACTCTTCACCACACAACTCCGAGTTTTAACGACCCTAAGGAAGTATCCTTTTGAAAACCTAGTGGGGAAAATGAGAAAATGCTGGTAACCAGAATTTTCTCCTTATCCAACAAGGTTTTCTACAATTTACAGTCAATTGCCGCGAAATAAAATAATTATGTCGTGTGCAAATGCTTTGAATTCGGACGGGCCTAAAATTTCATCGTTTGGTAAAGAGGAAAGGCGACAAGATAAGAATCTTTCTAAGTGTCAGTGGGTTGTATTTTCAATCGTCAGAAGAGGACGGATGTTTAATTGAGCCATGCTCTGTGAAAAGGGGACTTAATAAATAACAGTGATGAATGATACCAAGTGAGCCATCACGTAATTATGAATCCATGATAGCCACTTTTTTTTAACAACCAAGTGAATCATGAGGTAGAATGGTCATTTGACTGCGCAGGCTGACCTGGGTTGAAACTTTTCGCATGTGCAATAAGCCCCCTTTTCACAGAGCATGACTCATATATCCATGGCTTGTTTAAGAGTCAAGGGTTGATAAGGCAGATTTTATATCTTATTCTGAGTCTGACAGACATTTTATCTCTATAAGACAACTAATATTAACTTTTTTTCGCCTATAGACGACTTTATGTGTCTTACACCTGACCACTTCGGAAGACAGATTAGCGAAAGTAGAAATTACTCGTATCGATGAGAGGATTTGAAACAACGGATGGTTCCGTTGTTTTTTTTTTTCGGCGTAAATGAATGTACTGGCTTTTGACCTGCATTTTGGTGCTGATAACAAATGAATAAACAGGACTGTGTGATTGGTCAAAAATGTAGGCATGTTTATTTTAAGGGCCCCTGCCTATTTGCTGGCAAATTTACGCCGTCTTTCCTTTTAAAAGATATTTCTTGTTTCTAAGTTCAGCCAGATGGAGATTAATTTATAAATTCTGGCGTGTATCTCGGTACAATGCCTACTCGGGGCCTTCCTGTATTTAGATTTTTTTGTGGCCTACTACATGATATCCTTAACTACGCAACCCCGAGTTTTCCGACCTTGATGCAGAAGGCTTTTGAAAACATTGTGGAAAAAAAGAGAAAATGCTGGTAACCAGCATTGTTTTTCCTTTCCCCCCAAAGTTTTTTACCCTTTCAAAGATTTTTTCTCAATTATAGCGTCACTTAAATTGTCGTCTGCAAATGCTGACTTGGATAAGTCCAAAATTTTGTCGTTTGGTAGAGTTCAAAAAAGTATTATGGTAGAACATTTGTATTACCATAGTATTAAGGGAAAATGGATAAACGGGCAGAAACGAGGCACTTAAATTTCTTGTTATTTTCAACCGCTGAATTTTTTGTTAGATTCGTTTTAATTGATTTTTTAAATGTGTTTTTCGTAAATTTTCATCAAAGGGGGAAGGGGGGGGGGGGATTCCTTACTACCTTCATTACCATATACTAATATGATAGTTTCAAGAAAGCCAACCTCAAAAATATAGTTTGGTTAAGCCGAGTTAGTGTTTCAAATTTTAATGATATGAAATTTCTGAGGATGCAATTATAAAAGACTTGCTGTTTCCTATAACCCATGGCTTACCTCAAGTTCGTTATCAAAAACCGTGCAGACGTGAATTCATTGATATGCTGGGCCTAAATAATTCGAGAACCGTAATGGGCATATTTCTTAGAACTTTTCTTTTTGCGTAGAAAACAACCTCAATTGGTAATGGCTGAGTAAGATATGTTTCAAGTACATTTGTGTAGCCTACTAATTATCATTTAGGGTTTCTCGAAAGAAAATTCTTAAAGGAAAAGCAATAAAAAGGTGGCCAATAGTTGGCAAGGACGCCCTTATTGGAGAAGTTAGAGACTTATGTCCAGTTTATACCACAAGGTGGCGTTGTGGTACAAATGATATTACCTACACGTGCTGCTGGTCTTCCAACTTCAGTATAAGTATGATTGTAACGTTAAAACATATGAAAAGTTATATTTATGTCCAGTTTATGCGACAAGGGGGCGTTATGATGTGAATGATATTACTGTAGATATGTATTATTGGTCTTCCAACGTTAGTTTTAAGTATGATTGAAACTTTTCACATATGATCTTGTAGGAAGATTTAAGATACTGGTCATAAGCCATATAATGTATATTTTGAAAGGAAAAATATCGAATATTGAAGGAAAATGGTCTTTGACCACCCCATCCCCCTCTAAAAATGGGAGGATTCTTTTTACTACAAACGATATCTTTCGAGATATAGGCGAGAACATGCAAAACCATGATTTCCATTACTAAAACACTATTAACTCCTGAAGTTGAAGGACGTGTAAAATGACGTCACAAATGACATCACAAAATGATTATCTCAAACATGTGTAAGATAAGATAATTAGTAATGGGTAACAAGGGAGATAAAAAGCTACTCTAATCGTTAACCATAATAGGGATAAGCACAGCTTGCCGCGGACACTATTCACCAACCATTCTTAAGAACGTTCTTTGTCTTATTCTTCAAGATTTTCTGAATTTGAAAGTAACACACCCTTCTGATTGGCTAAACCAAATGGTTTAGCCAATCAGAAGTTGTGTTACTTTCAAATTTAGAAAATTCTGGAGAATAAGACCAAGAACGTTCTTAAGAAGGGTTGGTGAATACGGACCCTGACTGCACATAGCGTACATATCCGATCTTGGATCTTCACTGCCTGCTAGTTCGTTAAATATACCGGCGGAAACACCCTTACAATTGTACTGTTTTGCTTTCTTGTTTCCTGTTTGAGAAATTTCACTTATCCATTTAGCAATTAGGGGTTAAATGCTAGTCTCCATTCGGGGTGCAAGATGATTCCAAAATCCTGGTTACGCCTTTGCATAGATGTTTATTGGTTCCTTTTCCCCTAGGAGTATGCATATGAGTCATGCTCTTGCAAAAAGGGATTTAATGCATCTCCGTGATGTATTATACCAAGTAAGTCATCACATTATTATGGACCCATAAAAACCATCTTGTCTAACAACTGACGGGATCACGAGGTAGATTGGTCCTTAGACATGGAGAAAATTTACTAATAGCAAAAAGTGTCGATTCATGACAGCTTGCGAGAGATGTGAAGGCTAATATGAATCGATACTTTTTGCAAATTCATTAAACCCCTTTTCACATAGAATGGCTTATATATAGACAACAACACTAGCAGCATGGATTGATTGGGTAAATTTTACGTCCTGCGGGCGTTCAGGGGTAATTTACGTAACCCGGGGACAGTTTAGTCTTTTTTTTAAATCAGAAAAATGACGAAATTCCGTTTTAATGCCATTATCATATACTTGAGCGGCGCTCTGGTTTGGTTTGTATTGGAGTTTAACCCTTTACCACACAATCCCGACTTTTAACGACCCTGGGAAAGAGGCCTTTTGAAAACATTGTGGGAAACGACCCTGGGAAAGAGGCCTTTTGAAAACATTGCGGGAAAAGGAGAAAATGCTGGTAACCAGCATTTTCTCCTTTTCCCACAATATTTTCTACCCTTCCCAAAACAAGTTTTAATTTTTCATTCGAATTTATTTTGTCGTCTGCAAACGCTTTCAATTTGGACCTGTCTAAAATTTTGTCGTGTGGTAAAGAGTTAACAGCTCAGGACATATCATGGCGGTAAGTGACGCAACCATGTGTTTCCTGGCTTTCTCACACCAATGCTGACAAAACTTTCTTCCCAAAGCCATTGACTACTTCTCTCACATGCATCAGAGGTGAGAGGCGAAAAATCGCCGGAAAGAAAGTTTGCCTCAACCGGGTACCGAACTAGCAACCACCAGGTCTCGAGTCAGATACGCTAACTAGTGAGCGAGCGGCGCTCTGGGAAAAGGAAATATAACGCATCTTCGTAAAGCACTATATCAAGCCAGTCATTGCATAATGTTGGTCCATTTTGGCCATATCGTGGATTGGAAAGATCCTTCGATACGCAGAAAATTTATCACAAGCAAAAACGTTTCCATCTACGTCAGCCTGTGCGGACTGTTCAGGCTGACAAGAGTCAAAACTTTTTGCAGATGTATTAAATGCTTTGTTGTATACAATATGTAATCCTGACTATGTACACTTGTACTCGTTTAATAAAATATATGTTCTATTCTGTTCTGCATTAAAACCCCTTTCACAAAGCATGACCAACTTGAATTCAGATTTAAAGAAAAAAAAGCCATCTGCAATAACCCATCGACAGTGCATGAAGATTACGCTAAAAGACGAAATGACTCTCTAACAGTGAAGTTTCCTTTTGTAATATAGGCGTCTGCAGCAGATACACAAAACTGATTCTTGTAATGTTTAACCTATGTAACCTTTTCTTTTTAAATCATCAAGTCACAGGTTTTTGCTGTTTTTCACAAGCTGTATGTTCAAACCCCTTCTGACCTGGGCCGAAACATTTCGCTATTGGTCAATTTTCCGTATGTCCAAGGACCAGTCTACCTTATGATACAGACGATTTTTCGGAAAAAAAAAAAACCAGAAAAAAAAAGTGGCTATTATGAATCCATAATTATGTGATGGCTTGGCTGGATCATGGATCACGAAGATGCATTAAGCTCCCTTTTGCCAGAGCAGGGCTCAAATATAAAGACATCGATTTTTATAGTAGAAAAGATGAATTTGAGATCTTTAACATCGACCTAATAGTGTACATATATCAATCCTAGCCATATAATTAATGTTGAAAATGCCTGATTTCAAGCTCTGACAGGGAAAAATGATAATCATAAATCTCTTGGAATCTTAGTCTATGCCAGTGTTGTTTTGTTTATGGACTGATCCTTTTGTCCGACCGTTTATCTGTCCATCCAACCATCCATCAACTCATCAGCCATTTGTTCTACTTACCTGTCCACTTTACCTACCTACCTACCTACCTACCTTACTACCTTCCTACCTACCTACCTACCTACCTACCTACCTGTAGATCTACCTATCTACTTATTCACCTGCTACCGACCTTCCTACATTTACTTATTCACCAAGCCACCCACCTGCCTACCAACCCACCTACCCACGCAACGGATCTCGATCTCACTGTATACTAAAATAATTTTTTTTTAAAGAATTAACACAGTCGATCTATTTTCTATTATTGTTTCGTTACAGTCAAAGAAAGAAAACAGACATCTTTATTTCAATTAAACGTTGTCCATTGTGTGAATTAGTGTTTTTGGAAGTTCTCGAAATAGCCTGTACACTAGTTGGCTAAGTGGATGAAATACTCGTCTCTGTTAAATATTGAACAATTTTACCAAAAAAATGAAGAACATGCTTTTCAAAACTTCGTATGTCATCTCATAATTTAAGAATAGAAGCAGGACGCTATGAAAGGGTTAAAACTAAAAGAAATGAAAGGTATTGTTTTAAATGTAATACCTATGATATTGAGCATGAGTACCATTTAATTTTAATCTGTCCATTGAACACGGAATTAAAAAAAAAACATATATAAGAAAAAAATACTACATTAAAAAAAAAAAAAAAAAACCAAAAAAACAAAAAAACAAACAAACAAAAAAAAAAAACCAAGTTTTATAAAATTTTGTTATCTTATGTCAACAAAAAACCATAATGAAATAAGAAGACTAGCAGTATATGTAAAAAAGGCTTTAAAAAAAAGTTATAATGAAATAAGAAAATTAGCAGTATTTGTAAAAAAAGGCTTTATCATTTAGAGGTCTGTCGTAGGTCTACAGTATCTCTAATAAGTTCTTTCTATAAAGAAAACATTTACTACCAGTAACAATAATATAAATTTATTACAACTTCCATTTGAATACTATTCCATTGTTTCTTCGATATGATATGATTGTTGTTTCTCTGTGCACATATTTTTGTCAATATGTTACGATGAGTGTCTAGTATGTATTGTAATATTCCATATTCCATTTCTTTAGAAATAGATCGCATATTACCTTTTGAATCAACCCATGATCGAACGTGGCTATCATTTTATGTCATTTTTGTACTTTTTTTTTTGTGATGATGTACTGTATGTACAAGTCGTAATAAATCAAATCTAATCTATCAATGAAGCTGGGCCCAGTAGCCCGGTCTGTAGCCCACAGGGCTGGTAATCCAGGGATCGTGAGCTTGGATACTAGCTCGGTCAAGCTTTTTTAGAGAATTGATAATTGTCATTGATGGGGTTCATTCCTCTATTACCGCTGTAGATTGCTCTATAATGTTTAAATTTTTACCAAAAGACAAAAAATTAGACTTGTCCAAATTGAATGCATTTGCAGGCGACCAATAAAGAAATAGCTCAAATACCAGGATTTCTTTTTTTTTTTTTTTTTTTTGAAACGTTAGAAAACGATTAAGGAAAAGAAGAAGTGCTAGAACATTGCCAGCATTTTCTCCTTTTCCGAAAACGTTTTCGAAGGCTTCTTTCTAATGGTCCTTTAAACACAGAATTGGTTGGTAATGAATTAGATGGTTAAGCGGTCAGTGGCTTGGAAAAAATGTCAACCCCTTTCCTGCTACATAACTTAAATGAAACTTCCAAGTCGAAATTAAAAACTTAAATATTGTCATTTCAAAATTACTTTTTTTTGGAAAATATCTCCCTATCGGACAGTGTAGATCCAAGATCAGACTGCACGTTCTGTGCAGTCTGATCTTGATCTACGCTGTCCGCAAGAAGTCAGTGAGTCGCGCTTAGTAGCCTAGAGGGGTTAATTTTACTGGTAACAGAAATTCCAGCCGAGTTTATTTTCATTTTTGCACTTGGAGGCCATACACACAAAATATTAGCGAAAACTGAACAATTTGTGATGTCATAACTGATACAGCAAAAAAAAGAAGACAGGTAAGTAATAGGCTTAGTTGCTGAAACGAAACATTTTTGGTTGTAGGAAAACTGCCCTCCGGAAATTTGCCCCCGGAAGTGTGCCCCCAGGAAATCTGCCCCCTAGGAAAATTGCCCCCCCCACCGGAAAACTGCCCCCGCCCATACTTTCATGCATATTTCTTGTTCTACAAAAAAAAAAAACTATTTCGGCTCATATACAAGCATCATCAGGCGGCGAGGACAAGTTCTATCAAAAAGATAGAATTGCCATAGATATCCCCGCTTTATTATTTTTTGAATAATCTTATTTTATTGTTTTAGTTCTAATACTGTAATGGAACCATTAAAGAAAATAAATACACAAAGAAATATGAGCACTTTTCAAGAACGATATGGTGCATCTACCTTTTTGGTTTTTTTTCCTTTCGTTTATTTATAATTCAGGGCATCTTTTTGTTTTTATTGGGCAATATACACATTTTTTTTCCTTTTTCAGTTCTACCATCTTTACGTTATATTTACAGCGCATTTTTAAATGTTAACAGTACAGTTTGAAGCGCAAAATGTTTTATGGTAAATACATAAAAGCAACCAGTTAGCTTTAATATGATTATACCTTTCAAAGGAATCATTTTTCCTTCACAGGTTTAAATCTTTCGAAGAGAATCTTAATGTCTCGAGAAATGTGCATTCATTTGGAATAAATTCAGTCAATTGAAATGAAATGCATTAAAATAATAATCAACAACATCAGCATCAGTATCACATTGTTAAAAATTTCCGGAGGGGCAGTTTTCCCAGGGGGCGCAGATTTCCAGGGGGCAGGTTTCAGGGTGCAGTTTTCCTGATACCAGCATTTTTGACTCGTCTAATTTTGCGTTAACGCTACACAGATTAATGTTTTTGGAAGACAAAGGAGAATTTTCCGACTTGATATGGCTGAAAAGGGTGATGAAAACTGGAAAACATTATACAGTTAGTGGCCCAGCCACTCGTGAAAATATTACCGATGATGTTCACTCGATGAAATAAATTTCAATCTTTCACCAAAAAAATATCCTCTCTATCTAGAAAATGTCAACTGGTAATTTTGTGTAAATTAACCAATCTCCCGTCATGATAATCTATTACATAATTTACATTTGTAAATACGTCTTTTATCTCTTTGATAATCATAATGGCGGATAGAGATGTATCTTATTTGCAAACCTCTCGGTAATATTTGTTATCGCCTTAAATTATCATGAAAGTGTAGGGTCTATTCTGTACGTCTGACCTTTTGCGGACAGTGTAGATCAAGATCAGACCGCACTGATCCTATTTTTGTGAGATATTACAACAAATAGAGCCATGTAATTCCAACTGATGAGCTTTCTGAAAAAAAACAAAAAACACATAATTATACCTTTAATTTACTATACAAATACATATACCATTATTACGCCCCCGCATTTGAAAGTTTTTGAAAACATTGAACATTGTTAACTCTTTAATACACAATCCCGACTTTTAACGACCCTGTGATAGAAGCCTTTTGAAAACATTGCGGGAAAAGGAGAAAATGCTGGTAACCAGCATTTTCTCCTTTTCCCACAATGCTTTCTACCCATCCCAAAACAAATTTCATTTCTTTTTTTCAATCACATTTATTGTCGTCTGCAAATGCTTTCAATTTGGACCTGCCTAAAAATTTTGTCATTTGGTAAAGAGTTAAAGGAGTAGTAGCTTACGACAAACAACTCTGGTAACCAACATTTTTCTCCTTTTACCACAGTTTTTTCTATCCATTTAAGACAAATTCCATTGTTGTTTCCATATTTTTATCGGCCATCTGCAAATGCTTTCGATACGCATGAGTCTGCAACCTTGTCGTCTGCTGGTATATTAAACCTGAAATGATCCGTCACTAGAGAAAGAGACCTCTTAGGACCCAGGAAAATCAAACTCTAGTGACACAAACAAAATATAAGCCATGCTCTATGAAAAGGGGGCTTAATACATCTCCGTGATGCACGGTTCTAAGCAAGACATCGCGTAATTAGGGATCCATAAAATCCATTTTGTCTAACAACCGACTAAACCATGAGGTAGACTGGTCCTTTGACTTGAAGAAAATTGACCGAAAGCAAAAAGTTTCAGTCCTGGTCGGCCTGCGCGGACTGCGATACTTTTTGCAGATGCATTAATCCCCCTTTTCACAGAGCATAGCTTAAATAATTCAAGAAAAAGATCGGAGGGGTGAATTCACCCCCAAAATGTTTCCGAAAGCTGTTCATTACACGGATGAAAAAAGGAATTGCGTTTGGCCTGTGATTGTTAAAGGACCTGAATTACTGAAATAAAACCTGAAGCAGAAGAGGAATTGTTTGTGCCAATGAATATTTTTTGATAGTTTGGATATATATATTTTTTTTTTTTTCTCTTTTTTTTTGTTATGGGGGCGGGTCTGAAAACATTGTGAGAAAAGGAAAACCTAATTGCAACAAGCACTTGTCCCCTCTCCAACAATGTTTTCAAAAACTGCATGTGTTAATTTCTACTACAGTATGAAAATAGCCTTCCGATCTAAAAATCTAAATATAGAACAGGACATAAAAATGAACCAGGCTCAGTGAAAAGGGTGCCTACTACATCTGCAAAAGGAATCGACCCAGGTCAGCCTGCGCAGTCCGCGCAGGCTGACCTGGGCCGAAACTTTTCGCTATTGGTCAATTTTCTGTATGTCGAAGGACCAGTCTACCTTATGATTGTAAAAAAAAAAAAAAAAAATGTGACTGTTATGGATCCATAATTATGTAATGGCTTGATTGGTATAATGCATCACAGAGATACATAAAGGCGCCTTTTGCCGGAGCATGGCTCATGTTATTGTATTCAACAGGCAGAATGTGAGCCATGCTTTGGCAAAAGGGTGTTTAATGCATTACTGTGATGCGTTATACCGAGCGAGTCATCATAATACTTACTGATTCATAAAACCCATTTAGTGTAACAATCGACCGGATCGTGAAGTACGCTGGTCTTTTGACATGCGGAAAATTGAACAGTGGTAAAAAGCTTCGACCCAGGGCAGCCTTCGTGGACTGCGCAGACTGACCTGAATCGATACTTTTGTAGGTGCATTAGGTCCTCTTTCACAGATCATGGCCCATATTCAGGTAAATCACAGTGTAGAGTGTAGACCCAAATTCAGGCAGTATTTTTGTCATTCAAATAGTCTCGTTTTGATTTAGGAAGACTGTTTAAGTATCCTATTGGATGACGCAAGCGAAGAGATTTAGCATGTTATGCAGGTCTAAATTTCAAACATTCGATAGGGGAACTTATTTCATTGTGAACAATACAACTGAGCCATGCTCTGGGAAAAAGGGGGCTTAATGTATCTCCGTGGTACATGATACTAGGCAAGTGATCACATGATCATGTATCCATAAAATCCATTCTGTCTAACTACTGACTGAATCATGAAGTAAACTGGTCCTTTGACATACAGAAAAAACTGACCAATAGCGAAAAGTTTCGGCCCAGGTCAGCCTGCGCGGACTGCGCAGGCTGACCTGGGTCGATACTTTTCGCAGATGCATTGAGCCCCCTTTTTATTGAGCATGGCTCAACTGTATTTCATCTTGCAATATCCAAGGAGCACTGTTTGACGGCACTTTGAAATTATCAGGCACCGTAATTACAGTTTGTTTCTAGCTAAATCATGTTCTTAATATTGAAGAACGGTTTCTGTAATACTTCTATTCATGTGGACAATTCAAATTAGCCGACAGTGTTCAATGCTCATTTCTCGACAGATATTGCTGTTGTAAGACGAATTCAAATTCGAGACGATTTCAATTAAGATAGCAATTTGAAATCGAAGTCTGATTTTACAACTGTTTGCACTCTTCTTAATTTCACAGAAAAGAAAAATGCTTTAAAACAATCAACATTCTTACTGAATAACCATAAGGTCGTAGGCAACTCTTGTTTGGATGTCGATGTCGTAGTGAAATTTCGCTATGGGCTCTCGCTCTAGAGTGACTTTTAATGGTGGGAAGGTTTATTCTTACATCTACCCAACATTACTCATACATTCCCCCTTTCCCCGCGGCCTCGCTCTTGAACAAGACAAAATCAAAGGTGAGATGGTAGAACTCTAGGAAAAGACTTTCGGGGCAACTCTCACTCTAGGACATGACCTCCGACGGAGAGGTATGTCTCATCTCATTCTCATTTAGCCTAACTCACAAGCAAGACTACAAGAATACGGCTGACTCGAGAGCAAAATAGCCGGGGTAAGTCTCACTTAGGAAAATGGCTTTCAAGATGAGTCTCAAGCTACAGAATGACTTCCACTGTAAGTCAACCTCCATTATCTCCGGGGAGCCTCATTCTAAAGCATGACTTCGGTTGTACGCCTAACTTTAGAGCATAACGTCCGGGATAAGTCTAACGCTAGAGCAGCTCTAGATCACGACTTCCGGAGAGCCTTACACTAGAGCATGACTTCCGGGTAAGTCTTCCTCTATGGCATGATTTCCAGAGAGCCTCACTCTACAGCATGACTTCCGGGTGAGTCTACTTCTACGGCATGACTTCCGGGGAGCCTCACTCTAGAGAATGACTTCCAGAGTAAATCTTCCTCTAGATCAAGACTTCCTGGGTTAGTCTAAGTAAAGAACATAACTTTCGGGGTAAATCTCTCTCTACAATATAACCTCCGCGATAAGTTTACCCCAGAGCATGATTTACCGGTAGGTGTCTGTTATGGGTAAAGTCTTAATCCGCGTCACGGGATGGAGAAAAATAGCACTGAACTATTTTTACTTTCTAATTACAAATTAGACCAAGAATGCAATTAAGAATGGTTGGTGAAACTTCTCTATATATAGATACACATGTATTTGAGCCAAGCTCTGGTAAAAGGGGGCTTAATGCATTTCGTGATCCAAGATACCAAGCAAGACATCATTTAATAATGGATTCATAAATCTATTTTGTCTAACAACCGACTGAATGATGAGGTAAACTGGTCCTTGGACAAGAAGAAAATTGACCAATAGCAAAAAGTGTCAGCCAAGGTCAGCCGGCGCGAACTGCGCAGGCTCAGACCTGGGTGGATACTTTTTGCAGATACATTAAGCGCTCTTTTCAGGCTCAGAGTAAGACTAATATATATATAGGATACCCTTGGAGACTTTTTCTTTTTTGAAGAATCAGTCTTTGTTTCCTCCGTAGGGTCCGGTATTTATTGGCCGTATAAATACCTAGCAATTTCGTTTTTTCCCCAATATTTTCAAAAAGACAACAGCAGTTGTCTGTAGGAAGAAATGTGCTAACTCTTTTCCACTAGACCAAATTTCAAACCCATCCAATGCATAACTGGTGCAGACCACAAAATAAATGTGTTTTAAATAACTTTATTTTCTCTGAAATCATTTGGAGGGGGGGAAAGGGGAAATGCTGGTTACCAGCATTTTCTCTTTTTCATCCACAATGTTTTCCAAAGTCTTCTTCTCTAGAGTCGTTAAAGTCGAGCCTTGGTAACTTAGTCGGTAGCGTATAGGACTTTATAACAGGGGGTCGCTGATTCGATCCCCGGCTTGGCCGATTTCTTTCCGAGGATTGATGATAGCCATTGAGACACGATTCATTCCTCTCTCACCGCTGACTATTGTTTCGCAGATGGTTATATGGAAAAGCAGCCTGTGGCTTGGCAAGAATACTGTGCATAGTAGGTAAAAGAAACTGCAGGAATACGTGGCTACTGCACTTGCCACCGCGATATAACTGAAAAAAATGATGAAAACGGCGTTAAACACCATACAATTAATCAACCCTTTCCCAAACGACAAATTTTGGACTGGTCCAAATTGAAAGAGTTTGCAGACAACAATTTTAAATTTGATGAAAATGACAGAAAGTTATCAAAAAGAGTAGAAAACACTGTGGGAAAAGGAGAAATTGCTCGTTACGAGCAATTTCTCCTTTTCCCACGGTGTTTTCAAAAGACTTGTACAGCAGACATGTGAAAACCAGGGCTTGTTTGGGAAAGGGTTAAACACGTGCTTGTCTAGTAAAAGGTAAATGACGGTTGAATCCATTTTGACCATAGCTGATGATCTATAACGCTTCTGTAACTTTATACCATTTATTTTACTAAATATAAACGTCGGATCAATTAAAGTACCCGCAGTCTATTTGTCAAACACTTATTGAATATGTTTGCCCACTCATGATAAAATGAACAATTTTCGGACAATTCGGGGAAAAAAGAGCTGTTTAAAGAGGAAATTGTAAAGGATTATATGAGCACAAAATAAACTGTATACACGTATAAAACATTACGAGACAAACAAGAAATCATTGCGGTCAATAGAGACATTATTCGTAGAGTGGCATCTACTCTATTTGTAACTATTTCAATCGGCGTTTGGGAGCGTTTAATAGTTAAGTCAGCAAAGGCATAGGAGCCTTAAACGGTTTAGCAAGTGCCTGGGCCTTACAACGAGTAAACATTTCATTCTTAACCTCTAAGCTGCTAAGCGCGACTTACTGACCTTTTGCGGACATTGTAGATCAAGATCAGACTTCACAGAACGTGCAGTCTGATCTTGATCCACATTGTCCGATAAAGAGATATTTTCTCCAATACACAAGTTCGACAAAAATATCATTCGGGTTTTTACTATCGGCTTGAAAGATTTATTTGACTTTTATGGCAGAATAAGGGTTAAGACAATACTAGGTAATCAATCTTATGGCCGCCCTCGCAGTCTTCTCTTAGGACATATGCAGGCGAGGTTGGAGGCAAAATCATGTCTGACAAAAGTGTGTCTAATGACTTTTCTGTTCACAGCAGTATTTCATTTATGCAGCGGCAAGTGCTCGTATCAACGCGATTTCATAGTCTCTATAGGCATCGTCACTCTTAGCATCCTCTCAAAGCAAGCCCCTGGCTGCTTTTCCACTACCACAAAGTCGAAACGATATTTGGTGGATACTGTTGCATTGACTGTCGTCAATCCTTGAAAAAGGTTTAGGCCAATCTGCGTTTTAAACAATTGAAATATCAAATGCTTTCCTCGACAAAAAGCAAACACGTGAAACTTTAGCATAACTATAGACAGAAATCCTTAACCTGTTAAATAAGTGAGTTGAAACTTTAAATCATATAGTAAAAAACACAAATTTTGCTATTTCATAGGAATTTTGTTTTTTTTTTTTTTGGGGGGGGGGGAGTTGAAAAATATCTCATTATCAGACAGTGTAGATCTAAGACCAGACTGCACGTTCTGTGCAGTCTGAGCTTGATATACATTAACCGCAAGAGGTCATTGAGTCGCGCATAGCAACCTAAGGGTTACGATGTATTGATGTGGTCAATTTCAGGCGAGGAAATACGGTTGATTCTTTTGTTTACACCCCTCAGATTGGTAAATACGACACCTAAGCTAAATTTCAAGATGGGCATTCTGATCAGCTTATCCCATTACCACACAATCCCTACTTTAAACGACCCTGAAATGGAAGGCCTTGGGAATCATTGTGGGAAAAAGAGAAAATGCTGGTAACCAGCATTTTCTACTTTTCCCACAATGATTTCCACCCAATCAAAGGCAGACATCATCATTTGAACAACATTTATTTTGTCGTCTGCAAATGCTTTCAATTTGGTTGAGTCCAAAATTTTGCCGTTTGGTAAAGAGTTAAGTAGTCTTGGTCCCAAACTGTTTTTGGAATGGTTGATTTATAATCGTCTTGGTAAGGTTAAAAAATACATAAAATCTCATCAACACATTGTGTGAAGGACTCAAAGAATTTCTTAGCATTTGCAGACCTTCTGAAATAATTTTTCTGTGCCCAAACATAGTAATTTACAAAGAATGAATTGCAGACCAGTCTGACAGATTAACTATCAGGAACGGTGATCGTGAAAATAACACAGCGTATAAATGCTGTCATATCATGGCAGGAAAAACACACAAAAACAGTCATTGGCAGCGAAAAGATATATTTAATTTTTAGTTCAAAATTCAAATATCAGAATAATATACATGAGCAATGCTCTTTCCAAAGGGAACTTAATGCATCTGCAAAAAGTATCGACCAAGGTCAGCCTACGCAGTCTGCGCAGGCTGACGGGGGCCGAAACTTTTTGCTTTTTGTCAATTCTCTGAATGGCAAAAGACCAGTCTACCTCATGATTGAGTAGGCTCTTATACAAAATGAATTTTATGGATGCATAGTGATAAGATGACTTACTTGGTATTAAGCATTACGGAGATCCATTACGCCCCCTTTTGCCAGAGCATGGCTCATATATATTTGATAATGCAACATAAAAAGCGCTTTCCCTTCAGGCACAAAACTACTGAAACCTCTCGTTGGTGTAAACAGCCATCAAGGGTCTTTCGCATTTACTCTTTAACATAGAATCCCGTGGTTTAACGACCACGTGAAATACTTGGCATTTAGAAACATTGTGGGAAAAGAAGAGAATTCTGGTAACCTGCTCTTGCTTTCTGCATGTCCAAGGACCAGTTTGCTTCATTATTCAATCTGTTGTAAGACAAAATTGACGCTATGAATCCATGATCATGTAATGGCTTGCTTGCTATCATGCATCACGAAGATGCATTAAGCCCTCTTTTGCCAGAGAATGACTCTAGTATAATAGCAAGTGAGAGTAATGTTCATTACAAGTACCTTTTTCTTAAGCTACAATTTTTTCGTTCATGAGAAATAAATGGAGGAGGGCTTCAAAATAATATTTCTACTGTCAATATGTTGTTGTCTTCTGAAACTTGGTGCAATTTTGGAATTTCTTTAGAACTATTTCGTTGCTATTATCACAGACAGAAAAAATGGGCCACAGCCGTGATTTTCCGAAGGGAAGTTGTGTTTGTTTAGGAATAGCAAAAACATTTCATTAGCCATGATATCATTACCTGTTCGAAGGCAAATTCGAGATACCTTTGAATCTACCAGGCGACATTTTTTGGATTGTTTGGTAATGAGCTTTTCATTGTTAAAAAAATAGCAAAGGGCCGTTGATATTCTGACTTTTACTTCTGAAGATTCGTAAACGTACGAAAAGGTTACCGTTTTGACACTCAAAAGGGTTTGACCGGATACGATGCACTATCTCATGTCAGCTAGCGGACATTACAAACACACTTCCGCTCTTGGCACTGTGTAAACACGCACACAATCGGAACTGGATTTGAAACGTCACGCCATAACTGACAGACGTAAGAATCATTTTATAGATTTATAAACTCTTAACACTTGTACAGACGACGAAATTTTAGGCTTGTCCAAACTGAAACCATCTGAAGACGACTACTAATGCATAGCTTAAACGGAGGGAAATATAATGGAATCAGAAGAAAATGCTAGTTACCCTATCGTAGACAACTCCCATTATTTGAGCCATAAATTATTTGTCATCTGCAAAGGCTTTCAGTTTGGAAGAGTCTAAAGTTCTGTCTTCTGGTAACTGAAGAAATTCAATAGCCTTGGAAACAAATATGGAGCAGATGACTTCTCCAAAACGTCCTTATAACGAATAAACGTTCGTAACGCTTTCCTAAAGAATTACATATTTTTACAAAACTGTGAAAGAAGCCAAAACATAGTTGGAAAAAGGAAAAAATGCTGGTGACCAGCCTTTTTTGATTTTCCCACAATTTTTCTACCCTGTCAGAAATCTTAAGTTCAATTGAAAGCATTTCAAATAAGTCATTTGCAAATGCTTTCAAGAGTTCAAAGTTTCATGTTTGGGAAAGGGTTAAAATGAACACGCTTATGGTTATATTTATATGGTTAATTACATGTATACATTCGCACACACCCGCAAAAAGATTAAACTGCTTATTATGACCCGTTTTTACCTGTTTCTTCATATTTTTAACCCTTATCCTGCTAATTACTGAAATAAAACTTCCTAGACGATAGTAAAAACCCGAATAATGATATTTAAAACTTTGCCTCTTTGGAGAACAATACCTCCTTATAGGACAGTGTAGATCCAAGATCAGACTGCACGTTCTGTGCAGTCTGATCTTGATCTACACTGTCCGCAAAAGGTCAGTGAGTGGCGCTTAGCAGCTTAACCGTTTCCCAAATGACAAATTTTGGACTGGTCCAAATTGAAAGAGTTTGCAGACAACAATTTTAAATTTGATGAAAATGGCAGAAAGATCTCAAAAAGGGTAGAAAACACTGTAGGAAAAGGAGAAATTGCTCGTTACAAGTAATTTCTCCTTTTCCCACGGTGTTTTCAAAAGACTTGTACTGCAGACACGTGAAAACCAGGGTTTGTTTGGGAAAGGGTTAAACAGATATCGGCTGCAAGACATAGGGAAAACAGCCGTCTGAGGTGGGTGTCTTTATAATGTTGCTATTTTTGAAACGTTGTTTGTCTGGTTCGAGACGTTGGTATTATTAACCGGAACCACCCAGAAATATCTAAGACTAATTACAAAACCAATTAAGCTGATGAATTTCAAATTCCGTACATTCACCTTGGCTTTTGTCACGATCTTTTTATCGTCGTTCTTGTCGGAAATCTGATTAGCTGCTGGACTGCTGAATAAACGACTTGAACATTTTTTCTGTTGAAGAAGAATCAGGTGGAACTTAGAAGTGCCGAGTATGCACTTTGCAGTCTGATCTTGATCTACATTGTCCGTAAATACAACAAGTGTACCTCTTGATGTCCCTAGAAATAGATTCACTTCAGTAGTTCTCAAAAGTCTATGTAATGAGCAAACCGAACTCTCGTAAACGCCAACTCTTCATCAAACGACAAAATTATAGACTTGTCAAAATCGCCAGCTTTTGCAGAAAACAGATCAAGTATGTCCCAGATAATAGGACTGGTCTTTGAAATGCTTAAAAAACGTTGTGAGTAAAAAGAGACAATGCTGGTTACCAGCGTTTTCTTTTTTTTTTCACATAGTTTTCAAACGCCTTTTCATCGGGCTTGTTAAAAGACATGAATCACTGTTTGATGAGCAGGTAATTTTAGCGTTCATAAATTCAAACAAGAAAGGTGCGGACGAAACGCGTGGGTTTTTCTTTTATTTTAATCTTTGTCACCAACAACGATGTCTTTGAAATAAAATGTATCGTCAGTCTGTCATTTAAGCCTCGTACATAAGACGTGGACATATTCCATTAAGTCCTCGTACGTAAGATGCGGACAGATTCCGCTCAAGGTCCGGTTCATCGACATTAACCCTTAATCATATCCTGAATCTATTGTAAGCTTAAAACTGGTTAAATGTCGAGCGGATGGAAATCTAGCTGACCTTAGGATAAAACTGGCACAATGGTTTCAGTCGTTGAAGGGTATTACCGGTCACGTAAATTTGAAACGAATTAATGTCTTCGCAGATACTGGAGGTGTACAAAACGATTACTTAAAGGACTCTATAGACCGACGAGGTCTCTGTGTAGGAACCCATTCAATTTCAGAATGTACTGCCTCAGTCTACTACGTCCAACAAAAATCATGAAATTGCTTCATGGACTTGCCATTGTTTAACTTGTGTATATAAAACGGTAAATTATTTATTTTTTTTTCTAAAACGGCCATCTATTATTATGCAATTTTGTCCCATCGACTTCAGAAAAGTGCTAGATGTATACTAGTGCTAGATGGCACTGAAACAGTTTGCCCGTACATGGTTGTCGACACGTACTGAACTGGTAACATCGCCAAACGGAGAGCCTACATGCACGTAAATCGGCGATATCGCCGAGCAGAGACCCTTAATGCACGTTAGCCAGAAATATCGCCATGCCGAGAGCATACCCGAGCGTAAACTAGTGATATCGCCTTGCGGAGAGCTTAAACGCATGTAAAACGGCCATAACGTCCCTTGACATTGCCGGAGTCTGTTTAGTACTAAAAAATCCCGAGCGCTTAAGAAACATAAATGTATTTGAGCCATGCTCTGTGAAAAGAAGGCTTAATGCATCTGCGAAACGTATCGACCCAGGTCAGCCTGCGCAGTCCGCGCCGGCTGATCTGAGCCAAAACTTTTCGCTGTTGGTCATTTTTTACGTGTCAAGGACCATTCTACCTCATTGTTTCGACGATGGTTATGTGGGAAAGCAGCCAGTGGCTTGGAAAGAATATTTTGCGGAGTACTGGTAAAAGAAACTCCAGGAAAGCACGGACAGGTGCACTGGCCGCCGTGATATAACTGAAATAATGTTGAAAACGGCGTTAAACACCATACAATCAATCAATCAACCATTCTACCTCATAATACAGTTCGTTCTTAAAAAAGTGGCTATTATTGATCCATAATTATGTGATTGCTTTCTGGGTATCATGCATAACGGAGATGCATTAAGCCCCCTTTTGGTAGAGCATGACTCATTTGATTTGTAAGATTCTATCTGACTTTTATAGTCTCTAATACAATTACGTCACTTGTATGTTTTACGACGTTGAGAGACTCGATTGTTTCGCCAAAAGTCTCGTTAGCAGTTGTTCGGAGTCCAATTGGTGTCATGCGTCACACATTTTGATTTTGCCATATAACGAAAACCTACTTCCATAAACCTTATTCTACTAAATGAGTGAAATTAGACTTTCAAACCGATGGGAAAAACTCAAATGTTGCTAATTTAAAGGTATTTCCTGGGGAAAAGGTATCTCCTAATTGGACAGTGTAGGTCAAAGATCAGGCTGTACGTTCCGTGCTGTCTAGTTTTGATCTACATTGTCCGCAAAAGGTCCTTGAGTTGCGCTTAGCAGCCTACGGGATAAAACGAAATTCTAATTCGTAACACGATTTTGTCCCGAGAAAAACGAAATAATAATACGTTTTAAAGAAATGCTAGTTTGATTAATCATGTAAAGTACTAATTCGTTTTGTTGAAATGCTATATTACCAGACAAAGAAATGGGTATGTTTAGAACACTCGTTTAGTTTTCTCCCATGGCTAAGAATTCACTGTATATGATCGGAGCATTATTTCGTTTTATCGAAATAGGATTTCATTTAACGAATTAATAAATCGTTAAAATGATTTGTTGGGGGTTTGATGCATCTGCAAAATGTATCGATTCAGGTCGGCCTGCGCAGATCGCGCAGGCTGACATAAGTCAAAACTTTTTGCTAGTGGTATGTCAAAGAACCAGTCTACCTATTGATTCAGTCAATTGTTGGAAAATGGATTTTTATTAATCCAAATTCATGTGATGTCTTGCTTGGTACAATGCATAACAGAGATGCATGGCTCTGTTCATTTTATCCAATTAGTATCTTGTTATGATGAAATAAAAAATGTCTCGCACATGGCACCTTTGGGGCTCCGTACAATTGCGGGTTTAGTTTTTTATTACTTTTGTTTATCGACAGAAGGAAAAAAAAAATGTTGACGTGCAACTTTGTGTTCGCAAACAACTGCAACTACACACTATAAATTACTGTTTCTGGCGTTGGTAAGAGTTACGTGTTGGCAGATTTCCGTGGGAATATGATAACAGGCGACAGATAAATAGTACAGATGACTTCCCTTTGTCTCAACTCTTTACCAAACGAACAATTTCAGACTAGTCCGAACTGAAAACAATTGCAGACGAAAAATTCAAATGACGGGATTTTGTATCAGAAAGAATTGAAGGCATTGTGGAAAAAGGAAAAAGGCTGGTTACCAGCTTTTTTTTTCCAATAATACTGTCAAACGCTTTCTTTGCCAGGGTCGTTAAAACAACGATCTGTTTAATAAAGGATTCTCTATGGCTTACTGGTGTTGGAATTGTAATCTGGAAGTCTTCAGGTCTATTCCCGCTGGTTTCGAAGTAATGATTTTGTGCTTTGGCAAGGTACAGCAGAGCCCCAACCTTATTAGTGGTGAAACCACGGAATAGTGAAGATATGGATAGCAGTATGCCGCCTTGATCTGACTGAAGTACTATTGAAAGCGGCGTAAAAACAAAAAAGAAATTGATTTACGTAAAGGCAAGGCCCCATGTTCCCTGATGCTAAGATCTGTGAAATATTAACACGTGATCCGAAACTGTCGCAGTTTTGAAGGAGTCATACCTTGCCTTGCCAGGCACAAATTTGGCGCAATAGACTTTGTAAAATGGTGGGCTTCCCCCTGCAGACAAGGGAAAGTATAATTGGGGAATGGATTAGAATGACAGACCATAAAGTCAGAACCTTCGATATTAGCCCACTGTTTACAATCCATTAGTAAATGAGACTAATTAAGCGCTATCAACAGTTCATATCGGCCATTTTATTTTCCAACATGTACAGACAATTTAGTGACAATTGATAACAATTGCCGACCAGATACTGACAAGGCACTTGTTAAACATTGTAATCTTTATGTATCATTTTTCATTGATGTTTTACAATCGGTGGTTTTATTAGACAGTGTTATTTGACAACAGGCAGAGTTTTTAGCAAATATGACAGAGCTAGTCAAGATTACATTTCTGTTGTTACAGGAAATAAGGTTATTCGTGAAAATAAAAAAAAAGATCTTATTTTCGGTGTTTGTATAGGAGCATTGCTCTGTGAAAACAGTGCTTAATGCATTTCCGTGATGCATGATACAAGCAAGTCATCACATAATTCGGGATCCATGAAATCCATTTTGTCTAACATCCGACTGAATCATGGGGTTACTGGTGCCTTGACATGCAGAAATTGAATAATAGCGAGAACAAAAAAATTCTGCCCGGGTCAGCCTGTACGGACTGCCTATGCTGACTTGAGTCGATACTTTTGGCAGATGCATTAAACCCTCTTTTCACAGAGCATGGCTCATAATTTATGTTTTAAGTTGTTCTCAACCACATTCAATTTTGTCCTAACCCTTTACCAAACAGTCCAGAGTTTTTATTATCCTAATAAAAATGTCTTTTGAAAACATTGTGGGGAAAGAAGCGAATGCTAGGGTATTTATTGCACCAGAAAAAAACTATGACAAATCTAGATTAGTATTTTGGGGCAATAAAACTTGGCTTTTATTTAGCGGCTTTACTGAGATTCCCCCAAATGACCAGAAAATGTAAATCCTCTCAGTGGTAGCAGGGAGCCTATTCACTCTTGCTTATTCGCGATGACTCGTTCCTCTCATCTGTCCTCTACTTGCATGTAGTTTAACCCTTTACCTTACAATCCCGAGTTTTAACGACCCTGAGCAAGAGACCTTTTGAAAACATTGTGGGAAAAGAAGAAAATGCTGGTAAGCAGCATTTTCTCCTTTTCCCACAATGTTATCTAGTTTATCTGATACAAAGCCAATTAGTCGTGCCATACTTATTTTGTCGTCTGCAAGTGCTTTCGAATCGGACCCGTCTATAATTTTGTCGTTTGGTATAGAGTTAAAAAAGGCCTATGCATTGTGATCGAATGGAAGATAAGAAAAAAAGTCATTGTCATATTATCTCATTATCTAATTGCAAACAAAACTCCATCTGCATTGTCGCAGAAATTCGCCGTCGGTATTGTATAATCACTTAAAATTTATCATCGGTTCTGTAGGGCTTATAAGCTCTGTCTGTCTGTCTGTCTGTCTCAGCTCACCATGAGCTGGCAGTTTCAGAAAAAGTATCTCCGCTCGATTAAAAGTACTTTTATTTTTCTCCGTCATGGACTTTGAATGACATGCAAATCAACACTGGTAAACTTGTAATGTTTCCTCAGCTCTGAAATTGCGTTTTTATTCTGGATTTTTTTTTTTATTCTTTTGTTTCTCATGGAAGGATGAATAATGAATAACATCATCATGAAACGACCCCTTCGCTATAACGTGTTGCCTCACATGCTAAATGTAGTCCCTCATCTTGTCTGAAGAATAGAGAACTTTTTGAAGAAGGTCCATAGCCAGGCGGACGACCGGAAGCCCGGGCTTCAATATTAACCATCAAAGCGTCAAATAAACGAATGCGCAAAAATGGTTTGTTTGATTGTTTTTATTGGAGTTTAACGCCGTTTTAACAGCTTAAGCCATATCACGGTGGTCAGTGCACCTACGCATGTATTTCCTGGCTTTCTAACATTAGTACTGATATAACTTTCTTTCCAAGCCACAGACTACTTTTCTCACATGCATCAGAGGTGAAAGGCGAAAAATCGCCGGTTAGAAAATTTGCTTCAACCGGTTATCGAACCCGCAACCACCGGGTCAGAAGTCAGATACGCTGACGTCTGAGCTATCCGGTCAGGCAAGAAGAATGGTACATGTTGAACGAACAGAAATAAGGACAACTAGTATCTAGTAAGTGATTTAGGAATAATTGAATGGAATAGAAGGGCACTTCTGTAATCTAGAATCGAAATTGTGCTGGAATGTGAGAAATCTTTTTTGCAATAAGGGACAACATGGGGTAGGGGGATCTCAGCCCTGTACATAACTAACGGCAAATTGCCTTGTCGTTTACAAATTCCTTTTTACCGGAAGAACGTAGGCACTCGTACACGTGCACGTAGACTATTGTGTTTGTGGTGAAGACGTCACTTCATTATTAGAAATAATCAAGAGAAATAATCTGACCATCACCATTTAGAAAGACGGGTTCTCGTGCATACATAAATAAAGACTATAAAACGTCTTATGCTGGAACCATACCTATAATTAGAAGGGGGAGTGGGGGAAAGAAGGAGTTTTGGTAATATCTCGGTATAGTCCGGTGTTTAATTTAAAAGATCGATCATTACAAATGCCCCGTAATTTAGCAGCCGCCTCTCAGACATCTAGACACCGGACTGTAGAATTTTAAAGCAATGCTTACCCTGTAGTAATTGTAGTAATCTATTATCTTTATGCTGCTATGCGCGGCTGACTGGCCTTTTGTTGGACAGCGTAGATCAGAATCAGACTGCACAGAAAGTGCAGTCTGGTCTTGGATCCACACTGTCCGATAAGGTGATATCTTTCCTCCAAAAATACCTTCGAAACATAAATTTGGGTTTATACTTTCGGTTTGAAAGTTTCATTGCTTTTATTTAGCAGGAAAAGGGTTAACCCTTAGAGCGCCTTCCACAATTTTAGTAACCTTTGAGGAAAAGGCTGATGGGCTATCCCTTATCCTGCCATATAACTTAAATGAAACTTTCGAGTTGACAGTAAAAACCCAAATACTGCAATTTAGAAGTTATTTTTTTGGGAAAAATATTTCCTTACCGGACAATGTAGATCAAGATCAGATTGCACGGTCTGTGCAGTCTGATCTTAATCTACACTCTCCACAACAGGTCAGTGAGTCGAGCTTAGCATCTAATGGGTTAACTATATTGTGAAGTAGAAAATCCTGTGCAGATCTAGATTCTGTTTGTTTTTATGGCACAGCAATAAGATTGGGTAACGACATGTGAAAAAAAAAACTGTTCAAAATGGAGCATTTTTACGCTATACTGAACGTGTTTAAACGCCCTCCAGGAAAAAGGGCTTTGGAAAACATTGTGGGAAAAGGATAAAATTCTTTGTACCAGCATCTCCTCCTTCTCTAACAATGTTTTCTACCTTATGAATGAGAAATCAAAACATACGTGCATGTGAACGAACTTTAATTCTATTTCTGCAAACACTGAATATTGACAGGTCCAAAGGATCGTCATTTGGTAAAGGGTCAGCTTAGACCACTTTAAAGGATGATTTAGACCTAGATTTATCACGTAACTCCCCTTGTTTTCAATGTAATACATCCTCTACGAGTTTCCTTGTCCCACACACACGTTTGAGATAAGGAAATAATGTGGTATTTGGTAAACACTCTGTAATTATACCCATTATTTCTAAAGCATTGCTGACCTAGATTCCTGTGTGAAATTAACGGTCAAAACTGGCAATCATGATAAAGTTGCGACTTTAATCACTTTTAGATTCAAAACAAAATCGATGTGATGCAAGTTTCTTTAGAACTATTTTTCGTTCGTAATTTACCTGTCAAAGAAGCGAATATAGGCTTCATGTAAATTTTATAACACATTGTACATGTACGCCTTTGTTTTAACACATCGTGGACTATATATTGTTACACATTTATGTGATAAAAAGAATCTCACATTCGTTGGCTTCTGTGGTAAAAAATTATTCAACTCGTCCACACACAAAAAATGTTGTTAAGCTCGCCAAAGGCTCGCTTAATAATAACAACATGTTTTGTAAACACTTTAATAAAATTTGATCTAAAACACCAGCTCAAGCCAGATTCTATATGCCTTTAATTCACAGCTCTTTTTTTATCAGAATATCTCATTAAAATATCGGACAGCATACATCTAAAATCGGTCTGCACGTTCTGTTCGGAATAATCTTTGATCTACACTGTTCTCCAGGGCACTGCAATATTGTCTTATCATGATAAGTGTTAATGAAGTCTTGACGGCCGTTCTGTGTTAGTTAGGGACAACAATTACCCCAGTAAGATATTTTTCTCGCAATTAACTCGTGTGCACTTTTTTTCTGTAATAAGTATTGCAAAAACATTGTTTCAGTAATTTTGGTACGTGGAGTTGCTTTCAACAATTTCTCTTTAAATCTAGCGTATAAAAACAACACGTAGATCTATCATGAGTTTCTCTTAAGTGCTTTATACATCTATCAATGTTTCAGCTTGGGTCTTCTACATGATCCGATGTTGAACATGAACTACGGTGCTGCAGTAATATAAACCATAAAACAATTTGTGTGCATGCAATGAAAAGTTCAATAATACACTAATATCAACTATGCAAATGGACCGAATACGCGTTGTCACAACAACATGGCGTCTTCAAGTGACAAACAAGTCTTGGTACCAAAAACCACTTTAAACCTGCCATTGTTGAAAGCACTGAAAATAGTAGAGGATAGCATTCAGTGTTTGAAGGCGGGACTTTTAACACCGTCAATTCACACCAAAAAGTAAGGTACTTTTTAAAGTTTTCGAAATATATCGCAGAGACCTGCGCATTATTTTTGCCTATGTAATGATTAGTCAAGGGAAGCCTCCGTAGACAAGTTGAGATAGGTGTTATTTTCGTTTGTAAATACTGACCCTTAGGCTGCTAAGCGCGACTCACTGACCTTTTGCGAACAGTGTAGATCAAGATTAGACTGCACAGAACGTCTTATCTTGGATCTACACTGTCCGATAAGAAGATATTTTTCTGCAAACTATAAGTTTGAAATAACAACATTTGGGTGTTTACTATTGGCTTGAAAGTTTCATTTATCTTATTTAGCAGGATAAAGGTTAGGTCGACAAGAATTCTGGGTGTAGCGTGGACAAGTTGGCTTCTTTAAAAAAGAAGCCAGGAGAGGTCAGCACCAGTGTTTTCAAATAGTTTATTGGCTATAAATTTCAATATATTTTACATCATGTAAACAAGTAAGACATTATATGATTGCCACTGCATAGAAACCTCTTATGCATTACTTGACATTACTTGACAGACACGTGACCTTCCCGTGTTTTCAAGTCGCGTGATCTTTTTCCGCTGTGTTCTTGCTCTTTTTTAAAGAAATTCTTTTTTTCCCGCATAGATTTATTTGTTTAATGAAAAATTACAACAACTGGAGAGGTCATTTTGGTCTTAAGATAACGACTGTAATTGAAACTATCCTTTGAATAGAAATAATGACTAATTAAAACTATCCTTTGAGGTTAAGCAAGAATTAGCTCCCTTAGTTTTGGTTTCCGAAAAGATAAATGATGGAACAGAAAATAAAGAGAAGAAAATATCGAAAATAATATTGGTTTTTGTATTGACCGTCGAAACACACTTGCAATCAAATCAATACAAAAATCTTTTTTAATTGAAATCCGTCACATAAAAACAAGACACGTCTATTTCATTTTTTTGATTTCGGTTTATTTATAAAACCTTGACGAAACAGACTGTGTATCAGAACAATTTCTCAAAAAAGGTGGATCTAGACTGCAATTTCTGAGGCAGTCTCCCTTTTAAACTCACCACTGTTGGAGAGGTCTGATGACCTCTCCAATGAGTGCTAAAAGGGCACTAAATCTGTCTGTTGACGCTCATTTATAGATACATCTAGTGACATCATAAAGTCCATTGTAATCAAGATCGGCTGAATTAACCGAAACCCAAATGTCAAACCTGAAAAAAAAAAAAATCACCAAAAATCGAAAACTACTTATTAAACTATAACAGAATGCTGAATTTTGTAGGAAGGATGAACATTAAAACATGGCTAATTGCCTGTTTGAAGGTAGTTTTACTGTATTACTACGCATTAGTTTGTTTTTCGATCACTCCCTACTCTTGATAATAGTCTAATACTTGAGAAGTTTCTGTGGATAATGATACATCTAAAATTGTTGGTTTCAAAGCATTTATGTGTCCAAGAGCTTAATAATCCTCAGAACTCTAAATTGGTGAAATAAATATTTTCAGCCGCTGGGAACGGCCTATTTTTTTCTGTTTGAAAAGACTGTTTTGACCAGAATATCCCACTGGATATCGGACAGTTTAGATCAAGATCAAACTGCATATTCCTTGTAGTCTGATTTTGATCTACGCTGCCTGCAACTTCAACAAAAATTTCTCCTCGCGCCACAAGAATTAAGGGGCAAGCTACATTTTCTCATGAAGGAGCGGGGATTGTCATATTTGCGCTAAAACAATCAACTCAGAGCCACGGAGTCCTTCCGAGAATTTTCGGACGCCCCTGGAGAGAAATGAAAAACAGTAAAAAAAATGTGACAAAGATTGAGTTTGCCCAATTTGGCTATCTCTTCATTACATGTAATTAGCAAGAATGTTTTATCTCTACATCACAGTTAATATCTTCCTTCTCCGGTTGTTAGTATTACAAAATAGTCCAAACAATATTTGTTTATCTATTTTTGTTAGTTTGTTTGATGATTTCAAAATATTGTTTCTGTGGTTTGATGATGACAGCTCACACAGGATTACTCTTGTGTCTCTAATTATTAAACCGATGGTTGCTAAGCGCGACTCAAGTATCTTTTGCGGACTGTGTAGATCAAGATCAGACTGCACTTAATCTGCAGTCTGATCTTGGATCTACACTGTCCAATAAGGATATATTTTCTCTTGACAAATAATTCTGAAATAGCAATATTTGAATTGTTACATACGGCTGGAAAGTTTCATTTAATTCATTTAGCTGGTTAAGGGTTAATGCAAGCACTTAACTCTTTATGTTGTTTTCAAGTAAGAAAGCTGAATTCGTACAATATTTTGTCATACCAAGGCTCGACCGTATTTGTCTATAGATGTATGCTTGTGCAAAGGAACAACGCTTATTAGCTCGGCTGTCATTCGAAGAAAACGTCGAGGTATTTTCGTAGCCCTGGCGTCGTCGTCTGCGTTGTTGTCGTCTGCGTCATCGTGCGAAATCTTTGACATTTTATAATACCTCTATTAGTACTCAAGATATTTGCTTCAGACTTGGACAAGTTGTCAAAATATCCAAAGGGGACCATATACAACAAGGGCAGGGAGCAATCAACGTAGTTTAACAGACTTATGCCCCTTTTTCGACTTGGAATTTTCGCTTAAAATCAAGCATCCGCACCCGCATGCGATGCTTTTGTATTGTGTCTATATTGGTCAAACCATGGCTTGGCCCTATTTCTCTTTGTAGTCTAGTAGGCAAAAAACACTTTCTTTTTGTATCATGACTTGTCATACCATTTCCTGGCCATACTTCTTATTGTATTCTTGTGAAAAAAAAAACAACTTATTTTGTATCAGTTTTTGTCATACTCTGGCTTGGCCATATTTCTCATTGTATTCTTGTGGAAAAATGTTTCATATCAGTTTTTGTGTTACTGTTGTTTAGCCACATTTCTTTTTGTATTCTTGTGGAAAAAAAGCCTATTTTAAATTATTGTTTGTCATACCATGGCTTAGTCACATTTCTCTTAGTATTCTTATTAAAAACAAAACCCTTTTTGTATCATTATTTGTAATACCACGGCTTGACTATGTTTCTCTCTGTATTCTTATTTAAAAAAAAACTATTTTCGTATCATTATTTTTCATAGAGTGGTATGGCCATATGTACTTCTTTGTTTTGTAAATGATCAAACAATAAACGAACGATAAATGTGGTTTAACCCATAGGCTGCCAAGCCCGACTTAAGGACTTTTTGCTGACAGTATAGATCTAAGATCAGACTGCACAGAAAGTGCAGTCTGATCTTAGATCTACACTGTCCGATAAGGAGATATTTTTCCCCCCAAAATAACTCTGAAATAAATATATTTGTTTTTCTTTTTTTTTCTATCCCCTTTAAAGTTTCATTCAATACATTTAGCAGGTTAAGGGTTACATCATTCCTATACTTGTAGAAGTTTTCAGATTTATCTGTTACATTTTTGTACCTGATGTTGATATTTAAAGTTGTCATAATCGGATCCCTTCCATTATTTTACTAAAGAATTGAAATGTATTCTTAAAGTCTGTTGAAAGAGGTCAGTTTATATACTTTTTGTTTTAATCTGACGAACGGTCAAACAGAGTCGATCAAAGATCAAAATCACCTGCTTTGCAATCTGATCTTGATCTACACTGTCTGCAAATTTACAAAAAAAAAAAGTTCATCAGTATCCCCTGCATACATTTACTCATTGTAACTCATTGCATGTACCAAATGAGACAATATTTTAGCCGACAGCTTTGAAAATACCCTTGTAAAACATTGATAATTGATATTTATTGAGATTCAATGCATGAATACATGTGAAAACATTATGACAGATGTACAATTTTCTCGTTATGAGCCATTTCTCCTTCTGTCACTATGTTTTCAAAAGTGGTCTGCTGCAAGACTTATAAAACTGTCTGCGTTTGATTACGTCTTGCTTCTCATTTACTGTTTTAGTTTTTATCTTGATAAGCGGCGCTGATTCCTACAGAAAATTTTCGTATCAGGAAAACTTCTTAATGAAAGTTTGCTGTTTGATTGCCCCTGATTACAATTTATGACGTATTTCCCCTTCAACAGAGACAGATAAAAACTGAACTATTCCAAATGTATTTAACTAATTAGAGCCCCTCTAATCACATGTATTGACAGAACGATCGTTCGTCTATGATTTTTTCGATACTATCACAATCGTGCATGAGTCTAATCCCGAATACATCGTCTAAAAGTATTTTGCTTGCTAAAAAGTAACTCTGAGCACTTTTACGACCAATGCTATCGCTGTACCAAACGTGAAGTTTTAGCCTTATCCAAACTGAAACCACGGACTACAGATTAAATGCTGGGATTTGTCTTTGACAGAGTAGAAAACGTTCTGGGAAAAGGAGATAAATGCTGATTACCAGCATATTCTCCCTTATCCACGATTTTTTTCAACAGTTTGTTTTCACAGGGTCGTCCAAACACAGAGCAGTTTGATAAAGTGTTCATCGTAGGCCATATTCAAAACTATGAACGTTCAAAGATTTTGAGTTATGCTCTGTGAAAAAGGGGCTTAATGCATCTCCGTGACGCATGATACAAAGCAAGTCAGCACATAATTATCGAGCCATAAAATCCGTTTTATATAGCAACCTAATGCATCATGATGTAAACTGGTCCTTGGGCTTGCAGAAAGTTTACCAAGGGCAAATAGTTTCGGTCCAGGTCAGCCTGCGCGGACTGTGCAGGCTGACCTAAATCGATGCTTTTTGCAAATGCATTGTGCTCTCTTTTTTTACAGTGCATGACTCATTCACATTCATACAGGGTGTTTCATAATATGTGATACACTTTAAACCAGATGTCTCTTTTATGTTAGAATGTCCGTAACAGTGAAAAATGTACCATATTAAAGGGAAATGCTGTCCAATTTTATAAGTGTAGTTTTACCCATTACACTTACCTATAAAATATTTAAGCAACGTTTAATAACAGGGATTGATTACATCATGTACTCAAAATGACGTCCGTTATGGCGTCGCACCATCTCCACACGTTTCATGAAATTTATCATCACATTATTGCACATGTCACTGGTTATCTTTCTGATTTCACGTCTGATGGACAGTTTAAGCTCCTCTGTTGATTTCGGCTGCACTTTGTAAACTCTGTCCTTGAGATGACCCCAAAGAAAGAAATCCAAAGGACTGAGATCCGGAGGGAGTGGCCAAGGGCGTTCCGTCTTCAAAGAGATGAATCGTGTGTCAAATATTTTTTTAAGCCATTCAAGAACTCTCTGTGCGGTGTGTGGAGCTGCACCGTCTTGTTGGAACCATGTTTGTGTCATATCAACCCCTTTCCGACGGAGTGCAGGCAGGAACTTGTATTTCAGAAGAGACAAATAGCGTTCACTGTTGATGGTCTCGGTGTTTCCGTCTTGATCTTGGAAAAAAGAATGGCCCAATTATTCCTGTAGAGCTAATGGCTGCCCATACCGTTACTTTCTCAGCATGACATGGTTTCTCTACAAAAATGCCTAGTCTGACATCTGACCAGTGGCGATGCGATGGTTTTGTTTGTTTGACTGTTGATCCAAGAAGAAGTGAGACTCATCACTGAACCATACGTTTTCCAAGAACCTCAGCATTGTCTGTCATCCAAATGGAAAAATCAAGACGTTGGTTGACATCACTGTCTTTCAGATGTTGGAGCACTGGTATTGTATAGGGTGTTAGTTTTAGATCGAACCTTAGAGCCCTGTACACACTTGTCACACTGGAGGGATTTGTAACATCAGAAAGAACCCTTTTTACCGACCTCTGTGGTGTTTCATTAATCACCTGCTTCACCTCTGCAACATTCTCACACTCCTGCTCGTCCTAGGGCGACCCTGGTTATTGTGTCTCTGGTCCAGTACACTTCCATGCTGCTCAAATCTTTTTACAACTCTGCTTACATGTAGCATGGTCACCTTCCTATCGCCAGGGTACAGATGCCTCAATCTTCTGGTTACAGCTATGATAGAACGGTGTTCATAGTACAATTTTATGATATCCTGACACTTTTCCATGGAATTAACAGTTAATAATGACGTCATATTTGACGTCATGACGTCAACGTCTTCCCGTAATTTACGTTGTATACAAAATGGCGAAATGTCTAGTTTATTATAGTACAAGCATTGTGTTTATAACTATAGTATCAGTGAAGCAACAATTATTTGAAAGTGTATCACATATTATGAAACACCCTGTACGTATTTTACAGTATAGAGTAAATATACACACATTAACAAGTATATGCACGATGTGTGCGAGCGTGCATATAATAAACCCTTATAGGTATTTCGAAGGGTACACATGCTTGTTTTTTGACAGCAGATATGTACAGACTGCTAACTGATCAGCCCAGAATTAAAGCAAACGTTCTGAATATTCGTAGGTCACGAACAGCCATTCGCGCGCGGTTGCGTGTGTGCGGACGCGTGTGTGTGTGTTTGCCGTTAACATTGTCGCCATTTTCTGTTTGGACGAAAAACTTTAGGAAATGGCATATAAATTGTTTAGGGTAATGGAAGCTTTTTGAAGAATTGTAAACATTTTTTTTTCAGTAAAATATACTGCATTTAGTCGTTTTTCTTTCATGTTAACACATAAAGCCAAGGTTTGCTCACACTGAATATTTACCTCTGGAGTATTAGTACTTATTAGTATGGCATCTTTAGGTAGTGCATATAAACTTTTACTTACTTTAACTTGTTCCTGTAATATTTATACTTACATTAGGAAATTTATGCATTCGCATGGCACTATGATTAGATTTCCATACTCAATTATCATTTCACTCATAAGTTTACGAATGTGTGCAAATAGGTCCATTCACATGAAGCTATACTTACGTGAGTAAACCTACTTGGGTGACATGTGAACCCATCTACGTCTATGGGTAAAAATAGCTTCAGGTAAGCCGCAGTAACTATTTAAAGTATAAGCGTACAATTCCCGGAGTTCGTGCAAAGACATATTTGCTTAACAAGCAATTATACTTTATAAGAAACAAATGGGTTATAGATCTAGCAGCATGCGAACACACAGTAAGTAAAATTTTGACGTAGGCGCCAAGACTAGGTTGGTTACCTCCCCTGATACAGCAAGTGTGTAGGGATCGTTACAGGCTACTAAAAACGGGCGGAATTCTGCCCGTCTATTTTTAGAACAGCCATGACGCAAAACTAATAGAGATTCATGAGAGGTCACTCTCACATCGAAAGCAGAGGATTTTCCGATATTTTTCACCTCACGAATAAGTGAATTGTATTTTTGGTATCACCTTTTATGTTTATGTCTGCTAATATTTTTTTTAGTTTCGATTACCAATTTCAAATTACGCAAAAAATCGCAATGTTACCTCTACAGCTAGGCTGGAAATGTGTATGCTGCTCTGATTGGTTTTTTTCTGTGATATACATGTAGCATTCGGCATACCTCGGGTGATCCGGTGATCAAATCCCTCGGCTGTATCACGTAGCTTGATATGCACCTACACGGTACATTTCGCACATCTCCGGAAGCACACCGCTTTACCGTTATTGAAATTGTAAGGCTCCTCTTTAGAAAGAACGCATGAGTAAATTTTCTATCGTTATCTTTCTAAGAGTATTTCAGTCGGCAAACAGTTTGTACATTCAATTTTTAGTGTGGTTTATCAATTCCGTTAGGAGCTTTCATCGACAGATCGATAGAAGTGAATAACTTCACAGTGGTTGTTCATGTCGTTGCTAAGCGATCTATAGGGGCGCCGCCATGTTTAAGATCATGTGATTGGTAGTTCAAAATGGAAGCCTCCCTTGTGCAATCGAGGTTATATGTAGGTACGGAATCGGCCGAGTTGTGACGAGTGATACATGTAGCCCAACGAAAAGCAACGACACAATAGCCTGCGTCCGTTGTAATATGTATATCTACAACGGGGACCAGTTCACGCCAAGACATGAACAAAATTTACACCCGGTACTTTGTTTTAAGCCTCCGTCACACCAAACTGGTTCTTAGAACGTCTTACCCCGTTCTAAGAAAATCGTAAAACGGGTTGCGGACGTGTGATTTCGTCCTAATTACACCTAAAGCCCCCTTTACTAGAACGTCTTTTCAGAACGTCTTGCGCTGTCCTAAAAAAAAACGAAAAATGGGTTGCGGTCGGGGTAGAATGTGTAATTTCATTCGGTTTGCAAGCGCACTGCCAATTGAATGCCCACTGCTCCACGTTTTACACGTCCGGATCGAAGTGCGGCAGGTCCGTTTGTAGTACGTCTCCCTCGTTTTAAGTACGTTGTGACTCCGTCTAATTACAGGACAGGATGGACGCAAAAAAAAAAAAATGAGCAGGCTGAAAGTTCTGAAGCACCCTTTCCGTCCTAGCCCGTCCATGAAGTTCGTAAACTGATTGTAAAAGGTTGGTAAGTACTACATCCACTCCGTTTAAACACTGTTTGAGTCCATTTCACAAAAATTTTCGGAACGTAGTGAGAATGAGTTCGGTGTGGCGGGGGTATTATGGAGTAAACATACACGTGTATAACTCCAACTTGATAAACCTTTCATTAACAGTTAATAATATTTTTGTTTTTGTTTTTGGGAATACATGTACATGTTTAAAACCATGAACCATGATGAGACAATATGAACATTATCGGGTTGGGTTTATAAATTATGTCATCACGGTACGTGATTTTAAACCTGTTATCCCAAACATAAACAATAATATAAACTGATAATGAAACGTTTATCGAGTAAGAGCTATAACTGAAAGTGTATAAATACTCTACGCTATTTACTTACTCTGCGCGTGTTTACACTTATCATATGCTCGCTTGCCTTTTTTGACAGCAGAAATGAACGAACATTTTCAGCCCACTCTTAAAGCAAGAAACTGAATCTTTGTCAGTCAACAGTTAGGTCTTTGATTTACATTGTAGACGTTTTTGCTGTACTTAACACTGATACTAAAGTAGCCTTTGTTCTGGCTGCAATATTAAGAAGACAGCCTTATGTATAAATAACATCCATTTTTGTCAGAATTCTAGAATAAGGTAAAGAACTTTATGTAGATAAAATTCTATACATATAGTTCTCACGATACATCATTTTGCTTACATGTGCAAAGCTAAGACTGGTCGCACGACATATACGTAGTCCCCAAAATAACGGAACCCTGTTACTTGTTTCTTCTGACATGATATGACAGGGTGACTTTACCTCTCAATATTTCAGCAGATTCCAAGAGCAACCATACGCCGTATCATCTCCAGTATGCCTGCCAGGTGTCGTGCAGGTGTTGCTGCACATTGCGGTCACACCCGATATTAACTTTAATTCTATCCATATCTGTTATATGTTTTCGGCAAAATGAAGAAATATATCAAGATGAAATACAAGGGTTCCCTTATTTTTGATTCTACGTATATCTGCTATAAGGATTATAATCACTTATTAATAGACCTCCATTCACATACACAATCGTACACTTTTACTCACGTAAGTAAATACAGTTAGCCTGGGTTCCAGTCCGTTATTTTTTTTCTTTTCTGTCATTGGACGTTACTTTGTCAAAAATGTAAAAGAAACACGGAACCGATAAACAGACAGCTACCAAAGATTAATAGCAGACCGCGATAAGGAGAGCGTGATACGGAGTAACAAAGAAATTATTATTATCTGGACCCAGGCTAAAGTACAGTATACTTACGTAGGTAAATTTACCCAACGCGTCTGGCGAGCGTATTCAAAAACGCTCTTGGGGTAAATTTGAGGTAAGTGAAAGTGTCTCACTAAATGTACATTTGTGTCGTTTCAGTTTAACTGTAGAACAACGTGAGGCCATTCAGCTTTTCCAAAGTGACAGGTTTACCAACTCTCTCTCAATATCCAACCAAGTAAGATGTATATCAAATCTAGGATGACGCTAACCATTCCATTTGTCATAATGGTCGCATGTTTCCGAATACATGGCGTCCAGGCTTATGTTTCCTACGTACCAACCTCGAGTGATTCTAGTGACGAAACATATGACGTCGCGAACCAACAACCGGACGACGTGTTCGATGAAGTGGAAGAGGACGACGACGACGTTTTGTTTAAATTACTGAATAGAATTATTTCAAAAAATCTGCATAGAAGTCGACAGCCGTATCTAGATGATGCTTTTGATGGAAATTCGAATTTTCAGCCCAATTTATATCGTCCTTCTAAACGTGTGCCTGCCAATTATATGAAGCAGAAAAGAAAGGTGTTTTGGCAACCTCTTGGCTATCTTCCTCCCGGTGTAAACATTCCTGGACAGCAAAACTCCCATGCAACAGCCGGGGGCTCGCGTAGTCAAGTGTTCAGATACGGAAAATAGTAACTAACAATGTCATCTTGAATAATTCAATAACAGTCGCACAGTAAAATCTTTGGCAAACCCAACATCCTGAACTTCGTTCAATGGCATAGCAAAAAAGAGACAAAACTAAATACATACAGTTTTTTTTTTTTTTTTTTTTTTTCCGATTGTTTTTGAAATTTTTCTTTCTAAAAATTTAAATGCCTTATGTAAAGAATGCTTTAAGAAATAAACTCTTGTGTCCAATTAATGTTCTTTTCATTGATTATCTTTCTATTTGTGTCATGTGATCATTATATTTTCGTTTGAAAAATAAAATGTTGACACTGATTGACAATTCTATATAACTCTTATGAGAGAATCAAACCGTGTGTAGGCTGGAAGCTAGATACAACAAATCTTTAAGATACAAATAGAAAACTAAAAGAACCCAACAAATATTTCGTCTGGTCGAAAGATGCTGACGATGAATTTGTTCCACAATTAGGTAATATATGTAATGTTTCCGTCAAATGAAGTGAAATTACGCCTTAGTAATAGCCTGCTATATTTTATCGCTGTGTAAAATTAGAGACTGAATCAACCTATCAATTGAAGAATCAGCCAGAATGGAATGAGTAAAACTGACTCTGGCAACTACCTCGGGCCTACAATTCGCATATCAGTGGAGTGGCTATGTATACCGACCCGACTAACTCTACTAACCGATTAAAAAGACCATTTTGCGCAAGGTTATTCTGTACAATACAAAAAAATAAGTTGAAGAGCATGAAGAAATGATGCATGTTTATCATTATCTTTGTCGTTTCTTTCACTTATGTACATTTTCTACAGTTTTACGAAAATTTAATCCTTTCATAGAATTTTCTAAAATTCAGGTATACATGTATAGGGTAAAATTTCATGGCAAATTCAAAAATAAAAAGAAAAGTATATGTTGACGAGATGGATTTTTTTATAAAATGGCAGTTTCCATGGTAACCGTTTACGTCAAAATTGTCAAAATTACAACACTTTCTTAACAGATAATAAAATAGTACCAGAAAGCTTAATATACACAACAGACACGATCTTACACATAAGATACCTAATTTTCTGATGCTGTATGAGACAAATAATAATCTAAACATTTTTCTTTTCAAAATTGTTTGTTCTTATCTCTTCACTCACTAAAAAATTAGAAAAAATAAACACGTATTCCGCAATTAATTAAAGATATTGAGAAAGTCCTTTCATAGAATTTTCCAATTTTTTGGTCTATTAGGTAAAATTCAATTGAGAATTCAAAAATTCAAAAAAAAAAAAAAAAAAAAAACCCTTATGTCGACACATTAGATTTTTCGTAAAATGGCAGTTTCCATAGTAACCAAATATGGCACAACTGTCAAAATGACAACCCCTTCTTTAAAGATAATAAAATTGTACCAAAAGCATTGTAATATACACAACAAACATGAATTTATACATAAATACCATTTCTTTTGATCCTGTGTGAAACAAATAGTATTCTGAACATATTTCTTTACAAAATTAGTTTTTCATATTTATTTTTTCACTCTACAAAAATGAAGAAAAAGAAGCATGGGTTCTGCAAATAAAAAATATATTGCAGAATTCCTTTCATAGATTTTGATATATTGTTTTTCCATTCAGTATTCTTTAAATGTACTTTGTAAAATTATACACTAAAATTCTACTTTTTTTCATAAATCCATGGTTTCCATGGTTACCATTTCACTAATAATACCAAAAGAACTCATGAAAAAGTGAAACATGTTCAAACTCAGAGTATGAAATAACCATGTATAGTTCAGTACATATTACTAGACAGTTTGTATATAGTCTGTTAGTGTTTAAAATTATTTCTAAATAACAACCTCCTAACCAAAAACCTCGCTGAAGAAAATTCTTTTGACCTATTAACTCTCAAAAGGGTGGTTTTACAATCCTGAGGTAAAAGACTTTTAAAAACATTGTGAAAAAAAGAGAGACAATGCTCCTCACAAGCATTTTCTCCTTTTCCCACAATATTTTCTATGATTCTCCTCACAAGCTTTCTCTCCTTTTCCCACAATGTTTTCTATGCTATCAATATACTATTCACCATTTTTACCTCATTTCAGCCCGTCATCTGCAAGCTGTTTTCATTTGTGGAAAGGTTAAAATTCGTCCTCTATTAATTCTCACTAAACGGCAAAAATTTTAGACTTGTCGAAATTGAAAGTATTTGCACACGAGAAACTAAATGTGACAAAAAAAAAAAAAAAAAAAAACCAAAAAAAACACGAAATTCCTCTTTGACAGAGTAAAATACATCGTGGAAAAAAGGAGAAAATGCTGGTTACCAGCATTTTCTCCTTCTTCCACAATGTTTTCAAAAGCCTTCTTTTCCAGGGTCGTTAAAACTCGGGATTGTGTGGTAAAGAGTTAAAGGGTTAAATTGATCGATTGATTTATGGTGTTTAGCACCGTTTTCTTTCTGCAGTTTCTTTACTGGTATCACTGGTGGGTGGGGTAAAGCGCTCAAAATTATCGTCATCTTTAGAAGAATCCGGTTTCCGAGAAAGTCGATACTGTTTAAATGCGTCCTGTATTCTTCTGGTCCTTTCTCCATCAGACCTTTCCGAAATTCAGAATACTTATCCGAATACAACTACTGTCTTCGTGAAGAATTACTATCGGTGATTATCTCCCTTGCAAGCGCGTATCGGGTGCGCAGAAATTACTACCTAGAACATCATAAAATATGTAAAGATTAGTTGAACCGTCCCAGCATTCCATAGGACTGCGGATAATATGACTTAATAAGCTTGCCTTTCCTGATCGGAATGAACTTTATGTAGCACGCCGAAACGACGTGACAGCTGTTCAACCACTAATTTGCAAAGGTAGTTTTGACCATACTTCCAATAGGGCAACTCTCAGCTCACTTATCGAAATGATGGTATACCACAAAGATGTGTGCCTTACCATACTACCGGTATGTCCCCGAAAGCTCTCTCTATTCCATGAAGCGCTCCCAGTATATCCATGGTAATACATTCCATTGGAAATGTACTTCTTAATATTTACATAGAGAAAGTTAAAGTTCTATTTCGTTTTTTCTACTAGCGCAATTTCGCACCCTTTTAAACAAAGGTAATGCCGCTGTCCCACGTAAGTTTATATACTTTGTGTTTTTATCCCAAAATGACTCAATGCTCTGCTGCCATGGGAATATTCAAATTTACTTTTTTTTGGGGGGTGGGGGTGAATTATGACCATAAGGATTTAAGATAGTATGTATACCAGGACTAGACCTGACTTGATGAAATTTTATGTCTACTTTGTTAAACTCTGCTGAGTACAGATTTTGAAACCCCACATCGTCTCTGCGTCTACCACCTTTACACGTACTTGACTCACTTGGGAAACCACCGTCTTCATGGTCTAGTGCTGAGCACAACCGCATACAGAGCAGAAGGTCAAAGGTCTGACAACACGTGAGAGAGGAAGGCAATCTATTACGACCGGTTGTTGATCGCCATCTAGATGAATAACGGTTACCGAATGCCAACTTGGCCACTGTCTTGGTTCAAAAGGTTAGGATTCGGGAAGTAAATATGTTCCATAGATTGTGTCTCATGAATGTGTCTCATAATCAGATTTCGCCTGGCTCTAATAAAAATTGGTTGACGCCGTGATAAACGAAGACTTTACGCTATAATTTATATTGTCCAAGAAGATTTTCCTGTCTTGCACGAAACGATCGCCATTCTCTTCTGCCTACATGTCCTGTGTTGAACCTTCATAGCAAAGGCTGACATTGCCTCCTTTATGAATTGTTTAACCCTATTGATTCTCAGAGTAAAATGGGCATGATATGTACAAAAGAGAAATGCTTCAAAAAAGAAACATGAGATTTTTTATTTATTACCCGATATGAGCCAGTGGCCTCTTCCACTCCACACAGTATCTCCTTACGTATTTACCAAGAGTTCTACATGCATACGCAGTGACAGGATCTTGACTTTAAGTGGAGAATTCAATGAAATCAGTTTCTAACGGTTTAAAAAGTTTTTATTTCTCTGATTTCTTTTTTTTTTTTTTTGTTTTTTTTCGGTGAGCTTATTAGATTTTTTTTAAACAATTTGATTTTTTCTAAGACTGCATTGCCTCAATCATTTATGGATTTTTCTGACTTTCTCAACTGAAACAGTATAGCCTCAAGCTGTACCTTTTTCGCAAAGGAGTGATAGCTCTTTGCTTTTAGCGTTGGGCCTGACCCGATGAATCTTCTAATATAGGTTTGCATTTTTGTCACTGAACGTTTATCGGTAAATATTATATAGTCCACATAGGTTATACATTTCCTTCATTGTAGTCCCGAAGGCGGGTTTTCATCGTGAGTTTGAATGTTGCAGCAGCCTTACAGAATCCGAATGGCATTGCTTTAAACTTGCATAGACCTCTTCTGCTACTAGAAGCTATTTTGGCTATCCTGCATATCTACGTTTTTTTTTTTTTTTCCCCCTACATATATACTTTTAGTTGCTTGAATCTGCAATCACTTCCCAAAGGAACTGAATCTCTATGTATTCGCTATTTTCAAATAAACGTGCACTAATGTATATAAAAGAAACTGTGGCTCGTGCCACGTGGAGTTCTTGTGCTCGTTGGATGGAATCGAAATCCAAATCGATGCATCTACCTTGCCTTCTACCGAAGACTTTAAAACTGTATTTCCACCTAGCTCATTATATTTTTGCGGCCCTTCTATCAGGCTTACATAATCACTTGCTTGAAAATAAGTTTTGTAGACTATTGTTTCGAATCGGAATGGTATCTTCGTTCGTTCAGTTGATATCAATCTAATGCACCTTTTGGATGGGAATCAGTACAAGTTCAAATCTTTATATCGTATGCTCAACATATTTTTTACTTCAGCTGTCCTTCCTAGGGAAATCTAATCTAAGAATTGCATCAGTCAGTCTCAGTGTCCAATTTTAAACTGGCATTAAGTCTTTTCTTGTCTACTAAGTAAATCGCTTGAAGCATACAGTACTTTGTATCCATAGCATACGCCATTACAAAGTGTAAATCCTTTTTTCAACAAGACACAAAAAAATTTTGGGGCAGTGAAGTTATATTATCGTATATGGAGCTTTAGAAGATCCGCAGATTAAAACATAAACAATAGTTTTGTCACATAAAGTACTTTTGAAGACCCGTATTATTTTTGTAAAGAAATGACTACACCAAAGAAGCCTTCATGATAAAATTCAGACCTGGCTGAATGTCTGTTAAAGCAGAAATGGTGGCGAGCTTTCAAATAACTTCGAAAAACTGCTATGTGGCCTTTCTTTGCATGTATCGTGACAGACTACTATTGCCCTATACGAAGAGAGTCAAGCAGGATCACACAGGTTTACTGTACCAATTTAGAATCAACGAAGAGATCCAAAAACAATGGCCTAGGACAAATTCACTGTCAGCTTCGTCTAACCATCAATAGGATTTCAAATGACATGCAGGGTCATGGGCTGTCTTCCCGTGACCTCGAGATCTTTAAACTCTTATTACGTTTTGCTCTTCTTACATGAATTTCTGAAATATTTAATCGTACTATTAGAGCAAACTCGAAAGGTTTGTTCCGTGTAATATCTGCCGACCACGTGGTATGCTAGTCATTTTGAAGTTTTAACAGAAACTCTCTTTGTCTTTACAAGTAAGAAAATTCTCTTATCCTCACATTCGATATGTGTGTACTCAGCAACAGAAATGTGTGTATACTTTAGCCTCCGTTTAATTTTTTTTCCCGTTTCACAATATTAGTAGTATCATTTCCCCCCGGACTAGCACAGTTTTGGATTTAAGCCCTTTATCCCTTAAAAATCCAAAACCCTTTATCTCTAAAACCCTTCCGAGAATATTAAGTTCAAGGTCATATTCTTAAAGGTCAAGGTCATTTATGATATTACAGAATTCCATAATTTGGGTTTTCCATAATTTGGGTTTTCCATAATTTGGGTTTTCCATAATTTGGGTTTTTTATCCTCTCGAAATAAAAATTTTCTCGATCTCTCCGAGACTTCGGTCTTCGAGGGGGCAGCTAGACGGCTAGATTTCGCGGGGCTAAAATCTTCTCGATCTCTCTCGAAATAAAAATCTTTTCAATCTCTGCGTGCCTAACGGGCTCAATCTTTGCGTGCCTAACAGGCTTAATCTCTGCGTGCCTAACGGGCTTAATCTCTGCGTGCCTTAGCCCCTATAACCCCCTGTACTTTAAATCTTCTCAATCTCTGCGTGCCTTAGCCCCTATAACCCCCTGTACTTTAAATCTTCTCAATCTCTGCGTGCCTTAGCCCCTATAACCCCCTGTACTTTAAATCTTCTCAATCTCTTCGAGACTTAACCCCTATAACCCCCAGTACTTTAAATCTTCTCAATCTCTCCGAGACTTCGGTCTTCGAGGGGGCAGCTAGACGGCTAGATTTCGCAAGACTAAAATCTTATTATTATCCGCGAGACTCCGATATTCCTAAACATCTATCTATAGTCTTTCTAACCTCTTGTAATTTTCGCAGGTTTTTCTCGTTTGCCGGTTCTTTTTCTTTTTCTAAACGTTTGTTTTCAACGCGTAAACCCTCTATCTTAATGTAATTCTTCTTTAGCCGGTATTTATTTTCCTCCTTAAGCATCTTAATACGTTTCTCATTTTCCTCGATTTTCTCAGCATTAATCTCGTTTCTTACCGGTAAATCATCGTACGTCATTATATTCTCTTCAATAGATCGAAATAATCTTTTATATTCTTCTTCTAATTTATTAGGCGAGCTATTCATTTTCTTAAAGTAATATTTTTCTTTAACCAATTTTTTCAATCTTTCCTCGAAGGAGGCTTTTCCCGTGATCCTTCCGTATCCATCTCGTTTCTATAATGCCCTATAGACCTCGTGTTTATTCTATCGCCTATTATGTATCTTTTATCGTCATTATAAGATAAAGCTTTCTTGTTTATCTCCTTAGTATATATTTCATGTTTATAACTTCTAAGCGTAGGCATAGTTCTGTACTGATCCTTCCCGCTAAACAAACATTCTTTATAATGCTCAAAATGCAAGTCGCAATCAACCACGGACTTTTTAATTCCTTTACATCTTTTAAGTTCCGTGCCTTCTATAGTTTTAAAAGCGTAATTGTTTGCTCTCAAACCTATGAACTCTGACATAATCCTTCCACCCAGTTCGTCTTTAAACTTTCCGACTACCTTTTATTACTATTATTTTTTAGAAAATGATCATCGGGATAATTGCTCGTATCGAATCCCACGATCTTTTCTGGTTCGATATCTTTATACAAATCATCGGTTCCTATCTCGAGAATAAAACTATCTGTATCTGTATAACATAATCTAACGTCTTCGCCATACCTCACTTTAAAGTAATTATAATAAGTCTCATACATATGGGTCTTGCTAATATCTAAAATACTCATCCCTAGGTAAACGGGTTTGTTATATTTTATATTAGTCTTCTTTATATGTACAGCCGCTAAGTTCTCATCAAATACAGTGGTGTGATCATAATTTGGTTTAGCAACGAGCTTTCTATACTGGTAACTGACTTCGTTAGAAACCAATTGTATATCTACTCTATTCCGTACGTTTTCCATAGTCTTACCAAAAACGGAATTCATCATTAGCTTAAAAAACTCTTCTTCGAATTTATTCTTAGCCTTTTTTCTTAGCTCGACATTTAAGTCGATATATGGTTTCATCCAAGGACTTTCTATAAATTTAATTCCTCGACGTATCTTTTTAAGTTTTAAACCTAAATCGAGATACGTTTTTAAAGTTTCGTAATGTACGATATAACTTTCCTTGTTATATAAATTAGGTATGAGCTTTTTTACCTTTTAATCTCTAAATGTACCGGCGCTAGAGGATAATCATTATGAGCGTCATGTAACTGTAATCTAAATTTACTTCTAAGAACATACCTTGTCCTTCTATATTACAATATTTTCTCCATTCTTTTAATTCTTCTTCAGTCGCCCATTCGAATCCGTGGGTAGGAAGGGGTTTACTCATTGCCCAAGGGTAAAGACTATTTGCGTCGATATATATTAAATATTTCGAGGGTTTACTAGGATCGTGTAAACCATCCATATATTTATTATTAGCTTTAGAATACCTTTTGCTACACATGCTAATACCACCTCTAATGCCGTTTTCTATCATTAAAAGCATATCCAGGTCTGATAAAAGTTCGAGATTTATTTCCGTTTTCTTTAGCATAGCATCCATACCGGAGAGGTATAATACCAACTGGGATCTAGTTCGTAGTATTCGCGGCAAATATCCCTAAAGTTCTCAAAAACATCGGCTAAAAGTAATACGTCTATTTTATCATAAAGTTCGAGATAATCCCTAAAAGTTTCCGAACCGAAGGTTTTCCAAACCTTCGTCGCATGAGCGTAGTCTTCTTCACTAATATGTTTTCTGCTCAAGCCGGAATAAAATTTTTCTTTAGGCGGTAAACTCGTTTCTTCCAGTTTTTTGAAACAGTCTAAGTACTCATAAGGGAAAACTCCTTTCCTTCTAACTAAAGGCATCTGTTCTTTCGTAAAGAATTTAGCTAAGGTTCTAAACTGACTTTCATTTAAATAACTCGAAAGAGTATCTAAACTAGTTTGCATAAATTTCATACTATCTAGAAATCTAACGGTATGATATTTATATTTTTGGACAGGAACTTTATTTACTAGGGCAGTATATTTCTCGACCACGATCTTCTTGCTAAAACTAATATATCTTTCTTCGTTATTCGGAATGCAATCAATCTTCCCTTTAGTTTTACCGAGGATTTTAATAAAAAGGTTAGCATCGTACCCGCTCAAGTTATGCAGATATACGGGCGTAAAGTTCGGCGTTTTCGCCTTTAGGTTACATTCATTATGGGCGGCGCCTCTATATTTACCCGTAAAATGGCAATGATCTCTTACCTTATTATTTTTTTCGTCAGTAAACCTATCGTTACAAATCCAGCATATTTCCTCTTTTACGTATCTTGCCTCTTCCCGTTTCATTATTTTCATAGGTTTAGGTTTTTGGTAGTATTTGTAGTAAATATCTTTTATATCTCTCGTTAAAAATTCTGTAAACTTTTCCGCCGCATTTTTTCCCGGTATATTCTCTTAATATAGGGGCAGAGGCATTATCATCGAAACATTTTATAATATAACAGAAACTGCAAGGTATATGTTTCTGAGTTTTTATCGTATAACTATTTTCGGGATTCAGCTGGCAAACGCTTATAGGTGATAACACGCTTTCAAAATCGGCGTATACGACGAAAGGAACCGTGAGTTTTCTACTATGATTTATAAAATTTATGACGTTACCCTTTTTCGGCATTTCTGAAGTAACGGGTTGATGACCAGTACAATATTTCATATGCTTTTCCAAAAGCTTTTTGCTACCAAAATGATTTAAACAAAGCATGCAATATTCGATACTACCCATATCACATATTTGTTCTCTCATTAAACCCCTAAAATTTTTTATTAAAGCGTAATGACTTTTATCTCCTTCCTCAATATAAAATAGGTTTACATGATTACTACCTAATTTTTTAGGCGCTCTAATACGGTTAATCTTCTTTTTTGACGTGTACTCGAAGACATTAATGCTAATTTCCAGATTTTGTTTTTCGAACTTATCTATATCCTTAAATGAGATGGAGTATTCTATTCCATCCATGTTTAAACTATTTTCCTTTTATTTTAAAATCTTATCGACTCTAAACGGGTTCCTGTCTACAGGATTTAACCATCTCAAAATGCACCATAGAAAGCATTTATCGTCTTTATTCTGCATGTTAAGAACTACTTTCTTCTTCTCAATCCATTCGGGTAAAGGTATGTAACCTTCGGCTTTTAAAGGATCATAGACGGAAGTACTCAATACTATTTCGCTTATATTCCGTATTAACCAACCGCTACCCATACTTACAAATTTTTCTAAATTTTCTTTAATCCTAGCAGCCATTCTATCGTATAACTCGTATAAATCCGTTTCCTTCGAATTAATTTCATTTGTATCAGAATGGAAACGAGCCGGTTTCGCTACTTCGGGGCTTGCATCTATGTAATACATATAAGCCTCGATATTCATCTTTACTTTTCTTCCGCGATTATCCGATAAAATTTTTATCACCCGTTCTCTCATCAACAGTAGAAACTCGTTCATTATCGCGATAGATCTCATTACCGAATTATTGAAAGGGGTAATACCATTCCATGGAGGTGCTTCTCCTTTATATATTCTAATTTGATCATTAAGAGCGGTTTTCACTAGCTTAACTTCTAATTTCGGTATTTCTCCTTCCGTTACGAGCCTAAGCAACTCGGCTCTTCTAAATCGGGAGTATCACCTTAAACCCCTACTCTTAGCTATCTTACGAAGTTTTTTCACCGTTAGTCTTTCCTCCCCCGCTTCTTGACTTTTTAAACGCTCGATTAATTGTTCTTTGCTAAGCCTAGAATATCCTCTGCGACCTTCATTCTTAGCTATATTTTGAAGACCTCTTATCGTTTGTCTACTAAGATCGTTAACCGGCTCTCTTATATAGTTAATATCCGATATCGCTCTTTGCCCCCTTAAAACCTGATTTAATTGTTCTTTGCTAAGCCTAGAGTATCCCTTAAGCCCCCTATTCTTAGCTATATTTTGAAGATCCCTTATCGTTTGCCTTTTAACCGGCTGTCTTTGTTCCCTTATTGCTCGCTTTCTCAGTTTGTTAACTAATTGTCTTTGCCCCCTTAAAACCTCGATTAATTGTTCTTTGCTAAGCCTAGAGTATCCCTTAAGCCCCCTATTCTTAGCTACATCGTGAAGACCTCTTATTGTTTGTCTACTAAGATCCTTAACCGGTTCTCTTATATAGTTAATATCTGATATCGGTCTTTGCCCCCTTAAAACCTCGATTAATTGTTATTTGCTAAGCCTAGAGTATCCCTTAAGCCCCCTATTCTTAGCTATATTATGCAGGCCTTTTATCGTAAAGGCTCTATAATCGTTTTCCATTTTTTTATATAATAGTTTTTTTTCTTAAACTATTATATAAAATTTAGGATCGTTTTATTACGTAAAAATACGTTATTACCTAGGGCATTCGTTTCTCCCCACGTTTTTAGTATAACAATCCTTGCATAGACATAAGTGACCACAAGGGATATTAGATATAGTAGGTTCCTCGTCTTGGCATACGCAACACGTATCATACACGAAGAAAGTTTTTTCTTCGGGTTTCGCGTTATTCCAGGTTACCGAATTTTCTCCAACAGAATCTTCGGGAATATCTTCATCAGTATCTTCATCAGAATTTTCATTAGAATCTTCGGAATTATCATTATCGGAATCTACAGTACCCGAACTGATAGCGCGGGGAACAGGCACGGGCAGTACAGTAGAAGGAAACCTGATATTCGTGATATTACGTTCCATTAATAAATATCTCCATGAATATAGTAACATGTTTTGCTCTCTTAATAAATTTCTCCATTGTCTTATTATATCGTTCAGTCGCTTTTCTTTTTCTGAGAGTTCCTTTTCTAAAGCGTATTCCCATTCAAAAATATCATTTAATCATCTTTCCGAGTCATCATATTGGGTCGACATATCGTTTAATCGTCTTTCAAAATCGTCAGCTCGATTAGTCGAATCCATTTTTACTTATGATAAATATTACTTAAGCCATGTATTAAATTTCATTTAAAACGTTAATCTTATATTTTATTTTTCCAAACTCTCCCGTCCCAATTTGAAATCGTTTGGGGGCAATGTTTAATAAATTTACCAGCTTTAAAGATCGAAGGGAAAGTATGTATTTCTCCAGTTTCAATATCCTGTAAAGTAACTTTTTTAGGATTTTTCGTGATAGTTTTTAATCTATCGTACTTAGAATCATTTATCTTTTCCCGTTTAGGTTCTAGTTTTATTACCGTTTCCGATTTGGGTATCTCCTTCGGCATTAGTCCGTGTTCTTTTACTTTCTCCATGAAATCTTTCTTATCCCAAAAAGAGAAATATTGTATATGATTATCGCTAAGAATTCTTTTTAAATCCTTTATTGTTAACATTTTTTTTTATATAGGGAAAAAAAACGTTTAAATGAAAATACTACGCTCATTTTATTTCCGTCAGACTGGAAGGATAATAACCTGTCACTAATAATAACGCCGTATGCCTCCGTGTCCGTGGGTGCATTCGCGTTAAAAAATACTTTAACGGTATCGGTAGAAGAATATTTTAACTTTTCACTTTGCTTAGAGACATCGAAGACGAACAAAGGATAAAGGGTTTTATAATCCGCGGGGGAAATGTTAGGATTTGATACTAATTCATCCATGTTATAAAACTTAGATCTGAACAAAGCGGCATCGCCATACGCTCTACTAAATCGATGAGCGGGGAAAGATAAATTATAGTCAGCAGCGGGATATCTAGCGGAATTTAACATAACATAAATATTTTCGACGTTTACGTGGTCAAATACGGCTGAGTATCTTTCTTGATTATTTTGTCTGTTCGTCTGAAAGCCGATAATGATAAAACACGGTACCTCAGGAGATGATTTAACAGAAAGTCTCCAAGTAAACGTTAATGCCTCAGGAACCGGGATAGAGTCGCATTGTATCATTCTGTACCCGACCGGGAATTTTTCTTTTTTCTCGATAAGTTTATAAAGTTTCATCTTTTCCTCATCCGCGGGCATGACGTGGGGCATATACCACGATATTTTAATTAAATTAACTCGACCGTCAACCAGATCACCCACTCCATCCGGAGCAGCTTTAGAGATTGCGCCATTATTATCATTTCTTGTCAAGGTAAGAGTCTGTTTCATTCCGTAAAGAACTTTATTATAATCTTCGCAAAATCAGAATATATGTTTTAACGGAAATTTAAAACTGAACGTACCACGCGGAACCGCGTCTCGTATAATATACTGTCTTCTTATTTCGAAACCCACGTTGGTATTATCCACAATATCTATGGTGTCTTTATACCACAGTTGGTTTAATCCCTGCGATTTAGAAAAATCGTCCGGATATTTTAATAACCGGATCATTGTAGTAGCATGACCAGGACTTGTCACGGATTCAATCTCCTTTCCGCTAAGCTGATACTTAATATTTTTAAATAGATACATCAAGCCGTTATTCGTTAACGAAATATTGACACCAGCGTCATAAACCGCTCCATTATAATTTCTTACTAATTCGCCATTAAAAATTAAATAAGACTCGGAAGGATGCGTAAAAATATCTTGGGTTTCGATGTTAATCCTGATTTCCCCCGCGGAGTTGTTTAGATTGGTGCCAGTAATTTTCTCGGATTTAGGGGTTAAAGCCTTTTTAACTAATCTGGTCCCTGCATCTACCGCGGCAGTCTTTCCGGCTTCCAAGGCTTTTTTCGCCCCTTCCTTAGCGATATTTTTTTCCTACATCGGGGGCAGAGGAACCAATTTGTTTAGCGACGTTACTAGTAAAAAGTCTCGTAAAAAAGCTAGCTAAACTGTCAAAAATTCCGGAACTGCCGTACGCGTACGTTTTTTTAAATCCCCTTCGTTTATGCGTCATCATCTTTTTATAATATAGACATTAACTTTTTGTAGCTTTTTTTATCTAGATGCCCTTGCCTTTTTAATTCGTCGCAGATGCTAACGATCTCGTTTCTTACACCCGTATTGCCCGCTGCTTTACTAGCTATAAGTAAATCTAATCTTTGCAGTAATGCGTTAGGATCACAAGGGATAATAATTCCTTGTCCAGTTTTCATTTCCGCCCAAATAGGTTTAAGTAATACTTTCCATTCTTCCCCTTTATTAGCATTAGGATGCCTAGAAGTCAAATCGTAATTTTGATAAAGAGCGTTGCTTTTTATCATTAAATCTTTATATTTTTCGTAATCCTCAACCGTAAAAATGTTCGGATCAGGGTTTTTAGAAGTAATTAACTCCCAGAAACCTTCAGTTCCTTCGTATTCTGTATTACCGACTATAATATCATTATCATCAATTATCGCTAATTTATTACCAATATAAAATTTACCATTTTTTTTAGAATATAATCCGTGCGTTGTATCAATATTAGCAGCTTTATTTTTATCAGCGAATTTAATTAAATGCTTATGCGCAATTGGTCCAATAGTTTGCATTTCATCGCCTTCCCCCATAGTTACCTTTCCTTCTTCAGTGGTATTAAAATCTATTCCCGGGTAATTCGGTAATTTAATAGATTGTTGTAATCCTTCTATACCCTTTAATAGGTATAAGACCCTCTGTAATTTCCTTCGTTGCGGCTTTTTGCGTTTCCGTAATAGGTTTAAAAAGCCTCGAAAGATCGGATTGTAATTCTATTTCGCCCGTTTTTTCCGCTATCTGGTTTCTCCGAATATTCTTCGTTGTCTGTAGATACTCTTTTACAATTAAGTCCCTTTTAGCAGGGTCTTTGATTTTTAAGAAAGACATTTTTTTTATTAGGATTATTTTTTTTAACGTAGTTTTTAACATAGTTTTTAACGCAGTTTTTTAACCCGTTTTGTAACTAAAGCTACACGAAAATTTAATTTTAGGCTTCTTAATATTACAACGGCTGACCATGATGTTTTTCAACCAGCCTCCGAAAGGACTCGCGCTGTTCTCTTCTCCCCCTTTCTATTAACGATTCTTCCGTTTCGCTCGTAATCTTTTTCTTGGATTTAGACCTAATTTCTTCCTTCATCTTCTTATATTTCTCTAATTCCTCCATGATCAGTTGCAACTCTTCGTCCGAAACTTTGTTATCCGATAAAGCTTTCGAGATATGCGAAGATATAGTATTTAATTTAGTAGCGGCAATGATTTTAATCTTCTCGTGTTTTTCCCCTTTAGTCGTCGAATTTCTAACGGTATATTTTCCGACTAAACTTAAAATACCGGAAACGCCCGCAATGATTTCTAATACCGTTACCGCGGGTATCGCGACTACCGTCGATAATAAAACTACTCCTCTGCTCCCGCTAGCTAAGGTAACCATAATTAAAGTGGTATCAATCCTGTCTACTATTCTCGCGGCTCTAAAATATTTTTTACTTAAAGGTTCTTGTTTCGTCACTTCACCTTCTAAAAAGTTTTGTATCTCATTAATTTTCTGCAGGCGATAACCCTGTCCCTCGTCAACTGGAGGAGCCGTGGGTAATATAGGGTATTTAATCTCCTGCATCTCAGACATTTTTTATTAGCGAAATTTTTTTTAAAGATGATAATAAACGTGACATAAAAGTTCGTTTTCTTTTATTTTTACCGTAATCTTCGAATTATTAGTAATAGTAACTAAAATATTCTCGACATCGCCGATGCTAATCTCATTTTGCGAACCGCATTTTTTAAATCTTAGAGAATAGGCTAATGACGTAAAAATTATACCTTTAGTCGACATAAAGCCTAAACCTAATTGCACCGGAAGTACTTGCCCCAGAGTTAACGTAATTTCTTTTTGGACAAAGATTTTCCAAGTTAACGGATTTTCTTTTATCGGAGGATGTTTTAAATTAGGAGCGAGTCTCCAATGGATCGTTTTCGCTCGAGAAATTTTCGGTTTTACGCTAAATTTATGAACATTCATCTTTTTTTAATTATAATCTTAATTTATAATATAGCCCCTAAAATGGGAATATTAGCGAAAGGACTATTTGGGCCTAGAATAAGACCACTTCCGTCATAAAGGTTTCCACCTTATTTTAAATATAAGCCATTACCAACGGATCCTAATCCTTTGCCATTATAGGAGCTTAAATAAAGACCTTTTCCATCCGTTTCTACTCAGCAAATACAACCCCCTTTTTTAAGATAAAGACCCGATCCCATCGCCTTTTGTACGCTGGATGATGCTAATCCCGAAAGGGCACCTACGCCTAATGCCGGTAAAACGGTTTTGGCTAGCATCGGCAAAGCGCTCGCGGCTAAACCTGCTAACATTCCGAGAAAACCTCCCTTTATTTCCTTATTATGTTTAAGTTGCCTGGCAGACATTCTAATTGTTATGCCAGTACCATTTTCGAAGGCTTTAGCTATTTTTCTCGCTTGAGTTTCGGTAACCACTAAAACGTCATTACCACGTAAATCTTTGCGACCTAAACGAATACTTATTTTGCAGTCTCCTTTTTTAATAGGGGACGCGAGTTTTTTCTTTTGTCCTTCAGATATATTAACTTTAATATTCGTGTAACTCGTCATTTTATATACGTTTTTATTTTTTTTATGCCTCTCTAATATGAAACCTAATCGTTATATTTTCGCCTCTAAGATTTAGTAAAGTCCCATTTTGGTCCGTAATTTTTACCTCTAGATTATGTATTTCATCTAACGTTATCGGTAAATATACTAAATTAACCGGCGTCTCGATTATCTTATATCCGGGGGCAACATTGGGGAAAAAAGAATAAATCGTATTTTGCATTGAACCATTAACATAGCTTCCCGAGATAATATCGATGTTAATGAAGACGGAATTTATACTGATAATGTTTACTACATTCTCAGAAATCCCGCTTCGTATTTCGCGTGAGTAAAACCAAATACTTTGGAAATGGAGTTTGGATAGTTAAAATCTACTTGATAACCGTCTTCGAGGGTAAGAATAGATTTTAGCGTATTCGTGTTCGCAGAAATATTAATAGGGTATTTGTCATTGACTAAATCAACGTGGCCTTTTTTTTCTCATCTCCTGATGAATGGTATTGTTAATGTCTGTAAGGTCATAACTTCCTTCCGGTATTTCTATTTTAAACCAAGAAACGCCATTGTCCGGAGAATAAATAAACATGGCGTTTGTTGCGTCAATATTTGGAAAAGAATAGTACGTTTCAAGGTTTACCAAAGCTATTTCGTATTTTATATCCCGTTCCAGCTGTAATGGGGGATTAAACCTAGTTCTAATAAACGTTTTGTCCCCGCTTACTATAATTTGTGAGGATTCTTTTTGTCGCGTATTTTTAGCTACCCGTTCTAAAATATCTTCCATTTTTTTTATAGCGAAAAAAAAATTTTAATTAATTATCTTTTTCATTTTTCCCTAACGGTTTAGGTATATAAAACTCGTCAAAACCGTGCCTATACTTTCCTTCATCTTTCTCGCTAGATAAATCGATGGTAACAAAACCATAAGGTTTTTCCCACGCCTTATAGCAAAATTTTCTAAACTCTTCTTTAGGCATATCCCCGCTTACATGATCGCCATAAATATGGTTAATGTTTTTAAGGTCTTGGCGAAAAAGACAAATAAAATTCGCGTTTTCTCTAATAGTTTGCCTTGGTAACTTAAAATAGTTTTGGGAAAGGTAAAAGCAGTCAACATTACTATGCCTTCCGCAAATATAGTAACATTCGCATTTATTTTGCCTTTCTAAAAGTAAATCGTCGAAGATCATTAAATTTTTGTCTTCCGTATCCAAGTCTCTCGGATCCGGTACGTCCTCGGCAGTTTCGAAGAAACTACACGTTATATCCGATTTTTCGTCTTCTATTCTTCCAGCCCATTTTTCGATTATATCTTCGGCACTAAAATTAGAATCCTGTATTTCATTGCGATTGTTAAACAACTCTAATATACACTTCTTCGGTAGTCTTTCTTCGAAAGCTTTTTTAAGCATGCAATATTCGGGTTGGAAAAGACTTTTTCCAAAGACGCATAAATTATCGTAGTCGAGCCATTCCGGTTTTAGCAAAAGGTTTAGTAAAAGCGTAGTCTTACCGCATCCCGATTTGCCCACGATTAGCCCCCTAATGCTTTTAGGCAAAAGGGGGTTATTAAATCTACTCGATACTACTTCGTTCCATGATAAATCTTCAATATCCATTTTATATATATTTTAAAAAAATTTAACATATATAAAAATATGTATTGCGTTAAATGTAGAAAAGCTACTGAGACAGGCAACGTGAATTATGTCGTTACTAAAAATGGAAGACATATGGCGCGTGGAAAATGTCTGGTCTGCGGAACAACTAAAACGCAGTTTGTTAAGTCGACGGGTGCCAAACCGAAAAGCGTCAAACCGAAAAGTGTCAAACCAAAAAGCGTTAAAAAAAAAAAAGACAAAAATTTAGGCGGATCAATACTTAATAGGATGATAAATAATTTGCCCGTTGAAATGCATCTCCCCGGACATAACTTTACAGGACCCGGTACTAAATTAAATAAAAGACTCAACCCCGTTTTCACGCCTAAAGAATGGAGTAAACCGATAAACCGCGTTGATAAAGCCGCGTACAATCACGATATTTGCTATCTTAAACATAATGACATGGCTACCAGAAATTCTATTTGTGACGCAAATATGTTAACGGAGTTAAAGGGGATCTATAATCCGACGCTTACGGAAAAAATGGAGCGATCCGTCGTTAGTAATCTGATTGGAGCAAAGAAAAGATTCAGAATGGGAGTTAAAAAAAAAAATTTGATATGGAGGATTTAGCTGAAGAGTTGCATAAACCCGTAAAAAGAAAATTTAAGAAAAGGAGAGTCTTAGTAAACGGTATTGATAGGATATGGGCCACCGATTTAGTAGACATGCAGGTATTTTCTAAATTTAATCGGGGTATAAAATATCTTCTCGCCGTCATTGATATCATTTCTAAATACGGTTGGCTGATTCCATTAAAAGACAAAACTGGGAAATCTGTCGCCGAAGCATTAAAGAATATTTTTAAGGAGAGAAAGCCCAAGAAATTATGGGTAGATAAAGGTAAAGAGTTTTATAACAAGGATGTTAAAGGCTTAGTAGAAATATATTCTACCCAAAATGAAGAAAAATCTAGTGTCGTCGAGAGATGGATTAGAACGATGAAAGAAAAGATGTGGAAATATTTTACCGCTAAATCTACTCGCGTTTATATTAACGTTTTACAGGATCTCGTTAAAAAATATAATAATACGAAACATTCTTCCATTAAAATGATGCTAGTAAGAAGGTTAATGAAACCAAAGTTTGGAAAACTCTTTATCCTGATCATCTCGAAGTAAAGAATATAAAACCTAAGTTTTCCGTCGGTGATAGAGTAAGGATAGCGAAAAAGAAAAAGACTTTTGAAAAGGGATATACCACAAGATGGAGTGAAGAGATTTTTACGATTTCCGAGGTAAAAGGTACATCGCCCGTAACGTATACAATTAAAGATCTTAAAGGAGAAGAAATAGAAGGTGGCTTTTACGAACCCGAACTACAAAAAACTAGGAAAGACTTTTACAGGATGGAAAAGGTTATTAAGGAAGAAAAAGATAGATCTCTAGTAAAATGGAAAGGTTATCCTGACAAGTTTAATTCTTGGGTCGATAATAAAGTCATTACGAGTATTTCGACGTAAAAAAAAAATATGGATATCGCGATTAAAAACGTAATTTTACCGAACAAACCGTTAAGTAACTTCGAACTAGAAGATGCCGCGAGAAAATTAAAAATACCTTCTTTTAGGGGAGTATTTTTACGAGATACTTTACCGAAAAAAAGTATGAGAAAGGAATGCGGTATATTAAAGCAAGATGACACGAGCGAACCCGGTACACATTGGGTCGCTTGGTATAAAGACGGTAAACTAAAAATTTACTTCGATAGTTACGGTTTACAACCACCTCTCGAACTAGAAGAGTATCTGACGAATCCGATATTTTACAATACGGACCAATTACAACAAGCAGGACAAGTATTCTGCGGTCATTCTTAAAGACCTAAGCTCGGGAAATAAATTTCAACGAGTTTTAAATAAACTTTTTTAAATATAAAAAAATGCCCGTTGATAAATTCGGAAGAATGACCGATGTTAAATCGAGTGGTGAGGATGTATCGCTTACTTACGTGAATAATAATTTTTTGCGTAAAGATGGAACGACGGAAGTTACCGGTTCTATAAATATGAACGGTAACACCTTAACAAGGGTTAGTAATCCCGTGAATCCTCAAGACGTCGCGACCAAGGATTATGTCGATTCCAACGTGGGGTTATTGGACGAAAATGGGGGTTATCACATGACGGGATATTTAAACATGGGATTTAATAAAATAAAAAACTTATTTGACCCTACGGAACCGAGCGAAGCCGCTACTAAAAAATATGTGGATGATAGCGGTAGAGCAATAGTTCAACCACAGGACGGTAGTTTTTCGGCCATCGCGAATATAAATATGCGAGGTTACCAGTTGACAAATCTTTTAAACCCCGCAGAACCGCAAGATGTTGTGACAAAGAATTATGTGGATTCCGCTAATCGAGCTTTTGTTTACGGTCCCGGAGGTTATATAGCGTCTGATGACGTTTCTATGGGTAATCGAAGAATTAACAACCTCGGAACACCTTTAGATAATCAACAGGCTGCAAATAAGTTTTACGTAGATAACGTCGTTGCAGCCAACGCGGGGCGACTTTTTGAGAGATACCGGGACGGTGTTTTAGCGCCTGGAAACATAAATATGCGAGGAAATAGAATTACAAACTTGCCTGCACCTATCGATTGGCATGAACCTGTGACGTGGGATTTTATTAACTCGCAGTTGTTAGATCCTCTGAGAACGATAAATAAACCTATAATAAGCGTCCATGCTGATGAACAAGGAAGTTTATTAAGCGGAAATTATGAGTTTTCTTTCGGTAATGGCAGCAGCGGAAGATCGCACGGATTAGGGGGTTATTGCATGTCAGCTCCGGGTAGAATTATAAGAGGTTCTTTAATGGTTTTAAAAGGAAATAGTTTTTTAAACGAAGAGGTAAAAATTAATATAGTCGCAAACGGCGACGAAAAAACTGACTACTCCTTAATAAAAGAAACGGGAAAAGGTTGTAGTTGCGTAGTTTTTCCCCAGCCTTTAGAAATAAAGCAGTGTGACGTCATAAACTTTTTAACGAAGACTGACAATCTCAATGTAAAAAATGCTTATTTAACGATACTTATAGAACTCGATTTATAAAAAGAGTTAATTTAATATATATAAAAAAATGGCAGAGTTACTAAACGAGATAACGGAAAGCGATATCTTTCTTAGAGATCCTTTAGAATATTTTTTTAGAAGTATAAGCATAGACTTTAATAACCTTATTAAATACAAAACTTTGTTTAAAGACGGCAGTTATGAGGGAGAATGCGAGTATTACGAAAAAAAAATTCGCGAGCTATACGAGCTCGTAATAATACGGTTTAAATATTTTGTCGCGGATTATTATAGAGAAAAGATCGATAATATTTATTCTAAAGCGGTTGAATCTTTATCGTGGGCGGGTGAGACGACTGGGGAGACTAGGGAGGTCGTGAAGACCGTAAAGACCGTGAAGATCGTGAAGACTGAGGAGGAAACGGATGAAGAGTCTTAAAAAATTTATAACTTTTTAGAAAAGTTATAATTTATTTTAGTCGACCTCAGAGTAGGAATCACTAGGAGTATACGTAATTTCGTGTTCAGCATTACGTTCTTTTATGGATACACTCATTTCATCTAAATGCCAGTCTGCCCGTAATTTATCCGTTTTTTCAGAATCAAAATATTTTTCTATCTCCGTTTCCGTTCTATTAGCATCTCGAAGTATGTGACGTCCTTTTTCTTTTATATCTAGTTCCATTTTTAATAAATCTTCTAGGTCTTCTAAATGAAGATTTTTCCTTTCCCTTAGATCTAGCAGTCGGTCAAAAAGACGCATTATGTCTCTTTTGATATAATTATTTTTAAGCCATTTTCTAGTTCTTTGATGGGTTTTTCGACATTGTAAATATAACGGTCTATCTCGCAAATCATTTCATCTTTTTGATCTATTTTAATTCTTAAATATTTCAATTGCTCGAATATATTCTTTAATCCTCGTATATCATTTATATTTTCCGCCATTATGCCTTTTTTTTTTAATGAGAATTTTTTTTCTTTAAGCCAAAAATTTTTTTTCTCTCGAGATGATAGTAAGATTTTTATCTCGGAAGTCTCGCAGAGATTGAGAAGATTTAAAGTATAAGGGGTTATAAGCGTTAAGTCTCGCGGATAATAGTAAGATTTTAGTCTCGCGAAATCTAGCCGTCTAGCTGCCCCCTCGAAGACCGAAGTCTCGGAGAGATTGAGAAAATTTAAAGTACAGGGGGTTATAGGGGTTAAGTCTCGAAGAGATTGAGAAGATTTAAAGTACAGGGGGTTATAGGGGCTAAGGCACGCAGAGATTGAGAAGATTTAAAGTACAGGGGGTTATAGGGCTAAGGCACGCAGAGATTAAGCCCGTTAGGCACGCAGAGATTAAGCCTGTGAGGCACGCAGAGATTGAGCCCGTTAGGCACGCAGAGATTGAAAAGACTTTTATTTCGAGAGAGATCGAGAAGATTTTAGCCCCGCGAAATCTAGCCGTCTAGCTGACCCCTCGAAGACCGAAGTCTCGGAGAGATCGAGAAGATTTTTATTTCGAGAGGATAAAAAACCCAAATTATGGAAAACCGAAATTATGGAAAACCCAAATTATGGAAAACCCAAATTATGGAAAACCCAAATTATGGAATTCTGTAATATCATAAATGACCTTGACCTTTAAGAATATGACCTTGAACTTAATATTCTTGGAAGAGTTTAAGAGATAAAGGGTTTTGGATTTTTAAGGGATAAAGGGCTTAAATCCAAAACTGTGCTAGTCCGGGGGGAAATGATACTACTAATATTTTCAACCAAGTTTTCAATTCTACCTATGACAAACCCAGTCGTTTGAGCAGCATTTAGTATGCCGTCTGCTAGTCGTTTCAAGTATGGACATGTCTAAAACTTTGTCGTCCGGTAACGAGTTCGTACTCTTTCCAGGCCGAGCCCAACTCTCTTCCATGGATACTCGAGGAACAACAGAAACACAGGCAGTATCTTTTCTTTAATTTTGAGCCATACTCAGTCAAAAAGGGGCTTAATGCATCTCCTTGATGCGCTATACCAAGTAAGTCATCACTATTATAGATCCATAAAATCCGTCCTGTATAACAACCGACTAAATCCTAAGGCAAACCGGTCCTTAGACATACAGAAATTTTATCAAAGGCAAAATGTTTTTTAGCCCAGATAAGCCTGCGCGGACTGCGCAGGCTAACCTGGTCGATATTTTTTGCAAATGCAGTGACTCCCCTTTTCAGACAGCATGACTCTTTGTTATCTTCACTATTTGGTCGCAGAAAAATGCCTTACTTGGATCAAACACGGTATCTAGAACGGGTTGACCCTTTATAGGCCTATCCCAATAACTTTTTTTTCTAATTGTAGAATATCTTATTAGACTGCACAAAACGTGATCTGATTTTAATCTGCACTGTCCGATGTGTCGTTATCATATTCAAATCACAATATTTCTGCTGGTACTGACTGGAAATTTCCATATTGTTTATCCAGCACCCTAAAGTATGCTGTGTGATATGATGGATCGATTGGTCAGTAAGTGACACGTGATTATGAGCCTTATACATTCGGAACGACTTTACAATCACCTTCATAGCTCTATTTATCAAAGTTGATTTCTTATACCTTTTTCGATGTATAGTGTCGTGGGACTTATTTGTTCGTACTACAATTCTTTCCTCCATGAAGACGTTTTACACATACATACTTTCTCAATAAGGGAAAAAGGCTGAAATCTTCCAATGTAAATGGTGTTTTGCCGCTTTTTTTTTTTTTACAAAATAGGGGATAGTATACATCTAAGATCAGATTGCAGGTTTTGAGTCGTCTGATCTTGGTGTACATTATCCGCACAAGGAAGTCTGTTCTTAACTCTCCACAAAACCAACCAAAGTTGTATCTATGGCTGTATAGTGTTAACATTGCAGGGGTTCTTATTCGATCCTTGCTGACTGCGCAGCTTGTAAAAGCAGAATACAAGCTCAGTGTGGATGAACAAAAAAAAAAAAACTTGTAAAGTTAGTACCGCTTGGGAGTTGTCTGCAGAGTATAAGCCCAATGCGGATGGATCATAGAAAATTCATTAAGCATTAAAGCGCCTTTCACTTTACACTTTCATTTAAAGTTCACAAAACGTGCAGTTTCATCTTTGATCAATACTGTCTGCTTCGCTACAGACAGATGGAAGCCATGACTTTGCAAGCAAGCGCCGTTTAAAGTGCCAACCGAGTGCTTCTTTGATATAACTTGTACCAATTTACGCCAGTATGTACGCAAGACTTCCTATCTGTTGTTGAGCGCATGGGATCAGCCGGTTTCGGAGGCGCTGGAATGTCTGGATTTCATGACATAGGCCTACAGTTACTAAATAAATGATTCTCGAGCACACAAAAAATTCAAATACTGCGATTTAAAGGTTCTGTTCCAAGGTAAACTTTTACCGTATCGGATGTAGATCAAAGATCAGACTGCAGCCTATGAGCAGTCTGATAATGATCTTCACGTTCTGTAAAAGCGCACTGAGTTAGGAATTGCATCCTATATTTTCAAAAAAAAAAAAACCTTAAGTCTTTCCAAAATGACAAAATTTTAGACCAGTCCAAATTGAACATATCTGTTGACGACAAAATAAATTCAAATCAAAAATTGAAATTTGTTTTGAGACAGGTAGAAAACATCGTGGGACAAAGAGGAAATACCGGTAACCAGCATTTCCTCTCTTTCCAAAATGTTTACAAAAGTCCAAGGGTCGTTAAAACTCAAGATTTTGTGGCAAACGGCTGATTAGTAGGTAGGAGCACGATAAATCATCATCTACTTTAAGGTATGTCATTGAAGAGAATACACTTCTCAGATGTTTGCTTCACTCATTTAATTTTCACAATTTCATTGAAAGGGTCAGTATCAACAAACACAAAAAATGTGAAACACGTTCGAAGCATTTTTATAAATAACTACATTCAGTCCTATATAGCATACGCTCACACACTGCACACGGCAAACTCACACTAAAATACACACCAATGCATACTTCAGAATATGCACGCAGATAGATGATTTATCTCGTAAGTATAGAGTATACACGCAAGTAAATGCTACAGTATACTACTGAGCGTAATAAATACATTTACACTCAAGATTAAGAATAACAAAAACTTTTAGAAAATGTGGAAAGAGGAGCAATTGCTAGCTACAAGGGACTGCTCCTTTTCAAATCAATGTTTTAAACATCACACAAAAACTGAACAAATCCTTTCCTTAAAATATTTTCTTTGTGTCTATTGGGTGCCTGTACTAGATCAGGTATGTCTAAAATAGAATGTACAATGATGGACTAAAGAAGAAAATGGTAAGTGCACGTTCTGTACCATACATTAACCCTAAGAGCACCGAATAAAACCAACACATATGTTCATCCTAGAAATACGAACCAAATAATTGCAATTCATGGTTGCTTTTGTCTAAAGTGTTTCAGAATAGCGGACAGTGTAGATCAAAGATCAGACTACCATTATTCTCCAAATAAGAAATTAAATAAGCATGAATGAACACTTGAATGATGACCGTTCTACTAAAATTTATGTTTGTAAACAAGCAGAATGAATTAAATGAAACTCTCATAGTGGTAAAGAATACTACGATGTACACAGACTGTACTTATATTAAATAAATGCGTATTGTCATTATGAAAATAAAACTTGATATGAAACACACGATTTCATATCTCATAAGTCACAATACACTAGAATAAAAACAGATCAGACAAAGTAGGTATCTCATTACTTAGGATACACTAGCATTATCGAATTTATAAGATATTTACGATGTACCAAAATAAAACTCTTGTCAGATGAAACTACGGATCTTATAACTTGCACCACACTTGAGTAACCCATATTAGAAAAAAAAATAGGTATTTTGTAACTTAAAATGTACTAAAATGAATCTGCTAGAACACAAACATAGGATTCTCATGCAAGATAAGTTTAAAGTGTGTCATATTGTACGAGCATTTAGCATTTTCAGCACCAAAACGAATAAATGGATATTGCATGATAGATTATGATCAAATTACGCTGCTAGCTTTAGTAATAGAGGATACTAAATGTTATCATCCTTCTATGTATTTGTTGCTCTGATCATCATGTGAATATATTTATCAAAGAAACTTATTCGATGTGTAATGCAACTGAATTAAAGGTGTATAATCAGATGAAACATTTACGTTTTTCAATATGTGTATACTCAAGCAATGCAAGTAATATGTTTAAATCCTTGTTGTTAAATGTTTGAAAGATGTTTTACAAACTTCGCTAATTACCGCTTAAAACGAAATTGCGGCAGACCACAATTCTGAAATACGAATTATCGATTTGAATTAGCATGTTATACATGAATACATATGAAAATATTGTGGCAAAGTGAGAAATTAATCACTACTAGCATTTTGTCTTTGTTTTTAATGATAGTGATTTTTAATCAAATGAAACTGTTTAAAAATATTTAAATCTGCTTTCCGACAGCAGCATTGAAACTAAAATGGATGTAACATTGTTATTTCAACTAAAAAGTGAAGATTTATTAATTAGTAAATTGCATATATCTTGAACACGTATTAATAATGTAAGTAATATAGAGTATACAATAAGTATTATTAGTCATGGTGATTTATATTTGAATGAAAGAAAATATATTTGATAGCAATTTATGTAGTTTCCCAAATGCAGAAATATTTCCATATATAATGATAAAGAACAAGTAAGATGGCAGTGCCAAAAACGTTGTATCTAACCTAATCGTCCAACAGAAACTGATACAAAAATTGATAACAAGCTGCCAGTTTAGCAATGTTTTAAAATAAAAGTACTCTGCTTCATACTAAAAAATCTGCTGAAAAGCCTTCAAACCTCTTTGCAGACAAGACAGTTGTGAAACAGTCACAATATGGTTACAGTCCTTACACCCTCAGAATAAAGTAATATATCAATATTGTCATCATTCTGCCTGGACCCCCAGTTTTCATATATGATAAATAATTGCTATATGTAATTGGAAATGGCGCATTATCCATAATTATGTCTCCTTCTCCTCCTGACCCTCTATCAATACTTTGTAAGACAAACTGGAGGAATCAGTCCTTAACCCTTTTAACCTTTTACCAAACAATCCTGGGTTTTCATGCCCCTTGGGAAAAGGCCTTTTGAAAACGTGGGAACCAGCATTTTCTTCTTTTCCCACAATGTTTTCTTCCTTCCAAAGTTAATGCAAAATAAATCAAATGGGTATTCTCAGTCAGTACTAGAGATGTAGATATTACAATTTCAAATCCGTTCTTGTCAGAATATCTAACAAAGAAGCAGACAGTGTATATCCAAAGTCAGACTGTGCTGTCTGGTTTTAATCTACACTATTTATGTATATAATATAATCCAGTAAGTGTCAGAAAAATTACAAGAACAATTTCGAAGTCTTTGCACACATAAATTTTACCCTTGATCCCATACAAGGCATAGTTTGAGGCTACTCCACAAAAACCTTTTGAGAAAAATGTAAACTCAAGTGCACAAAACAGTGATTTCTCCATTCTCATTCCGTTTTCTTACTCTTTAAACAGTTCTGTAAATGTGATCTCTTTTACTCAAAAAAACTGTCCAGTTTGAGTCTAGACCAGACAATGAGTATGTAACAAATGTGTCCCAGAGTGGATAAATTCACCATGCACAGAGCAATATATCATTCTTGTTGCAAATTTTGAAACTTTGACAGATGAGATATACCTTCTGTTTAACCCTTTACCAAAGAGTCTCAAGTTTTAGTAACCCTCAGAAGAGAAGGCTTTTATAAACATTATGAGAAAATGAGAAATGCTCATTACCAGCGTTTGCTACTCTTCCATAAATGTTTTCATTTCAAAAACAAATCCCATTATTTGACTCACATTTGCTATCTGTAATTGATTTCATCATAGACAAGTCTAAACTTTTGTCAGCTGGTAAAGAGTAAAATTTATTAATAAGCTAGATGTAGATGCACTTCTGACTGGTTGATTAATCACCAAATCATTTTCTAATGCTCCATTTAATTCTATGGTACCCTGTTTGAGACAACTCTCACAGAATGGCCAGAATAATAAATCTACAATCATAATACAGAATAGATATCCTTTTTTTGGCCTTTAACAGACAACAAAATTTTAGATATGTCCAAACTGAAAGCATTACTAGGCAACATAATTAAACATGTCTCAAATGGTGAACTTTACGAATGAAAGGGAGAACATGTTGGCTACCAGCAAATTTCTCCTATTCCCACAATGTTTTCAAAAGCCTTCTTCCTCGGGGTTGTTAAAACATAGGGCTGCTTAGCAAAGGATTAAGGCAGACATTCCTACTTCATAATCCAGCAACTATTGTGCTAATTTACATCTAAGTTACTCCTTAGAATGCACGTAAGAAGAAAAGAGATTTACAATCAAAAGGGAAGACCAAAGTAAGAATCCCTTTCCATAGGTCTCCATGATTTAACAAATCTGAAGGAAAGGCATCTGGGAAGAGAGAAAATACTTACAAATGAATCAATCAAGGGCAAAAAAGAAGAGTCTTCAAACACAATATCAGCATCAGATACCTGAATACAATATACTTAATAATTCTCACCCTCAGAAGTGGTGATTCCATCAGGAAATGAACCATTCTTTCATCACATAATCTCCCTTGTTTTCATTGTAATATACCCATTATGAATTTTATCTTACATGTTAATCTCCCTTGTTTTCAGTGTAATATACCCATTATGAATTTTATCTTACATGTTAATCTCCCTTGTTTTCAGTGTAATATACCCATTATGAATTTTATCTTACACATATTACAGGTAAGTATTTTATCACATGAACTCCATTGTATTCAAAATAATATACTCATTACAACTTTTTTTTATCTTACACAAGTTTGAGATAAGCATTGCGTAACATTGTGAGTAACTACATTTTATACTTCTTTTTCAAAGAAGCAAATCAAGTTTTTAGGCAAAGACATTACAATGTGTGTTTATATTGTTTTGCATATTCTTGACTTGTATTTCTTTAAATATCCCTATATGATACAAAGAATCTAATATTCACTGGCTTTTGAGATAAATTTATTGAATTTGTCAAAACTGTTATTAAGCTCATTGGAGTCTCACTTAAAACTGTAAAATTTTTCTACACTTGTTTAATTAAGTTGAATCTCAAGTGCAAATTTATGTCAAGTCCGATGTATCTTACCTTCATCTCAAACAGTATCATATGAAAAAAATCTCACTCTCTTTTCCAATTTATCATCAACATTACATGTATTTTTCACTGTCTCAAAACTCTATCTCAAGTACAGACTAAGATCTAGCTGTGTCTGAAAGATATATCTCACTCTCTCTTAAGTGAACAACTTAACATATAAGTCCAAGTGCTTATAAATATCTATACACTCTTTCACTGTTTCTCACCTACAGAGCAAGATGTAGCAACATGTATAACAAAGGAATCTACCTTTCATCCTACAACATGCAACAATAATATTTAACAAAGTCTAACAAATCAATCTCAATTACTTTATATCACACACACGCAATGAGATCTACCCATGTCTCACATGCTAAACATTATACTCTCTTTGTCAACTACATCATTATTTATGTGTACCTTACAAACGAATTTCATTCAATTAATCTCAGATACACAAAAGCAGTATATACCTAATTCTAAAAAGCAAATCTCATGCACTCTATCTCAAGTACACAACAGTAGTACATACAGCTTTTTCTTTCTATCAAATACACATTAACAGATGTATTTACCTATATCTGACAAACAAAACTCACTTTATCTCAATCACACAACAATATGATCTATCTATAACAAACAAAACCCAACACCGAACATAGACAAGTAAAACAACACCTCTATCCTACTGCATAAATGTATTTTAACCCTTTACCAAACAATCCCAACTTTTACCACCCATTAGAAAGCAAGTGTTTTAAAACATTGTGGGAAAAAGGAGAAAATGCTGGTAAATTTCCAAACAAATTTCAATTTCTGAGTACAATTTACTTTTGTTGACTGCAACTTCTTTCAATTTGGACAAGTCTTAAATTTTGTCATTTGGTAAGGACTTAATATGTGTGTAAGAACAGGTCAAATATCCACCAACAATTCTAAATATCGTTCTTCAACTACTTCTCAATAAATTTCTAAATTCAAAGTAATGAATTCTGAATGGCTGAACTATTTTGCATCAACTAAATGAGCTATGCTCTGTGAAAAAGAGCTTTAATGCAAAAAGTAACGACATGGGTCAGGCTTTGCAGTTTGCGCAGGCTGACCTGGGTAAATTTTTTTGCTGTTAGTCAATTTTCTGCATGTCAAAGGACTAGTCTACCCCATAATTCAGTCATTGTGAACATTATTTCAGTAATATGGTAAGCACTCCCATCTACATAACTAGAGTGAGTTTCACCAGAACTATGCCAATCCTTTAACTCTTTACCAGACGACAATATTTTAGACTCGTCCTTACCAAACAGTAACACTTTTTGAAGACCCTGAAAAAGTATGCTTATGAAAACATTATGGGAAAAGGAGAAATGCTGGTAACTAGCATTTTCTCCTTTTTGCACAACGTTTTCTACCCTATCAAATACAAAATACAAGTTCCATTGTTAGAGTCACATTCAGTCTGTCGTCTGCAAATGCTTTCAGTTTGGACCAGTCTGAAATGTATGGTAAAGACTTGGAATCATTTTCAGACAACAAACCAAGTGTGGCTCAAATTACTGAATTTGAGTGTAAAACATTAGAAAACATGGAGGGAAAAGGAGAAATGCTGGTTTCCAGCATTTTATCCTTTTCCCATAATGATTTCAAAGGCTTCTTCCTCAAGTGCTTTATCTAAAAATAACATGTATGCTAAAAAGTAATGTACTTAAACTACAACTATTGAATAAAATAATGTTACTCTTGAATACAGGCCATGCTCTGTGAAAAGGGGGTTTAATGCCTCTGCGTGATGCATTGTACCAAGAAAGACATCATACACTATTGGATCCAAAAAATCCATTTTTTCTAATGCTCCACTGAATTATGAGGTAGACTAGACCTTGGACATGCAGAAAATTGACCAATTGCAAAAAGAGCATTGACTACCCTGGCATCCTGGCTCAATACTTTTTGCAGATCCATTTAACTCCCTTTTCACAGAGCATGCACGCATGCACACACACACACACACCTACACCTACACCTACATATATATATATATATAAAAGCACAATATGTATACGTTTTAATACACATAACATTTATAGAGGATCTAACAGGAGTGATTATCATTTTTATCAAACAAGTTGACTAAAATTATATGACACGAGCCTAGGCAAGCACCATATACCTTTAAGTCAAAGAGTTTTATAAAAATGATAATACATAAACATGAATGTGAGATTCTATTTATCACATAAAACGAATGACTGCATCATCACCTTCAGCCTTTATACCGTTCACGGATCCATGTTTACAGATGTAGTTCGATTTTTGAATGTGTACATACACAATTTGAATTAGATAGCTCTGACATTTACACCGAAAGTAGAATGAAGCGGTTTCTAGAGGGGATAATTCCACCTATTTCCGCAATTTTGTTGATTTTAAACAAAATTCAGCTGCAGTTCTTGGTTTTTATTACACATGAAAATCAAAAACTTTCCACGCGTATACGCCTTAGCAACACATTTTCCGCGAAACAGCATAGTAGTGCAAGTTCCAGCACATGCTATAGCTGGTTTCTCCTGCTTTGAGGAATCATGAAAAGAAAAGTGACCAGAACTGAGACCCAAAAATGATAATACACTAGTGTATTATCAAACAAGAGGGCCATGATGGCCCTGGGTTGCTCACCTTAGTAGAGTGCCTTAAAGGTTTTTCTTTGATTTGACCATGTGACCTAGTTTTTGACCGCAGGTGACCCAATTTCAAACTCATATTTCATGAAGACAAACATTCTGACAAATTTTCAAGTCAATTGAGCAAAAAATGTGGCTTCAAGTGCCCTAAAGATATTTCTTTAATTTGACCTAGTGACCTAGATTATGACCCCAGGTGACCCAAATTTGAACTGGTCTTTGACTATATCAAAAGAAACATTTTAACCAATTTTCAAATCAAATGAATAATAAATGTGGCTTCTAGAGTGCCCACTAGCTATTTCTTTAATTTGACCAAGTAAACTAGTTTATGACCCCAGTTGACCCAAATTCAGACTCATGTGAGATTTTACAAAGACAAACATCTAGTGACCTAGTTTATGGTTCCAGGTGACCCAAATCCAAACTCATCTGGTATTTCATCAAGACAAACATTCTGGCCAAATTTCAGGTCATTTGAGCAATAAATGCGGCCTCCAGAGTGCAAACAAGGTATTTCTTTAATTTGACCCAGTGAACTAGTTTATGACCCAAGTTGACCCAAATTAATCTTATGTGAGACTTTATAAAGACAAACTTTCTAACTAATTTTCAAGGCAATTGAGCAAATAATGTGGCCTCGAGAGTGCCAACAAGGTATTTCTTTAATTTGACCTAGTGACCTAGTTTATGACCCAAGATGACCCAATTTTGAACTCAATGAACTTGTTGCGCTTAGATGGGCAAACAAACTTAGAAGAGAATCACTACATACCAAATATCAAAGCTCTACGCCTTCCAGTTTTAAAGAAGAATTTTAAAGTTTTCCTTCTTTGTTCCTATGTTCGAACTTGTGACCCTCGGGGCTGGGCCAGTTTTGACCCAGGGGCATCATATGAACAAACTTGGTAGAGGTCCACTAGGAAATGCTACATACCAAATATCAAAGCTCTAAACCTTCCCGTTTAAGAGAAAAAGAAATTTAAAGTTTTCCTTCTTTGTTCCTATCTTCGAACTTGTGACCCCCGGGGCAGGGCCAGTTTTGACCCAGGGGCATCATATGAACAAACTTGGTAGAGGTCCACTAGGAAATGCTACATAACAAATATCAAAGCTCTACAGCTTCCCGTTTAAGAGAAAAAGAAATTTAAAGTTTTCCTTCTTTGTTCCTATCTTCGAACTTGTGACCCCCGGGGCGGGGCCAGTTTTGACCCAGGGGCATCATATGAACAAATTTGGTAGAGGTCCACTCTGAGATGCAACATACCAAATATCAAAGCTCCACACCTTTCGGTTTCAGAAAAGAAGAATTTTAAAGTTTTCCTTCTTTGTTCCTATGTTCGAACTTGTGACCAAAGGGGCTGGGCCAGTTTTGACCCAAGCAGCATCCTTGGAACAAACTTGGTAGAAGTCCACTAGGAGATGCTACATACCAAATATCAAAGCTCTATGCCTTCCCATTTAAGAGAAAAAAAAAATTAAAGTTTTCCTTTTTTGTTCCTATGTTTGAACTTGTGACCCCCGGGGCAGGGCCAATTTTGACCCCAAGGGCATCATATGCACAAACTTGGTAGAGATCCACTAGAAGATGCTACATACCAAATATCAAAGCTCCATGCCTTCCTGTTTCAGAGAAGATGATTTTTAAAGTTTTCCTTCTTTGTTCCTATGTTGGAAATTGTGACCCCCGGGGCGGGGCCAGTTTTGACCCCAGGGGCATCATATGAACAAACTTGGTAGAGGTCCACTAGGAGATGCTACATGCCAAATATCAAAGCTCTACGCCTTCAAGTTTCAGAGAAGAAGATTTTTAAAGTTTTCCTTCTTTGTTACTATGCTCAAACTTGTGACCCCCAGGCCGGGGCCAGTTTTGACCCCAGGGACATCATATGAACAAACTTGGTAGAGGTCCACTAGGCAATGCAACATACCAAATATCAAAGCTCTACGCCTTCCAGTTTCAGAGAAGATGATTTTTAAAGTTTCCCCTCTTTGTTCCTATGTTAGAACTTGTGACCCCCGAGGCAGGACCAGTTTTGACCCCAAGGGCATCATATGAACAAACTTGGTAGAGATCCACTAGGAGATGCTTCATGCCAAATATTAAAGCTCTATGCCTTCTAGTTATAGATAAGAAGATTTTTAAAGTTTTCCTTCTTTGTTCCTATGTAGGAAATTGTGACCCCTGGGGCGGGGCCAGTTTTGACCCCAGGGGCATCATATGAACAAACTTGGTAGAGGTCCACTAGGAGATGCTACATGCCAAATATCAAAGCTCTACGCCTTCAAGTTTCAGAGAAGAAGATTTTCAAAGATTTTGCTTTTTTTCCCTTTTTGTTGCCATGGCAACCAGAGTTGTGGGTGGAATTCAATTCTTTGAACAATTTTGGTAGAGCTTCACCCAAGGAATATCCCTGCCAAGTTTCATCAAGATTGGCCCTGTGGTTTAGGAGAAGAAGATGTTTAAAGAAATTGTTGACGGACGACGGACATAGGGCGATCACAATAGCTCACCTTTAGCACGTTGTGCCAAGGCGAGCTAAAAAAAGTCATGGAATTAATACGTTGCTGGAGGAGGTTTTATGTGATAAAATCAGATATATCATATATGATTACATGTACAATGGACACTTGGTCTGGCCCGAAGGCCATGTGATAATTTGAACCAATTATGGGAAGAAACATAACTATCAAATCAAATATCTATGTTAACAATCAACAGTAATCTCCCTTGATAAATTATATTTCACTTGCTTTCATCTTAAAATACATATTTCTTTAAGGCAGACATTCTTACTAAAATCAAAATAGAAGTGAAATAAACATATTTCAGATTTTGAGCTCTACAACTGAAGTTCTCCCTTTGAGAGTAAATCAACTATGATGTCATATACTTATACCAACTAATAAATGCATATTGGCCTAAAACATATGGATTGCCATGCCTCATCTAATAACTCAGTAATTTTAGTATTAAAAGTGTATTGCCAAAAAAAAATATCTTGAAAAAAGTGCAATTTTTGTATCTAATCCCCTTATTTACAACAAATTTTAAAAGCTTGACTATAGGAAAAGATAATAGGATCTGACATGAGTTGGCTTTTGAGATAAAATATTATTAAACCAGTCAAGAACAAAAGCACTGCATGCAGCTGCCAATGCTTGGCTGCAGTTGCTTTTAGTGAAAGTTCTAAGTCAAAAAAGAGGCATAACTATGTCAAAAAATTTTTATTGTTACCTGCCCTTGTTGTTCCCCTTTTGATAGTTAACAACAAGTCCAAGTTTGAAGTAAATATCGTCAGTAACAGAGATATTACAAAATGTCAAAGTTTTTGGACAATGATGCAGACGACGCAGACAACAACACAGATTTCAGTAACATATTTTTAGGCTCATTTGTTGATAAAATTTTACCTGAAAAGCCAATGAATGTCTAATTGAACTGCAAGATTTGATTTAAGGAAAATGAAGTAATTGCAATAAATATGCAATAATTTGCTTTTTTTCCCTAATTCTTTTTAAAAAATTTCCTCCAAAAGAAATTTAACTTGAATTTAATATTACACACGATATAATGTCATTTATAAAGACATCAAGTAAAATAGACAGATCCACAAAATAGTACAGCTTTAAAATACATGTATCTCAAATACAAATACATGAGGCAGATTTAAAACCATATAATAAATGAATTTAAAACCATGTGATAGCTATTCATCCAAGCTTACAGTAAGCTCTGTTCATTTGAGAAATCCAACACATGTTAAAATGAGCAAATTAAAAAGCATTGAGATAAAACCTAATTACATAAGTTAAAATATGTTGTTTAACTTGAAAACATCTTCAATGATAAAAGAAATACAGATTAAATCCAACTAGAGCTGTCACTGAATGTGACTTAATACCCCCGCCAGCGCTTTGACAGAAAAAAAGTGTCAAGTTCAAGGGGAGATAATTCCTCAACCAGGGGGAGTTGACACTTGAAAATTACGTCTTGCAAATCTTCAATATATGATCAATATATGTGCAAAGTTTCAATGCAATGAAAGGAAAACTCTAGGAGGAGACGCGACACAAAATTGCTAGTATTTTGTACACAGACGGACACACGGACCGACGGACAGACAGGCTGATTCCAGTATACCCCCGAAAACATTCGTTTTGTGGGGGTATAAAAATAAACTAAAATTCTCACAAAAGTTGTCTCAACTCTTTAAAAGACGACAACATTTTAGATCTTTTCCAAACTGAAAGCATCTGCAGACAATAAATTACATGTGACTGAAATTATGAAATATGTCTTTGAGTATTAGTACTCCCTTCTAGCCCTTTGAAATAGAAGATTAATGTTCAAACCTTACAGGATTTGGCTAAAAAATAAGAGGGTCAAAGTTCAAGGGAACACAGATAATTATCGACTGAAACCAGAGATCTAAAATTTGCACCTTGCACATCTAGTTTGTGGCTTGTGGCTTATAGTTGTATAAAGGTTGGAAAAATATCAGTATTAACCCTTTTAGAGCACAATGCCGCCTTTTAACAACCCTGGGAAAGAAGCCTTTTGAAAACATTGTGGGAAAAAGAGAAACTGCTTGTAATCAGTATTTTCTCCTTTTCGCACAATGTTTTCTACCCTGTAAAAGAAAACTTGCACCATTCGAGCCACAATGAAATTGTTGTCTGCAAATGCTTTCAATTTGGACAAGGCTAAAATTTTGGCATCTGGTAAAGGGTTAAACATAAAGTGAATATACAAAAATACTGTGTTAGATTAACCTTTTACCATATGATCCCCAATTTGATGACCCTGAGGGAGAATTTTTGGCAACCAGCATTTTGTGCTTTTCCCATAATGTTTACCACCTTTTCAAAGACAAATCTCATTGATTTAATCACATTTTAATTATCTGCAATTACTTGCAATTTGGACATTTTTAAAACATTATCATTTTGTAATGAGTCAACACTCACCGGAAAATCAATTAGCATCAAAAACTTGTATTGACCAAATTTGTAAAATTTCCTACACTGAGATTTTGGCCACTGATAGGTTCTGAAAACAATGTGACAAAAAAATGAAAATGCTCATAAAATAAACAATTTCACCTTTTGCCACACTTTTTCACATTTCATGTATAAAAGCCATCTTAACATTGATTATGTTGCCCCAGGTCTAGCAACAATATATCTTTATTCACTTAGGTATTATGTCTATGTATACCCAGTGACAAAACTTTTATTTATCACTTGTTTTCAGGTCAAAATATTTAAACAGAAGTTCACACAACTGCAGGTAAAAACAGTAATATTCCTCAACAATCCGATGTTAGTTATCCATACAATTGATAAGTCTATCCACTGAAATGTCCAATATTACAAAAGATATAGAGCAAGTCATGTGACTTCCTTTTTTTAAATTAGCAATTGATTTAATTCACCAATGAAAAACAAAGGAATTGTAAACAGTTAGAGGCAATTCGCACTCTTAGCTGTTTACATGGTATGGACAGTTTTAGAAAATTTTCATCCGGTTTTGAAGTTTTTCACCCTCAACTCTTAACCATACAATCCCAAATTTTAATGGCCCTGAAGAAGACAGCTTTTGAAAACATTATGGGAAATGAAAAAAATGCTGGTAACCAGCATTTTCTTCTTTTCTCACAATGTTTTCAACGATCTCAAAGACAGATACTGTCGTTTGTGCCCCATTTTATTTGTCATCTGCAAAAGCTTTCAATTTGACCTAGTCTAAAATTTTGTTGTATGGTTAAAATTTGCTGCAACCTTGATGCTATACATCAATATTTTCTTGTTATATTTAACAGGGAACTCTTCTGCTGTGGTCTGCTGCAAAATTTTGTTTCAGATGGTGATGGAAAATATTCCTCTTGAGTCTATACCTACACTTGAATAACCACAGACAACTTGAGAACAAAACATTTCTCTACGATAATGCTCTGGCAAACACGGTTAAATACATCTCCATTACGCATTTTACCAATCAAGTCATCACTTAATTATGGATCCACATCTCCATTACGCATTTTACCAATCAAGTCATCACTTAATTATGGATCCATATCTCCATTACGCATTTTACCAATCAAGTCATCACTTAATTATGGATCCATAAAATCCATTTCGTATAACAACCAGCTGAATCCTGAGGTACAATGGTCCTTTGACATGAAGAAAATTTACCAAAAGTAAAAAAAAGTTCTGGCACGTGTCAGCCTATGCAGACTCATTCGGCATACCTCGGGTGATCCGGTGATCAAATCCCTCGGCTGTATCACGTAACTTGATATGCACCTACACGGTACATTTCGCACATCTCCGGAAGCACACCACTTTACCGTTATTGAAATTGTAAGGCTCCTCTTTAGAAAGAACACACGAGTAAATTTTCTATCAATATCTTTCTAAGAGTATTTCAGTCGGCAAACAGTTTGTACATTCAAGTTTTAGCGTGGTTTATCAATTCCGTTAGGAGCTTTCATCGACAGATCGATAGAAGTGAATAACTTCACAGTGGTTGTTCATGTCGTTGCTAAGCGATCTACAGGGACGCCGCCATGTTTAAGATCATGTGATTGGTAGTTCAAAATGGAAGCCTCCCTTATACAGACGAGGTTAGATGTAGGTACGGAATCGGCCGAGTTGTGACGAGTGATGCAGACTGTGAAGGCTGACATGGGTTCATACTTTTTGCAGATGCATGAAACCCAATTTTCACAGAGCATGGCCCAGATGTAATTTGTATACCAAGACGCAGACTATCACACTTAAATCTATTCTGACTGAACTGATTGTTTCTGAGATATCAACACTCAATATTTATCTCTCCAAAAATTCGACAAATTGAGGTACAGCAATACTTAGTCATAGAACAATACTTAGACAAAACAGAGGTTATGTTCATATAGATCTTTCAATACTTAATGATTACTTGCAGTGATACTTAACTTTTACCAAACAGTTTATTCAAATAACCCAGAAGTAGAAGGCTTTTGAAAACAATGTGGGAAAAAGAGAAAATGCTGGTAACCAGCATTTTCTCTTTTTCTCACTATGTTTTCTACCATTTCAGCCCAATCCCCTCATTTAAGTCTCTTCTGCAAATTCATTCAATTTGGACAAGTCTAAAATTTAGATGTTTGGTAGAGAGTTAAAGCGTGTTTAATACAACAAATCTAACAGCGAGTACAAATGAACCATGGTCTGTGAAAAGCGGGTTTAATGCATCTGCAAATAGTATTGACACTGGTCAACGAGTGCAGGCTGCCCAGGCTGACCAGTGTCTAATCTTTTTGGCTATTGGTCAGTTTTCTGCATGTCAAAGGACAAGGATTTAGCTGGTTGTTAGACATAATGGATTTTATTGATCCATAATTATGTGATGAATCACTTGGTATAATGCATCACAGAGAAGCATTAAACCTCCTTTTGTAAGAGCATGGCTCACACAAGTTAACCCTTAACTCTTCACCACACAATCCTGACTTTCAAAGACCCTAAAAAAGAAGTCTTTTGAAAACATTGTGGGAAAAGGAGAGAATGCTGGTAACCAACATTTTCTCCTTTTCCCACAATGTTTTCTAACCTTCCCAAAACAAATTTCAGCTTTTGAGTTACATTTATTTTGTCGTCTGTAAATGCTTTCAATTTGGACTAGTCTAAAAATTTGTCGTATGGGAAAGAGTTAAAGCGCTGAATAAATCCAATGGACATCTTCATGCCAGATTACGACCCACATAACAGATAATTGCAATTTATGTGACTCTATATCCTCCAATTGTTCATCTTTTCATAAGATAAAGATTCTTTTTTTTTAATTTCGGTGGATTGTATTTTCAGCTGTCAAAAGAGGGCGGCTTTATGTATTTGACACAGAGAGAGTTAAATCATTCCTCTGTAAGGCCAATGATAAATGTGTCAAGTAGCCTGGAACATGTTAACCCTTTACCATACAATCCTGTATTATAATGATCCTGAGAAAGAGAAAGAAGGCTTTTGAAAACATTGTGGGAAAAGGAGAAAATGCTGGTAACCAGCATTTTCTCCTTTTCCCACAATGTTTTCTACTCCTGTACAGACAAATTCCATCATTTCAGCCACATTTAATGTGTCATGCGCAAATGCTTTCAATTTGGACAAAACTTAAATTTAGATGTTAGGTAAAGAGTTAACCTATTTCCATACAGGCAGTCTTTAACCAGACCTCTAACTCTTTCACTGCCTAATATATAATCACGACCATATCTGCAGAAGGTAACATGGAAAACATTCTCATACAGAACAAACTAGAACAGTTGCAAAGCGGACAAATACCCCCATCAGCACCTTGTCATTGAAGGAGCACAATCAGACAACAGAAATGATTTTAAAAAGATATATCACCTGTGACTTTGATCTTTCACCTATGTTACACACAAACAATAGGACACCTCCTTGGATCATGGGCAACACTTGCTTAAAGTTTCATAATCCTAGTTCAAAACAGCTATTGAGTTAAAGGACGGAAACAATTTTCAAACAAAGTTCACCTGTGACCTTGACCTTTGACCCATGTGACCCAAAAACAATAGGGCATCTTCTTGGGTCATGAACAACACTTGTATAAAGTTTCAGGGTCCTAGGTCAAACAGCTTTTGAGTAGAAGCACAGAAAGAAAAAAGTCTACAGACGGAGGGATTGACAGACTGACCAACGGACAGACTGATGGGCGGAAAGAGAGACAGACTGACATGGTGAAACCTGTTTACCCCCTCTACTTTGTTGGTCAGGGGTATAATAAATGAATGAATGTACAAATACATGGATGAAGCTCTAATACAGGAAAACAAATGAAAACATTGTGTTTAAAGAGGCCATCCAGGTTTCGGTTCCTACACCTTCACTGTTGAGTCATACAAAACACAATATTTCATAATAAATGATTACCCCATGGAAGGGGAAAAATATGTACAAATGTGGAGAAATTTCAGAAAACACTGTGGCCTATGGAGAAAATGCTCAAAATTGTGACTTTTCTCTCTTAGTCACAAATGTACAACTGTGGAGAAATTTAACCAAAATAATGGGAAATAGTCATGAATGTGCAGTTTGTCTATTTGTGAAATGTTCAAATGTTGAAAAATTGTAGCAGATCTTTATTGCACATTTTCTCTATTTGTCACTCATGTACAAAATGTGGAGAAATTCAAGAAAACACTGTAGCAAATAGAGATGAACCATGCTCTGTGAAAAGGAGGCTTAATGCATCTGCAAAACGTATCGACCCAGGTCAGCAGTCCAAACAGGCTGAGCAGACCCGAAACTTTTCATTACTGGTGAATTTTCTGTATATCCAAGAACCAGTCTAACTTATGATTAAGTCCGGGGTTAAAAAAAAAGTGGCTATTATGGATCAATTATTATGTGATGTTTTGCTCAGTACAATGCATTACGGAAATGCATTAAGCCCCCTTTTCACAGAGCATGGTTCAGATACTGATAGTCATTGTGAAATTTCTGTACATGTCACATTGCTTTCAAAAGTTCCCTTAGCAGGGGAACAAAGAGACTGTTTGATTTGAGATAACCCTTTTCCACACACAATGCCGAGTTTTAACAACCCTGTGGGCGAAACCTTTTGAAATCATTGTGGGAAAAGGAGAAAATGCTGGTAACCAGCATTTTCTCCTTTTCCCACAATGTTTTCCACCCTATCAAAGATATTAAATTCATTTTTAGCATTTTTCAATTTATCGTCTGCAAACGTTTTGAATTTGAAAAGGGGCTAGAATTTGTCGTCTGGGAAAGAGTTTAATCAAACAAAACTAGGATTACATCCAAGATTTGATAAAAAAAGTTATAAAAGACATTCCTAACCTTATCCTTGATAATTTTCTTAACCCTTTACCACACAACAAAATTTTACACTTGGCCAAACTGAAAGCATTTGCAGACGACAAATTAGATATGGCTCATTCAACTTCAGAGAATTCTTGAGAATAAGGCTAAGAATGTTCTTAAGAATGGTTAGTGAATATGTACCCTGCTCTCAATTTCAGGACAGCCTGCCGCCAACTTTAACTCTTCAGCAGACGACAAAATTTTAAACGTCCATAATGAGGACATTTGCAGATTACAAATCAAATGCAGCTCATAAAAAAGAGCTCATCTCTGAAAGGATTTAAAACATTGTTGGAAAGGGAGCATTTTTTCCTATTCCCACAAAGTTTCCAAAGAACCTTCGCCCTCGGAACTGTTTGGTAAAGCAATGAGGAGATGGAGTTTACAGATCACAGAAGCAGCAGTTCTTGAAACTACTCATCATTTCCTAGTCTTCTTTTTCCACATCTTCTGGTACACACATCATCAATTTTTGTAGTGCTATCGTGGTGTTTTCTGAAGTGCACAAAAACACAACACAATTCAAAATATGGCTGAATATGTATTAACACTTTGCCACAAAATCCTGAGCTTTGATGACTCTAAGGAAAAAGCCTTATGAAAACCTTGTAGGAAAAGGAGAACATGCTGGTACACCAGCATTTTCTCCTTTTCCCACAAAGTTTTCTACACTTTCACAGACAATTACCATCATTTAAGATACATTTAATTTGTCATCTGCAAATGCTTTCAATTTGGCCCAGTCTAAAATTTTGTTGTGTGCTACAGAGTTAAGCAAGCATTGAAGGGCATATCGAAATGTGCTTGCTATGGACAGGTGCTTGCTTAACTCTTTACCAAACGATAAAATTTTGGACTATACCAAATTGGAGGCATTTGCAGACGACAAAATAAATGTAGTTCAAATGATATTTTTTGTCTTTGATATGATAGAAAACATTGTGGGAAATGGAGAAAATGCTGGTTCTCCTTCTCCCACAATGTTTTCAATAGCCTTCTTCTTTAGGGTCATTAAAACTCGGGATTGTGTGGTAAAGGGTTAATACAGATACATTTCAAAACATGTGCCCTCTCTTGGAACTCAATATATGCTTACTTAGAACAGGTTACTTCCTAAACCCTTTACCAAACGAGAAAATTTTAGACTGGTTGAATCTGAATGCATTTGCAGATGACAAATTAAATGTTGCTAAAAAGATGATTTCTGTCTCTGACAGGATAAAAAAACATTGTGGGAAAAGGAGAAAATGGTAGCTCCCAGCATTTTATTCTTTTCCCACAATTTTTTTCAAAAGCTTTCTTTTGTTAAAAGTCAGGGTTTTGTGGCAACAAAGACAGGTTTTACTGCAGGTTTATTTTCATAGGAAACAGATTGATGGTAACAGGTTTCTCCCCACAAAACTTAATGAATTCAGTCAGTTTAACCCTTTCCCAAACGACAAATTTTGGACTGGTCCAAATTGATAGAGTTTGCAGACGACAATTTTAAATTTGATGAAAATGGCAGAAAGGTCTCAAAAAGGGTAGAAAACACTGTGGGAAAAGGAGAAATTGCTCGTTACAAGCAATTTCTCCTTTTCCCACAGTGTTTTCAAAAGACTTGTACTGCAGACATGTGAAAACCAGGGCTTGTTTGGGAAAGGGTTAAGAATAAAAAAGTTCAAGTGCATGTGACCCTGATTTCCTCAGTGACCTTGACCTTTGGGACTGGTATGTGAAAAATCCTCTCATCACATCTTATCCAGATGGACAGTATAAGCAGAGAGGACACTCAAATTGTATCTAGGGACAGAATGGACATCTCAGTTCCAGTATACCCCTCCTACAAGGGCTGGGAGTTAAAATAAGAAATGAACAAGCATTCTGACAGTATTGCATAGCAATACAGTCCCCTACCGGCCGTATGTATCGCTGGCATGTCAGTGAAATTTTTAAAGTCCAAGGCCCGTAAATGCATCAAAAAGCAGTGGAGCGGGACGAAACTCGAACTTGATGCGTAAGTCATGGTGGTTGATGTACACACCAAAAATCAGCTCTATATGTAGCAGCGTTTAGAAAAAAAGTGCGGAAAAATGTTTTATCAGTGAAATTTTGTAAGTCCAAGGCCCGTAAATGCGTCAAAAAGCAGTGGAGCGGGACGAAACTCGAACTTGATGTGTAAGTCATGGTAGTTGATGTACACACCAAAAATCAGCTCTATATGTAGCAGCGTTTAGAAAAAAAGTGCGGAAAAATGTTTTATCAGTGAAATTTTGTAAGTCCAAGGCCCGTAAATGCGTGAAAAAGCAGTGGAGCGGGACGAAACTCGAACTTGATGTGTAAGTCATGGTGGTTGATGTACACACCAAAAATCAGCTCTATATGTAGCAGCGTTTAGAAAAAAAGTGCGGAAAAATGTTTCATCAGTGAAATTTTGTAAGTCCAAGGCCCGTAAATGCGTGAAAAAGCAGTGGAGCGGGACGAAACCTGAACTTGATGTGTAAGTCATAGTGGTTGATGTACACACCAAAAATCAGCTCTATATGTAGCAGTGTTTAGAAAAAAAGTGCAGAAAAATGTTTTATCATTGAAATTTTGTAAGTCCAAGGCCCGTAAATGCGTGAAAAAGCAGTGGAGCGGGATGAAACTCGAACCTGATCTGTAAGTAATGGTGGTTGACTTACACAGCAAAAGTCAGGTGAACATCTACCAGCAATTAGAAAAAAAGTCCGGAAAACTGATTTATCAGTGAAATTTTGTAAGTCCAAGGCCCGTAAATCCGTGAAAAACAAGTGGACTGGAACAAAATTCGAACTTGATCTGTAAGTCATGGTGGTTGAGTTACACAGCAAATCTGAGATCAATACCTACCAGTGTTTAGGAAACTAGAGGCGCTTGAGCGCCTGTATCGCTCCACAGGCCTGATATTTCTATAATGGCGAAAAGAAGTTTTTAACAATTACCATTCAATCCTGCATTTTAGCTCACTGAAGAAAAAAGGTATGGAAAAAACTTGTGAGAACAGAAGAAAAAAATGGTAACCAGCATTTTCTTAGTTTCCCACAATAATTTCTATCCTTTTTTATATATGTCTTACTAATTTGAAGATATGTTGTCTGCAACAGGTCCTTTCACAAACCATTTTGGGTGGGGAAACATCAAAATATAGAAAATATGTCTTTCTCAGGGTCGTTAAAAGTTGTGATTGTGTGGTAAAGGGGTAATCTAAAAGAACAGCTAGGAGGGCAAATGAATGAATGTTATAGCAATATAGATCAGCTTACATCAATACACCAGATAGAATGAAATATGCTGGCATACAATGAACACCTAATCCCTAATAATCAACTTTTCACAGTCACAGTTAGAATGTCTTCTGTGGCAAACAACACAAAATGGTCTACAAATGCATTTACATAAATCAAATATCCTGCTCCAGGGCACAGATTAATTCTGGTGTACTGAAGTTGCGGGATCAGTTTGACTGGATAACATTAATGCCTTATCACAAATGTAAAGCCCTGTCCCACTTTGTACCAGGTCACCAGGATTTACACCCCTTCTGTCCACTCTGCATTTACTCATTAGTAGGTCAACAAACCTTTACCAGAACTAATAAAAGTGCAGAGGTTCTCTTGTTCTATATCAAAAGGACTATAAAGTACCTACAACATGGGGGTTTTGTTTTTAAAATACTTTTTCTTTTTTATCTTGGCATGGTTACTCGGGCTTAGTAATAAGGCAAAATTGAAAAGCTCAAGTTGTGAAAGGTGCTCAAGCTTTTATCTTATTTATGGCCAGTGATATTTTATTACTAGTACTAACTAATAGCATATCATTGGAGTAAATTGTGATCTTAATACCAAGGAAAATGTGTGGGCTTAAATAGGACAGCCCTGACTAGGTCAAGTCAATCCAATTTTCTTCCTTTTTCTTTGTTAGTCGATAAAACTAACACAATAAATAGTTTTGGAGAAGAACATTTTTTTGAAATACAAGCCTTGTCTATAAAAAAATGTGTTTTTAGGTGTATCATTTTTTTAAAAGGAATTTGGTATACAACCACCATAGAAACAATTTGGCAGACAACCACCATAGGAACTTACCTGCAAAACAACAATGAAATCCAATGAATAGTTTTAGAGAAGAAATTTTTCAAAGATTTTACTTTATACCATAAAAGGAAAATGAGTCTCCCATAAAAGCCATGTTTTTTGACAGATCATTTTTTTTTAAAGGAATTCTGTAAACCTGCATCTAAGGAACATTCCTGCAAAATAATAATGCTATCCAAATAGCGGTTTGGGAGGAGAAGATTTTTAAAGGTTTTTTACTTTGGTTGCCATGGCAACCAGAATTCTTCATGGAACACAATTATTTGAAGGAATTTGAAAGAGGACCACCAAAGGAACATTCCTGTGAAATTTGGTAAAAATCCAGTCAATAGTTTCTGAGGAGAAGTTTTTTAAAGAAAAAGTTTATGGACGCACGCACGGACGAACGGACGGACGCACGGACGCACGACTGACACAACGCCATGACAATAGCTTGCTGGCCTTCGGCCAGTGGAGCTAAAAAGTCCAGAAAACTGATTTATCAGTGAAATTTTGTAAGTCCAAGGCCCGTAAATCCGTGAAAAACCAGTGGACGGGAACGAAAGTCGAACTTGATCTGTAAGTGATGGTGGGTGACTTACACACAAAAACTCAGCTCAATATGTACCAGCGTATAGAAAAAAAGTCCGGAAAACTGAATTGCCGGACTGACGGACAGACGGACGGACGGATGGACAGAGTGCAAACCTAAAGTCCCCTTTGGCTTCACTGGTAGGGGACTAAAAACAAGCTACTGGTAATGGAAACTGAAGATTGTTTAAGAAAAAATATTCTTGTACATTATAGAACTGTAACACCATAGAGCTAAGATCAGAGAGAAAAATTCAGCTTTAAGAGTTGAACTAAATTCTAAATTGCTTTCAAGAAGAAAACAGTAAGTCAATGAAGCTGGACACTCACCTACAGCCCGAATGATTGATTTGGGTTTATTTTTCCAGTACACAAACACGAAATAGACAGGTATCCCTGTAGCTATGATCAAACATCCCATACCTGTCAAATAGAGTGAAAAACAAAGTTTAATGTGTTACCAAAACACTTCCTATTCTTTTACATCAGAATGGTAGAAATCTTTGGAAAACACTGTAAGAAATGTAGAAAATGCTGGTAACCATTATTTTCTCCATTTCCCACGATATTTTCCTACCCTTTCAAGGACAAATCTCATCATTTGCGCCACATCTGATCATTGTGTGCACATGCCTTGAATATGAACAAGTATAAAACCTTTTCTTTTGGTCAAGATTGTAAAAGAGTCAATCGGCACAGCATAAACAAGCTAATGTCCTAACTCATATACCCAAGCAAAGAGGGCTTACATTTGTGACATATGAAAAATTCAAGAAAGGACACGGCAGAAGGATGGCAAGATAGCCATACAACACATAAAAAAACTTTCCCCTACCTTTCAGTCATGGGATAATGAGGGAAGACATGTTCAACTAGCAGAAAAGAAAGAACTTGGATATTACAGTTTGAACCCTTTACCAAGCAGTTCTGTGTCTTAACCCTTTCCCAAACAAGCCCTGGTTTTCACGTGTTTGCAGTACAAGTCTTTTGAAAACACTGTGGGAAAAGGAGAAATTGCTCGTAACGAGCAATTTCTCCTTTTCCCACAGTGTTTTCTACCCTTTTGGAGAACTTTCTGCCATTTTCATCAAATTTGAAATTGTCGTCTGCAAACTCTTTCAATTTGGACCAGTCCAAAATTTGTCGTTTGGGAAAGGGTTAAACTTGAGAGGCTTAAAAAAGCAGTGAGAAGAGGAGAAAATGCTTGTACATATCTCACAACATTTTCTACCATTTCAAAGACAAATCTTACTATTTTAGTCACACTTGTCATTTACCATTGCTTGCAATGTAGTTGTGTGTAAAATGTTGTTTATCCTTTCACTCCTTACCACACAATCCCGACTTTTAAAGACCCTGAAGAAAAAGCCTTTTGAAAATATTGTGGGGAAAGGAGAAAATGCTGGTAACCATCATTTTCTCCTTTTCCCACAATGTTTTCTACTCTATCCAGGACAAATTCATCTTTTGAGTCACATTTACATTGTCATCTGCAAATGCTTTCAATTAGGACTAAGTCTAAATTTTTCTTGTGTGGTAAAGAGTTAACACACAATTCCATGTTTCAACAACCCTGGGGAAAAAACCCTTTGAAAACAATGTGGGAAAAGGAGAAAATGCTGGTAACCAACATTTACTCCTTTCCCACAATGTTGTCTACCCTATCCAAGACATAAATCATTATTTGAGCCTAAATCAATTTGTTTTCTGCACATGCTCCCAACTTAGACAAGTTTAAAATTTTGTTGATCCTTTAGCACGAAATCCCATGTTTTAACAACCATGACGAAGAAACCCTCTGAAAACAATGTGGGAAAAAGTGCAAATGCTGCATTTTCTCCATATCTTACAAATAATTTCTACCCTTTCAGAGATAAATTTTGTCATATGAGCTACACTTTATTTGTCGTCTGCAACAACTTTGAATTTGGACAAATCTTCAAATTTGTCGCTTGGTAAAGAGTTAACCCTTAGGCTGCTAAGTGCAACTGTAGGACCTTTTGCCGACAGCATAGATCAAGGTCAGGCTGCATAAAAGATGCAGTCTGATCTTGGATCTACACTGTCCAATATGGTATTTTTTTCCCTGGGAAATCAACTTTAAATATTAAAAGCAACTTGCAATATTTCTTTTTATATTATCGAGAGGAAATTTTTGTTTGATTTATTTAGCAATTTAGCCCTTTACAAAACAATGCTGCCTTTTAACAACCCTGGGAAAGAAGCCTTTGAAAAACATCGTGCAAAAAGGAGAAAATGCTTGCAACCATCATTTTCTCCTTTTTCCACAATGTTTTCTACCCTATCAAAGAAAAATTGCACCATTTCAGCCACATTGAAATTGTTGTCTGCAAATGCTTTCAATTTGGACAAGGCTACAATTTTGTCGTCGAGTAAAAAGTTAAGGGTTAAGTGTTAAAGACAAAGGTTTGTACCTGTTTCTGTTGGGCTAGAATACATGGGCAGTAACACCAGTATAAGTGACATGACCACATACAGTATGGGCCAGAATATGGCAACCTGTAAGGGAAAAATAGTCATCGTTATACCTTTATAATAAATGCCTTTTGAAAATATTATAGCATATAACTGTACAACTTATGCAAGGAGCTGCTTTTTGATTGAAAATTCTTGGTCAAGATAGGGACATAAATGTGTTTGGAATATTTCAGCTGTGCTCCAGCAAAACGGCTTTTAATGCATCTTTGTGATACATTATCCCTTTCCCAAACGACAAATTTTGGACTGGTCCAAACTGAAAGAGTTTGCAGACGACAATTTTAAATTTGATGAAAATGGTTATCAAAAAGGGCACAAAACACTGTGGGAAAAGGAGAAATTGCTCGTTACGAGCAATTTCTCCTTTTACCACACTGTTTTCAAAAGACATGTACTGTAGACACATGAAAAAAAGGGCTTGTTTGGGAAAGAGTTATATAAAGCAAATCATACTAGTAACATAATTATGGATCCATAAAATCCATAAAATATAACAACCCACTGAATCATGAGGTAGAATAGTCTTTAAACATGTCCAAAAATTACAAGAGGAAAAAGGTTTTGACCCATGTCAGCCTGCACACTGTGCAGGCTGACAGGGGTCAATACTTTTTGCAATGCATTAAACCCCCTTTTCACAGAGCATGGCTCATTTTAGAGCTACCTGCCACCTTGGTATGGGGTATCCCCTTGATAATAAGAACTCGGCCTAATCTGAAATGAAATTTTTCAATAATGATAGAGATGTGGGGAAATGTCCAACTTTTGGCAGGATGAAGCTGACCACTATTCAAGCACAGACAAAATGCCAGAAGTATTACAACATAACCAGGAATATACAGTATCTACCTAAAGACAATTTAGAAGGAAGTGCCCCCATAATTAATGAAACTGGGGGGCAACGAAAACAATACGGGCGATGCATTAGGTCAGGGCTCTGAAGTGTTTTCCCATGGGCACTCCCATGAAAAACCCTATGCCTCCAGTTAGGATCAAAACCGAGGACCTCTATATTTCAAATCACACACATGCATCACTGAGCCAAGCATGGCTCCTTGCTGAAAGAAACAAAAACATAATCCTTTACTACACAACAAAGTTTTTTATCCCCATTTGATAACTAATAACTTAACATAGTCACTGTATACACATTTTACTTTTAAATAAAATCTTTACCTTGATTGGTCACTTCATGTTGGGTCTTGTATACCTAAGGTAGAGGAGAACTGTAACAGATAGACCAATGGCTGGCCAGTTTACAAAGCTTACTTAAATGAACATGTTTCTGCCTGTATATAAAAACTTCACCTTGATTGGTCTGTTCATGTTGGGCCTTGTATATCGAAAGTAGAGGAGAACTGTAACAGATAGACCAATGGCCAGCCAGTTTACAAAACTCACATAGTTGATCAATGCATACATATCAGAGGATGTCAAGTACACCAGAGACAGTAAGCCCTGTAAAAAAAAAATATGTAATTCAGACATATTCATTTTACATTGAATGTGCAACTACTGTAGTTCTTACAACTTATGTTAATCGCTTTTGATGATTGCTTTGTAGAAACCTTAACCCTTTACCAAACAATCACCAGTTTTCACGACCCTGGGAAAGAAGGCTTTTGTAAACATTGTGGGAAAAGGAGAAAATGCTGGTTACCAGCATTTTCTCCTTTTCCCACAATGTTTTCTTCTCTATCAGAGAGCTAAAGCTCATCTGTATGAAAGCTGAATTTGTCATCTGCAAATACTTCCGGTCTAAAACTTTGTCGTGTGGTAAAGGGCTAACTCTTTACCACACAACATAATATTAGACCTATCCAAATTGAAAGCATTTGCAGACAACAAATTAAATGCTACTCAAAACATAAAAATTTGTTTTTCAAAGGGTATAAAACATAGTGGGAAAGGAAGAAAATGCTGGCTTCCAGCATTTTTATCTTTTCCTACAATGTTTTCAAAACCCTTCTTCCTCAGGGTTGTTAAAAGTCGTGATTGTGTAGTAAAGGGATAACTCTTTACTGCACAACAAAATATTAGACTTGTCTAAATCGAAAGCAATTGCAGATGATGAGTGAAACAGTGTTTTAACAATCCTGATCAGAAAGGCTTTTGAAAACATTGTGAGAAAGATAAACTGCTTGTAAGCAGCATTTCCTTCATCTTCGCAAGCCAAGGATACTAAGGTAGTGAGTAACGAACAAAGTGGAGTTAGTATACTTGGCTTGCGAAGATGCATTTCCTTTTCAAATAATGCTTTCTAACAAGTCAAATCTCTTTGTATCAGCCACATTCCATGCTTTTTTTCCTCCAATGCTTTCAGTTTTGATAAGTCTAAAACTTTGTTGTTTGGTAAAGAATAAATGTTTTCAATGCCAATAAAACATCAAAGCAGAATTCTGAGGCAACAACAATTAAAATGGATTGTTGTCTGCATGCTATGAGTGTCAGCCAATGGCTCATTAACTGTTAGCCGGGATTTTGTAATTAACCTGTGAATTTGTACATGTGCCTTTCATAATGAACGGCAGACCACTTCTGTAACATTATGGAAATAGGTGAAACTGCTCCTGGTGAGGAATTTCTCCTCAAAGCTATAATATCAACCTAAATTTCTGTTGATTACCCATATTTGATAGGTATATTCCTAGTCCTGTATGCTGTACATTTGTTTGAGGTGACTGAAAAAATAAAGGTTTGACCGAAACTTAACCCTTTACCACACAATGCTGAAATTTAACGACCCTGAGAAAGAGGCCTTTTTAAAACAGTGTGGGAAAAGGAGAAAATGCTGGTAACCAGCATTTTCTCCTTTGCCCACAATGTTTTCTACCCTATCAAAGAAAAACTGCATCATTTGTGCCACACTGAAATTGTCATCTGCCAATGCTTTGAATTTGGACAAGTCTAAAATTTTGTCATGTGGTAGGATTAATGGCCATGAACTTAAAATGACCATGGAATGATCTACATGTATCATAAAAAAATGGGCCAGCCCTTTACCGCACAGTCCAAACTTTTAAAGACCCTGAGGAAGACAGCCTTTGAAAACAGTGTGGGAAAAGGAGAAAATGCTGGTAACCAGCATTTTCTCATTTTCCCACAATTTTTTTCTAACCTTCCAAAAACAAATTTCAATTTCTGAGCCACATTTATTTTGTTGTCTGCAAAATGTTTTTAATTTCGACAAATCTAAAACTTTGTTGTTTGTTAGATTTAAACTATAAGCTCTACAATAGCTTTCACATTAACCCTTTACCACACAACAAAAACGTAAACTGAGTTGAAAAAGTTAATTTAAATATGGCTAAAATGGTGAAATTTGTCTTTGATAGGGTGGAAAACATTGTGGGAAAAGGAGAAAATGCTGATTACCAGCATTTTCTCCTTTTCCCACAATGTTTTCAATAGGCTTTTTTCTCAGGGTCATTAAAACATGTGATTGTGTGGTAAAGTGTCTGAGGATTCTGCAGTATGGTGGTTGAATAGTGTGAATAGTGTGAATAACATTAATTTGTTTGTATGGTGTGTAACACTGCTTTCAACATTTTTCCAATTATGTTATCAGCGCACCTATCCATGCTTTTTTTAACCCGTACTTTGACAATATTCTTCCAAAGCTACTGGCTGCTTTCCCACATAAACATCATCAAAAGTATGATCAGCAGTGAAAGAGGAATGAATCCTGTCACAAAAATCACAAAAACAATTGTCAATCCACAAAGAGAAATTGGTCAAGCTGGGGACTAAACCCTCAACTGCCTGGTTTCACGTCCTACTAGTACATAACTGACTCAGCTACAGGGCTTAGAGTAAGAAACAAAAAAAGAGCCCTAATTCTTCTGCACAAGGCTTCAGCAATTTTACCTTACAACAAATAAAATGGTACCACAAATGGTAAGGGATAAAGTGTTCATATGCAAAACTGCAATTTTTCTCCCAAAAGCTGCATCCACTAACTTAACACTGTATGATACATTCACTGTTTATCAGATGACAACATCTTAAATCCTTCTAAATTGAAAGCATTTGCAGATGAAAAATTATCTGTCGCTCAAATGACCGGATTTGTGTAAGAAAAGGATACAAAATAATATGTGTATAGAAGAAAATGCTGATTACCAGCATTTTCTCTTCTTCCCATATTGTTTTCAGACATCTCCTTGCTCCGAGTACTTAAAATATGGGGTTGTTTGGAAAAGGGTTCATCCTTTACCATACAATCCTGACTTTTAACGACCCTGAGGAAGAAAGCTTTTGAAATAAATGCGGGAAAAGGAGAGAATGCTAGTAACCAGCATTTTCTCCTTTTTGCATGCTTTCTACCTTTCCCAAAATGAATTTCAATATTTGAGTAACATCTATTCTGTCATCTGCAAATGCTTTCAATTTGGACAAGTCCTAAGTTTTATCGTTTGGTAAAAGGTTAACTCACCATAAATAGACATGCAGGCATTGGAGTCAGCCGTTTGATCTGGACCATGGACAATATACTGGGCATGTGTCCCTCTCTGCCACCTACATAGAACAATCTGAAACAGAGCATAACCTTCTTATCTAAAAGCATTTCCATACAACAAAATAAATGTGACCCAAAAATTGTAATTAGGTTTGGGAAGGGTAGAAAACATAGTGGGAAAGGAGAAAATGCTAGTTATCAACATTTCTCCTTTTCCCACAATGTTTACAAAAGCTTTCTTTCTCAGGGTTGTTAAAAGTCAGGTTTTTGTGGTAGAGGGTTAAACAAAACTGCGGCAGACAACTTGGAAAAAAATCAACATAGTGAAATAAGGTTAATCATCTGGAATTAACCCTTTATCAGTTGACAAAATAGTACAAGGGTGCAACACCCATTACTTACAATACGCATGTGTGTATTAATAAAATCAGCGGCCAAAGTTGTAAATCCCAATATCTGTTAAAGAAATGAGCCATGCTCTGGCAAAAGGGGGGTTAATGCATCTCTGTGGGCTTAACGCATCTCTATAATACATTATACCATGCAACTGGTCACATAACTTTAGGTCCATAAAATCCATTTTGTCTCACAACCAACTCAGTCATAAGGTACATTGGTTCTTTGACATGCAAAAAATTGACCAACAGCAAAAAGTTCCAGCCCAAGTCAGCCTATGCAGACTCTGCAGGCTGAACTGGGTCGATCTTTTCACAGATGCATTAAGCCCCCTGCTCACAGAGCATGGCTCATACATATTTATTGATTTTTCTCTAGATCTGCTCACATTTTCGAACTCAACAGAAGGATTAAATTGATGCAATGATGACTAGAGAGTTCCTCTATGCTTTACAATAAATGGTGACATTTCATTTGACGTCATTCTGTCAAGCAAACGCCAACATACAGCTCACTGTGCAAATAAATATTTAAATCCTGGCTACACCTATGTAGTGGATTTGTCCACATTTGCAGATGACTATTTTAATGTGGCTCAAATGGTTCCAAGTGAACTCTCTATTTCCAACAATGCTTTCTACCTTTTCAAATATTCAGTTCAGAAACATTTGATTTGTTGCCTGCAATACTTTTAACCCTTTCCCAGACAACAAATTTTGGACTGGTCCAAATTGAAAGAGTTTGGAGACGACAATTTTAAATTTGATGAAAATGGCAGAAAGGTCTCAAAAAAGATAGAAAACACTTTGGTAAAAGGAGAAATTGCTCGTTCTGAGCAATTTCTCCTTTTACCACAGCGTTTTCAAAAGACTTGTACTGCAGACATGTGAAAACCAGGGCTTGTTTGGGAAAGGGTTAATTTTTTTTTTTCCCTCTGGTACAGAGTACAGCCAAATATACTGGCTTAACTCTTTACCAAACAGAAAATTTTAGACTTATCCAAATTGAAAGCTTCTGCAGATGACAAATTTGGAAATGGTACACATGGACTGGAATTCTTTGAAAGAATCGAAAACATTGTGGGAAAAGGAGAAAATGCTGGTTACCAGCATTTTCTCCTTTACCCTCAATGTTTTCAAAAGTCTTCTACCTCAGGGTTGTTAAAACTCAGGATTGTGTGGTAAAGGGTTGGCAATTACTTTCTCTTTAGCCTTTTGTACTAGTATAGTTAACCTTTGTACTGCTAAAGAAATATGTGGTGTTCTGACAAAAGGAGTCTTAATGCATCTCCATGATGTATTACACCAAGCAAGACACTGTAACTATGGATCTGGATCTGGCAATCCCAATGTATTCTCCTTTTCTAATGTTTTCTACCCTCTCAAAGAAAACAGTTATCATTTGCACCACATCTAGTATATTGCCTGAAAATGCTTTCAATCTGAACAAATCTTAAAATTTTGTCATATGGTAAAAAGTTAGGGATAATTCATTTTTTTTTTGACACACCGATAAACAATTTTCAAAATTTTTTTTTAAAAATTCTCACCGAAATAATTTACAAAACTGATCTATTCTTGACAATACAAGTACCTACAGGGAAAAAAAAACAGATTTTTAGCATATTTATAAGCTGGCATTCATATGTCAAATTCCAGTGTCAAAGGTTAACATAATTGATGAGTAAAAGATGGGCATTTCATATGGCATCATATCGTGCTGGTACTCAAAAAGGCCTTACAAATGGCAATTTATTTTCACTTTTTACCTATTAACCCTTTCCCAAACGACAAATTTTGGACTGGTCCAAATTGAAAGAGTTTGCAGACGACAATTCTAAATTTGATGAAAATGGCAGAAAGTTATCAAAAAGGGTAGAAAACACTGTGGGAAAAGGAGAAATTGCTCGTTACGAGCAATTTCTCCTTTTCCCACAGTGTTTTCAAAAGACTTGTACTGCAGACACGTGAAAACCAGGGCTTGTTTGGGAAAGGGTTAAAAAGGGCAATTTATTTTCACTTTTTACATATTAAACTTTGACAGGCTTAAGGAAGACACCTCTGGAAATCATTGTAGGAAAAAAAGAAAGTTCTGGTAGCCAGCATTTTATCATTTTTCCCACAATGTTTTCTGCCCTTTCAAAAACAAATCCATCTTTAAAAGCAACTTTTTTGGCTGCAAATGCTTTCAATTTGGACAGGTCTATACTTTTAGTGTTAGGTAGAGTTTTAAGATTTAAGATTGACAGTACCTGAATTTACCAATTATCCTAAAAATATGACTTTTTTCCCCTTTTACAGTGGACTGCAGGGAGGTAATGTCATAATAATAGTTCTTTATCCTTCTTCAGAAAAAGACACATAGTATCAAAGAAACATTTTACTTTACTGCTGCTAATGCTAGAATCAATATGCACAGAGTAAGGATCAAGATCAGATCGCATAAATTATGCAGTCTGATCTTGTATCTATACTTTTCTGACACAATAAGTTTTTTTTCTAGCTTTAATATGACAATATCTGAGTTTAAACTATTGGCAGGAAATTTTCATTTACGGTAACCTATAAAGTGTTCAAACCTGCTTAAGTTGCTTTTGTGGTCTGTGAAGTTCAAGATTAGACTGTATAGAAGATGCAGTCTGATCTCTGATCTACAATGTCTGCTACTTTGTTACATATTCTCACGAAAACAATTTTGAAATAGTACAACAAGTTTTTCAGCTGCTTACCAAGATGAATAGGTCCATTGTGTTAATTCAGTGCTCTAAGGACTGATTTTTTAAATAGTTTCAGGGGGAAAATATGAATAATTCATGTTTACTTAACCCTTTACCACACAATCCCGACTTTTAACAACCCTGAAGAAAAAGCCTATTGAAAACATTGTGGGAAAAGGAGAAAATGCTGGTAACCAGCATTTTCTCCTTTTCCCACAATCTTTTCTACCCTTCCCTAATCAAATTTCAATTTTTGAGCCAAAATTGATTTGTCGTCTGCAAATGCTTTCAATTTGGACCAGTCTGAAATTTTGTCATTTGGTAAAGAGTTAAATCACAGATACCAATAAAATTCTTTCATTTAATTTACCCTAACTTGCTAAATAACTTAAATGAAACTTTCATACTGATAGTAAAAACCAAAATGTTACTATTTGAAAAGGGGGGAGGAGGTGGAGATACCTCCTTATCGGACAGTGTAGTTCATGATCAGACTGCAAGTTCTGAGCAGTCTGACCTTGATCTGCACTGTTGGCAAAAGGTCCTGTGTGGCGCTTGGCAGCTTAAGGGTTCAAGCGTATGCTACTTTGTATCCATGGCTCAGCCCACAATACAAAGGCAGAGCTATCTAGAAGTTATGCTCTGGAATCCTATCTTGGCCAAATAATTTACAAAGTTGATAATGACAGCATCTATGATAAAAGCTTATAAAAACACTGTAGGAAAAGGAGGGGATGCTGATAACCAGCATGCACGCTGTTAACCCTTTACCAAACAATCCTGGGTTTTCACGACGCTGAAAGAGAAGCCTTTTGAAAACATTGTGGGAAAAAGGAGAAAATGCTGGTAACCAGCATTTTCCCCTTTCCCACAATGTTTTCTACCATTCCCAAAGCAAATTTAAATTTTTGAGTCACATTAATTTTGTCGTCTGCAAATGCTTTCAATTTGGACAAGTGTAAAATGTTGTCGTTTGGTAAAGAGTTAACCAGCATTACATGTAGACAGGTATGACAGTTTTTCAGCTCACCTTGCTGTTGTAAAGAGGATACCATTCACACCTCCAAATGTAGAGAGGGATACAAATATTGGCATTATCACCCATCCATGACTGTACAGCCGTTTAGCAAACATCTACAAAAAGAAAAATATAATGTAAATATCCAGTTTTTTTTTTTTTTTTTTAACTTTTAACACTATCCATCTTTTGACCCTTAAAAGGCCTTTCACAACTAAAGTTACCTTTACAGCTAGACTGAATCAAAATAAAACTGCACAAAAGATGCAGTCTAATCTTTGATTTACACTGTCCACTTTGCTGTAACACTATAGACAGACCTCATCTTGAAATTGCATGTATTAGTTCTTTTTCTAATCTAACGAGAGGGCTAATGGCCATATAGCACTCTCCTGAGTAAAATCATCTAGGATTCATAAAGGTGAGGAGGTCCTGGATGTGATGATGTGAAACTGATAAGCATTTTATCTAAGTTTCATGAGTATGGGACTGAAAATAAGGCCTCTAGAGTGCAAACAAGAGTTTTCTAAGATTTGTCCCAGCGATTTTCTTTAGGACCCAACATAACCAAATCTGAACATGTCAGAGATACTATCAAGATAAACATTCTGGCCAATTTTCATCAGTATGATTGAAAATAAGGCCTCGAGTGCACACAAGGTTTTTATAAAATTTATCTCAGTGATCTACCCTCATCCAAGATATCAAGAAAAACATTCTGACCAACTTTCATACAATATCAGGCTGAAAGTGTGGCCTCTACGTTTTTTCTAAGATTTTTCCGCTGACCTATTTTTGATCCAACGTGACCAAATTTCAAACTCATTATCAAGAAAAACTTTCATGGGTATCAGACTGAAAATATGGCACACAAGGTAATTGTTGATGCCCACAAGTCAGATGACACACGACAGATAATGCATGACAGATTACAAAAGCTGACACACAACGGACACAAAAGCTCACCTTACACACTTTGTGCTGAGGTGAGCTAAAATTGTCCATTGGCCTAATTTGGTGCTCTACAGGATAATTCTAAGCCAGATGCCCAAATTTTATGGACTAAGCTTACTTGAAAGTGTAAATTTGTAGATGACAGATAATGCATATTCAATGATACATTTCAAAGACAACTCTCGTCATTTGAGATACATTTAATTCGTTGTCTGCAAATGCTATTGCAATTTGGAACCAGCCAGAACTTTATCATCTGATAAAGTCAGGTACTGGTTAACACTTAACCACACTATCCCAAGTTCTAACGACCATGAAGAAGATGACTTTTCAAATTATTGTGGGAAAAGGAGAAAATGCTGGCATTTTCTCCTTTTCCCACAATGTTTTCTACCCTATCAAAGACAAACATCATCATTTGCACTGCATATAATTTGTCGCTTGCAAATGCTTTCAATTTGCCTAAATTTTGTTGGTTGGTAAAGGGTTAAATTAGGGAGAATAGACCAAAGATTGTTACCACGGCCACTGCAGCTCCACTCAACACTTCTGTCCTACTCACAGTTGTAAAATAAGCAACATTGGCAAAGGTGTAGACGATGGTTACAAGGGTGATTGATATCCATATTGCCCTTGGACAGTTTCTGAAAACAGAAAGCGAATTGAGATTGAAATATTCTGGGAAAAAAAAAAAACATAATTCTGTCCTCAGTTATGTTATTTGTTTCACTCTTAGACATTACAATTGAACATCTGCAGCAAAGCAAGACCAATATCTTTGCAGGAAAAGAATAAATATTCGGCTTTGATTAATTTGTGAACATTATGAAATAGGAAAAATAAATTGTAACAATTATCTCCCCAATTTCTAATGTACTACCACACGCAAAAAATGTAGACTAGTCTAAATTGGAAGCATTTGCAGACAACACTGTAACTATGGAATTTTCTCTGATACAGTAAAAAACTTTCTGGGAAAAGTGGAAAATACTAGCTACCTGCATTTCCATCATCGTTTTCAAAAGGCTTCTTTTCTCAGGGTTGTTACAAGGGATAGTGTGTTAACTCTTTACCCCACAATCCCGAATTTTAACGACCCCGTGAAAGAAGCCTTTTGAAAACCTCGTGGGAAAAGGAGAAAATGCTGGTAACCAGCATTTTCTCCTTTTCCCACAATGTTTTCTACCCTTCCCAAAACAAATTTTAATTTTTCAATCCACATTTATTTTGTCGTCTGCAAATGCTTTCAATTTGGACAAGTCTAAAATTTTTCCGTTCGGTAGAGCTAAAGCGTTCAGTCTTTATCAGGTCCTTCAAAGTTGACAGTACATGCATATAATAAAGTTGCTCAAATTATGGGATTTGTCTTCAAAAAACCTTGTGAGAAAAGGAGCATGTTTTATCTTTTTATCAACAATGTTTTAACAGCCTTCTTCCTCAAGGGAGGGTAGTTTATCAAAAGGATTGCTTGGTACAGGGTTAACCCTTAAACAATCTAGGAAGATTCTGGGTACCAGCATTTTCTCCTTTTCCCACAATGTTTTGTCCTAATTTAAATTCTGGTCTGCAAATGCTTTGAATTTGGACTGTAAAAGTTTTGTCAGTTGGCAAAGACTTAAACCTTTACCACAAAATCCCGACTTTTAACGACCCTGTGGAAAAGGTCTTTTAAAAACATTGAGGAAAAAAAAGAAAATGCTGGTAACCAGCATTTTCTCCTTTTCCCATAATGTTTTCTACTCTTCCAGACGCAAATTTCAATTTTTAAGTCACAATTACTTTTGTCATCTGCAAAAGCTTTCAATTTAATTGGTCTACAATTTTGTCGTTTGCTAAAGAGTTAAAAAGACATTAATTTTCTGTCCTTCAAATGTTAAAACCTTGAAGTTTTGGTAATTTGCATTGACTTTTTGAGAAGTATTGAAAATATCACACTCCTTAACCCAGGTGTGAAGTATTGCCATGCATCACCTCTGGTACATTCAACTGCAAAACTGTCGTTTCTATGAATATTCATCAGATTGTGAATTACACCCAGTAGCCAATCAAATTGTTGATAACATAACGATACTCTCTTGTAGTGGAGGATAATCACATTTCTTCCGTTAATATCAATAAACCGGGTAAAACCCACATCATTGTCAATGAATATGGTGGCTGCCGTAGGGCCTTCCTTCTGTGGCATTTGCCTTATGACAAACCAGGGCAAATATTATAAATCCTTGTATACAAGGGCAAAAATTCAGAAATACAGCTTGCTGTTGCAGTCCTTAGGGGTATGTAGCAGGGGTGACGTCATCCTCGTTGACCCAGTTCCCATGTATTCAGTAAACTAAATTCATCGATTTGATTTATTGTACATGTAGATGAGGTAAAAACAGAAATGATGGCATGTGGTTGATAAAAATACATTAAATTTTCTCACTGAAAAACTGAGATTACCAATCAAAATGCGTCATGAATAATTCATGAGAACAAGAAAACAAAGTACGCAAGATAACCTAAGCGATGAATGTAGTTTACAGAATACATGGGAACTGGGTTAACGAGGATGAGAAAATATCTACAGAAATGTTAAATCAAGCAATATGAAAAAAAATTATTTGTATTTCTTTCACTCAAAACATTTTTCAAAGCCTTTCGTTTTGTTTCTTCATTGTGACAAACTTAACCCTGAAACAAATAATCCCATGTTTTGAAGACGTAAGGAAAGATTGCTCATAGGAAAAATTAGTGGGATAGTTACTAATACCTAGACTTTTCTCCTTTTCCAACAATGTTTTCTATTATGTCAGAGTTTTAAACACAGATCTTGAAAATTTTGGAGAAAGCATGTTACATCGGCTATCTAACCCTTTACCACACAATCCCAGTTTTAACAACCTCAGAAAGACAGCTTTAAAAAAGCACTGTGGGAAAAAGAAATGCTGGTAACCAGCATTTTTTCCTTTTCCCTAAAAATGTTTTCTACCCTTCCAAAAATAAGTTTCAATTTTTGATATATAATTATTTTATTATGTTGTCTGCAAATGCATTCAATTCACACAAGTCTAAAATTTTGTTACGTGGTAAAGAGGTAAAAAGACCCCTAAAACAAAACAGGAAGTCCTTGAGAAAGTTTCTTCGAACAGTATGGTCCTTGACTTGAGAACGATTCTTCAAATAGTATCGTCCTTGAGAATAATTTTTTGAATAGTATATATCTTTTTGCAATAAAGGAATAAACAATCCTTCTATTCAGTTAAATGTTTAAATCTTTACCAAATAACAAAATTTTCTACCCTTAACCCTTTACCACACAATCCTGACTTTTAACAACCCTGAGAAAGAAGCCTTTTGAAAACATTGTGGGAAAAGGAGAAAATGCTGGTAACCAGCATTTTCTCCTTTTCCCACAATCTTTTCTACTCTTGCCAAAACATATTTCAATTTTTCAGCCACATTTATTTTGTCGTCTGCAAATGCTTTCAATTTGGACTAGTCTAAAATTTTGTCATTTGGTAAAGCGTTAAAAACTCGTTAAACCCTTGATTATGAGGTAGTGGGTTAACTTTTTACTACACGACAAAATTTTGGACTCAACCAAATTCATTTTGCAGATCACAAAACAAATGTAGCTCAAATGATTTCTGTCTTTGATAAAATAGAAAACATAGTGGGAAAAGGAGAAAATGATGGTTACCAGCATTTTCTCCTTTTCCCACAATGTTTGTCAAAGGCCTTCTTCTTCATGGTCGTTCAAACACAGTTCCATAAAGGGTTATAAAGACTACAGTCCTTAAATCATTCGGATACAAGCTGCACAGATCCTTTGTATCCATTCACTTATTCGGTGCATATATGACATTTCGTTGACAGGGTCTTTCGTCGAAATCCATGTATGTTTTAAATTCCGATTGCTAAATTCCTAGATTTATTTCATGAAAAGCTCCTTCTGGGAGGAAGGTTCTAGCCACAATTTGTCTTGGTCAGGGTAAGGGTCAGGTCTAGGGATTATTTTCGGCAAACATGGTTTTCCATGAAAAGGTGCAGATCCCCACTCATTTACTCCTTCTAACTCACAAAGTCTTACTACAGTTGTTGTTGCAGGCTAGCAAATACACCACCACTGTGACAGAGGAAGAAATCAATGAACAAAATACAAAATTTGATCAATGACAATCTTTTTTTTTTCAATCAGATCTTTTAGATCGTTGTCTATATCTATGTATTATTCTTTTAAAAATTGTAAACAGAGAGTCAATATCAGTCAATAATGATGCAATCCCTCTCCACACAGTAGTGATATTTCATTTTTACCCTTTGCCAAAAACAACACAATTTAAGACTAAATTGACAGCATTACTTTGCAGATGACATATTGAATACTCAAAATATGTAATTTGTCTTTCAAAGGGCAGAAAACATTGTTGGAAAAGGAGAAAATGCTGGTTACCAGCATTTTCTCCTTTTCACACAATGTTTTCAAAAGACCTTTTCCCTTGAGTAGTAGAAACTTTTGATTTTTGGCAAAGGGTTAATCCTTTACCAAACAGTCCAAAATTTTAACACTCTTCAGGAAGAAGCCTTTTGAAATTATACTAGGAAAAGGAAGAAAATGCTGGTAAACAGGATTTTCTTTGTTTTCCCTCCAAGTTTTCCATTATTCCATCCCATTACTTTGTTGCAGAGGGTATAATAATGATAGATTGATTGTATGGTGTTCAATGCCGTTTTCAACATTATTTCAGTTATATCATGACAGCTAGTGCACCTATCCATGCTTTCCTTGAGTTTTTTTTACAAGTACAATACTACACACAATATTTTTTCCAAGCCACTAGCTGCTTTCTCACATAACCATCATCGAAACAATGGTCATTGGTGAGAGAGGAATGAATTCTGTTGCAATGACTATCATTAATCCTCACACAGAAATTGGCCAAGCCAGGGATTGAACCAGCAACTCCCTGTTCTCAAGTCCTGTATGCTACCGGCTGAGGTTATCATACAGACATAGAGCCAGTGTGATGCATTTTACCCCTAAAATGCCTTTTTAGTGGATCTGTATCGCAAATTCGCTTACTATGATCATTCTGACCGGAACCAAATACATCATGCATAACAATGCATCCGTGCTCGCACTGTACTATGATATCAGTTTGATCTGAACCAAATATACTGTCATTAACGCTTATGCTGTACCCATTCTACTTTCAGTTTTAGCTAATACACCTCAAACTCGATTTTGTCACTGCTGTATAATTATACTGACTTCCTACACATGTATACATATTTATTCCGAAATCTAATAGGAGCAAAAAATCTGCGAAAGATTGACAGATCAAATTACCACTCCTTAATTAAATAAACAGTAATAGAAAATGACAGTTACTGCGCAAGCTGCTCGGCAGAACAATTTTGACTTTCCCTAAAACCCTTGCTAATTCCATTTTGAAATGATTGCACATGTGTTGCATGTGATGTTACTTTCTTATTATGACATATTACATTTTTTATGCTACTCCACAAATCTACTTAGTCCTTTGTTATTATTCTGTTGTCTTTGCAGGCAGTGTAGATTAAAGTAAGACTTTCCAACACCTTCAGTTCTGTCTGATTTCACCCTTTCCCCTTTTATAGACATTCTGGACAACAGCAACTTTGATACTGCACTTGTAAGGTTTATCATTTTAGACTGAAAATGCATATTTTGTTTATTTGGCACTTTACTAAACAATCTCATGGGATACGCTTTTTGAAAACTTTGTGTGAAGAGAAAATGCTAATAACCAGCATTTTCTTATTTTTCTTCAATGTTTTCTTCCCTTTCATAGACAAATTCCATCATTTGAAACACATTTTTCACCAGCAAATGCTTCCAATTTTAACCAGTCTAAATTTTTGTTGATCTGGTAAAAAGTTCTGGGCTTTAACCCTTAACCGCACAATTAACATTGTGGGAATGTTTGTACACTATCAAAGAAAAACTGCACAATTTGAGCTACACTGAAATTGTCGTCTGGTAAAGGGTTAAAAAAAAAAAAGGATTAATTTACATACAATGTTATGAAAGGCTACAAAACAAGGATTAACCCTTTACAAAACAATCCTGAGTTTTAACAACCAAGAGAAAAAAGCCTTTAGAAAATTCTACACTGTCCGAAAAGGAGAAAAATGCTGGTTCCCAGCATTTTCTCCTTTACCCACAATGTTTTTACATCATCAAAGAGCTTAGATCATTTTTACCTGTTTTTTTATTTGTTATCTGCAGGTACTTTCAATTTGGGTGAGTCTAAATTTTGTCATGTGGTAAAGGGTTAAGAACCATTACGGCACAACAGGGCTTTAGCTAGCCTCTGAAAATCAGGAGTCATTGACCCCTTGACCCTAAAATTTTAGGGGTCAAATCTTATTTTTCAAGAGTCAAAATGGAAAATTTCATAGTCTTTAGTCAACAATTTATTGTTGTTGAATTTATTATTAATATTGCAATAAAGATGTGAAGTTAATAATTGATTTGTAAAATTTTACATTTCAAAGAGGACCCCCCCTTCTCCCCCACACACAATATGTTCAAGGAGGCTAAGGTTAAAACCTTGTCGACCTAAGCAATCAATAAGAAAATTATGGTTAATAAATTTCACTAAGAACTCCTTTTTAAAACTTTGCTGAAATAAAGGCAAGATTTATTTATCCAAATTCTAGTACCATCCAGAAATATATAAAGTATTACAATTTTTTGGGGCCTTAATAAAAAGTTATTTTCATTCATAAAGACAGTTTAAAGTATATTTTTGTGTGAAATGAGATGCAGATATATGTTTCATAGGTTAATTTTTTTCAACTTACTGTTTTTAATAAAATTCAAAGTATGATCATTATTGAGCAAAATGGTGGACATTGGCCAGTGAAGATGTGTTACAGTATCCATACATCAGTGGTTAAACTTCAAAAGGATACACCAGTACTGAATTTAAATTGCCCAGTCTATCACTTTTAGCAAGGTCAGTGCCAGTTGTCAACCCACGCTTATCATAGGTAACAAGTTAGTTAACACCTCCGGTCACACTTCGCTGATTATATGCAGCAGTTTAATTGATGTTTAACACCATTCTGATGATTTCACACCTTTAACATGATTATCTTTTGATATGATTCATTGATTGTTGTTTTATATATTTTCTGATGCATCTCTTAAAATTTTGGGGGGTCAAAATACCCCTTGTTGGAATTTTCTGTGCATCAAAATGGGGTATTTGAAGATTTTTGTGCGTCAAAACCCGGGTTTACGGGTCTAACTAAAGCCCTGGCACAAGTTTCCGATTTTGGAAGACTTGGATTATCTCCGAAACTCTTTACCACACAATTCCGTTTTAACGACCCCAAAGAAAAGGACCTTTGAAAACCTTTTGGGAAAAGGAGAAAATGCTGGTAACCAGCAGTTTCTCCTTTTCCCAAAATGTTTTCTACCTTATCAAAGACATATTTCATAACTTGTAAAACATTTAATTGTCGTCTACAAGTGCTTTCAATTTGGACCAGTCTAAAATTTTGCACACGTCAAAAATGAAGACTTGTCTAAATTGAAAGCATTTGCAGACGACAAAACAAATGTTGTTCAAATAATGATGATGATTTCTGTCTCTGATAGAATTACCAGCATTTTCTCCTTCTCTAACAATGTTTTCAAAAGCCTTCTATTTTAGGGTCGTAAATAATTCGGGATTGTGTGGTAAAGGGTTAATGTCAATGCTTTCTATTTTTCATTTTTTCCTGGTTCAAGGACAGTCCAATTACATTTATTTTCACTTTTTTCTTTATCTAGACTTCCTGAATTCAACCATTTAACCATAAACACATGCACCATGTTGTTCAACTTTTTTCCTTTTAGAGTTGTCTACTTTTGAGGCAAAAGGATGGGTTTTGATCAACCCTTTATTGCACAATGCAGGCTTTTAACGACCCTGGGAAAAAGGCCTTTTGAAATCTTTGTGGTAACCAGCATTTTCTCCTTTTCGAACAATGTTTTCTACCCTATCGGAGAAAAATTACATCATTTGAGCCACATCGAAACTGCAAATGCTTTCAATTTGGACAAGGCTGAAATTTTATTGTCTGGTAGAGGGTTAAACCCTTTACCACACAACAAAATTTTCGACCTGTACAAATCAAGAGCATCTGCAGACCACAAATTAACCCTTTACCTCACAATGCCGCCTTTTCACGACCCTGGGAAAGAAGCCTTTTGAAAACATTGTGGGAAAAGGAGAAAATGCTGGTAACCAGCATTTTCTCTTTTTCCCACAATGTTTTCTGCCCTAGCAAAGAAAGATTGCACCATTTGAACCACAATGAAATTGTTGTCTGCAAATACTTTCAAGTTGGACGAGGCTACAATTTGCGGTCTGGTATATGGTTAAATGTTGCTAAATGAGGATTCCTGTACCTGATAGGATAGAAAAAATTGCGGAAAAAGGCAATAATGCTTGTTTCCATCATTTTTTAGCGGATTTGTATAGCAAATCTGCTTACTGTGAGCGAACTGGCCTTAACCAAATACATCATGCATAATGAAGCATGCAAGTTCTTTTTCAGCTGGATAACTGATCTCTACCATCTTATTGGTTTGACCTGAACCAAATACTGTCATACACGCGCTCTTCTAATCCTATTTTCAGTTTTAGCTGGTACACTCAACCGCGTTTAATTTTGTCACTATCATATTATGCAGTCCTACTTGTGTACATTACAGCTCTAAATCTTACCCCTTTACCACACAGCAAACTTTTAGACTTGTCCATTTTAAAAGAACTTACGGACAACAATTAAATTTGGAAGAAACACAGCTTCTGGTTGGCTAAACCAAAGAATTATTTTCTTCCAAATGTCATATTTCAAAGAAATCTCACAGTCATGAATGATATTCAGCAAGGTATTAAATTAAGTCTTTACCTGTCCAGCCAACAAAATTTTTAAACATGTCCCAACTGCAAGCATTTGCAGAAGTCAAATGTGTTTAACTCCTTACCAAACAACAAAATAATAGACTGGTCCAAATTGAAACCATTTGCAGATGGCAAATTAAATGGGGAAGAGAGGATGGGACTTTGTCAGTGAGAGAAAAGCTGTCTAGCTCAAGGTTGTTAAAACTCAGGATTGTGCAGTAAAAGGTTAAAATCATATGGTTTGTCTCTGAAATTTTGTAGGAGAAAATGCTTGTTACCATTATATGTCTTCAAAAACATTGTAGGAAAAGGAGAAAATGCTGGTAACCAGCATGTTCCTCTTTCTTCTACAAAAGCCTTTTTCTTCGGGATCATTAACCCTTTACAACACAATCCCAACTTTTAACGACCCTAAGAAAGAAGCCTTTTGAAAACATTGTGGGAAAAGGAGAAAATGCTGGTTACCAGCATTTTCTCCTTTTCCCACAATGTTTTCTACCCTTTCAAAAGGCTTAAAGCATATTTCAATTTGTAAGTCTCATTTATTTTGTAGTCTGCAAATGCTTACAATTTGGACCAGTCTAAAATTTTGTCATTTGGTAACGAGTTAAAACAAGGATTACCAAAAGACAACATTTTAAACTGCCAAATTGAAAGCATTTGCATGCCACAAATTAAATGTAGCCCAAATGAGGATTTCTGTCTTTGATAGGGTAGAAAACATGTGGGATAAGGAATACCAGCATTTTCTCCTTTTCACACAATGTTTTCAACAGTCTTCCTTTTCAGGGTCATTAAAACTCGGGGTTGCATGGTACAGTCAGTTCACAACATACTGTTCCATGCCCTCTAGCTAAGTCTACAGCAAAATGTCTTGTTTTACATGAAAAAGAGTTGTAGCTACATAAAGAGACAAAATTACATCACCAGGGATTCAGTGCATTTACAACTCATTACCAAACAGCAAAATATATGCAGATCCCTTAATATCATAAACATAATGTCAGCCAATCCTTTACCACAAAATTATACAATTATACTGACCCTGTTGGAGATAACTTTTTTAAAACATTGTGGGAAAGGAGAAAATGCTGGTAACCAGCATTTTCTCCTTTTCCCACAATATCTTATACCCTATCAAAGACAGAAATCATCATGTTATCAACCTTTAATTTGTTGTCAGCAAATGCTTTGAATCTGGTCAAGACCAAAAATTTGTCATTTGGTAACAAGTTAAATGATGCTTCAAAAAGGAATTTTCTTTTAACTGACTTGACCAAAAGATTTAATTTCAGACTTGTCCAAAATTGAAAGCATCTGCAGACATCAACTTACCAGCATTTTCTCCTTTTCCCAAGTTTTGATAAGCTTTATTCCTCAGGCTTGTTAAACTGGTGCATGACATTCTGTCAAAAGGGTGTTTTGTCGAAATCCATGTATGTTTTAAAATACAGACTGCTAAATTCCTAGATTTATTTATGAAAAGCTCTGTCTGGGAGGGAGATATGAGCCACAATTTGTCTGGGTTAGAGTAAGGGTCAGGGTTAGGGATCGTTTTCGATGAATGTGGTTTTCAGTGAAATGTTGCAGATCGTTAAAACATGGGATTTTTTAGTAAAAGGTTAAAGGCTGTTATAGACAGTACTGCAAAAGATCAGGACCCGGTTTCACAGAAAAATTAAAGAAACAAGAATATTATGTCCTGACACAGCCTAAGTTCTGGACCGCATCCTCATTGAAATAATCAACTGTAGGGGTTCCCAAACAAGAACAGTCCTGTTGGCAGCCCATAACCATGAACAATATTTGCCTGCCTTTTTATATACAACCCTGAATATAGCATACAGAAAAGGTCCGAGGCATGTAAAATCCCTATAGAGCCCCTTAAGTTGAGGACATTATGTACTCTGCAATAAACAGTGGTAGAGAAATTGCATACAGTGACATTTCGAGACAAGAAGTTTTCAAAAGCGAACGTAGAACTAGATTTTGGCAATTGAGCCATGCTCTGGCTTAATGCAGATCTCCGTGATGCATGGTACCAAGCTAGTAGTCACATGATCATGGATCCATTAAGTCCATTTTGTCTAACAACCGACTGAATCATGAGATAGACTGGTACTTGGCCATAGAGAAAATTAGCCTATAGCGAAAAGTTTCGGTCCAGGTCAGCCTGCGCGGACTGTGCTAGCTGATCTGGGTTGAAACTTTTCGCAGATGCATATAAATACCCTTTTCACTGAGCATAGCTCAATGTATTTCGCTCTTTTGATGATTAAGTGGTATGTATGAATACTGAAAATGTATCGTGTATTATTTGTGTGACTGCGATAAAGAGACTACTATTTCTACAGTACTGCAAAAGATCAGGACCTGGTTTCACAGAAAATTAAAGTCTCTTATGTTACTCAAGATGTACTAATGGTCCCAGGTTCTGACTTCAGTTGATTTTGTTCTTTGAGACAAATTTCAGCAACATTAAAAGACTGTGGTAACATTCTCAAATCCTGAGTTGATACTACCTCTTAGACTCAACTAGGCAAATTATATTGACTTAAGTCAATTAACAGACTTAAGTCTGTTAATTTTGCTGAGTTAAGTCTAAAACCCTATGTCAACAAAGGATTGAGAATGTAATATAAGTCTGTTAATGTTCATGAAATGCGTCCAGAATAACAAACTCAAGTCAGAAAATAAGTCAGTTTGCAGATTTGAGTAAAATAACAGACTTAAGTTTTTTTGTGAAACCTAGCCCAGAATGCACGCAGTGGAAATGTAGCCTGATCGTGAATCTATGCTGTCTGAGACATGTGAGATACACAAACCAAAACAATTTTGAATGCATTATTCTTTTACTGCTAGGTACAACTTTAATTTTCTTTAGATTCAATCATTTCCCTACTATTGACAACACCAAAAAAAGCTTTTGTTGATGGTGTAGAGCTAGACCAGACTGCACAGCACAGTCTGATCTCTGATCAACACTGTCCTCATTGTCCTACACTGACCTCTTCTTTATTCTTGATTATGATCGATCTGTCTCTTCATCTAAATATGGAACTGTATCTGTAGCCTTTTTGTGGCATTTGTCAAAGACAATATGCCACTATGAGTTCAATACCGCATTTTGAAAATCATGTATTGTAGTTTGTGCAAAACCGAAGGAAGTAAACCCAATTAAAATCAATTTTTCTGAGACAAATATGGGTTTTGATTGCACTCAGATATGAAATTAAAAATGGCGTATTACAATAAATTGGATTAAGTCATCGATCATGGAAATACTAAAGTCCTTTTCATCGAAAATAGCTTGATCTGCTATGGCATTCTACAGTGACGTAACGATACACACATACCACACTTGTTCATCCCAAAATCATTTTGTTCCTGGGCTTATTTGTCCCAGGGCTTGTTCATCCGGACTTGTTCGTCCCACAAGATTGCACCCTTCTCTGTCGGATTTTGCATGACTATACAGTAGGTTGACTTTCAAGCTAGTATCTTGAAACTATTTCTGTTGTTTATTTTTCAAATTATTAATTCCACACAATGGCTCCCTTGACAAATGCCATACCAGAGTTTTCAACGCTTTGATTAAATGTGAAATTTATTTATTTCATTGTGAAAGAGTTATCATCAGACTGCACAGATCATGCAGTGACACTGTTAGTCTGATCCCAGTCAGACCTGCCGCCTATAATACTTATAGTGGGAGTCTTTATTTGTCCATTTGTTTGGCTCTGGCCTTAGGGGTCAGCAAATTAGCATCTTTTCTTTATACTGACTTGTTTCAACATTACTTTAGCCTTTACCACACAATGCCGACTTTTAACAACCCTGAGAAAGAAGGCTTTTGAAAACATTGTGGGAAAAGGAGAAAATACTGGTAACCAGCATTTTCTCCTTTTCCAACAATGTTTTTGAACTCCACGAAAAACAAATTTAGTGCTTTGAGTAGCTTTTAATTTGTCATCTGCAAATGCTTTCAATTTGGAAAAGGTTAAAATTTCATTGTCTGGTAAGGAGCTAAATGGCAGCAGCAAGTGCATCTATTCTGTATCCATCCTATCCTGCAGTTTATCAGTACTTTGAAAATCTCTCTTTCAAAGCCACCAGCTGCTTTCCCCAATAAACACTGTGTAAATAATGTTTGACAGAGAAGAGAAATGAATCATGTCGAAAAACTTGAAAAGTGGATGGCCAAAAAACTTGTACCAATCTCTGCATTTCTAGTCCTAAACATTTAGAAAATTAAGCTACCAAGCCTAGCAAACATGGATAAACTGCTCACTTAACCCTTTACCACAAAATCATGAGTTTTAACAACTCTGTGGAAGAAAGCTTTTGAAAACATTCTGGGAAAAGGAGAAAATGCTGGTAATCAGCATTTTCTCCTTTTCCCAAAATGTTTTCTACCCCTCCCAAAACAAATTTCAATTTTTAGCTACATTTATTTTGTCATCTGGCAGATGCCTTCGATACGGGCAAGTTGAAAATTTTGTTGATTGGTGAAGAGATAAATAAATTCCAAATTTTCCATGGAATTACCAAACGACAAAATTGGACACTTGTTGAAGTGAAAGCTTTTGCAGACAACAGTTTAACTCTTTACCAAAGGACAAAATTTTAGACTGAACCAAATTGAAAGCATTTGCAGACGACAAATTGAGTGTTGCTAAACTGATGATTTCTCTTTTTGATAGGGTAGAAAACATTGTGGGAAAAGGAGAAAATGCTGGTTAACAGCATTTTCTCCTTTTCCCACAATGTTTTCAAAAGCCTTTTCTTACAGGGTCGTTAAAAGTCGGGATTGTGTGGTAAAGAGTTAAATGTGGCTCTAACGATGCATTTGTCTTTCATAAGGTTGAAAACATTGTTGGAAAAGGAGAAATTACTGGTTAAGAAAATGCTGGTACATGTACCAGCATTTTCTAATTTTTCCACCATGTTCTCAAAAAGGCTTCTTCCTCAAAACTTTGGATTGTGTGTATGAAGGGTGAAAAGGATGTTTATCGGACAGTCTCTTATCAAAATCATTCAAAAACAGTTGCAGCCCAATCTTGACTGAATTTTTTGTTTTGTACTTAAAAACAGTATGGAGACCTCTTATGCTGAGCTGGTTGACGAGTGTTTTTAAACTCTTAACCAAACGACAAAATTTCAGACCTGTTCAAATTGAAAGCATTTGCAGACAACAAAATACAAGTGACTGGAAAATTGAATTTTGTTTTGGGAAGGGTATAAAACATTGTGGGAAACAGGAGAAAATGCAGTTTCTCAGCATTTTTTCCTTTTTCCATAATGTTAAAGGCTCTTTCTCAGAATCGTCAAAAGTCAGGATATGTGTGGTAAAGGGTTAACCCAATACCTCACAATCCCTGAACAACCCTTAAGAATAAAGCTTTTGAAAACATTGTGGGAAAAGGAGAACATGCTGGTGACCAGCATGTTCTCCTTTTCCCACAATGTTTTCTACCTTTTCAGGGCCATATCTTAAACTTTCAGCAGCACTGAATTAGTTGTTTGAAAGTTTAAAAATGCTTTGAAGTTGAACAAGTCTATAACTTCATTGTCCGTTAAAGAGTTAATCCTTCACCAGACTGTAAAATTTGAGACTTCTACAGAAGTGAAAGTATTTGCAGATGACAAATTTAACACATGCCACATGAAGAGATTTGTCTCTAGTGAGGTAAAATACATTACGGGAAAAAGGAAAAGATGATGGTCACCAGCATTCTCTCCACTTTCCACAATGTGTTCAAACGCCTTCTTTCACAGGGTTACTAAAACTTTGGATTGTTTGCTACAGGAGTAAAGTGCTGATAAGCCAATGTCTGATCCATCACCTGGTGGTTGTGAGTTTGATACCTGGTTGAGGCAAACTTTCTTTCCTGCGATATTTCACCTCTCACCTCTGATTCATGTGGGAAAAGTAGTCACTGGGTTGGAAAGAAAGTAACAATGTGCCAGGACGGGTATGAGGAAGCCAGGAAACAAGTGTAGGTGCACTGAACGCCACGACATGACCTAAGCTGTTAAAACGGTGTTTAACTACAATACAAACAAACTGAATAGGCCAGAATGAATTTTCATTAAAACAAAAAACTTAAAAAAAAAAACTGTTGTTTTAAGCTTACTTTTGGTCTGAATTTGGCACTTTAGGGGTTAACCCTTTCCCTGCGAAAATGATGGTCAGATGACCATAAACTATTATGGAATACTATAGATTACCATAATTCATGGTTATACAACCATGAAAAACCATGGTTGTTTTGTTAAATGGCACCACATTTTCTGACATTACAATCAAACACAACAATTGACTATGGTTTTATCCACAGGTGAACGGCGAGCAACAGTATCTCAAATCATATATTACACACTAATATACAGAAAGGTAGACAACTCGCAAAGTATTTTCAATACATAGTCACAGATTTCATGCCGTGCACTGTACAAGTCATTTTACTACCAATATTAACATCCATAGTACCAAACAATAGCGGAAACATTATTTTACAAGAAATTCATATCACAAGTTGAGACATTTCAAGCTGCTAGGAAATATCTAACTTGAAACTGTCAAACATACCAACTTGGAAGAGATCTGATTGCATTGATTCCCGAAAACTTTCAAGACTAAAAAGCATTTATAACTAGAAAACTTTCCGTTCTTGTGCAACATACACTTCAAGTCTACAAACTTTAGGCTATATAATTATGCACTAAAGTTAGAACATAAATGTGTTTTTCCATTGTACGAATCTTTTTTTTCCCATCTGAACATATTGAGCAGTCTGAACTATAAACCATTATGGTGTACAATGCAGACTCTGTAACATGTTTTCTCGTTGGTCCACCTCCGTGGATAACCAATGAAAATACGCCTTTCAAAGTAACCGAGGTGAGTTAAAATGGTGGAAGCAGGTACACTGGACAGTTTTTGTGATAGAAAAAAGGTTCGTACAGCCTATTTACAGCAGATTGTTTAAGGTTTGAGGCTGATATAGTTTAAAGTTTATGCACCTGAAGTGTTACATGTCGAATAATGAACAGCTTGCGTGTTTAAATGGGGTTTGTCTCTTATAAATTTAGGCGAATCGATGCAATCAGATCTCTTGCGAGTTGGTTTGTTTGAGTTTCAAGCTAGTTATTTCTTAGCACCTTGAAATGTCTTAACTTGTCATATGATTTTCTTGCAGAATAATGTTTCCGCTATTGTTTGGTACTATGAATGTTAATATTGGTAGTAAAATGACTAATGTACGGCGTGAAATCCATGACTAGAATATTAAAAATACATTACAAGTTGTTTACCTTTCAGTATATTAGTGTGTAATATTTTGAGATACTGTCACTCGCCGTTCACCCAGTGGTTTTATCCATGGTCTACCTTGGTCGCATACCACAGCCAACCGTAAAGCACTTACAGCACCTTTTTTCATTTTATTGATGAAATCATAAATCAAGACCAGACTGCTTTATGCAGACAGAGCAGATTAAGATCAGACTGCACATAACATAAAGACTGATCATACATCTACACTGTTTGCTATTTTGTGAAGTATTTCAGAAAAAATACCCACAGATTTCCAATATTTTGGTCATATTTCCTGCTAGGGAAAGTCTCTGTCATTTATTTAGTACTTAATAACTCTTAGAATGCTGAATTAATGAAATGGACCTCTTTAAACAGGAAATACCATTTGAAATATTGTCATTTCAAGTTTGTTTTAGCCAGGATGTGCGGATAGTGAAGATCCAAGGTCAGATCTCGACTGCACATTCTGTGCAGTCTGATCTTGATCTACATTGTCCGCAAAAACAATCTAAGTCAGTTCCAGCGCTTTATGGGTTAAGATAATTAACCCTTTACTAATGATCTTGTGTTTTAAAGAGCCTGGGGAAGAAGCCTAATGAAAACATTGTAGGAAAAGGGCAAAATGCTGGTAACCAGCATTTTCTCCTTTTCCCACAATGTTTTCTACCCTATCAAAGAAACATTCAGTCATTTGAGCCCCACTCAATATGTTGTCTGCAAATGCTTTCAATTTAGACCTGTCCAAAATTTTGTCATTTAGTACAAAGTTACATGTACTTCCCTCACAAGACATTGTCACCAACTAGAGAAGGGTCTGCTAAAGGCAGAGTAGGAAAAAAGAAAGAGCAAATTACCATCACAATAGAGAAATCAATGAAATGATCAAAGCTTTCGTAAAAAGATCTTATTTATCATTGATCAATTGATTTTTTTAATGGTATTCAAGCTAATTTTCATGCTTCAATAATTCATCAAAGAAAGACAAGAAAAAGCATTAATCCACCATGATTTCTACAAAACAAGAGATACACACACATATTACCGGTATACAGCCTTAAAATAATCACATTGCCTCTTTTCGCAACAACTCAAGGGGTCCTGCATGGCTCAAGTAAAGTGTAGGACTCGTAATCTTGTGGCCCCGGATTTGGAACCTCACAGGATCCACTGGATATTTCATGGGAGTATCCTTGGGCAAGACACTTCAGAGCCCTAGCCTAGTACTGGTGAAACCCAGGAAATGCATGAATATGTGAGTTGTTGCCGTGGTATGACCGAAATAATGTTGAAGCGGCATAAAACACCATTCAATTAATTAACCCCAACGACTCAACCTTATATAGGCCCTATCTGGCATACTAAGTCAATTTTTTTAGAGTGTAAATCATGATGAAACTGCACTAGCAATCTGATCTTGGACATATGATATCAAATTTTGCAGCAGACTCTTATTTTTTGAGGTAGGAGCAAGAGGCAGCTGGCTGTAATAATGATGATCTTTTACCTCCTTTTCCTGCAACCTTTCAAAAGACCATACATTTTATTACTTCACACACTTCCAGAGATCTGCAGCGACCAAAACAAAAAGGATTGTGAACTTTCTAATCAAAAACCAATTAGCCAAACCCTAAAAAGAATTCAATTAATTATACCTTGTGGACATGTTATCCTATTTAACCCTTTCACGTTGTACAAATAAATGAGCCACACTCTGGCAAAAGGGGGCTTAATGCATCGCCATGATGCATTGTACCAATCAAGCCATCACATAATTATAGATCCATACAGAGCTCCAGATAAAAGGGAGTGATGGTGTTCTAAATCCATTACTTCTCTTCCAAACCCTATGTTGTGGGTACTCATTAGAAAAGTCTCGATGGGACGATTCTAATGAGTACCCATAACATAGGGTTTAGTGGAGAATGATTAATACTTTCAATTTTGAAATCAAAATCACTCCCTCTATCTAGAGCTCTGTCCATAAATAGCCACATTTTTTAACAAGGCTGAATCATGAGGTAGGCTGGTTCTTGGACATACAGTACATTGATCCATAATGAAAAGTTTTGGCTCAGGTCAGCCTGCGCAGACAGCGCAGGCTGTTCTGGGTCCATACTTTTCGCAGATGCATTAAGCCCCCTTTTTACTGAGCATGGCTCAAACACTTCTTTCTCCTCAATATTTTCCAAAAGCCATTTTCAGGGACACAAAATTCTGCATTTGTGCCATATTATCTTCAGTCCTCCTTGCAACAATACATCTGTTGTTTTAGCCAGAATATGTGATATACATGTAGTAGAAGACATTATTGATTCAAGATCAGATTGCATAATCTGTGCAGTCTGATCTTGATCTACACTGACTTCAAAAGCAATTTAGACCAGTTCCAGAATTTTAAAAGTAAAATATGTGTCATTTAATGCTGGTTACCTACATTTTCTCCTTTTCCTAAAATGTTTTCTACTCATACAAAGCAGATCCCATTATTTAAGCTGTATTTTAATTCATCGTCTGCGAATGCCATCATGTTGTAAACTTCTAAAATTTTGTCCCTTCAAAAAGAATTAAATGCATTTTCTACAAAGAAAAAACAAAATACGTATGATTTTTCACGAACAGGAAGCTAATTGCCCTCTCGATACCCAGCCCAGGAAGTACCCCATTCTTACATGGCATACTTCAAGTTTCAGCCTGAAGGGAATGCCCCTTGTTGACTCTGTCCGGGGCCTCACCCAGTATCATTCATGAATATTGGGTGTTTCTGATCAAATTCTTCGATTTCGTCAGTGTTTGGTAGGTCAGAACTAAATACACTTCCTAGCTCACATTTCAAGCTCATATTTCTAGCTCCTAACCATTTAACCCTTTACCAGACGACAAAACTTTAGCCTTGTCCAAAATGAAAGCATTTGCAGACGACAATTTCAATGTGGCTCAAATGGTGCAACCTTGCTTTGATGGGGTAGAAAACATTGTGGGAAAAGGAGAAAATGCTGGTTACCAGCATTTTCTCCTTTTCCCACAATGTTTTCAAAAGGCTTCTTTCCCAGGGGCATCAAAAGGCGTCATTGTGCAGTAAAGGGTTAACTCTGTACCACACAATCCCTAACTTTAAAGACCCTGGGAAAGGAGCCTTTCTGAAGACACTGTGGGAAAAGGAGAAAATGCTGGTAACCAGCATTTTCTCCTTTTCCCACCATGATTTCTACCTTATCAAATACAGAAATCATCATTTAAGCAACATGCTTTCAATTTGGTCCAGTCCAAAATTCCGTTGTTTGGCAAAGAGTTAAGCAATGAAGAAAAGACGTCCCCCCCACATGGGAAGACAATTTATGTCTTTCTGTTGTGGTTGCATCATGCAATTATGTTTAGCAAAAAAGTAATGTAAATAAAAGGGATTGTTCAAAAGAAATCCTGCATGTTAGATCAGGAAGGTATGTAGCGTTACCGCATGTTTATTGCATCATTTTATACTTGACTCTTTACCAAAATAACCAAGTTTTGGACTCAACCAAATTGAAAGCAATTGCAGACGACAAATTAAACCTTGCTCATATGATGATTTTTGTCTTTGATAGGGTGGAAAACATTATGGGAAAAGGAGAAAATGCTGGTTACCAGCAATTTCTCCTTTTCCAACAATGTTTTCAAAAGACTTTTTTCTCAGGGTCATTAAAAGTCGGGATTGTGTGGTAAAGGGTTAACCCCTTCATCTCTTCAAACATCTCATGTTTTACACAACCCTGACTAAGACCACTTTTGAAAACATTATGGGAAAGAGAGAAAATGCTGGTAACCAGCATTTTCTCCTTTACCCACAATGTTTTCTACCCTATCATAGACAAATTCCATAATTTGAGCCAAGTTTAATTTGTCGTCTGCAAATGCTTTCAATATAGGCCAGTCTTCAATGTATTTATCAGACAACTGAACATAAGACTCTCCCATACTGAAAGTATTTGCAGACAACAAATTTGGCTTAACTCTTTACAAAACAACAAAATTTTGGACTCAAGCAATTGCAGACGACAAATTAAACCTAGCTCATATGATGATTTTTGTCTTTGATTGGGTAGAAAACATCATGGGGAAATGGAGAAAATGCTGGTTACCAGCATTTTCTCCTTTTCCCACAATTTTTTCAAAAGCTTTCTTTCTCAGGGTTGTTAAAAGTCGGGATTGTGTGGTAAAGAGTTAAACCATCAGATATGTCTTTAAATTGTGGGCAAAGAACAAAATGCTGGATATCAGCAATTTCTCCTTCTCCCACAATGTTTTCAAAAACAGAATGTTTATAATGTAAAGGATCAACAAAACCTTGAACTCATAACAAAATTTTAGGCTTGGTTAAACTGAAATTATTTTCAGATAATAAATCAAGTATGGCTGAAATGATACAATCTATCTTTCAAAGGGTGGAAAATACTGTGCGAAAAGGAGAAAATGCTGGATACTACCATTTTCTCCCTTTCCCAAAATGTTTTCAAAGGTACTCTTCCATGTGGTCAGTAAAAATGGGATCATATGGTGAAGGGATATAGACTGCTGTTTTACGTCACTACCACGCATGGAAATTACTCCACATATGGGAGCCATGTTTTGTTCTTTACAGACGTCAGTACTATTGAATATCTAAATCGAATCTCTATCCTCAGAGAGCTGAATGAACAAAAGGCACCTTTCACTTGGCAAAAATAGAATCTTGTTATCAGTCTTTTAAAGTATCCTGAACAGTGAGTGTCGATCGAAGATCAGACTGCATTACACGTATAACCCTAAAGTGCCAAACAATTTATTGATACTGAAAAAAGGAACTTTCAAAAACATTGTGGAACAAGGAGGAAAAGCTGGTAAAAAAAATAATATGCCTTACAGGAACTGATTTAAATGACAAAATTTTAAATCTGTTGAAATGGAATGCATTTTGCAGATGACAAATCAAATGCGGCTAAAATGATCTTTGAAAGGGTATAAATCAATGCATGAAAGAGAGGATGCTGTTTACCAGCATTTTCTTCTTTCCCACCAGTTTCAGACACCTTCTTCCACAGTGTCACAGAAACAAAGCATTGTGAGAGAACTACATACAAAAGGAGGGCTTAACCCTTTACCACACAATCCAGAGTTTTAATGACCCTGAGACAGAGGGCTTTAGAAGACATTGTGGGAAAAGGAGAAAATGCTGGTAACCAGCATTTTCTCCTTTTCCCACCATGTTCTCTACCCTATTATTGACAGAAATCAACATTTGGGCTTCATTTAATTTGTTGTCTGCAAATGCTTTCAATTTGGTCCAGTCAAGAATTTTGTAATTTGGTAACGACTTAAGAGGAATAAATGTTTATTTACAAGCCATGTTATTTTTCCAGTTTAGTACCATGGGAAAAGTTTTATTAAACAATGCCTTTGTGAAAGGAATTTTTACAGCATAATCATTGCTTTTGACAACAATTTTTTTTTTGTATGATGCGATCTGTAAGAATTATTCAGTAGACCCATACCAAAAAATCCCTTGTGTTTATGACCCTAAGGCAAGAAGGCTTTTGAAAACATTGTAGGAAATGGAGAAATTTTCTGAAAATGCTAGCATCTGGCATTATCTCCTCTACCCAGAATGTTTTCTACCCTTTCAAAGACAGATCAAGTCATTTGCCCCACATCCACTATAAGCTACACTGTTTTAAACTCATTACCAAACCACAAAATTAACTCTTTACCAAACGACAAAATTTTAGACTGGTCCGAATTGAAAGCAGTTGCAGACAACAACAAAAAAATGTGACTGAAAAACTAAAATTTGTTACGGGAAGGTAGAAAACATAGTGGGAAAAGGAGAAAATGCTGGTTTCCAGCATTTTCTCCTTTTCCCACAGTTTTCAAAAGGCTTCTTTCTCAGGGTCGTTAAAAGTCGGGACTGTGAGGTAAAGAGTTAAAAGCATTTGCCAAAGACAACATGAATGTAGCTCAAGTGATTATATTGTATCATGTATATTTCTGGCTTTGACAGGGTAGAAAACATTGTGGGAAAAGGAGAAAATGCTGGTTACCAGTATTTTCTCCTTTTTCAATGATGTTTTTAAAAGGCCTTTTTCACAGGGTCATTGAAAGTTTGGATTGTGTGGTTAACTCTTTAGCACACAATCACTGATTTTAACGACCTTGAAGAAGAAGCCTTTTGAAAACACTGTGGGAAAAGGAGAAAAATTAATGCTGGTAACTAGCATTTTCTCCTTTTCCTACAGTGTTTTTTAACCTTCCCAAAACACATTTAAATTTTTGAGTCAGATTTATTTTGTCGTCTACAAATGCTTTCATTTCGGACAAGTCTAAAATTTTGTCGTTTGATAACGAGTTAAAGGTTAAGTGGTATTTCAACAGTATAGTAGTCTATCACATGGTACAACAGGAACCTTTTACCAAACAAATCCATGTTTTAATTTTAACCCTTTACCAGATGGCAAAATTTCAGTCTTTTCCAAATCCAAAGCATTTTTAAACTACAAATTACATGTGGATGAAATAATTGGATTTGTGTCTGAAATGTTACAAAACATTGTTGGAAAAGGAGAAAATGCTGATTACCAGCATTTTCTAAAAGCTTCTTCCTCAGGGTCGGTAAAACTTGTCATTGTGAGGTAAAGGATTGACAATGACAATAAGACAGACTTTTAGCCCTTGGAAAACAGTAACTGTTGTAGGAAAAGGATAAAATGCTGGTTACCCATACACTAGCTATATAATTTGCCATCTCCACAAAGAGCAAAGGGAGCAAAACATTTCTGAGAAATCAATACAGATCAGTCAGAGTAAATTAATAATCTACAGCAACTGTTTTGTGTGGTCGAGCTTTTTTACGTAAGTTGTCTCAATCTATTCGGTGTCTTTTTTCTGGCTTGTAAACAATGAATACAATTGGGAGGAATGGAAAAAAACTTTGATATTAGTTAGGGCCTGAACATTAGCACAGTCATCATGGAAACATTGCGATATCTGGAGAAATTGTTCATCATGAGAAATTTTCCTCATTTGTCACCATGATTCCAAAGGTATCCCCTACATTGACATCAGAACAACATGTCACGACAGAAAGGGTTAAAGGTCAGAAAAGAAATGTTCATTTTTTCACCCTAGGCTACAGTACCGAATAAAACTAGAAAGACATTGTTGATGTCTGGAAATTAACCCTTCAACACACATTTCAAAGCTTTAATGACCCTGAGAAAGACAGTTTTTGTAAACATCATAGGAAAAGGAGAAAATGGCGATAGGCGATAACCAGCATTTTCTCCTTTTCTCATAATGTTTTCTAATCATTTAAGGACAAACCCAATCATTTGAGCCACTTTAAATGTGTTATTCGCAAGTGCTTTCAATTTTAACAAGTCTAGTAAAGAATATAACCCAAAAAATGCATTTGACCCTGTCCAAAATGTCTTGGAAAAGCATGCAGTGCAGATAAAAAATCAGACCGTGCATTCTGTAGATCAGTGTAGATTCAGATTAAACTGCACAAAATGCTGACTTCATCTTGGATCTATTCTGTTGTTCTATTTGTCAGATACCTCTGCTACTTTGCTATTTCCAAAAGCCCTTGTTCTTGCCCATGGCAATAAATGAGTTAAATATTGTTTCTCTGTGTGAGGTCTTTCATACAATGAATATTTCAGTCACTTGTCACAGCAGCCTGTCCACTCATCCACGTATTCCTGGAGTTTCTTTATCACTACCGCAATATCAGTACCACATACAACTCCGTTAACCCTTTACCAGATGACAAAATTTTAGCCATATCCACATTTTTAGCCATATCCACATTAAAAGTATTTGCAGGCAACAATTTAAATGTGGCTAAAATTGTGCAATTTTTCTTTGATAGGGTACAAAACATTGTCGGAAAAGGAGAAAATGCTGGTTACCAGCATTATCTTCTTTTCCAACAATGTTTTCAAAAGGCATCTTTCCTAGGGTCGTTAAAAGGCGGCATTGTGCAGTAAAGGGTTAACCTGCTACAGGCTTCTTTCTAAAATCAGATTTCACCAAAAACAAAGCTGAAACATTACGTTAAACACCTTGAGAAGAATGACTTTTGCCACAATAACTTTCATAAATGCTGATAACCCTTCCCCAAAGAGTCCATTTCTTTTGAGACTCTTGACAACAAATCTTTATGAAAAAATTGTAAGAAAAGGCAAAAACAAAAACACCTTTCAAAGTTGATTCCAAGTATTTAACCCTTTATCACACAATTTCGACTTTTAGCGACCCTGAAAAAGAAGCCTTTTGAAAATTGTGGGAAAAGGAGAAAATGCTGGTCACCAGCATTTTCTCCTTTTCCCACAATGTTTTCTACCCTTCCCAACACACATTTCAGTTTTTGAGTCACATTTATTTTGTTGTCTGCAAATGCTTTCAATTTGGACCAGTCTAAAATTTTGTTGTTTGGTCAAGAGTTAAGCCACCATATATTTGTTCTCTGCTTTTTATTAAATGAGACAAGTCTAAAATTTTAAATATTATAGCTGCTCCAGATTCAAACTGACAACCCTGGTGTACTATTACATTGTGACCACAGAGCAAAACTGCAAATTGATATGAGCCATGCTCTAGCATAAGGGGGCTTAATACAACTTTGTGACGCATGAAACCAAGCAAGTCATCACATTATTAAGTATCCATCAAGTTCAGTTTGTCTAAATAACCAAATTAATCAAGAGGTAGACTAATCATTTGACATGCAGAAAACTGACCAATAGCGAAAAGTTTTGGCCAAGGTCAGCCTGCGCTGACTTCGTGGGCAGACCTGGGTCAACTCTTCGCAGATGCATTAAGCCCCCCTTTTCAGACAGCATGTGTCATATAAATATTTCTGAACCCATAATTCTTCACCTCTTTACCAGACGACAAAATTTTAGACTTCAGTCCAAATAGAAAGCACTTGCAGACGGGGGGGGGAGAAGGGTAGAAAAATGTGTTACAATATTTTCACAAGACTTCTTTCTCAGGCTCATTGAAACTTTAGATTGTGTAGTAAAGGCTTCAACAAGCTCAGATTAGTGTCTGTCTGGCATTAGTTGGACAAAGTTGTGGACTCATCCCTATTGAATGAGTCCTAAATGATGAGATTATCATTAAAAAGGTATAAAAAAAAATTTAGGGAAAACAAGCATTCTGATAGTATTGCATAGCAATACACAGTCCCCTACCGGCCGTATGTGTCGCTGGCATGTCAGTAAAATTTTGTAAGTCCAAGGCCCATAAATGCGTGAAAAAGCAGTGGAGCAGGACGAAACTCAAACTTGATCTGTAAGTAATGGTGGTTGACTTACGCAGCAAAAGTCAGGTGAATATCTACCAGCATTTAGAAAAAAAAAGTCCGGAAAACTGATTTATCAGTGAAATTTTGTAAGTCCAAGGCCCGTAAATCCGTGAAAAACCAGTGGACGGGAACGAAAGTCGAACTTGATCTGTAAGTGATGGTGGGTGACTTACACACCAAAACTCAGCTCAATATGTACCAGCGTTTAGAAAAAAAGTCCGGAAAACTGAATTGCTGGACTGACGGACAGATGGACAGACAGACAGATGGACAGACAGACGGACAGACAGAGACGGAGTGCATACCTAAAGTCCCCTTCAGCTTCGCCGGTAGGGAACTAACAAGCATTTTCTCCTTCTGTCAAAATGTTTTCAACAGCTGTCTTGCTCAGCATTGTAAAAATGTGGGCACGTTTGATAGTTTAATTGATATTGTCTGATTTACTTAGCTCTAGAGAAGTTTTTAATGGGTCTCAATGGGACAAAATCATTGACTGTCCATTAAGCTAGCTTCCTAATGATTTTCAAACTTGTCAAATATGTCTAGCTATATCCACAGCTCTGGTTCAATAACACAGAACTTCAGGGTTTTTCATTAGTCCTGTCCCCCCACCAAGAAACACCTTTTCAGACGAATAGCACAGCATGCAAGTGCAAACCCTAGGATGCAATTACCTTTCAGTTAAAATTTAAAAGTCCAAAAAGGGACATAATTGTGTAAAAAATATTGCAGGGTTATCTGACCTTGTTAGCTAACAACTAGCCCATTTCCAAATAACTATCTTCAGAAATAACACAAATAAGGAAATTTCAAAGTTTTCAAGTTTTCACAAAAAAATGTGGACAGTACCTTATTTTTTTTTTACAAACAGCCAAGCTTAAAATGTGGGAAAAGGATCCACTGCTTGGTTTACTCAGCTTTAACCCTTTAGCACACAATCTGACTTTTAACGACCCCCAAGAGAGAAAGCTTTTGAAAATATCGTGGGAAAAGGAGAAAATGCTGGTAACCAGCATTTTCTCCTTTTCCCACAATGTTTTCTACCCTTCCCAACACAAGTTTCAATTTTTGAGTCACATTTATTTTGTCGTCTGCAAATGTTTTCATTTTGGAAAAGTCTAGAATTTTTCCGTTAGGTAAAGAGTTAATAGAAGTTTTTAACCCTTTACCACACAATCCTGAGTTTTAACGATCCTAAGGAAGGAGCCCTTTGAAAACATTGTGGTGACAGGAGAATATGCTGGTAACCACAATGTTTTCTACCCTATGCCGTTTCCCACAATGTTTTCTACCCTATCAAAGAGAAATTCCATCAGTTAACCCTTTACCACACAATCCCAACTTTAAAAGACCCTGAGAAAGAAAGCTTTTGAAAACACTGTGGGAAAAGGAGAAATTGCTTGTAACCAGCATTCTCCTTCTCCCACAATGTTTTCTACTCTTCCCAAAACACAGTTCAGTTTTTGATTTGCATTTATTTTGTTGTCTGCAAATGCTTTCAATTTGGACTGGTCTAAAATCTCGTTGTTTGGTAAAGAATTAAACCACATTTAAAATTGTCGGCTGCATCTGCTTTCAATTTGAACATGTCAAAAATTTTGTCATTTGGTAAAGAGTTAATCAAAATTGTATTTCACCTGATCAGAAAATATCAAATCTCTATTATACTACCCTCTTCACGACTTTAAACCTTGTCACATGTCTGAGAAATTAGCCCTTTACCACAAAATCCCCACTTTTTAACGACACTGAAAAAGGAGCCTTTTTGAAAACATTGAGAGTAAAGGAGAAAATGCTGGTAACCAGCATTTTTTCCTTTTCCCACAATGTTTTCTACCCTTTCCAAAACAAATTCTAAATTTAAAGTGACATATATTTTATCGTCTGCAAATGCTTTCAATTTCAACCAGTCTATAATTTTGTCGTTTGGCAAAAAGTTAAGCAATGGACACAGCACATTAACCCTTTACAACATGACAAAATTTTAGCATTGTCCAAATTGAAAGCATTTCCAGAAAACAATATCAATGTGGCTCAAATGGTGCATTTTTTCTTTGATAGGGTAGAAAACATAGAAAAAGATGAAAATGCTGCTTAGCAGCATTTTTTTTTCCTTTTCCCACAATATTTTCTAAAGGCTTCTTTCCCAGGGTCGTTATGTGCGGTAAAAGGTTAAGAGAGACAAAATTTTACACTATTCCAAATTTAAAGCCAAGCCCAAATAGCGTACAGGAGTTGAGAACAGGGAGTTGCTGGTTTGAATCCCAGCCACTTTCTTTCCTAGGATAGTCATTGCAACAGGAGTCACTCCTCTATCACTGCTCATCATTGTTTTGACTATCATAATCTGAGAAAGCAGCCAGAGGCTTGGGAAGAGTTTTGTGCATGAATGAATGATTTAATGTTGTTTCATGGCGCATCAACAACTTTGGTCATTTAGCGCACATATCTGTATTAAAAGATGATTAAAGTAGAATTTTTGAATTAAAAAAATATTTGAACAAAATGATGACAGTAAAAAGGGTTGAATTAAGAAGGATTATGTGTGATCTTGATATGCATAAAAGACATGATTGAATGACAGGGGAATTTTGTGCAAAGTACTGGGAAAAGAAACTCTAGGAAATCACAGACCACAGGTATGTGCACTGGCCCCCACCATATGACTGAAATAATGTTGAAAACAGCCTTAAGCACAGTATAATCAATCAATCAACTGAATCTAAAGCATTTGAAGACAGCAAATTGAATGTGATTCAAATGATAATTATGATCTGTCTGTGAAACTGAAGAAAACATTGTGGTAACCAGCATTTTCTCCTTTTCAACAATATTTTCAAGAGGCCCCTTTCCCAGGGTTGTAAAAACATGGGATTGTGTGGTAAAGAGTTAAATCTTTACAGAATGACCAAATTTCAGACTGGTTGAAAATGAAAGCATTAACAGGCGACTTATCAAAAGTTGCACAAATGACGAGACTTGTCTTCGAAGGGGCAGAAAACACTGTGCGAAAAGGAGAAAATGCTGGTTAACAGCATTTTCTCGTTGTCCCATCCTCGTTGACCAAGTTCCGATGTATTCCGTAAACTACATTCATCGCCCCTGGATTATCTCGCGTATGTTTTCACGTTCTCATGAATTATTCATGAGGCATTTTGATTGGTAATTAGTTTTTTAGTGAGAAAATTTCATCTATTTTTGTGAACCATATGCCATCATTTCTATTTTTACATCGTCTACGACCAATCAAATTGATAAACGTAGTTTACGGAATACATCGGAACCGCTTCAACGAGGATGACTTCACCCCTGCTACATACCCCTAAGGACTGCAACAGCACGCTCTATTTCTGAATGTTTGCCTTTGTATACAAGAATTTGTAATGTCTGCCCTGGATTGTCGTGAGGCAAATGCCGCAGAAGGAAGGCCCACCATATTTGTTGATAATGATGTGGGTTTTACCAGGTTTATTCGTAACAACGGAAGAACTGTGATTATCTTCTACTACTAGAGAGTATCATGTAATAGACAATTCGATTGGCTATTGGGTGTAATTCACAATTTTTTTAATATTCAGAGAAACGACGGTTTTGCAGTTGAATGTCCCAGGGGCGATGAATGGTAATACTTCACACCTGGGTTAATGAGGGTGTCCTTGTCCTAAAATGCATCAATGTTCCTTACAGGTGCAGTGATCGGGAAAGAATTTATTTCAATGAGACATTGTCTCCTGTTTTTGAAAACCAATGAGACATTTTCAAAAGTAATGAGACATTTTATTTTCAGATGAGACATTATTAAGATTTCAAGAAAAACACTTTATTCTGTTTTATTGTTTTAACACAGGAATAATTTGCATCTGAAATATTTACAAAGCAATACTAGATCTATATGTAAAACACTACAAACAGCACTCTTTCATTTCCTATTCTTGGGATAAAAAAGATAAAAACTCATTGTTCTGGATCAACATATACATTTATTGTTATTTAGCTTCAACAAAAAAAAAAAGAAATAATGGACTAGAAACTGTACGGACTTGAAGACAAACAAGAGCTGTCCCAAACTGAAAGAATCTACAGACAACAAAACAAAACTGGCACAAAGCTGAAATTTGATCTGATAGTGCAGAAAACACTGTGGGAAAAGGAGATAATGCTGGTAACCAGTATTTTCTCCATTTCCCACAGTGTTTCTACCTTTCCCAGAACAAATTTCTATTTTTTAGTCACCTATATTTTGTCGTCTGCAAATGCTTTCAATTTGGACCAGTCTAAAATTTTCTCGTGTGGTAAAGAGTTAAATAAAAAAATTAATCACAAACTCAGATCTTCTGTAGTCACCTGTATGTACAGGTGTATTTTCTTAAAAAAAAAATATTTGACAGCACAGAACATTGACCGTGACAGCAGTTTGTTTACTCTATGGAGCTCGACCTCAATGACGTCACATAACTGTACACGCCGAAAACACACACATAATCATGCGTGAAGCAAATGTTACTGACATAAAATGTCAAACATTCGATCACGTACGCTGTTTGTGGGACTTTATTAAGTAACTTTGAAGGTAATTTTCTTCTATTTATTTAACTACAAACCTGTTTGGGCGACTCTGACCAGAAGAAGGTCTTTAATTGCGGCTGATTTGCCGCTGGTAGTGGTAGCTTCCTTTTAGGCGGCATTTTGAAAGAAGAGAAATAGCAAACTTCGCGGACGCTTGCTTGTAGATACAAGCGCTTCCTGCAATGAGCAAGTTTAATTTACGGATCAGTACCGATGATTCAATCGCAATATCTCGGATAAAAAGTCACACTTTATCAGTGTATATCGTTCGAGTAACATTCCAGATTGCCGATGTTAAAAGTCAGATTCGAGCGCGTACAATATCATTATCAATGATAATATTCACAAAATATGAGAAACTTAACTTTAGTTTTCTTTGTTGTTTTAGTTTCAGAAGATTATCAAAACATAAACATTAAAGGCGCAACTTCCGTATTTATATGAGACAGTTGGGCGCATTTCTAGGATTTTGAATGAGACATTTTTGATTTTTATGTGCCAATGGCGCATGGCGCAGGGGTTTCCCGATCACTGCAGGTGTGTAAACTCCAGATTGTGTGGTACAGTGTTAAAACGTTCTATAATATTCTTCATTGTTTAACTCTTCACTAGACGACAAAATTTTAGATTTTACCATAGTGAAAACGTTTGAAGCTCTAATGATGGAATTTGCCTTTGAAAGGGTAGAAAACATTGTGGCAAAAAGGAGAAAATGCTGGTTACCAGCATTTTCTCCTTTTTCCACAATGTTTTCAAAAACCTTATTTCTGAGGAGGTTAAAACTCAGAATGGTGTGATAAAGAGTTAGCCAGAGATCTACTTACTTTACTGGGTCTTGTAGCTCTTCTATAACATAGTTCAAATAATTCCTGAAAAGGAATGAAAGGAAAAAGCTGATTAATTAATTTTCATAAGTTTCTTTACTTTGTTTGGACTACTAAAAAGATGTAATACTACTTTAGTTTTATCTCATTGCATACTGAGGGCATTTTTAACTTATTCTGCACCCATTACAGAGCAAGATCAGAATGCTCCATATTCAGACCATGCAGTCTGATCTTACATGTACACTGCCAGCTATTTTCAATGTCTCATTGTCACTCAATGGAGAGAAATTTGGGATTTCGTGATAAAATTTGGGTCAATCGTGATAAAACAGTGTTTTTTTTTTTATGTGTTTCGCAGTTAACTCTTTACCACACATTCCCGAGTTTTAACAACCCTGAGGAATAAGAATTTTGAAAACATTGTGGGAAAAGAAGAAAAATGCTGGTAACCAGCATTTTCTCCTTTTCCCACAATGTTTCTACCTTTCAAAGACATAATTCATCATTTGATCCATAGTTTGTATATTGTCTGCAAATGCTTTCCATTTGGACCAGTCCAAAATTTTAGTATTGTGGTAAAGGGTTAAGCTGAAAATCGGTCACATGGGCACTGGCCAATGCTGTAAATCTTTACCAAATGACTACATTTTCTCCTTTTCCCACAATGTTTTCTACACTATCAAAGACAAGTGTTATCATTTAACCCTTTACCAAATGACAAAATTTTAGACTAATGCAAAATGAAAGCCTTTGCAGACGACAAAATAAATGTGGCTCAAAAATTGAAATTTGTTTTGGAAAAAGATTGTGGGACAAGGAGAAAATGCTGGTTACCAGCATTTTCTCCTTTTCCCACAATGTTTTCAAAAGGCTTCTTCTTCCGTAAAAGTCGGGATTGTGTGGTAAAGGGTTAAGCCACATATAAGTTGTCATTTGTCAATGCTTTCCATATAAACTAGTCTAAAACTTAGGCAACTGGTATGACTTAACAAAATATTAGACTCATTCATACTAGTGTTGAAGACATTAATTTTGCAGACAATAAATCAAATATGTATCAAAGGATGGATTTGTCTTTAAAAGAGTAGAAAACACTGTGGGAAAAAGGCAGCATTTTTTTCCTTTTTCCCACAATATTTGAAAAAGCCTTCTTCTACAGGGTTGTCAACACATGGGATTGTTTGGCAAGGGTTAAAAAAGCTTGTTCACACATTATCTGCAAATCGAGCTACTATTTAAATGACCTTTCTTGATATCCATCTTAGGTATTTTTTTTTTGTAATGCTTGTAATTTAAAACTGTCTTATTAGTTAGACTGCCGAAACGACTGAACAGTGACTCTATAGCACGTAAGCCTGAGTTTCAATAACCCTATGCGAGAAGGTAACCAGCATTTTCTTTTCTTTTCCCACAATGTTTTTTATCCTTTCTGATACAACTCACTTATTTGGGTAGTCTCCAACTTTCACCCTTACAGAGCACTTCAGATACCCAGCCCAGTAAAAATCAAAGATTCGAATCATTTAACCCTTTACCAAGCCACAAAATTTTGGACTTGTCCGATTTGAAAGCATTTGCACACGACAAAATGAATGTGACTCAAAACTTGAAATTTGTTTTGGGAGGGGTAGAAAACATTGTGGGAAAAGGAAAAAAAAATACTGGTTACCAGCATTTTCCCCTTTTCCCACCATGTTTTCAAAAGGCCTTTTCCTAAGGGTCGATAAAAATTGGGATTGTGTGGTAAAGGGTTACACTACTGTGATTCAACTCTTTACCAGACGTCAAAATTTTAAATTCTAAATAAAAATTTTTTGAATAAAATAAATTTAGGTTGTGCCTAAAATGACAGAATTTCTCCTTTAACTCTTTACCAAAAGACAAAATTTTAGACATGTTCAAATTTAAAGCATTTGCAGATGACAAATTAAATGTTGCTAAAATGGTATTTTCTGTCTTTGTTAGGGTAGAAAACATTGTGGAAAAAGGAGAAAATGCTGGGGTTACCAGCATTTTCTCCTTCTCCCACAATGTTTTCAAAAGGCTTCTTTCTCAGGGTCATTAAAAGTTGGGATTGTGTGGTAAAGAGTTAAGCCTTTACCACACAATCCCGAGTTTTAACAACCCTGGAGAAAGAACCTTTTGAAAACATTGTAAGAAAATGTTTCCTACCCTTCTAGAATAAGGTTTCATAAAATGAGCAACATTTAATTTGTTGTCTGCAACACATTTTAATTTGGAGAATTGTACAGTTTTGCTGCTTGGTAAAGAGTAAAATGGTTATAAAAAGTATTGTATAAAAAAGACAAAATGCTGATTACCAGCATTTTCTCCTTCTCCAAACATGTTGTTCAAATGCTTGGAACTTTCATCAGGGTCATTAAAACTCGGGATTGTTTGGTAAATCGTTAAAGAGTTATCTACAATGGTCTTTGTGTCTGTAAGTCTGAAAAATTTTGTCATCTAGTCAAGGGTTGAATAGGAAAAGCATTGTGGGAAATTTAGCAACTGCTTGTAATTGCTCCTTTTCCCACAGGATTCAATATACATGAATACATTTTCCTTGCCATCAAGACATCATACATGGAACCGGGGCAATGAGATAAACCGACCTCCTTGGTTACCATTGATAAGGGCTCCAAAACAACCGCAGTAAATACATATACAGTATAACAGAAAGACTTCATTACCCTTTACCGCACAATGCCGCCTTTTGACGCCCCTGGGAAAGAAGCCTTTTGAAAACATTGTGGGAAAAGGAGAAAATGCTGGTAACCAGCATTTTCTCCTTTTCCCACAATGTTTTCTACCCTATCAAACAAAAATTGCACCATTTCAGCCACAGTGAAATTGTCGTCTGCAAATGCTTTCAATTTGGACAGGTCTAAAATTTTGTCGTGTGGTAAAGGGTTAAATCGTGCTGTCATGACTGTTTCTCTTGATTAAATTTCGGAAAGAATACTCCTTTTCATATGTTTTCTGCCGATGACGAATTCCCGACAAGAAATTTTATGGATACTTTAACTAATTTACATAAGAATATGTACAAAAAGTGTGAATTTCAGGGGCTATGGACAATGTTATACCAGCGAAGTTTTGAACTTCTATGAGAAAAAATAAAACACCTCATAAAGTTCAATTTTGCCTAAGAACAACAGAATTAAAGGTATTTAATATTTTTGAAAGGTTTCTTAGGTTGTCCAAACATCATATTTGATAATAAACTACACTAAATTACAAGAATTTTCTCCTTTTCCCAAAATGTTTTCTATCCTTCCCAAAACAAATTGCAATTTCAAAGTCACTTTCATATTGTCGTCTGCAAATGCTTTCCATCTGGACTAGTCTAATATTTTGTCGTTTGGTAAAGAGTTAAGCGCAAAAAAAAATGAAAAGGTTTAAGAGAGAAACCAGAGTTCATTAATGACTGTTTCTAGAAATCAATAATCAATACCCAGTTCACCCTCAAAGCATTGTATAATGCCAACAGATATTTTTAGTCTAGAAATAAGATTCATTTAATAATAGTTTCAAGGTCGCTTTTGCCCAGAATGTTTACCAAAGCACAAATTTTAGACATGTCCAGACAAGCATTTGCAGAAGACAAAGTAAATGTGACTCAAAAATTGAAAATTGTTTTTGGAAGGAAAGAAAACTTTGTGGGAAAAACAGAAAATGCTGGTCACCAGCATTTTCTCCTTTTCCCACAATGTTTTCAAAAGCTGTCTTCCTCAGGGTCATTAAAAGTCGAAATTGTGTGGTAAAGGCCTAAGTAAAGTGGACAGTGTAGATCAGAGATCAGACTGCACAATAAGTGTAGCCTGGTCTTGATCTTCACTGGCTGCAAAGGCAACTATAGTTGTGAAAACCGCTTAACCCTTTCTCAAACAAGCCCTGGTTTTCACGTGTCTGCAGTACAAGTCTATTGAAAACACTGTGGGAAAAGGAGAAATTGCTCGTAATGAGCAATTTCTCCTTTTCCCACAGCGTTTTCTACCCTTTTTGAGACCTTTCTGCCATTTTCATCAAATTTAAATTTGTCGTCTGCAAACTCTTTCAATTTGGACCAGTCCAAAATTTGTCGTTTGGGAAAGGGTTAAAGGGTTAATTAAAAAAGATCTTGGGTGATTTTTTTCACTTTGAAGTGATGCTAGAATCTGATTGGATTGATCCTTTCAGAACATCTCATCTCATCAACTCTTCTCTATTTTGTTACAACAAATTTTTTTACGCTCCTCCACCTTAATAAGTTTGCAAACTAAATGTGGCTCAGATGGATATAGATTGCAGTCTTCGAAGGAGCAGATAAAAATCTTTACTGGGAAAGGAAAAAATTCTGGTTACAAGAATTTTGTTTTTATTTTTTCCGCAGTGTTTTCATAAGCCTTCTTTGTGCCATTTCAAAAGCATAAAACTGCTTTGTAAAAGTTAACTCTTAACCCTTAAAGCACCTTTCACGACTATAGTTGCATTTGCGGCCAGTGTAGATCAAAATCAGGATGCACAAAACGTGCAGCCTGATCTTTGATCTACACTGTCCGCTTTGATGAATCACTGTAGTCAAAAGCAACCATGAAATCGCAATTATTTGGGTCGTATTTCTAGGATTAAAATGTCTAGCAGGTTTATTCAGTGCTCTAAGGGTTATTACTGTACATTGTATTTATTTGCTAAGGATAGAACTTCAATGGATCAAGGACAAAAAAATTGTGAGACAGGAACATAAGGAGTTTGAATAACAGGGAAAGAAAAGAGGCAATTTTTTTCAAAGGAAATGCATCTTTTTCCTACATGTTTTTACCAGAAAGGACATAAGCAAGAGCACTGCATGCCTGTGCCAACTTTTGGCTGCATGTCATGCTTTTAAAAATATACACGGTTGATTCCAGCCACAGTTCTACTTAAATTGAATAAGGGGCATAACTGTGTCAAACTATTTTGAAGTTTACCTACCTCCTGGTATGACAGTTACAAGAAGCCAAAGTTTGACGTAAATAGCTTCAGTAATGACAGAGATATATATCAGAAATGTCAAAGATTTCTCATGATGGTGATAATGCAGAGTATGACAGGCCTATGACACTGTTTTCTTCAAAAATAGCAAATCTAAAAATATCATGTGAACACAATAAAGGACAATGGCATTGCAACAATACAAAAAACTAGCTTAAACTAGAGCTATCACTAAACGTGATCATACCCCCCAACAGCTCCTTGTCACAAAACAGATTAATGTCACAGGAATGCAAAATAAGTGACTGGAGAGTCAATTATACCAGAGCTATCACTGAAGGTGATGAATATCCTGCAATGGCTTCTTGCCAAAGAATTACTCTTTGTTACAGACTGAAGACTTGGAGAGAATAAAACTTACTTGATACATTTTATTTTACCAGTTGGACAAATTGAGACTGGTTTAAATGAAAAGGTTTTGCAGACAACAAATGTCTTTTCATGCAATGTTTTTGACCAGACTCTACATCTTACTTATACAGTACGGAAACTAACGAAAGCAACCTCCGAACCGAATCGCTCTTGGAAATTTTATTTAATTAACTAAGAACAATTTATGATATGCACATCTTTGCTGAGTGCAAAGTCTATCCATGAAGTTTGAAAGAAATTTGTCCAGAATCATCAAAGGGCCATAACTCCATGAAACCTAAATAAACCATAACCAAAATAGGATATGCACATCTCTGCTTGATACTGAGTCTATTTGTGTAGTTTGAACCAAATCTGTCCAATAGTTGATGAGAAAAAGAGCGGACAAGAAATTTCAGGGCCATAACTCAGTGAACAAGAGGGCCATGATGGCCCTGTATCGCTCCACTGGCTTATAAATATAAACCATAAATACTAAACATTTCAATTCTGAGGCAAATGGTTTCAAAATGAAGACTTACAAAGTTTTCTCTGTAAAAGCCCATGTGAAAGTTGAGACCCGCAAGGCAAAGCCATTTTTGATCCCAGAGCTATAATTACTTGAACCCTGGTAGAGGTCCACAAGATAAAGCCACATGCCAAAATAATACAAGTCTATGCTGTATGGTTATAAATAAGGTGATTTTCAAGTTTTGTCCATATGAAGCCTCTGTAAAACATAAGACCCCTGATGCAAGGCTAATTTAGAAAAAAAAAAAATCAAAACAGGAAGATTTCCTAAGTTGTCAACATGTAAGCCCATGTAAAACTTGTGACCCCTGCGGCGGGGCCAATTTTGACCCCAGGGCTAAAATTTTGGCCTGCTTGGTAGAGGCCCACTAGATATAGCAACATGCAAAATTTGGTAGCTCTAGGCCTTATGGCTAGGTACAGGAAGATTTTTAAAGTTTTCTCTATATAAGCCTATGTAAAACTTGTGACCCCTGGGGCAGAGCCAATTTTGACCCCAGGGCTATAATTTGAAGAAACTTGATAGAGGTCTACTACATAAAGCTACATGCCAAATTTGGTAGCCCTATGCCTTATGGTTTCAGACAAGAAGATTTTTAAAGATTTCCAATATTTTTCAGTTTTGTTGCCATGACAACCAGAGTTTTTGAAGGAATCAAATTCTTTCAAGAAATTCTGAAGAGTGCCATGGCAGGATCATTTCTGTGAAGTTTCATGAAAATTGGATGGGTAGTTTCAGAGAAGAAGATGTTTGAAATAAAAGTTAACGCACGGACGGACGGACGGACGGATTGACGGACGGACGGATGCACGACAGACACCAGGCCATGACATAAGCCCACTGGCCTTCGGCCAGTGGAGCTAAAAATCAATGAACCATAACCAACATTTCATATGCACATCTCTGCTTGATACTGAGTTTACCTGTGAAGTTTGAATAAAATTCGTCCAGTAGTTTATGAGAAATAAAGCGGACAAAAAGCTACAGACCGACCGACGGACGGACGGACAGACCGACCGACCGACAAGCTGACTCCTATATACCCCCCAAACAGAGTTTTGGGGGGTATAATAAAAAATATCACAACTGATTGACTGTATGGTGTTTAACGCCGTTTTCAACATTATTTCAGTTTATAGCAGTGGCAAGTGCATCTATCCATGCTTTCCTAGGGTTTCTTTTTCAAGTACTATGCACAATATTTTTTCCAGGCCACTAGCTGCTTTCCCACATAACCACTGTTGAAAACAATGGTCAGCAGTGAGAGTGAAATGAACCCTGTCGCAATGACTATTATCAATCCTTGGAAGGAAATTGGCTTTTTTTCCAAGCCACTAGCTGCTTTCCCACATAACCATTGTTGAAAACAATGGTCAGCAGTGAGAGAGAAATGAACTCTGTCGCAATGACTATTATCAATCCCTGGAAGGAAATTGGCTGAGCTGAGGATCAAACCAGAGACTTCCTGTTCTCAGGTCCTGTATGCTACTGACTGGGCTACCACGACATGGCATAAAAAATATCAACATAGCAGCTATTTTTCATCAAGTGGCCATATATACATGTACTTTAATACTCTCACAATAATAATCTCAAAAGCAGTCTTTCTGATGAATAAAGAAGGTCCTCTATGGGTGGTTATATGTCAACCCTCTACCTTATACCAAACAGTCATAAGTTTTAACAACACCAAGAGATGAGGCTTCTGAACACATTGTGGGAATAGGAGAAAATAATGTATACAATATGAAGGACAAATTTCAAATTTTAAGTTACATATGTCATCTGGAAATGCTTTCAATTTGGACCAGTAAACCCAACATAAAATTTAAGACTGGAGGAAAAAAACTAATAAATGCAATATCAATTGTGCTTTTGTCCCCAACATGTCAAAAAGCTGACAGTGTACATCAAAGATCAGACTGTACCTTTTGTGCTGTAAAGTACATGTAAGTAAAATTGTGGAAGGTGCTTTACAAGCTAAAATTTTTTCTACAACAGATAGAGGATACACAAAAATTCCATATTTTTCTTATATCACTTATTTTATCTCAGAGACAGTTTCATGGCTCGTTGCTTCAATGGTTTTTTCAAAAGGGATACAACCTTTCTTTCACTCTAACAGGGCTTCACTTTTGACCTGACGACAAAATTTAAGACTTGTGATGGTCCATATTCTTGCACAAGACAAATGAAAACTGGCTCAAATTATTGACTTTGTCTACGAAAGAACAGACAAGAAAGAAAGAAAATGAAAAAATGCCAAACACAGAGAAATTCATTAAATCTGGCCTTAACTTTTATTAGCTACTGCAGATTCCATTTTTCCTATTTTTAGTTTCAAAAAGTGTCCATGACACTGGCAAAAGAAGTGAATAAACTGTATCATCTGTTGATTGTGATCTACCAAGATATTTTTAAATTGGTCATGACATGCAAAACATTTTTGGTTAAAGATGCCAAAAATAGTGAAGAAGCTTTTATAGTTCTACTTGATATAGATCTCTTAGCCTGGTATTCATGGTGTCAACAGTCATGTTACATCATCAATATTCAACCAGACAAAAAAAGTTAAGCTTACCATATTGTCCCTTTTTAATGCCCCAGGGTCTGTTACAATTTTGCATGGTAGGTGATTAATTGAGATAAAACTGCATAGAATTTTCAGCTGATGACAATAACCATTCAGGTTTAGTCATTGCTGACAGCAAAACAATTGCCATGTGAGAAACCGGCTGTATTTGAGGAAGACTGTCGATTTTACCTCCGATCATAATTCATTTAGCATTAAATAGCATTTTTTTGATGAAGTGGCCATTTGGTACATACACTTTCAGTTAGAAAAAAAAAAAAGCTGGGGAAGAGTTAATTTGAGGGGGAGCGTCAATAAGAGACATTACAGTAGACAAAATTTAAAGCATTTGCTGATATATATTTTTTAAATGTGATTTAGTGTTGGGCTTTGATTCTAAAATGGTGAGAAAACATTGAGGAAGAAGAAGGATAGCATTTTTCCCTTTTTCCAGAGTATCTTTAAAAGCCTTCTTCCTAAGGATCATTAAAGGCTTAAGCTGAAGATTCTTTAGGTACAGAGTCAAATCCTGCCTTTGGATGGCCTACCTAAGATTCTTTACTTTCAAAATAAGGTTTTAAAAGTGCACAAGCTGTAAATTTCATAACTTTAATAATATTTTTACAATTTCTGTTTCACCACAAATGTAACTATGATTTCAAGGTTTATAACACAATGAGGGATGTACAATAAAATTCAATGGGATATTTCTATAATCCATTGGATCACATGTAAGGAAGAACATTCGCAAAAGGGCAGAGACAATTATAATCTCCCATTCATCAATGGTAACAGCTTGAAGTTATTGCACATTTCACCTCCCACATACCTTTTCCAAACCAGTTCAGTCCTCAAGGAAGATGGCTTTTAAAAACTTGGTGGAAAAGGGAGAAAAAACCAGCATTATATCCTTTTTCCACTAAGTTTCTAACCTTTAGACCAACAAATCTCATCATCTGATTTGTTTTACACATATGCTTTTAACATGGACAAGTCTAAAATTTTGTTGCTTAGTACAGAGTAAAAGCAAATTTCACCTCCTTAACTCTTTACCAAACGACAAAATTTTAGACTAGTCCAAATTCAAAACATTTGCAGAAGACAAAATAAATGTGGTTAAAAGATTGAAATTTGTTTTTGAAAGAGTAGGAAACATTGTGGGAAAAGGAGAAAATGCTGGTTACCAGCATTTTCTCCTTTTCCCACAATGTTTTCAAAAAGCTTCTTTCTCAGGGTTGTTAAAAGTCGGGATTGTGTGGTAAAGGGTTAAATATGTAGCAGAACACCAGCTTGCAAAAAAATTGACTGTATTACTTTACAATTAACAGTAAACACAATTCTTATGCGCATGCACTTACCAGCCATTGTACGCAAACAACCCCGAATAAAATGCTAGGGATGCCTTTGCTATATTTGTCTCCGTGTATTCAAAAGGATTTTCAAAGTACTCCGTCTCTCCTGAAATGAAATAAAACCATGTTCAATACTAGGCAGAGCTCCAGACAGCGGGAGTGATCCCGATTTCAAAATTGAAAATATTAATCACCCTCCACTAAACCCTATGTTATGGGTACTCATTAGAATCGTCTCATCGAGACAATTCTAATGAATACCCACAAAATAGGGTTTGGAAGAGAATTAATGGATTTAGATTACTATCACTCCCTTTTATCTGGAGGTCTGGCTAGGCCTGTAACCCCATCAAATGATTTCTCGTTTATAACCCTTTAGTTAGTAGACTTTACCAAACAACAAAATTTTAGACTCATCCGAATTGAAAGTGTTTACAGACTACAAATCAATTGAGACTCAAAACCTGAAACGTGTCTTTGGAAAGTTTGGATGGGTTGAAAACACCGAGAGAAGTAGAACATGCTGGTTACCCACATTTTTCCCTTTTCCCACATTGTTTTCAAAAGCCATGCTTTTCCACAATTTTAGCTACATAGATCCTTTCAAAGACCAATAGACCCTTTTAGTCTCTGGCCACTTCCTGGTAACGAGACCGGAAAACTGCGCATGCGCACTCGTGTAGGGCAAAAAGACCAAATAAAACAGTGGCAAATTATTGAAAGTGTACACAAAATTGTTAAATTATGAGCGATTGTATGAAAAGCATACTCCCAGATGTAAAGAAATGATAATCAGACTAACTTATTTGCTAAGGGTTCAGTAACATGGGAGAAAACGATCCGTATTTTAGTGACAATATAAGACGAAGACGATTAAAAAAAATCGTCAGTGTTTTGGGTTGACGTTATCATCAAAGGAAATGTTAACCGACCTCAGGCAGTAACAGACAAACCCCGTGAAGCATTGGCTGGAACACTGCGGGAATGGGAAAAATGCATGTTACCAGAATTTTTACCTTTTGCCGAAGTGTTTAGCCCATTGGTGTAGGGTCGTTAATTAAGACGAGGGAGAGTTAGGTAAAGGGTTTACAAAGGATAGCCATCTGATATATCACATATTTGTTAGTTTAGTCGACAATACAGTGGATATATTTAGATTAATTTCAATGGCGGAGGGTGTGGGTCTAGATCGGCATTGTTCATGCTGTTACCTGTAATAGTTCACAGAGTGTGTATTGTGATCAATTTCATCTTGAAACAAATTTTGGCACAGACGTATTTGAATGAATGAATGAGCGAGCGAGCGAGCGGATGGATGGATGGATGGATGGATGAACTACCGCGCGAACGAAAAAAGAACAAACAACTGTATATTGCCCTGTTGTCGTCTGTGGCTTCTCTTTCCATAATTTCCACCAGGGATCATATGTAACATGGAATTTGAAAACATTCCTTTTCCGAAAACAATGTTGGAAAAAGTTGAAATAATGTTTACCAGCATATTCTCCTTTTCTCACAATGTTTGAAAAACTTTCTTTTCCCTTGGTCGTTAAGACTTGTGATTGTTGGGTAAAGGGTTAAATGTAAATTGTAACAGTAATTAGTTGAGCACATTGTATACGGGGAGGCATTTTAGCGTGTCATATACATAAAAATGTAGGGAAACAATATGGACCTTAGCCTTAACCCTTAGCCTCCGTTACGTGATGGTAATCTTGAATTTACTTTGTGAAAAGCATAATGAGAGATCTGTTTGCACATGGGGGTAGCGTGGACTTGAAATACACCGTTACAAATCCTAATGGTTTAAGTAACACTAATTAAGATTAATCACATAAACTTAAAGCGAATTCCTCTTGTGCTGGTCAAAAATATATGAACGGCAGGATATGGGTCAAAAATTAATAACATTAAATGACGATGGTCAATAAAATACAAAACATTAACAATGAAAAAACTCATTAAAAAACACACGAGATCAAACAAATAATTTCAATAAAATATACGGGGTCGCGTTTAGGGGATGTTTTAACAAATTCGTCATGGAAATTGCGGACGTTTTAACCAAAAGTAGGGCGTTTTGACACTAGGACGTTTAAGCGAGATACTAATTTACTAATCTGTTTGTACATCCCAGTGCACAGCATGATAACACGATTACTCTTCACAAATTTTAATCAATAAAATCTTTCGACAAAGCCAAAACATTGCTTGTGAGAATAGCTTTCAACAGTGGCGATATTGAACTTTTTGCCCTACAAACAGTGCGCATGCGCGAAAAGTGGAATTCTGGGATCGTATTTCCTTGGCAACGAATCGCGTTGTAAAAGGGTCTATACAAACATTTGAACAGCCTTCTATCTAGACAGGTCTGAAGTTCTTTTGTCTGATGTAGTCTTGTTTTTAATAATTTTACCTAACAACCCCATTAGCAGACGACAAATTTGATGAGGCTCACATGACTGGATTTGAAATTGCAAGGTAAAGAACATTTTGGGGAAAACCCATCTTCGCAAGCCATGGATACTAACTCCACTTTGTTCGTTACGTACTACCTTAGTATCCTTGGCTTGCGAAGATGGAGAAAACCAGAAAAAGCCAGTTCAACCAGAAAAAGGGCCACTGAACTCTTTTCCAAACAATGAATTTTTGGACTGGTTCAAATTGAAAGCATATGCAGCCGACATATTAACCCTTTACCAAAGAATCCCTGGTCTTCATGAGCCAGGAAGAGAATACTTATGAAAACATTGTGGGAAAAAGAGAAAATGCTGGTAACCAGCATTTTCTCCTTTTCCCACAATGTTTTCTACCCTTTAAGCTCATCTATACCAACTTTCAATTTGTCATCTGCAGATGTTTTGAATTTGAAAGCGTCTAAGATTGGTCGTTTGGGAAAGAGTTAAATAGGACGCAAATTACGGGATTTATCTGTGAAAGGGCAGAAAAGCCCTTTGTGGGAAAAGGAGCTGGTTATCAGGATCTTTAAAATTCTGGACTGTCTGGTAAAGGGTTAAAGGAAATTGGCTCATACCCCATTTTCAGAGCTATTTTACTAGCTATAACAGTTTCTACAGCTGGACCCAAACACCCCATTTTCGGGGCTATTTTACCAGCTATAACATTTTCTGTTGTTAGACCCAAAATACCCCATTTTCGGGGCTCTTTTACAAGCTATAACATTTTTTTTTTTTGTTGCACCCAAATACCCCATTTTCGGTGCTATTTTACCAGCTGTAACATGTTTTATTGTTAGACCCAAAATACCCAATTTTTGGGGCTGTTTTACAAGGTATAACATATTTTTTTGTACTCAAATACCCCATTTTCAGGGCTATTTTACTAGCTATAACATTTTCTATTGTTGGGTCAAAATGCCCCATTTTTGGGGCTATTTTACTAGCTATAACATTTTTTCATTGTTGGACCCAAGCATCCCACTGTTAGGGCTATTTTAGCTATGTCATTCTGTGCAACTGGATCCAAATACCCAATTTTGAGGCTATCTCGGCTATAATATCCTTTAACCCTTTTACCACACAATCCTAAGTTTTAACAAACCTAGGGAAAAAAGCTTTGAAATCTTCATTGTGGGAAAAGGGGAAAATGCTGGAAATTAGTATTTTCTCCTTATTCCACAATGTTTTCTTTCCTATCAAAGACAGAAGTCATCATTTGGACCACATTTAAGTTGTCATCTGCAAATGTTTTCAATTCGGTTGAGTACAAAAATTTGTTGTATGGTAAAGAGTTAACATAGGATGCAGAGTAGAATCAAGACCAGGCCAGCTTTTATGCATTTCCAAAGTTGTTTTTGCAAGAATCCATCAAAATAGAAGGTTGAGCAGTTCCAACATCAGACTGCAAAATGAGTGCAATTTGATCATGATCTACACTGTCCAGCGTCCACAGCAGCAACTACAATAATATTAGCATACTGTGCCCTACTCATTTCAAATGAAGAGTAAAATCAAGGCAATACTCAAGATCAAAACCGAACAAATGTGAGAAACCAGTAAAATCAATAAGAGAGCCTGACTAAATCTCATCATGGTTTGGCCTGATGGTGTTAAGATTGTTACATAAAAAAAAGATTGACCAATTCCAAATGCACGGTGAACATGCGATGTATTCTCAGGGTTTTCCCTACCCTAGTCATGTCAAGGAGTTCTTCATACCTGAAACATCCTGGTTCGATACCACTTGGTGGCGCCAAAACTGTTGCATGTCCTTGTGCAAGGGCTACAAGGCAAACCAAACTTCTTGGGTTGGTTTCACCTATCACAAGAGAATTCAGTTACAACTCAAAGATCAAAGACCAACCAAATGACTTGCAGAGGAATTTTGTCACACATTTTTCATCAATAAGCTGTCATAAACAGCTATACTGTAAAAAGCTGCCTTATTGGCCACTCTGTTAAGAGGCAACCTGTTTTAACCCTTAACCATACAGTCCTGATCTTTAACAACACTGAGAAAGAAAGCCTTTTGAAAACATTGTGGTAACCAATATTTTATCCTTTTCCAACAATGTTTTCTAACCTTTCAGAGACAAATCCAATTATTTGATCCACATGTAATTTGTCATCTGGAAATGCTTTCAATCTGAGAAAGCCTAACAAATTGCCGTGTGGCAAAGGGTTAAGCAAGCATATATTCAGTTCCAAGAGGAGGCACACAGGCTAAAATGTACCTGTATTAAGCAAGCAACTGTCTTAACTTCTTTACCACACAGTCCCGAGTTTAAACAATCCTGAAGAAGAACCCGTCTGAAGACATTTTGGGAAAAGCAGAAAATGCTGGTAACCAGCATTTTCTCCTTTCCCCACATGTATTCTACCCTATCAAAGACAAATTTCATCATTTGAACCAAATTTTGTCATTTGCAAATGCTCTCAATTAGGACTGGTCCAAATACTTGCTGTGTGGTAATGGGTTAAGCAAGCACATTTTGAGAGTACCCCAGGTGCTACTTGAAACTTTTACCACAGAAATTCAATCCCGAATTTTAATATTCCTCAGGAGGAAAAGGACAACATGATGCTGGTTACCAGCATTTTCTCATTTTTCCACAATGTTTCCTATCCTTACACAGACAATCTAATCATTGGAGCCAATTTTAATTCTAAATGCTTTCGCTTCAGGTAATATTCTGTCACTTGGTAAAAAGTTTATACAAGCTGAACTATTACAGTACCTCTATGGTTATTACATTACCTCTAAACAGCTGAACGATACCAGTTCCTATAATCAACAACAGTGCTGCTAGCTTGGCGTACGTAAAAACATCTTGTACCCGTGTAGCCCATTTCACATCGTAACAGTTTATAAACGTAAGGATTACTGTAATTGAAAATACAATATTATTATTAACATTTATAAATCTAAGGAAGAATAAAATGAAAAATTCAAACATAAATGTTTGATGCATCTCATAATTATTATTTAGTTTTAATTCCATAAATCAAAATTTCTTGTATAAGACTGATAAATAAGACTGATAAATATACCAAAATATGTACCGGTTGATTGATTGAATGGTGTTTCACGCCACTTTCAACATTATTTCAGTCATATCACGGTGACAGCTCACATAGTCATGTATTTCCTGAGTTTCGCCAGTACTAGGCTAAAGCTCTGAAGTGTCTTTCCCAAAGACACTTCGAAGTTCCATGAAAGACCCAGCGGATCAGGTGGGGACCTCCAGGTCATGAGTCCCGCACTTTACCACTGAGCCATGCCGGACCCTTAGATATGTACTGGATCATTTCTTTGCAACTGTATTAACTGATACGTTTTATGACAAGGTGCAATTTTTGGCATTTAAGTAAAGGAACAGTTGTTCTCCTTCTATATTAAATCAGATATGACATCATCAGACTAATTTGAATACAAATCCCTATGATCAAAGAGTGTTAAACTGTTATTGATCATGTGACATTCCCATAAGTCTTTGCAAAACTCTGACGCCATGAATTCTAAAACCTGATTTTAGATCTGTAGTGAGATATACTAAATGGTCATAAAAGTTCAACAGTTGAAATATTTCTGTTTTTAACTCATAAACACCTATAGATAGTATTTCCCCTTGATCAATTTTGAAAACAATGTGGCACAGAGAAAAACTGCCTGGAACAGGTGGAAGACAAGTATTCCTGTATTTACTATTTACCACATGACATGATTTTAGACTAGTCCAAATCGAAAGTCTCTGCGGAAAATAAATTTGAGTATAAATGATGTACTGTAGCTCAAATGATGAAATTTTTCCTAGAAAGGGTTGAAAACATTATGGGAAAAGGAGAAAATGCTGGTTACCAGCATTTTCTCCTTTTCCCACTATGTTTTCAAAAGCCTTCTTGTTCAGGGTTGTTAAAACTCAAGATTGTTTCGTAATAGGGGTAAACCCTCATTTTCATAAATCAATGTTTTGTTTAATCATACATGTTTTACGAAAAAAATTTTTTGCCAAATAAAGTATTTGACTTTTGACTAAAGAGTTTGCAAGGCCACTTGCCATGCAAGTTTCCAGCACTCTGCAAACGAAAATAGCTACCAGCACTTTCTCTTTTTTCCATTCCGATTGCTTTCGGTGAAGGGTTTATTTTGTCATATAGAGGTTGAATGTTTTTTTTAGTAAAAATTTTACACATGCATACAGACTTTGGACTGATCTATTTTACAGAGATAGAGATACAGATTATCATACTGGGCTGCAGGATGTTGGTGGGAAAATACTTTATCTCAAAAGCAAACAGTTTTTCACAATTCATGTTTTTCATGAAAACTCTATGGTTTGGGTGTCTGTATAAATGTCTCAGTATCTCATTATGGGATCTATCCTCCAACCAAGCCACAAGTTTCTCCTTTCCCCTTACTCCTTCCAAGCTCCCATGAATGTTTTTTAACTCTTTACCACACAGTCCCGCCTTTTAATGACCCTGAGAAAGAAGCCTTTTGAAAACATTGTGGGAAAAGGAGAAAATGCTGGTAACCAGCATTTTTTCCTTTTCCCACAATGTTTTCTAACCTTTCAGAAACAAAAGCAATCATTTTAGCCAATTGCCAAAAAATGCTGGTTACAAGCATTTTCTCCTTTTCCCACAATGCTTTCTAACCTTTCAGAAACAAATGCAATCATTTTAGCCACATTTAATTTGTTGTCTGCAAATGCTTTCAATTTGGACCAGTCCGAAATATTGTCGTTTGGTAAAGGGTTAAACTCTTTACCACATGGCAAATTTTAGACTTAACAAATTTGAAAGCATTTGCAGACAACAATTTCAATATGGTTTAACTCTTTACCACACGACAAAGTATCAGACCTGTCCAAATTGAAAGCATTTGCAGACAACAATTTTAATGTGACTCAATTGATGCTATTTGTCTTTGATTGGGTAAAAAACATTGTGGGAAAAAGAGAAAACATTGTGGGAATAGGAGAAAATGCTGGTTACCAGCATTTTCTCCTTTTCCCACAATGTTTTCAAAGGGCTTTAATATCAGGGTCATGAAAACTAAAAAGTCGGGATTGTGTGGAAAAGGGTTAAATATTTGAAATCTATTTGGAAGGGTAGAAAGCGTCATGGAAAAAGGAGAAATGCTGGCTAACACTGGATGCGGTCCTCCTCAAGGGCATAAAAATATTGGATCTATGGGTCCCCAGGTATATCCTTATAAATCTTTGAATCAACTCTATACCTAACAATCCAGAAGAAGAAAAGCTTTCGAAAACATTCCGGGAATAGGAGAAAATGCTAATAATCACAACACTGTTAACCAAAATGAATCCTCCACTTTCAAGACAAATCTCATTGTTTGAACAACATTCACGTTGTCACCTGAAAATGATTATGAAATACAAAGTCTGAAACTTTGCCACATGGTAAAGACTTCAGTGTCTTAACCCTTTACCACACAATCCCAAGTTTTAACCACCCTGAGAAAGAAAACATGGGAAAAGGACAAAATGATGGTAACTAGCATTTCCTCGTATTCCCACATTGTTTTCTATCCCTTCAAAGACAATCCCATTATTTGAGTTGTATTAACTCTTTACCACACAATCCCGAGTTTTAACGACCCTGAAGAAAAAGCCTTTTGAAAACAATTTGGGAAAAGGAGAAAATGCTGGTAACCAGCATTTTCTCCTTTTCCCACAATGTTTTCTAACCTTCCCAAAACAAATTTCAATTTTTGAGTCACGTTTGTCGTCTGCAAATGCTTTCAATTTGGAGAAGTCTAAAATTTTGTCGTTTGGTAAAGGGTTAAATGTCTTGTCTGTATCTGCCTCCCACTTGAACAAGTCTGAAATTTTGTCAGTCTGTAAAGAGCTCAACTTTGGTATGCTAGAGAGAAAAACTAATTCCAATATACATGTACATGAACAGTAAAAACTCTCTTAATTGCCACTTCCAATAACCTTTGCCAAGCCCCTGTAGCTCAGTCAGTAGCGTACAGGACTTGAGAACAGGTGGTCGCAGGTTCGATCCCCGGCTTGGCCAATTTCTTTCCGAGGATTGATGATAGTCATCGCGACAGGATTAATTCCTTTCTCACCGCTGACCATTGTTTCGACGATGGTTATGTGGGAAAGCAGCCAGTGGGTTGGAAAGAATATTGTGCGGAGTACTGGTAAATAAAATTCCAGGAAAGCATGGATAGGAATACTGACCGCCGTGATATAACTCAAACAGCATGCCCAATGTGCTTTCAATTTGGGGGTACATGCACTCTCGGTCCGACGAATCACCGAAATACCGAAATGCCACCGAAACACCGAAATACTCCTATTTTTTATCAATATTAAGTTCAGATAACTGATATTAGTTTGCAGTATTTTTCTTTCTTTCTTTTTTCTTAAACTGAAAATGCGCTCAATGTAAGTATCAATCATTGATGAGAAGAACGATGCTGTTAATATATTCTGATCATTAATTTACGTGGAGAACAGTCAGCGAAACACACACCGAAATAACCGATCTTGATTACGCCTGTCTAGACCCGAAAAATGATCAGTATGACGAATATGATTACATGAATTTATTATTTCTTTGAATGATAAACACACATACAAAATCATCTGCGGACGAAGTAGACCCAAATCAGATATTGCATAATGTAGGTCTCTGATCCATCGAAACGCACAAATAGCTCCGTTCTGTTCTGTTTTGTTAAAGTGATGCAATCGTAATTGAAGGCGTTCGGCTGATATGATCAAACTTATTTTTTGTAAGTTTGTCATTGTGATTTTTAAAATGGCATAGTTATTATTAATAATCTTATCGGCGGAATTATAATTGTCTTATCAATTTACGCCTGGTAACGTGTTAACCACAGATTTAAAATGGCTGCCAGTTTTCCGATTTGGTGATTTTTAATTTCATATACTGTATATCCAATATAAAAGTGAAAACTATTTTTGCCAGCATAGCTACGGATAAGAATCAGACATATCAACCTTGTGCACATGCACAGCTGCTGTACTTAGGTTGCGGATGTAGAATCCCTGAATCGACAAATTTTACTACACCGGGCGGGTATTTCGATGAACATTTACAGTACCGGTGGGATATTCCGGTGCACATTCTTCACGTCGGGTTTCAATGGCATGTTGTTGTCATTAGGTTTTAAACTAACCCTCTTTCATCAGTATGATTACAATTTGTGTCAAACACCACAACTTCAGTTCTCTGAAATCAAAAAGTTTAAAAAAAAATCTGGGGTATTTCGGTGTTTCGGTGGCATTTCGGTATTTCGGTGATTCGTCGGACCCTGCACTCTCCAGGTTTTGAATTGGGGATACAAAGAAAAAATTGGGGGTACACTGCACCCCCTAGGTTTTGAATTGGGGGTACAAGGAAAAATTAGGGGCTACAGAGTAACTTTGGGCTGTTTCAGTTTTATTAATGAATTTTAACACCATAGCTCCTTTACCATAATGAATAGGATCTTAATTAAATTATTAAATTGTGCATTTGGTGATTATATGGATGCATCATATGTCTCCAGGGCATGCACATACTTGGATATCATCACAACAGCAGTCAGGGTTTAAAAGACAAACACAGCCATTAGTTTTGATAATCGACCACCTGTACGGAAGTTTTTTCACCTTTATTCCTTTCTCAAAGTTGCGAAGTACATTAGAACTGCTTTAAAAAGGACTCATAGACAGATTGATGCTCTTGTCCAAGATGATGTTCGTAGATCTGGCTATTTTAAAATCACAGAGGAGCAGGCCGATTGGCTCATTGTAAGCTCAAACTCTGTTAAATGAAGGCCATGCCATATTTGGGCAAAATAAAACAAAATGTGTAATGGTAGAATCACTTTGTAAACCTACCTTTCTCAGATCTTCACGCTGTAAAATATTTTAGCAGCTTTTGTTGTGATGACATTTTTTTCTGCAGCAAACGCCATACTTACGAAAATTACACGTTTAATTTGCGGCTCGATTTTTCAGCTTTCATGATATGTCAAATAAATGTGTTTTTAACAATAACTGTACATCCTAATATAATTAAATGATTTTAATTTCTCATTGAAAATTGATTACCAGATTTCCTGTACACGTGGTAGATTTTGACACATTAAAAAAATCGTAGCGAAAATTATTCAGACAGACTAGGGAGCCGCAAAATATATATAGCGAAAATATTTGTTAACTATGCCGCTCTATGTTGAGTGCAAAGCGTGGTACCCACTAACAAGGAAAGCTACTTTCATTTTGATTGTTTGGCATGCAATACAAAATAGTATCTAATTTGTACGTGCAGTTTACTTAATTACTTTCCTTTTTGTAGGTGCATACTTTTGACAGTGCGTGCATGCACGTAAGCACAAATAATTGGTACGCGCGGATTAATATTTATACGTGAATTACGTACTGCAGTACGTGATTGGGCACCCTGTGAAATAATGTTGAAAAAGGCGTTAAACACCATACAATCAATCAATCCAATAACCTTGACAAAAACTTCAAACATGTCAAAATCTACAGCATTTGCATACGGTAGTTGTTTTACCTATTACTACACAATACCAATTTTTAACAACACTGAGGAAAAGGACTTTTGAAACCATTGTGGGAAAAGGAGAAAAATGTTTGGGTTATCTTTTTATGATATGTTGTGTTGAATTCATTCACAAAATTCAACATATCCAAACAAGATGATCTACAAATGCTTTTCACAGAAATGAGAAGGCTTTTTCCCTCTCCTGTAAAACTGTCCAAAATGCAGATGGAATAGTTTTGCATTCATCATTCAAAATGCTTCCAACGTTGACAAGTCTAAACTTTTGTCATCTGATATAGGGTTTATTATATGGCATGCAACACACGAAAAGGGGCCTTCGGACATATGCGTAAAAAAGTGTCGTCCAAGATCAGCCTGTGCAGTATGCGACTAATCCAAGCTGACACTTCCCGTTTTTAAGCAATTTTTTGTTTCACAAAAGTCTACTGTATGAAAAAATCTTATGTAGTCATAAAGTGCCATCTCAGATTTGCCTGCGCGGACTGCACAGGCTACTCCGAGACGACACTTTACGCAAATGTTTGAAGGTCTCATTTGGCATGTTGCTGGCCATATAGAAGTCAATACTTACATATACAAACAACGGCCAATAAACGTACAGCTGCATCTGGTTGCTCGCAGTCTGGAAACAATGGTTCAACAACATAGTATGAAAACGTTAGAGCAACTATGGCTTGTGAACATGGTCTAACGATCATGCATTCCACCCAGAGTCTGAGAAATGCAAGAAACGGTCCAAAAGCTTCAAATATATAAGCATAATCGGCGCCAGACTTTATTATAGATGTGCCAAGTTCAGCGTAACAATAAGCTCCGACCATAGAGAATAATCCACATGCTACCCATATAATTAAGGACAAGCCCACACTTCCTGCGTGTTCAAGAACCCCTTTAGGACTCACAAATATCCCAGATCCTATTATAGAGCCCACAATAATCGTAATTCCATTCAGTAAAGATACTTTAGGTTTTAGATTTATAGTGTTGTCACCATTCTGTTGCTTTGTACCATTCACAGGAACCTCGTTGTAGGTTTCGGCCATCTTTCCTCCTATACACAAATATTTTATGAATTAAAAAAGTTGCAATACGTCAAAACTTATCGATTTCGGTACACTGTCTTTAACAGTGGAAATAGATTCCTGGTTTATTAAGAAATGTCCATTTCACCTAGTTACAATACTGTCGCACTTAACACCACACGTGTATCATGTATCGGGGTTATGCCAGTAGTCTGGTACCCTGATCCGCAATAGCGGTAGGGGCAGGTAATCCAGACGAATTACGGACGTTTCGTACCATAACCATTTCGTACCAGTCACTTCGTACCATGATTTTACCATTTCGTACCATAGTTTATACCATTTCGTACCATGGTTTTTTTTTTTTTTTTTTGAGACCTATGACAAAGTTTCGACTAAGAAAAACTTTCACTATGAAGATATTAGAAGAAGAAGACAAAAAAAAAAAAAAACGCTATTTATTCAAGTTAGATATTTATTCAAGAAGTTATGCCAATAACACTTTCTGATTATCTCCTTTTCCCAAGATGATTTCAGCAGTTTCTCCAAGAGTCGTTGAAAAACGAACTGCTTTTGTAAGGTGTGTAATTTAAGTAAATGAATATTGTGCAAAATAATGTGTATTTACAAGAAAAAAAATCGTCATATTGACCTTGAGGTTTGACCCTGTCCCTGTCGTGGCATCATACAAGGCCCACCTAATTTCAAAACATACCCATAAACAAACATACAAAAAAGAAGACAAAAAGGAAATAGACAATTTACAATCAAGGGTAATCAAACAATTATAATTCTTTGATTAATTGTTCAATTTAATGTGATCTGTTTGTTCCTAATTCTGGTTATCCAACTTGCGACAAACATTACAGACAAACAGACCAAACACCTATCTTCTCAATCGCATACTGATTCTTTAAATTGATTTATGATAATATCCCGTAAATAACATAAGGTCCAAAGCATTGGTCTATACCAAGTAAATATATTAAATACCACTTTTTGTCACATTAATTTACATGTTTGATCACAGGTTCTGCCCTGGTACACATTGGTAACGCTATGGTACGAAATGGTAAATTTATGGTACGAAATGGTAAATCTATGGTACGAAATGGTTATAAACGAAATAGTACGAAATAGTTATGGGACGAAGTGACTGCATACCATCCAGACTATCATGATGGTGTCACACCACAGGTTTTTGCCATACTGAAAATAGAGTGAAATTGACCATCTTTGAAGCTTCACAAATCGCTTAACGGCAAAATTTTGGCTTTACCGTGTCTTGTTCTCAAAAGTACAGTCAAATTCTTTAAAAATATGCATAAAAGCAACATGTCAACCGATTGGGTTTTTCGCTAAATCCCAATCAATACAGGCACCCTAGAAATTGTCCTTTCAAAAACACCTGCTCACGGCCATGACCCATTCTGCATACCTCGGGTGATCCGGTGATCAAGTCCCTCGGCTGTATCACGTAGCTTGATATGCACCTACACGGTACATTTCGCACATCTCCAGAAGCACACCGCTTTACCGTTATTGAAATTGTAAGGCTCCTCTTTAGAAAGAACGCATGAGTAAATTTTCTATCGTTATCTTTCTAAGAGTATTTCAGTCGGCAAACAGTTTGTACATTCAATTTTTAGCGTGGTTTATCAATTCCGTTAGGAGCTTTCATCGACAGATCGATAGAAGTGAATAACTTCACAGTGGTTGTTCATGTCATTGCTAAGCGATCTATAGGGGCGCCGCCATGTTTAAGATCATGTGATTAGTAGTTCAAAATGGAAGCCTCCCTAATGCAGACGAGGTTAGATGTAGGTACGGAATCGGCCGAGTTGCGACGAGTGGGCCATGACCCCAATTTTTTGTTCCTCCACTGACACAAAATAGTCCAATCAATACATGATTAAAAAAATCCCATCTAAATGGTCGCCAACTGTCTAAATTTGAAGCGAATCTAAATTATATACCACTAAGCCCTCTCAGCTCCACGAAACAATGCAACAAAAGTGCAACTGCAAAATTTCACATCGGACTACTTCTGATACTACGACCCGGAAGCAATCTTGCAGTGGTGTGACACCTGACAGCTGAAAGTTCAGTCTCATAAAAACCGTCAACGACCCCAAACGTCCCAGTCGTTAAAAGATACCTAAAAGAAATTTAGATTACCGTTTCAAAGAATAAATTTGTTTGTTTTGGCTATATTTATCATTTTAGCATGTCTGAAATTTCTGATATCACGATTTCAAACGGCATCAACGAAAGGTAACGTCTACCTTTCTTTGGGTATATTCGTAATTTTTGGTGTATTTGGATCGTTTTGGGTACTTGAGCAGATATCTACTCTTGTTTATTGAACGGAATATAGGCTAAACTGGTACCCGTTGTATCTCTCGTAACGGTACTAAGATCGATAACGAGTTGCTAGTTTAAGCTAAATTCTACAGAACAGAGAAGGCCGAATGAAAAGAATAAAAAAGACAGAAATAGTGACTGAAAATAAATCATTGATTTCAAAATAAAAGTAAATCTGAAATTCACATTAGATCTCGAGTTACCGCCTTTTTGTGTGCAGGGATCCATATTCTTTTTTATGGAATACTCAGTTTGGTACCCGAAGTGGGCTACGTTGCTCATGGACCCTCACCCACAATATGATGAAATATTGCGTGCATGACCAGGATATACTCATTGCTGTTCACAAGTATCAGATGATAAACTCGGCTGTGACAATCATCCTGATAATATAGACCTATTGTATTATGAACGTGTAACTTATGATGATACATGACTTATTCGATATGTGCCACGCTTTGGCAAAACAGGGTTTAATGCATCTCCGTGTTATATTATACAAAGCAAGTCGTTACATAATTCTGGATCCATAAAATCCGTTTTGTAGAACAACTGGCTGAATCCTCAAGAAGACTGATCCTTTGACATACGGAAAATTGACCAACAGCGAAAAATTTCGGCCCAGGTCAGCCTGCGCGGACTGTGCAGGCTGACCTGGGTCGATACTTTTCGCAAATGCATCAAGCCCCCTTTTCACAGAGCATGGCTCACTTATACTGTATTATGAACAAGTCTATTATGTTGATACATGGCTTATTTTTTAACCGTTAGAATAACCTTTCCGAATAAACTGATCGGAAATTTTGAATAGTCTAGGCCAAAAGAATTCAAATATTTAAATTTCATGGATCATGCTTTGACCAGTTATTGAACATATGTATCGCAAGCGAAACAGTGTAGATCTAGAATCAGACTGTACCTAAATGTTCGAGATCGATACAAGTGAACTTTTAAAGGTTTTCGAATAGGGTAGGAAACATTGCTGGGAAAGGAAGAAAATGCTCCTTTTCCCCCAATGTTTTCGAAAGCAGGTTTCTTTTTCAGGATCGTCAAAGCTCGGGCTTGTTTGGTGAAGGGTTAAGAAGGTAAATTGCCTTTGATAAGGAAAAGTGAAAAAAAAAAACGCGCAAAATGACCCTTTTCCTGCATCTACGATGTTTTCAAAACTGTCAGCTTTGGCGTAATGTTTGTATGTTGATAAAGTTAGCTGTTTTCCAAACGATGATGGGGAATACCGCCGAACTTCGGATCAATCAATCAATCAATCAATCGGCTGAAATCAATTCTGCAAAAGTAACTCTTACTGTATGGTAGAAATATCTCGAAAGTTACCTCCCTTTAAAACGGGGAGGACCCGGGGGGGGGGGGGGGTTTGGAGGCAAACTAGCATTTCTAGAGACGCCAAGATACGGAAATCGGAAAACAGAAGACACTTCTCTCTCTCTCATGGGAACATTTAGAATCCGAAGACACATTCGATACAAGAGGACGTACATAATTCAGGGACATTGGCCCTGAATAATTTTGGCATGGGTTAACATCTTAGTCAACAATAATAGTTGTGCTGTCAGTGGCTTCTGTAATATGATGGCCTTATCAAATGCAATAACTTTAAAGAAAATAATTGAAGTGATAAATTCTAGTAACCCTTTTCCACACAGTGCTCAGTTTAACCACCTTGATGGAAGAGAGACTTTAAAAAAAAAAAAAAAAAAAGAAAAACAAGTTGGGAAAAGGAGAAAATGCTGGTAAGCAGCATTTCCCCTTTTCTCCCCACCATGTTTTCTACCCTTTTAAAGACAAATTCCATTATTGAAGCAACATTAAATTTGTCATCAGCCAGTGCTTTTAATTTGGGCAGAACGGTTTGAAATTTTGATGTTTGCTAAAGGCCGGGTTAACAATATGAAATTGACAGGATATGGGTTGTTTCCAAATGACTGTTCCCAGTCATTTTATTAAAGATCTATACTCTTTTTCAGCCATTTTTTAATCCGTTTCATCTTTATTTTATCAAACTCTAATCACTCTTGTATCTTCATGCCAAATGTTGCCCCTAAAGGTTGCAAGGTTGCATAGATTATGAGATTATTTTATTCTCTGGAGGCCGTCAAAGAAATCACTGTTGTGATAGTTCCTATTTTAATCGAAGATTTCTGACATATTAATTTATCCTTTACACCATCTATGTTGGTAATTTATCTATGTTTACACACCTGACTAAACTCTGAATAATTCTACAGTCTATCAAATTTTAATAGCGTTTCTCTTTCTCTTTCTCTCTCTCTCTCTCTCTCTCTCTGGCTGTAAGGATGTACCTTTAAAAGTTTGTATTGGTGCTTGATGGTGCTTCTGTATTTGTTTTATGCGTTCAGAGATAAACATATCTAAAACCCATCGAATACAGTGTACGTATTTCTCTCAGCAACAGGCTACTTGCACACAAATAATGCATTTGCTATTCATAAATTTTGAACTGTTTCTTACAAAGAAGAAACACTGTACTTGAGAAGAAGTGTCATAATAGCATACTAGTGGGCTTATAGGGCTGCAGAATAAACATTAGCCGCATATTTTTCTTATAAAACACAGAATGCACTTATCTAGATTTAAAAAAAAAAATGGACTAGTCCTATTTGTAGATAACATATGAGGCATGTTTTGTGAAAAGAGGGCATAATGCATCTGTGAAAAGTATCGACTCAGATCAGCCTGCACAGTCCATGCAGGGTGACATTGGCCGAAACTTTTCGCTATTGGTCAATTTTCTCTTTGTCAAAGGATGTTAGACATAATGAATTATGTGATGACTTGCTTGGTATGAGGCATCACGGAGATGGATTAAGCCCCTTTTGCCACAGCATGGTTCATATATAGGAGGCAAATGTGATAAACTGTCACCTCATATCCCAAACTCCAAACAATTGTCAAAAGTTACAATGCGAAATCAGGACAAAAAAAAGTGCAACTGAAAAGAACATGTCTCATATGGCCTTACAGGACTAAGGTTAGCTACACAATTTTCCTCGGCAAACTCACAGAATAAACTTTCCTAAATACTGGGCCCGTTTTGACACTGGTGCAAATTTGTACAAGCCGGGAAACTGTATATTTTCTTTACAAAGGAGCATGACGTAGGAATGCGAAAGAGAATAGCACTCGGGTTTTGGCATAAATAGCGTACGATTCCGCGTTTTCTTGGGAATTAATCTTTATGAATATTACAGAACAAAAAAAAAAAAAAAAAAAGTAGACTTATTCGTCCGTCTGGCAATAATTGAAAAAAAGTAGGTGGTAAATACGATAAACCGTTCCAATTATGTCAATCTCAAAACTGTTGTTAAAAAAAAACGCGTTGTCTGCGCATGTCATACTCTTCGAAGATTAACCAAATATCTTCCGCTAGGTTGCATTTTTCAAATACAATCCAATAGGATTTGGGCCACTCTCTTGCACTACGGATCATTCCCATTCACCTCTGTAGTTGGCTTAGAAAGTACGTCATCACGTGATATTTTCGTCACATGACCATAACTCAAAATGGCGACACAAGCGCCGGTGAAAGAAAGACCAATCGATTGTTTTGTGTGCTGTTCAAACAGCATAGGGCCAATCAGACTTAGTGGTAGGAAACGTGAAAAGAGGGATTTTCTGAAAAGCTTAAATGTCTTTTAAAGGACAATAACTTGTTTTTTAATCTTACAAACTTAGATCCATCGGTGTGTCAAACTGTCATCATTCATGGGCGCAGCCATTTTTTTTTTTTTTTTTTTCAATTGGCGTAAGACTCTGATCAGTAAAGAAGCTTGGAAAAATAGTTCCATTGTACACAGGTAAATTCATCAGTTTGAATGCACCTATAATGTATCCGGAATCATATTTCCTTTGTCTACTTTATTATGTTACACATGAAACAGTTAAACAGTAACAAAACATGTTTTCCTCGGTTTAACAAGATTCTTGTCATTTAGCCTGTTGCAGAGATGTATGGTGAGAGTAACGAACGACAACTCTGCTCGCAGATTGGATTTGGGCATGCTGGGTACAGAACCGGACTACTTTTCAAGTCGGCAACCGATACAGCTAATTTCAAAATAAACGTTTACTAAAAAAAAACTGTCTCGTACGATTCACTTGGCTATCGTTAGCTGGTAGGATTACATAATCTATGCACCATTCATTCAAAACACAGTCCATATCATCCTCGTTAACCCAGTTCCGATGTATTCCGTAAACTACATCCGTCGCCCCTGGGTTATCTCGCGTATGTTTTCTCGTTTTCATGAATTAATCATGAGGCATTTTGATTGGTAATCTCAGTGTTTCAGTGAGAAAATTTAATCTATTTTTTATCAAAAACATGCCATCTTTTCTATTTTTACCTCGTCTACAACCAATCAAATCGATGAATGTAGTTTACGGAATACATCGGAACTGGGTCAACGAGGATGACGTCACCTCTGCTACATACCCCTAAGCACGCTGTATTTCTGAATATTTGCCTTTATATACAAAGATTTATAATGTCTGCCCTGGATTGTCGTAAGGCAAATGCCACAGAAGGAAGGCCCACCAGCGCGGCCGCCATATTCGTTGATAATGATGTGGGTTTTACCCGGTTTATTGATATTAATGGAAGAAATGTGATTATTCTCCACTACAAGAGAGTATCGTTATGTTATCGACAAATTCGATTGGCTATCGGGTGTAATTCGCTATCTTATGAATATTCATTGCAACGACGGTTTCGCAATTGAATGTCCCAGGGTGATGAATGGCAATACTTCACACTTGGGTTAACGAGGGTGAGCCCATATAGGCTCGGGAATTAGCCCTGGTACATTTCTGTTGATAAGTCTAGAAAATCTCAGAGGCACAAATTCTGGGTTTCCTCAGATCTATATTTAGAAACTCTATACAAGGATTTGCAATGTTATTTTTTAATCAAAGCGTTGAAAGCACTGGTGTGGCATTTATCAAGGGAGCCATTGGGTGGAATTAATAAATTGAAAAATAAACCATAGAAATAGTTTCAAAATATTCGCTTGAAAGTCAGCCTACTAAATAGTCATGCATAATCCAATAGAGTATCTTGCAATCTGGTGAGACGAACAAGTCCTTGCGAACAAGCCCAGGGACGAATAAGCCCAGGAACGAACTGGTCTGGGACGATCAAGCACGGAATCGGGCGGTCAGGAAACAAAGATTGTGTGTAACGTTACGTCAACAGAAGACCATAGCGGATCAAGCGAATTTCGATAAAAAAGAAGAATTTCCAGGATCGATGGCCTAATCAAATTTATTTTAATATACCATTTTCATATCTGAGTGCAATCGAAACACTTATTTGTGTTAGAAAAATTGAGTTTAATTTGGTTTATTTCCTTCGGTTTGCACAAAATACGATACATGATTTTCAAAGTGCCATATTAAACTCATAGTGGCATTGTCTTCGACAAATGCCACAAACACGTTTTTTTTGACAGAAGTATTGTTTATAGCCATTTTTTTTCCATTGCTTCCTTTTATAGCGGTAGAGTTTTAGTTTACGCACCACATAGTAATGTTTATTCTGGACAGGATAGTGATGCGTCATAGCAGACAGTACTCGTCACAACTCGGCCAATTCCGTACCTACATCTAACCTCGTACGTATGAAGGAGGTTTCCGTTTTGAACTACCAATCACATGATCTTACACATGACGGCGCCAATGTAAGTCGCCTAGCAATGACATGAACAACCACAGTGAAGTTATCAACATCGATTGATCTGTTGGTGAAAGCTCCCAACGAAATTGATAAACCACGCTAGAAATTGAATGTACAAACTGTTTGCCGACGGAAATATTATTAGAAAGATATCGATAGAAAATTGTGACACATATTTTCATTTTTAAGAGGAGCCTTTCAGTTTTAATTGCGGTAAAACGGAGTATTTCCGGCGAAGAAATGTACCGTGTAGGTGCAGGTGCATATCAAGCTACGTGATACAGGGACTTGATCACCGGACCATTCCGAAGTTTGCTGAATGTCACTTGCGGGGACTTGAGCTGGTCCCCGTCGTATACGCATAATAATCGGTTACCTGCTTCAATAGCGGTAACCAATCTACCACGACCAGATGTGATATATTAATTTTATGGACAAAGATTTCCCGACTGGCTAATCCAGCTAATCTAGCTTATCCAGTGAAAACGATCACCACAATATCCTGTACCAATTGTATATGAGCCGTGCTCTGTGAAAAGGGGGCTTAATGCATCTGCGAAAGGTATCAACTCAGGTCAGCCTGCGTAGTCCGCGCAGGTTGACCTAAGCCGAAACTTTTCGCTATTGATCAATTTTCTGTATGTCCAGGGACCAGTCTACCTCGTTATTCAGTAGATTGTTACACAAAACGGATTTTAGGGATGTATAATTCTGTGATGACTTGCTTGGTACCATGCATCATGGAGATGCATTAAGCCCCCTTTTCACAGAGCATGGCTCATATTTGATTAAACAACGGGGACCAGTTTACTTTTCGGTAAACTGGTCCCCGTTGTACATCTACGAATATATACAACTGCTACTGGCTATGGTGGCGATTGTTTTCATAAGACAAGCTAAATTAGCTCTATTATGCCCCTATTCCACACCGACCACGAATCGCCACGAATTGATAAATTTTAGGATTCGTGAAATTCTATAAATTTTCTGGTCCAGTTCAACGATTCATTTACTGTACAGGTAAGATATTGTCACGGATATTCGTGGGATTCGACTGGATTCGGCTGGAATCGCACGAATATTGTCAAGAATTCACTACGATTCACAAAAATCTATTGGGAAATACTGCACGAATCAGTTACGAATCAGTTAGGAATACGCCGAATGCATGTACGAATCCGGTACGATGAAAATTAATTCGTGACTCTTTCTTGACAATCCGTGGGATTTCCTCTCACGATAGGTATAAAAAGGCCCTCAGCCGTGTTTGGGCATCAGTTCAAAATGAATGTTCAACGTAGAGTAGCTGTAGTATTGGCCCTGAAGCTAGAATATCAACACCAGCTGCTGATAGCTAGAAAGAGACTGCTTCGAAGGAGGAGAAGAGCCCCTAGGTGGTGGGTTCGACCGTGGATGACACCAGCTAGGCGAGTAGAATGTGGTCACTACAACAGACTGATGCAGGAGCTGAGGGTGGAAGATGAGAATGCTTTTGCCGACTACGTGAGAATGCCACCGCACCTGTTTGACGAGTTACTCAATAGGATTAGCCCAGTCATCCAGAGGAGGAACAACCATATGAGACCTGCCCTTGAAGCCGGACTGAAACTGGTCATGACCCTCAGACACCTGGCTACAGGAGACCGGTATCACACCCTCAGGTATGACTTCCGATGTGGCTACAGCATAGTTGTATGTACTGTGCAGGAAGTCTGTCAGGCCATCGTACAGGAGCTGAGGGATGAAGTCATGCCACTTCCAAGGACAAAGGAGCAATGGAAGGCCATTGCCAAGCAGTTCCAAGACCGGTGGAATATTCCTCATGTCCTTGGGGCCTTGGATGGCAAGCACATAGCCATTAGGAAACCACCAAACTCGGGCAGTGTGTTCTACAACTACAAAGGCTTCTTCTCCGTGGTGCTGTTGGCCCCGGTAGATGCAGACTATAAATTCATCTGGATAGCCACTGGTGGAGAAGGTCATCAGTCAGACGCACAGCTGTTTGGCGCTTCAGAATTAAAGAGTGCATTGTTAGGAACACTATAAACTTCCCCGACAGCGATCCTCTGCCCAGTGACGACAGAAACACTCCCTACTACATTCTGGGGATGATGCTTTTGCCCTGAGGACTTTCCTCATGAAACTATATAGCAGGAGGGGTCTGGACAATGACATGCTGGTGACCAACAACAGATTTTCAAGGGGCAGACGTGTGGTTGAGAATGGTATCGGAATATTGTCCAACAGATGGAGATGCTTCCTTGGCACCCTGGAACAAGGACCTGATGTGGTGCGGTGGAGACAGGTGTCTCTGGCCTTCTTACTCTTAGACTGGGAAAAAGTTGCTGGTTCATCATTACCAGTATCACTAGCTAGTGACTCAGCAGTCATTAGCTGCGCGTCTGAATCTGCCACATCTTTCTCCACTTCTGAAGCTATATCACCTGCAAGTGGCGGTGTACTTACTGTGAGGGAGCTACCGTCTTCCCCCTCTTCCCTGTTTCCATTGCTTGTCTTCCCTCCCCCCTTGCCCTTGCCTGCAGATTTTCTTGGCATTTTGCCGATTCGTGGATGGTGTTGTTATGGCACAACGGTCAGCAGTTAATGACCTGAAATCAATGTTGATACCTACCCGCCGGCAATCGTAGCTGAATTTTGAAAACGGCTGATTCATATACTGTAATGAATTCGTAGATAGTTCTTCCTTGCTTCGCACCTGCTTCGTCATGTATTCGTGCGATTCGTGACGGATTCGTAGCCGATTCGTGGTCAAGCCACAAATTCACGAATCCCCAAATGAGTTAAGAATATGTACGAATGCCTCCAGATCGATTACGAGTCAGTTACGATGCCTAAGAATTCACTACGAATTTGTTGCGAATTAACTACGATTTTTTGGATTCGGGAGTTCGTGGCCAAAATTTTGAACTGCTCAAACTTTTTTGTCACGAATTCCCGATTGCTCAAGAATTGCAAGAACTGATTACGATTGTAATACGATTCAGTTAAGAGCTTCACGAACTGATTACGATTCAGCTACGAATGCTAAAATTTATCATTTCGTGGCGATTCGTGGGATTCGTGGTCGGTGTGGAATAGGGGCATTATCCAGTCGTAATGTCTTTTATATATCACATCTTACCGTGATAGATTGGTTATCGCTATTGATATAGGTAATCGATTATTATGTGTCTACAACGGGGACTCAAGACCGGGTTAGATATACAAGTACTTAAAACGCTTTGCTGTTGGTGCTAGCTTTTACCGTGATGCGGTTTGGTGTTGCGGTTTGGTGTATTTCTCTCCGTGCAAATTAACACTCTAGCAAACAATCCCGATTTTTAATGACAGAGAAGGCTTTTGAAAACATGGGAAAAGGAGAAAACGCTGGTAACCCGCATTCTCTCCTTTTCGCACAATGTTTTCTACCCTTCAAAGGAGGAATTTCAGTTTCCATAGTCAAATTTAATCTGTCGTCTGCGGACGCTTTCGATCTGGACCAGTCTAAAGTTTTGTCGGTTGGTAACGGGTTAAGAAGCGTGTTCGGGCGTTTGCACTGCGGATGAACGACGGTTTGCTACAGTATAAGACTATAAGTAGGGGTAAGTACGAATAAGAACGGTCTACTATGGAATAGTACGAATCGCCTCGGAGCGACACGGGCCTATTACGATAAACAATCCGTACATACATGCAAACGCTCGCGCTCGCATACTCAGTTCACATTCAAAATGCCACCAAGACAGAAAACATGAGGGCCTTATACTGGCCATGGATTTTTCCTCCATTTAGCAAGTTCAGTTAGGGTAGCTAGGTTTCTTTATAGTACCTCACGGTATCCGTAACAAGCCCGGGAGGGAAGAGTTCCTCGGTGCCCAAAGATCTTCTACGGTTCGACCTACGTTCAACCACGGATGCAAGTATGCATTATCCCGGCCCGTCAAGTTCTGATAAGCACCCTCACGTTTCTAACGTTCCTGTCAAGGTTCTTTACGTTCTTCACGTTCTGTCAAGGTGTAAGAGCGATGGAACGTGGTGGACTGGCAGTTTTAAAGCATGTTTGTGTCCACGGTATAGGAACGCATCCCAAGCAGTGATTATCTTTGAAGTCTAATACATGTAATTCGACATATCAACATAACATGCAAAGATGAAGAAGATTTTGTTTATATATTGTACATTTTTGGGGGCATACATACAATTTTTGTCTCTGAATGAGAGAGAATACAGTATGAACGGAACGCCACATTGCAGGAGGCAAGAGCAAAGAGAAGAAGGAGCCGGAGAAAACCAAGATCATATTTGTCATGTGGGTGTCATTTGACCCTTTTCAAATGAATTTAAGAAGGCAAACATCTAAATTTTGGGGGACATTCAGCATATTTGGGGGTCCAAATTTAAAGGAACAGGGTTTCAGGGAAAATTCTGCAAGATCCATGTTGCTGCATGAATAGATGTAGAAAAAGAAAGCAACACACCTGCCACAGCTATATAATTCTCACCAGGAAGTTTTGCAATTACAATATGAACACATTCCAGAACTATCTAAGGATGCCTCCCGTGCTTCTTTGACGAAATCCTGGAAAGGGTAACACCAGCCATTGAGAGACAGGACCGAGGTACCGCTTTGCATTACAACTTTGTCGAAAGTTATTCCTGATTCTGAAACATCTGACAAAAGAAGACAATTACTCATCACTTTCCTATGCATTTTAGTGTAGTAAAGCAGCCAGATGGTATGAGAAGTGTGCAATGCCGTTGTAGAAGCGTACACTGACTAAGTGTTTGCTGTTCCTGTGGCGCCTGATGAGAGTCCTGGTACAGGAGTTTGAGAGACATCGGGCCTTTGAGGATCATCAGGTTGAACCTGGTTCTCCACTTGTAGCACTGGTGTTGGGGTTCTAGTTTAAACATATTTATTTTACATCGATTGAGAAACATGTTTTTACAACCTATACTAATCTCTCTCGATTCTGCATCCTGGGAACCACCTTGCTGGGCTTATTCCGAGGTCATTCCTCAAGCTTATAGGGGCCCTGTTTTAAACGACTGGTGCATAGGTTATATGCTAGCTAACCGTGGCTGGATAAATCGTACAGGGTAGGTTTCAGTGAGTAAACGTATATTTTGTTTTGAAATTCGCTGCATTGAATGCTGCCTTCAAAAGTAGTCCGGTCCTGTACCCAGAATGCCCATATCAGATAGGCAATTTCATTTTCTGTAAGGGAGAGATTGTTGTCACCAAATAGGACGGTATCGATATTATAATCAGATATTTCACTGATACATTGTTTGAATGCTACCCTGATATTACGATATAATCTGCAATCGAAAAAGTAGTGTTTCTAAGAATCTATTTCCCCGCAACTACAAAAAGGGGTTTCTACAATATTGTAATGTCTTGGCCTTCGGAGAGGCGATATCGTAACTCCTCGTCCTTATCATGTTTGAACAAGAGCCTACTTCCGGCTCGGCTCGCATTAATTCTTAGCAGTAATTCTATATATTAGTCACTTTGAGCTTATCTTATCATTCAAATGTTGTTTTGTGCACATTACCTTACGGTGGAAGCATCCTATGCTGCGTATTTACTCTAAATTATCCATTTCAAGACGGATCCATGTGTTTTACAGAGCGACTCCATGTTTGTTGTTGTCCCAATGTATCTTGGGATTTGTTATGACGTCATACTACTACGTTCTATTTTAAGTGGTAGTATTTGAAAGAAAACTCTTTTTCACATTTTACTCTTTTAGGTAATGATAAAATTGAAAGAAAATATATATTCTTGTAGAAAAAGTGTTGTTTTGAATTTTTGTAATTATTTGTCTGTAAATTGGCTGCGGTACTGTTGGATTTGGCTGAAAAACCGTCATCCAACATCGGTCGGAAACCCCCAACGTCGGATGTGTTGTAGCTGCTACGCTGTTTCGGACGATGTTGGTATTTCGGAAAATTTAAGTTTAAAAGGCAGTGTTTCGGCTGAATCGTGAATTCCACTTGAAAATTTTCTTTGGTATCACTCGATTTACTTTTTTACTTAAGTTTAATTTTTTTAAAGTTTATTAAGTTTCCTTATGATTATTTGTACTTAGCATTCTTTTTTTAAAATTTTTATTTATCGAAAAGTGTGTACTTGTAGATCTACTGCATCGTACGCTCTCGGTTTGAGGTACGGACTTAGATCGACTGTCGCGTCTCGGCACGTTATGCAGTTCAGAGTTAGATTTAAATATTCTTCCGCTGAATAGAGCCTAAAGTGTCTTGTCTTTGAAAATCACTCCTTTGTTACAGGATTAATTTTTCTTTAAAGGGGTTTAGCTCTAAATTTAAAATATTAACTTAGAACTATAGTTGCTGCTCATGTAAAGTATTTATAGAAATTAATGCTATTCTAGTCATTTGGCAAACTGTTGCCATTATTAAAAAGATCTATGTTTTTTTTAAAAGGTTGAACTTTTTTTTTAAATCTCATGAAGTGATTAGACTTTAAAAGTGTTATTAAAAAAACAAGAATCTTCATTTTAAACTGACTGTTTGTTTGTCTGTACAGACAAATCCCCCCCCCCCTTTTAGAGATTTTTTTTAACATAATTGTGTGGAGTCCAAAATTAGACAACCCTGACCTCCCCTAACCTAGGAGCTAAAGGAAGGAGAAGATCACTAGCTCGCTACAATATTTTTCCAGAAGAGGTGTTATTTTAATTCACAACATTTATTTCTAAGAGGAGTATGTATAACCTGCAGTCCTCTTTCCCCATTAAAAAAAAAAACAGTATGTAGGGAACTGGTTTATCTATATCCAACATGCGTTTAAAAGAGGAGAGAGAGTCTGTCTCTCTTGTAGACTGTGGCAAACAGTTCCACGCATCTACTGCTGAAGGTAGAAACGAATTCATATAAAAGTTAGTTTTGCAAACGATATTTGCCAAATCGTTCTAATTACGAAGATTGTAATTCGTGCTACTGCCAATGGTATTCGATGCAAGAGAATATAAGTAGTCTGGAACTAGACCATTTATCATTTTGAAAGAAAAAGAATAAGTATGGCGGAGTTGATCTGTCACCACTTATCTGATAATCACTGTTGATATTTTCGTGAAAGGAATGGGGTGGGGGTATTTTTAGAAATATCATGTTTTAGCTAACTTTTTATTTTATCATAATTATCTACCAAATAAATGCGTTGTTGTTTTTCTATTGATGCTCTAAATTTTCACCTCTTACAAATTTTGACATACATGTATATCGGAGTCACGTTGTACATATAAGCCATGCTCTGGCAAAAGAGAGTTTAATGCATCTCCGTGAGGCATTATGTCAAGCAAGTCATTACATACATGTAGTTATGGATCCATAAATCCAGTTTGTCTCACAACCGGCTGAATCCTGAGGTACAGTGGTCCTTAGACCAAGAGCAGAAGTTTCGAACTTTAGCAGACGCATTAAATCCCCTTTTTGACAGAGCATAGCTCATATCTACAATACAATACAATATCTTTATTAGTGTAAAAAGGCCTCTGGCCCACAATACAAATATTACTGTTTTCACATTTTAACAAATAGTAATGTGCCAACTTCTACATACATTCCATTAATTTTGTAACATATAGAGCTAATCTTTGGATTTGTCCTAGATTCTCACTCGGAAATAAACGATGGAAGTTTTCCTTGCTAGTGTTAAGCTTAAACCAAGAGAATAAGTACATTTCACGAATTGATTTAAATTCTTCGCCAACAATAAAAAAAAAAAAAAAAAAAACATGGTACTCATCTTCTAAAACTAAAACATCATAATTGATAACACAATAAGTGCTAACTCAATCTTCTCTGTTCATGCTGAAATGCCGACCGTATTCAATATTTAACTTATGACTTGAACAGCGGAAACAAGATAATAAGCGTTTTTGCTGAAACGGTATATTTAATGTAAGATAACTCTCTACCTTTAAAAGACTTTAGAAATTCTTGTAAAAGTCACATCTTGGTGAAACCAACATATCATTATGCCATGTTTGAAAACTACAATCTTTCAAGATTTGTTTTAAAACGTTTATAAACTGTGATGGGTTACTGATTTCTTGAGATATCTAAATAATGCCGAATCCGTGCGAGAATAAAAATTGTCTTACTTTTGAGACCCATTTCACTTTGCCATAATCATCATATCTGTTAAACATATTATAACATTTTTGGGGTATCTAGTCGATTCCATGGGTAGAAGTCTTATCCAGGATTTAATAAACTTAGTCTGATAATGGACAGATAATGGATAACGTCCGCATTCTCCAAGCGCCATTAAATTATTCGATGAAGTATTTAAACCTAAAAAATCCTTGCAAAATTTCCAATGGATTTGTTCTATAGGGTCTGATATTTCAAATCCCCATATCTCCGATCCATATATGAGAATGGGCATAACCATTGAGTCAAAGATCTTGAAATACTCATTGTAAGGAAATTTCCCAAAAGGCCTCTGAAATTGGTATATTCGAAAAATGGCTTTACGTGCCTGTGCTGCAAGTTTACGTTTAGTTAAATACCATGTCAATTTTGGGGTTAATAATAAGCCCATGTATTTGTAAATTAACGTTACTCTAATACTCTTTCCTCTAAAAATCCATTTTTCTGTGTCGCGTAAAGGGCCGCCATTCCTAAATACAATTATCTCTGTTTTATCAAGATTAATTTGCATGTTTGTTTCTTTGCAAAAGTTATCTATGGTGTTAAGCTGGGTTTGTAAATTTACAACAGTGTCAGAGCAGTTTGCTACATCATCTGCAAACATTAAGCAAAATATATCAGAAACTTCGTTTGTTATGAATATACCTCTTTTTCATTTTTCTTTTATAAGAGAATATAAGCCATTTACGTATATGTTTAAAATAGTTGTGGAGGTAGAATTTCCTTGCTTCAAACCGATATTACAAGTGATAGGTGACGTTAATTTATTGTCTATTTTGACTTGATTTTAAGTCAGAATACATTGACAGAAGCACAGTAAAAAATTTGCCCTGCACGCCTTTTTTGTTCAACAATGTAAATACCTTGTAGTGATCTAAAGAATCGAAAGCCTTTTTAAAATCAACATATAAAACATAAAATCTACCACCAGTCTTACAAGGGTATTTCTGGACCATACTTTGGAGGCAAAAGACATTATCCATTACCGAATATCCACTTCTAAAACCTGATTTCATTTCATCAATAATATTAAACTGATTGGTCCATTTAACAAGACGTTCATTGATTATAGTGGAGAATACTTTATACAATACGTTTAATAAAGAAATACCTCTATAATTACTAGGATCACTTTTGGAACCTGACTTATAAACAGGCACTAAGATACTGACTAGCCATAAATGAGGGAGCACTCCCGTATCGAAAATTTTATTAAAAAGTACAGCTAGGGCAGGCGATATAGAGTTAATTAATGATTTCAAATTTCACTGGTATACATGGATCCGTGGAAATCGATATTTGACCAATCAGGTCATCGCATTTATTTGGCCCGATGTGCAGCCTTGCTGTCTGCTATTTGGCTCACAAACAAGAGACTGTTAATGTTGGAGAAGCGCGATATTATGTGTGTTTACAACTCTTGAATTTTAGGAAAAAGTTTAAAAGATGTGCTTTGCGATCGTGTACGGCTTACTTGAGATATACGAAGAGATTACAAGTTTGCATTATGATCATGACTGACAATGGGGCGTGAGCAAAGAGTTTCGAGCAACGCTATGTTACGCAATGGGTTTTTTTTTTTTTTTTTTTTAACCTATTAAAAAAAAAAAAAAAAAAACTGGTTTACAGTGGAAAACAAAGATAAAATATATGAAATACTAATAAATAGAAATTACGTTCACTAAAATAGCTAACCTTGTTTAATAACCGTTGCACATCCAAAAAAGGGGCACATGTCATTAATGTTTCAATTTGACGTTAAAATTAACCCTTGGTGCGTGAAGAATGCTGAATGTGTAGATACAGATCAGAGTGCAAAAAAAAAAAAAGTGCAGTCTACTCTTGGATTCAAACCATCTGCTACATAAATTAAGAACATTTTCGTGTATTCTTTACTGAAGGTACATGTAGATTTCATTTATGAAACAGACTAAGTTCTGTTTTGAACAGTTTTGGAAGTTCAGCTCAAAAGGCAACTTATGTTAATTAAAATCAGCTTTATTTAGCCATATTTAAGTGGATTAGCACATCTGCCATTTCAAAGGGTATGTCGGTAAACTGTTAACTGATAGGATGTGTGTTTGATTGCCCCTGTAATCCACTCGACCACCCGTTGTCTTCAGTATATCACAAGATAAACTACCACCAATGATATTAACAAGTTTGTTAATTGACAGCACACTTTACACATTTTTAAAGTCATCGGGCAACCATTTTCCCTTAACTTGAAATTTAAACATTTCTTAGGTTTCCACCTCTCTGTTGAATGAGAAAATCTATAAATATTTCAAAATGCTTGTAATTTAGTGTAATTTATTATCGAATACGATGTTGAGACAACCTAACAAGCTTTACAAAACTGTTGATCATCTTTAATTCTATTATTTTTACTTTAAGCAAAATTGAGGTCTCTGAGGTTTTTCTTTCTTTCTCGTAGAAGTTCAAAATTTTGCTGGCACAGGTATTACACTGTCCGTAGCCCCTGAAATTCACACTTTTTGTACATATCCTTGTGTAAATAAGTTCAAGTATCCATATATTTCTTACCGAGAATCCATCATCGACAAAAACATATGAAAAGGAATATTTTTCCGGAATTTAATCGATAGAAACAGTCGTGATAGCAAGATTTAAGTAGCCTTCCTGCTATACTGTATATGTATTTACTGCGTTTGTTTGTGAACCCTTAGTTACGGTAACCAAGGAAGTCGGTTTATCTCATTGCCACGGATCCATGTAATATCATCGGTACCTGCTTTAAGTTTTAAAATACACTTCTGAACCTCTAACAAGGTGATTTCAGAATTCAAAAGTCTATCCATCTCCTGGTTATAATACATAAGGTTATCTTAAATAGAAACGACTGGAGATTTTTTATAATCAACGAGTAATGATTTGAAATAAGCGATCCATTCAACGGCTTCTATGGGAGCTGAAGATGCGATCTGTGCGACTCGCCCTCGCTCATGCTTGTCGCTTCATTCTGGACTTTTTCCCCACATTTCCTATTTTGTATAAAACATCATTTTCTCCATTGTATTTAAAAATTTCGTTTTCGATGATAAATTTATCAAATTTCAAAGATGCATGTTTTCCCTTCTCTCTTGCTTCGACAAGATATTTTCCCAATTTACGACGACAAAATTTGACTCTCTCAGTGAGGCCTTCCTGTACAAAGTAAAGGGTGTCCCTTAGCATTTGTCTGGCCGAAAATAGAATGGTCATGGTCTTTATATTTTGTAAATTTCACCACAATCTGGAATTTTGATGAATCTTTCGATTTTACCCTATGAGCTCTTTCAATGTCAACATGTTCGAGATCTGGCCTGCCTAATTCTGTTTTAATAAAATCTCTGATCTTCTGCTCTGTCTCTTCCCAGGGTTCGTCTATTTGACCAGGAATGCCACTGGATTTTAAATTATTTCTCCGTGAATGTCCCTTGGGATTGTCTACCTTGCTATACAAACGATCGATCTTTTCCTTCATTTTGATATTTTCTTCTCTGAGTGACTCATTTTCCAACTTAAGTTTAGATATAGAACTCGAAATACCATCAGTCTTGTTATTGAGCGTGTCTAAATTTGAACTAAAATCAGCTGGCATGTCTTGGAGAAAAGCCATAATGTCGGGTTCGGATGAGACAGATTTCTGAGTACGTGTCTGGCTTCGTGTTTTCTGTAAATTCTGAAGCCTTGGCGGCGAAGACTGGCCAGAAGGGGTCTCAACTCTATGAGCCTGTGATGTACAATTTGATTTTTATCTACATTGTCCGCAGGAGCGTTTTGTTTTCGGTCGCACTAAGCAGCCCTTTTGACGGGTTTATTTGTCATTCTTCATTACACACCAAATTAACTCTGATCTTCCTCGAGAGTGCTTTTTTATTATTTACCACATAATCCCGAGTTTTTAAATAATGACCCTGGAAAAGGAGGCTTTTGAAAACATTGTGGGACAATGTTTTCTATCCTATTAAAGACAAATCTCGCTATTTTAGTAATATTTAATTTGTCGTCTGCAAATTAATTTGGAACAGTCTAAAATCTTGTCGTTTGGTAAAGAGTTAAATGCGCCATTGCTTTCAACAGTTTCCACCTCAGAGCCCTAGCCTATTTCTGGTGCACCCGAGGACCTACATCAATATGTGAGCTGCTGTCGTGATGTGACTGAAATAATGTTGAAAGTGGTGTTAAACACGATTCAAACAACCATTCAACATTTTGTATTGGACATACCCCTGATCTAGATAGGTAAAGTTAGCTACTAGTAGCCAACTACTAGTAGCCAGCTACTTGTTCAGGTAAAGTTAGCTACTAGTAGCCAGCTACTAGTAGCCAGCTACTTGTTCAGGTAAAGTTAGCTACTAGTAGCCAGCTACTAGTAGCCAACTACTTGTTCAGGTAAAGTTAGCTACTAGTAGCCAGCTACTAGTAGCCAGCTACTTGAGCTGGTAAAGTTAGCTTCTAGTAGCCAGCTACTAGTAGCCAGCTACTTGAGCTGGTAAACTTGGTTATTTGTAGCCAGCTACTGGTAGCCACCTTCTAGTAAGCAGTCACTTGTAAAGGAAAATCTGGCAATTCGTACCAAGCGACCAATATATACGTTATTAAAATGGAGGTTTTTATTAGTTCCCTACAGGTACAAGTAGCTGGCGAACCAAATTTCGACGCTTTAATCGAAATGTTTTACTTCCATCCAGAATACTATATAAATGCATCAGAAAATCAAAATCAAATAATTTCCTGTATTAAAGGGTCAAGCTCCGAGATCTGTCACTAGGACTTTTTTTTCACATTTGTTTTTAATTAGGGATTCAAAATGCAAAAGTAGCTGACGAGATTAAGACAGACATTTCAAAATATTTCAAAGAATCACATTCACTGTACTACGGAGAAATTGAAAATTATCATTTTCAATTCATTTTTAATTATTAAAGGGGCCAGCTACTCGTCATGAAAATTGGGACATTTTTCAATTTCACTTAGAAAGGAATTCAAAGGTACAAGTAGCTGGGGAGTCTAAGAACTGTTTTTGTAATTAACACTTAAGCTGCTGAATAAATGAAACGCAAATTTCTATTCAATACTAAAAGCACAAACATTGCGGTTTCAAAGTTGATTTCATCGGTAAGAAAATACCTTATCGGACAGTGTAGATCAAAGATCAGACTGCACGTTCTGTGCAGTCTGATCTTGATCTACACTGTCCGCAAAAGGTCAGTGGGTCGCGATCAGCAGCTTAAGGGTTAAGTGCTTGTTTTGAATGAAGTAGACTACAAATGCGTCAGAAAACTCAAAATTGAAGCATTTCCGGTTATTAGAGGGGCCAGCTACTTGATATAAAAACGGGATAACTTTGCAATTTAGCGAAATCATGATTTAAAATGTACAAGTAGCTGGCTATATTTAGAGAGATTTTTCAAAATATTTCAACGAATCATATTGAGGATACTTAGGAGAAATTAAAGATATCAAAATCAATCCATTTTTAATCATTAAAGGGGGCAACTACTTGTCAGGAAAATGCGGATATTTTTCAATTTTACTTAGAGTGAAATCAAAAGGTACAAGTGGCTGGCGAGCCTTAGAGCGAATTTTGAAATTAAATTCTTGTTTGAATAACAGATACTATGAATTTATGAGAAAACTCAAAATTGAATCATTTCCGATTATTAAAGGGGCTAGCTACTTGATTAAAGAACGGAACTACTTTGCTGTTTTTCGAAATCATGGTTTCAAATGTGCAAGTAGCTTGCTAGATTTAGAGAGATTTTTCAAAATATTTCAACGAATCATATTGAGGATATTTAGGGGAAATTAAAGGTGTCAAAATCAATCCATTCTTATCATTTAAAGGGCCCAGCTACTCGCCAGGAAATTCTCATATTTTTCAATTTTACTCAGAGTGAAATCAAAAGGTACAAGTAGCTGGCGAGCCTAAGAGCGAATTTTGAAATTAAATGCTTGTTTTGAATAACAGATACTATGAATTTATCAGAAAACTCAAAACTGAATCATTTCTGGTTATTAAAGGGGCCAGCTACTTGATTTGAAAGCTGTACAACTTTGCTGTTTTTCGAATAATGATTTCAAATGTACAAGTAGCTAGCGAAATTAAAAGAGATTTTTCAAAATATTTCAACAAATCTTTTTTTGAGACACTTAGGAGAAATTAAAGATATCAAAATCAATCCAGTCTCATCCATTTAAGGGGCCAGCTACTCGTCATGAAAATGCGGATGTTTTTCAATTTTACTTAAAGTGAAATCAAAAGGCACAGGTAGCTGGCGAGCCTAAGGTCGATTTTTGAAATTGAGTGGTCGTATTCAATAAAAGAGAGTATAGATTCACGAGAAAACTGGAAATTGAAGCATTTTCGGTTATTGAAGGGGCCAGCTAATTGATCTAAAAATGGGACAACTTTGCACTTTTGCGAAATCATGATTTAAAATGTACAAGTAGCTGGCTAGATTTAGAGAGATTTTTAAAAAATTTTCAACAAATCATGTTTAGGATAAGTAGGAGAAATTAAAAATATCAAAATCAATCCATTCTTATTCATTTTAGAGGCCAGCTGCTCGTCATGAAAATGCAGATATTTTTCAATTTTACTTAGAGTGAAATCAAAAGGTACAAGTAGCTGCCGAGCCCAAGAGCGATTTTTGACATTCAATGCTCGTTTTGAATAAAAGAGACTATAAATACACGAGGAAACTCAAAATGGAAGCATTTCCTGTTATTAAAGGGGCCAGGTACTCGTCGTGAAAAGGGGGACATATTTCAATTTCACTCAGAGAGGAATTCAAAGGTACAAGTACATGGCGAGTCTGAGAGCTGTTTTTAAAATTAAATGCTTGTTTTACATAAAAGGGATGATAAATGCACTAAAATAGTCAAAATTTAAGCATTTCCAGCTATTAAGGGGGACAGCTACTGATTTGAAAATGGGACAACTTTGCTGTTTTTCGAAGTAATGAATTCAAATGTACAAGTAGCTACCAAGATTAAAAGACATTTTTCAAAATATTTCAACAAATCAGTTTGAGGACACTTAGGAGAAATTAAAAATATCAAGATCAATCCATTCTTATCCATTTAAGGGGCCAGCAACTCGTCATGAAAATGCAGATATTTTCAATTTTACTTAGAGTGAAATCAAAAGGCACAGGTTGCTGGCGAGCCTAAGCGCGTTTTTTTTTTAAATGAAATGCTCGTATTGAATAAAAGAGAGTATAAATGCACGGGAAAAACTCGACATTGAAGCATTTCCGGTTATTAAAGGGGCCAGCTACTTGATCAGAAAATGGGACAATTTCGCACTTTTGCGAAATCATGATTTAAAATGTACAATTAGCAGGCGAGATTTACAGAGATTTTTCAAAATATTTTAACAAATCATATTGAGGACACGTAGGAGAAATTAAAAATATCAAAATCAAACAATTCTTATTCATTTTAGGGGCCAGCTACTCGTTATGAAAATGCGGATAGTTTTCAATTTTACTTAGAGTGAAATCAAAACGTACAAGTAGTTGCCGAGCCTAAGAGCGAATTTCGAAATTAAATGCTTGTTTTGAATAATAGATACTGTGAATATCTAAGAAAACTCAAAATTGCATCATTTTCGGTTATTAAAGGGGCCAGCTACTTGATGTGAAAACTGGACAACTTTGCTGTTCTTAGAAGTAATGATTTCAAATGTACAAGTAGCTAGCGAGATTAAAAGAGATTTTTCAAAATATTTCAACAAATCCTTTTGGGGACACATAAGAGAAATTAAAAATATCAAAATCAATCCATTCTCATCCATTTAAAGGGCCAGCTACTCGTCATGAAAATGTGGATTTTTTTCAATTTTACTTAAAGTCAAAAGGTACAAGTAGCTGGCGAGCCTAAGAGCGAATTTTGAAATTAAATACTTGTTTAGAAAAAAAGAGAATATAAATGCATGAGAAAACTCGAAATTGAAGCATTTCCGGTCATTAAAGGGGCCAGCTACTTGATCAGAAATGGGACAATTTCGCACTTTTGCGATATCAGGATTTAAAATGTACAAGTAGCTGGCGAGATTTAGAGATATTTTTCAAAATATTTCAACAAATCATATTGAGGACACGTAGGAGAAATTAATAATATCAAAATCAATCAATTCTTATTCATTTAAGGGGCCAGCCGCTCGTCTTGAAAGTGCGGATAGTTTTCAATTTTACTTAGAGTGAAATCAAAAGGTACAAGTAGCTGCCGAGCCTAAGAGCGATTTTTGAAATTAAATGCTTGTTTTGAATAACAGAGACTGTGAATGTATAAGAAAACTCAAAATTGAATCATTTCCGGTTATTAAAGGGGCCAACTACTTGATTTGAAAACTGGACAACTTTGCTGTTTTTCGAAGTAATGATTTCAAATGTACAAGTAGCTGGCGAGATTAAAAGAGATTTTTTAAAATATTTTAACAAATCCTTTTGGGGACACTTAGGAGAAATTAAAAATATCAAAATCAATCAATTCTTAATCATTTTAGGGGCCAGCTACTCGTCATGAAAATGCGGATAGTTTGCAATTTTACTTAGAGTGAAATCAAAAGCTACAAGTAGCTGGCGAGCCTAAGAGCGAATTTTGAAATTAAATGCTTGTTTTGAATAACAGAGACTGTGAACGTATAAGAAAACTCAAAATTGAATCATTTCCGGTTATTAAAGGGGGCCAACTACTTGATTTGAAAACTGGACAACTTTGCTGTTTTTCGAAGTAATGATTTCAAATGTACAAGTAGCTGGCGAGATTAAAAGAGATTTTTCAAAATATTTCAACAAATCCTTTTGGGGACACTTAGGAGAAATTAAAAATATCAAAATCAGTCAATTCTTAATCATTTTAGGGTCCAGCTACTCGTCATGAAAATGCAAATAGTTTTCAATTTTACTTAGAGTGAAATCAAAAGGTACAAGTAGCTGGCGAGCCTAAGAGCGAATTTTGAAATTAAATGTTTGTTTTGAATAACAGAGACTGTGAACGTATAAGAAAACTCAAAATTGAATCATTTCCGGTTATTAAAGGGGCCAGCTACTTGATTTGAAAACTGGACAACTTTGCTGTTTTTCGAAGTAATGATTTCAAATGTACAAGTAGCTGGCGAGATTAAAAGAGATTTTTCAAAATATTTCAACAAATCCTTTTTGGGACACTTAGGAGAAATTAAAGATATCAAGATCAATCCATTCTCATTCATTTAAAGGGCCAGCTACTCGTCATGAAAATGCGGATAGTTTTCAATTTTACTCAGAGTGAAATCAAAAGCTACAAGTAGCTGGCGAGCCTAAGAGCGATTTTTGAAATTAAATGTTTGTTTTGAATAACAGAGACTGTGACCGTATAAGAAAACTCAAAATTGAATCATTTCCGGTTATTAAAGGGGCCAGCTACTTGATTTGAAAACTGGACAACTTTGCTGTTTTTCAAAGTAATGATTTCAAATGTACAAGGAGCTGGAGAGACTAAAATAGATTTTTCAAAATATTTCAATAAATCTTTTTGGGGACACTTAGGAGAAATTAAAAATATCAAAATCAATCCATTCTCATCCATTTAAAGGGCCAGCTGAAAATCCGCATGAAAATGCGGATAGTTTTCAATTTTACCTAGTGTGAAATCAAAAGTCACAGGTAGCTGGCGAGCCTAAGAACGATTTTTGAAATTAAATGCTCGTATTGAATAAAAGAGAGTATAAATGCACGAGAAAACTCGAAATTAAAGCATTTCCAGTTATTAAAGGGGCCAGCTACTTGAGCAGAAAATGGGACAATTTCGCACTTTTGCGAAATCATAATTTAAAATGTACAAGTAGCTGAGTAGATTTAGAGAGATATGTCAAAATATTTCAACGAATCATATTGAGGATATTTAGGGGAAATGAAAAATATCAAAATCAATCCATTCTTATCATTTTAAGGGACCAGGTACTCGTCATGGAAATGCGGATATTCTTCAAGCCTCAGAGCGATTTTTTAAAATTATATGCTTGTTTTGAAGGAAGAAAATTAAAGTGTTTCCGGTTATTAAAGGGGCTAGGTACTTGATCTGCAATCGGGACAATTTAGCACTTTTGCGAAATAATGATGCCAAATGGTACAAGTATCTGGCGATATTAACTCTTTTCCAAACAACAAAAATGTAGACTTGTCCAAATTCAAAGCATTTGCAGACGACAATTTGTATGTGGCTCAAATGGTGCAAACTTTCTTTGATTAGGTAGAAAACATTGTGGCAAAAGGAGAAACCAGCCTTTTCTCCTTTTTTCCACTATACTTTCAATAGGCTTTTTTCTCAGGGTCGTGAAATGTCGGCATTGTGTGGTAAAGGGTTAAGAGAGATATTTGAAAAGCTTTTAGCGAATGATGGGCAATAACAAAATCGTAGACGGGAGATAATAATACTAGTACTTTTTTTTTACATTTTTTTAAACGTCTTTCATCTACCAAGATTTATAGCTGGCTACTAGTAGCTAACTTTACCTGAACAAGTAGCTAGCTACTAGTAGCTGGCTACTAGTAGCTAACTTTACCTTTCTCCCCTGATCTCCCGTCTCCAACACACAATTTTTAATCCAAATAAGGGCTAGCACCCCTCCCCCTGCAGACACTGATCTGTGCAAAGTTGATCGTTAAAGAAATGTACAAACTTTACTATCCTTTATCCTGCTAAATAACCGAAATGTAACTTTCAAACCGACAGTATAAACCCAAGTTTTCCTGTTTCAAAGGTATTTTTCGAGGAAAGATATCTCCATATCGGACAGGGTAGCACGGAACGTGCAGTCTGATCTTCATCTACGCTGTCCGCAAACGGTCAGTGAGTCGCGCTTCGCAGCCTAAGGGTTAAATGAAGTTTTAACCGAGTAACATTGGGATACAATATACCGTTTATCACACTGATAACACAGAAGGTAAACCTGTACTTGAATTTCATAGTTAATTCATGTACAGGACTAAACATATTTACATACATGTAGGTATATCTTGTTCTAAGTGCTGTGTTGCTCTTAAAATAGGTTTTAGGCATTTTTGGAAGGACAGTTGATTTACCTACACGTAACGGGTAGACCTGTATGTATCTTCACTTTCAAACTAGACAGACAGACAGATAGCAGACAGACAGACAGACAGGCAGACATGAAGACAGCCATACAGACAGACATATAGATAGATAGATAGATAGATAGATTTGAGCCATGTAAATATGTCCTATAGACAGACAGACAAACAGCCAGCCAGACAGACAGACATAAAGACAGACAGACTTCAAAATGATTTCTTTTTTTTTTTAAGCCACGTAATTATGTTCTAGAGATTCTTAAAATAATTATGCTACTGGCAAATCGGCAGTTTTTATGGATAGATATAGAATTCGACCAGGTTGCACGTTCTGTGTCGTCTGATCTTGATCTACACGGTCCCCAAATACAGCCAATACTACTTTTGCATCGTACTAACATGTATACCTATGTGGCTTATTCTCAAATACCAGAATTATCAAACTTTATACTATTGATAAATTTTACTAACCACATAAATATAGGCAATAATTATAGACTGTTTTAACTCTTTACCAAGCGACAAAGTTTTAGACTCGTCCAAATTGAAAGCATTTGCTGACGACAAAATAAATGTGACTCAAAAATTAAAATTTGATTTGGTAAGGGTAGAAAACATTGTGGGAAAACGAGAAAATGCTGGTTACCAGCATTTTCTCCTTTTCCCACAATGTTTTCAAAAGCTTTCTTTCTCAGGGTCGTTAAAAGTAGGGACTGTGTGGTAAAGGGTTAAATGGTTATCTTTGTATTCCAACCCATAGATTGCTGAGCGCGACTCACTGACCTTTAGCAGACAGTGTAGATCAAGATCAGACTGCAATCATCGTGCAGTCTGATCTAAGATCTACTCTGTCCGATAAGGAGATATCACTCCTCCAAAAATACCTTTGAAATGAGAAAATTTTGGTTTTTACTATCGGCTTGAACGTTTTATTCCTTTTATTTAGCAGGATAAGGGTTAGGTATCGTAAGGTTTTGGAGTACAATGGATTCCATCTTCAACTCTTCAACTGCCAATAGTGACATAAATAGTTTTTGTGGACTGCATAGATCAAAACTCATGTTGCACAGAAAGTGCAGTCTGATCTTGCATATACACCCCACCGTCTGCTACTAATGCTAAACTGTGACCAAAATTAACTTTAATTGCAGTGGAAAATCAACTTTTGGACCTCGAAAATATTTTTTTTTTTTGTTGTTGTTGTTTTTAGCCGGCGGAGAAAGTTATGATTAAAAATGACAAATGAAACTCTCTAGCTGATAGTAAAAAATCAGATATCGCTATTTCAAGGTTATCATTTTGGGGGAAAATATCTCCTTATCGGACAGTGTAGATTCAAGATTCTGTGCAGTCTGATCTTGATCTACATTGTCCGCAAAAGGTCATCGAGTCGGGCTTAGCAGCCTTAGGGTTAAATCTAGTTTATATCAAGCAACTTTCCTACACCCCCACCCCTGCTAAAAATATCATAAATGTATTTGTGAACGATGAGGATTTTCATAGGTTTAAATATACACAGAAATTAGATCTATACCTATTTTAAACTGGTATGTGTGTGAAGTTATAGTATTTACTGTATTAACACTTAAGCTGCTAAGAGCGACTCACTGACCCTTTGCAGACAGTGTAGACCAAGATCAGACTACACAGAACGTGCAGTCTGATCTTTGATCTACACTGTCCGAAATGGCATTTTCTTTGCGGTGAAATCAAGTTTGAAACTGCAATATTTGGGTTTTTACTATTGAGTGGAAATTGTCGTTTCTTTAGTTTAGAAGCTTAGGGGTTGGTAATGTAGTATGGAATGTTGTTGCCGTGTAACGAGGGGTAGACAGATTTACGTCTTTGATATTGGACAAATTCAAACTTATACCAGTTATATTGTTCCTCGTATGCCAGAGATCATACCAATACTTACAAGTACGACCTTTTAATGACCCTGTGGTGAGTCGCTTTTGAAATCATTGTAAGAAAAAGAGCCGTCAATCAAGACAGCTCTATCGGTTAGTCACAAATCTTTTGATTAGGCACTGTCATCCTTTCTAAAAGACATGAGTCATGTTCTGTTAAAAAGGGGTTTGATGTATCTTGCAAAAGATTATCGACCAGGTCAGTCTGCGCAGTCCGCGCAGGCTGACCTGGGTCGAACTTTTTGCAGCATGTTTAAGAACCAGTCTACCGCATGATTCAGTCGGTTGTTAAACAAAATGGATTTTATGTGACGACTTGCTTGGTACGATGCTTCACGGAGATTAATTAAAACCCCTTTTGTCAAAGCGCGGCTCATACACGTGTATCATTCACACACGTAAAGAAGCCAGCGTGTATTGGATCAGAAGGAGCCTGATATTCAGCCGTCGGCGGTATAGCCATCATCTGTACAGAGTAGTCTACCACAAGTTTGCTTGACATTGTCTATGTGGGAAAGCAGCGAATGACTTGGAAAAAAGTACTTTTTTTTTCTTTAAAAAAAAAACACACACACACAAAAAAAAAAAAACCGCTGGATGCACTCGCCGTCATGATATAACTGAAATTCTGTTGTAAAACACAGAAAAACGAGCAAATCTGTACATGGTTGACATTTTGTACTGTATACATTGCCAGGTCAGCCATGACGCTGTGTTGTGAGTGCAAGAAGAACAGAGAAAGGAAGTTTCTCCAACGCCAGCATACCGTCCAACAGGAAGAGATGTTCCGATTGGAACTAGAAGTTGTACGTACACTACAGTAGAGTTACATATGAGTCATGCTCTGACAAAAGGGGGCTTAACTCTTTACCAAAGGGTGAAATTTCAGACTGGTCCAAATTGAAAGCATTTGCAGACGACAAAATAAACGCAACTCAAAAATTGAATTTTGAATTGAGAAGGATATAAAGCGTTGTAGGAAAAGGAGAAAATGCTTTTTACCAGCATTTTCTCCTTTTCCTACAATATTTTTCAAAGCCTTTTATCTAAGGGTCGTTAAAAGTCTGGATTGTGTGGTAAAGAATTAATGCATCTCTACGATGCAATATACAAAGCAAGTCATTACATAATTATGGATCACTAAAATCCATTTTGTCGAAGAAGCGACTGAATCCTGAAGTAGAATGGTCCTTTTACATGAAGAAAATGGACCAATAGCAAAAATTTTCGGCCCCGGTCAGCCTGCGCGGACTGCACAGGCTGACCTGGGTCGACACTTTTTGCAGATGGTTTAAGCCCCCTGTTCACAAGGCATGGCTCATATATTCATCACATAACGCACAATTAGCAAGTGCGCAATGTAAGAATGAGGAACATTTGGCGTTTTGTCACTCAACAGAATAATTTCATTCACATAAATAATTCTTTACCGAACAGCCTTGTTTACGGAAGCAACCTTTAAAAACACCATTGGAAAAGGAGAAAATGCTGGTAAGCAGCACTTTCTTTTTTTGTCCCACTGCGTTTTCTATCCTTTCGAAGACCAATAAATTATCGTTACTTCAGTTGCATTCAGTTTGTCAATATAGACATATCTAAATAGCTTTGTTGAATAGAATAGAAGTCTTAATTCGGCGCACTATAAACCTATATATTTATATATACATGTATTATACAATTTCCGCTTAATTTTGGCGACGTCGCCTTTGACGTCAATGTTAAAATCGTTTTTCGAAAATTTTGATCACTTTTTAAACAACTGCATTTATATTATAATACATTGTATCGAGTCTGAAAATATATATTTTAATATCAAATTCATTTTGCTTTATTTCATATGAATTTCATAACTATAGCTTTATTTTTTTTACCCCCCCACACAAAAAATAAAGTTAAAAATACATGTAAGTCAACGGGGATTCGGACTTTGATGAAATATCTATGGCCACTAAGTGTATATGTAAATGTACTCTGATCTTATATTCTTTATTATTCTTCTCTTTCAGCTGTTTGAAAAGGTAAGGTATTGCTAATTCATTTTATGAAATATAGTACCTTTTCATTCTCATAGATTCTCTATTGCTGGATATAGAGATCTGTCATTACTCAACCAGTTCGCTTTCATTGCTTTTCCGATGGAAACACAGGACCATGGTACAGAGAATCAAAAGAAGGGCCGTAACATGTGGAATTTATCTATACCTCAAACCACAAACTGAGTTAAGTAAAGCACACCCAATACAGAAAAAATAGGCATTTATAAACTCTTTTTCGGGCTTAAAAATCTTTAGACAAGTAGCGTTCAAAACTGAAATTTAGGTAACAGTTTTCTATATTTAGTGCATCTTTGTCAGTCGAGGGAGAATTTTACGCCCCTCTGCTCTGACATGTATAAAGAGATACAGCAGAGTAGTGTTGCGTCATCCATGGCTACCTGCAAGTGTATTCATCAAAGTCAAGTGTTTCAAAGTGTATGTCAGAATGGTCAACTGACTGCAGTAGAAATAAATCACACAAAACAGCCATAGCAACATTTTTACCTCTCTTCCAAAATTTGATACATTGTACCAATGTATCTTTTCCATACTTTATTAGTGTTTTTCTCAATTTTACAGCCGCAATTTGGTAATGCATTTTTCTGCAAGCAGGAGAAAAATATCTTATTAAGACAATTCATCCATCATTAAAGTAACAATAGCTGCCAAAAGTAAATAAAGCGGGTGTTAAGATGCACTTGAATTTAAATCATACAATTTAAAAGTATGGAAATTATTATGAAGATGACAATCTGTTTTTGTACGGTCAGTAGTATTATCTACTTTTTAAAAGTATTATTTCGGCAGCAGCAGCAGAATACCCCCCCCCATTCGCGCGCGCATTTTTTTTCGCGAAAATTCGCGCCAATTTCAACAGGAGTATTTCACCAAATAAAACAATAATCCTTCACGTGTCATCTCGGTTCATTTAATAAGAAACATTATTGTACCTCCTCATCATTGACATTCACTCCGCTACCCTCCTCTTTTCCGTAATTAATTTTGATACAATTATAGTGAGGACAGGGAACGCCTTGTTTAGTGCTTAGTGCTTACGTATATCATGCCTTACAATTTAAAGCCCTTTTCATCAATATTTCTGTTAAATGGCGACAGCTAGTGCACCTAGCAATGTTTTTAGAAGCCACAGACTTGGGTCCGCGAACACTATCGACGCTGGTCAGCCCGCACGGCCCGGCAAAGGCTTCTGTTTTGTGCGGCGACTTTTCTCCCACCCCAACCGTAAAAGGGGTCAGCGACCTGTACAATCATACCGACAAGTGAATTCAGGTCTTTCGAGACAAAGTCATTTTTGGGCAGCAGCAGCAGAATACCGGCCCACCCGAACTCGTGCGCGCTTTTTGTTTCGCGACACATCGTCGAAAATAATCTTGCCATGCGTTAGAGATGGATCCGATTGAAATGCGTTATGACGGATTGAGTTCACCCTCCTAAAAATAAAACTAGGTTAAAATTAAGGTCGGTGTACCAATTGACGTGGCCTGTTTTTAATTGCCATACAGAAGGCATGAATTGTAGGAAAAAGGAGAAAATCGAAACTCGGTTTTATTCAGATGCGTCAAAAAGCGTATGTTAAAATGTGTCTGTATTGGAAAGTGTTGATGTTTCGAGAAATCCGTGTTTTCTTTTAAATAGCGACTCTGGGGTAAAACGCCTTTGAAAGTATTACGGAACAAGGAGAAAATGCTCCCCTTTTTTACCGCATTCACAAAGTAAACGGATGAAACTTATTTTTGCCCTTCTTCACAATATTTCTAAGCTTTTATAAAACAAGATCGTTCAGTAGAAGCTCAACTCTTTCCCCGATAAGCACTGATTATAATATGGATAGAGACGGTTTTGGAAAACATTTTGGGAAAAGGTGAAAATTAATCGTATGTAATTGCTCGAGACCAAAACTTTGTAACAGGTGAATTGTCTGGTTATGTCAGTTTCGACCTGCAGGAACTTTCCATTATGGATTGGAATCCTCCTACACCTCCCACTATATCACTGAGATCAAAGACTTATGAAGGAAAATATTACTATGAAAAGCTATAGACTTTTTTAAAAACATCGAACAGGACAGTGACCCCACGACTTTACCTGTAGTATAACAGCGGTTTCATTACCCTAGTGATAAATACCATGAAAAAAAAATTGCCGAAAGACGGTAACACTTACTTTAATTATAGATTTGAGATAACCTAAAGTTCATGAAACTATGTAGTGCGAAATATCTTTTTTTTTTTTCTCCTTTCCAATAAAGCCCCTTACTTCATGTACTTGATTTACATTCGAATACAAAGCCCACAAAAAGGTACTTAATAAACAAGATACATTGGATGATATTCGCGGTGTTTTAAGCTCTGCAGTTTACTGACTGGGCCTATCAAAAGTGCTGGGCAAAAACAATAATAGGTTCTCAGAGAAGCTTAAAGCTGACTCTTATACAGAATATGACCGTTTCGTTAGTTTTCTTATTCTTTATGACAGAATCCTGAGACTGGCATCCCAATTCCGTATTTTTATCAATATAAATCTAAATCGGAAACATTGTGAGAAAAAGAGAAATTGCTCGTTATCCCAGTTTCGGCTCGAGGGAACTTTCGCCACTCACTGTGCCCTGCGTTGGCTTAGTGGTGAAAGCGGCTGCCTCCTGAGTGGAAGGGTTGTGTGCTCAAGCCGGGTCAGACCAAAGACTAAAACTCTGTAAAGACTTAAACATCGTCAATGAAAAGGGACTCCTCTTTGGCTGCCATCCCAATTTCGCCGTTCGTATAGGCACCAATCTAAAGCGGGAACATTGTGGGAAAAGGAGAAGTCAATAGTTAGACCAGTTTCCGCCAGATGCTACTTTCCTCAATGGTTTTCGTGCCTTCCTATAGCACACATTTTACTATTTGCAATGGACTAGTGGTAAGAGCCCCTGGTCTCGTAAGCGCATGGTCGTCGGTTCGAGCCCCAAACGGGACAGACCTAAGACTTAAAAATCGACGCCCTGCCTACTAAAATTGGCTGATCTAATTCAAATTTAGCGCTCTTTTTGTAGCTTGTGTATAAGCCCATTTCGTGTATACCATACCGTGACACCTACCTACCATCCCTTTACACAGTGTTAAACACTTCTCTTCCATATGAAAACTTGACGCAAACATTTAAGCGCCATCAGGTTAAAACCACCCTGATCTCACTAACCCCGTGAATAAAATTTCTTTTACACACAAGAAATAAACCCTCCTCCAGTTAATGGAATCTCTCTCTCTCTCTCTCTCTCTCTCTCTCTCCGCGTTTCTGTTTCTATCTTTTCTCCATCCCTTCATGCATGGCTTAGTGATAAAGAGTGGGATCAGTAACCTGATCTGGTGGATTTTTCGTGGGAGTGTCCTTGGGCAAGACACTTCAGAGCCCTAGCCTAGCACTGGCGGAACCCAGGAATACATGAATATGTGAACTGTCGCCGTGATATGACTGGAATAATATTGAAAGCGACGTAAAACTCCATTCAGTCAATCAGTTCTCTTTGTCCAGGACATATTTGTCTAGTACAATTTCGTCTATCTGTGTTCAGATTTTGGTTGTCATAAATTGTATCAAAATTAGTTACGGAAAAGAGGAGGGTAGCGGAGTGAATGTCAACGACGAACGAGTGGCGAGGAGGCACAAGGAGAATTGAGAGGAGTCAGACAGTAGGTAATGATCAGCTTCGAGGAGTCGGATGACAGACCACAAGAAGGGTGTGTAAAAGAAAACAAATATGTGTTAAAGATATTTTTTTATTGCGATTTAAATTGAAACAGCAAAAGACTCGAGTGTAATGTCAGTGGTTTAACTCTTTAAAATGAATTACATTCTGTTATGACCACATTATCACTTTTCATGGTTATTGTCAAATGTTTCCACTGTCGGTGGGTCAAAGTCATCGAGGATGGAATCCAAGAGATATTTGCGTTTGCTGATGGCATATTTCCAAGCTTCGTCTCTAGTAAAATCCTCCATGTCCATCAGATCGCTAGCTGTTTTGCGCATACTCTTGTATACTGGATCCTTCCTCATCGCGTTAAACCACACCATCCTGCTCGTTAAGACGTTAACCAGTGCTTTCCGATAAGTTGACCGTAAATCTTCGTATGCTTTGTGCCTTGCCTCCGTTATTCCTAATCTATTATGTCGGGTAAGTTTAGAAACCGACTCTTCAAAATCCTCTTGACATTGCTCAGTTGCCTTTTGTATGAGACTATCCCATGGGTCGTATTTTGCAACTTGCTCGTCACTCTCTAATTCGTCAGTGCTTTCGCAAGTCTGTTGCTCCATATCCTCGGAATGTGCCATGTCAGAATCTTGGTCCTGGTGGTGAACGCTTCTTTTGTGACGCAGCATATTATCCCTCCGTTTAAACTGTTTAGCACATATATCGCATGCGTTCATGTCGACGGTCTGTGTGACACTGATGAGGAGGCGGAGGAGTCAGCTCTAAAATCCAGATTTTTCTATTTGCGAGATGTGACGCTTTTGTGGAAATGGTGATTTTTCTGCATCAGCTTGCTCATGTCGCTGTAGTTCGACTGTAACCGGAAAGTCGTCTTTATCTCGTTTTCTCTTTCGAGCCTGTGTTTTTTATGGTGTTCTCAAAAACAAAACCTCGCCTGCGCAGTTCACTCTTGGCTTGTTCAACAGTCCTCTCCACAGGGGTCACAGCCCTTATAGTAACCAACTCGCTTTTTTCAGATCTCTGATTATTTTCTTCGATGGGTATAATGCTTGCTTTATACGACGATCGAGGTGGAATTTTTCCCTTCATAACCTTTTCGAAATACCTCTCCCATTTCAAAGGATCGGGTACATAGGTCTTCATTTTTTTTTTTTTTTGTTCGCTTCAAGAACAATTGTTTAAACGCTGGTATACTTTAAACACTGATATACATACAATGATAAACACAACCTTTTGTACTGACTGATAAGGCTCTAGCTGATCGTCACCTACTGTCTGACTCCTCTCAATTCTCCTTGGTTGTCATAAATTGTATCAAAATTAGTTACGGAAAAGAGGAGGGTAGCGGAGTGAATGTCAATGATGAACGAGTGGCGAGGAGGCACAATAATGTTTCTTATTAAATGAACCGAGATGACACGTGAAGGATTATTGTTTTATTTGGTGAAATACTCCTGTTGAAATTGGCGCGAATTAGCGCGAAAAAAAAAAGGCACGCGCGAATTGGGGGGGGGGGGGGGGAGTATTCTGCTGCTGCTGCCGAAATAATACTTTTAAAAAGTAGATAATACTACTACGGTCTGTCCAAGTGTTAGTCGCTGGCAGAGAATTTTTTCAAAACTAGGTTAGAAGTTGCTAGGTCAATCTATCTTTTTTTTTTTTACTTTTTGCCTTATTTTAAGATTCATTTTTTTTTTTTTTTTTTTGCCAACGACTAACACTTGGATCGACCACACAATAACAAATTATCATCTTCACAATATTTTCCATACTTCTTAATGGTATGATTTTTAAATGCATTTTAAGACATACATTGCTTCTTTGACCACTAAAGGACCTTTAAATAATAATCCTTCAGGTGGTCATCAAGATTTCAGTGCAGATGCAGGCATTCAATAACCTGGATATAAGCCCATGGTCGTTGAATGCTTGTACCTGCACTGAAATCTTAATGACATCTTAAGGATCAAAATAATGAATTAGATATTATGATGGACAAATTATCGTAAAGACGTACTTGTAGTTAAGGCTATTTCTTTCAGCACGGGAACCAGGGCGTTGAGATTCAGGAGTTACAGGATGCGTTGGAAGAAACTGAGATCGTTGACGTAATACCACGTAAGAAGATAATGACGTTACTTCAAAAAGCAGATAAAAATAGAAACTCATATGTTACTTACACGGAATTCATAGATATGGTAAGGCGCTCTTTTATGTTGTTCAATATAAATAGACCAACATGTTTACTGATTTCACTTAAAAAGTCTATGTAACACTCGTATTTGTTCACCCATTTATTCATTAATTCCTCCATGTACCTTACCGCTTTTTTTAAAGGATATAATCTCTCCGGTGATTAGCAGTTGAAAGATCATTTGAACTGAAGATCCATCACCCTATTTCAGACAGGGCTAGTTTCAGAATTGTTTTGTGTAACTGGTGCTGTAGAAGTGCTTCTAAACTCTATAACCCTGACTTCACAGTTGCTTTTATATGAGAGCAAATGATTAGATTTCCTGGAGAAATCTAGAGAAGTTATTTAAATTTTACCAGAACAGATAATCAGATCTAAACCTTATTTCGTAGGTCACTGAATAGTGTCTTTTCAGGCTGTTTATGTTCGTAAAGCAGTATGTAGTAAGGAAAGCATGTATAACTGTCAATTACATGCCATAGAGAGGTACACTAATCGTCATTACAAAGCTAAAATACTGTTTTAAGCGGCATAAAACATCAAACGAATGGACAAATCACCTTGCGAACGCCGAATTGTTCAACTAGACTGTTCGGATTAGAAGTTGTCTATAATTGTAATCTTTTGAGCTTTTTATTCAGGGTCTAAAATGAAATACCAAAGCGGTTAAAAAAGTAAATCTATGATGATGCAAAAGGTAAACAGATGAATTATTTTTAATGCTTTTAATGAGTTGAAATAGTTGCTCTTGACAATACTGATTGACATTAAATAATAAGAAAATGCAATGGCGATGATAATGAAACATTCAAGTTCAAGGCCCGTATTCACCAACCATTCTAATTAGCATTCTTTGTACAGATTTATTCCCATTGTTATAGATTTGTAGGGTAACGCAATTCCTGATTGGCTAAACCATTTGGTATAGCCAAGCAGAAATTACGTTAGTTTCAAGTTTAGATAATACCCGAGAAAAAGAGTGTGAATATTATCAGTTTTCAAAAATGGTTGGTGAATACAGACCCGGATTTTCACCTTGTGTAATTACAGTACAACAAGCATTCTACACAGCTCACTAAGACAGAGAAGTCAGCACTTCGACGTTTTGTTGGAGCAGCCATACACAACATCGTACCACGAATCCTTCGAGAAGATTTTCTGCAGAATTACACGTGTCGTCCCCCACCCATCTTCATGATCACTGTTAGCGTTGTTGAGGTATTGTTATTCATCTGTATACCGGACAAAGTTTTACCTGTCCATATTAAAAGCATTTGCAGACGACAAATTTTAATCAAGTGTGACCCAAATTACGGAATTCGTTCGTGAAGTAGTTGAAAACATTTCTGAAAAATAAGAAAATACTTGTCATCATTTTTGTTTTCTCCCTTTCCCACCATGTTTCCAAGAGTCGTCTTTCTCTGGCTTGTCAAAACGCGAAATTTCTTTCGATAAATATTGTATATTTATAACAAGTTTTGATCAGCTACCATTTTACATGGTTTCGAGCCCTCCTTTATATTCTATGATGTTGATCTTCTCTGTCAGTAAAAGCAACGTTTATTGAACTTAGTACATCTCAAGAAGAAGTTTTTTTTAACACATCTCTCTGTCTCTCTATCTCTCAACGTTGCTGTCTACACTTCATTGAAATATTTTTCTTCTAATCACGTTTTCTTTTCTATTGAAGTATTCTCAATTATCGACCAAATACCGATTAGGTAGCTAAATGACAACTATATTTTGCTTTCTTATCATTCCAGATTTGTGTTTTCGTTTATTACGCGATACAAATGATATCACATGGTCACCGAATCACAGCGTTTTCCGGCGTTCCATTTTACAGTCCTCTCATGTATAAAGCTAACAGACGACACGAGGCTTGGAGATTTGTTACTTACATGTTATTACATCAGGGGTACGCACTGGAAATTTTTTTCTTCCTTTTTGTTCGTTTATTTTCCAAATTTTGACAGACAATCTTTTATTATATACTTGAAAGCTACTGAAAACTTAAAAAAAGGGAATAAATTTCTCAGTAGGGTTTATCTTCCTTTGTTTTTATTATAACATATGGCATACCTGGTTTCCAAGTATACCACCCCATGGGTACCAATCAGTTTGTAAAAGCACATTATGTTTTGTGTTTTTTTTTTTTGTTCCCAAACTTTATGCGTCTGTGGTAAAATATGATGGAAAGACAAAATACGACACAACAAACAAAATCAAAACCAGTTGGACATTATTCATGAAAGCGCATGCGAGGAAAAGATAGGTATTGCGTTGAAATAACATTCAAACAGTAGAAATGATAAATGTAAAAGAAATAAATGTTGAGCAATAAGTCATTTCAATACAGCACGCTAAATGATCTGAATGTCCCCTTATCTTGATTATTAAGAACTCCAGAGTGACATTAATTAATTGTGGTATATGATTGAACACTATGAAGGACAACTACTTTCGGTTGGCAGTGTCTTTTACTGGTATAAATTGTGTCCACTGGTCTTTTACCAATTTTCTAATTTCTCACTGGATTTGTTTATCTCCTTAATTTTGTAGCATCATATCTTTTTTTTTTTTTTTTTTCTCGTTCCTTTTGTTTCATTTGTCTGTCATATTCTTGACGTCTCCTAGTTGCTTCTTATACAGTTTTATCTCTTTCTGTCATCTAGATTCTCCAGCCAAATTCTAAGTTTCCTTTAGAGTGTAAAATTCTTCATCTTCGTTCTTCTTGCTAGGCAGTCCATCTAGCTGTCATTCCATAACTTCCAATTTTTCTTCTACAAAATCGCCCGCTATTTCTTCCCTGGAAAACTAATTCTCTTCACTAAGACTGATTATTCAAAGGGTATCATGACAGTTCCCCGACAAGATAGTTCCACGACACAAGTTTTCGAGACAGTTTCCCGACAGTTTTGAAGACAGTTCCCCGACACTTTATATTCATGTTAAATAATATGTTACTGATATTTATGATTGATGGTCTTGAGAAATTAGAAATATTTGTAGATAATTGATGCATTGTGATTGGATTATAATAATCTATTTCTACGTTGTAATAAAGAATAATTATATTATACCTTGACGGGCATTTATTCTCTCATAGCTGAATTCACTATTATTTCATGCTTTTTGGTATTTTATCGAGAAATACTGGTGGATTATGGTTTGATATTTCATGGGTACGACAAGTGAAAAAAAAAAAAACGATTTTATATTTTCAAATTCTTCAATAGAAGGCGGAAACAGGAGTTCCCGCGCACTAGTAAACAAGGTAATCAACGCGTGCCATTCAAATGGAGGGAAATATGACGTAATTTACGCTATATTTCTCGCGCTTTACGTATTACTGTAATACGTTGTTATGTAAGGGGGAGTACGCCACGGGGAATTACCGAAAACAACTCTTCCGGATTTTGATGAAAGTTACAACGAAATAGGGGTTAGGAGCATGAACTAAAAAGAAAATTTGGGTTTTTTTCGGGGGGGGGGGGTGAAAGATCGAAATTTATTTCATCTTGTGAACATCATCAGTAATATTTTGACGAGTGGCTACGCCACTCGTGAAAATATTACTGATGATGTTCACTCGATAAAATAAAAAAAGAATATTTGTTGGTGCCGTGATGGACAAAGTTTATCCGGTGAGGCTTAGAAAACCAAGAGGGCGAGCTTTTTTGGCTCTACTGGCTGTAAGCCAACAGAGCTTATGTCATGGCATGGTTTCCGTCGTCTATCCGTCCATCTGTCCGTCCGTCTGTCCGTCTGTCTGTCCGTCCGTCCGTCCATCCGTAAGTCTTTTTCTTGTTTACGCGATAAGTCTTCATTTGTGGTTGGATTTTCCTGAAACTTGCAGTTTGTTTATTTCATCAATAGCTTGAACCCTATTAATTTTGAAAAAAAAATCTGACGATCAGTGCGGAAAAAAGTAGCCATTTAAAGTTAAAAATTTTAATTTTTTGTTTACGCGATTAAGTCTGCATTTGTGGTCGGATTTTCGTGAAACTTGCACACTTTGTTTAATTCATCAATAGCTTGAACTCTATTGATTTTGAAAAACAATCTGACAAACAGTGTTGGAAAAATAGCGGTTTGAAGTCTAAAATTTCATTTTCTTGTTTACGAGATAAAGTCTGCATTTGTGGTCAGATTTTCATGAAACTTGCACAGTTAGCTTATCTGATGAATAGCATGAACCCTATTGATTTTGAAAAAAAATGACAATCAGTGTGGGAATGGTAGCCACTGAAAGTTCAAAATGTCAATTTCTTGTTTACGCGATAGAGTCTTCATTTGCGTTCGGATTTTCGTGAAACTTGCACAGTTTGTTTATCTGACAAATAGCTTGAATCCTATTGATTTTGAAAAAACAATCTGACAATCAGTGTAGGAAAAATAGCCATTTAAAGTTCAAAATATCAATTTCTTGATTACACGATAAAGTCTGCATTTGTAGTCGGTTTTTCTTGAAACTTGCACAGTTTGTCTATATCAATAGTTAGAACCCGATTAATTTTGAAAAAAAAAAAAAAAAAAAAAAAATTCTGACAGTCAGTGCGGGAAAAGTAGCCATGTAAAGTTCAAAATTTCAGTTTCTTGTTTACACGATTCAGTCTGCATTTGTGGTCGGATTTTTGTGAAATTTGCACAGTTTGTTTATCTCATCAATAGCTTGAACCCTATTTATTTTGAAAAAAATCTGACAATCAGTGTGGGCAAATAGCCATTTGAACTTCAAAACTTCGATTTCTTGTTTGCGCGATAAAGACTGCATTTGTAGTCGGATTTTCATGAAACTTGCACAGTTGCTTTGTATCATCCACAGCTTTAAACCTGATGATTTTGAAAAAAAATCAATGATCAGTATGGGAAAAGTAGCCAATTAAATTTGAAAATTTACAATTCTTGATTACGCGATAACGTCGGCAGGTGTGGTTGAATTTTCATGAAACGTGCACAGTTGCTTTATATTATCAATAGCTTGAATTCTATTGATTTTGGAAAAAGAAGATAATCTGTATGGGGAAAGGAGCCACTTAAATTGTAAATCTCACGGCTGGATTCCAAACAATCGGTTTTGAGAAATTGTACTTGATTTTTTTTCACTATTTGTTCGATTCACCATGCCTACTTATGCTGTCTTATTGGGTTCAAGCCCATTTGCAACAACACCTCCCCCTCAATGTTTTTGTGTGTTTCCTTTTTTCCTTTTTGCATCATGAATTCATTATGTATACTAGAAAAAAGCAAAATCAATGCCAGTAGAGCAAGTCAGGCCCTCAAGGGCCTCTAATTTAAATTATTTGATTTGTTTACAATAGATCCCCTTCGTCACCGGTGTTCAAGCAGCCTAAGTACGCATTTATTCTAGTGACCTGAGGAAAGCAATAGTTCCTGTTATATCCGACTAGAATACCCATATAGCATAAAAAAATGAGTCATTTTTCACAATTTCCAGCGTAATATCAATGTTTCTATTTCTAAATATGTTGAGTTTTGGTATGTATGCTGACTGTCAGTGCAACGTTATATATACAGTCTTGTGCCATTCACTGTTGGTGAACGTCCTTGGAAATGGCTCCAGTTATGGCGACATTAATAAGGGCAGCAAATAAATAACGTCCAACTAGAAGGAAAATTTAAGGCTTATATCCCTTTTTGAATTAAATAATTCTTGGAAATGTATGGTGACGTCACATGACGTAATTTTCTCTGAATACTACGTAATCATTCTCAGAAATGTTGTTGTAAGTAGACAAGATAGGGAGAAGGAAAGAACTTACCTCTGACAGGAAAACGGCTAGGTTTCATTATATTATTCGTGCATTCGACAATCGGAAATATCTCGTAGACTGGACATACCACAGACTACAACTAATGGGATTATCAAGAGATATCGTAAACGAAATAGTGTTGAGAATTTACAAAGAAGAGGTGCCCCGGCAAAAATAAGTGAACGTGATAGTCGGACATACAACATTACGAATTGTAGAGCAAAACAGGAAAAAAACAGACATCAGACATAACGGTAATTTCTATCAGGCAAGAAACTTTACAGTTTCTAAAAGGACTGTTCAAAGGACATTGTATAGAGAAGGTTATATTGGAACAGACAAGGTTTTTATTTGGAGAAAGGTATGCGAAGCTTGGTTACCGTGTTTCCTCGCTACTCCACCCACCCCGAGGTTCAGTTTAAAGATCTTGTCGGCTCAAAGTCCGGACTTGAATATTATAGAGAACTTATTGCATAAACTTAAAAGACAACTGAAAAGTCGGCCTGAAATCATTGACACGCGAGATAGGCTAAGCTTGAGAAAGCCATTCGTGACGTTTGCACAAACATTTCTATTGATTACATCATGAACTGTTATTCTAGCCTACCAAGGAGGATTCTTACAGAATATAATAAAATCAAAAGCATTATACAAAAGACTAAGGTACGAAAAGTTGGTTTTGAATATGTTAAACAGCTTTGTTTTTCAGTGTTCATTCACAGCTAACGTCAGCTATTTTATTTTTTTGGCGTTTGAATTTATGGTACAAGTCTGTATCATTAACCTCATAGCACGTAGGAATACACAACTGCCGGATAAAGCTAAGTTTATTAGGTTACCCCTTTATTAGGTCAGTGTAAATAACGAAAACGGGATAAATTTTGATCTTTCACAAAAAAAAATATCCTCATTTATTCACGATAGTTATGAAAACAACAGACTTTAAAAAATACTGTTCGCCAGTTGATCCAATGAACTCTTTTGATCTAGCGTTTTCGAGTTCGTTTTTCTTTTTGTATTTTGGAATTACATTAGAAAGAACAGGGATTGTATAATTTTCGATCCCTGGAAATAGAGAGAGAGAGAGAGAGAGAGAGAGAGAGACCTTCTGAGTGAAGTATTTTTACTGTTTACCTTGTAAACTCTGCCCATAATCCTCCTGTTTTAACATACATGTATATTGTATCTGGCATTGGGGAAAACGTAGTGGTTTTTGATAATTGTTTGGTATTTGGCAACGAAAAGTCATCAAACTGTCCCTTCGAACAAGGTTGAGTTACAAAAAATTATAGACATTTCACATTGCAATCATAGAAAATTGCAGACAATCTCTTGGTGACCAAATGTACAGGACAATCACAGGTAAAAACGTTTCAATTAATCACAAAACACAATTTACAATCCTTCATCAACCATTTTTTATCGACGTTAATTGCCATTTGACACAGAACAAAAGTGTCTTCAAATCTGTTGGGGAACTGCCTCGAAAACTTGTGTCGGGGAACTGTCTTGTTTCCATTATTCATAACATATCTTTACTGCCTTAGCGATCTGAGCGCAGAATATCTACGTGAAAATCCGTGTTGTTAAGGTGCGTTTTCCTGTGGCCGTTCCGGTTTTTAGCTCTACTGGCTGAAAGCCAGCAGAGCTTATGTGATGGCGCGGTTTTCGTCGTCCGTCCGTCCGTCTGTCCATCTAACCTTTAGTCTTTTTCTTGTTTACGCGATTAATTCAGCATTTTTGTGAAACTTGGAATGTTTGGTTATCTCATCAATAGCTTGAACCCTATTAATTTTGGAGAAAAAATCGGACAATCAGTACGAGAAAAGTAACCATTTACAGTTGAAAACTTACATTTCTTGTTTATCCGATAAAGTCTGTCGGATTTATGTGAAACTCTCACAGTCTCTTCATATAATCAATAGCTTTAAACCTATTGATCTGGAAAAAAAGCTGACAATTATTAAGGGAAATGTAGCTATTCAAAGTTTAAAATTTACAGTACTTGTTTGCGCGATAAAGTCTTCATTTGTGTTCCGATTCTAATAAAACTTGCACAGTTGCTTTATATCATCAATAGCTTGAACACTATTGATTTAAAAAAAATCTTACTATTAGTAACGGAAAAGTAGCTATTTAAAGTTTAAAATTTACATGTCTTGTTCATGGGATAAAATCCGCATTTTTCTTATCCGGTTCTTTTCTTTTGAAACTTGCACAAATCATTTGTTTCATCAAGGGATTGAACAGTATAAAATGGGGGAAATCCAGCCTTCATTTTAGGTAAAGCAGCCATTTGATGACTTAGCCTTATTTACACCACACAGTTTACATTATTGTTCGCAGTTCCTGTTTAACTTACTATGCCTAAGTAATGATTTATGCTAGAAAATAAACAAAATCACTGCAGGTAGAGGGATTCAGGTCCTCAAGGGCCTTTAGTTTAGCTGTATCTTTTTTCGTTCTTTAGCTATTGAATTTTAATGTCTTTTACTAGTTGAAGTCATCTATATTAATGTTTAGTCTTTCATCAAAACCTGTGTGCTGCTGTTTTTACAAACGATATCAGAGATGTCATTTTTTCGATCCTGATATTGTCCATTTTCAAGATTTTCTAACATATCCAGTAGTACCGGTATTCTGTAGATTCATTTAGGTCAAATAATACTTTAATCATGTTATTTGTATGATTCGAGTTTGGTAATATTGCTGTTCAAGCCTTTGATAAATCTCGTGAATTCTTCAAACACTAACGGGATAGTATATCCTACGCATTTGAAGCAGATGGTCAATTTCTTATTTTGTCATCCTTACCGGGTTGTGCTTCAATTCGATCAGCGCTTACAACACGTCATAAGAAACCCACATTTTTCTGAAGCTAATGGGCATTTGTCATGTGACAGCTTCAACTGATTCAAGCCGAGCCCCGTAGCTCAGTCGGTAGCGTACAGGACTTGAGAACAGGAGGTCGCTGGTTCGATCCCCGGCTCGGCCAATTTCTTTCCGAGGATTGACGATAGTCATCGCGACAGGATTCATTCCTATCTCACCGCTGACCATTGTTTCGACGATGGTTATGTGGGAAAGCAGCCGGTGGCTTGGAAAGAATATTGTGCGGAGTACTGGTAAAAGAAATTCCAGGAAAGCATGGATAGGTGCACTGGCCGCCGCGATATAACTGAGATAATGTTGAAAACGGCGTTAAACACCATACAGTCAATCAATCAATCAATTCAACTGATTCAAATATATCAAGTCAAGATATATACAATGGAGACACTCATCGAAAGATTTTGTACATAAGGTCAATTCATGAAGTTAAATTACACAAATCTTTTTATAGTAATCCCAGCGTTTTTTAATGAGCTGCTGATACACCGCAGGTGTATGTGAAAGCCCAAAAGGCAGTGATTCAGATTGGCGTCGGCCCTCGGCAAATTGCCGATAAAAAATACAAATTGCCGATTTTTTTTCAAGAATCAGGACAAAATTGCCGATAAAAATTTACTTTGTGGGACAAAATGGCCGACCGTTTTTTCAAGAAATATGACAACGCTATATTTCAGGTCGAAATACGTTCAGTACGAAGCCGAATTACGATTTTTCTTGTGCAGTGATCTCCCCTAATTCATTTTTTTTTTTATTTGCACGATTAATTCCTTTGATTCTTTGCAAAGGATTCTGGGTGTTTGTGATTTAAAGCGTTCTTGTGATCGGTCAATGTCTTGTAGCTGCTCTAGACTACGCACTAAGAAAATCAAGCGTCTTATGATTGCGTCAGTAAGCCATGGCAACCAGAAAAAGAAAACTTGACTCGGGTCAGAAAACTTTGTTCGCCGTTGGTGTTTCTCGGCCTGAAAATGAAGAAAAAAAACTCGAAGACAATGAACAGTCAAGCGGCCCACACAAAAAACCCCCGCAAGTTCCAAACTGAATGGCTTTTGCTGCATAAATGGCTAAGGTTCAAAGATGGAAAAATGTTTTGTTTTATTAGAGCATTAAGTTTCCTTTGTACAAATTTTGAAATTGTCGTCTGCGTACGCTTTCAATTTGGGAGAGTCTAAATATTGTTGAGTGGGTCTCCTCTGTTTTCTCTTACAATATTATTATAGCTCGGACTCTACACATTCTGCATGGCAAAGAAATATCCTTTATTTTTCACTGTTTCAAGGGTTCTAATTTAACTTTTTCCCCCACTTGCTAATTTTAGCAAGTTCCTGCCTTTTCAACTTGCTAAACCATAATTTCTACTTGCTAAAACATAATCTTCTTATTCATGTAGCCATAACTAGATGAATAAGCTACTGTATTTATGCTTTGCATAATTCAGCTCGCATTTTGCGAGTAGATCTATGCAAGTGCTAAACTGGAACCCTGACTCTGTAAACAACTGATTATTACTGTTGATGGTCTGTTCAATAAAACACTCTGTTTGAGTTCACATTGTTTGTTCAGTTTAAATGTTAACACCTACCTAGCGGTATTTTATTATTAATTTTGTGGCCGAAGTTTTTTTTCTAGGTCAGGACAAAATGGCCTATAAAAAATTTCACACTTAGGACAGCTGTCTGGTAAAAATAATGTGCAATCTGAATCACTGAAAAGGCATCAGATAAAAGTCATTAAGTCTCAATGAACCCGATGTTATTGCCGTTTGCCCTTTTCACCTATTTCTCATGCTGGTCAAATCTAGACTTCATGACAGTTCGGCTAAATAGTTACCATATTCTTCTAATAAATGACAAAAAAGAGAGTTTTGAATGGCATTAGATGTTTTCATGGTTAGGTTTACTTAAATTTCAATAATCCCCGCAAAGTTATGGAGACCCATATTTTTTTTTATAGCCATTTTTATACTTCCCAAAATATCGATCATCGATCGCAATATCCTTCAACAGTTAGTGTTTCATGGTACTTTTCTTTCATTCATGATATCTTTCCGGTACTTACTCATATCACGATGAGGTATGTTTTTGCCATTTGTCGAAAAACACTGAATAAATAAATGAATAAATCGGTAAATAAATGTACCGTACATCTACCCTTACTCTTAATTTACTTTAAGAAATATATCTAACCCTTTAGAATCCTTTATTTAGGTATTTCCATTTAGCAGCAAACCTTCTGTTTCAATTACTGCTGGGTTTACCATTGGAGATTGTACATAAATGGAAGCGGGTAACAATTGTGTATTTTAGCGGGGTAGTTGGAGGCTCTCTCGCCCATTCCATATCAGATTTCGACATCAGTCTCGTCGGAGCTAGCGGTGGGTGCTACGCCATCATTGGAGCTCACTTAGCTTCTATCGTAATTGTAAGTAGACACCGTCTTAATAGTTTTTGTTATTGTACATGAGTCATGATCTGACAAAAGGGGCTTAATGCCTCACCGTGATACATGATACCAACCATCATCACATGATTATGGATCCATAAAGTCCATTTTGTCTAACAACCTGCTACATCCTGATATAGTCCGGTCCTTGGACATGCAGAAAATCGACCAATAGCAAAATGTTTCGGCCCAGGTCAGCCTGCGTGCTTATATAATAAGGGCTTGCATGGGTATTTGAAAATTGGTATGGCCATATTTTATGCCAGAGGCGTTTCCCGGCTGCTGCAGCGGGTACATAGCACGGTAACAGGAGATTGTCGGGTTTCCTATGATAAAAATCGTTTTGATTCACTTTGATCCACTTTTGCTTCTACACTATGAAAAAAAAAACACTATTGTTCGGTATTGTTCGATATTTTGGCTATTGCCTTTTTCAAGAGTTCGAAACTATTGGTTTAGGTTGAAGTATTCACGCTTAGAGATTGTTCTTGAGGTAAAAGTGGTTCGAACCCTTAAAAAAAGGCAAACTTATTTATTTCGCCAAAATATCGATTAATACTGAGTGTTTCATTTAGGCCTATTCCCGGAGAAACTCGTTGTGTCATTCTTTGCTAGTAAAGTACAGTCCATTTCTGAGATTGTTGTAAATGGCAAAAACCCTAATCAACTGAAAAATATGTTCTCTTTTGATACCCCCACTCATGAATTAACGAACTATTCTTGTAAGATTTACATCTTCGCCTCAACGAGAAACAGCAAATTGAAATAATAAAATCAGGAGACTTTTTAGATCTACACTGTTGTACAGAGTGGTAGTGGATCTATCCTGTCCGCAAAAATACCAGGTATTATCCTTTCAACACTAAGGTTAGAGAAACCATTTACCTTTAGTCTGCTAAATAAAAGAAATGAAACTTTTAAGCAGATAGTTAAAAACCCAAATTTTGCTGTTTGAATGGTATTTTTGGAGGATAGCTATCTTCTTCCCGGCAGTGTAGATCCAAGATCAATCAGACTGCACGTTCTGTGCAGTCTGATCTTGATGTACACTGTCCGCTAAAGGTCCTTGAGTCGTGCTTAGCAGCCTAAGAGTTAAAATTATTTCACCCCTTCCTTTGTTGTCAACGCTTTAACTCGGCCTAGATTGTGGACCAAGAATTCCGTAAATACCACTATAGATGTACTGGTTTCAGCTTTATTATATATCAACACCTTCTTTTTATTTCTTATGACCTACATGTATCCCCATAAAGCTTAGGCTTTATGAGAGCGCTACCAATCCCCGAAAACTAAGAAAAAGTGAGAAAAAAAAAAAGATTGCGATCCATCTTACACCTTATTTCCGTCAATAGATATGGAAAATGAAATTTGAGATGAATTTTCCTTTTGAATTTTTTGATATAATGTAAAGCGTTCGGTATTAAATTCCAATTTTAACTTTTAGAGTATTAATATTTTAAGTCTGTGGTAGTATATATTTATAGGGGGTAGATTTGTAACCAGACTGAGGTAGTATACATTTATAGGGGGTAAATTTGTAACCAGACTAGCTGAATTTCTATTTTCAAGTAAACCCCAAATACCTTTTTTTTTTCTAAAGAACTGGACGGAAATGAATTACAAATGCACCGAGGAAGGTAACCCTGTACGAGTGTTTTCGAGCGCGCCATGTCGTCTTGTGATTCTATTTGTTGTAGGTAAGTGAAATCATCTCTTTAAAACAAAAATGAACATCATGGCCATTAAAATGAGGAAACGAACAACTAAAGAATGAGAAATAAGTAAATAATGTTAAAAGAGTTAATATCATAGACTTTTACACTTTACCTTTTGCGCGGGTAACGTTCAACATGTCTAAAAATACATGAGAGCCATGTTCTGTGAAAAGGGAGCTTAATGCATCTCCGTGATGACTGATACCAAGCAACTCATCACATAATTATGGATCCATAAAATCCACTTTGTCTCACAACCGTCTGAGTCTGAAAGTAGAATGTCCTTTGACATGCTGAAAATTGAAAAATAGCAAAGAATTTGGACTGCGCAAGCTGACTTGGGTCGATACTTTTTGCAGATGCATTAAACACCCTCTTCACAGAACATGGCTCGAATAAATACAACATGCAGTCCTTTGAAAACTTTGCTGATTTCAATAGCTGCGCATTTTCCATTGATGTTTTCCATTAGCATTAAATAAGACGCATCATAAAGTCATCTGTGATATTGCTAAAATACTGATCAGAGAAATGCAAAATCCAATAAGAAGAACCATGTCTTCAAAATATGTTTTCGTAGCTTCAAACTTTCTCCTCTGTGTCCCATTTTCCAGTAGTTTGACAATAGCCTGTTCGGCAATTGGTTGTTACATTTATGACTGTATACCGAGATTAGAAAGGCTTACAATATTTCAACAAGTGTACTCTTTTATTTTATATTTTGTCAGAAGTCGATAGCATGAATATTTCCTGTCATATGTCGCACCGGCAAACTTTGCTATATTTAAAGTGGCAATCACTCTATTTGTCTCATCTGCTTCTCTTTCCATGACAAAGCGGGAGTTCTGCTTTTTGTATCTGAAATATATGTCCAATAGCATTTTAAAAAAAAGGTAGAGGAAGCGGCATCATAAATGATGAACATTTTTGCTCTTCAAACACAATTGCCCGCGGAAAAATCAGTGTAAAAAGAGGCTCTTAATATTTGTTGTCCATGTTTCTTGATGTATAAACTGTTTCAAAAAATACCAAATAAACACCACCGCTTAAGAAATCATCGATCAAAATCAGAAACACATTTTAGGCTTATCCTTTCATACTCTTTGATGAAACATTGTAGCAGAAAGGCTTGATATCAAATTTCCAAGTTGGACTTATTTTGACCCGTAGCATACCATTCTGGTGTTACAACGTATGGTATACATGTATTTCAGTTTTAGCTGATAGTACTAGCGCCGTGTACAGACGGTTTTATGACCCAGATGATAGAAATGTCGGTGTAGCTGCTCATGTCGGTGGTCTTCTAACTGGTAAAGTTCTTTGTCGTTATATACAATGATTCCTTTTTCAAATGATCGTATTAACAAGTCTGTGAAGATACATGTTCTTTAGATACTGCAAATTCATGTACTTCACATGTCTAAAATTTTGTTGTGTGATAAATAGTGAACGTTTTTTACAACCGGCGCTTCTCTCACACTACATAAAAAGGGCACCATATTTTTTTTTTTTTACTTTCTTCTTCTTCTTCTTTCAAATTTCATTTTTTCATAAAACATTTATATACTAATAGAAAAGAAGAGGTCGGTTTCTTTCAATCGAGGTATTAGAGTAAGTAAAGGAAAAGAAAGATTTTACATGAACATATTTTAGGCTGAGCCCCGATAGCTTAGTCGGTAGCGCACAGGATTTGAGAACAGGAGGTCGCTGGTTTCGATCCCTGGCTCGACCAGTTTCTTTCCAAGGATTGATGATAGTCATCGCGATATGATTCATTCCTCTCTCACTGCTGACTATTGTTTCAGCGATGGCCATGTAGGAAAACAGCCAATGGCTTGGAAAGAATATTGTGCGGAGTACTGGTAAAAGAAACTCCAGGAAAGCCTGGATAGGTGCACTGGCCGCCGCGATAAAACTGAAATAACGTTAAAAACGGCGTTAAAACCCATACAATCAATCAGTCAATGAACATTTTTTTTGATGGAATCGCCAATATTATTTATGTATTACCGTATAAATAAAAGTGAAGAAACTAATCAATTATCGATTATCAATCAAGGGATTTTTTCCTTTCTATAAATCCTTTCCATTTTCTTAAAATAGTATTTTCATATTTTCACTTCGTTTGAATTTTATTATTATTAGTTTTTATTGTTCTGAAACATTAAATCATGGCCCACTAAGCTTTAAATGCCTTTTTATGCAAGTGAACCAAGTATGTTTGTTTTAATGCCTCTTGTACTTGACTGAGTGATTAATTGTTTTCCAGATGACAAAACTTTTGACTCTTCCAAATCGAAAGCAATCGCAGATGAAAAATTTAAAATTGGTACAAATGAGCTGAAGTTTTCTGATAAGGTAGTCTAGAAAAAAAAATGCGGAAAAAGGAGAAATTGCTTGGAACAAACAATTTTCCGACATTTTTTTCCTTTACCCTGTCAGAAAAATGTTACAGGCAATTTTTCTTTGCCCTACAATGTTTTCAAAAGCGTTTTCGTCAGAATCTTTAGAAGACGAGATTTTTGGTAACGGATTAAGCCGTTAGATTTTTGAGGTGGGGTGCGAAGCAGCCCAGCTGAGATTTACCATGTGGGAAATTAAACCTAAAAAATCTGATTCTGGGTTACCTAACATCGCAAAATCATTAGCTGGAGAAATAGTACTATTAAGAAAGCATTTTATTCACTTTGGCATCAAGGCATGACTAAAACTTTAACAATAGGGGAACTTACACGACTTCGACGATAAATATGTAAACAAATACACCATTATCATAACACAATTTTTGAAAAAAAAAGTGTTAGAACAGACTGCCATGAGGCATGCGTAGGTATACGCAGTACCACCAAGTAGCGTCAAGAAGCGTCAACAAGTGCCATGGAAAGCTTTGAAGCATCATGAGAACTTTTGTGGTAATTTCTTTGAATAGGATTGCTTTATTTGTCTAGATATTACTGAATAATACATCTCATGTCGTTTCATTTTGACATTCTATAGAAGCCCCTCCATTCAAACACAAAAAAGAGAAATTTGTTAGTTTGCACTGAGATTTATGGGAGAGATACCTCTCAGCTCTTTAAATGCCTGCTTGCTTTTAACCGTTAGATTTCAATTTGAGCAGGATTAAAGGCACACCAGCTCAGCAGCGCTTTCATCGCTTTGATATTTTATGTAAAGCTGGGTTCAATCCCCGACGGCGCCCCTAGTTGCAAGGAACTGTACTTCCACCAAACACTTCAGCGAGCCATTCTTTCACCAATGAAACCTAGAAAGATATGAGTCGTAATGTGGCAAAAGGGAGATGCATCTCCGTAATTCATGTTACCAGTCAAGCTATCACATAATCATGGATCCATAATAGCCACTTTTTTTAACAACTGACTGAATCATGAGGTAGACTGGTCCTTTGGCAAACAGAAAATTGACCAATAGCGAGAAGTTTCGGCCCAGGTCAGCCTGCGCGGACTGCGCAGGCTGACCTGGTCGATACTGTTCGCAGATGCATTAAGCCCCTTTTTTCCACAGAGCATGGCTCATATAAAAGGGTGTGTAGTCGCCTTGATTTTACTGAATAACTGTTGAAAGTGCGTACTAAACTAATTAAAGACAGGAACAGCTCTTTTTCAATATTTGAGTAATTCGTTGTGTTAGTGTACAATACTTTATCCTTTTCAGGGCTTCTGCTTGGTATTCCAGTCATGAAAAATGTGTTTATGCGACCTTGGGAGGTTAAAGTCGGCCAGGTGACCTTAATTTTGTATGCTGTAGCGGTATTTTTCTGTGTAGGCTTTAACATTTTTTATAAGGGGTATCCACCAACAGACTTCACGTGATGTAACAAGGTTTTTTTTGTCATGGACTTAACCACGCAATCTCGAGATTTAAAGACCCTGAAAATGAGACCGCCTGAAAACAAACATCGTTGGAAGAGGATAAAATGCTGGTAACCAGCATTTTCTCTTTTTCCCACGATGTTTTCTTCATTTTCAAGAGCAAATCCCACCACTTTAGCCACATTTAATTTGTCATCTGCAATTGCTTTTGACTTGGACAAACCTCGATATTTGTCATTTGGCATTGAGGTAATCATTTCCAAACAACCCTGTGGTTTACAGCCCTGCTCTCATTAAGGACAATTTCATTATTTCAGCCAGATTAAATGTGTTGTCTGCAAATGATTTCAATATTGATAAATGTGATATTTGTCGTCTAGAATAGAGGTGAGTTTTTCAACATACAATGTAGTTTATTCATACAGACAAATTGAGATTAATTTTATACTCTTTATTCGAAACCACAGAGTCTATGTTGTGTAGTTTTTCGCCAGATTCAGTATAGATTCTATAACTATTTTTTATATAAAAATCTTTTTCAAGATGAAGTTGTTTCGTTTTTTCACCAACTTCCCTTAAAATGAGGCATTTACACCGTTTCATAAATATTCAGAATCGTATTCAGCAACCATTCTAAACTTCACTCGAAGTTCTCAAAGAACTTTTGAATTTCAAAGGAACATCATTTCTGTCTGGCTAAACTAAATAGTTAAGTGGCTAAACTAAATAGTTAAGCAAAACAAATGATGTGTTACTTTTGTATAAAAAAGTTAGAATGGTTGTTGAATACGAATCTAAATTCGGGGTGGCATACATCACTGTACTAATATTTTCATGAACCAGTAGTAAAGGTAACTAGACTGGGCCAGCTGGCCCAGTCTAGTTACCCTGAGGGAAATTTCTGGCCCGGTCTGCTTCCCCGGGTAAGTACTCCGGGCCAGATTCCGGTCAATTTGGAAAATTTTTGGTCGATTTGGGTAAAAAATGGCACTTTCTGGCATTTTCTGGCATTTTTGCTTCCCCCCCTCCTGGCCCGGTCTGCTTATACTGAGTCCCCAGAGTGCTTCCCCGGGTAGGTACTCCGGGCCAGATTCCAGTTATTTGGAAAATTTTCGGGTGACAATTTGAAAAGATAGATCTTTCATGGTAGATGGTTAGCCCTGAAAAGGGCTGTTTTTTGTTTGGAGACTGTGTTTTTTCTCTCTACTGACAGCTTTTCTTTGTTCTTCTTGGGATTTTCGGGATTTTGAAGTCATTGAAATTATCAATGTTTTTCCCGTATCTGCCCTGGCCTGTCAGTGTCGGTGAAGATCTCTTTTGGTCAACATGTCGCTTGTGGAGATGGCTAACGTCTTCCTCTGATTTTCGTTTTGTTGTTCTTCTCGGTTGATTTTGTTTTGGTTGTTTTTCTTTCTTCACAACAGTTACGATAGAGTCCACTAACTTGTGAAGATTTGTCTTATCGAAGTCGAACTCCACAGGAATCTTTACTGGAACTGCTGAAATGCTCTGTCTTTGATAGCGTAGTGTCTCAATGTTTTTCCATAACCGTTCGGTGTTTGTGTTTAAAGTTTTAATCTCCTCCAAATGTTTGTTGAATGTTTCCAGTTCTTTTAAGATCCGAGTCAACATAGAGTCTTGTTGCGAATTTAACTGTTTCGTCTCTTCGTAAATGTTATCCAATACAGTCGTCGGAATGATGTTTGCTGAATTCATAGCCGATGAGAGAATGTCTCCATTGTTTTCCACTGGTAGGAAAGCATCTAAGTTGAAATCGTTTAAGTCGAATTCCATATTGATTTTTAACTTCCGAAATGTTCGAGAGCTATGAGTCAAAATGATGAATGTATGGGAAAAAATCGGTGTTTTTATAGCTTGACAGCGGGATTGACCTACTTTGACTTGGAATTAACAGAATTAACTTTAACCAATCGTTAGCTTCGTTACATTTTTTGGATTTGATATTCTCGCCCACGTTCGCGCTTTTAATTCTGTTAATTCTGTATCAAAGTAGGTCAATCCCACTGTCATGCTATAAAAGAGACAGCATTTTTTATTCTTTTATTAACTCATTTCACGATGAAGTTTTCGAAATTTTGCTGTGGGTTGTTTGGTGGCAGGAAGAAAAAGATGAGAATGGAAGAAGTGAAAAGACGAGAGGATGAACAGCGGAGAAGAGCTGAAAAAGAAAGGTTAGAGGAGGAGCGAAAGATAAAGAAGTTTAGAGCGCTTTGCGAGTTCTTCGCCAGGAGAGGTCATGACTGGAGAACCCGCACTCCAATGATTCAGATGGGGAATATTTACCCTAGTCTGAAGGAGTTTGTGCCACCTACAAATAATTGTGCTTGGGTGGCAAAAATGAATAAGCTATATCCTTCATTGAAATGGTAAAGTATATAGCTTATTTAGCTAAAAACAGCCCTTTTTAGGGCTATCCAATACCAAGAAAGAACTTTTTTCAAATTGTCAAACAAATAAAGTCAAATCCTTTATGTTTTTCATATTTTTATTTTAAAACTTTTTATTTTAGAACATTTTGTACAATATTCATTACAATGAAACTTTGAACTGTAAAAACAAAATGAATGAAAAAACTTTTTTTCTTCGAAATGTCATAGAACTTTGAACTGTAAAAAAGACAGAATGAATGAAAAAACTTTTTTTCACTTAGGCTGTTTTTCTTTTTTTCTTCGGAATGTCAGATTCACATTTACTCTTACGTTTTTTTCCCCTTTCATTGTTTTTTAATACCATATCTGGACACATTTCATTCCCGTGTTTTGTCGATTTGCAAAAGAAACAGTTGTTTTTTTTGCTTTGTCGTTTTTTCTTCTTTTCGTTATTTTGACGTTTTTCCTTGCTTTCGCTGTCACTTTCTTCTTTCAATGGTAAACATTTTTTCTTTTTTGGTGGAAATGACTCATCGTCACTGTCACTTTTTTCTATCAACAGTAAATCTTTTGGTTCTTTCTTCCCGTTTGAACAATTCGCCTCTGCAGAAAATTCGTTTTTTGTGCAATCTATGAGATTTTGTTTGTCCAGATTTTTCCGTAAAGTCTCTAATTTATCTGCTATTTTGCAGATCTCTGAATCCTTAATAGCCGTGTTGTCAGTCTGCATGTCTATGGTCTGAGTTTCAACGGATGATGTATCCTGTGGTGAACTTTTTTTCCATGTATTTTCATCGCTGAATGATTTGCAGAATGAATTTACTACCCCGACGTATTTCATATGTTGGAGCTTGACAACTGTTGGTGAAATTTTGATGTCATGGCTGAGCGGATCCACATAGACAAAAACATTTTCTCCAGTCTGCTTTTCTTTTTCTGGACATTCTCTGGCCCAATGCCCTGTTTTGTTGCACGTAAAACAAATATTTGTTCTCATACCATTCATCCCATAGCGTTTGTCGATCGTTGTTTGGTCCAAAACTCTGTAGCTGGTCATACGGTAAACATCTTTTTCTGTAGAATGTTGGTGGGATAGAAATGATCCCACGTAGACGCCGTTATGTTTAACTTGATATTGTGGTGGTATATTGCTGATCTCATAATCGTGGGTGTATGGGTTAACATACAACGCCATCCTCTTTCTAAGTGGTGATGTATTTTTCGGCTTGAACTCGCTCATTTTCTTTTATCGACTGCTCTGTTTGAGATTGGTCAGAGAAATAATGAGATTTTCACAGTCGACGTCTCTATTTATACACTACTGCAAGGAAAGAGTCTATAAATTGTTAGATTTTTCTTGCTTGCTTCATTTTGTCTTCTCAGCTAGAACTGAAACGATGGCTAAAAGAAAAAGAATAATAGTTTATTCAGACAGTGATAGTGACGACGAGTCATTTCCACCAAAAAAGAAAAAATGTTTACCATTGAAAGAAGAAAGTGACAGTGACGATGAGCCATTTCCACCAAAAAAGAAAAAAACTGTACCATTGATAGAAGAAAGTGACAGTGAAAGCGATGAAAAATCTTTGAAAAAAGAGAAACAGTCCTTTTCAGGACTAACCAACGAGGATGAAAAATCTTTGGATATGAAAAGTCTGTATGACTTAATAGAAAGAGGAAAAAAGAAGTCGAGAAAATTTAGAACAGAATCACATGTATTGTCAGTGAGTTTTAAGAAATTTGAAGAATTATCACCGCAGAGACTACTTGGATTATTTGACAATGTTACCCATGAAATCATTCGAAAGTTAGATGCAAACCCGACAGATATGATTAGAATTACCATCGATCATCCTTCATTGGAGATGGGGATTCATATTCCCTTTTTAGCTACAGAACAGCTGCAAGGTGAAACTATATTGAATGAAATTGAACGAGTTTTACAGTCAAATACAGATTTTGTCTTGAACGACGGATCCATGACATTTGACATTACACATACAATACCTCCATATGGTAGCGGAAAAGTGAAATATAATTCGTCGGAATTGGACTCAAAGGTTTTTGCCAAGAAGAAACAATCGGTTATTCAAATTAACAACCATGACCAATTATGTTTTGCAAGAGCCGTTGTTGTGGGAATTTGTTACATTGAACGTGAAAACAACGAAGTGTGGAATCGGAGATGGAGTAATATTCGTCATTCAGACCACGCTCTTCAAAAGATTGAAGCCGAGAAATTGATGAATGAAGCTGGAGTTTTACCAACACAGTCTGTAGGAATTGATGAATTCAAAAAAATTCAATTGTTTTTGTATGAAAAAGACTATGTCATTAAAGTTCACGACCAGCATTCCAAAACGAGGAAAATATTTGAACATCCAGAAGTGAAAGACAATAGTAAGATCATACATTTATACTTTCATCAAAACCATTATGACTACATCAAGTCTATCAAAGGTTTTTTTAGTTGTACAAATTATTGTGAGTTCTGTGATGTGGGTTATAACGCTCGGGAAAATCATGCTTGCTCAAAAATCTGCAAAGGTTGTTATCGTGCTGGAAAATGTCCATCAGAATCCAAAGAGTATGTCTGTTCCAAGTGTCATAGGCGATTTTTTAGTGTTTTATGCTATGAAAATCACAGAAATGTTCAAGGTAAAGAAAAGAAATCCATTTGTGAATTAGTGAAACTCTGTTCAAAATGTGGTGCACAGTATCTTACCAGAAAGAGAAATCATATCTGCAAGGGAAAGAAAAAGTGTCATCTCTGTAAGAAGATAGTTGACTTTTCTCATCGTTGTTTTATTCAGCCTTACCAAAGTAAGATGAAACACGACAGCGATGATGAGACGAGTTCTTCTCTAGTCAAAAAACCACAGTTCATTTTCTTTGATTTTGAATGCAAACAAGATACAGGGGTGCACATCCCAAATTATTGTATAGCACATAGAGCATGTGATGCTTGTATCGATAAACCACTTGATTTTCATTGTTCTACATGTAGTGAATTTGAAGAGGGTAGGGAAGTTATTTTTCAAGGAGAAGAAACTTTGAGTCAATTTTGCAAGTGGCTCTTTTCAAAACATCACAAAGGAGTCACAGCTATGGCTCATAATTTAAAAGGGTATGACGGACAGTTCATTCTTAACTATATTGTTAAAGTTGGGTTAAAACTTCCAAAATTGATCATGAATGGAAACAATATTATGAAGTTAGAATTGAATGGTGTACGTCTGATCGACTCCTTCAATTTCATGAACTTTGGGCTGGCGAAATTTCCAGCCACATTTGGTCTTCAAGAAATGAAAAAAGGTTACTTTCCTCACTGGGCAAATACAGATGATTTTTGGAGTTATATTGGGCCATACTTGGATATGTCTTATTACAAACCCGACTCAATGTCTGAAGAGGGTAGGTCGAAATTCATAGTCTGGTATAATGACAAAGTTCAAAAGGGTGAGGAATTCAATTTTCAAAAAGAGATGGAATCATACTGTAGGTCAGATGTCGATATCCTAAGACGGGGATGTGCTGAATTCAGAAAGCTGTTTATCGAACAGGGTGGTATTTGTCCATTTTTAGAGGCGATTACCATTGCCGATGCCTGTAACAAAGTCTGGCGAAGCAAATATTTGCCAGAAAATCAAATTGCTATCATTTCAAGTAAAGATTCGTCCAGACGTCGTTTTTCTATGAAAGCGATACGCTGGATTCAAAGTGTAGCTCAGGAAAAAGGTATTCATATTCGCCATGCAAAAAATGGCGGGGAAGTTCAAATCGGAAGATATACTGTAGATGGTTTTCACCGTCAATCAAACACTGTCTATGAGTTCCTTGGGGATTTGTATCATGGTTGTCCTGTATGTTATACAGATCGGAAATATATCAACCCTATCAATGGGAGGCCCATGGGTGAATTGTACGATCATACTTTTAAGCGTATAGGAGATATCATAGAAATGGGGTATAATGTAGTGACCATTTGGGAGCACGAATTCGATGCTAAGATGAAGAATAAAGAGTACAAAAAACTCATTGAAAAGTTATATCCACATTTGGACCCCATCGATCCGAGGGAGGGGTTGTCTGGAGGAAGATGTAATGCCATAAAAATTAGCTACGATGTTGATGAAAAAAGCAAGAAGGAAATCAAGTACATTGATATCTGTTCTCTGTACCCTTATGTTTGTAAACATAAATCCTATCCTGTGGGCCAACCAACAATTTTGACTAGTGAGAATATTGATATGAACAATATTCGTCAGTATGAGGGCTTAATCAAATGCAAAGTTCTACCTCCAATGGATTTGTTTCACCCCGTTCTACCAGTCCACTGTAACAATAAAATGATGTTTCCACTCTGTATGAAATGTGCAGAAGAAAGTTCAAACATTTGTATCCATGGTGAAGAAGAGAGGGCTTTGGTCGGAACTTGGGTTACCTTTGAATTATTCAAAGCTCTCGATTGTGGCTATCGGCTAATGCATGTGTATGAAATCTGGCATTTCAACTCTGTTTCGGATCAATTCTTTAAAGGCTATGTGGATAATTTCTTGAAAATTAAGCAAGAAGCCAGTGGTTACCCAAATTGGTGTCAATCAGACTCGGAAAAGTCCCAATTCGTTTGTGAATATGAGAAGGCAGAAGGGGTTCGTCTTGATCCAAGTTGTATTCAAAAAAACCCTGGGAGAAGATCGTTTGCTAAGATTATGTTGAACTGTCTTTGGGGGAAATTAGCCCAGCGTGAAAAATTGACTCAGACGGAATACATCAGTGATCCGTCTAAATATTTCGAATTAGTCACCAATCCCAATTTCATTGTAAAGCATGTAGAAATCTTTGACGAGGACTGTCCATTCATCTTGGTTAACTATGAATCAAAATTGGAACATATTGATACCCACGCTACAGCCAACGTGATAGTAGGGTCTTACGTAACAGCTTATGCAAGGTTGGAATTGTACGCCGTTCTTGAAAAGTTAAAAGATAGAGTTCTGTATTTCGATACAGATAGTTGCATGTACATTCATGATCCTGAATTGTGGAACCCTCCTATCATTAACAGCAGGTTAGGAAAATGGACCGATGAAGAGCCTGATTGTAGAATTACCCATTTCAGAGGACTTGGGCCTAAAAATTATGCTTACAAAATGAAAACAAAAGATGGAGAAGAGATAAGTAAATGTAAAGTGAAGGGAATTACTTTGGATTACAATACCAAGCAGGTGGTGAATTTCGATACCTATTCAAAATGTGCTTTGGATCGTACGATAGAAATCAAAATTCAGTATGATTGTAAAATTAAAAGACATAGAGATAGAACAGTGACCAGCGAAGCGCAGACAAAAACGTTTCGTTCTGTCTATACCAAAAGAGTTATTGTAAACGATACTGACACTGTGCCCTATGGTTATAAAAGTCTGAGAAAATAAATTTCTATAGCGCATTGTCTTGTGGTAAACAGATCAAGTAAGACGTTTTTAAAAACAGTGAAAAAATGGCATGTGAAATGCTGCCTTTACCCATAGAGCTACGTGAAAAAGTTTATGGAGAATTTGTTCGACAACACACGCTCGATGAAGGAACACAGTTTAACCTTAAATTCAGATGTGTGCAATTTTGGATAGATAAATTGCACAAGGGTGTTGCAAAAGGAGAGGCATCTTGTAAATTGTATAGCATGCATGACTTTATTGCAATGCTGATAACTGAGTCGAACTTCGATACCCCTATCAAAGGGTATTTAACAGCTTGTTTATGGAGAAGTGACTATTTCACTAAGCAGTTGCAAGCCACAAGTCGATGGCGATTCATTATCATAGGAAGGCCAGAAGAAAGTTATCTGAATCTACTGAAAATGAAATCAGTCCTGTTTAACTTTTACTTACGGTATACAAAATCAAGAGATAATGCAGAAGGAGTGGATATCATGGAAGGGTATCTCCTATTTGGTAGAGATGTCACAGAAAAAATCGTACTTTCAACTCTTTCGTCAAAAGCAGTATTCAAAAACGTCTTCGAAATTAGAGGAACGTGTGAATATAGTGGTATGGACAGTGTATATAGTTTGTTTTTGGGCAATGAACAATTGCACAAAACTGTTGTGGAACATGAAGACAAGTGGAAAAATCGAGGTATCTGTGAATTTGCATTGTAAAAAAATGTTTATTGTAAGAATTGTTTTTTCATTGTAAAAAATGTTCAATACAAAATGTTTTTTCATTGTAAAAAATGTTCATTGTTCACTTCTGTTCAATAAAAATGCTTTTATTTTCATTGATATTGTCATTTTATCAATAGCCTTTAACGAGAAAAGTAAAAAAATATGGATGTACAATCCATATTGTTTCAACACCCTTGTAATATTTTCATCACAGGACCGAGTGGATGCGGAAAAACAGAGTTCGTTCATAAATTAATTGACTATCGAGAAGACTTGTTCAACATCGTTCCTGAAAGAGTTGTTTGGTGTTACAAAGAATGGCAGCATGCTTACAATCTTATGCAAGAAAAGTTCAATTCACAGTTCAAATTGATAAAATTCGTGGAGGGAATTCCTGACGATGAAAACGAAATTGTCAGTGATGTATCTATTCCACATTTAATTGTTTTTGATGATATGTTGGGTGAAAAAGATGAGGAAAAAATTAAACTTTGGTTTACAAGAAAAGGACATCATCGTAATGCAAGTGTGATTTACATCACGCAAAATATGTTTCAGCAATCGAAATCGAGTCGAACCATTAGTCTTAATTCCAGATATATGATTTTATTTCGAAATGAACGAGATAAGAATCAGATTAAAACACTAGCTCACCAAATGCAAGCCCCACATTTGTTACCTGCTTATGAAGATGCTACATCGATGGATCATGGTTATTTAGTCATAGATTTTCATTCACAAACAAAAAAAGAATTAAGACTACGAGCAGATATATTTCATCGTTGGCGTACACAAGGAGATGAAAGAGGTCCCATTATTTATTCTCCTGCTTAAAAAACTTTATGCAAAATTCTTGCTTAAAAGGGAATCACATTTTGAACATAAATCATTTTTATGATTCACGCCTGTGAGTAAACATGGCATTACCAGCCACATCGAGTTCAGTTTTAGCTGCTTTGCGAAATTTAAGCCAACAAACCGATAGACATGAAAGAGAAGCTGTGTTAAAAGCAGGATTAAAAGAAATTTTAAAATGGTTTACGTTGGCTGCACAAAACATCATTGAAAATAAAATCAAATTACCAAAACAAACCACAACGTACATGACAAAACATAGAACAGATATTGAACGGTTAGCAGATCCATCCATAGACGAGGAAAGTAAACGTAAAATCATTTTAAAACCTGGAGGGGGAGGATTTCTAGGGGGTGTTATTATCAGAAGCTTACTGAGATGGGATGGAGTAAAAACCATCAGAAAATTTGGAGTTGAAAGACAAACTCGAAAACGTGTTCCACGAAAACGTGCACCGCAAAAGAAAAAATCTCCAAAAAAGAAAAAATCTCCAAGAAAGCGTGCTCCGCAAAAGAAAAAGTCTCCAAAGAAAAAATCTCCAAAGAAAAAATCTCAAAAGAAAAAATCTCCAATTACGATTGATGAAAGATTTGTCACTAGCCGAAAACGAACCCCTGTAGCAAGTACCATTTCAGAACATCAACAATATCCAAAATCTAGAGAGGAAATACTTGGTGAAAGAATGAGGAAATACCAAAGAAAGTATTCAAGATTTATATTACCAGGCAAAAAAATAGCGTTTCAAAGAATTCCATCCGTCGCTTGGTCTCCAAATACATTGGCTAAACATAAAAAAGGATTAAGAAAATATAGACGGATGATAGAAGATATGCTACGATATAACCTTGGCACAGGAAGATATAAACTTGACGAAAAAAAGCAGATGCTTGACCTTGGGAAAGGAAGAACCGTTCCCGTGGATTCATCCATGGCTAGCGCTGATACATTGGTTGACGCTCTCTATTCACAGTTTTCTTAAAAACAGTTTTCTTTTGAAAAGACAGTATGTTAAAAAAAGTTTTCTTTTGAAAAACGGTATGTTAAAAACAGTATGTTAAAAACATTAGGTATAAATGATAGCTGCATGGACATTGTATTATCATTTAATCCGATATCGAGTTAAAGTCAACATGAAAAGAAAAACGCCTCTAATAAAAAAACATGGTTCAATGGTTATGGCCATGATGCAGGCTACACCGAAAATACGTAAAAAACTTGTAAAAGATTCATCACCAGAAGTGATAAGATGTATATCGGAATGTTGTCATAACGTTTTAAAAGGCAATGTACATTTATCATCAGCTCAGAAGAAGAAATTGTATTCAAGCCGACAACATATCAGACGTTTAGCTTCGAAATCGGCTTCTGTAAAAAATAAAAAACAAATATTAAATCAAAAAGGTGGATTTCTTTCATTACTTGCACCTGTATTATTACCATTGTTAGGAAAAGCCGTTATCGGAGGAATAGGAGGGGTACTTAAATCCTTATAGATAAAAAAATCTTATAGATAAAAAAATCTTGAAGATAAAATCTTGAAGATAGAAATCATGTCTGTTAAAAAAATGGTTATCGTGCCTTATCAGGTTTTAGAAAATATGAATCGTTGGAAAGACGAGCAATATCATAAGCCTCGTTTACCACCCAATCCGCAAGTTGTGGATGCAGCACATCTTCGACAGGATATGGGTCATATTTTACAAAGCACTGATTTGTCAGAAACAGAAAAGGCTCAAAGGTATGGTGAAACTTTGTTTAAGTTACAAAATTCGGTTCAAAAAGCAAGACCAACTTTGTTCAACTCACTTCCAACGATAAAAAATGATGACAGTATACAGAAATCAGCATCTGTTACCTTGCATGATCAAATTTTGCAAAGCGTACCAAAAACCATGAAAAGAAAAGCTGAGTTACTTTTGAGTATGATAAAAGATAACAATAATTTAACTTGGGACGAACAAGGAGTCGTGTCATACAAAGGTGTGCGCATTCATGGTTCCAATATCATTGATCTTATCAATGATACAATTCGTCAGAGAAAAGGTACTGAACCTAGAGGATGGAAAACTTTTTCAAAGGCATTACACGAAAGTAATATACCGCGAGAAGTTATTGGTAACTCAAATAGATGGAGGTGGATGCAAAAAGCTCAAGATAAATCACTGAGTAAATCAGTGAGTGAAGATGAAGAATCCTACGGTGAATCCGATCACTTATTTCACACGCCAAAAAGCGTACAAAAAAGTGCAAGGAAATCGCTTACAAGAAGTGTTAAAAAATCTGCAAAAAGAATAAAAGAATCATCTCCATACATGAAACCTGAAGAAAGAGAAAGACTGAGGCGATTCTATACTAAAGAGTTGTTAACTCCGCCAAAATCTATAAAAAAGACCCCTAGCCGTAAAACGCTTCAGTCATGGGAATCCTGGTAAAGCCTAAACTTGGTTACAAACTTGGTTACAAACTTGATTACGTGTTAAGAAAATTGTTTTATGATCCCAAAAGTACTGTCGCATTTACTGGAATAAAGCAATTGTATCACGCTGCAAAATCTGTTTTGAAAGGTATAAGATACAAAGATGTTCAAGAGTGGTTACGGGGTGAATCCACCTATACCTTACATAAACCAATTCGCCGTCGTTTCAAAAGACGAAAAACTATTGTAAGTGGTATAGACTATCAATGGCAGGCTGATTTGGCTAACATGCAACATTTAGCAAGACAAAATGATAACAAGAAATATTTACTTTGCATAATTGACGTGTTTTCAAGATTTTCATGGGTTATCCCTATTCCAAATAAGATGGGAAAAACTTTGATTCGAGCATTTCAATCTATTGTTCAGAAATCAAATCGGAAACCTTTATCACTTCAAACAGATAAAGGTTCGGAATTCAAAAACAGACAGTTTCAGCAATACTTGAAAAAGAATCAGATTCATTTCTTTACCACCGAAAATCCAGAGACGAAAGCAAGTATTGTTGAAAGATTTCAACGAACTTTAAAAACGAGAATGTGGAAATACTTTACGTACAAGAAAACAAGACGTTACATTGACGTATTGAATTCTTTAGTTAAGAATTACAATCATACTTTTCACAGAAGTATCAAAACATCTCCTGCAATGGTAACAAAATCAAATGAGGCAGAGATTTCGAAAAATCTGTATCCACGTTTATCGACAATTGCAATGACAAAAAAACCAAAATTCAAAATTGGAGATCGTGTTCGTATCAATAAAACGAAACGTACATTTGATAAAGGTTATTTACCAAATTGGACTCAAGAAATATTTGAAATCACTCATGTTAACAAGACATTTTCACCTATCACCTATAAAATAAAAGATTTAGAGGGTGAACAAATTTTGGGGACTTATTATGAATACGAACTTCAATTGATAAAAGATGATGAAATTTATGAAATTGATTCAGTTCTTGATAGACGTACAAGACGTGAGGGCAAAAAAATAATCAAAGAAATAAAAGTCAATTGGAAAGGTTATCCAAAAAAATTTCAAAGTTGGATACCAGAATCGCATTTGGTATCTTGATCGGAAAAAATAAAAAGACAATACAATTATGATAAATTCGCAGTCAAACATTGAGACTGGGACAGAAAGTGTCGATAGTGTTAGTACTAAAAATTACAACTGCTGTGGAAATCGTGTTCCAAAGAATCAGTTTACGTATATTTCACAGATATTAGTCATTTACGCAATTATTGCAACCTCGATAGTACATTTAAGTATTCAAAGTCAAGATCGTGAATTGTGGTTGGTACTGTTAAGCAGTTCACTCGGGTATATTCTCCCATCTCCAGGACTAAAATTCACAAAGTCTGGCCAAAAAACAACTAGTGGGGCTGATTCCATTGACAGTAAAAAATACTAAATCAAAAAATGAATTCGTTTTATCTTACTCTACCTAGCGATAGTTCCATAAACCTTTATCCAAACAACACACAGTGCTGTTTTAAAGTTCATTTACCAAAAACAATTCATATTGACAGGGAAAATTGGGAAGTTGCATTAGTTCATCTTATTACCCCCTCTCAGTTTTTAAACATAACTGAAGAAGAAGCAAAGTTCGAAATTATAACTGCAGATACTAATCTATACAATGCAGCAGCAGCGGCAGATAGAAAAAGAGATAATATGAAGATAATTCCAATAAAACGAAACGAAAGAGATGAAGCAGTAAAATGGTCAATTGCATTTTATTTTTCACCGGGTAGTTACACTTCAGCAAAACATGTTATAGAGGTAATGGACGATTTGATTCAAAATAACCTAAGTGAAATCCTTCAGAAGCATTCAATCGGGGTATCTATTAGCTATTCAACCTCAAGCAAACGACCGAAATTGGCATTCACAAATATAACAAGAACCGGATTCAAATTTCATTCACAGCTGTTTTTAAAACTGGGAGGATCACCAGAATTCAAAAATGAGATAATTTTTTCGAGTAGAAATATTTTAGAGGTATTTAAATACAGTCCTAACATTGATGCTGGGTACAATCATCTGTTTGTTTATTCAGATGTTGCTGAACACACTATAGTGGGTGATACATTGGCTCCCATACTTCGTGTTCTTCCGTTCAAACCAAGCATATCAGATGAAAATAATTATGAAGCCCAACATATCAACCATGAAATTACATTACCGCATTATGTCCCCGTTTCGAAATCTGATTTCGATACTATTCACATTCAAATAACAGGGGATTCTGGTATACCGTTTCATTTTATTATTGGTAAGACAATCGTCAAGTTACATTTCAGACAGAAAAAATAAAAATATTTGACAAATAAATATTTAAATAAATATTTGACCAAAAAAATGCTACCAGTTTATCGCGGCGAAAAACATCAGTATGGGTACGGCCTAGGTTCCCTATTTAGATCAGCAATTAAAACAGTGACTCCATTGCTTAAACCCTTGGTCAAATCTGGGTTGAATGCTGTAAAAAAAGAAGGAATCAGACAAGGATTAGGGGCGGTAGGAGATATCCTTTTACGTGGTGAAAACCCTAAAAAAGTTGTAATTTCAAGGGGAAAACAAGCCATTCATGATCTAGCACAACAGTTAATACCGGGGATAAATAAAAGAAAATCACAAAAGGCACGTCATTCATCCTTTCGATCTCGCAAGGGCAAGATCATTAATAAAAGACAAAGAAATCATTACAGTAGACCAAGGACTCTCGATATATTTGATTGAAAATTGAATATATATTATATATATTATATAAAAATGATGCAAAACGGATCTTGTGAATGCAGTAAATCAGAACTCAATGTTCTTTCTGTACCACCTACAATGACAACGATGCAAGAAAGTCAATGGGTTGAACATTTTCCAATAGCATCTTTGACAAGCAATTCGCCGATAGAATTCATCATACCACCTCAAACCGAACATTGGACAGATTTGTCACAATCGTATTTGTATATCAAATTCAAAATCGTTAAAGCTGACGGTACTAATTTAGAAGTCGGTTCAAATGTGGCACCTGTAAACAATTTCCTGCATAGTATGTTTAGCAGCGTCGATTTGTATCTAAATAATAAACTAATCAGCAGTAATTCAGATACCTATCCGTACAGAGCATATATCGAAAATCTTTTGTCCTATAATGCTGACAGCAAAACTACGCATTTGAAAGCTGGTGCACTTTGGATTGAAGACACCAGTGGTCAATTTGAAACACTCAACCATGATGCGGGAAATACCGGGCTAGTAAACAGAATCGGTGTAATCGGACTAAGCAGAACTGCAGAGCTTTTCGGACGATTGCATCTTGATCTATTTCAGCAAGAAAAATATTTACCTAATGGAGTTGAAATCAGACTTAGATTAAACAGAGCCTCACCAAACTTTTGCCTTACAGGAGGTACTGCTGCACCAGATGCAAAAATTGTAATGGAAACAGTCAGTCTTCATGTACGAAATATTGAATTGTTGCCTGTTGTTGCAAATGATCTAAATCATGTCATAGCTCAGCAAAACATGAAAATTCCTATCCGTAGGGTAGAAGTAAAGACGTTTACTATCGGTAATGGACTTCAGTCTAAAATTGAAGATCATTTGTTTCAAGGACAGCTTCCAAAACGTGTTTTCATTGCAATGGTAACAAATGCTGCTTATAATGGGGCTTATGCTAACAATCCATTTTTCTTTCAACACTTTAATCTGTCAAAAATAGATGTATCATGCAATGGACACAGTATTCATAACAGACCCTTTGAGCCTGACTTTGAAAATGGGTTGTATTTGAAATCATATTTGTCTATGTATCAGGCTGTCTCAGCCTTAGGACTCAATAAATCATTTGATATTGCTAAAGAAGACTATGTCGGTGGATACTGTTTGTGGGGCTACGATTTGACAGCTGATCAAGGCAGTGAAGAAGGACAACTTCATCCTATAAAAACTGGAAGTCTTCGCATTGAGCTTCAATTCGCACAAGCCTTGGCAACAGTGATCAACGTTATTGTCTTTGCTGAATTTGACAATCAGATCGAAATCAACAGCTTGAGAGAAATCATCACAGATTATTAATCTTGAAAAAATCAACAGAAACTCTCTGATCGAAAAAAGATAGCTTTCACAAAAACAGTCCTTATCAGGACTAATCAACTATTGAAAGATAGATCGAAAACAGTCCTTATCAGGGCTAATTAACTTTTGAACGACATATCAGAAAAAACAGTCCTTTTTAGGACTAAAGAACTAATAAACAATGTCGGGAGTCAGATTTGCTATTTCACTGAGAAAAGAAGCAGAAAAAGTGAAATATTCCTCCTCAGAGTGTCTTTCTACTCGGAAAAATGACATTCACAACAGCTTTGAAAAACATATGATTAAAGAACTACAAAATCTAATAGTCAGTGAAGTTCGCAACGAGTGTTACGGATGTCAAGTGAATCATCCCAGCCAAATACAGCATGAACTATGTTTATTCAAGGATAGACAAGAACATACAGATATGTTCATAGAACAAGCCATGAAGGAATTAAATCCATACAGAATCATGAAAAAATGGTATCCTGAGCTCGTAGAAATGAAACTCAATGAAACTGACTATGCGGAAGCCTACAGCTTTTGGCGAAATATAAAACAAAACATTCTATCTGATATCACAGAGTCGTTCTTAAAATATTGGTGTGACAAAGTAAAACAAGCCTGGAAAAGTGAATAGAAAAAATGTATACTTCTGAAATTCAATACATATTGGATCATGGAACATGGATAAAAAATCTACAGGCAAAAGTCTGTGCAAAAGATCAGTTACCTCGACAAAAACCCAATCATGTGAAAGCCTACATTGTGAACACAGAGAAATCAACCGGTTCAGGAGAACACTGGGTGGCCGTGATATTTGATAATGATGGTAATGTACTATACTTTGATCCCTACGGCCTACCACCACTTGAGCCAGAAATTATTAACTTTTTAGACAATCATTCTTATTCGTGGAGATACAATCGACAAACCCTTCAGAGTCTACAGGGTAAAGTTTGCGGAATTTACTGTATCTTCGCATTGGATGCTGTTGCCAGAGGATATAATATACAGAAATATCTTCAACAGAAATTTCTCTCAACGGAACACCATCGCAACGATCGAAATGTATCATCGTGGTTTAATCAACACTATGGAAATCTATACAAGAAAATTTCAGAGACTTCTCCGCACAAACAGTGAAAAAAACATTTTCAAAAATGAATTTTTATTGTTAACAGTTCATTGATATTATGTTCATTTTTGTCTTTTTAAGTTTTATTGTAAATATGTTCATTGTTTCAGTTCATTGTTCCAGTTCATTATTTCAGTTCTGTTCAATAAAAAAGTTCAAAAAAAGCAGTCGAGTTTTTTTCATTCTGTTTTTCCCAAAAAGACTCCAATCTGCTTACATTTTTCCCCATGCTACGAGTCATAACTTTTTTTACTATATTAGCATGAAAACGTAGTTTGGGAAAAAATGTATATGCTTTCCGCCAGGTCCGCGCTCTTATTTTTCAATCCTCCTGCTATCGTATAAAGAAAGGCTGATATTTCCCAATACATTCATCATTCGACTCTCAGCTCTCGAGCAGTTCGGAAGTTAAAAATCAATATGGAGCAGAACAATATGGAGGAGATCAACCATCAACTGTGTGAGGCTCTCAAAGACTATCTAGATGCCGGTCAGCAGATATTGCTGCTAAACACTCAACCCGTACAACTACACCGTATATCACAACCGTTCAAAGATCTCGGTGAAAGAATAGTTCAACTATTCTTAAAGACAACACCTGATATTATTTTAGTTGATGTCAAATTTGGGAGAAAGATAACTTTCAATAACGGAGTAATGACGATCACAAAAAGAGTTGGAGTATGCCCCATCTGTCAGGCGAATTTCGGTTGCTGTCATTAGAAGTTGAAAAAAAATCACAACCACTAAAAAACAAAACAGCCCTTTTCAGGGCTAACCATCTACCAAGAAAAGAACTTTTTCGAATTTGTCAAATCAAATTGTCAAAAACAAAAAAGTCATAGTCAGAAAAAACACAAGATAGTCAAACTCTATTTTCTATCCCGAACAAGAAATTGTAACAAAGCTATGCATTGGTCAACGTTAATTCAGAGTTAAAAACATGAGACAAGTAGGTCAATCCATGCTGTGAACTATATAAGCGCGATGTTTTTTCTCACAAAACATAAATACTTCAGCATGGTTCAGATTCTTCTCTGTCCTCACTGTGCGAGCAGATGCCAGATAGAGTGTGGAAAATGCTTTACACTCCTGGACTATCTTGGGCAGAAGCATAATTGTCCAGATCCAGACGAAGGATTTTTTGATGATGATGAGGGATCTACAGTTTGCTGTGAATTCTGCGGATGCGAAATCAGCCCAGTAATTCAGCCAGAAGAACTGTAGGTCTTGACACTTCATTAAATCTTCCTAAAAAGCCCTTTTCAGGGCTAACCATTTACCATGAAAAGATCTTTCTTTCAAAATTGTCAACTAAAACTCAAAACACTAAAGAAAAAATGTAACAAAATATGCATTGGCCAACATTTACCAAATGTAAACACTAAGAAACTCCCATTTACTACTCAACTATCGTAGAGATAAGCCGATATTCACAATGTTTGGATTGACAATTATCCTTGCATTCCTATATTGGTTAGAAGAAAGAGAACGTATCAGATGTATCAAATATGAAGTGGACCGTCTGATACAGATCCCATATTCAGCGGAAAATATGGATAGAGAAAAGAGAGGCTAAAAAGTGTATTTTACACAAAAAAACAGCCCTTTTCAGGGCTACCCATGTACCAAGAAAAGAATTTTTTCAATTTGTCAAACAAACAAAGCCATAGTCAGAAAAACACAAGATAATCAAACTCTAGTTTTTCTATCCCGAACAAGAAATTGTAACAAAGCTATGCATTGGTCAACGTTAATTCGGAGTCAAAAAAACATGAAACGCTGAAGCGGGAAAATATAGGAGAAAATGACGTCATGAGACAGCTCAATCCTCATGAAAAGCTATAAAAGCCGACTCTATTTTATCATTTTCATTTCACGATGGAAGATCTCAGAAAGAGCGTGAAAAATCTGATGAGAGTGACAGAGACCCTCCATCTGAAGCTAGAAAAGATGGACAGCCAGCTGGCGGAGATAGCTAGAGAGGAGAAGAAGAAGGAGTTTGTCATCCCGACAACAGAATGTTGGGATGATGATAACGAGTCACCATTCTCGTTAAAGTCAAACTTGGACGAAAGGCAGATAAAAAGACTCAAAAGACGAGCGGCGAGCAGCTGTCCGGCGTGTGGGAAAGTTGGAGGCTGTGCATAAAAAACACAGTCTCCAAACAAAAAACAGCCCTTTTCAGGGCTAACCATCTACCATGAAAGATCTATCTTTTCAAATTGTCACCCGAAAATTTTCCAAATAACTGGAATCTGGCCCGGAGTACCTACCCGGGGAAGCACTCTGGGGACTCAGTATAAGCAGACCGGGCCAGGAGGGGGGGAAGCAAAAATGCCAGAAAATGCCAGAAAGTGCCATTTTTTACCCAAATCGACCAAAAATTTTCCAAATTGACCGGAATCTGGCCCGGAGTACTTACCCGGGGAAGCAGACCGGGCCAGAAATTTCCCTCAGGGTAACTAGACTGGGCCAGCTGGCCCAGTCTAGTTACCTTTACTACTTGAACCCACGAGTGAAAAGGTAGGGATAGTGTAGGTAACTGCTTGTTAGAAGGAATTGCTACTTTTTCAAACTATTTCTACATAATTCACATGAGGACTATGTATGTAGTCTTAGTCAGGAGGCAAACTAATTTAATGTCCCTTTTAATAAGTCATAATATTTTTATCAACTTGTTAACAAAAAGTCCGTCCGAGGATTGTATTCCACGTTCAAAAAGACGCGAACAACAGCATCTACATGTACATCCGATAAACCTGGTAGTAAAAGATAAGATGTCACACTTAAATCATCAGTATCATTATTGCCGTCAAAGTTTAATATTGGGATGCCGAATATTAAAAGCGATCCGGTTCCACGCAGCCAAATCCGTTTAATCCGGTTCAGCCTATTCCAATCCGATAATTCGACCCGATCGGATTCGATCCAGTGACTTTATCCACTGCTCATAGCCATTTACTTGTCACAATAGGAAAAACGTGAAAAAATCTGTTTGTTGGTCTTTAATTGGGTATTTAAAAAAGCAACTAAAGAACATATTAGTTATATAATTTGGCATTTGAATACTTTCTTTAGTTCACTTTTAGATTAACTTTCCAACTTTTTTCACTTTCCTGTTGGTTGGACTAATTCGTAGCTAGACGAGACCTACAGCATTCGCGAAAACCACGAGGATGACAAATGTTGCGTTGAGATATCTAAAGATGAGCCTGCTTTGAATTCGTCAATGACTTAATTTACATATAAGCAAGCATCTTAGTACCTTATCGATGACATCTTGATTAGTCAATGACCTTGTAATTCAGGAGTGGTAGATACTTTGTAGTTCATGTCAACATTGTCATATTTGATAGAATTACAATTTTTAAAGGAAAGAACTATTTCCAGTTGGGCAGTATTTTGCTGCTCTGGGTTTTTTTGTTTGCAGTTGGATCTAGATATAAATTTCTAAAATGACAGTCGTTTTTCACCCTGCTAATCTTTCTTGATAAAAGCCTTTTCTGTATTCAGTATACATGTATTTCCGTTTAGCTCAATGACTTAACACCCTAGTTTAATAGTTGGTCAAACCAACCGGGAGAAAATCACGCCGAAAACAATTAAGAACTCTGTTTGTCGGGGAGTCAGAGACGAGTGAATCCTATCGTATACCCATCACTATACAACCCTATACAATACAACCGACATTTTACTCCTTTTCTCACAATGTTTTCTTCTCTTTCAAAGACAGATCTCATCATGGCTAAGTACACATGTTTTTAATTAGAATTTGAAAAATTCAGATTTTTCTTATATTTAACTTGAACGTTTATACGAGCTGACCAGAAAAGTAGATAATCGATAGGAATGAATTGACAATTCTAGAATATGTACTACAAAGCCATGAGCCGAATGATCTGGGACTATATTTTTGAAAAAAAAAATGAACAGAACAGTACTTTTATTTCACCCAAGTATTTACAATATACAATAAGGGCAATTTACAAAAGTGAAAAGTTTTAGAAATATAATGCAGTACTTCCGATAAATTTAATTTTTGTATAAGATCTCAAGAAGAGAGGAGGTTGTATCGAGAGACAAAGCCTGAACAGTTAATTTACGCGCACCTGATGTTCACGTGACGTCGCGTAAAACAAACAGATCGTGCAAACCGCATGAAACTTCCGAGAAGTTTTTCATTGTATGATCGGTTTATAAAATGAAAACAAGCGGGACTAGCACCATTGTCCACTCTAGGTTGTAAATAATGGGGCCAGCACGGCCTGTTTTATCGTCTGCTTTGGATAGACTAAAAATTTATTTTGGTATTTTTATATAGCTTTCTGTCAATCAAAGAAAATGGCGGATTCCAAAGGAAATTTAAACTAATCGTTAATCGTATGAATATCGGTTGATAACGCACAGCGGGATGTTAAGAAAAAAAAAACAGACGTGAGAATATTGCTTGCATACGTCGATACAAATCGTAATCTAATTATTTCGTGTGTGTTTCCCTGCTGTGGGTCCCTGTGTCATTTAAAGTCCCAATAAAGTCCAAAATTTGAATTTTTTTATGCTTGAAAAAAGGCATGAATCTGTTAGATTTACTCTTATTTTGTCGCCAAGGGGATAGGGGCGTTCATAGCAGCATCGGTTCATGTCACAGAACCATACAAAAAATCCTATTTTTTTTTATCAATTCTCCCAAGTGACGTTGCCACGCACTATTCGGAATCATTCTGGTGTCCTATTTGTAGACACCATGTGACCGATGACGTATTACACAAACGATGTGCTTTCTCTCCTTGGAAAACGTTGCGAAACTTCGGTAAGTCTTTAATTTTCGTTAAATTACCTGCGCTCATCGTATCTAATTTATTTGTATGCATTTGATTGGTAAATCGGAGTTGTGTTATATTTATTTCGATCATGATATGCCTATTTCTTCTTGTCAAGAGTCGTCCAAACATCGAATGACATCTCGGCCTATAACACTTTCGGCCTATTACAATTTCGACTAGTAAGAAATTCGGCGCATACAAAATCGAATGTCTACACAAGGTATAAAGGTTTGTAATATGAGCCATGGGGAATAAGTTAAACAAAATGCGGACGTTTTATAACGAAGATCAGACTTTATATTATGTGCGATCTGATCTTGATCTTCTAGGTAATGAAAAAGTTAAGAATTTTGTGGGTTTTTTTTTTTCGGGTCTGTAATTACTAGCGAATTTTGACCTGAGTTTAGCATCAGGTGGTGGACGTTTTATATCAAAGGTCAGACTTCTTACTAGGTGCAATCTGATCTCGATCTATGCTGTCAACAAAGGATATTTCTCAACTTTCAAGAGTTTAGTAAAACACATTGCTTATTGATATTTTTACTGCTAGTTTTTGAAGACAGAGTTGATGTTACTTCATCAATCAAGTTATTGCATGCAGATGAACCATACTTTTAAAAATTATAGATACATATTCCAAAGCTGATAAATACATGTACTTCAAGTTGTTGGAGTGCAAGACAATTGAAGACAAAAGTAGAAGTTTACTAGTAGACTACTCAAGTAATATTTATCTACCACATTGTGATTAAGAAAAATAATTTTTTATGTCATTTTTTACTGATCTCTTTTCTTTCCAACCTAAAAACAGTGTATTTTTTTAGGGTGTGATACAGAGAGACCAAGATGTTTGTTAACCGCCAAATAGATATCCCAGTCTGGTGTTATATCTCTGCTGTATGACCATTTTTTTTTTCACAGATTTTAGCACAGTCCATGTCAACAGGTATTTGAATGATATTTAGATCTACATCTATTACACATTAATGTTAGAACTTTGAAGTCTATTATATTTCAAGCTTAGAAAGGATCAGCATCTGAAGGGATAATTGATCAAATACAACTTTTTTACACCCTTGCCATAAATTTTTGAAAGGAGCAATTGTTTGCTACAAGCAACTGCTCCTTTCTCACATTCCTCCATTTAGTTGATTTTGTGTGTGTGTGTGTGTGAACATTCCCCAGTTGTCGGTTGTTTAACACCATTTTCAACATTATTTCAGTTTTATCACGGCAGCCAGTGCACCTGTCCATGCTTATCAAGAGTTTCTGTTTCTAGTACTTTGCATAATTTCCCACTGGCTGCTTTTCCACGTAATCATTGTCAATACAATGATTAGCATTGAGAGAGGAATGTATCCTGTTGCAATGACTATCATCAGTCCTGGGAAAGAAATTGGCTGAGCTAGGGATTTGAAGCAGCAATCCCCCAATCTCAAGCCCTGTATGCGACTAGCTGCACCACTAGGGCTTTGCAGTAGTATTTCGTAAAAGTAATGTACTCTTGAGAGAGAAAAAGGCATGCCTTGGGGCTAAAACAAATTAAAGTCCAACTTTTAGTAAGCAAGCACAAAAGGTACACTCAAAAGCTGCTTTGTATTAAGCCAGCACCAAAGAGACTCAAATTGTGGGGTTTTTTTTACCTTGAAAAAGAAGGCTTTTGAAACATAATGAAAAAAGGTGAAAACCAACATTTTCTATTTCCAAAAGTGATTTTAGCTTTTTAAATAAGTTCGGTCATTTGAGCCACGTTCAATTTGTTGTCTACAAATGCTTTCAATTTGGACAAGTTAGAAATTTTATCAGCTTGAAAAGAATTAGTATAAAGGTGGCCACAAGGGCAGGGTTTACTGTATAAAGAAATGAGCATATCTTGTAAAATAGTTCTAGAGATACAATCTGAGACTAGTAGATTAAAAATACATGTGTTTTTCAATCTAAATTTACTTGATTGATTGAATGGTGTTTAATGCGGCATTCAACATTATATCAGTCATTTCATTGCCTCAGTTTGCTTATTCATGTATACCCTGGGTTTTAATATATGGCTCTGTAGTGTCATGCCCAAGAACACTCTTATGAAAAACCCATTGCTTCCAGTGAGGCTCAAAGCTCGGACCTCCAGGTTATGAGTGCTACACTTTACCACTGAGCCAGGGAGACCTTAAATAAATTTGTATTTCAGACTCAAAATGCGAATGCAGTCTCAATGGCAGTGTAAGATACAAGGACATAGTTGTTAAATGGCCTCTTTAGGATTTCATTTAACTCTGCCAAACAACAAAGTTTTGGACTAGTCCAAATTCAAAGTATTTGCAGCCAAAAATTTAATTGTGGCTCAAATGATGGAATTTGTATTTAATAGGGAAGAAAACATAGTGTGGAATCAAGAAAATGCTGGTTACCTGCATTTTCTCCTTTTCTCATAATGTTTTCAAAACACCTGGAGATGCATTAAGCCCCCTTTTGCCAGAGTGTGGCCCATACATACTTTGCATTATTTAACTCTTTACCAAACGACAAAATTTTAGATTGAACCAAATTGAAAGCATTAATTTTGCAGACGACAAATTAAGTGTTGCTAAATTGATGATTTCTCTTTTTGATAGGGTAGTAAACATTGTGGGAAAAGGAGAAAATGCTGGTTACCAGCATTTTCTCCTTTTCCACAATGTTTTCAAAAGCCTTTTCTTTCAGGGTTGTTAAAAATCGGGATTGTGTGGTAAAGAGTTAAAAAGAAATTTATATTCTTGTCATTTCAGTGTCTCATTTTGAACAGAGTGACGTGACATTTGAACAGTGTGGACAGGGAAAAAATCACTCTCAGTTTATAGACAGATATGGACAATATTAGTGCATCTACTAACTTAACAGTATACCAGTAACATCGGAATGGACTTCTGCATTGATTGGTGATCGTAATATTAGAAATTTTGGATCAAAATTGTGGATTTTGGAGGTTTCTTTTGGAGCTCAGTCAAGGACTTGAGAACAGGGGGTCAGTGGTTTGATTCCTGGCTTTTCCAATTTCTTAGAATTGATGATATTCATTGTGACATGTGGGAAAACAGCCAGTGGCTTGGAAAGATTATTGTGTGAGGTACTTTAAAAAGGGTTTTTGTCGGTTTAACCCTTTACTAAACAATCTTGAGTTTTCACGACCCTAGAGATGAAGACTTTCGAAAACATTGTTGAAATTCTCTGGTTACCAGCACTTTTTTTCATTTTCCCATATTTTCTACCCTTCCAAAAACAAATTTCAATACTTGGGTCCCATTTATCATCTGCAAATACTTTCAAGTCTAAAATTTTGTTGTTTGTCAAGAGTTAAAAACTATGTGCAGAAATGGGTTAACCGTTTACCAGATGACAGATTTTGGACAAGTCCAAATTGGAAGTGTTTTTTGACAACTACTGTAATTCAGTGTGGCGTAAAGGATTAGATTTGTCTTTGAAATGGTAGAAATCATTGAGGGAATAGAAGAAAATGCTGGTTACTAACATTTTCTCCTTCACCCACGAAGTTTCTAAAGCTATCTCCCTGGGGGTCATTAAAAGACGAGATTGTTTGCTAAAGGACCATTGTATACTTGATTTAAAAGCTTGAAAATATGTAGATAGTGAAAACAATTGCAGTTTGCTCAAATGTACTTTTTATTGGTCTCGAACTTTGTAAGATATGGTTTTGTTTTAAAATTCATAAACATAAATTAAAACTGTAACCCTTTACCAAATGACAAAATTTTATGCTAGTCCATATTGAAAGCATTTGCAGTTGACAAAATAATTGTGACTCAAAAGTTAAGATTCTATTTGGGAAGGGAAGAAAACACTGTGGGAAAAGGAGAAAATGCTGGTTACCAGCATTTTCTCCTTTTCCTACAATGTTTTCAAAGGGCTTCTCTCTCAGGGCTGTTAAAAGCCGTGAGTGTGTGGTAAAGGCTTAAACTGGAAATAGAGTTTAGTATCTTTCAATAATTTTCCTTTTAGTAATAAAAAACGATGGTCACAAAAATATCACACTCAACTCTTTACCACACAATCCCTGGTTTTAATGACCCCTGAAGAAGAGGGCTTTTGAAAACATTGTGGGAAAAGGAGAAAATGCTGGTAACCAGCATTTTCTCCTTTTCCCACAATGTTTTCTATCCTTCCCAAAACAAATTTCAATTTTTCAATCATATTTATTTTGTCGTCTGCAAGTGCCTTCAATTTGGACCAGTCTAAAATTTTGTCGTTTGGTAAAGAGTTAATCATATTGGTAATCTCAATTCAATATTCTTCATGACTGTTGTAAAAACTTAATACTGGCTATCTGTATCTTGGGTAAAAATACTGTTCACGTAAAACTTTCCATCATAGAGCACCTAAGGTAGGAAGAGAAACAGAAACAAGTAAATGTATTTGACTGATATATGTCACAATGCAATAAATCTATTTTCAACAGCATTTCAACTGTATAGCAGTAGCTGTACACTTACTCATGTTCACTGGGTCAATAACTGATATCCCTTTACCACACAGTCCCGACTTTTAACGACCCTGAGAAAGAAGCCTTTTGAAAACATTGTGGGAAAAGGAGGAAATGGTGGTAACCAGCATTTTCTCCTTTTCCCACAGTGTTTTCTACCCTTCCCAAAACAAATTTCAATTTTTCAGTCACATTTATTTTGTTGTCTGCAACTGCTTTCAATTTTGACCAGTCTGTTTTGTTGTTTGGTAAAGAGATATTACTGGCACTAAAGCTGGGGGAGGTTACTTTTTGTAGGAAACTACCTATCAAGCTCCAGCTACAGTTGAATTATGAACACATGTTTTACAAATCATATCAACCAAAAGGCCATGGTGGGCTTGCAAGCATCTTCACATCCTTGTTTATTAACCCTTAACCACACAATTCCGGGTTTAAACGAACCTATGGAAGATGCCTTCTGAAAACATTCCGGGAAAAGGAGAAAATGCTCGTTACCAGCATTTTCTCCTTTTCCCACTGTCTTTTCTACCCTACCAGAAACAAATTTAAATTTTGAGTCACATTTATTTTGTTGTCTGTAAATGCTTTTAATTTGGACCAATCTAAAATAGTGCTGTGTGGTAAAGAGTTAAGTGTCATTGCAACTGGATTTGATCCTGTCAAACTCCTGAACATGATTTGGGTTTGCTCATGGGGGAAACAGCCAGTGAATTTTAGAGAATTTGCTGAGAATTACTAGTATATGAAATAGAGGTAAAAGGCACATTATTAAATTTAAACCTTTTTCAAACAATCCAAGTTTTAACAACTCTTAGTAAGACAGCCTCTCCAAATATTGTGGGATAAAGAGAAAATTTTGGTACAATATAGCCTGTAGAAAAAGCAGAAAATATTGGTAGCCTGCATTTTTTTCTTTTTTCCCCCACACTGTTTTCTACCCTTCCAGAGAGACATTTATTGTGTTGAGTTATATGTACTTTTTCATCTGCAAATAGTTTCAATTTAGACGAGACTAAAATGTTCTTCTCTTGTAAAGATTGGGTGTTTATTTGTTGGAGCATTTTGCACCACTTTAAACATTATTTCAGATTTTTATTCATGTCAGTGTGACAACTCATTACTGTCTTTTCTGTATTTCACCAGCACAAAGCTGGGGCTCTGCAATGTCTTGCCTAAGGACATTCCTTAACCCTTAAAGCCCTGGATTGATTGATTCTATGGTGTTTAATGCCATTTTCAACATTATTTCAGTTATATCGTGGCAGCCAGTGCACCTATCCATGCTTTCCTAGCGTTTCTTTTAGCAGTGCTTCGCACAGTATTCTTTCCAAGCCACTGGCTGCTTTTCCCACATAGCCATTGTCAAAACAATGGTCAGCATTGAGAGAGGAAAGAAATTGGCCGAGCCAGGGTTTGAACCAGCGACCTCCTGTTCTCAAGTCCCTTACGCTACAGACTGAGCTACAGGGTGCAGCTTAAAGCCCTGGAACCAACTTAAGTTGTTTTTGCAGACAAAAGTTGTTTTTGCAGACAGTGTAGATAAAGATCAGACTGCACATAATATGTAGTCTGATTTTAGATCTATACTGTCTGCTACCATGAAACAAGTTTTGTCAAAATAAAGCAAGACGACTACCATTTTCTTACTTTCCAACCCTTTACCAGTTGGTAAAATTTTAGTTCAATTGTTCAAACTGGAAACAATTGCAGATGAAAAATTGGACGTATTAGCTCAAATGAAAAGATTTGCTTCAAGAAGAATAGTATTATGGAGGAAAAAATACCGGTAACCAGCAATTCTGCTATTTCCATAATGTTTCAAAAGTATTTTTCTTTGTTAAAGTGATTAAATAGTGTGTTACATAATAACTTGGATGTTTTGGTTAACCCTTTACCTGACAATCCCAACTTTTAAAGACCCTGGGAAAGAAGCCTTTTCAAAACATTGTGGGAAAAGGAGAAAATGCTGGTAACCAGCATTTTCTCCCTTTCCCACAATGTTTTCTACCTTTCCCAAAACAAATTTCTGCAAATGCTTTCATTTTGGAAATGTCCAAAATATTGTTGTTTGGTAAAGAGTTAAGGGTTGAGGGAAAGCAGTAGCTTCTAACATTGCTCTGTATGTATGAATATATTTTTTTATTTTTTGTCCACAAATTCTTCTTGTAAGACTGTTGTGATGTACATGTATTTAAAATAATAAAATAATATTACATTATATTGCCTTGATTGTTGCATAAAACATATCTGTCTTTGTAAGAGCTGTGATCTGAACCAGCCAGTTTTATATCATAGTACTGAAGGCCAAGTATTCACATGCTACATATTCTTCAGCAACACCACAGAATATGTCTTTGGAAATCTGATTATTCTGCTGTATATCTGAAAAATAAAAAAAAGACGTATTCTCTTTTTTAATTTATCTAAATCTGAAACTAAAAAAAACAAAGACAGCAGTATAGTAATAGGTGTAGGTTTACTCCAACTTCATTCCATTTGAGAACAGAATTGATTGCAGCATTTGTCCAGCATGTGGTTGAACTTAAATAATGTTGAAAACTGTACATGTATGAAGTCATAACTTTACAAATACAGCTTTTAACAAACCTGTTTCGAAACAGCATTGGTAATTACTTATCATTTGTAGGGAAGAAAACATGTGTTCCATCTTCCACAATGTTACTTTTCCATATGGATCAAAATTGACTGCTGCTGCATTTCCAACCTTTCACTAATTTTCTTCACATGTTCTTTACTCTAGTATGGCATATGTCTCAAAGCCCAAATAGTAGCAAAAAATACACAAAAAGTAGGTCAGCAGTTGCTATGCTGCTCTATCTTTTGTTAACTTTTTACTTGATTTCAATTTTTTTTTTTTTTGCCATTGACTTACACTTGGATCGACTGTACAACAACAGATTATCATCTTCCCAACAATTTCGTACTTTCAAAAGGTATGACTAAAATCAGAATGCATTTTAACACCCACTTTGTTTACTTTTGGTGGGCCTTTAAACAGTAGCACATACAATCATGGGTATGGGCTATACATCAAACAAATGAATGTAGTTTTTAGCCTTTCAATTTCTGACAATCATTCTGTTTACATGTACGATACATGTAAATTCTAGAACAGTGTAATGCAGTATCTTTTACTCAATAATCAGCACTTTTGCAAATGAAGCCCAGTTTGATTGACCGAGTGATACATACATGTAGCTTTCAACATTATGTCAGTCATACCATTTTGATAGATCGTTAATTCATATGTTTCCTGAGTTTTAACAATATCTGAAGTAACTTGCCCATGGACATCCCAACAAAACCCAGTGAGAATTGAATCTGAGTCATGGATTACTTATATTATGCATTTACCACTGAGACATGAAATAATCCTTGAGCCCTTTACATCTGTTCAGTTGAATAAAACTTGTGGCATTACTAGTATCACAAGGGTCAGCTCAAGTAATAGAGGAGAACTGTGAAGCCCTAAGTGACAAAACAAAATTCAGTCGCATAAGCACAGTAGTAGCTTAATCAGCGGTCTACCGGTATTTTGTCCAACAGCATATTTTCAAGAATTCTGCTCCATTTTCATCCTGGCCTATAATAAGGGTTTCATTCAAGATCTAGCAAAATGAGACAGCAAAAACTTCTTGCAGTATACCAGTAATCTTGAATCTACACTGCTTCTTTAAAGGTATAGCCCATGTGGTGGGTTGAGGTGAATCCCTGAAACTGCAATACATTGTTTTGAATTTTCATTACTTTACCAGTCATGTAAATTTTGTGAATTTAGCTATTGAAAATAAAATTTGTTTTATCTGATTGAGACACATGTACCTGAAAAGTGGTCGCCAAATTCTGAATCTACTGGAATGGAATCACAATCATGACAGAGTTAGAAACCAAGGCTCATCTGCATCTGCATAGTCAGTATAATTCAGTATGTGTATCATCATATAGGAGGATCCATTCACATTGGCCAGAGATGTGTAAAGTAATTATCTCCATACTCTGGAATATCATTTACATATCATTTAACATTCTGTGCTAGAAATTTAATGGTGTTTTACTCCGCTTTCAACAGTATTTCAGTCATATCATGGCAGCATCACACAAATTCATGTATTTCCTGGGATTCACCAGTACTAGGCTAGGGCTCTGAAGTGTCTTGCCCAAAGACACTCCCATGAAAAAACCAGCAGATCGAACCCCAGACCTAATAATCTGCAAATTCATCTTTTACTCTTTACCAAACGACAAAAATTTAGACGTCAAAATTGAAAGCATTTGCAGACGACAATTTAATGTGGGCCAAACGATAGAATATGTCTTTGATAGGGGAGAAAATATTGTGGGAAAAGGTGAAAATGCTGGTTACCAACATTTTCTCCTTTTCCTACAGTGTTTTCAAAAGGCTTATTTCTCAGGGTCGTAAAATCTCGAGATTGTGTAGTAAAGGGTTAACATACAATCCAGTGCTGTAATGACCCAGAGGCATAAACCTTTTCAGAACATTGTAGGAAAAGGAGAAAATGCTGCTGGTGACTAGTATTTACCTTTAATTCAACAATTGTTTCTCCTGTTTCAAATACAGATCATGTAGATCCAATACAAGCTATGTCGTCTGCAAATGGCTTCAATCTAGACAAGTCCAAAATTTTGTCATCTGCTAAAAAAAAAAAACACCAAGATTCCATTGATATGTGCACTGACCAGATTAGGGAAAGATAATTGGGTTCTACGTTCAAATTTGTGTCACCCAAGAAATTCAGCCAATTTTTTTAAAAAAATGGTGCAGATTTAATTCAACACATTGAGTTTCAATTGCATTTCTAAAGTGTTATACACCCCCCCCCCCCCCCCCCCCCCCCTCCAAATACTTAGCCTTGTCCAACACTAAGGCATTTGCGGAAAAACAAATATTTCTCAAATAATGAAATTTGTCTGTGATACAAGAAAAATATTGTGGAAATAGGAGAAAATGTCGGCTACCAACTTTTTCTCATATTTCTACCATGTTTTCAAAAGCATTTTTTCAACATCGTAAAAACTAGGGATTGCTAGGTAAATGGCCAATCTCCGAATAAATATGCGTCGCGTATATCCGAGGTTCAGATTACATTCATGCAAATTTAATCATTATCTGCATTCTCTGCGAAGAAAATGGGTCAATCGGGTGCTGCGCAAAAATGAAAGATCACTTTCATCTCACAGGTGCCCGGCGAGCGACAGTATAATTCATGTATTACACACTAAGTAATAGCAAATTAGTGTGTAATATATGAATCATACTGTCGCTCGCCGTTCACCTGTGTTTCATCTTACTAGCCGATATTCATTAATCAGAAAGTACTTACGTATCCTGATCCAACAGTAAATGCGGAAATCAATACAGATATAGCGATAAATCTGTTTTTAACACAATAAATATAAGATGAACGTAAGGCGACTTACTGATTCGAGAATGCGAACTGAAATCCGCATCAGTTTTCAGACAGTTCGCTCATTCTGTATGTTTACACGAGCTTCTTGTTCAAAACAAAAGAAACAAATCCTAAAATACACGCCCGTTTGTTCTTTCTGTGTCGCTCTTCGGCAAATTCGGTAAACGAACTTGGTTTTCTGTCGAATATGATTCTCACGACCGTCACACCGTCCTCCATTTTGTTTTTCGTTTACCTTAGCTCCAAGGTATCACGTGGTGTAACTACGTCATCGTTATTGATGTAAACAAAAGTTAGAGATACCTGGTAGTATTTCTTGTAGTTTTGAAAGTAATTCTTTTGCCAGCGAATGGAACTTTGACCAATCGCACATTTGGAGAGTGTCATCGTTATATTAATTTACATAGTTTTAAATGGTATGATTAAAATTTAACTTCATTTTTTACCCCGCATTGTTTACATTTGGACTTTATTGGGACTTTAAGGATTAGGTTGACCGATCAATCAGATCAATTGACCTTTCTGCCGATTTTGATTGACAGGTCATATCAGCCAATCAAAACGCAGTATAGCACGTCATATAAACAAAAGGGTCAGACAACATTACATTCTTTACTCTAAACAGACAATTTTTCTTTTTTTTTTTTTTCGTTTAAACCAAAAGAGGATTGGATTATAGAATAATTATTTCAAAATGGATTAAAGTTGCAGATAAGAATCATGTGGTAAGATAATTGTTACATAATATACGCTGAACTGAAAACTAAATTGATCCATTCCAAAAACCTATATCCACGTAAATGTCGTCGGTAGATTTAACCTGGATTCCGAAAACCCAGCCTCTCTAACAAACAACAGAAAAGCAGTTTTTTTTTAATCTTTCGGAAAAGAAAGAACGATTATGCCTAAGTTTATTGCTAAACTACCTATTGAAATCTAACTCAACGAATATCTTTCAAACTCCAAGCATTACTCGTAGACAGTCATAATCGTTGTACGAAACGAGCAACAGGAAGAAGTAGATTTTATCGACAGTCACACGTCATCCTGTTTCATAAATAAGTTGACTTTGCGAACGTCATCCTATGATTCTTTAGGGAGCATTCATATTTTATTCCTGTTTCGTTAAGACGATAACATGTGACTGTTAGTTACACTTTGGCTTGGTTCGACCGATTGTTTGTTTTCCTCACGATCATCGCATAATTGATAAATGCATGTCCATTCAAAATCAGTATAATCCTTATAATCACCTCAAGTGACAATAAATACCCCCAGTTTAAAAATTTTTACAACATACATCTGTTAAAATTACGACAAACTACTTTCTTAATTGATTACTTACAATAAAACCTATTGATTTTTAGCTCTACTGGCTGAAAGCCAGCAGAGCTTATGTCATGGCGGGGTTTCCGTCGTCCGTCCGTCCGTCTGTCTGTCCGTCTGTCCGTCCGTCCGTCTGTCCGTCCGTTAGTCTTTTTCTTGTTTACGCGATAAAGTCTGCATTTGTTGCCGGATTTTCATGAAACTTGCACAGTTTGTTTATCTCATCAATAGCTTCAACCCTATTGAATTTGAAAAAAATCCAACAAACAGTATGGGAAAAGTAGCCATTTCAAGTTGAAAATGTCCAGTTCTTGTTTACGCGATAAAGTCTGCAAATAACTTCAGATTTTCGTGAAACTTGCACAGTTTGTTTATTTCATCAATAGCTTCAACCCTATCGACTTTGAAAAAAATCCAACAAATAGTATGGGAAAAGTAGCCATTTAAAGTTGAAAATTTAAATTTTCTGTTCTTGTTTACGCAATAAAGTCTGTATTTCTGGTCAGATTTTCATGAAAATCACAGTTTGTTTATCTCATCAGTAGCTTCAACCCTATTGATTTTGAAAAAAAAATCGAAGAAACAATGTGGGAAAAGTAGCCATTTCATGTTGAAAATTTCCAATTCTTGTTTACATGATAAAGTCTGCATTCCCTGCCAGTAGAGCATATTCAGGCCCTTCAGGGCCTTCTAGTTATTCAAACAGCTGTTTGAGGTGTTAAGTAAAGCTTTACCTGACAACATTTGATTCGTCTAATTTAAAAAAAAAAGAAAAAAATGCTGTCGACAAATTAAACGTTGCTCCAATAGTGAGATTAGTCCTAAAAGGCTAAAAAAAAAACATCTAGGGAAAAAAAGAGAAAAGTTTTCAAAAGTCTCCTCCTTCAAGGTCGTTAAAGCACAGGATTGTGAAATAAAGGGTTAAATTGTAATTCCTTCTCTTATATAGTTTACTGTCAAACTGACAGTGTCATATACTGACAAAATGTCTTAAAAACTTATGCCCCTTTTCCCTGTTACTAATTATAGATGTTGCCGACAGCAATCTACTCACAATTGCGAGACAGAAGACGGAACTATGAACACATTTGCGCTATTTTTACCTTTCGATTTCTTATAGATATGACATTGTTCAAAGTATTTTTTCTTGTTACGTTGCTGATTTACTTCGAATTGATAAGAAAGTTGGGGCAAAAACTTTGGGTGCTTCAATAAGAGTGAAACATAAGCTAGAATAAAATTGAAATAAACGCCCTTTCTCTATGTAGTCGGCGCCATTTTTGACCTGGGCTTGGCTTGCCAAGCCAAAGGCCATAGGAATCGTATACCAAAATTTCAACCCCATACAAGCATTTACGGAAAAACCCGAGTAAAAGAGAAAAGTACCACCTGCAATCCACTTCACTTCGCTGAAAGAATCCACCCCTTAAATTTTTAAGAAAATATTTCGATTTGAACATCTCAGTAAGGTTTAATTTCACAACAAACTTTGATAGATGTGCGATTTTAATCGTACGAAAGTGATGACTGAGAATTTTGGGCCCTGGTGAGGTTATTCATAACTGCAAATTCGTGCGCTTAACAGTGAAAGAAACAACTGGCAAACCTCGGGTGATCGTTGATCAAATGTTTTGATGTAGGTACGCAATCGACCGAGTTGTGACGAGTGCTGTTATCGAACATTAATCGAGACCGTTCGTTTGTCCTTTTTCTAGACACCATGTGAATGACAAATAGTGATAGCGTATTTTACGCAGACGATGTGCTCTTTCTCTGAAAAGGTGTCTCAATAAGATTTTCATTTTCGTAAAATTACTTTGCACCTCGTGTGTGAAGTTATAACTATGTATTTGATTGGTATATATGCCTTATTTCTTCCTATCAGAGTTGTCCATGCATGACATTACGGCCCATAACCATTTCGACCCATAGCAAACTCGGCGCATACAATATCAAATATGTATTAAAGTTTGTAACATGAGCCATTGAAAACCAGTTAATCTTTAAAAAAAACGATTAGATTATAGACTTGTCTAAATTGAAAACATTGCGGACGGCAAGTTAGATTTAGCTGAAATGCTGGTTATTGGCTGTGAAAGTTCAGAAAACCTTGTAGGAAAAAAAAGAGCATTTTCTTCTTTTTGCAAAAGGTTTTCATGAGGCTATATCCTTACAGTCCTTAAAACTCGGGATTGTGTGGTAAAGAGTTCAGTAAATGGTGGTCGTTATATATCGAAGATCAGACTTGACATTCAGTGTAATCTGATCTTGATCTCCATGGGTATTTAGGCTGACCTGGGTCGAAACTTTTTACTTTGGGTAAATTTTCTGCATGTCAAAGGACCAGTTTACCTCATGATTCAGTCGATTGTTCGACAAACTGGATTATATGAATCCATAAATATATGACGGCCCGTTTGGAATAATGGATCTCGGAGATGCATTAAACCCCCTTTTGCCAGAGCATGGCTCATTTGTGGCTTACATATTCACAACCAGGAGCTTTTCCAATTTATCAATCCTAGATGACTTTACTCGGATGAGGGCTGTAGGTCCAGCGGCCCTCTTGTTTATGAAAATCGGCTTTCCATCTTGGTTGATCATGGCAACTCAGAGATTCCATAGACTTTCAATGGGAATATTGAAACGTGGCATTTACAGCAGATATTTTGACAAAACTTTTATAGAAATGTTCCTTGAGCAGTCTTGTATCATCCATATGATTTTTTTCAACTGGTAGCTGATCTGTTTACGAAGAAAACGTCATGCTATTGTCAAAGCCTATGCGTCATTGCCGTCGTGCAAAAACTTTGACATTTTATAATATCTCTGTTATTCTTGAAGAGTATTGCAGAAGACCAAGTATGTTGAAAATGATTGAACTGGTCAGATCGAATTCAAAAAAGGATATCGTTGATTTGTGTAGGTATTTAAAACAAGCATTTGAACTACGTAAGGGTACATTTATTACCTAATTATCATTATTATTATGATTTTTATTATATCTTGTCGGGTTATTTTTGCAGGAGTTACTGTTCCTTTTATAGCTGAATAGTTTAACCAGTTATTTACATGTTACTTTAGCTAGAAGTCTAAAATTGATTAATACTGGTGTGCTCTGCCGCAAAAAAACTACAAATGGTTCTGCAATATCTAGAATATCCATACGTCATGCATATGCTATCAGCATACCGAATACGATTTACTCTATAAGTAGAGTGAGTCGAGATCAGATTGCACAAACATGCGGTCGGATCTCTGATACACGCTGCTTAATATGTTGTAAAATTTTATGAGAAGATATGTACACAGGGCTACCAACAGTTTTTCACTATATTTGGCTGATCCTCCAACAAAGTTTTCTTTTTTTCCCTCTCTCAAATTTTTCCATATCTTTAACTTAATTTCTTTATCATTCAAACTTTAAAAAAAAAAAAAAAAAAAAAAGAACGTCTTATTTGGCAACAATAAGCTATTTCCTTATATATTTACTTTTTTTTCAGCTACATCACGTTGACAATACAATGTTTATCTTCATGTTTGTAATGACTATAAAACTGCCAAGTTTTTGTCAATAAAATAATTCGTTCGTTCGTTCGTTCGTTATTCTTGAAGATATTTACTTCAAACTTGGACATGTTCTTTACTGTCAAAAGGGGTACCCATATAACAGAGACAGGTAAACCATCAAGATATTTTTGACACAGTTACGCCCTTTTTTATTACTTTGAATTTCAGAACCTTTGACATTTTATCATATCTATCATTAATGAATATACTTACTTCAAACTTGGACTTTTTGTTAACTATTAAAAGGGGAACTTAATATATCATTACAACAGAGGCAGGTAACAATCAAAATATTTTTGGCAAAGTTATGCCCCTTTTCGACTAAGACATTTTAGCTCTGCTGTTTTTAGAGGCATGGTATTTTCATAGACCTAGTGTCATCATCTGCGTCGTTTGTGTCGTCGTCATGCAAGATCTTTGACATTTTACAATATCTTTGTTATTACTGAAAATGTTACTTAAAACTTGGACAAGTTGTTAAATATCAAAAGGGAAATATAAACAATAAGGGTAAATAACTATCAAGTTATGCGCCTTTTTCAACCAGATGCGGACGTTTTTATTTCTTGCCATAGAAACCAAAATGCAAAATTAAAAGAAATACCTAAAAAATGGTCTTGAGACACCAAATCATGCTCTGTGATATTAGCCTTTAAAGACTTCGTGTTTTTCCTTGTCATTGGTCAAAAGACATGGTTACTATTTCAACTTAAAAATTGCCATAGACTTAGTATGGTAAAATGAAAGAAAAGTATGATTCATTGCTTAGCCATTGTAGATTTTTTGCACTTTCCAGAAAGGTTCCCTGGACTTGTCCTCTATCAGCAATTTTTTGCACGTTGCTCATTTTGGTTTGTTACTATGATTTGTTGCCAAAGCAACGTAAAGGAAGAAAATAGGAAACAGAAAATCCTTTGAAAATTATCTCCTTTCAACCTATATAGACCTTGAGGCCAAGGCTATACAAAAATACTCATTATATTGGCCTTTACAAATTTATGTTTTTGCATTCTCTTCTCTTGTCAACTCCACAGACTGTCAGTGTGAGACATGTAGATATTTTCTAATTAGTCTGCACAAATGTGATAGCAGTTTTTAAGCCTGTACAAATGTGATAGCAACTTTGAGCTTCTAGGCGTCATCTTCCTACCTCTTCACCCGTTCTGATGCCCAGGCCTTCAGCGCCTTCTGCGCTTTGATTCTGGTTTGTCTGTTGGGCATAGCGACCAGAATACCGCGTTACTAAGGTGAGCGTGCCAAATTGCGTTTGCAGAAAGGTCAATTACGCATGTGTTTGCCAGGGTTATGCATGTAAAAACAAATGGATATGAATGGGATTCTTTTCGTTTGTATATTGAGTTGTAAAAGGTTTGTTTACATTTATAACTGTTTGCAAGTGTGTGCGAAGGTCAGGCTACGCTTTCAAGAGCATAGGCTGGCCATCGTCCACACTGCTCAACATTATGGAGAGAAAAAAATACCGGCTTGACACAGGAACTACAGCGATCATTACAGTTACACTACCATGTTTATATCCCGCCTGGTCAAGGAGGCTATTGAAATCTCAATGGCAAAAGAAGCAAATGCTGGCCACCAGCATATTATCCCCTTCCCAGCATGAAATTAATCCTTCACTGTGCGAGTTTCATCTGTTTGACAACAATATTGTGGGATTGGGAGTGCTTTCAATTGACCTCTCTGCCGATTTTGATTGACAGGTCTTATCAGCCAATCAAAACGCAGTATAGCAAACACACGGGTCAGACAAAGTGATAGACTTTACTACTGACAATGCTGTTGTTTTCTTTTTATTAAAACCATAGTTCTAAGACTGGATTATACTATAATTATTTCAAAATGGATTAAAGCTACACGTAAGAATCATGTGTTAAGGCAATTGTTAAATTGTATTCCTTGAAAGGAAAACTAAATTTATCCATTCCAAAAACGTAGACCTATGTAAATTGTCGCTGGAAGATTTAACCATAATCCAAAAAACCAGCCACTCTACCAAACGATAGAAAAGCAGGTTTTTTTTTTCCCAGGTCTTTCAGGAAAGAAAGAACGGTTATGCCAAACTGTTTTGTTAAACTACCTGTATTGAAATCTAACTGCACGTACATCTTTCAAATGCCAAACCATTTCTCATATACAGTCGTAATCGTTACATACGAAACGAGCGTCAGGAAGAAGGATATTTTATTGACAGCCACTCGTCACCCTGTTTCAAAAATAAGTCGACATTGCGAGCGTCATCATATGGTTCTTGTTGTAATACTTTGGACAGCATTCATATTTTATTCTTGTTTCATAAACCCGACTGCATGTGACTGTTAATGTCACTTTTGCCTGGTTGGAACGATTGTTTGTTTTTCCTACGATTGTCGCATGGCTGATAAATGCAAGTCCATTCCAAATAATGTAATCCTGACAATCACACAAGTGACCAAATATACCCCCATTTAAAAGGTCTTTTACAACATATATCTGTTAAAAATACGACAAATCGCCTTATTTGTTACTTACAATAAACTTCTTGATTTTCACTCAAACCAGGGATCTTATATACATGTGTATATAAGATCCCTGCTCAAATAGGTGTTCGAGGTGTTAATTACGTCTTTACCAGACAACAAAAGATTAGATCGTCTGTTTTAAAAACATTTGCTGTCGACAAGTTAAACGTTGCTCCAATGATGAGATTTGTCTTTGAAAGGTAGAAAACATCAAAGGAAAAAGAAAGTTTTCAAAAGTTTCCCTCCTCGAGGTCGTTAACGCACGGGTTTGTGTGGTAAAGGGTTAAATTGTAAATCCTTTTCTCATATTGTTTACTGTCAAACGGACATGTTATACTGACGAAATGTCTTAAAAACCTATGCCCCTATTATAAGTTGTGGATAAAAATGCCGACAACAATCTACTCACAATGTATTTTTAGTTCAAATGCTGTGACTGAACATGGAATACGAACATATTTGCGCTTTTTTCATTTTTCGATTTCTCATAAATATGACATTATTCAAAGTATTTTTTCTTGTTACTTTGCCGATTTAGTCCGAACTGCAAAGAACAGAACAGAACTTTATTTCAAAATGACTTAAACTATGTTCATCGTCATTACAAAGCTTATACAAAAATATAAGAATAGCATGTACATACATGTCACAATAACAGACACTGAATAAATAAGTATATATTGTATTTGCGGAAATCACGCTTGGGTGCAACAGTTTTTCACAGTTTTCGACCTGCATGGATCAAGACCAACACACAACTTCTTGTATATTCATCTTGGTCTATGCAAACCGATGATGTTTATGAGTATTGATTTCTATCTATATATTGTGATACCAATCTATTTCTTTATTTCTAAAGCTTTTTTTAGACCTGTCTTCGAAAAATCATAGTATAGGCGATTAATCGAGGTTCTTTTTGCAATTTAGATGAGTCTGTAAAATCATGAACGCTGATATATATATATAAATATAATGTATAGCTATATTAGCTTTGCACAAATAACATCATTTACATGTTATAAGCAACAGTGTCAACAATGATTTATCATATGTATAGATGGCATGCCGTTTTACCCATGTCTACCTTTTAACCTAACATAAATCTGCAGTGAGGGCTGATTTCAGGCTGCACACTGATCAAACAGGCTGGCAATGGGTCACATCTTTGTACAAATTTAATGGTGATTGGTACATTTTTTTTTTTTTTTTTTACCAAGCCACGAAATTATAGACTTGACTTGACTAAAGGCATTTACAAAAAACCAGATACATATGACCCGAATGATTGAGTTTTTTGCGGACAGGTATGCCTATATGGAAAACATTGTTGGAAATTGTGAGAACCCTGGTTATCAGAATTTCCCCCCCCCCCCACAATGTTTTCTGAGGCTTTCGTCTTCAGGATCATTAAAATTTGGGATTGTGTGGTGAATTATAAATTGAATATTTTTACTGTAGCATGTGAAATAGTTTGGGCATGTTTGTACAGTAGAGGATAATACCTTCCTTCCCGCACATCGCCTAAAATCGCGTATTTCGCTATTTTTGTGCCAGAACGCACATCCATCCGATGGTACATCCGTTTTGTGTCAGAACGCACAACCATTTTTGTGGTCCCCACCCCTTCTCGCGATTAAAAAAAATAAAGAAAATAAAAAAATAAAAAAATATTATCTACATCCGTTTTTGTGTCAGAACGTACAACCATTTTGCGGTTCCCATCCTTTCTCGCGATAAAAAAAATAAAAAAATATTACCCTCGAGAATTCCCGACCCCGCGCGCGTCTCTCGAAAAATTTATATTCTCGTCGTCGAGAAAAAAATTGATTTAAGAAAAAAAATTCTTTTCGTATAAAAGCGTAAAAAAAATGAGCGTATTAAATAATTTAAATAATAGCTTTATTTTTAATTTAATTAGAACGCTAGAAGCCAAAATGTATTTCGGCCTACGAAAATATCGTTCTCCGAATTTAATAGCATTTCCTCCGTTCGAATGTAAAAATTATTATTTAGCATTGCGTCGAATAAAACCGGCTGTTTACTACGAACGTAGTAAAGTAGCCCATCAGCCCTCATTCGAGGGAATAACGTTAATTTTAAATACTCCCGACGAAATGACTACGGAAATTATAAACGAAGAAGAGGGTTACGATGATATTGCGCATAAATATTTATCACCGAGTTACGTAGAAAACGGAAAACTATATTGAAGTATTAGACTCCGCGGTATCGTATTTTCTCCCGAGGATTTTCCGCATTCGTGGCAAGTTGGCAACTTTGATATTTTTTGTACATGGGATGATCCTCCTATAGAACACGAACAAGAAGATGATATGTGGTTTTATCGCGAACATGTTATTCTTCCTGTTGAAAGGGAAAACCTAACAAGAAACGGGGTAAAAGTATTTCTTAATAGAGATTGCGTCGTATGTTTATAGCAAAAACCCAATATTTTATTTTGTGATTGCGGGCACGTCCCCGTATGCGACAAATGCGAATTGCTCGGTAATTTTAACAAATGTCCTATGTGTAATGCGGCGTGTAGTATCAAAAGAAATCTATCCCTCATCGAAATAGATTAACGAACAAATATATATTTTTCTTTTAAAATATATATTTTTAATCGCGTAAAAAAATTAATTCACGTTTTTTATTTTTTATTAAACTTTCGTTTTCTCGTTTTATTTTATTTATCATTTGATAATCATAATATCTTTTTTTAGTATTAATTACGTATTCTTTTAATTTTTCGGTTCTATGATTAATATCATTTTCATTGATACGCGTCCGTAAAGACGCGTATTCCATTTTAAGCGCTTTAATACGTTTATTATTTTCTAAGATTTTATCGTTATAAAACGATTCTGTTTCGCGATAATCCATTTTTTTAAAAGTAAAAAATTATTTGATTTTCTTAAAATCAGTATTTATCAAAATTTTTCGTATAAAAAAGATGAGTTCATTACATTGGAGATTTATTTTGCATTTAACTAAAGTACTGGAAGGTAAAATTTATTTTGGTAAAGTAAAATATCGTTCTCCAAATGTAATATCATTACCTCCATGCATAAATGATGACTATTTCTCGGCAGTTCGAAGATTAAAACCGGTTATTTACTATCAGTATAGTAAGATAGATTATATTTACAAAAATGTATTAACCGACATGACGATAATAATTAGAGACAAAAATAGTTCTATCAGGGAAGATTTAAATAATCTACGGTTTTTTAATAATTTAGCTGACATTTACGAATGGGATAAAGAAGAAACGTTTTTCGTAAATCTTGTTATGGACGGCATTCATTTTAATCCGGCAGATTTTTCTCATTCGTGGGAAGATGGTAACTTTACGCAATATCATCATTGGCTCGATTATCTTATAGAAGAATCGGACGATGACTCCTTATCGTTGGAACCGATCGATGATGAGCCCCTTGTAGAAATCGTGACAACGGTATCAGATCCTTTCAAAATTGAGGTAGGTGAAGTACGAAATGCCGAAGAAATTACGACAACCTCAACCGAAATACTTTACTCCGGCGAAGATTTTAAAGAAAAAGAATGCGTAATTTGTTTCGAAAAAGAACCGAATGTACTATTCTTTAATTGCGGGCATATAGTCGTGTGCTCGAACTGTTTTAACGACGGTCGGAATAAAAATGCGGTTATGCATAGGTGCTCTTCTTGCAGACTAAAATGCGGCATGGCGAGGATATTTTAATAAATTTATAACTTCTTTAAAAAAGTTATAAATTTTCATCCAATTTGTAATGTCCTAAAGCTAATGTATTTATACTACCTTTTAATATAACTCTTTTGTCATCGTCGTGACTTAACGCTATTTTGTTTATCTTTTCCGTGTACATTTCGTGCCCGCGACTTCTTAGTACGTGCATTTTTCTATGCTGATCTTTTTTCGCGAATAAACAATCTTTATAATCCGCGAAATGTAATTCGTTTTAGACGACCGACTTTTTAATCCCTTTACATCTTTTATCCTCCTTATTATCCGAGGTTTTATAAGCGTACATTTTCGCTTTTAATCCCGCAAATTCCGTCATAATTTTACTGCCCAATTTGTCTTTTAACTTTCCTATTACTTTCTTGTTCCCGCTATAATAGCACGGATGATCGGTCGGATAGTTACTCGTATCAAATATTTTAGGTATGTCTCGACGAATATCTTCGTAAAGGTCGTACGTTTCTATTTTGAGTATAAAACTATCGGTATCCGTATAACATAATTTAACTTTGTCGTTATACCTTTTCTTAAAATAATTATAATAAAGGCCGTACATACGCGTTTTACTAATATCTAAAATGCTCATGCCCGAGTAAACGGGCTTGTCATATTTTACTACGGTTCTTTTCATGTGTAAAGCTACTAAATTTTCGTTAAATATAGTCGTATGATCGTAGTTTGGTTTCGCTACCTGCTTTTTATAATAAAAATGAGATTGATCGACAGAAAGTAATTGTATATCTACTCTGTTCCTTACGTTTTCCATCGTCTTACCAAAAACGGAATTATTCATCAACTTAAAAAAATCTTTTTCGAAGTCATTTTTGGCTTTAGTTCTTAAAACGTTGTTAAGATCGATGTAAGATTTTAACCAATTACTTTCTTTAAATTTAAATCCGTGGGTAACGTTTTTTAATTTAAGACTCAAGTCAATATACGTTTTTAAAGCCCGATAATGCAGAACATATTTTTCTTTATCGTATAAATTGGGAATTAATTTTTTTACCTTTTCTACTTTTAAATGCTCGGGAGCTAAAGGAAAGTCATTGTGAAAATCGTGCAATGTTTTAGGGTATTCCAATTCTACCTCTAAGATACAACCTTCTCCTTTTTTACCGCAATATTTTTCCCAATTTTTTAATTCGTTTTCCGTCATCCATTTGAAATTGTGCGTGGGCAAAGGTTCACTCATTGCTCCGGAGTAAAGACTATTTACATCTAAGTATATTAAATACTTCGAAGGTTCGCTCGTTACATATTGATCTCCCATATATTTATTATTCGCTTTCGAATATCTCTTTGTGCACATACTAACTCCGCCTCTTAGTCCATTTTCTACCATTAAAAGCATGTCCGGGTCTGATAAAAGTTCCAGCTTTACCTCGGTTATTTTTAACGCGGCGTCCCAAGCTAAACCGGGAGCGGTGTAATACCAACTAGGGTCTAAGTCGTAGTTCTCGCGACAAACGTTTTTAAAGTTTTCGTAAACATCGGCCAAAAGTAATACATCCGTTTTGTTGTATAATTTTAAGTAATCTTCTAAAGTACTCGCGTTAAAAGTTTCCCAAACATTTCTCACGTGAGCGTAGTCCTCATTGGTAATATGTTCCCCGTTTAAACCGGAGTAAAATTTTTCCTTAGGCGGTAACTGAGTTTCTCTAAGCTTTTTAAAAGAGTTTAAGTATTCGTATGGAAAAACTCCTTTTTTCCTAACTAGTGGCAATTCTTCTTTCGTAAAAAATTGTGATAAAATTTTTATTTGGTCTTCATTTAAATTGTTCGAAAGATTATCTAAACTCGTACTCATAAATTTAAAGGTGTCAATAAATCTAAGTTTATACCATATCGTTTTTTTCTTATTTTTTTCTTCTTTTACCTCGTCAAAGACAATATCCTTACTAAAGCTAATGTATTTTTCCTCGTTATTCGGGATGCAATTAATTTTCCCGTAATGTTTACCTAGACTTTTAATAAAAAGGTGAGCGTCATAACCGCTAAGATTATGAAAATACACGGGCATAAAGTCCGGCGTTTTAGCTTCTAATTTACACAAATTATGCACGGCGCCCCTATATTTAACCGTAAAATGGCAATGATCTCTTACTTTATCGTTATCGAATGCTTTACCGCAAAACCAACAATGCGCCCGATTTTCGTAATCCACCTCTTCTTCCTTAGTCATGATAATAGGCTTTTTATCTCGGTAATATTTTCGGTAAATTTCTCGCGCGTCGGATATTAGTCGTTCTATAAACTTTTCTCCCGCATCTTCTCCGACATAACTTCTCGTAATAGGCGGACAAACATTATCGTCGAAACATTTTATGATATAGTAAAAACTACAAGGCTCATGATGATGTTGTTGTATAGTAAAACTATTTTCCGGGTTTAATTCGCTCGTATGCATAGGTCTCAAAATACTCTCAAAATCCGCATACGCGACAAAAGGAACCAGTAGTTTCCTATAATGGTTTTTAAAACTTACCATAGTACCTCTTTCCGGCATCTCTAACCTAATACTCTCGTGATCGTTACAAAATGTTTGGTGTTTTTCTAAAAGATCTTCGTTTCCAAAATGGTTTAAACACCGCTTACAAAATTTAATATTTCCGTTATGATCACTCGTTATTTGGCTTCTTATTAACCGATTAAAATTTTTTATCAGGGCATAGTGCGTTTCTTTTCCGTCTTTAATATATAACAGGTCCACGTGAATGCTTTTTTCGACGCTCGCGTTTCTAAGAGGATAAATTTTGCTATTTTCGTAACCAAAAACATTTACGCTAATTTCCGGATTTTGTTTTTCGAACTTACTTCTCTCTTTAATCGAGACGGGGTATTCGATCCCTTCCATGTTTAAACTGCGTTCCCTCGATCGTAAATCTCTATCAATTCTATCCGCGTTCTGGTCTTTAGGATAAAGATGTCTTAAAATGCACCATAAAAAACACTTATTATCCGTATTTTTCACGTTAATAACGACCTTTTTATTTTTAATCCAATCCGGCAAATCTAACCACCCATTAGCCCCCAAAGGTTCGTAAGCTACTGTGTGCAGTTCTAACGTCGTTATAGCTACAAAAGACCATCCGCTGCCTTCCCTTTCAAACTTATCCATTTTTGCCGTAATTTCGTCCCACATATCCCGTAATATATCATTTACTTCTTCCCCATTTAAGTTTAAATGATGACTCGAGTGAAAAGCAAATTCCTTTTCTTCCTTATCGAGGTCCGTTATATAATAATATCTACTTCTAAGAACTAATTTTACCTTTTTTTGAAGGTTACTTCTAAGAATGCCTCGAATAGGCTCTTCCGTTCCGCGAAAAAAATCATCCGGCAAATAACCCCTTTTTCCATCTATTTTATACGTTCTAGTAAAACCTCGAAATGCGGATTTTTTTAAACTAATATTAAACCGTTCCCTAATAGGAGGAGACTGCGGTACTAAGGGTACTCGAGCAGAAGGTCTAATGCGTAACCTAATTCTCGACTGAGCCGGGGCTCTAACTTCCGGCGTAGGGGGTGCTATGGATCTTCTTACATGCAATGTAAAGTCATCCAATACTCGCGGTATGTCCGTGGTATCTACGCTATTGACGAGCCAATTATTGAAATTAGTTATTCTTCTCCGTATAGGTTCAGGGACAAACGCGGAGTAGGTGGCAGATGCGGCCCGTCTCGCCGCCGAATAAAAATTTCTCAGAATATAACGCGACATCTTTTTACATTATAATAAAAAAATACTTAAATCGGTAATCAATTTTATTATGTTTTTTTTTAATCGTAATAAAATTAAGTTATAGTTATTTTATATTTATCTTCCCAAACTCTACCATTCCAATTACAAACCGTTTGAGGACTACTCCCGATAAATTTACTTGCTTTATAAATCGAGGGAAAATCGCGTATTTCTCCCATTTTAACGTCTTCTACGCGAACTTTCCTCGGATTTTTTCTAATATCTTTTAATCTATCGAACCTAGGATCTATCAATTTTTTCAGTTTAGAAGACTCTTTCGGTAATACCCCGCGCTTTTTCGCTAAATCGATCAATTGTTTTTTATCCAAATAAGAAAAATTTTTTTTATTATTTTCTTTAAGAATAACTTTTAAACCCGATTTGCTTATCATTTTTTATATTAAAGAAAAAAAATCTTAATACACTACGCTCATTTTATTTCCATCGGATTGGAAGTTTACTCGCCTATCGCTAATCATATTGGCATACGCGTGCGTGTTTGCGGGTATATTAGCGCCAAAATTTGCTTTAACATGAATATCGGTTACGGAATATTTTAACCTTTCACTTTGTTTGCCAACATCGAACAAAAACAACGGATAAAGGTTTTTGTACTCTAACGGGGTAAAGGCAGGATTTGACGCTAAATCATCCATGAGAAAAAACTTAGATCTAAACGCGGCAGCATCACCGTATGCTCTACTAAATTTATTGTTTTCAAAAGAAAGTTTGTAGTCTGTTCTAGGATATTTATAAGAATTTAACGTAACGTGAATATCCGTTACGTAAACGTGATTAAATATGGCTGGATTTTGCTCTTGATTATCTTTTTTATCCGTCTGAAAACCGATAATGATGTAACGCGGAAACTCGGGTGCAGTTTTAACGGCGAGTCTCCAGATAAATGATCTTGTTTGAGTAACTGTAGCAGTATTGCATTGTATCATTCTATAATTAACCGGAAAACTTTCTTTATTCTGAATATGTTTATAAAGTTGCAATTTATACCGATCCGTAGGTAGCACGTGCGGCATATACCACGCTATTTTTTCCAGCACAACTTTACCATCATCGGCAGCGGCAACTTTAAAAATAGCATCATTATTGCCGGTTCTTGTCAAGTAAAGAGTTTGCTTCATTCCGTACAATACTTTATCGTAATCTTCGCAAAAACCAAAGATATGTTTTAATGGAATTTTAAAGCTAAATGTACCCTTTTCTCCAGGCATTGCACCAGCGGGTATAATGTCATCAATAATGTAATTTTTTCTAAGATTCCAACCCAGATTAGCATCCTCTGCTAAGTCTGTCACATCCTTATACCACAATTGGTTTAGCCCCTGCGATTTAGAAAAATCATCATCATATTTTAACAATCCGAGCATAGTGGTGGCCCACCCCGGATGCGCTATTCTTTTGATCTCTTTACCCGAAAGGTCGTATCTAATATTACTAAAAAGATACATTAAGCCGTTGTTCGTTAAAGCAATATTGTCCGCATTCCTGTATCTTGTATCATCATTTTTTACTAATTTACCTTCTTTAAGTAAATAGCTTTTGCTAGGATGCATAAAAATATCTTGAGTTTCGATGGTAATCACAATATCTCCGGTATTGTTAAGAGTATTAACGGCGCCTACAATCGGTAAATACTCGAAGTATTCGTACTCTTCGATACTATCGTCGTTAAAACCCGTTTCAGTAATGTCTAAAATGCTCATTTTTTATTATATTATAATAATCTTAAATTATTATATTTTTACGTCGTTTTAATACCAGCCCCACTATTCAATTTTCTAACTAATTCTTGTATAGTGATCGCCTCATTACCACTTCCAGCTATTAAAGAGCTTATGTTTCGCGAAGCCACGGGCGTTTCTGGTAAAGCGGTATACTTTTTCAAAATTTTCTTAGATTTCGGCGTTAAAGCTTTTCGACTAACCTTTTTCCCGCATCTATAGCGGCGCTCTTTCCGGCCTCTAAAGCTTTTTTCGCCCCTTCCTTAGCGACGCTCTTTCCCACATCAACGGCGGAGGACGCGATTTGTTTAGCCGCGCTGCTACTAAAAAGTCTCGCGAGAAAGTTGGCTAAACTGTCAAAAATTCCGGCTCCCCTGTATCTATTTCTTCTTACAAATCCTCGTTTCTTATAGATGATCATATTTTTATAATACGGACATTATTTTTTTATAGCTTTTATTATCGAAAATGCCTTGCCTTTTTAATTCGTCGCACACGCTCACCAACTCGTTTCTCACGCCCGTATTACCCGCCGCTTTACTGGCCATAAGTAAGTCGAGTTTTTCTAGTAACGCGTTAGGATCACCAGGGATAACAACCCCACTTCCGTAGGTTTTGCTATCATTCCAAATATGGGAAAGAATGTTTCTCCATTTGTAACTTTTACCGCTTTTCGGCATTTTACTTTTCGGATCATTATTGCTATGAAGGGTGTTGGATTTTATCATTATCTCCTTGTAATTACAGTCGAACCGCGTTTATCCGGGCTCCATAATTCCGGAAATCTCAGGATCCGGACAAAAACATCAGGAAACGGATATTTTCTGTACAAATTTTACTTTTTATTCCGGAAATCCGCGTTCCGGAACCGGAATGAAAAAATCGGGTACGAAGGGTTAAAAATTAGTACAAACCTTATCCAAGAAACCGGACGTGGCCTGACTGTGTATCACACAATTTAAACAGGTACCCGTTACATCTCCCGTAACCGTCCGATAAATACAAAAATCGATAACAGGCTACTAGTTTACACACAATTTAGACTTGTTATTTTCCCCGGGACCATAGACTGGTTATCATAAATATCATAAATACAGTCTACTCCGAGCGATTTCGGACTGGTTCGTCGTGAATAACACGGGTATCAGTCTAAATAGTGTCAATTGTTGCAGACGATTTTCACACGTTTTGAAAACACGCGTGTTAATTAGTACTGTTTTCGAAAACTGTTAAATGACGTTCTCGTGCCATCGACAATTGTCAACTTAACAGATTATCCATACACATAGTACTGAAGTGACATTTCCACGCTTTTGTTGTTTAATTATTACTGGATCTACTTGATTACAGTAACAATCGCTAAAAAAATAACTGAAATGTCCGCAAAGATTTTGTGGGTATGTTTAAACTTATCTTTCAAAACTAAACGCAAAACTAAAATATGAACATACCGTCTGCTTGCATATTCAATAATCCTTCGTTTCAAAAACAAATATTTTCAATTTAAATGGTAAACCATAGGAAAAAAAAAAACAGTTTGATTCATGTGTTAACTCGAGATGTTTATGTTCCCCAAAGTACACACAAAATGGCCGCCAAACACGATAAATTTCGTTAGGTTTTTCGAAAATATTTTACTCCTAACAGACTGTAAAGATGATTGAAAATATGCCTGTCTTCGATATCGAATCAATTGGCAATCAATCTCAATTAGTCTTTGCCATTTTACCACTTTGAAAGTACGACTATCAGAAGCCAGCAGAATGTCTACACCACCAGCAAAAGACGAGTTGAAGTTTCGACTTCCGTGAAAAAAGACATTTGTCAGTACAAAGAAGACCATCCCAAAAAATACTTTTGCAGAAATTTGACAACACGTCATGTTCATTTAAAATACTGTGCATATCGTGTTTTCCTTTTGTTTCGCCCTTTTCATGGTGTTTTCAAAGTCATAAATGTGCCGAGCTTTACAAGCTCACCTGTTTGCACAATAGGTATGCATGTGCATTTAATTAGGTACAAGTAAAAAGACATGTACAAAAACAGACAAATAACAAAAAGGCAAAATGCAAATTTATGACGCCCTTTATTTTATAAACCTGAACAATCGTAGGAGCAATAATGACATGTATACAAGTGCTTGTGTAAAACATACGCTGTTGTAATTCTTACGATACACGGTGTCCCTTATCAACATGGAGGTTATTGACCTAGCTTAACTTGGATGCCATGCCAGCAATCACAGTTCGTCGATCCAGAAATACGGCTGATCCGGAAACATTCATAGGAAACAGAAGTGGCCGGATAAACGAGGCTCGACTGTATCAAAGTCCTCTTCATTATATTTACTTTTGTCCGGATTTTTAGCTACAATAAGTTCCCATAGGCCAGGCGTGCCTTCATAAATTTTATCTCCAACTAAAATATCATTTTCTAAAATATCGACTTCCTCGCTGCCGATATAAAATTTGCCTTTTTTGTCATATAACCCGTACGTTGTATCAGCTTCATCCTTATTGGTATACCTTCTTAGTTGCTGCGCCGCAAGTGGTCCAATAAATACAGTTGAATATGGATCTTCTTCATCTTTTTCCATTTCTTTCATAAACCAAAGTATATCTTCAATATCCTCTCCTTTCGATTTCTCATAAGCTGTGATAGAAGGAAAGGCTTTAAACGCAATAGCTTGAGGCAAGTCTTCTATACCTTTTTTAATAGGTCTAAGACCCTCCGTAATCTCCTTGTGTTGTGGCTTTTTGCGATTCTGTAATAGGTTTAAAAAACTCCGAAAGGTCCGTTTGTAATTCTATTTTTCCCGTTTTCTCCGCTAACTCGTTAGCGCGAATATTTTTTTTATCGCGAGAAATTCTTTTACCGTTCGTTCCCTTTCTATCGGATCAGTGATTTTTAAAAAAGACATTTTTTATTAGGATTATTTTTTTTAATTACGGTCTTTTAACGCAGTTTTTAACGCAGTTTTTAACGCAGTTTTTTAACCTGTTTCGTAACTAAAACTACACAAAAATTTAATTTTAGGTTTTTTAAAATTCCAGCAGCCCGCCTTGACGTTTTTCAACCAACCTCCGAAAGGACTCGCGTTGTTCTCTTCTCCCTCTTTCTATTAACGTCGCTTCCGTTTCGCTCGTCATCTTTTTCTTGGATTTTGACCTAATTTCTTCTTTCATCTTCTTATATTTTTCTAATTCCTCCATAATCAGTTGGAACTCTTCATCCGTGACTTTATTATCCGATAAAGCTTTCGAGACGTGCGAGGATATAGTATTTAATTTAGTATCGGCGATGGTTTTAATCTTCTCGTGTTTTTCGGCTTTAGCCCTCGAATTTCTAACGACGTATTTCCCGACTAAACTTAAGAAACCAGTAACAGCTGCGACACCTTCTATCGCTATTACCGTGGGTAGCGCGACTACCGTCTATAACAAAGTAATACCCCCAGCTCCCACAGCTAAAGTAACCTTAACTAAAACGGTGTCAACGTTGTCTACTATTTTCGCGGCTCTAAAATATTTTTTACTTAAAGATTCTCTTTTCGCCACCTCACCTTCTAAAAAATTTTGTATCTCGTTAATTTTCTGCAGACGATAACCCTGTCCCTCATCAACCGGAGGAGCCGTGGGTAATTCGGGATATCTATTAATCTCTTTCATTTCCATTTTTTATTAGCGCAATATTTTTTAAAGATGATAATAAACGCGGCATAAAAGCTCGTTTTCTTCTATTTTTACCGAGTTCTTCGAATTGTTGGTAATAGTAATTAAAATATTGTCAACATCTTCGAGACTAATCTCATTTTGTAAACTGCAGTTTTTAAATCTTAGAGAATACGCTAATGAGGTTAAAACTACGCCTTTAGTCATCATGAAACCTAAACCTAATTGCATCGGAAATACTTGCCTCGGAGTTAACGTAATTTCTTTTTGACTAAAGATTTTCCAAGTTACTGGATTTACTTTTATCGGAGGATGTTTTAAATTAGGAGCGAGTCTCCAATGAATCGTTTTAGCTCGAGAAATTTTCGATTTTGCTCTAAATTTGTGAACATTCATCTTTTTTATTTACAAAATAGCTCCTAAAATGGAAATATTAGCGAAAGGGCTATTGGGTCTGAGAATAAGACCTTTTCCATCGTAAATTTTTCCGCCCCGTTTTAAATATAAACCGTTACCAACGGATCCTAATCCCTCGCCTTTATAAGGACTTAAATAAAGACCTTTTCCGTCAGTTTCTACTCGGCAAACGCAGCCTCCTTTTTTAAGGAAAAGGCCCGAACCCATCGCTTTTTGTACGCCCGATGACGCTAACCCCAAAAGGGCTCCAATACCTAATGCGGGTAAAACGGTTCTGGCTATGGCCGGCAAAGCACTAGCGACTAAACCGGCTAACATCCCGAGAAAACCTCCCTCTATTTTCGTGTTATGTTTAAGTTGATTGGCAGACATTCTAATTGTTACGCCAGTACCATTTTCAAAGGCTTTAGCCATTTTTCTCACTTGCGTAGGGGTAACGGCTAAAACATCATTACTCGTTTGGCAGCCTCCTTTTTTTAATAGCGGTTCGGAGTTTTTGCTTTTGGCCATCCGATATATTAACTTTAACATTCATGTAACTCGTCATTTTTTATACTTTGTATTTTTTTTATGCCTCTCTAATATGAAACCTTATCGTAAGATTTTCGCCCCTTAGATTTAGTAAAGTTCCATTTTGATCCGTAATTTTTACCGTTAAATCGTGTATGTCGTAATTTGTTATCAGTAAATATACTAAATTAAAAGGTGACTCTATTATCTTATATTAGGAAAAAAAGGGTAAATTGTGTTTTGCGTCGAACCATTAACGTAGCTTCCCGAGATAATATCGATATCGATAATATCGATGTTAACGAACACGGAATTTATACTGAGAATATTTACTACATTTTCGGACTCGTGAAAACCCGCTTCGTATTCCGAGCGAGTAAAACCTAGCACTTTAGAAATGGAGTGTGGATGATTAAAATCTACTTGATAACCGTCTTCGAGAGTAAGAATAGATTTTAGCGTATTTGTGTTCGCCGAAATGTAAATAGGATATTCATCGTTAACCGAGTCGAAATGACCTTTTTTTCTCATTTCCTGATGAACGGTATCATTAATGTCCACGAGGTCGTAACTTCCTTCCGGAATTTCTATTTTAAACCAAGAAGCGCCATTGTCCGAAGAATAAATAAAAATGTTATTGGACGTGTCAATGTTTGGGAAAGAGTAGTACGTTTCGAGGTTTACCAAAGCTATTTCGTATTTTCTATCATATTCCAGCTGAATCGGATGATTAAAACTCGTCGTAAAAAGCGTCTCGTTATTACTTACTATAATTTGGGAAGACATTTAGTGTTCCGTATTTTTAGCTATTTGTTTTAAAAGATCTTCCATTTTTTTATAGTAAAAATTTTTTAAAAATATATCTTTCGTTAAAAGATATATTTTCGGGTAACACTATTTAGTATACTCCAACCCTTTTGTAAGTTTTAAATGATAAATTTCGGCGCGATCTAATTTTTTTTATCAAATATAAGATATACTTCTATTACTTTATTCGCATATTGCAACATTTCTTTTTCATTCTCTATGTACTTTTTACTCGTTTTATTTTCCTTTTCAGCTTCGAGAATCTTCGAATGCTTACTCATGTTAAGTAATAATTTGGAAAGATGTTCTTTTATAAAAAGAACGCGTAATTCTTTTTTATCCACGCCACGTCCTCTAGCAAAACAAAGATACTCTCTTCTTAATCTAAGCGCGTGTTGAATTCCTTTATCTAAATTTCTTGTTGTGCAAGATTCGAGTTCTTTCAATATTACATTTTCCGCGTAATCTTTAAACTCTTCCGTAAATTCATTCGGAGTTACGCCTCTCGCTTTATAGTTATTTTTTACCATTCTAAAATCTTCTGACGGACGATAATTCATTTTTTACAATTATTTTTTAAAGTTTTTATTATCTTCAATTTTTTTTACTCTGTTGAATTAGGTATATAAAAGTTGTCAAAACTGTCTCTATATTTTCCTTCGTCTTTTTTACTCGATAAATCAATAACGACGAAACCGTAAGGTTTTTCCCATACTTTTTTGCAAAATTTTCTAAACTTTTCTTTAGTCATATCTTCGCTGACATGATCTCCATAAACATGATTAATGTTTTTATGGTCTTGATGGAAAAGGCAGATAAAATTCACGTTTTCTCTAATAGTTTGCCTCGGCAACCTAAAATAGTTTTGCGAGAGGTAAAAACAGTCGACGTTACTATGTCTTCCGCGAATATAGTAATCCTCGCACTTATTTTGTCTTTCTAAAAGTAAGTCGTCAAAGATCATTAAATTTTTATTTTCCGATTTTAATTCTCTCGGATCGGGCACATCTTCGGCAGTTTCGAAGAAATTACACGTAATATTCGATTTATTTATTAGGGTTTCGATCCATTTCTCGATCAAAGCCGTGGGAGAAACATTAGAATCCTGTACTTCATCGCGCATATTAAACAACTTTAAAATTGCTTCTTTCGACAGTTTTTCTTCAAAAGCTTTTTTAAGTATATGATATTCGGGTTGAAAAAGACTTTTTCCAAAAACGCATAAATTATCGTAATGGAGCCAATCCGGTCTTAACAAAAGATTTAGTAAAAGCGTCGTCTTACCGCAACCCGATTTACCCACGATTAGTCCTCTAATGCTTTTAGGTAAAAAGGGATTATTAAGTCTCTTCGATACTACTTCGTTCCATGATAAATCTATAACATCCATTTTTTTTATATACGTTTAAAAAAGTTTAAGTTATATAAAAAAGATGTATTGCGTTAAATGTAGAAAATCCACCGATACTAGTAACGTAAATTACGTTGTTACTAAAAATGGAAGAAATATGGCGCGTGGAAAATGCGTCGTATGCGGAACGACTAAAACGAAATTTGTCAGGAAAGACGGAAACGTTAAAAAAAGGGCGGTTCAATACTAAATAAGTTTATTAATAACTTACCAGTTGAAATGCATCTCCCGGGTCATAATTTTACTGGACCCTGTACTAAGTTAAATAAAAGACTCAATCCCGATTTAATGCCGAAAGAATGGAGTAAGCCTATAAACCGCGTTGATAAAGCGGCCTACCATCACGATATTTGCTATCTTAAACATAATGACACGGCTCCCAGAAATTCTATTTGCGACGCGAATATGTTAAAGGAGCTAAAGGGAATCTATAATCCGACGATTAGAGAAAAAATGGAACGATTCGTCGTTAGTAACATTATTGGAACAAAGAAAAAATTCGGAATGGGGATTAAAAAAAAAAAATCGACATGACCGCTTTAGGGGAAGAATTGCACAAACCCGTAAAAAGAAAATTTAAGAAAAGGAGAGTTAGAGTAAACGGTATTGATAGGATATGGGCCGCGGATTTAGTAGACATGCAAGCATTTTCTAAATTTAATCGAGGTATAAAATATCTTCTCGCTGTCATCGATATCTTCTCCAAATACGGTTGGCTGATTCCGTTAAAAGATAAAACGGGAAAATCTGTCGCTGCGGCATTAAAGAGTATCTTTAAAGTGAGAAAACCGGAAAAAATGTGGGTGGATAAGGGTAAAGAGTTTTATAACAAAGATGTTAAAGACCTGATAGAGTTGTATTCTACTGAAAATGAGGAGAAATCTAGCGTCGTTGAGAAATGGATTAGAATGATGAAAGAAAAAATGTGGAAATATTTTTCCGCTAATTCCACGAACGTTTACATTAACGCGTTGCCGAATCTCGTTAAAGAGTATAATAACGCGAAACATTCTTCTATTAAGATGACGCCGATAAATGCTAATAAAAAGGTAAATGAAACTAGGGTTTGGAAAACTCTTTATCCCGATCGTCACGAAGTAGTAGATATAGATCCTAAGTTTTCCGTAGGCGATAAAGTAAGGATATCTAAAAAGAAAAAGACTTTCGAAAAGGGATATACCACAAGATGGTCTGAAGAGGTTTTTACGGTTTTCGAGGTAAAACATACGTCGCCCGTAACTTATAAAATTATGGATCTTAACAGGGAACAATTACGAGGCACCTTTTACGAACCCGAACTACAAAAAACTAGTCAGGAGTTGTTTAGGATAGAAAAGGTTATTAAAAAAGGGAAAAAGAAATCTTTGGTAAAATGGAAAGGTTATTCCGACGAGTTTAATTCTTGGGTAAACAACGAGGACATTAAAAATATTTCGGTATAAAAAAAATGTCGAATATCGCGATCAAAAACGTCATTTTACCGAACGAGCCGCTAAGCAACTTCGAACTAGAAGATGCCGCTAAAAGATTAAAGATACCTTTTTTTAGGGGCATATTTTTACGAAACGCCTTACCGAGAAAATGTAGAAAAAAGGAATGCAGTATATTAAACCTAGATGACACGGGCAGACCTGGAACGCATTGGGTCGCTTGGTATAAAGACGGTAAACTAAAAATTTATTTCGACAGTTACGGCGTGCAACCGCCTCTTGAACTTTGAGACTATCTGACGAATCCGATATTTTACAATTCAGATCAATTGTAACGTGCGGGACAAGTATTCTGCGGTCATTTATGTTTGTACGTTCTTAAAGAGTTAAGCTCGGGAAATGAATTTCAACGAGTTTTAAATAAACTTTTTTAAATATATAAAAAATGCCTGTCGATAAATTCAGAGGAATGGGTGACGTTAAATCGAGCGGCGACGGGGCGTCGGTGACTTATATAAATAATGATTTTTTGCGTAAAGACGGAACGACGGACGTTACCGGTTCTATAAATATGAACAGTAATACATTAACGAGGGTTAGTAATCCCGCGAATCTGCAAAACGTAGCGACTAAAGATTATGTAGACTCTACCGCAGGGTTATTGCTCGAAAATGGGGGTTATCACATGTTAGGATATTTAAACATGGGATTTAATAAGATAAAAAACTTATTTGACCCTACGGAACCGAACGAAGCCGCTACTAAAAAATATGTGGATTATATCGGTAAAGCGATAATAAAACTGGAGGATGACAGTTTTTCCGCCACCGCGGATATAGATATGAAAGGAAATAGAATTAAATATTTGCCAGAACCCGCTGCTTGGGACGACCCTGTGATGAGATCTTTTCTTTCCGCGCAGTTATTAACGATCTTAACCCAACTTAGACCTATAATAAGCGTTCACGCTGAGGAACAGGGACCCTTAGAAAATGGAAATTACGAGTTTTTTTTCGGTAATGGTAGCAGCGGAAGAGTGCACGGAGTAGGCGGTTATTGCATGGCAACTCGCAGTAGATTCATAAAAGGTTCTTTAATGGTCGTAAAAGGAACTAAGTTTTTAGAAGAAGAGGTAAAAATTAACGTGGTCGTAAACGGCAAAGAAAAAACCAACTACTCCATAATAAAAAAAACGGGAGAAGGCTGCAGTTGCGTAACTTTTCCTAAACCTTTAGACCTATACGCGTGTGACGTTATAAACTTTATAACGAGGTCCAACAATCCCGAAGCAAAAAACGCTTATTTATCGATACTTATAGAACTACATCGGTAAAAATATATTAAATTAAGCGATTAATTTAATATATAAAATGGAACAGATACTAAAAGATTTAATTAATTTTAGTTACTATCCTATAGATCACTCGGAACATCTATTAAATGAAATAGGGGCAGACTGTATGAGACTTCTTAAATACAAACCCTTGTTTAAAAACGACAGTGATTACGAAGATTACGAAGTTAAAATTTGCGATATAATATACATTTTAATATTGCGGAGTAAACTTTTTCTCTTGGATTATTATTACGAAAAGATCGATAGTCTTCATTCTGAAGAGAATAATAAAATGATTGCCGAGGCTTATGAGAACGTAAAGACTTGGGATGCTGAGAAGATCGTGAGGACTATGGAGGCCTTAAAGGTTGAGAAGACTGAAGAGTCTTAAAAATTTATAACTTTTTAAAAAAGTTATAAATTTATTTTCTTAATATTACGAGTTAGTATTACACTCTTTGTCATCTTCAGTCTCGCTTTCATCGTCAGAACCAAATGTTAATTCCGAAGAAGCAGCAAATTTATCCACATCCTTTTTAATAATAAGAACTTCAGAAATACTAGTACGTATTTTAATCGTAGTTTGATTAATGAAAATATCCCTTATATCCATATAAACGATTATTTTACATCCTACTTTTTCGAGTGAATAAGGATCTATTTTTACGAGTTTTTTATTTTTACCTTTTTCGTAAAAACCAGTCGTTATTTTATTTTTGTCGCATTTCCTAATTTGATATAGTTTCGGATAAAAAATATTATTTTGGTTAACAATTTCTAATTCATTAAAATCCTTACTTTTACTATTTCTTTTTTTTATATATTTTTTCAGCACCTCTTTTCGTAAAAAGTCCGAAATTTCATCCAATACTTCTTTAAATTTAGTTTCTTTTTCAGTCGGATTTTCTTCGTCGTAAAAAGATAACAAAGTCATAAAGTAATCTTTCGAATTATTTTTATACGCTTGCACCCCGTAAGTAAACAAAGGGGCTGAACGTAATCGTAAACCTTTTACGTTCCCATTCGAATACTCGTATGAGATTCCAATTGATTGATAATTAAAAGCTTCATTTTCCACCGCATCGCAAAGTCTCAGTTTATTTATATCGAAGTCTTCAAAATTTGTATAATTCTTCTTCATTATACGCTTTTTAAATAAAAAAAAATTTTACTTAAATCAAATTTTTTTTTATTTAACTTTTAAAATAAAAAAAATTGAAAATAAGTTTTTTTGTACGTTAAACTAAATTTTCTCTTTTTTTAAAAAATGGACGAAAGAGTCTAAAAAAGTTATAAATTAGGTTCGATATTAAATTTTTCTTCGCTTACTGTTCTGCACATCGGGCATTTAAGCATTTTATTACAATTAGAACAAACGGGAATGTGGGCGCAAGGTAAAAAGAGTATGGACGGTTTATTATCGTAACAAATTACGCATTCTTTTTCCGCGTATGTTGGTTTTAAGTCTGGTTGCTCTTCAAAAAGCTCGTTAAGACCATAGTCATAATCATCACTATCATATCCTCCATCATCATCGTCATCATCATCGTCATCATCATCTTCGAGGTAATTAAAAGAATTGTCCCAAGAATGTATTAAATCACTTCTTTTTAGTAGTTTTTTCCCGGGTTCCGTTAAAAACTCTAACCTTAAACCAAAAAATCTTTTATAGTTAAAAGGTGGCTCTAGCATTCGAAGCGCGATTCTATTAATATCCGCTAAAAAACCATTTTTGTCATTGTTTCTCGGGTTAGCATCTTCCGTAATTTCTTCATGAGAGTCAATGGAGCGGCCAATTATTGGATGTAATTTTATTACCGTTATTTTTTCTTCATTTTCGCGTTGTAGTCTACTATATTCGTAGTATATAAAAGGTTTAACTATTAAGATTGAACAAAAAATCTCTTCTTCATTTAAAATAGGTAAGCTTACTCTTTGATCTGCTCGATACTTTTTTTCGCGTAAATAAGTTTATCTCGTTGTAGCCTGTAAAGCTTAAGCATAAAATCTACTGATACTATGTGCGAATATTTGATTTCCATTTTTTTTTACACCACTTATACGAAAAAAAGTTTTACTTAAATCAAATTTTTTTATTTAACTTTTTTAAATAAAAAAAATTGAAAATAAGTTTTTTTGTACGTTAAACTAAATTTTTCTCGTTTTAAAAATGAACGAAATAGTCTCTACTCAGGTATTCTTAGCTTACACAAACATAGATGGCCTTAACTAAGACAAATTGTTCAATGAGATAACTCAGACGCCGGAATTAATACGCGTGTCCTATAGGGAAAAAGAAGTAGGAAAAAAAGGTAAAAAAGTAAAAAATAATCCGAAAAATTTTTTAAATTGTATTTTATTTTTCTTTTTCTTCGACGAGAAAAAAATCAACTTAAAACTCTTTAAAAACGGGATAATACAGCTTGCTGGATGTAAATCTTACGATCATTGCGTAAAAGGTTTAGTCTTTTTATGGGACGTACTCAAAAAAAACCCGACATGTACTTTACTCGATAGTCTAAAAGCTTACATGGTTTCCATAATGAGAAACGTTTTTTTTTTTTTTTTTTTAATTTAGGGTTTTCCGTTGACAAAGAAAAACTGATAAACTATTTTATCGGCAATAAAAGATATAACCTTTCGCCATCGATACAAGGTTTTACAGGAACCAAATTTATGTCGCCCGTAAAATCCATCGATGATATGCCGGTTTATGAGCTCGATATAAGCAGGGAAATAATGTCGTACATTTAGAAAAGGAAATCCCCTATAATAATTTTTACGATATAATTTCGAAGACGCGAGACGCGCGTAAACTATCTAGAAAAAACGATACCATAACCGTATTTCATACGGGAAAAGTTTTATTTTCCGGAGTCCACGAGAAATATCAAACTCCCTCGATAAAATGGTTTTTAGATATAATGTTACGGATAAAAGATAAGATCGTGATAGAAGAACCTCCGGTTTGTCATTTAAAGGATTATTTGCCACCGGCCGAGAATTTATAACTTTTTGAAAAAGTTATAAATTTACTTTAGGATTACAATTTACGTTTTATTTGACAAACTGTATGGCACATGGGACATCTAGTTAAACTGGTTGCTTCATCACATTCTTCGCATAGGCAAATATGACCGCAATTACAAAACAATACATTTGCCCTCTCCAAATAGCACCCTATACATCTTTCTTCTTGAAATGTATCAATTCCATTTTTAATTATTATCTTTTTTTGTTTTTTTGGATATAGAGCTTCATGTTCTACAACAAATTGTATGCAAGGAAAAACTGGTCTACCCCCCGATTCCCACATTATATCAGCTGGTTGGAATTCATTAGTTTTATCAAAAAAATTACACTGTACGCGTCTTTCGTAGTTTCGTAAATAATCTTTATTCTCCGGTCTAATATGGAACCAATATGGTCCTATCAGGTTAAAACCCGAGTCATCGCAAGCGAGTGTAATAAACATGCATGTTTCATTAACACGATAACCGAATTTTTTCCATACGCTAAGTTGATAATAAATGGCGGACTTGGCAATATATAAAGCATCCATATAATCATAGGTTGAAAGCCTCGGAAAAAATACTTTTCTATCCTTTACGATAGGAGTACAAAGGATCTTGTTTTGTAAAACTTTAGTCAATTTATTCTCAATTCTTTCCATATTTTACGCTTTTACACAAAAAAAATTTTTCCTTAAATCAATTTTTTTCTCGACGATGAGAATTTATAACTCCGCGAGTTATAAATTTTTCGAGAGACGCGCGCGGGGTCGGGAATTCTCTGGGGTAATATTTTTTTATTTTTTTATCGCGAGAAAGGATGGGAACCGCAAAACGGTTGTACGTTCTGACACAAAAACGGATGTAGATAATATTTTTTTATTTTTTATTTTCTTTATTTTTTTAATCGCGAGAAGGGGTGGGGGGCCACAAAAATGGTTGTGCGTTCTGACACAAAACGGATGTACCATCGGATGGATGTGCGTTCTGGCACAAAAATAGCGAAATACGCGATTTTAGGCGATGTGCGGGAAGGAAGGTATTATCCTCTACTTTGTACTTTTGTGGAGGGGAAAAAAAAGGTCATTTACTCTGCATTTTTCTCTTTGCATTTGTTTGCAAATAGGGTCATTTGGTGTGTTTGTATATACATGTATTATTGTTAAACTGTAAGGTACAATGGGAGATGGTCACGACACTCTTATACCAACTGACGTGGATAAGAAAGCTTTAAAAGAAAGGTTTGAAATTGGTTAAGCACAGTTTGTAACAGACAATCGAAAGGCTTGTCTTGAATTGATCTGCTTCATAAATGAACAGGGGGATCAATGCATCTTCGTGATGCATTATACCGAGCAAGTCATCATATAATTATTGGTCCATTGAATCCCTTTTATATTTCTATATAACAACCGACTGAATATTGAGGTTGACTGGTCCTCTGGAATGCTAAATTGACCAATAGCAAAATGTTTCGACCCAAATCAACCTGGTTCGATAGTTTTTGCAGATACACTAAGCCCCCTTTTCACAGAGCATGACTCAGATATTTTGAGTTCACAGATTGTGGTAAGTTTCCGATGGAAGTGTGGCAGCTTTCATAAATCAACATTTTTGTAGTCTCTGTGAACAACTTCATAAACAATGTCATTCTTCTCCTTGACACTTCGGGTGTTTGTGGTCTCATGATCTACAACATCATAATCCATTTCAGAACACACGTGCATAGACGAGTTGTTTGTGCAATCATCCAATGTAATCTGGTCATCGTCAACATATAAATAATCACTTTTGTCTCCAGAAGACACACGATTACTGTCCTTAACAGCCTTAATTGTATTTAAACGATCTACGTCTATTACAATGGACGCCATGTCAGAAGTGTTGTATAATTTAACATCTTCTAATTGTGTGGTATCGTAGTCTTCGTTTGCAAAACTTGTTTTTTGTCGTGGTAAAGTTACGTCATAGTTCTCGTCATCGCATAAAGTATGGTTGTATACATGTAAATCAGCTTCAAATGGCACGATCTCATTGTTTTGATAATTTGATCGGCTCAGGTCCACTCTGTCGTACTGATCGTCTTGCAATCTAGCTTCCGACGTTTTCTTGTCTTCAACGGGAACCAGTTGAAAGTTTTCGTATGCCTGTATTGATCTCTTCTGCCGACGAAGTGTGAGGCGTTCTGGTTTTATCGGCTTATTTTTAGTGTCTTTCATAAAGGTTTCACGTTGTTGACATTCTGCTTTAATTGCAGACTGTTCCCCGTCAATAACAGCGTATTCTTCGGTCCCAGAAACAGTATAGTCGTTTTCGTGAGTAAGCAAGGTTTTGTTAGCACTGCTAGTTCGTGACTTAATGCACCTCGCTGTAACACAAACAATAATCACCATTGCAGCTAAAATACCCAACGTAAGGCCTACAGCAACGGAAACTTGGTTAGTTCCTTTTGATTGTTTCTCTAATTTAATTAACGCTTCAGTTGACGTCAAAAATGTTGTAGAGGTGATATATGGTGAATGAGATAAACAAATAGGATATTTCACTGTACTGCAGTCATCAACGTCCAAAAAGTAGTTGGATTCAACTTTTGTCACTGCAAGACATGTGTTAGAAGAGCTATCGCTGACAGGAGATATAGCTCTAAATCCGCCTGTCCAGTATTTTTTGTTGCAACACGGAATTAATGACGAAAATTCATTTGAATATGCCATACCTACTAGTGAACAATTTTTACTGGCACAACTGTTGTATGCTTCTGTCCATGATGGGGCAGTCACATTCTCCACAAAGAAATTGGTAGGCTGTGATTGTTTATTGTATTGAATCTCACAATGACAAATAAAACCGTGCGTGAATATTCCATTGACGGCGTGACAGGATGCGGTGCTGTAGCGTACATTTCCTTCACTTTGGGAACTTTTATAAATATATACACATTGTCCTACACCTTGATAATTGTGTTTGGTGGTTTTTCGATAAATGACCAAGTACTTCTTACAGTTAAAGTTGAAAGTTGTCTGACACGTTCTCTGACACACAAGTCGTCGTATTCCATTCTTTAAAATTGCCAGTTTGCTATGTTTCACGCAAAAGCAAGAGTTATTCTTGAGACCGATGTAATCATATCTAGAATCATTGCAATATTTGATGCATTCTCCCAGAATATTTTCTCGACTATCATCGATTATTTTACTTTTAATGCCCACATCTGTTGTATTAAAACAACTTTCCATCGACAGAACATGAGACCACTCAGCTAAGCCTGATAGCCATCCGGAATGACCACTCTTGAGAACATTCAAATTTGCTAGTTTCGATCTAAAGTCGGCGTATGTTGCAAGACCATGTGTACAATAATTACCAGCAGATCTGGCATCAACCTCTTCCAGGTGGCCATGCGATAGACCGGAAACTTTCAATATTGTCCAGACGAAACAGAGCGTATTGAAAAACATAGCAGGTAGGCTGCAAATGTTTGTCTTTAAATCCTAGCGTGGGTAATTTTCTGGAAAGCTGGTGCGGCTTTATTTTGGTTTCTGAAAATAGACGAATTCATAAGAGACATGCTCCTAAAACTTGGTTGGAGGATGTAGTAATCCCTATTTTCAGAAACAAGGATGACCCAAAAAGTCCCATTAACTACAGGCCAATCACGATACGGAGCTGTCTAGGCAAACTCTTTACCGCTATACTGAATAATAGACTAACGGCATTTCTTGACAATAACAATATACTTGAAGAAAACCAAGCAGGATTCAGAAAAGGATATTCGTGTGCTGACCATATATTTACCCTTCACGGGCTTTTTGAAATCCTCAAAAATGGTAGAAAGAAACTGTTCGCTGCGTTTATCGACTTTTCCCAAGCCTTTGATAAAGTCTGGAGAGCAGGACTCTGGTATAAGCTTTTAAAAAATCAGGTCAACGGTAAATTCCTCAATGTTATTCTAAGTTTGTATGATAATATCAAATCGTGTGTAAATCATAACGGATCATTTCCTGCAACCTGTATCTCCGAAATCGGACTCAGACAAGGTGAAAATCTTTCACCCATCCTATTTTCTCTCTATTTCTTAACGATTTACAGCTAAATATGTACTCGAACGGTGCTCTCGGGGTAGATCTCAGTGATACCCTTGACCCCACACTGTGGCTTAAACTCTTAATCTTACTGTGCGCCGACGACACCGTTATTCTGCCTGATAACCAGACAGATTTCCAAAACAACAATTTTCAATAACTATTGTAACAACTGGCATGGTAATGTTAACGTGAACAAAACTGAATTAATGATCTTTGGCGCCAGAAAAGTAGATAGTTACAAGTTTACATTGGGCGATCGGCTGCTTGAAATTACCGACAAATACCACTACCTAGGAGTCACCTTCTCCAATAACGGGTCTTTTTTGAATGCACGAAAACATATTGTCAAGCAGGCAAATAAAGCAATGCATTTTCTTTTTACTAGAATTAACAACACAGAACTGCCTCCAGATCTGGCCCTTAAACTCTTTTATCATACGGTCTTGCCCATTTTGACATACGGCTCTGAGGTTTTTGGGTTCGAAAATATCGAAACTTTTGGAAAAAGTACACAGCAATTTCCTGAGAAAAATTACAAATGCCAGAAAATCAACACCGCTCTTCTTTTTGTATGGGGAACTAGGGAGATACCCAATTTCATTAGTAATTAAGACTCGTATGATATCATTCTGGAATCGCCTATTAACAGCTAAACGTGATAAAATGTCCTTAAAAATCCGATATGGTTTCCAAACCGCAAAATACTTTCAAGTGGCCAAATAGGACTAAAGAAATTCTGTTATCTGTCGGCAGGCCTGATTTATGGGAAAACCAATTAATTCAACAAACCAATGTGCACAAAACGGTAAAACAAATTCTTATAGATCAGTATAAGCAAGAATGGCACGAACAACTGCAGCTGTCTAATAAGGACAAAATCTATAACAGTCTCAAAGCAACACATGAATTTGAAAGCTACCTAAAACTATTATCAAACAAGAATACTCACCTCTATTAAAATTTAGAACCGCGAATCATCGTCTTCCCATCGAAACTGGCCAATACGACGGGACCCCACTCGACAAAAGGAAATACCCTCTTTGTGACTCGGACCAAGTAGGCTCTGAAAAACATTACTTGTTTGACTGCTCCCTTTTCCGCATAGGTACGCAACAATATCTATTAAATCACCTAAATCGATATGAAATGACTATAGAAACCATTTTTACAGTCCGCGTTTTTGTAATGTTTTTTTTTTTAGCCTTAGTTTGACTACTTATTCCTCTCTCCCTATAGTACGTCCATTATTGTCACTTCTTCTCTATCCTCCACAATGCTACTCCCCGATAGAACACTATATACCAGAGTGAGTGCTCTGAAAAGGAATTTTCTCTTTATCTTGCTTCCAACCTCTGTCCCCTTTTGTTTTTTCCCGGAACTTCTTTACTTTTACTTTACATCCCTATTTGTATTATTTCCCCATATTGTATTGTATAATACTTGGGTGTCATAAAGAGATATTATGTTATGTTATGTTAAAAAGGGGTGGCTTAATACATCTGCAAAAGATATCAACCCATTTCTGCCTGCGCAGTCCGCGCAGGCTGACAATGGTCGAAACTTTTTGTTATTTGTAAAAGTTTCTGCATGGCAAAGGACCATTATACCTCCAGATCTAGACTAGTTGGACAAAATGGATTTTATGGATCCATAGTTATGTGATGACTTGCTTAATAAAATGCATCACGGACATGCATTAAACCCCCTTTTGCTAGAACATTGCTCATAAATAAATGTATTTTTCCCTGCTGCTAATTTGCTTTCGCGAACGAAGGACAAATGGCTAGATCGGAAAGTAAATTGGCTTTTAGCGTTAAGTTCTACTACATAGTAACCTAAACTGAATTTAATTTCTTGTTGGAATTCATACATCTGTTGGCGATTTAAGAGATAGCTCAATAAATTGTTTTAATTGTTTACCAAGCAATAACGTGTTTTGACGACTTAAAAAAGAAGGTTTCTGAAAACATGTGGCAAAATTTAAAAAAAAAAAAATCATATTATACCAGCGTCAAAGGGGAGAGGGGTAAAAATTTTCTTCGATTTCGTTGCACACCTTGTCCTTCTATATACGATATAGTGGCAGTTGCCAATGTGCTACTTATAGTAACGGTGTCCACTCAGGAAAATTTTGTCATCCCGTCACTCTCGTGATAGATCAATGGAATTTCATTGGCCTACACACACACACACACACACACACACGTGTGTGTGGCCATGCTCTGGCGAAAGGGGGCTTAATGCATCTCCGTGAAACATTATATCAAGCTCAACATCACATAATTATGGATCTATATGGCCCATTTTCTCTAACAACCGACTGTATCATAAGGTAGACTCGTCCTTTAGCATACAGAAAATTGACAAATAGCAAAAGTTTCGGCCCAGGTCAGCCTGTGCGATATATATAGCGAAAAGTATCGAACCAATCAGCCTGACCTAGGCCGAAACTTTTCGCTATTGCTTTGCATGGCTTAGTGGTAAAGTGTAGGATTCGTGAGCTGGAGACCCCGGTTTCGAGCCTCACTGGATCCATTGGGTTTTTTCGTGGGAGTCTCCTTGAGCAAGACACTTCAAAGGCCTAGCCTAGTACTGGTGGAACCCGGGAAATACGTGATGTTAGCTGTCGCCGTGATATGACGCTATAGGTAATTTTTCTGTGTGTCCAAGGACCAGTCTACCTCATAATTAATACTGGATGGCTTGATAGGTATCATGCATCACGGAGATGCATCAAGTCCCCTTTGCCTGGACATGACTCATATATAGATGACATGTTAAGTAGGCCAAATGCAAAGCCTCCATGGAAGCAACATGGTTATTTTGTCGAATCAACGAGGGTTATTGTAAACAGAAAGCTGCAGATGCATTCCCATGAAATGCTTGTGATTGCAGTTTCTCTGAAATCTTGGACAGAATTTGAAATGCTGTATTTAGGTAGCTGCAGCTGATACTACATGCCAAATTCCAAAGCTCAAGGTGACCAGCTCCCTTACGAAGGTTGGGATCATCTTGAGTAGGGCTCTCTCCGATCCCAGGAAAAATTTTTACACACCCTTTGAAAACGGGCGCTTTTTACTGATATTCGAATTGTAAGCATTTCAGTTTAAGACAAGATGACTCTTTACATGTAAATGAGGTACACTCTGTGAAAAGGGGGTTTAATGCATCTGCAAAAAGTATCGACCCATGTCAGCCTGCACAGTCCTGACCTAGGTCGGAACTTTAATTTTGGTAAATTTTCCACATGTCAAAAGACCATTCTGTGCCCAGATCCGGTCGATTGTTAGAATGAATGCATTTTATGGACCCACACACATGACTTTTTTGGTATAATACGTCATGGAGATACATCCCACGGAGATGCGCCCGTTTGCCAGAGCACGGCCCAAATGTACTACATATCAACGCTGTCAATATGGGCCAGAGCGACTTTGGTGATTGCTCAAGAATGTCTCGATGATTTTATGCAGAGACCTTTGCGTCATGCTGGCGTATATAATTGAGTCATGCTCTGGCAAAAGGGGGCTAAATACATCTTCGTGATGCATTGTACCATTCAAGCCATTACATAATTATGGCTCCATAATAGCCACCTTTTTTTTTTACAACCGATTGACTGGTCCCGGACAAGCAGAAAATTGATCAATGGCGAAAAGTTTCGGCCAAGGTCAGCCTGCGCGGATCGCGCAGGCTGACCTGGATCGATACTTTTCACAGATGCATTAAGCCTCCTTTTCACAGAGCACGGCTCAATTTATTTTGAAATTTTATTCTTCAAGTATCCAAGTTTTCAATTGTCAAAAGATAATCACTTTTCACAACTGGAAACTTGGATAGTTCAAAAATAAAAAATTGACAAATTATATACACCATTAAAACACAACTTCAGGTCTCCGTATAAAACTGATTCTAAATTCAGAAAATAAACTATCAGCGATCTAGGTCTTGTAGTTTCAGGCATAGAATATTATGACCCAAACAGACAATTTTTGATCCCAGGGACACAAGTTGCAAAAATTTGACAATGGACCGATACATACTGATATATATAAAATACCACTCCTCTTAGAAATATGACTTGAGTTCACAAGTCCTATATACATGTACGTGTATGTTAGATATTTGACCCTATAGGAGAGACCATCTTCTTTGATCCAGATAGACAGACAGACACACACACACACAGGAGAGAGAGAGAGAGAGAGAGAGACAGTGAGAGAGAGAGAGAATATTATTATATCCGTAGATTTGTTTAGGAAAGTAGATTTGTTTAGGAAAGAAATAAATCGAATTTCTAGCGCTCTCTTGCCTTCTACCCACGCGCGCCCCTTTACCTTACCTATCTGTAGGAAATGTACTTTGATTTCACCGTTCGAACGTCAGTGACCACATTCGGAGAACAAAGACTGTAACACTGTTGATAAACTTACATAACTCTCTGGAGCGGACCACAAACTGATCATGGACGAATACTAAAGTACTATATGCGGAAAAACACCCTCATCAAACGGATCTTCTTGCAAGCTTGATAAACACTTGTGTCCGCATATATAATGTATACTTCAACGTATAGCATGATAGCGATAGAGCGTCACTTGGTGAGAGCAAATGAGCCATGCCTAAGAAAAGGGGATTTAATATCTCCGTGATCCATTACACCAGGCAAGTTATCACTTCATTCTTAATCCATAAAATCAACTTTGTCTAACAACCAACTGAATCATGAGACTGACTGGTCCTTTGACATGCAGAAAATTGACCTATAGCAAAGAGTTTCGACTGCGCGGACTGCGCAGGCTCACCTGAGTCGATACTTTTTGCAGATGTACTAAACCTCTTTTTGAAAGCGCATGGCTCAAATGGTTTTAGGAAGACATATATGAAATTAACCCTTTACCGCACAATGCCGCCTTTTAACGACCCTGGAAAATTAGCCTTTTGAAAACATTGTGGGAAAAGGAGAAAATGCTGGTAACCAGCATTTTCTCCATTTCCCACAATGTTTTCTACCCTATCAAAGAAAAGTTGCACCATTTGAGCCACACTGAAATTGTCGTCTGCAAATGCTTTCAATTTAGACAAGGCTAAAATTTTGCCGTCTGGTAAAGGGTTGAACTGAAATACATGTACATCCTATAAAGGATAAACTATATCCCTATATATGTTTGAGCCATACTGTGAAAACGGGACTTTACCCTTTCCCAAACGACAAATTTTAGACTGGTCCAAATTGAAAGAGTTTGCAGACGACAATTTTAAATTTGATGAAAATGGCAGAAAGTTATCAAAAAGGGTTGAAAACACTGTGGGAAAAGGAGAAATTGCTCGTTACGAGCAATTTCTCCTTTTCCCACAGTGTTTTCAAAAGACTTGTACTGCAGACACGTGAAAACCAGGGCTTGTTTGGGCAAGGGTTAATGCATGTCTGTCATGCTTGATGCCAAGCTAGCACTCGCAAAATTGTGGATCCATAATAGCCTGTTTTCAACAACCGACTGAATTATGAGGTAGACTGGTCCCAGAATGTAGAGAAGTGACCAATAGCGAAAGGTTTCGGCCCAGGTCAGCCTGCGCGGACTGCGCAGACTGACTTGGGTCGATACTTTTCGCAGATGCGTTAAGCTCACTTTTCAGAGAGCATGGTTCATATACATTATACAATAGTTCCGAAATTCATATTTACCCATTCTGTTTTCTTGCTTGGATTCTTGTGTATATACAGGCGACAAAATATCCACGTGAATTTTTTTTTTATCAGAATTTAACCATGCTCTGTGAAAAGGAGATTTAATGTATGTACAAATAGTGTCGAACTATGTCTTCCTGTGCAGTCAGCACTGGCTGACATGGGTCGATACTTTTTGCTATTTGTAGTGTTTTTGCATGTCCGAGGGCCATTCTAATTTATCATTCAGTCGGTTTTTAGACAAAGTGGATTTTATGGATCCATAATTATGTGATGACTCGTATGGTTTTATGTATCACGAAGATGTATTAAATCCACTTTTTCCAAAACATTGCTCAGATATTATGTCACTTGTATGCACACACACACACACACACACACACACACAGAGAAACATTCAAACGACAACACAGAAAGGGTTATGTGAACTGAGAAATTATTATCTATGTACGTTTTAAGAAATGAGCCATGCTTTGGCAAAAGAGGGCTTAATGCATCTCCGTGATGCATTTATAGCAAGCAAGACATTACAGAGATAGGGATCCATAAAATCCCTTAAATCTAACAACCAACTCGATCATGAGGTAGACTGGTCCTTCGACATACAGAAAATGGACCAATAGCGAAAAGTTTCAGCCCAGGTCAGCCTGTACGGACTGCACAGGCTGACGTTGGCCTATACTTTTCACAGATGCATTAAGCCCCTCTTTCACGGAGCATGCATCTGATATAATTGATCATTTATAAGTTTCATTTTAGGTTTATTGTATTTCATGTCTTTACAAGACCATTTACACACGTCACAACTCGGCCGATTCCGTACCTACATCTTACTTTGTCCGTATAAAGGAGGTTTCCATTTTGAACTACCAATCACATGATTTTGAACATGGCGGCGCCCATGTAAATCGCTTAGTATGAACAACCACAGTGAAGTTATTCCCTATATATCGATCTGTCGATTAAAGATCCCACCAGAATTGATAAACCACGCTAAAAATTGAACGTACAAACTGTTTGCAAACGGAAATATTCTTAGAAAGATATCGATAGAAAATTGTCTCGTGTTTTCTTTTTTAAGGGGGGGCCTTACAATTTTAATAACGGTAAAACAGCGAAGAATGTACCGTGGAGGTGCAAATCAAGCTACGTGATACAGCCGAGGGACTTGATCACCGGATCACCCTAGGTTTGCCGAGTGATCAAGCTGCGTAATTCAGCCGAGGAACTTGATCACCGGATCACCCGAGGTTTGCCGAATGGACCACTCAGTCTAACCCTTACCGAGTGACATGCTACCACCGTTACAGCATACACGTACATGTATTAATGACTCCTAAAGTGACAATGGACAAGGATTCAGTTGAAGGAAATGAGATGTTATATTTAACTCTTTACCAAACGACAAAGTTTCAGAATTGTTAAATTCAAAGCATTTGCAGACGACAAGTTTAACTTTATTCAAAAGGATGTGATTTGCTTGTGAAAGGATAGAAAACATGTGGGGAAAAGGAGAAAATGCTGGTTACCAGCATTTTCTCCTTTTCCCCACAGTGTTTTCGAAAGCCTTCGTTCTCAGGGTCGTTAAAAATCGGGATTGTGTGGTAAAGGGTTAGTGATTTTGATAATGTTATTGGACAATTGATTAACAAATCTGTCCGGTGACTGACAAATAGTCTAGTCAATGCCACACACTGGACATTGTTCCTAGTGTGCATTAATCCTGAACCCACCAAAGAAGTGAAATCAAACTTTTATGCCGATAGTTAAACCCAACTTTTGCGTTTTCAAAGGTAGATTTTGGAAGGAAAATATCTCCTTATCGGACAGTGTAGATCAAAGATCAGACTGCACGTTTTGTGCAGTCTGATCTTGATCTTCACTGCCCGCAAAAGGTCCTTGAGACGCACTGAGCAGCTGAAGGCTTACTGGTCAACTGATTTATAAAGCCCAGAAAGAAATATTAGTGGAAATCGTTTACCAAAGACAATATTTTTTAACTCTTCACCAAACGACAAAATTTATTACCTGTCCAAATTGAAAGCGTTTTGCAGACAAAAAAAGAAGGTGACTCAAAATTGTGATTTGTTTTTGAAAGGTTGGAAACATTGTGAAAAAAGGACGCAATGGTTACCATATTGTCTTCTTTTCTCACTATGTCTTCAAAAGCCTGCTTCCCCAGGATCGTCAAAAGTCGGGAATGTTTGGTTAAGGGTAAATTAGGGAAAGTCATTCGGATGGAATTTCTTTCTTTCCATGTATGAAGGGGTCCTGAGATGCACAGTGGTAAAGTGTAAGACTCGTAACCTGAAGGGCCCCGGATTCGAGCCTCGCTGAAAGCAGTGGGTTTTTCGTAGGACAGTCCTTGGGTAAGGCACTTCAGAGTCCCTGCCTAGTATCGGTGAAACCCAGAACATACATGAATATGTGAGTTCTCGCCAAGATATGACTGAAATAATTTTGAAAGTGGCGTAAAACCCATTCGTTCAATCAGTCCATCAATCAAATCATTGTACACATTGTTGACTCCATTCAACCCTTATCTTGCTGAATAAAGTTTTATAAAACTTTCAATCCGATAGTAAGAAACCCGAATGGTGTTATTTTGAGAAAAAAATATTTCCTTATCGGACAGTGTAGATCCAAGATCAGACTGCACGTTCTGTGCAGTCTGATCTTGATCTACATTGTCCGCAAACGGTCAGTGAGTCGCGGTTAGCAGCTCAAGTGTTACTGTTAGTGACGAGTAAAGAATGCAGGTCATAAGATTGGGCTAGGACTCATGGAAGGCATGGAGAGTTGGACTGGTTGCGTGACATAAATGGAACATTGTTGCAAACGGAGTTAATTAAATATCGATCAATCAGTTATGTCACAGGTATGAAGTAAGTAATTATTAATTTTCTTACAATGTTTTCCGAAGCTATTGTTTCAAAAATGCGTAAGAAGGAAGGAAGGAACGAACGAACAAAATTCTTTATTTACAAAATCTTACAAGAGTTCACAGTCATAGCTAACCATAAACATTAAGTAACATAGTGCTGTAACCCTATCGCTCACGGAAAAGGAATGAACCAGTTGCTAAAAGGCAAACCAAAGATAATCATCCAACAGTTGGGAGCTTTTGAAAACATTGAAGGAAATAGAGCAACCGCTTATTTTAAGCATTTGCTCCCTTTCCGACCAATGCCCGTTATCTACCCAAGAAGGATATCAATTTTTATGAGCCATGCTCTGGCAAAAGGGGGTTTAATAACATCCATTTTTGTCTGAAAATCGGCTGAGTACTGAGGTAGTATAGTCCTTCAACATGTAGAAAATTTACCAAAAGCAAAAAGTTTCGACCCAGGTCAGCCTGCGCGGAATGCGCAGGCTGACCTGGGTTGATACTCTTTGCAGATTCCTTAAGCCTCCTTTTCACAGAGCATGGCTCATATTAACGCATACGTTTATAATATTCGTAAGTGAAAATAGATTTAGTCTTTGTTTAGACCAACAGTGTTATGTACATTGCACAATACTGCGTTAAAGAATTAAAATGTACAGGAGCGATAACGCTAACGAGAAACAGAAAACCAGTGAACACTAAATAGTCAAAGGTTATAGGGTAACGCATGAAAAAATGACCAATATGTACAAGAAAAGCATTATTTCCAATCATATCCACATGCTAAGGTGTGAATAAGTGCCGCGTGGTATCGATGAACAGTAGCAACTATTGAACTCTGGACCCGCAAATTCACTAGCTGATAGGCCCGCAAAGACCCGCAGAATAAACATGTCCACATTGTCTACTTATCGCAAATTACTGTTTAATTATTCGAAACTAATACAAAGAAGAAAATTAAAAGCCAGTTTGCGCAGCTTCACGGAAAAATACTTGGAAATACTTTATAAGAAGTGGTACATATATTTGCATGGTAACAAGTCAGTAGGGTTATTAAAGACAAATAGTTCTTGGAAGACACAAGGATGTACATTTAACCCTTAACTCTTTACCAGAGGACAAAATTGAAAGCATTTGCAGACGAAAAATTAAATGTTACACAAAATATAAACTTTGTCTTTCATAGGGTAGAAAACATTGCGGGAAAAGGAGAAAATGCTGGTTACCAGCATTTTCTCCTTTTTCTGCAATGTTTTCAAAAGCGGTCTTTCTGGGGGTCGTTAAAAGTCGGCATTGTACGGTAAAAGGTTTAAGCTGCTAAATAAATGAAACGAACATTTCCACTCAATAGTGCCAAGCCCCCGTAGCTCAGTCGGTAGCGTACAGGACTTGAGAACAGGAGGTCGCTGGTTCGATCCCCGGCATGGCAAATTTCTTCCCGAGGACTGATGATAGTCATCGAGACAGGATTCATTCCTCTCTCACCGCTGACCATTGTTTCAACGATGGTTATGTGGGAAAGCAGCCAGTGGCTTGGAAAGAATATTGTGCGGAGTACTGGTAAAAGAAACTCCAGGAAGGCATGGATAGGTGCACTGGCCGCCGTGATATAACTTAAATAATGTTGAAAACGGCGTTATACACCATACAGTCAATCAATACAATCAATCCACTCAATAGTAAAAACCAAAACATTGCGATTTCATCCGGGAAAAAAGCATTATCGGAGTTTTGTGCAGTCTTGATCTTGATATGCACCGTTTGCTAAAGCGCCCGTGGTCGTGCTTAGCATCCTAAGGGTAAAGTTTCCGTTTCTGCTTATCTCCTTACCGCCCGAAAGAACTTTGCGGAAAACGACCGACAAAACTCCATTTTAAAATATGGACAAAAAAAAAAATTGTCCTTTTACTACAGTATTATTTTTCTCGTTTAGTTTGAAAGATTGATTGCTGGAAAACTTTTGTCGATATGAATCATTGATGTTAATCTGCTCTTCAACCTTTATCAAACGACAATGTTTTTGACTTCCATATTGAAACCACTTGCAGACGACAAACTAAAAGTGACTCAAATTTTTTTTTTTTTTTTTTGAAATGTGGAACAAATTGTGCGAAAAGGAGAAAATGCCAGTTACCAACATTTTCTCCTTTTCCGTCAGTGTTTTCTACCTTTTTCAGAGTCAGGTTTCATCAGCTGAGCCACATTTAATAATTTTGTCATCTGCAGAGAGCTTTGAATTAGGACGCGGGTAAAATTTTGTCGTTTGTTAAAGAGTTAAGTATTAAGCAAAGGACCAGCATTTGGTGACTAGCATTATCTCCTTTTCCCTCAATATTTTCTACCTTTTCAGATTACGTCATTTCCTAGACGTTATCTTTGTGATCTTCAAATCAGTTCAACACATGGACAAGTCTAAAATTTTGTCGTCTGTTAAAATGTTAACACTTTACCTAACTCTTCGATTTTTACTGCATTTTGTCGACGACAATTTCACTACGGCTAAACTGAAGGGGGTTTTTTGAAAGGGTAGGAAAAAAAATGTAAGGAAAGGAGAAAATGTTTCCAGCATTATCTTCTTTCCCAAAAAGCCTTCTTCCTCAGGGTTGTGAAAACACGGGATTGTTTCGTAAAGGTTTACGTAATGCTAGACCAGATATTTGTTTGTCAAGGATCATCTTAGGTTGGTAAGCTTGCCGTCAGTGAGCTTTACTGCAAAGACCCAGTTCTATACAATTGTTATAAGTGTTATTTATAAACGGTGTTGTATGTCAATTTCAACAACATATCTAAAATATCACGGCGACACCTCACCTTTTCATGAGCGTCCTAGATTTAACTCTTTACCACACGACAAAAATGTAAACTTGTCCAAATTGAGAGCATTGGCAGATGATACCTGAAACGTGACTAAAATGATGGGGTAGAAAACATTGTGCGAAAAGAGGGAAATGCTGGTTACCAGCATTTTCTCCTTTTTCCCCCAATGTTTTCAAAAGGCATCTTCCTCAGGGCCGTTAAAACTCAAAACTGTGTAGAAAAGGGTTGATTAGTACTAGGTAAGGGTTTTAAAGGTCTTGCCGAAGGACATTCCCACAAAAAAAAAAAAGAATCCAACGCCTCGCTTGATCATCAAACCTGTGGCCTCCAGAATGCAAATCACCACTGACCCACTCTGGAAACCACTGGTTTGCGAACGTTGAGATCGAGTATGGTGGCATGAGTAGGTGTTTAAGCAAGACTGTGGTACGGTAGAGCTTCCGTACATCTACATGTTTGAAAGCTTTCGAACGCTTTACCCCACAAAAAAAATTCTAGACGGGTCTAAATGGAAAGCGTTTTGCAGATGCTAAATTAAATGTGGCTTAAAGTATGGAATTTGTTTCGCACAGGGTGGAAAACATTGTGGGAAAAGGAGAAAATGCTGGTTACCAGCATTTTCTCATTTTCCCACGGTGTTTTCAAAACACTTCTCTTTGAAGGTGGGTCAAAGTTGGCATTGTGTAGTAAAAGGTTAAACGACTTCATAAATAACGTCATAGTTGTTATAGTTTCTTACACTTTCTCGTGATCATCTACGTATACGTAATCATGTTCTTGTCCGGAAGACTTGTCATGATTGTCGTCCATACTGCTTGTCAGTGCTTTGAACCTCGCTGGATGGACTCCGTGTTTGTTGTGTTGTATATTTGATCACTTTCCGGTCGAGAAGCATCGTAGACTTTGTTCGCGAAAATTTTTTGTCTCATCATGGTGACGTCATAAATATTGGCATCGTGCACGGTATGATCATATATGTTTAAATCAGCGTTTGATGGCGTGTTCCTATCGTTGTGATGGTTTGGTCGGGTCAGGTCTACTCTGTCATACGTACTGTCTTGTATCGATCCAGCATGCACATTTTTCGACTGACATCTAAGTGCCTGTCCTTCTGGTTTCATCGGGTTGTTTTTAGTATTTTTTGTTACAGTTTTACTTTTTGAAGGTTCAGCTTGAAGATCTTCATCGACAGTTGCGTAATCATCAGTCCCAGAAACAGTAATTTTATCGTTTCCGTGAATAATCAAGGTTCTGTTAGAATTGCTAGTCTTTCTGGCTTTAATGCGCCGCACAATACAAACAACGATAACTGCCACAACAAGAATACCAGAAGTAAGGCCTACTACAACAGTAACTTGATTGCTTCCACTTGATGGTTTCTCTGGTTGAATCAATGCTTCAGTAGTACTACGGAACTTTGAGAACGTTGTTGTATGGATATATGATGAACGAGCTGAACAAATAGGAACTTTTGCTGTTCTGCAGTCATCAATGTCCAAAAAGTAGTTGGATTCAACTTTTGTCACTGCCAGGCATGTGTTAGAAGAGCTTTCGCTGACAGGAGATATAGTTCTAAATACGCCGATCCAGTATTTTTTGTTGCTACCCGGAACTAATGTCGAAAAGTTAGTTGAATATGCCATACTTATTAGTGAACTATTCTTACTTGCACAATGGTTGTATGCTTCTGTCCATGTAGGGAGATTTGCATTCTCCACAAGGAATTCGGATAGTTGTGATTGTTTATGATAAAGACAAATATAACCGTGCATGTTTATTCCACTGACAGTGTGACAGGATGCGCTATCGTTAAGTACAGTACCAGTGGTATTTTTAAAAATATATACACATTGTCCCACACCGTGATAACTCTGTGTGTTGGATTTTCGATAAATAATCAAGTACTTCTCGCAGTTAAAGTTAAATATTGTCTGACACGCTCTTTGACACTCAGGTAGTCTTATTCGATTTTCTATGTGTAATTCGTTCCTTTCCAAGCAGAAGCAAGTGTTGTTCTGAAGACCAATATAAGGATACCCACTGCAGGATTTGATGCATTTATCCAGAATATTTTCTCGACTATCAATAGTTAGACTTCTGTTAATGTCCACATTTGTAGCATCAAAACAACTTTCGACCGAAAGAGCAGGGGATAAATCAGCAAAGCCTGATAGCCATCCGGATTGACCGTTCTTGAGAACACTCAGATTTGCAAATTTCGATTTAAAGTCGTCGTATGTTGCAAGACCATGCTCACAATCATTACCCGCAGATTTAGCCGCAACCTCTTCCAGTTGAGCATGTGATGAACAGTAACCAATCAATACAATCCAAGTGACATAAAGTACACTGAAAAACATAGTCTTCGTTTTCTCCAGATACGCACTCTGTGCTTTGCTACCTTAAAAAAGGAAAAAAAAATAAAAAAGGATGTTTAAAAAAGAAGACAGTGTCTGGCTTAGCAGCTGTTAGATTAGTACGCACGATCTGCACAGTCACATCTTAGTCCACGCTGTCTAAAAAAGTTCAATATTTTACAACTGGCGGATCCCCAGCATGATCGAGCGAAATTTCGCCAGCTTTTTTTGAATTAAGGAATTTGAAGAAGATTTATAACCGATCTCGTTCTTAACCCTTTTAGCGTCATAGGCGAAACTGGGGGAGTGGCATTTGTGGGCGGCATAAATCGAGATCAGACTGCAGCGAACGTGCAGTCTGATCTTGGTTCTATACAATCCACTTGTACTGTCAAGCCTATGAGATAAAAGTCTATAACAGTTCAAGTAGATTGTATTTGCATCTGTGGAAAGAGGTCGAGTTTATAATGTTTGGCGCTTTAAGCCGTATGTCTACTAATAGAAAAATCAGTTGTGTTATGTATAGAGTGTCGAATAAAGCTAACGAACATTTTTCAATGAAAAAATAAGACCCAAGTAGTTCCAGTATCACGGCTACTTAAGTGCAATATGTCTTGGTTAAGTGTAGATCAAAGACCAGACTGCGTGTTTTGTGTAGTCTGATCTTGATCTATGCTGGCTGCGAAGGCAACTTTAGTTGTGAAAGGCTCTTTGGGGTAACGTATCTACGGGCTCCCGACAGGAAAACTGAGCTGTACCCTGGGCGCTGCCAGTGTTCAGCAACATATATTCGGAGAATTTTATCCAATGAGATCGCGAGAAATTTCTTTGCAGTATAATAAAACCTTCAGTCTGATCTGGGATCTGGGTCCGCAGACAGATAGTAAACTTTATGCCCATATCATAATCAGTTGCAGTGAAGACCTAAGACTTCGAAAATAGTCAAACATAATTTAGTTAGCAGCAGACAAGTTAACGAGCAACTTATAATTATTGAGATTATTCACACGAGAGCGGATAGAAGAAACCTAGGTCAGGCTGAACGCATATGCAAACTGATCTCGGTCTACAGTCTCCAACAGATACACCCATCCTTGCATATAGCAGGATAGGGGTTTAGAGAAAAAAATCGTATTTGCTAATTCCGTGCACCGTTTACATCACATCACAGTGTACCCACGTTTGTCCTTCTGGTCACTCTATAGGCCTATTCAAGAAATTTGCCTCCGTTTCGTTTCATTCATATTCATGAGCTGTAAGACTGACTATCCAATCAATCAGAACTCCCATGTTTCGAATGAAAGCGCTTCAGCATAAAGTCTAAATATGACGGCTATCTTTTTTGGGGGGGATTTTGTAACTGAATTTGGGGGTTTCGTTACTATCAGGAAAATCCTTTTGCAAGTGTGTTTTGCAAAGTGTCTACTCATTTGTTAAATGTTCCTTAAATTTCATTACGCAACTAATGAAACTTTTCTTTTTAGCAGCCGTTCGCACATGTTCTTAATGCAACTTATTATCACCAAAAAACAACGTTAAGCGATGAGAAAGCAACCCTGTCTCAATGACTGTCATCAACCCAAGGAAAGAATTTAGCCGAGCTTGGAATCGAAGAAGCGACTCTTGGATTTTAAGTCCTGTATGGACCGACTGAGTTACCGGGCTAACAGACCATACAGAGCAAACTGTTCACTCGTTACCGCAGGGCAAAATTTTAGATCCATCCGTACTGAAATCGTGCGCAGATAACAAATGCTTTGCCTTAGAAGGATAAGAAACATTGTAGGAAAGGGAGATAATAATCTTTACCATTTTTTTTCCCTATTCTCATAATCATTTCAAAATTCCATTTTCTGGGTTCTTCAAAAGACTGGATTATTTAGTAAAGGTTTCTCGAACTTTCAATGATAACAATATGTCTGTGAATTGGAAGTAACGGTCGGAACAGCCATGGCATTGTAAAATGAAGCAGCAGTTCCTATAACTCTTTACCAGACGATAGAATTGTAGAACTGTCCACATTGAAAGCATTTGCAGACGACAAATGAAATGTGGCTAAACTTTGAGGGTGGAATTTGTTTAAGAAAGGGTAGTAAACATTGTGAGAAAAGGAAAAATTTTTGAGAACAGGAGAGAATTGCTGGTTGTTATTGAAAGAATTTGCAGACGACAATTGAAATGTTGCTAAAATGATTGAATTTTCTCTAAGAAAGGGTAGTAAACATTGTGGGAAAAGGAGAAAATACTATGAAAAGAAGATAAATACCTGCCCAAATTGAAAGCATTTGCAGTCGACAAATAAACCGTGTCCTAAATGATGAATGTGTCTGAGAACGGGTAGTAAACATTGTTCGAAAAGAAGAAAGTACTGGTTGGCAGCATTTTCTCCTTTTCCCACATTGTTTTAAAATGCCTTTTTCCCTCATAACGTCGTTTAAACTTGGGATTGTTCTAAGGTACAAGGTCACTAAAGCGAGCTATTCAACCTTCACCAATTTACCCCCGGGCAATAACAACCCCAAACTTGAAGGTTGTAAAAACATTGTTGGAAAAGGGAATATATTAACCAGCATTTTCTCCATTTCTCACAATGTTTGCTATCCCGTCAATATAAATACGTACTATCGTTTGAATCATACTTAATTTGTCACCAGCAATTACTTTTAACCCTCGGGATGCTCAGCGCGATTCACTGATCTTTTGCGGACAGTGTAGATCAAGATCAGACTGCACAGAACGTGCAGTCTGATCTCGGATCTACACTGTTCGATAAAGAGATTTTTTTCCTGGAATTCATAAATGGGAGCACTGGCCGCCTTAAAACGAGTGAATTTTCTTAACTCTTAGCCAAACGATAACATTAAGAAAGTGTAGATCAAATGATAAAGTTTCTATTTGAAAGGGTAGGAAACATTGTGAGAAAAGAAGAAAATGCTGGTTTGCCAGTATTTTCTGCATTTCCCACATCGTTTTCAAAAGCTTTTCCCTCGCGATCATTAAAACACATGATTGTATGGTATTGGCTTAAAACGCATTTAAAACAAACGAACAAACAAACTAAATATCACAGTATTTTTCTCGTATTCAGTCAGAAGTTACTTTAAAACGAACACATACTTACAATAGTCATCAAATTATATTTCCGTTTAATTCTGTTCTGCAATACATTTCAACGATATCCGGAGAAGACTGAACGAAACAAGGAAGAGAGATTCACTATTATAAACATTATTAGGCCATGCCTCCTGAAAAGGTTGTTTAACCCTTTACTGCACAATGACGCCTTTTAACGCCCCTTGGAAAGAAGCCATTTGAAAACATTGTGGAAACAGGAGAAAATGCTGGTAGCCAGCATTTTCTCCTTTTCCCACAATGTTTTCTATCCTATCAAAGAAAATTTGCACCATTTGAGCCACATTCAAATTGTCGTCTGCAAATGCTTTCAATTAGGGCAAGGCTAAAATCTTGTCGTCTGGTAAAGGGTTAAAGCATCTGCAAAAAGTATCGATTCAGGTCAGCCTGCGCAGTCCGTGCAGGCTGACTCTGGGTCGAAACTCTTTTTACTATCGATAAATTTTCTTCGTGCCGTAGGACAATTCTACCTCGTGATTGTACCTGCTTTTAGACAAAGTAGGTTTATACATGTATCATGCAAAGACGTGCTTGGTATAATGCATTGCGCAGATACATTAAACGCCCTTTTCGCAGAGCGCAACTCGTGTCGTATCAGGATGTAACCACAAACTGGTAATCACCTCACTCTTTATCAGACGACAAAACTTGGACTTGTCCAAATTGAAAAAAAAAAAAAACTTATCATTAGAAAGCAAATTGTTGGACTCCTCTCGATAATATATAGAGTAGAAGACAACCCTCTAATATTTGAATTTGAACCGTGCTCTGTGAAAAGGGGGCTTAACGCATCTGCAAAAAAAGGTATCGACCCATGTCAGCCTGCACAGTCCGCGCAGGCTGACACGAGTCGAAACCTTTTGTCATTGGTCAATTGTTCGCATGTAAAACGACCATTCTACCTCAGAATCTAGTCGATTGTTAGATAAAACGGATTTTATGGATCCAAAATCATGTGATGACTTGCTTGGTATAATCATGGAGATGCATTAAAACCCTTTTGCCAGAGCACGGCTCGGTGGATTTTTACTTTTTACCAGACGACAAAGTTTTGGGTTTGACCAAACTGAAACCACTTGCAAACGACGACTTCAACGTACATAGATCTCAACAGATGTTTTTTTTTTTTTTTTTTTCAAAGGGTAGGAAACATCGTAGAAAAAGGAAAAAAAGCTCGTTGCGTACAAAGGCCTTCTTCCTCAGCGTCGATAAAACTCGACTTTATGCTGAAAATAGTTAAGCGAGTAGAGAACAATGCGAGCGAATGAAAAAAAAAAATGTTAGTAACCAGCATTTTCTCCTTTGTTTGGAAATGTTTTCAAATGCCTTCTTCCTCAGATTCGTAAAAAACACATAAATGTTTAACAAATGACTTAACCTGCAAACTGCTTAATGGATGAAATGGGCTTTTTCGTGTCGATAAAAAGAAATACAGCAATTAAAGAGTTATCTCGGCCGGAATATATTATCAAAAGACGGACAGTATAGTACTAAGATCAGACTGCATGTTCTATGCGTTCTGATCTTAAACTACACTGTCCTCAATAGTACTGAATGTTGACTGTAGCATGCTAAAGTTAAACCATCTACCCCTCATAGGTCGAACGTACACTTATATTATTGTTGTTGTAGACAGCGCTGATTAAAACAAGATCTTGATTTGTTTGCATGGTCTTGCATGCTGCTTTCAACATTATTTTAGTTACATCGCGGCGGCCAGTGGACCTATCCATGCCAAAGTGTTGTTCGGCCAAACTGTATGAACAAAAGTTGGACAGTGTAGTTCTAAGGTCAGACTACACGTTCTGAGCAGACTGGTCTTAAAATACACTGGTCGTGATAGTAATAAATGTTTACATAGTATGCTAAAGTTCAACCCTTGACCCCTCGGAGGTCGAAGAACAATTTGTTGTGTTGTTGTAGACGGTCATGATCAAAATTCAATCTTGATTTGTTTGTATGGTGTTTATAACGCCGTTTTCAACCTTCTTTCATTTCAGTAACATGGAAAAGCTTAACCCTTTACCGCACAATGCCGCCTTTTAACGCCTCTAGGAAAGAAGTCTTTTGAAAACATTGTGGGAAAAGGAGAAAATGCTGGTAACCAGCATTTTCTCCTTTTCCCACAATGTTTTCTACCCTATCAATAGAAAACTGCACCATTTGAGCCAGATTGAAATTTCGTCTGCAAATGCTTTCAATTTCGACAAGGCTAAAATTTTGTCGTCTGGTAAAGGGTTAAAGTGTTGTTGTCTGGTAAACAGTTAACTGTACCACATAACTAATAATCAGTAAAGTTTAACTCTTTACAAAACGACAAAAATACAGACTTGTCCAAATTCAAAGCATGTGCAGACGACAATTTAAATGTGGCTCAAAAATAAGATTTGTCTACGAGTATGACAGTGTGGAAAGCATTTGGGAAAAGGAGAAAATGCTGGTTACTGGCATTTTCTCCTTATCCTTCAATGTGTTTAGTCTTCAGGGTCGTTTAAAGTCGGGATTGTGTTCTAAAGTATAACAGAACGCCCACCACAATCGGGAAACAATGCATACTGCACAACGCTGATAGAAGCCTATCTGATCACGAAACGAATTCTCCCAATGACCAACAAAACCACACGCGGAAAACTTCCTTCTTTAGGTGGATCTGTCTGCAAGCCTAGTATATGATCTTTACGATAAGCGCATTCGCTAGGAAATGGTGCGGTCTTTCCGTGAAATAAACTGCGGTTAACACTTAGGCTGCTAAGCGCGATTCACTGACCTTTCGCGGACAGTGTAGGTATTAGAAAGAAGATATTTTATTTTTCCAAAAAATAACTTTGAAAAAGCAATATTTGAATTTTTACTATCGACTTGAAAGTTTTATTTTAGTCACATAGCAGGACACAGGTTAACACTTAAACTGAGACTACTTCAACTTAAACTTCAATGCGGTACTCCTCAACGCCTCAAATGACTAAATGACATATATATGAAAGCATTTATATGCAAAGGCACTCTGTTTCCGAACTCTCAGCTTCACAACTTACATTTCTTTCTGAAAATTATAAATACGAGAAAGTTTCGCAGCGGCTATGCTTTCAAACAGCGGAAGTCCGTCTACTGGTTTTCAATTACGCCAGTTCCCGAATCGTCGCATAGCGAACATAGCCAATACGGATACCACGGTAATGTAAACACATTATATTAATGTATTCATTATCTTCCGCTAGGTGGCATTTTTCAAATACATAACACATCTGATATGGGCATTCTAGGTACAGAACCGGACTACTTTTGAAGGCGGCAATCAAGGCAGCGAATTTCAAATTAAAATATACGTTTACTCACTAAAACCTACCTTGTACGATTCATCTAGGCACGGTTACCTAGCATATAGACTATGCATCAGCCATTTAAAACATAGCCCCTATAGGCTTGAGAAAAAAACCCAGAATAAGCCCAGCAAGGTGGGGACGTTATCTTTCTTGTCAGTCTGCTGCACAAACTGGTTTTCCCATTTCTATATTTAGAAGCTGTCTACAGCGATTTGCAGTAAACAAAGGTATTTTATAAAATTATTTTCTCCATTTGAAATCATTATATTTTCAAGAAACTTGTAGAGAAAACTGGTTCGAAGAAATCTTTCTGAAAGTTCAGTTGTATATAAAGGAAAGCAAACGATTTAATGAATGATTTCCAAAAAGGTCCATCCCCTCTCTCCCTCTCTCTCTCTCTCTCTCTCTCTCTCTCTCTGTTTACAAAATGTCTTATATAACAATGTTGAATTTTTTTTTTTTTTGTCATATGTTGTTACTTAGGAAAGGGACTCTATAAGCTTTTATTAACTTTCATCCCAATCCATTTGTATGTTTATATGTACAATAAAATATGTTTAAACTAGAAAACTGGTTTGATTTTTCCACAGACGTATTATTCATAGCCATTTTCGCCTGCTATTTCACGTATTAATTTCTCCTGTATAGGATATAGTGATTAGTCATAGCAGACAGGTCAAATTTTCGAAGAATACTGACATGCGCAGAGAACGTTATCTTACTAGGTATTTTAATACATATATATTTATCATATACAGAAATAAATGTAAGTTGTGAAACTGAAAGTTTGGGAAACCAAGTGCCTATGCTTATAAAATACGTAAGACGTACTATGTAGCCTAACTTCTATACAGAATGTCAATAATCCACATTTATTTCACTGATTTGCAGTTCCTTTTCCGGGTTCCAGTGCATTATTTATCCTATTTGCACGGTTTTATGACAACATGTGAAATTGGTTAATTGACATCGTATATCGTGTCCAACCACTGCGTACTCCTTCCGGGTTGTGTTAGTCCTATTTGAAAATTTTACAGCAAGGACTTCTGCTGCACTATTTTATCGGAGAAAACGGAATGTGTTTCTGGTCTAAAATGTGTTTCTGGTATTGATTTGAGGATTTCTGTAGAAACTGAGTGCAAGTTCTTGGGAAACTATTTTGTGCCTGTGCCCTGCATAAAGGAACGTGGTCTGTCTCCCGGAACGGTCTCTTTTTTAACTGTGTTTTTCAAGGGTAGTTGAGTTTGAAGTGAAATAGCAAAAAACGCAATCGTATGATGTCCCCATTCATTTTAGCTTCATCTATAGGCCACAAGACATATATTTGATAGAACCAAACAGCAAAGCTTTGGGATAGCCAATAAATGTACAGCGGAGGGTCAATATGTGTCGTGTATTTCACTCTATCTTCAAGGTAGAGAAAATAAAACCCGTGGTGTGACACTTTAAACAAGTTTCAGATTGGATAATTGATTGGGTATTGATATGCCATAACCCAGCCTCCGAGGTATTGTGCTTTTTTTAATAGAAACAAGCAGCAGAGCAGAATAATGAGGTCAAAGATGGTATTTTTGAGTCGCCTGGTTGCGTAGCAACCAGGCTCTCATTGTTATCATCTTGATCCATGGGGTGACGTAAGCATACCTCCGGCCTTGTACTGCTTCCTGTCCCAGTTCCGGTTTGCGAGACGTAACCTAGTTCCGTAATTATTCGGTGAACAAGCAAGTTTGTTTTTTTTTCCATTGTAAAATCATAACTTAAAATGGTGCATTTTGTGATCATGAATATGTCTTTAAAGACTGAACTATTCAACAGTTCGAATCTTTGAAACAATCATTTCGTCCACTTGCATATACGATAACCAATCGTTTACACAAGCACCAAGTATAATTTGCATATATCTATGTATGTGGCAGTCATGAAACAGTTTCCGGATACGCCTAAAAAGAAATACTCTACGACTGAAATCGTCTTTTCTACGGCACGCTTCCATTTGTGGAAGAACTGTACGTAAGCTTAGAACTACACAACGTTTTATTCTAGACTTTATATGACTTCCTTGCACTCGCATAATTTGGCTGAACCAAAACACTATGGTAAGACCGTACGTAACCTGCACGGCCCTAGGCTGCACTAAATCACCGCTCAGCAGGCGCTTCTAAAGATGGAATGTATAGTTGAACAGCGATTCTGTGCCACTTGTTAAGGATTATACGAAATGTCCTTTTCGATTGAAATGAATGGCAAAAAAATCTAACAACCAGTAATCTTCATTCTTGAATAAACATATACTATAGTTTCAAAATTTATAATAACCGTTCAATGTTGTTTGTGTAGATTTTGTGTGTGTATATAAGTGACATAAAATCGACGTTTAAGTATAGCTGTGGGACAAATATAGATATTGTGATCACGTAATATGATGTCATGCGTACCAGAGGTTCTTCATAAATTTACATATTTATGAATTAATCGCCGTTGTTTGCGTTGTCCCTCGTCGGCTTTTGATTTTGAGTGAATTCGGAATTTAAGTGGAAATTGCGCAGTTCTTACAACCACAAATCTGAGGGCTTGACTCTTCACTCCACCAGAATCGAAAAACTCAAAAATAGATCTACAATAACCCACACAAATTACAACTTTATTTCAGTGTTTGTGAAAGGTGGGCATAGCGTCACGTAGTTTGTGAATCGCGAATATTTAGTTTATACCAAAACAATATATAGATCAAGAGCTTTCAACTGGTGTGGACGCAGTTCTACATCCTACTCCAGTCCAACGGACATCAAACTTGGTTGAAATACTGCACATGTTGGAATTTGGTTGCCTCTGGTGAAAATGTGGCTCACTAGGCCAGACATAAGAGAAAGGTTGTGTGGGCCTCAGAGGCTTATGGTCACGTTATTGGGCCATATTGTTTAGCTTGTGCTGTAGCAGCGACATTTCTTGTCATTGCTGTATTAACAATGACAGTTTATAGCACTTGAATCAAGAAAACCTAAGTAGCAGGGAAGAAAAAAAGTTTTTTAAAAAGTTTTTTAATGCATCTTTAAAAGCACTATAAAAGAATTTTGAATATGGGGACAATTTCTCTAAAATTCAATTTAGGGACAATTTCTCCAGGGAATGATTTCTCCTGCAGCCACCCAGAGGCCTTAGTTTTGCCCAGATTCTTTTAAGGCATTAAGCTGAGGAGGAACTGCAAATAGCGATAGAACTTCATCAGTTATTTTATTTTGACGATACCTCTTGATAATCTTTTCTTTTTTTAATTGAAGTCACTGGGTTAAAAGACTAGGTCACTTTGGACTTTTCAAAGCTATTACTGATACATAAAGTACAATTCTCTCTACATATTTCTTTTTCGTGGGAAGTTTGATATTTTTGGTTGTAATGTTGGGATGACACTTCAGAACCTATGCTTGCATATACAAATTTTGCGGTCAGGTTACTTTGTATCTTGAATACTGTTAATAGATTTTTGGTGTGAAATTCAAAAAAGGGTGATGTTAAGCAGATGAGTTTACACACCATTACACACCAGGCGACTCTCAGGACTATCAGTCCTTTTATTCATTCTGCTATCCAAAAAGCGTTGGTGTGACACCTATGTGGAGGCAAAACAAAGCAAGTCCTTTAGTCTGTTAGGCATGTGATGTTTACCGTTTCGGGTATATAGACAGAAATATAGATTTATGCGGACGGATTAGATCAAGATCAAACTGCAAAGTACGTGTAGTCTAATCTTGAATCTTTGCTGTCCAAATGTTTGTTCAGTGTTATAAGATATACATCTTTCTGGCTTCTAGTGGATTGTATTTTCAGCTGTCAAAAGAGGTGGAGTTTATGTTTTGCTCTAAAAGAATTCTTCATATACATTTATCCCTTTTAATCCTTTTATTTAATGGCCATATTCAGAACTAGAAGGCATTCAAGCAAGAGAAAAGATACCAGTGCTCACATATACGTCCTAGATCGAGTATACAAATCAACTCTGTACGTATACTACAAGATCATATTTGAATCCAACGGATGTAGTAACCAAGCAATAGATAAACGCCAAAACTTACCAATTTGGTCGCCAAAGACTTGGTTCTCCAATATGGCCGCTTGTACAGTGTACCTAACAAACGAAACTCCCTCATATGCAAATGAATTGTTAAAAATGGTAACAAGATGGCCGTCGATCTCGTCATAGTATGCCATTTGTATTGCGTCGAACCGGCCCTTATACTACTGTACACGTACTGTCTCAAGCAATCGGATGGTTGGTCATAAGATAAAAGGATTAATTTAAGCCTTCTGTGTTCAGGGGTCCTGAGTTAAAAGAGGTAGACCACGATTGAACACATGTGTCAAAAGGAAGGAATTAAAGTAAAGAGCAATGTCTCCTCTTGCCAAAATGCTTTCGCTTGTTATTCATATAAATGAGACATTCTCTGGCAAGAAGGGGTTTCATGCATTTCCATGATGCATGTTATCAAGCAAATCATCACATAATAATAGATCCATAAGACCATTTTTCCCGAACAACCAACAGAATGCTTAAGTAGATTGGTCCTTAAACACGCAGAAAATTTACAAAAAGCGAAAAGTTTCGACTCGGGTCAGCCTGCGCGGACTGCACAGGCTTACTCGAATCGATACTTTCTGCAGATGCACTAAACTCCCTTTTCATAGACCATGACTCATTAATATTAATTAATCTAAATCCAGCCTGTATTTCACGAATACTCTTTTGTTTCTTCACGACCCCGTGTTTTAACGACCCTGAATTAGTAGCTTTTTGTAAACTATTGGGAGAAAAAAAAACGAAAATGCTGATGATCAGGTTATTTTTACTCCTTTCCAACAATGTTTTCCATCCTTTCAGAGATAATTTTGATTATTTTAGCTGCATCTATTTTGTCGACTGCCAACGCTCCCATTGTGGTCAAGCCTCAAATTTTGTCGTCTGGTAAACGGAGAAGCCGTCTTCTGTACGTAGTGAAAGTTAATTACCCTTCCCTAATTCGTATAATCAAAATGTTATCATACATAGAAATCTCGAGGCCATTTTGTTAGGTAGATTTCAACTCGTTACCCAGGCGACACAGTGGGACTGATGTGAAGAATGTAAAACAAGAAATACTTTAAAAACAAATAGACGGCGTAAGAGATACTGGAATATGAATGTTGAAATTCTTTTGTGGTTCAATATGAAGTAAAATAATGAAAAGTAACCTCACGAGCAATAGCCTCTTTTTCCTCACTGTTTTTCAATTTGTTGAAAAGTAGTATTGGGTTATTAAAATATTAAAGTTCCAAATAACAAAAGAAAAGAACCATTCTCTACTACATTATTTTGCTATGGCATGAATCAAGACCCCGGGGTATCGACTGGCAGTAGCAACGCTTGCTAATAGTGGTTTCATAAATGTGTGAGCAAATATGCCAGCAGGGAACCGCCAAATATACATGCGCACATTTCATTCTTTATCAGTACCAAGAAGGTCAAAAGCCAGCGCATTCAGCGACGCCGAAAAATTGATGTGACTCAAACGGTGGGCGGAATTTTTCTTTCAAGGGATAGAAAACATTTTGGGGAAGAAAGTAGAAACTACCGCCATTCCTCCCCCCCCCCCCCTTCCTCCCCACATATTTTCACAAAGTTTTACAAACACCTCCTTCTTCAGGACTGTAGAATCACTGAATCGTTCGACAACTTACCCTTTTAGCCCTATATGAGTTGTCAACGCCAACTGTGTATACACGGCCTCTTTCGACGGCTGAAAGTACAATTACCAAACGACAAAATTTTTGACTTGTCCAAATTGAAAGCATTTGCAGACGACAATTTAAATGTGGTTGAGATAACGAAATTTGTCTTTGATAAGGTAGAAAACATTGTGGGAAAAGGAGAAAATGCTGGTTATCAGCATTTTCTCCTTTTCCCACAATGTTTTCAAAAGGCGTCTTTCTATGGGTCGTTAAAAGTCAGGATTGTGTGATAAAGGTTTAACTAAGACTCACATAGACTCTTATCTTATAACATTGACTAAACAAGATCAGAATGCAAGAACGTGCAGGCTGATCTTAATCTTTGCCGTCCGCAAAAGGTCCTGTTTTCGCCTTCTGGCGACGATAGGATTAACTCCCTTTACCACACAATCCCGAGTTTTAACAGCCCTACGAAAGATGGGAAGAGGAGAAAATGCTGGTAACCAGCATTTTCTCCTTTTCCGACAATGTTTTCGATTCTTTCAGACACAAATTCCGTTTTTTGAGTACACCTTTAAATTGTCGTCTGCAAATGCTTTCAATTTGGCCCAGTCTAAAATTTTGTTGTTTGGTAAAGAGTTAAGCGTATTTTTCATTTCCAAAAAGAAACCAGATATTGCAATTTCAAGGCTGTTTTAGGGGTATTATATCGAAAAGAAAATAAAGAAAGGTACAGACTCAAGATCAGACTGCGCAAAACGTGTAGTCTGATCTTGATCTATACTGTTCTCAAAACGCAACTCCAGTAGAGTTGAGCTCTTTTAAATAAGGGTAAGATTGCAATGCAGGTTTTAGGGTATAATTATTTCAAGCAGTTGTCTGTATCTTTATAAAAGTAGCCAGGTTACGAATACATGTAGCTATTTTTTGTGAAAATTGCTTTTCATGCTCTCGTTTTATTTTGCGTTTTAAATATCATATGTTACGTTTGATGATATTTTGAATAATGTTGTAATTTACTAGGACAAAATCACAGTTTACGTTTAAAGTGAGTTACAGTTTACGTTTAAAGTTGTACGATCTCAGATAGGTTGATGATAAACAAACGATGGGTGCAAATATATCAAGAGAACAGGTAAACAGCTCATTTATGTGTTTTGTTTGATTTGGTTTTCTTTGTTGGTTGGTGTGTTGTTTGGTGTGTTGGTGTATTGTTTGGTTGGTTGTTTGTTTGGTTGGTTGGATGGTTGACTTTGTACCGATGTACAAAAGTCTAATACTGGGAGAGAGAGAGAGAGGCAGACAGACAGACAGGCGGACGGACGGAGGGACGGACAGACACGAGGAGAGAGAGGGGGCATTTTTTTTTTTTTTTTTTCGACAATGATATAAACTGAGTATGGGCGCCAGTATATCAGGAGTAAAGTGTAAACATTTTAGTTTGTTCATTTGGCGTTCAATGCTATTTTCAATAACATTTCAGTTTTATCATGGCAAACAAAATGCATCTACCATGCATACCTCCAGCCACTTTAATCTCTTTACAATACGACAAAATATATGAATATGTCCAAGTTGAAAGCATTCCCAGGGGAAACATTCAATGTGGTTCAAATGGCTTTTTTTTTTTTTTAATCTTTAAAAGGTAGAAAACATTTTGGAAAAAGGAGAAAATGCTGGATACCAGCATTTTCTCCTTTCCCCTAAATGTTTTCAACAGCCCTCTTCCTATGGTTCGGAAAACACGTGATTGTTCGATGAGAGTTTGATTTACCCCTGAACAGATTAATAGGCTATGGGCCCACCAGCAATTGTTTAAAAAAAAAAGTTAAATAAAAATGAAGGAAAGAAAAAAATCTGTTTTAAGTAATCTAAAATGCATCATGCACATTTTCTTTAAAAGTGACCAATACCGTGAAAAGTCTTATTTGTACATAAAAAAGGGGGGGTTAAAGGGGGTTATTCAGATTTTTATCACCAAACTTCAAACCTATTTAATCGTCGAATTTAGTCTAATAATAGTATGATAAGAAAACGTGGGGCTGAACACTTTCAAAACTATTCAAATCTATTTACATATACAAATGAGCCCTGCTCTGGCAAAAGGGGGTCCGATGCTTCTCCTTGATGCATTATACCATGCAAGTCCACATAATTCTTGATCCATAACAATCACTTTTGTCTAAAAACTAACTGAATCATGGTGTAAACTAGTACTTTGACATTTAGAAAATTGACCGATAGCAAAAAGTTTCTACCAAGATCAGCCTGTGCTGATTGTGCAGGCTGACCGCGGTCGATATTTTTTGCAGATGTATTAAACTCCCTTTTTACGGAGCATGTATCAAAGACTTTGCAATTTAAGAATACAAATTTTTTCAAAAAAAAAAAAGACTCTTTTTTACAAATGAATTTGTATGAGAATAGAAATACTTTGCCAATGTATTCGATTACCTTTGAAATAGTTTTGCATACATTTTGATAAAAATGGCATAAAAAAATTCTTGATACTATCATCCAATTGTAAACAGCAATAGCATTAAAATATTTGGGAAATAACACACATACAAATCTCTCTCTCTCTCTTCTCTCTCTCTCTCTCTCTCTCTCTCTCTCTCTCTCTCTCTCTCTATATATATATATATATATATATATATATATTAAAGAAAAAAATTCTTATTTCATGAAATGAAAATGGCGAGATTGTGAACGATCAATGGTCAAAGGGAGAAAACTCGTATTTACGCATTTCTTTATTTATATGATAGTCGTGTTCCCTTAAGTTAAACAATAGAGGAATGAGATATGGTCCACCTGAAAGTCTGTAGAGACGATCGGTATAAAAACGATTTCTTTAAAATAGATTTATAAATATCTACAGTTCGAAAGATATCATAAAATCATGACAAAAGAAAAAGTAGTTAATTAACGTGAAAGATATTTTGTTATCTAGGTAATCTCCCTTGCAGTTCGTCAAATTTCTAAATACAACACAACATCCTCCAAAGTTCAAAGTGGGGAAATAACGATTTGTTCATTGAGATAAGTTTCCACACAGTGAATAAAGTCAATTAAGGTAACGACACATTTGAAAATCAACCAATGAGCGGGGCTACATGTGCTCATTTAAATCACTAAACGAACCCTTAGAATTTAAGCAGTTTTCAATAACCTTTTTCATAACTCCGAAGAATATGGCATGCGAAGACAACGCGGTAGATCTAGGTCATGGTCCCGTCACTCAAGGTTATAGACAAGTTTAATCTATTGTCCTGAGTTCAGTTGATCTACCTTTTAACAGGAAGGAACTATTCGGCATATATGATTCGGTGATCAAGTCCCTTGGCTGTATCACGTAGCTTGTTATGCACCTAGACGGTACATTTCTTCACCGGAAGCAAGCCGTTTTACAGTTATTGAAATTGTAAGGCTCCTCTTAAAAAAGAAAATGTGAGTCACAATTTTCTATCGTTATCTTTCTAAGAATATTTCCGACGGCAAACAGTTTCAACATTCAATTTTTAGCACAGTTTATCAATTCTGTTGGGAGCTTTCATCCTCAGATCGATAGATGTGTATAACTTCATCGCGGTTGTTCGTGTCCTTGCTAAGCGATTTACAGGGGCGCCGTCATGTTTAAGATCATGTGATTGGTTATTCAAAATGGAAGCCTCTTTTATACGGACGAGGTAAGATGTAGGTACGGAATCAGCCGAGTTGTGACGAGTGTGGTACGAAAATGAGAATAAACATAAGCCTAGATGCTATAGTTTTACAGACTTGTTAAAATGTCTCTTGATCAATATCACGTGTCAGTCATATGGATTCGTATTCAAATCAGTATGATGACGTTATATTTTATGTTACAAAGATAGAAGTCTACGGAGTTACCGGTTGCAAAACGACCATCCTGTAATTAAAACGCCCAAAATTGCACGTTTTTTATTGACTATAAGTTAACCGTACAGTTTAAATGACTGCAAAGAAAAAAATATATGAACCATGATCTGTGAAAAGGGGTTTTGATACATCTGCGAAAAGTATCGACCCAGGTCAGCCTGCGCAGTACACGCAGGCTGACCTGGGCCGAAACCTTTCGCCATCGGTCAATTTTCTGTATGTCAAAGGACCAGTGTACCTCACGACAGACAGACAGACAGAACATTTTATTGAAAGACTTGTACAAAGTACATTGTCATCCAAAAAATACATATGTACAAAAATTATTATATACAACAACGGGAATTGAAATAAATATATCTGTTGAATCATTAAATTAGTAATGATTAAGTCGTTTGTTAAACTGAAAAGTGGCTATTATGGATCGATAAAATTTTCATGTGATAACTTTCTTGGTATAATACATCACAGAGATGCATTAAACACCCTTTTGCCAGATCACGGCTCAAATCTAGTTTTTCTTTATCAGTATTTAACAAGAATTGTTTATTTATAGCATTAAGCTAAGTAGCCCCCTTGTAAGTTGTGATTACTGGAGCGAAATGATGTTATTGTTGATATCTGCAGGTTTACAGTGCTGGACGGATATTTAGTGTTTACTAGTTTACTAACATCCGGGTTCTTATCATTAAAATAATTTAACATTTATCCTTCTAAGATTTAAATAATCAACCCTGTACCAAGCAATCCAGTGTTTCCACGACCCCAAGGAAGAAGGCTTTTTGAAAAAAAAAAAGCGGGAAAAGGAGAAAATACTGATAACAGGCATTTTCTCATTTTCCAACAATGTTTTCTACACTTCCTTAGAATTGTAGAAGACAATTTCTATCATTTGAGTCATGTCAAATCTGTCGTCTGTCAAAACTTTGGGTATTGAGGTAATGAGATCAATTATTGTATTCGGTTGACGTACCGGTTTTAACCCTTTTATCACAATATCCAAAGTTTTTAATACCCTGCGAAAGAAGGCTTTTGAAAACATTGCGGGAAAGGGAGAAAATGCTGGTAACCAGCATTTTCTCCTTTTCCCACAATGCTTTCTATCCTATCAAAAACAAATGCATCATTTGAGCAGCCTTTAAATTGTCGTCTGCAACAGCTTTCAATTTGGACAATTCTACATTTTTGTCATGTGGTAAAGAGTTAAGGGATGTGGGTTAGGCTCTTCCAATTTTGAATTATTTGCAGCAGACAGATGAAATTTGGCTCAAATGACATAATTCGTGCCTGAAAGAATAGTTACCATTGTGGTAAAAAAGGGAAAAAAATGTTGGGGTCTCCCTTTTCAATTATGTTTTTAAAAAGTCTTGCTCCGCATCGTAGCATAAACACTGGATAATTCGATAAGGGCAAGATTGAAAAAAAAATTGTTAGTTACCCTTTACCACACAATGACGAGTTTTAACAACCATCAAGAAGAAAGCTTTTGAAACATTTTGGAAAAAGAAGAAAATGCTGGTAACCAGCATTTTCTTCTTTTCCCAGTATGTTTTCTAACCTTTCAAAGACAAATAAAATAACTCGGGCCAAATTCAATATGTCGTCTACCTATGCTTTCAATAAAGATAAGTCTGGAATACTTTCATGTGGTAAAGGGTTAAACAGTGTAGATCAAAATTTGACTGCACGGATGAGTGGGCTGATCTTGGTGAACCCTTTCCGCTAAAACCATAAGACGTCTCGATACATACATGTATAACGTGACTCAATGATTCTCATCAAATCATGAATTTATCTACCCGGGTCAGTTTTAATGCTCGACCTCCGAATTTTAACCTTTATTCTCGGTGAATGAAATTTACTCAATATCACACAATCCCACCTTTTAACTCTTTACTAAACAACGAAATTCTAATCTTGCCCGAATTGAAAGCATTTGCAAACAAGAAATTAAATGTGGCTCAGAGGATGGAATTGGTCTTTGCTCTAGGTTAGAAAACATCTCGGGGAAAAGGAGAAAATGTTGGTAACCAGCATTTTCTCCATTTCCCACAATGTTTTTCAAAGCCTTCTTTCTATGGTTCGTTAAAACTCGGGATTGTGTGGTAAAGGGTATATTTGATTTGTTGGTTACAAACGCTTCCAGTTTGGAAAAGTCTAAATTTTGTGGTTTGGCAAAGAGTAAACCCATCACCTCTGAAACAAATCTACAGCAGACAACTTTGAAAAAAAAAACCTTGTCAAAGAAAAGGAAAGAGCCAAATTCTAAGGCTTGATAATAGTCATTGCAACCTGAGGATTCATGCCTCATTGTATTGACGATGTTGTTTTTTTTAAAATAAGCTTGATAGGTCTGTTGCGCGAAGTACCGGCAAAAGAAACTCCTGGGTTGCGTTTCGATAAACTGCGTAGATTTACGCAAAAGGACAAATATAGAGTCCATACTCACTAACCATTCTTAACCCATAACCTGTTAAATAAGCGAAATAAAGCTTTCAAGCCGATAGTAAGAATCCAAATTTTGCTATTTTAAAGGTATTTTTGGGAAAGATATCTTCTGATCGGACAATGTAAATCTAAGATCAGACTACACGTTCTTTGGAGTCGCGCTTAGCAGCCTAGGACGTTCTTAGACTTATTCTCGAGAATTTTCTAAATTTGAAAGTGACACAACTTCTAACTGGTTAAACCATTTGGTTTAGCCGATCAGAAGTTGTGTTCCTTTCAAATTTAGAAAATCTTGAAGAATAAAACCAAGACCGTTCTTAAGAATGGTGGTGAATTAATGCGGGCCCTGGTTTCGTTGTCTGTTTTGTTTATAAAGTGGCAGAAAATCAAAGGGCTGACATCAACGAGGGCTTAAAGATGCGCAAGTGTTTTCAATTTTTTTTATGAATGATATATGCACCTGTCCACGTCTTCTTGGATTTCTGTTTAGAACCATTGGTTGATTTCTTGAGTAACTAAGTCGAGATATAACGATTGAAAATTACAATCTAGGTTTATCATTAAGAAGACTACATCATCATCACAAGCAGCAGCTTTTAACCCTTTACCATACGACAAAATCTCATCATAGTCTAAATTGAAAGCATTTGCTGAAGACAAAATAAATGTGACTGAAAAATTGAAATTTGTTGTGGGAAGAGTAGAAAACATTGTGGGAAAAGGTGAAAATGCTGGTTACCAGAATTTTCTCCTTTTCCCCCAACGTTTTCAAAAGGCTTCTTCTTAAGGGTCGTTAAAACACGGGAGAGGGTTAATTAGGTAGAAGGTTAATTAGATACTAACCCTTATCCTGCTAAAAAAGTGAAATGAAACTTTCAAGCTGATAGTAAAAACCCAAACTTTGCAATTTCAGATGTATTCTTTGGGGAAAGATGTCTCCTTATCGGACAGTATAGATCCTGCTAGTTCTGTGCAGTCTGATCTTGATCTATACCGTCCGCAAAAGGTCCTTGAGTCGCGCCTAGTAGCCAAAACTTTTACCACCAAATCCCACGTTATAACAAACCTCGATAAAAAGGCTTTTGAAAACATTGTGGGCAAAGAGAGAAAATGCTGGTTATCAGCAATATTTTCTACTATTTCAATGACAAATTCCATTGTATTTATCATGTTAAATTTGTCGTCCGCAAATACTTTTAATTTGGACAAGTCTAAAATTTTGTGATTTAGTAAAGAGTCAACAATTTTTCATTTCAGATAAAAGAGAAGGGTGGATTCCATAGTGCGGCTGCTTCAGTAAGTGTTATCTCAAAGAAAACCAAGAACAATCTTTAGCGGCACCGAGAATAGCGTGCAAGTATTTCAAAATCAGACTGAGCTAACGTTAAATCTAAACTAAAGTCAACAAAACTACTCGATCTGTCCAAAATATTGTTTCTCCCGATTACCTTTAGTGTGGTAAATATTCTATTGGTGTGTCTGTCCTAATTTGAAAAAAGAAAAAAATGACGATTTTGCATTACCAAGTTTATGCAACAAGTATGAATTAATTTCACAAACGATAATAGCAAAAGAAAAAAGTTATTGGTATTGATGAATTGATTATTTTGAGTCCAAATCCTCCTTTTACATTATTAAAGCCAGTTTGTGTCAGACAGTTATCTTATTATTAATTCAGATAAAAGTCTAACATCACACCGACTCCTCACCAGAGAAAATACTATGGGGCAAAGCTGTATCGGGATATCTAAGCAAGTATTCACCAACCATTTAAAAGAAGGAAAACAGTCTTATTCTCGCGAGTATTCTTAAATGGTTTAGCCAATCAGAAATTGCGTTACGTTCTGAATCTAAAATTGGACTAAGAATGCAAATTAATATGGTTGGCAAATGCAGCCCCAAGAGTTGTCTTTTTGTAAGGATAGGTATTTTGCTAAAATCGTTTTCATTATTTCATAACTGACGATAAAAACAGTAGATATTTAATCTGAATCGCACCATTAAGACTTTGTCTACTGTTACAAAACGTTGGGGTATCGAAGTAAGCCTGATGTTCATATATACCAACCCTTCTTAATAGCATTCTTAGCCTTCTCAAGAACTTTCTAAATTTCAAAGGAACATTAATTGTGATTTGCTAAACCGTTTGGTTTAGCAAATCAGAAATTGCAATACTTTCTAAATCTAGAATAATATTAGGAATGCAATTTAGAATGGTAGGTGAATAGGTGCCCACGTATTGATATAGTGCTGGATAAAAAAAAGTAAAAGCCTAACAAGGACGTTTTCTTTATCTATAGTTTGGTCCAGTCAAAGTGGATGGACTTGTAGCCGGGGAGACAAGACTTTGGTGCCGATGTGGTCTCAGTAAATCACAGCCATGGTGTGATGGTAAACGCTATATCGATCATCTATCTGTGTTGCTCTCTCTCTCTCTCTCTCTCTCTCTCTGTTCTTGTTTGTGTGTGTGATGCTAACATCTTTCTGTTTCTCTGTTTATCTGTGAGTCTCCTCTGTCTCTGTCTCCCTCCCCGTCTCTGTTTGTCTCTGTTTCTGTCTCGTCTGTCTCTGTCTCTCTTTCTTCAGTCTTTTTTAACAACCAGCTGAAAGAGAGTCGAGTCAAGGTTTGTACAGTAAGGATTAAACCTTATACATGTATTTATCCAAGATATTTGATGTTTACAGAATCACATGAAGGAACAGGCATCACACCTCTGGAATGGAAGGTAGAAAAAACCGGCGAGGCTCTGCTGTGTCAGTGTAAACAAACCAAGACGCCCCCACTATGTGATGACAGTCATATCAAAGCGATGGAAATTCTAGGTGAAATGAAAAAGACCTGCAGAAAAAAGGGAAACCATACAGCTGATTGTAGACTGTGTACTGATTGCGGATGGGTACCAGACTTCTAGTTATGGCTGACCAGAGGCAATTTGCACCAAAAATTTTAAATATTGTTCATATACCAAATACCAAAACAAGCCAACTGATTGACCGGCACAGACCGTCGCGGCTTAACAGATGGCTGGTCTTGGGAATTGGAACTTGGATTGATTTTAGACTAGCTGATGAGTACGATCCAGAATCACTTACTATTGTAATTTACATGTTATTTAAATGTAGTCCTTTAGATTGTCGTATAATCAAAATGGATATTTTGAGTAGAAATAAACCTACTTAAATTGCAATACAGGGGTGTTTTTTCTCGAAATATATCAGTGTATTTGACGGTGCAGCTGAAGATCAGACTGCTCGATTTGTGAAAACTAGTCTTCGCTTTTCCATTTTGCAATATGTGTTTTGCAATATGTATACTAAAGTGAATCTCTTTTTTTATCTGAAGTTGAATAAAATTAGCAATTCATTTTTTGTTCATAACTTAAATATCTCTCTCTCTCTCTCATAGACACATACACAAAGAACTGTATCCCACAATCACTCAAATGCTCATATTTTATATATAATTTCTTTCGTTAGCTAGGCTGTTTTGGACAAAACGTCGAGTTACTGCCATAGGCCTGGCGTAAACTGGTACCCGTTGTATCTCCCGTAAACGTCCGCTTGATACGAAGATCGATAACAGGCTGCCAGTTTAAGCCCTGGCGTTGTCGTGGTAGTCGTCTGCGTTGTCGTCGTGCAAAAACTTTTGCATTTTATCACATCTCTGTTTTCACTGAAAATACTTTCTTCAAACTCGGACAAATTGTTCACTGTCATAAGGGAACCCATTCAACAGGCAGATAACTATCAAAGTGTTTGTAACACATTCATGACACTTTTTCGACTTAGAATTTTCACTGAAAATAAAGCAACTGCAGCCGAGCGATGGCAACTGCATGTGGTGCTCTTGTTCGAATTTAACATAGCGTGTCTTGTCTGTAAGTTTTCTTCGTTCATTTAGTTAAGTCAATCGATAATTAGAAAAATTAAAATGATTTAAAACATGTCACGAATCTGTTTTAAATGTTTCTTACTTTATGTTACCACAATTATTTGACTTGAGAAATGTTCACAAATGCCAGCGATCCATTTTTATCTTTTTGCCTTGCCAAACTTCATTTCATAAGGACAAAAACCTGATATATGTTATAAGAAATGAATCTTGTGTTTGATTTAGCTAGGGAAAAAATGCCTTCATTGCGTCAGCCCTTTAAGTTTGGAATGAACATTTAAGATCGCTGCAAAAACTGTCCAATCTTATGTAAAAAAGAAAATCAATTTTAAGAGTGTTTTAGTCAAAGTATCTGTCAAAGAAGCTGGCAAAATAAATGCAAAACTACACTGCAAGGTTAACCTTTTTTTTTTTAATAGTTCTGGACGAGAATTTAAAGGGCAAATCCACAGATTTTTTTGACTTAGCTTTTTTTTCCCCTTCAATCATCTGTAAATGATGTCAGTAAAACATCTGTGCGTAATTTTCCGCAATTACTACCCGGTAACATACCATAAACCACGGTTCAATTGTCACGATGATTTCGGCCCGAAAATGGTGCATCGCTTACTTCCCCTGATTTGCTTATCTCCCGTCCGTGTGTGACGTCAGAGCGGCACTTAGTCTTCTTCCTTTACATAGGGGATGCTGATATTCGAACGCGGTTATCCAACTGTGAAATGGAAATTTAAGCCGAAAAAATGACAATCTCCGCAGCCTATGGCTGCAACGTCGATTCGGGAATTCATAGAATTAGTATGTTCAAATTCCCAAGAGAATTAAAAAGGAGAAAGCTATGGATTCAACGTTTAAACCGGGGTCGGACAGTGACGACGGATTTTGTGCCAACGAATAAACTAAACTGTGTTTGAACAGGGATCATAAATTACAGTTATATACCATTCCTGGTCTGAAGCACTTTGAGGACAGTCAGTTTTTAATAATTCCAAATCTAGCAAAGACAGTTGGTTATAGCAATTTTAGGCTACGATTGAAACCTGACGCTATGCCAACATTATTCGAAAATCCAAATCAGAGAAAAGAAAAACTTAGACACTCCGCGAGAGCCATTTCCATAAAGAAACTTCAGCATGAGGTAAAAGTCTTTTTTCTTGAAATGAAGATATTTTGAATTGTTATTTGTACTCTTTTACCGTTTTCTGAATCATCTCTTCATTGTGGAACAAGGAGGAAATGCTCCTAACTAGATGCTTTCTTTTCCGAAATGTTTTAAAATTCATGTTTTGGCGTATTCTAGTGTGACCCGTTTTCAAAAGCATCTTTCCTCAAGGTTTAATCTCGGGAGTTGGGTTATGTGGTAAAGCGTAACTCTTTACCAGAAAACAAAATTTTAGACTCATGTGAGTTCAAAATTTTGCAGAAAACAAATTCAATTTTGATCATATGATTTATGGTAGCTCTTTACCAAATGACAAAATATTAGACTTGCTTAAATTGAAAGCATTGCAGACGACAAATTGAAAGTGACTAAAATGATGGTTTTTGTCTTTGGATGTATGGAAAACTTTGCGAAAAAGGAGAAAATGCTTGTTACCAATATTTTCTCGATTTCCCACAATGTTTTCAAAGGCAATATTCTTCAGGGTCGTTAAAAGCCAGGGTTGTGTGGTAAGTGTTTAACTGTCTTTCAGAAGATAACAATCATTGTTGTAAAAGCAAAAAATGCTGGTTACCTTTTTGAAGGGCTTTTGCTTCGCTCCCCCTCTCCCCTTCCACCCCCCCCCCCCCCCCGGTTCCTTGGCTTTGAACGTCCAAATTTTCTTAATGACCTCCCAAAATTCAAATGTTTGCCTTCTTTTATTCATTTGAAAGGAGGCCAATAAACCCAATATTAGAAAATTAGGGAAAAACCCTGCACATTAAGTATCTTTTTCTCTCCACAATGATTTTCAAACACTTTTTAAGGGCACGTGTAGTCAAAACTAAGTTTGTTTGGTAAAGGGTGAACTCAGGCCTTTGCTTCCCATGGTCATGGTCATAAATGTTAATTACTTATCACCAGGGTTCGTATGTTACACGATCGTATATTACACGATCCCTATTATCACCAACCAGTTGATACAGTAAATGATTACGTAACATTTGCATATCTCACCCCTTTACACTGTTCTGTTTGTTTCTGACAGTGTCACTCTCTTCACCATGGTTGGAAATTGATATGCAACTTCTTTTTGAACAACCTCTGTATGTGATTCTGGTTTTTGCAAAGCATTCCCTTGTTCGCATCCGTATGATATCTTCCAAACTATTTAGACCAATCTTTTTAATTCATGTGTCAGTATAAAAATTGTGAAATTTGAACTTTAGATGCAAGTCATGCCCTCCGGTAATCAGAAAGAAGTGTGCATAATATTATGGGAAAAAAATTACAGATCTACATTTTGCTGAAGTTACACGTCATCACACAATCCTGGGTTTTAACGACCTTAAGAAAGAAAGCCTTGAAAAACATTGTGGGAAAAGGAGAAATGCTGGTAATCAGTATTTCTCTTTTTTTCACGATATTTTCAAGACAAACTCCATTGTTTGAAACACAGTAAATTTGTTGTTTGCAAATGTTTCAATTTGGACAATTTAGATTTTGTAAAGTGGAAAAAAGTTAATCGGAATCAGAATGTTCCTTACCAGCTTTACAAATCAATGCTTTAACTCTTTACCTCACAGACCGGACTTTTTACCATGCTTGCGGAGACGGCTTTTGAGCACATGGTTGGAAAAAGAGAAACTCCTGGAAACCAGCATCTTTTCCTTGTCCTACGATGCTTTTCTATCCTTTGTCAGACCCTTCCCATTGTCAAAGCCACATTTGTCGTCTGCAAATACTTTCAGTATGGACAAGTCTAAAATTCTGTCGATTAGTAAAGGGTGTAAAGGGGTTAACCCTTTACCAAATTATAAGATTTTAGAATTGTCCAAATCCAAATCATTTGAATATAACAGATAAAATATGGATCGCAATTTTTCTTTGAAAGGACAGAAAATACTGTGGATAAAGGTATAAAACTTTTTCCAATGTTTGAAAAGCTTTTTCCTTAGGTTGTTGATGCTGGGGAATTTGTTGTTAGTGTTAACATTGACTCTTGCTGTCTGTGCAGAGAAGTTTGATTTTGACAATGGGGAAAGGATTTCAGTGAGTTAATCAAAATTATTTTAATTCTAGCAGGCACACAAAACCTACTTTTCTTATGTGAATCCTTTAGACAAGTAAATGATCAACCTGAATGTTGTCTCACTTTGCAGTCACTTGATGCTGTTTAACATATCCTAATACTCTACAGTGTTACCTTACAGATCATAATACAATATATGGCTACTTTTCTTTTACCCTATCTTAACTCTTTCGCAAACGACAAAATTTTGGACTCAACCAAATTGAAAGCGTTTCCAGAAGACAAACATAGTTCAAATGACAATTTCAGTCCTTGATAGGGTAGAAAGCATTGTGGGAATAGGAGAAAATGCTGGTTACAGCATTTTCTTTTCCCACAATGTTTTCAAAAGCCTTCTTCTTTAGGGTCGTTAAAAGTAGGGATTGTGTGGTAAAGGGTTAATTAATAGCGATACAAATCTCATTGCAAGGAAATTCGTCACGTATTTATATCTCCGTAGACGCATAATTAGATGAAACAATTGTTCCAAATATCGAAACAGAAATTAACAATCCAGAAATTATGAAAGTACATGTACATTAAAAATGTTTCACATTTTTTTTTTTTTTTTTTAATTCCGCCCGTGGACCGACTGAAACTTCTTCAAATGAAACAAATTTTATGCAATTCATTTAATTCTATAACGTATAAAGCATTTTTTTCAATAAGCAATATCCGCCTCATAGTATCCAATTTTATCGATGCGCGATACTCACCATGTTGAAACGTCCGCCACAAAATCGTCAATTTCATAGTCTTCACCAAAAAACGAAGAATTACTCTCATCCTCATCCTCTGAAACTACATTATTTTCTGTACGAATTGGTTCGTACATGTACGGCCCTAGGGGACCAGAATCGTCTATTTCTTCGTCTTCAGTACTGCTCAAATAGCTATCAAACACAACGTCCATTTTGAAACACGTACCCATATGACGTCACAAATCAAGCGCCGCAACAATGAGTAAGGGAGATAAGCTATGTCGTAAAAACTAATAAGCAGAAATACAAACTGGAATAAAGTACTTTTTCCGATTTTTTTTTTTTTTTTTTTAATTACAACATACCAGGTTACCAACTGATAAATGTAGTTTTGAAAATTAACATCTTCTGAAACCTGTCGATTTGCCCTTTAGATAAATTTCTCAGTCCAATGTCGAAAGGTAGATTGAATATTGTTTTACGCCGCTTTTAACATTACTTTTCGTATCGAGGCGACAGCTCACATATTCATGTATTTCCTGGGTTCCACCAGTACTAGGCTGCGGCTCTGAATTGTCTTGCCCAAGAACACTCCCACAAAAACCCAGTCAGGCCCGAATCCCGGGGCCTCCACGTCACACGTCACGAGTCCTACATTTTACCTTTACCACTGAACCAAGCAGGACCCTGCCAATGTCGAGGCCATGTTCTAAAGATAATAGAACATAATGTATGGGCTTTTGTGTGTGTGTGTGTGTGTGTGTGTGTGTGAGCAGTGTTTTGGAAAAGGGGATTTAATGCATCTCCGTAATGCAGTATACCAACCAAGTCACCATATAATTATGGATCCCCCAAACTCCATTTTGTTCAACAGCCGATTGAATCAAGAGGTAGAATGATCCTTGGACACCCAGAAAATTTACAAACAGCGAAAACTTCCGTCCCATGTCAGCCTGTGCGGACTGCGCAGCCTGAAACAAATCGATACGTTTTGCAGATTTATACACTAACATTTTTTTATCAATATCTTACTACATAGGTCATGTAAAACAATCTTTCGTTTTGTTACATACTGTGTTTCAGTTTTTTTTTTTCCTCACAATATACACCTAGTGTACCATATGTGTCATTATGATTAGAAGAGATTTATTACACGACCAGTACTTGAAATACATGTACATGTATATCGCACCAGAACCTTTACAGCGTCTTAGTTCTTTATCTTTTGGCACTGGTACCATGCATCCAAGCTTAAGTGTACAAAAGATCCACGGTCGAACCCTAAAAGCCCACTTGCACTACATATCGGCGTTGCTATATTACTACGAAAACAGTTTCGAACATGGTGTTTCCATCATTTAACCCTTTACCGCAAAATGCCGCCTTCTAACGACCTTGGGAAAGAAGCCTTTTGAAAACATTGTGGGAAAAGGAGAAAATGCTGGTAACCAGCATTTTCTCCTTTTCCCGCAATGTTTTCAATCCTATCAAAGAAAAACTGCACCATTTTAGCCAAACTGAAATTGTCGTCTGCCAATGCTTTCAATTTGTACAAAGCTAAAATTTTGTCGTCTGGTAAAGGGTTAAGTGCACAACAGATCTACAGTCGAACCGTATATATGCCCCATTGCACTACATATCGGAGTTGCTATATTACTACGAAAGCAGTTTCGAACATGGTATTTCCATCATTTAACCAGGGATCCGTTTTCAGCCAGATATATGAGGCGGGTTTTACTGTGTGTTTTAAAAAAATTAATTTGTTCTATGCAGTATACCGTCATCCTTTGGAGTAATATATTTGATGGATGCTCCGATCCAAACAACAAACGGACGTTCACCGAGTATCACACACAGCGCCCCTACACGCCACAGGCGTTCGTTTTGTGACGAACTTTGCCATCTATATATAGATGGCAAAGTTCGTCACAAAACGAACGCCTGTGCTACACGTATATTCTGCACACTACCTGATCAACCACTCGTCACAACTCGGCCGATTCCGTACCTACATCTAACCTCGTCTGTATAATGGCGGTTTCCATTTTGAACTACTAATCACAAGATCTTAAACATGGCGGCGCCGCTGTAAATAGCCTAGCAACGACATAAACAACCACGGTGAAGTTATTCACATCTATCGATCTGTCGATGAAAGCTTCCAACGGATTGGATAAACCACGCTAAAAATGGAATGTACGAACTGTTTGCAGACTGAAATATTCTTAGAAAGATAACGATAGAAAATTGACTCATGTTTTCTTTTTTAAGAGGATCCTTACAATTTCAATAACGGTAAAACGGTGTGCTTCCGGAGACGTGTGAAATGTACCGTGTAGGTGCATATCAAGCTACGTGATACAGCCGAGGGATTTGATCACCGGATCACCCGAGGTATACCGAATGCCTGATCAATAGGACATTAGTTTAGACACCCGCGGTGCAGACTAATCTCGAGCTTTGTATAGTGTCCACAAAATAAATGAGACATACTCTGGCAAAAGTGGGCTTACTATGTCTCCGCGATGCATGATACCAAGCAAGTCATCACCTAAATATGGTTCCATAAAAGTCTATTTTGTCCAACAAATGATTGAATTATGAGGTACACTGGTCCTTCGACATGCAGAAAATTTACCAAACGCAAAAAGTTTCAACCCAGATTGCGCAGGCTGGCCCGAGTCGATACTTTTTGCAGATGCATGGCTCAAATGAAAATTGAAAGGTTTAAATATGTATTTACTTGAATTACCTGAAACTTTCCGTTTCATTTTGGTGATCTTTACCTGTCAAACTGATTCAAGCTAGATTTTCTCCTATTTCCGCTGTGCTTTTACATGTTTCTTTCACTGGTTCGTTAAAACTAGGCATTGTAACCGTGTATCATAGACTCCGGAACTTGGTACCAACCAAGTTGACACACAAAAGGTAGTCATGGCATGTAGTGGGGTGAGTCAGTCGTTTTTTTTTTTGAATGATTTTTAAGGTGTGTTTTCTTACCAAACGATATGCATCGGTGTTTAGAGATGTCCAACTGTTGTCCATGATCGTGCGTCAAAAATAATATTCCTGCATGCATTCCTTGTTGAAAAGTAGTATCGGGCTATTGGGTAACGCTCATGAAAATAATTAATTTCCAAATAGCACAAGAAAAGAATCATTCCCTAGTACATTAGTTTGCTATGGTATGAATCAAGGCCCGAGGTATCGATTAGCAGTAGCAACACTTGTTGATAGTGGTTTCATAAAGTGCGAGCAAATATGCCAGCAGGGGCCGCCGAACATGCGCACATTTTTACCAATCGCGAATTACCATCTATTCATTCTTTATCAGTACCAAGAAGTAGGTCAAAAGCTAGCGCATTCAGCTACGCCGAAAAAAAGAGGTTGCATTACCGTGGTACTTTAAGCAGTTGTCCGCGATTCATGGTGGTCCAAGATTTTAGATGGTTGGACGCTAATAAATGAGCCGGAGCACAACAAATTCTACAGTTTACATGTGCACCCTGCTAAGATCTGCCTGTTCATTTAGATCTGTGTCCTCAATGACCACTCTGTTGATAGCTAAGGACGCAAACCTACTTCAGGCGACCAGCGAAGAATCTGACCAGACTCTGTCTATAGATACGGAGGCTGAGCTAATGTATTTGCTGGGCGTGCATATTGGTCGTTCGAGTTGCTGCGGCCCGCTAGAAGGGCCGTTTGAAAAGTTTATCTGCGGCGATTGCCCATGTATGAAACCATTCATATTTGGTAACATTGTAATGATCAAAAACTACACTTTAATCCGCAATGCATGCACCTGCTACAAAATACAATCACAAGAACATATAAACTGTTGTCATGCTGGAAGCTGGCATGGTCAGTTACCACACCACCCTGCTCAGAAAAAAGGGGGTTGTTGGGTTTGAAATAATGTTTCTGCGAGAAAATGCCAGGAACTGCAAATTTAAGAACGAAGAATGAGTCGCAGGTCGTCACACACTGTTTTTCATAAAGAAATATTTGCTTTCCATTAGTTTTGTGGTCGTGGCAGGGTCAACAATAGAGATTTTATGGAATTATACACGGAAACAGAACATCATGCATGGAAACAGGCCGCGTGAGTCGTCAGGTAATGCCATAGGCTACTTAGTATGACAGTTTCTTTTCAGAAAACTGGTTAACATTGAAAGTACAATTTTATCATTGAAACAACTCACTTTTCTACAACATGTACTCATGATTATCTGATATAGATAAGGCATGGCTGTACCAGCGTCTCGAAAATCTCAAATAATACCATCGATATTGTTACAGCTTGTGACGCGTTTTATTGCACTAAATTCATGGCAGTGTCCATGATACTACTGCGTTTTTCCCTATCTTTTTAGGAAGGTTCAAACTTTCCTGTATACGAGTTCACCGTTTAAAACTATGTCTCTACTATAAATACAATGTACCCTACAAAATTAATGGCCCTCGTTTAAATGAATCCATCTTTAGATCAAGATACCGGAAATATTTTTCTCGTGTAATATTTCCCGTTTGTATGATAAACCGGTAGGTTTTGACGAAGACACATAATTTCGGCAGTACCAGGCAGCTCGTTTTACAGTGAAAAGTGAACTTAAAATCATTTTCATATTAATTCTGGATGTGCATTTCAAACAAAATTGTGTTCGCAAATGGAGACATTCTCGTTGAAGCATAATATCGCGACATAACATCAAAATAAAGAATTTTCTTAACCCGGACACGACCAGTTTTTGTTTATCACCGCTTCAGCTGGTGCCAAGTTCCGTAGTCGATGATACACGGTGATTGTGTTTTAAGTGGTTGACATATATTTTTACAAGTACCAATAATTTGTGATTAGCCTACACTTGTTTTTGAAATTTGATTTTTTTTTTTTTTTTTTTAAACATGTATTTTCTTAAATACTTAATATATTCACAGTCTGATTTTTTTGTTGTTGTTTTTTTTTGTTTTTGTTTTGCTCGATCTACTAGGTAATATTCATCTCATATATTATCAAGTACACCCGCACTTGCTACACATATTTCACCCACAGTACCTTGTATAGTCAAAGTGATTTAACCTGTTGGATATCCATGGAATCTTTCTCTGGGTCGGTATTTAAAACTTAGGATTGTGTGGTAAAGGGTTAATATAGTTTTCTACCGATCACTGGTGATTTCACTAATCTTTGAGTTGATTTCAATTAAAAATATGATCTGCGTTTTCTTATAGGCATATAGGCCTATGTAAAATATTCACAATTCAGTTGTATTTTTAGATTTTTTTTCTGCTTGATCTAATGTTTATTTCAAAGCTTTTAATCAACTACACCCCAATAAGATATGGGCCTTGCTCAAGCAAAAGGGGGCTTAACGCATGTCCGCGATGCATGATACCAAGCAAGTCATCACATAACTTTATGGATCTATAAAATCCAGTTTGTCTAACTTGTTACCGACTGCATCATGAGGAACACTTGTCGTTTGACATGCAGAAAATCGACCAATAGCAAAAATTTTCGGTTCAGATCAGCCTGCGCAGACTGCACAGGCTGACCTTGGTCGAAACTTTTTTTGCTGATGCATTAAGCCCCCGTTTTCACAGAGCATGGGTCACACACACACACACACACACACACACTCACCACCCCTGTAGCGCCTACTTGTAGACAGTGAGTCAGCTTATTTGATATCCACGGAACTCACATTGTAGGTATATGTGCACGATTTCTCCAAAGATATTTGCCTTTGGAAACGATTTCTCAAGGACAATTCGAGGGGTGAATACAAAACTATTTCATCTGCGTTTCGAAAAATTTTACTGGAGAGGGAAAAACGCTTCTCATTTTTGTGAAAAGAATAGTTAGATCACCTTGTTTAGATATGTTGTGTTGAGCTGAGAGTATGAATTCAGCACAACATAATTAAACAAGACGATCTAACAACGCTTTTCATGGAATTGAGTTTTTTCCCCCCTCCTGTAATATTTTCCAAAATGCAGATGGAATAGTTTCGCATTCACCCCTCGAATTGTCCCAATTTAATTTGGGAACGATTTCACCAAAAACGATTTCTCAACGGTGCGATTTCTCTTGCAGCTCTATAATCCCATCATAAAAAAGTCCTTTTCGGTAATCTTCTTCCGTGTTAAACTTAGCATTCACGGCTACTCTTCAATGTAAACAAACACCGTACAAAAATCGACACGGACTTTGACTTTGTTTCCACTAGATCGATTTCTTTTCCTCTTGAGTCAAATGTCACGTGATAAGTAATGTAAAGATCTGCAGTTAAATTAATTTAGAACGAATCTAACATGATGGTTTTTCGCTCCACTGTTGTATACATGTGTTTAACATGTCTGACTCTTGCCGACTTTCCTTTCCGAGACATTTCCTTACCCTGGGAGGTTCGGGTGGATGACATTGTTAACCGGTTAAATCTCACAGAGCTTACTCTTCAGATGGCCAAGGGTGGGTCTGGGGATAAAGGTGGACCCGCCCCACCAATCCCTAAACTCGGCATCGGTCCCTATCAGTGGAATGAAGAGTGTCTCCGAGGTGCAATAGCAGCCGGTGAAGCGACCGGGTTTCCACAGTCTTTGGGTCTAGCAGCGGCTTTCAGGTAATGACTAATTTTGTAATGCCTGTACCTATCTATCGGCTGTTGATATGGAAGATGGCTGATTACCACCATTTTCTCTCTTTTCCACAATGTTTTCAAAAACTTTATTTCTCAGGGTTATTATAATATGTTATTGTGTGGTAAACGGTTAAGCCTTCAGGCATCTGCAGAAAGTTTTTTAGCCTGTGTCAGCCGATGCAGTCTGCACAGGCTGAACTAATCAAAACTTTTTGCTATTGGCAAATTTTCTTGCATATCAAAGGACTGTTCCAAACCCCCTCCCCCTAAATTTTTTTTTTCAGAGTAATGCTCTTATATTTTTTGTGTATCATTCCCTCATATAATGCGCCCCAGTTTGTGCTCCTGTATTGATACTTATGTTATCAATCTGAGTTATATGCAGCTGGGATATGAGTTGTATTGGCAACACTGACAGGCCATACAACTCCATTCATTCTGTATTGAAGTAGTAATTACTAGTGGAAAAAGGGAGACCTCAATTGGACTCCAACCAGGGACCAGTTGCTTTTAGGGTGAGTGCTCTACCTTTGCGCTACTAATTATCAGTAAAGTGAAGACAAGTGGTCTGGGTAGCCCAGTGTTAGAGTGCTTGCCTGAGAGTCTAAAGGGCTAGAGTCCCAGGCTGGATCACATAACCAAAAAGGTAGATATTGTTTTACAGCATTGAGAAAAAATATTGTGGTAAAAGGAGCAATTGTTTGTGACAAACAGTCGTTCCTTTTCCTACATTATTTTCATAAGCTTTCAACTACTTAAGAATTAAAAGACATATTTGTACAGTATTGTATATTTTACCTTGAAATTGCCTATCATTACAATATTCTTGTTTGCGGTACTTGTAGATCAAGTTACCTGGTACATAATACAAACTTGTTGGATCATTATTTTATGGTGTTTAAAATAGTTTTTAACTTCATTTCAATTATATAACAGAGGCAAGTGCACCTATCCATGCTTTCCTGGAGTTTTTTTTACCAGTGCTGTGTATAATATTCTTCCTAAGCCAGTAGCTGCTGTTTCACATAGGGGAAACAATTATCATCTGTGAGATAGGAATGAGTCCTGTTGCACTGACTCATTAATCCTTGAAAAAAAAAATTGGCTAAGCTGGGAATTTGAACAAACTACCCCTTAGACTCAAGCCCTGTATGTTATGGACTGAGTTACTGGACTTAGATGATCTTTGATCTAGACTGTCTGACATGCAAAATCATTCAAGGTCTATACTCACCAATCATATTTAAGAATATTCTTTGTCTGATTCTCAAGAATTTTCTAGATCTGAAAGTAACAAAACTTCTGATTGGCTAAACTATATGGTGTACCAATCAGAAGTTGTGTTACTTTCAAATTTAGAAAATTCTAGAGAATAAGACTAAGAATGTACTTTAGAATGGTTGTTGAATATGGACCATGGTCACTAGGAGCCATACAAAAGCAATTATTTTAGTGTCTTTTGCTGATAAAAAAATTTGGTCTCATTTATCCTGGGTTTTATGGATAAATCAAAGCAATGCAATATTTTTACAACACTGAGGAGGTAGGCTTTTGAAAAAAATTTGTCAAACAGAGACAATTATGTGTTTTTGCAACCACATAGGAAATAAACTTTTTAGGATATAACATGTAATGGAAACGGAGAAAAGGGTAACCAACAGTTTCTTTCTTTCCCACAATGTCTTCTACTCTTTTAATGACAGGATCTGTAATTCTTACCACATTTTATTCGTCATCTGAAGTTACTTTAACTCTTTACCAAACTACAAAATTTTGGACTGGACCAAATTAAATGCATTTGCAGACAACAAATCAGTTGTTGAAAAAATGATTTCTCTCTTTGACAGGGTAGAAAATATTGTGGGAAAAGAAGAAAATGCTGGTTACCAGCATTTTCTCCTTTTCCCACATTGTTTTCAAAAGCATCTCTCCTCAGGGTCATTAAAAGTGAGGATTTTGTGGTAAAGGGTTAATTTGGATAGGCCTGAATTTTCTTTGTTGATAAGTAGTCAACTGGCGTGCTGTACATTTTCAGTCTGAAATTGATACATGACGTAGCCACTGCAGTGGCCACGGAAGTCAGGGCCAAACATAATTATTTTGTACAAACCAAACAATTTGGGGATCACAAGGGACTGGGCTGTTTTGCTCCTGTTATAAATATCATGAGGCATCCACTCTGGGGAAGGAATCAGGTTTGTATAATTTTTGTATTATCATTACTTTTTTTTTTTCTAAAGAAATTATCCTTAACCCTCATGGAGGGGTCATGTATAGCTCTGTTGTAAAGTGTAGGACCTAGAGACCCAGGTTTGAAGCTAACTCGAGGAGTTAGTCTTTTTGTGGGAGTGTCTTTTGGCACAACAATTTAGAGCCCAATTCAAGCACTGGTGACACCCATGACATACATGAGTATGTTAGCTATCCCCATGATATGACTTAAGTAGTGGTCAAAAGTGACCTAAAAAACTAATCAATCAATCAATCAATCAATCAATCATTAATCCTCATGGAAATGTTGCAATTGTCTGCTGTATATTCCTTTTTGATTATCCCGTAGCCAAACTCTCCCAAGTTAACTGCCCTGAGAAAGAATGTCTTTAGAAAACAGTAAGATAAAAGAAGAAAATGAATGAAACCAGCATTTTCTCCTTGTCTTAGAATGTTTATGTACCCTTTCTGAAGATAAATCCCATTGATAGAGTGAAATTTAGTGTGTTGCCTGCAAATGCTTTCAGTTTGAACAAGTCTTACATTTTGTTATCTGGTAATGACTTAACTCTGTATCACACAATTCCAAGTTCCAATGACCCTGAGGTAAATGGCATTTAAAAAGAATGTGGAAAAAGAAGGAAAATGTTGGTAAAAAGCATTTTCTCCTTTTTCCACAATGTTTTCTATCCGTCTTAAAAACAAATTTCAACATTTGAATCATCAATCATTTTGACATCTGCAAATACACTGAATTTGGATTAGTCTATAATTTTAAGGTCTGGAAAAGAGTTAAAACATTATTTCAGTTGGAGAAATTTATTAAAAAAGATTTTAAAAAATCTCTTAACTCTTTACTGAACAATAAATTTTTTTGTGCAAATTCAAAGTATTTGTAGACGACAAATTAAATGTTGCTCACATGACAGAATTTATCTTTGATAGGGTGGAAAACATTGAAAACATTGGGGGGAAAAGAGAAGATGCTGGTAACCAACATTATCTCTCTTTCCCACAATAATTTCAAAGCCAAATTCCCAAGGGTTGTTACAACCCGGGAATATGTGATATAGGTATAGGATATAAAGTGATCTCTTAGAAAGCTGCATGATTGAAATAGACATTCCAAGTTATTAAAACTAAATAGACACTCCAAGTTGTTAAAACAAATCGAAAGGTACAATTTACCTCTTTACCAATTGACTAAAATATAGATTTGTCCAAACTGAAAGCATTTACAGATGACAAATCAAAAGTATTTTTCTTTGAAGGAATAGAAAACATTGTAGGAACAGGAGAAAATGCCTGTTACGAGCATTTTCTCCATCTCCCACAATGTTTTCAAAAACCCATTTCTAAGTGTCATTAAAGCTCGAGACTGTGTGGAAAAAGGGTTACATATTTTTTTTTTGCATGTTTTATTACAGGAGACATATGGGGAAGATCCCTACTTAACAGGTGTGTATGCGGGCCAGTTTGTAAGGGGATTACAAGGGGACCACTCTAGATATATTTCTGCAAACACGGCCTGTAAACATTTCTCAGCATATGCAGGGCCTGATAATATCCCCATTGACAGAGCATCTTTTGATGCTGAGGTATGCAGTTACTTAACTTGTTACTATATATAGTAACTGTAATTCCTTCAGATGCTGGTCCCCTGTGTTTTGAGTTCCCTTTCTGTGGCTGTCTTCTGTTGACATCAGATTATGGCTGTTGTAAAAGTGTGAAATTGTTGGTATTTGGAACTTTTTTTTTAATGCTTTGAACTTAACCCTTTACCAAACAATCCTGTATTTTAACAATTACCAGTATTTTCTCCTTTTCCCTCAATGTTTTATACCCTGCAATTGTATGAATAAAACAGTCATTTTCATTCTGTAATATTTGTAATTTTTAAGTGGCTACCTGCATTTTCTTCCTTTCCCACAATATTTTCAAACGGTTTCTTAAAACTTGGGATTGTGTGGTAAAGAGTTAAGAAGATTACAAACTTTACATATCTCTGTGATTGAAGAGTTTCAAAAGCAAGATGCTGTTGGATCAATTTTGGCCCTTAGAGGCCCTAAGAAATCCAAAAGACATTTTCTATATAGAAATAATACCAGAACAATCGTAATTTCAAGGTTGTTCTTGTCCAGAATGCTTGAGCAAAGAGTACACTGTAGATCAAAGATCAGGCTGTCATTCTGCGTTTTCTGTAATCTGTTCTTGATCTACACTGGCCACTTAGTCAACTATAGTCGTGGAATTGGTTTTAAGGGTTAAAATCAAATTATTTAACCTTTAAACTGATAGATAAATGAAACAAAAATTTCCACTCAATAGTAAAAACCCAAATATTCAAATGTTCATTTCAAAAGTTGATTTCACCAAGGGAAAAAATACTGAATCGGACAGTGTAGATCAAAGATCTAACTGCATGTTTTGTGCAGTCTGATCTTGATCTACACTGTCTGCAAAAGGGCCCCAAATTGTGCCTAGCAGCCTAAGGGTTAAGAATTAAAACTTCTTTCTAAAATTGAAAAAAAAATAAATCCTCACATTTCAAACTTTTACCTGTTACACTTTGGAGTAAACTTTCTCTTAGTGGTGCTAAAATTGCTTACAAACCTGTATTTGACAGGCATTTATGCAACTCAGTTTGTGAAGGGGCTCCAGGGGGACCATGCACGCTTTTTACAAGGAAATGCAGTTTGTAAACATTTCGCTGCTTATGCGGGACCTGATAATATTCCAGTTGAACGCTATGTCTTTGATGCAGAGGTAATGATAGTTGTTGACTCTTTACCTCAGGAGAAAAGTGTAGACTTGTCCAAATTGAAAGCATTAGCAGACAATAATTTAACCATTTATCACAATCCCGACTTTTAATAACCTTGGGAAGAAAGGCCTTTGAAAACATTGTGGGAAAAGGAGAAAATGCTGGTAACCAGCATTTTCCCCGTTTCCCACAATGTTTTCTACTCTTCCTGATACAGATCCCATCATTTTTGCCACCTGTATTTTGTCATCTGCAAATGCTTTCAATTTGAACCGGTCTAGAATTTTGTTGTGTGAAGAGTTATATGTGACTTAAACGATGAAAGTTGTCTTTTATAGGGTAGAAAACATTGTGGGAAAAGGAGAAAACATTGGTTACCAGCATTTTCTTCTTTTCCCATAATGTTTTCAAAGGCCTCTTCCGGCAGATCATAAAAGTCCGGATTGTGTGGTAAAGGGTCAAATCATCAACTCTTTACCACTAAATACCAAGTTTTAACCACCCTGAAAAAGAAAGCTCTTTGAAATCATTGTGGGAAAAGCAGAAAATGCTGGCTAGTTGTTAATCATCAAAAGGGAACTTATACTAGAAAGTCAGCTCACCCTCTAAATATTTTTGTATCAGCTATTTCCCTTTTTCGACTTAGAATTTGTACTGAAAAAGTGATTTGCAGCCATGTAGTGGTCTTCTTTTAATAGACTAGCAAAACTATTGTATTATTCTCTTATTTTTTAGAAGTACATGTAACTCTGTTGCTTTGTTCTCTTACAGGTTCAAGTGTTCAGATACTGTTGCAAATGTATGATCTTTGAAGTGTAAATTTTTAACCCCATGTCAACCTATCCCCAATTTAAACAATACTGAGGACAAAGGCCTTTGAAAATATTATGAGAAAAGGAGAAAATGCTGGTGAACAGCCTTTTGTCCTGCTCTCACCATGTTTTCTACCCTTTTAAGGACAAAAGCCGTTATTTGAGCCACATTCAATTATTCATCTGCAAATCCTTTGAATTTCGACAGGTGGAAAATATTGTCGTTCGTATTTATGAACATTTTCAGGTAGCTGCTAGAGACTTACACCTGACTTTTTTCCCTGCATTTCGGGAGTGTGTGAAGGCAGGCAGTTATGGAATTATGTGCAGTTATAACAGGTACTAAAACTTGGAATTTTTTGCAGAATAGGGTATTGGCCATACAACTTTTTTTTTTACTTTTCATTCTTTGCTTTTTCTTTTCTTTCTGATGTGGTGATTCAAGAGATAAGTGATAATGAGAGTTTCACAAGTAGAAATGGTCTCAAAGTGCATTAGAATGGTTTCTAGAGATATCCTAACCCTTTACCACACAGTCCACAGTTTCAATAACCCTAAGGAAGAAGCCTATTGAAAACATTGTGGGAAAAGGAGAAAATGCTGGTAACCAGCATTTTCCTCTTTTCCCCACAATGTTTTCTACCCTTTCAAAGATAATTCCATAATTTGAGCTACAGTTATATTGTCATCTGCAAATGCTTACAAATAGGAAAAGTCTGCATCTTGCTCATGTGGTAAAGACTTAAATTCAGAACATTTGAAACGGGAGGACCACAAACCCCCCTTTCAAGAGAAGGGGCAACCTCCTTCTTGTGCTCTTCTCCCACTCATCTCTTCAGCACTGAAAAAATGCTGAGATGCTCCATAGCTATGCCACTTTTCACAAGCTGACAACCTGCATGAAGCTATGTTTTATGCATTCACAATTTGATGTTACCTTTCTTACATCTTGAAACAAATGAGCAATGCCCTTGCAAAAGGGGGTTTGTTTCATCTCCATGGTGCATTATACCAAGCAAGTCATCAAATGATTATGGATCCACAAAACCCATCTTATTTAACAATTATTTGATGAAGAGGTAGACTGGTCGTTTGACGTGCTATTAATTCACCAAAAGTTAAAAAAATTTTGACCAAGGTCAGCCTGCTGGAACTGCACAGGCTGATACTTTATGCAGATGCATTAAGCCCCCTTTTCATGTCTTGGATTTAATGCAGACTACTTTGAAAACATCCCCGTAAAAAATATAGGAGCCATGCACTGTGAAAAGGGGTCCTATTGCATCTGAGTGAAGTACAGACCCAGGTCAGCGTTTGCAATGCTGAAACTTTCCACTGTTGGTCAATTTTGTGTATGTTGGAGGACCAGTCTACCTCATGATTAAACCTTTACCACACAATCCCAGCTTTTAACAACCCTGGGGAAGGAGCCTATTGAAAACATTGTGGGAAAAGGAGAAAATGCTGGTAACCAGCATTTTCTCCTTTTCCCACAATGTTTTCTACCCTTCCCAAAACACATTTCAATTTTTCAATTTTTTTTATTTTGTCGTCTGCAACTGCTTTCAATCTGGACCAGTCTAATATTTTGTCGTTTGGTAAAGAGTTAAGTGTGTTGTAAAAAAAACAAAAGCAAAAGGATATTATGGATCCATATGTACGTGATAGCTTGCTTGATACTGTGCATTACGGAAATGCCAAAAGCCCCCTTTTGCCAGAGCATGGGTCATAAATAAATAACATGAATAAAATTTGATACTCAGATACATGCTAAATCAGGTGAAAATGCTTGTAACATTGAAAAGTGGAAAGCTTGGGAAAATAAGGAAAGACGTAAATGAGCTTTTGATGTGATTGAATTTTAACCCGTCAGCACATAATCAGATAATAAAAATTTCTGAAACAACCTTGAGGAGAAAGACTTTCAAAATCACCATGGGAAAAGGAGAAAATGCTGCCTTTTTTCAGCTTTTTCTCCTTTTCCCACTGTTTTCATCCCTGTCGAAGACAAATTCCATCTTTCCAGCCATGTTAATTTGGACAAGTTTAAAATTTTGTTGTCTAGGAAAGAGTTTAAAGTTGTGTAAAATGCTTCTCAGACCAAATAAGTAATTCTTTACCAGACAATAAATTTAAAATGATTAAATTTAAACTTGCCTGAATTGACAGCTCTTGCAGACTACAAGTTGATCAAAGGATAGAAAACATTGTGGAAAAAGGAGGAAATGCTGGTTACCATGTTTTCAAAAGCTTTTTTGCTGAGGGTCTTTAAAACTAGGGATTGTTTAGCACAGAGTTTATAAAGTTAACTCTTTACCACACGAGGAAAATGAAGACCAGTCCAAATTGAGAGCATTTGCAGACGACAATTTTAATGTGACTCAAATGAGAAATTTTGCCTTTGATATGGTAGAAAACATTGTGGGAAAAGGAGAAAATGCTGGTTACCAGCATTTTCTCCTTTTCTCACAATGTTTTCAAAAGCCTTCTACCTCAGGGTTGTTAAAAGTCGGGATTGTTTGGTAATGGGTTAAACCAAATTTTGTTGTTTTATGCAGTGTCAATGGAATACCAGCATGTGCCAACCACTTTCTGCTCACAGATATTTTGCGAAACCAGTGGGGTTTTAAGGGCTATGTTGTAAGTGATATGGGAGCCTTAGATAATCTAATACATCCCCAGGGCTATGCCAGAACAGCTGCTGAAGCTGCCGCCCAAGGGGTCAAGGCTGGTGTCAATTTACAGTTGTCAGGAAATAACCCCACAGTCTACATGGCTATTGGTAATGTATAATTCTGTATCAATATCTATATGTATACCATTTTTGCCGGTAATGTTGTTCAAATCTTAACCAAAACAATCCCATGTTTCATGACCATGGGGCATGGGGGTTCTGTGTGGCTCAGTGGTAAAGTGTATTTCTCATATCCTGGGGGCCTGGGTTCAAGTCTCACACAAGAATACTGTTTTTTTTTTTTTTTTTTTGTGGATGTGTCCATGGGCAAGACACTTCAGAGCCCTAGCTTAGTAAATATGTGAGCTGTCGCCATGATATGACTGAAATAATGTTGAATGTAGCATAAAATACTGTTCAGTCATTCAATCAGTCATGACCCTAAAGAAAAAGACTGCTGAAAACATCAAGGGAAAAGGAGAAATTGCTGTTAACCAGCATTTTATCCTTTTCCCTCAATGGTTTTTTACCTTTCAAAGACAAAGTCCATCTTTTGAGACACATTTAATATGTTGTTTGCAAATTAATGCTTTCAGTTTGGATGAGTCCAAAATTTTGTGGCTTGGTGAAGCATAAACTATATGAAATAATTCTTTTTTTTATGGGGATTCTACTTTGCTTTGAGCCCTCAGTGATGAGGCTTTAGGCTTTGAAATCTGGAGGTTCTGGGTTTGATCCCTATTCGAAGCAATGTTTTTTTTTTTTTTTTTTTTTTGTGGGAGTGCCCTTTTCAAGACTTTTCAATGCCCTAGCCTTGTACTGGTGAAACCCAGGCCATACATGAATGAGCAGTTGATAATGGTCACTGAAATGATACTGAAAGTGTTGTAAAACACCGCATAATTTATCAGTTAACTCTTTTTACCAAACGACAAAAATGTAGACTAGTCCAGATTGAAAGCATTTGCAGACAACATTTCAAATGTAGCTCAAAACATAAAATTTGTCTCGTAAAGGGTAGAAAATATTGTGGGAAAAGAAAAAAATGCTGGTTACCAGCATTTTCTTCTTTTCTCACAATGTTTTCAAAAGGCTTCTTTCTTTGGGTTGGTAAAAATTGGGATTGTGTGGTAAAAGGTTAAGCAACTGCATAGCTCTGTTGTAAAAGGATTGTATATGTAGTGAAGAGGTTCAGGTTTGATTTTGGTTGGCTGAGGTAGCTGGGCTGGCTGCATGGATTAGGGAAAGCACAAACAAATACATGATTATGAAGATTGAGCTGTAGCAGTTATATGACTGAAAAAAACAAAGACGAAATCATCTGCAGTATTTGTCATCTGCAAATGATGTCAATTTGGACAAGTTCAAAGTTTTTTCCTCTGTTTAGGAGTTCATATATTCTATTTATTCATGAACAACCCTGTCAGTTAAGCTACCTTTAGATTGCCTTCTGCAAATGCTTTCAATTTGGACAAGTCTGAAATTTTGTGGTCTTGTAATGAGCTTTAGCCCTTTACCACACAACCCCAGGTTTCAACTCTTTACCACACGACAAAATTTCAAATAACAAAAATTCAGAAATGTCCAAAATGAAAGCATTTGCAGATGACAAAATAGCTATGACTAAAAAATTGAAAAATGGTATTTTGTAGGGTAGAAAACAGTATGGGAAAAGGAGAAAATGCTGGTCACCAGCATTTTCTCCTTATCCCATGAGGTTTTCTACGCAAACATAAATCTCAACAAAAACCAAAATTTTACCCAAATTTAATTTATTGTGTGCAAATGCTTTCAATTTGGACATGTCGTAATTTTTGTTGTTTGGTAAAGAAAGAGTTAAAGTTTACCTCTAAATTTGATCTGAAAATGATTGAATCATGGAGCTCTCACATTTTGCATTCATCAATTTTGTTACCTTTATTATTACAGAGGATGCTGTCAATCAAGGGATGGTATCAGAAATGTTAGTCAGAGCTAGAGTTAAGCCCCTTTTTTACACCAGGATGAGGCTAGGGGAGTTTGACCCTCCTCAGATGAACCCTTACTTACAGTACAACTTGTCCCTTGTTCAGAGCCCGGAACATCAGAAGTTAGCAGTGGAAGCAGCCATGCAGTCCTTTGTGTTATTGAAGAATGAAGATAATTTTCTGCCAATTAAGAAACATTTTAAGAAAATAGCAGTAAGTTGATCAGTGACACATGCAATCTTCTACTGCCCAGGCTAATTTTAAACCATTAGTTCTTACCCGTGTAACTCACAGTTCCATATTTTAATGACCCTACCAGACGTCTGAAAACATTGTGAGAAAAGTAGAAGTTGCCAGGCAACCAGCATTTTCTCCTTTTCTCACAAGTTGTCTTATCTTTTGAAGACAAATCCCAGCATTTGAGCCATATTCAGTTTATCATCTGCAAATGCTATGAATTTGGATGAGACGTAAATTTTGTTGTCTGATAAAGACTTAATATTTTAATGTAAAAACAAATAAATAATAGAAAAGATATCACTTTATACCTTAGAGGAATTAAAAAGAATCAGTGTTGAAAATTAGAACAAAGAAAAAGCCAGATTCAGGTATATTGCCTGAGTACTCCACAAAATAGCTGACAGAGTAGATCCAAGATCACACTGCACAGGATGCAGTCTGATCATGATCTATAGTATCCCCAAAAGAAAGCAAGGTATTTTAGTTCTCTAGGCATTTAATCCTTTACCAAACAATTCCTAGTTTTAACAACCCTGAGAAAGAATGCTTCTGAAAACATTGTGGGTGAAGGGGAAAATGGCAGTGACCAGTATTATCTCTTTCTTCCACAATATTTTCTAACCTTTTGAAGATAGACCCAGTCATTTGACCCACATTTAAATTCATTCAGTTGGACTTCTCTTTGTCTCTTTATTACACAATCACAAGTTTTAAATACCCTGAAGAAAAAGCCTTTGACAAATGTTACTGGAAAAGGAGAAAATGCTGATAACCAGCATTTTCTCATTTTCCGACAATGTTTTCTGTCTAAAACTTTTTCGTTTGGTAAAGGATTAAAGTGTAAAGAGTAATGTGTATTCTGTAATTACATATTTCATCTTTTCAATTTCAGATTGTAGGCCCAATGGCGGACAACATTCCAGAATTATTTGGTGATTATTCTGTCGACATTCCATCTAACACTAAATACACGAAGACTCCGCTGATGGGTCTGCAAGGTATGGCAGACTACGTGGGATATGCAGCAGGATGCACAGATAACAAGTGTACCAACTATACAGATGCCAATATGAAGCTGGCTATTTTTGGATCACAGTTAACAATAATATGTGTGGGAACAGGTAATTATTAAATGAGCCATGCTTTATGAAAAAGGAGTTTAATGCCTCTTCAGAAAGCATCAACTGAGGGCAGCCTTTGCAGTCCATGCAGGCTGACATTTGTGTCAAAGCTTTTTGCTTTTGCATGTCTGCATGTCAAAGGACCAGTCTACCTCATGATTCAGTCGTTTGTTAGACATAATTGATTTCATGGAACCATAGTGTTGTGATGACTTGCTTGGTAAGGACAAGAATGTGACTGCACAAAACATACAGTTTGCTCTTTAAATTACACTGTCTGCTTTGCCGGACAAGGGGAACCTTCAACTTGCCTTTATTGGAGGTCTCGGTTCTAGATTTAACCCTTTCCCAAACGATAAATTTTAGACTCGTCCAAATTGAAAGAGTTTGCAGACGACAATTTTGAATTTGATTAAAATGGCAGAAAGTTCTCAAAAAGGGTAGAAAACACTGTGGGAGAAGGAGAAATTGCTCGTTATGAGCAATTTCTCCTTTTCCCACAGTGTTTTCAAAAGACTTTTACTGTAGACACGTGAAAACCAGGGTTTGTTTGAGAAAGGGTTAACCCTTTACCACACAATCTGGACTTTTAACTACCCCAAGAGAGAAGCCTTTGGAAAACATTGTGGGAAAAGGAGAAAATGCTGGTAACTAGCAATTTCTCCTTTTCCACCAATGTTTTCTATCCTATAATAGACAAATGTTACCATCTGATCATTCTTTGTCTGCAAGTGCTTTGAATTTGGACCAGTCTACAATTTTGTGGTTTGGTAGAGGTAATCCTGTACCACACAATCCAGACTTTTAATGACCCCAAGGAAAAGGACTCTTGAAAACGTAGTTGAAAAGGAGAAAATGCTGGTAACCAGCATTTTCTCATTTGCCCACCATGTTTGCTACCCCTTCAAGCACAAATTTCCACATTTGTGTAACATTTTTTTTGTTGTCTGCAAATGCTTTGAATTTGCACCAGTCTATAATTTTGTCGTTTGGTAAAGAGTTAACTGTTTGAATTTCCCTGTCCATCTTCTTTTTAAATGAAGGTCTTTCTCATTGTACTTACAAAAGCACTGAAGAAATTTAAAGTTTGAGCCCAAACTTTACCACACAATCCCGACTTTTAACGTCCCTGAGAAAGAGGCCTTTTGAAAACATTTTGGGAAAAGGAGAAAATGCTGGTAACCAGCATTTTCTCTGTTTCCCAAAATGTTTTCTATCCTATCAGAGAGCTTAAGCACATTTGTATTAATTTTGAATTTGTCGTCTGCTGGTTGTTTGAATGTGGGAGAGTCTAAGATTTGTTGTGTGGGAAAGGATTAAGCAGGAACTCAAGTTTTATAAACACAGATTTTCTAGCATGACTAGAAACATACTGTATGTTAGCACTATTTTTGATTCAGGTCAAGAGCTGGAAGGGGAAGGTAACGACAGAAGAAGTATGGATTTAGCAGGGAATCAAACACAGCTTATTAAAGATGCCATTAATGCTAGTATGTAAATTTTTTCTATGCTGAAAAATATTCTGTCATATGCTGGTAGACTTCAGATTTTCATTTTAAGCCTCAAACAACAAAGGGGTATACTGAAATCAGATTGTAAGTCTTTATTTCATCTTTTGGGTAGTTTATCGGGAAATAATGGCGGATTATATTATGGTAATTTCACCATTTTGACAAGTGAATTCATAAACTGATAAACTGATTGGCACGTAAATACCAAGAGCTCACATGTATATCACAAGTCCCACAGAAAAAAAGGTCGGAAAGAAATGAAATAAATAGAACATTTGTTTTTTTTCTGGTGAAGATCAAAATTTATTTCACTGGGTGAACATCATACAGTAATATTTTCACTCATTGCTGTGCCACTCAGGAAAATGCTACCAATGATGTTCACTCAATGAAATAGATTTTGATCATTCACTGAAAAAAACAAATATCCTCTGTGTCTATCCATCCCACCTTTAGTAGATGCAATTTTGTGTCCTAATCTTGCACTGAAAGTTTCCACCTATGTGGCTGAAATTATAACTGAAAGCTTCCTAACATATAAACCTATGCACCTGCAATTTTCAGTAGTGTTGGCTGACTACTTCTGGAGTTATGATCCTTTGAATTTTTCTCCTGATCCAGTCATAAGGCAACCAGTGGATTTTGTTTTTTGTGTTGCAGCAGTTCTTTCCAATGAATGCCTTTAGCACATAGGCTGTGTAGCTAAAACTGTTATAAACAAAACATAATACAATTTATCTCTCTGCAATGCAAAACATTTGAGCTATGCTCTGGCAAAAGGGGGCACAGTGTATCTCTGTGATACATAATATCAAGCTACTCATCACATAATCATGGATCCATAAAAACCATTTCTCTAACAATCGAATGGATTTGGCATGCAGAAAATTGACCAATGGCAAAAAGTGTCAAGCCAGATCAGCCTGCATGGCTGACATGGTTGATACTTTTTGCACATGCATTTGGCCCCCTTTTCACTGAGCATAGCTCATTTTTAAACCTGTTCAGTTTGAAAGCATTTCCAGATCACAAACAAAATGCAATTCATATCAAAGAGCTTGTCAAAGACAGGATAGAAATCATTGTTGAAAAAGGAGGGTTTTTATGCTTGTTAAACCCTTTACCACACAATCCCAACTTTTAACAACCTAGAGAAAGAAGCCTTTTGAAAACACTGTGGGAAAAGGAGAAAATGCTGGTAACCAGCATTTTCTCCTTTTTCCACAATGTTTTCAAACCTTTCAGAAACAAATGCAATCATTTGAGCCACATTTAATTTTTTGTCTGCAAATGCTTTCGGTTTGGACCAGTCCGAAATATACATGGATCCGTGGAAATCGATATTTGACCAATCAGGTCATCGCATTTATTTGGCCCGATGTCAAGCCTTGCTGTCTGCTATTTCGGCTCACAAATGACTGTTAATATTGGAGAAGTGCGATATGTGTGTTTTCAGCGCTTGAATTTTAGGAAAAAGTTTAAAAGATGTGCTTTGCGATCGTGTACGGCTTACGTGAGATATACGAAGAGATGACAAGTTTGCACTATGATTTTGATTGACAATGGGACATGAGCAAAGAGTTTCGAACAACGCTATATTACGCAATGGATTAATTAATGTTACCTTTTTTTTTTTTCTCTGAAACTCTGAAAAAAACATAAACTGTTTTACAGTGGAAAACAAAGGTAAAATATATGAAATACTAATAACAAGAAAGTACGTTCACTAAAATATCTAAACCATGTTTAATAACCTCCGCACATCCAAAAGGGGGCACATGTCATCAATGTTTCAATTTGACGTTAACATTAACCCTTGGTGCGTGAAGAATGCTGAATGTGTAGACACAGATCAGAGTGCAAAAAATGTGGTTTATTCTTGGATTCAAACCATCTGCTACTTAAATTAAGTCTATTTATGTGTATTCTTTTACTGAAGGTACATGTAGATTTCATTTATGAAACAGGCTAAGTTCTGTTTTGTACAGTTTAGGAAGTTCATCTCAAAAGGAAACTTAAGTTAATTAAATCAGCTTTTGGCTTTGCCATATTTAAGTGGATTAGCACATCTGCCATTTCAAAGGGTATGTCAGTATACTGTTAAATGATAGGATGTGTGTTTGATTGCCCCTGTAATCCACTCGACCACCCGTTGTCTTCAGTATAGGCCTATCACAAGATAAAACAAACTACCGCCAATGATATTAACAAGTTTGTTAATTGACAGCACACTTTACACATTTTAAATTCATCAGGCAACCATTTTCCCTTAACTTGTTATTTAAACATTCCTTAGACTTCCACCTCTTTGTTAAATGAGAATCTATAAATATTTCAAAATGCTTGTAGCCTAATTTAGTGTAATTTATTATCGAATACGATGTTTAGACAACTTAACAAACTTTACAGAAATATTAATAATCTTTAATTCTATTATTTTTAAGCAAAACTGAGGTTTATGAGGTGTTTCATTCTTTCTCGTAGATGTTCAAAACTTTGCTGGCACAGGTATTACATTGTCTGTAGCCCGTGAAATTCACACTTTTTTACATATCCTTGTGTAAATAAATTCAAGTTTCCATATATTTCTTACCGAGGATCCATCATCAACAGACGCATATGAAAAGGAATATTTTTCCGGGATTTAATCAATAGAAACAGTCATGATAGCAAGATTTAAGTAGCCTTTCTGCTATACTCTATATGTATATACTGCGTTTGTTTGTGAGCCCTTAGTTACGGTAACCAAGGAAGTCGGTTTATCTCATCGCCATGGATCCATGTATTGTCGTTTGGTAAACAGCTAACCCTTTCCCAAACAAGCCCTGGTTTTCACGTGTCTGCAGTACAAGTCTTTTGAAAACACTGTGGGAAAAGGAGAAATTGCTCGTAACGAGCAATTTCTCCTTTTCCCACAGTGTTTTCTACCCATTTTGAGACCTTTCTGCCATTTTCATCCAATTTAAAATTGTCGTCTGCAAACTCTTTCAATTTGGACCAGTCCGAAATTTGTCGTCTGGGAAAGGGTTAAACCTTTTTCCATAAGGTTTACAAAAGCTGTCTGTCTCAGGACCGCTAAAATACAGGGCTGTTTAGCAAAGGGTTAAATGGTAATTGGCAACCACTGTGAACCATTACAACCAGCAGATGAGTTCTATGTCTAGCAGCAGGTCACATTGGAAAATATTGTGGCAAAAGTAAAAATTGCTCATGTCATGCTTTTTCTTCATCAGCCCAAATAATCCTGCTTTTATTAATTAAAGCTTTCTTAGAATTTATCTTGATTATTCATATTTTACAAGGGTGTTTTCAAATTTTCAAAGATTTTTTCCTCATTTATTTTCTCAGGTGATGGTATCCCAGTCATTTTGCTGGTTTTCAGCGCTGGACCAGTCAACATATCCTTTGCTGACAGGGAACCAAAAATATCTGCTATTATTCAGTGTTTTTTCCCAGCTCAAGCTACTGGAGAGGCACTGTTTAATGTCATCACAATGGCAACAAATGATTCAAGCCCGGCAGGCAGACTGCCATATACCTGGTATGATACAGCGGATCAGGTATGTGTACAGTTTTGGGTTGTTTGATGTCAAAGCACAAAAGTTTAACTCTTTACCAAATGAGAAAAATATGGAGTCGTCCAAATTGAAAACATTTGCAGAGGACAATTTTAGATTTGGCTGGAATTATGAGATTAGGCTGTAGTAGAAAAAATTGTGGGAAAAGGAGAAAATGCTGGTTAACAGCATTTTCTCCTTTTCTCACAATGTTTTCAAAACCAATCTTTCCCAGGATTGTGTGGTAACTGGTTTTGGTTTTCCTCCATTCATTAGGTCTGTATAGGCTCAGTGGTAAAGTTGCTGGGTGATCAGTAGTAAGCAAGATGTCCTGGGTTTAATCCTAAACTCACTGAGACATTTGATTGTTCTTGAGAGTATCCTTGGGCAAGGTATTGCAGAGCCCCAGCCAGATACTAGTGAAATGCAAAATAATGCAAATAAGTTATCTTTTTCTGTGATATAATAGATATAATGTTTCAAGAGGCTTAAGGACTTTTACTATACAGCTTCCAATGAAAATTTTAGGGTGTATACTGGAATCAAACTGTCTCTCTGGTTATCTGTGTATATGTACATTGGTATATTTGTGTTGCAAACTCTTTTACAAATTTGCTGTGATTGTGTTGAAACTTTGTACAACCATTACTGATGCAAGCCACTCTTTCTACTATGTCTGGCTTTGTCGTTAGCATTCTCTCTCATTGAACTTAACCCTTTACCATACAACAATATTTTGGACCAGACCAAATTGAAAGCATTTGCAGATGACAAATTAAATGTAACTTAAGTGGCTTTGTCGTTAGCATTCTCTCTCATTGAACTTAACCCTTTACCATACAACAATATTTTGGACCGGACCAAATTGAAAGCATTTGCAGACGACAAATTAAATGTAACTTAAGTGATTATTTCTGCCTTCAATAGGGTAGAAAACACTGTGGGAAAAGGAGAAAATGCTGGTTACCAGCATTTTCTCCTTTTCCCACAGTGTTTTCAAAAGGCTTTTTCCATAGGGTTGTTAAAAGGAGGCATTGTGCAGTAAAGGGTTAAACAATATTGTGGATTATAAGGTTTGAATATTTATCTCTATATTCTTTTTGTACAGATTCCAAATATCGAAGACTACTCCATGAAGGGAAAGACCTACAGATATTTTGATGGTACCCCGCTGTATCCCTTTGGCTATGGACTGTCATATAGCAGTTTTAGTTATTCCGATTTAGAGCTGGTACCATTGATACAAGCCGGAGATGACCAGTATATTACTGGAAGTGTGACCAATACTGGATCTGTAGACTCCTATGAAGTAATACTGCTTTCCTTTCCTCTTCTAAGTTTTGACTTAACCATTTACTAAATAATCGAGTGTTTTAACAACCCTTAACTCTTTACCACATGACAAAAATGCAGACATGTCCAAATTGAAAGTGTTTGCAGACAACGATTCAAAATTGGTTCAACGGATGCAATTTGTCTTTGATATGGTTGAAAACTTTGTGGGAAAAGGAGAAAATGCTGGTTAGCTGCATTTTCTCCTTTTTTTCCACAATGTTTTCAAAAGGCCTCTTTCTCAGGGTCACTAAAACATGGGACTGTGTGGTAAAGGGTTAATAGACTGCTTTTGAAAACATTGAAGGAAAAGGAGAAAATACTGGTAATTCCAAACAATTGAGTCAAGTTTAATTTGTTGTCTGCAAATACTTCTATTTGGACAAGTCTAAAATTTTGTCATCTGGTAAAGAAATAACTCTTTGTCTAACAATGCCAAGTTGTAATGACCCTTAGGAAGAAGGCTTCTGAAAAATTGTTTGAAGAGGAGAAAATGCAGGTTACTCCTTTTCACTCATAAAAGACAAATCATAATTATCATCTGAATTACATTTATTTTGCTTTCTGTAAATTTTTTAAGTTTAGACTAGTCTAAAATTCTATTGTCTGATAAAGAGTTACCTTTTTAAAATGTTAGACTCATCCATATTGAAAGTATTTGCAGACGACAAATGATAGGTTTAGTTTCGAAAGGATACAAAACATTGTGGATAAAGGTTATTAGCATTTAATCCTTTTTATCCCCTTTTTATCCCCTGCCAAAGGCAGAGGGATATAGTTTTTGCGTTGTCCGTCCGTTTGTCTGTCTGTCCAGACAGGTATCTTCTAAAATCCTTGACAAAAATTGATGAAACATCATACATGTGGTAGTATACTATATTTATTAATTTTTTTTTTCATTTAATGCTGTGGGAGCTTTTTTGATGGGGGGATATCATTTTAATGAAATAGCTTGTTCCTTTCTTCTTCTCAAAAGTTTTCTTCTGCAGCAACATAAAACCATAGGAATCGTCTGTTAACCTTATACCACACCATCCCATGTTATAAAGACCCTGGTAACCAGCATTTTCTCCTTTTCCCTCAATGTTTTCTTCCCTACCAAGAATGAAATTTTAATTTCGTCAGTTTGGCCACTTTCAAATTGCCATCTGCAAATGCTTTCAATCTAGACCCGTCTAAAATTTTGTTGTGTGGTAAGAAGTTAACCCTCAAGCTGCTAATTGCGACCCACTGACCTTTTTGCGGACAGTGTAGATCAAGATCAGACTGCACAGAGTGTGCAGTCTGATCTTTGATCTAGACTCCGATATGGTATTGTCTTTCCACTGAAATCAACTTTGAAACCGCAATGTTTGGGCTTTTAGTATCGAGTAAAAATTTGCATTTTATCTATTCAGCAGCATAAGTATTAACCCTTTCCTAAATGACAAATTTTGGACTGGTCCAAATTGAAAGAGTTTGCAGACGACAATTTTACATTTGATGAAAATGGCAGAAAGTTCTCAAAAAGGGTAGAAAACACTGTGGGAAAAGGAGAAATTGCTCGTTACGAGCAATTTCTCCTTTTCCCACAGTGTTTTCAAAAGACTTGTACTGCAGACACGTGAAAACCAGGGCTTGTTTGGGAAAGGGTGAAGGGGAAAAACAATGTCTCCTTTGTTTCTTAGGTATATGATTGAATTCTCAGTTTGACACAGTGTTTTCTTAACTCTTTACCAAACCAAAAAATTTTAGATCCATCGAAATTGGAAGCATTAGCAGACGACAAATCAAAAGTGACTTTGATAGGGTTAAAAACTTCGTGGGAAAAGGAGAAATTTTCCCCACGATGTTTTCAAAAGCCTTTTTCGTTAGGGTCGTTAAAACTCAGGAATGTTTGGTGAAGACTTGTTATCATTGTTGGTATGAAAATTTATGTTTTTCTGTGCTTATATTTAAGAAAAAAATTTGCTGATTTCTTGCAGGTCATACAGATCTATATATCATGGAACTCAACAGGTGAAAGAATGCCCAAGTTACAACTGGTATCGTTTGACCGTGTGTTTATAGAAGTAGGAAAGTCACACACATTTAGGTTTACGATTAGTGAGGAACAACTAGCCGTGTGGACTGAGAGTGGATGGGAGGTTCAAAATGGTATGTACAGGGAGATCCCAAACCTCTGCAGCATTTAACTGTTTTGACGTACAAAGTTTAACTCTGTACCAGTCAACAAAATTTAGACTCTCCCAAATTCAAAACATCAGCAGACAGAAAAATCAAAGTTAATACAAATGAGCTTAAGTTCTTTGATAGGATAGAAAGCATTATGGGAAAGGGAGAAAATGCTGGTTACCAGCATTTTCTCTTTTTCCCACAATGTTTTCAAAAATCTTTCTCATCAGCGTCGTTAAAATATGGGATTGTTTGGTAAAGGGTTATCTCCATACAAGACAACAGAATTTCATACTTATCCAAATTTGAAGCATGTTAAGTGAGGCTCAAATGATGGGATCTGTGGAAAAAGGAGAACATGCTGGTAACCAAGAGTTTTGCTTTTTCCCCATGTTTTAAATGATTTATAATTCTAGTGTAAGAACAAGATTAGAGATATATCATTTCAATAATGTACATATTCTACTATTAAGTTTCCCGATCCATTCCTGCACCAAATTACTGTTTGTGATGCAAAGCGTCCAAACAGCATGACATTACTGTGATTTGAAAATGCTTCTTTTTCTTGGTTGTTTGGATTGTTTGGTTAAGGGTTAAATGGAAACTTTACACATTAAAGATTAATTAGTGAGAACATTGTATACAGGGAGACATTTGAATGTGTCAAATAAACATTCATGTAGGGAGGCAATATGGGCCTTAGCCTACATTACGCAATCTTGATTCTACTTGGCAGACAACAAAATTTGAGCCTTGTCCAAGTTGAAGGCATTTGCAGAGACAATTTCACTGTGGCTCAGATGGTGCAATTGGCTCTTGATATGGTAGAAAACATAGTTGGAAAAGGAGAAAAATGCTGGGATACTTCGGATTACAAACACAAGATCAGTCTGTAGTGTTGTTGGGCACTAACCAAATACACTGCTTTTGAAGTATATGCATTCCTGTTTCTTACGATAAAAGGATGACGTAAGAAACATTAGGTTTGTCTGTTTATTTCATTGAAATTTTTTCTGCAATGTTAATTATTTCTTTCATCTGTGAACTTACTAGTCTTATTATACTGTATTATACACAAGTCATTTAAATGATTTTAACTTCTGTATTAATTCCATAGTTTTCCATTTTATGATCAGGACATGTTTTGCAATTCGACAGACTGCAAAATCAAAACATACACCCTGATCATTAATATAGCATACACATATTGTTTTAATGTCTGGATGTGGATATACTTTTCTTCTACAATGTATCTTACCTGCTGAATTAAATCCTTTATCACCTTTTCCCACGACCTCTGCATTACTCTAAGCCTATGTAACAGATCATGTCAGATTGACTGGTCTTAAGTATGTAATTTAAAGACATGCATGTGAACTGTGTGAGGCAGTACCGTGCAGATCTTACCCTCTCAGCATACACACTCTTCTTCCTTTCTCCCTTTATCGACAGACACATTTCTGTATTGTTAAATCCTATTGTTTATATTACCTCATGTTGTACCTTTATACCTGAGCGTAAATAAAGTTTGTTGTTGTTGCTGTTGTTGTTTTCCACCCATTTAAAGACATACTGCTATCATTTTAGCATCATGTAGTTTGTTGTCTGTAAATGCTTTCAGTTTTGACTAGTCCAGAACATTGTTTGATAAAGACTTAAATGTTCATTTTCTGGTAAAATATTTTCAAATTTGTTGGCTTAAAATTTCTTTCAGGAGATGATAATTTTCATTTCAGGTGTGATAGATATTTATGCTGGGGGTCAACAGCCACACCAGGTGAAAGATGTTGGATCAAATATTTTGCACAAATCCTTCGAAATCACAGGATCAGTAAACCTAGGCCAATTCTGATGGTACACAATTCTCTTTACTATTAACCCTTTACCACACAGTCACGGGATTTAACAACCCTGGGAAATAAGCCTTTTGAAAACATTGTGGGAAAAGGAGAAAATGCTGGTTACCAGCATTTTCCCCTTTTCCACAATGTTTTCTACCCTTTCCAAAACAAATTTCAATTTTTGAGTTGTATTTGATTTCCCATCAGCAAATGCTTTCAATGTGGATCAGTCGAAAATTTTGTTGTTGTAAAGAGTTACCCTCAAGCTGCTGATCGTGACTCACTCACCTTTTGCAGACAGTATAGATCAAGATCAGACTGCACAGAACGTGCAGTCTGATCTTTGATCTACAGTGTCCCATACGGTATTTTCTTTCCGGTAAAACCAACTTTGAAACTGTAATGTTTGGGTGTTTAATATTGAGTAGAAATTTGCAATTCATCTATTCAGCAGCTTAATTCTTTACTATACGACAAAATTTTAGACTGGGCCAAATTGAAAGCGTTTGCAGACGACAAAATAAATTCGAATGAAAAATTAAAACTTGTTTTGGGAAGGGTAGAAAAGATTGTGGGAAAAGGAGAAAATGCTGGTTACCAGCATTTTCTCCTTTTCCCACAATATTTTCAAAAGGCTTCCTTCTCAGGGTCGTTAAAACTCTGGATTGTGTGGTAAAGAGTTAAGTGTTAAAGCATAAGTCGTGTTCATGAATCCCCTAACCCTGGATCAAACAACAAGTTTATAGATATGTTGGAATCGAAAGTGTTTGCAGAACACAAAATGTGGCTCAGCAGACCAGATTTTTAACCCTTTACCACACAATGACGCCTTTTAACGACCCTGGGAAAGATGCATTTTGGAAACATTGTGGGAAAAGGAGAAAATGGTGGTAACCAGCATTTTCTCCTTTTCCCACAATGTTTTCTACCCTATCAAGAGAAAATTGCACCATTTGAGCCACATTGAAATTGTCGTCTGCAATTCCTTTCAATTTGGACAAGGCTGAAATTTTGTCGTCTGGTAAAGGGTTAAATGATTAGAAAACATAGTGGGAAAAGGAGAAAATGCTGGTTACCAGCATTTTCTCCTTTAGGCACAATGTTTTCAGAAGCTTTCTTTCTCTCTCTTGTTAAACCTCTGGAATGTGTGGTAAAGGGTTTATAAGGATTTAAAGTCACATGCAGTAAATTTAATTCAGCAGGTCATTGGTGATGACAAAATGTGTCACTTTCTGATTTTCTTGTTTCTCCACAATTATATGAGCAGTGCTCTGGGAGAAAGGGGGTTTATTGCCCCTTCATAATGCATTATACCAAGCCAGGTGTTGTATAGAAACGATCCATTTTGTCTTATAAGAGGATGAATCATTAGTTAGAATAGTGCTTCAACATATACAAAATTTACCTCCTCCAAAAGAAAGTTTGACCTAAGTCAAATTGGAAGGACTGCACAGGCTGGCCTGGATCGATACTTTTTGCAGATGCATTAAACCTTCTTTTCACAGAGCAAGGCCCACTTATTTTGTTTAACAGGGAATGTACTGTTTACATTTATATGACACTACATACATAAGTATAGATGTAATTCCACATCTTGTTAATGCACTGTTTACATTTATATTGACACTACATACTAAGTATAGATGTAATTCCACTTTTTGTGAATGTACTGTTTACATTTATATTGACACTAAATACATAAGTATGATTGTAATTCCATTTTTTGTGATATCATGCAGCACTTTAACCCTATACAGGATGACAAATTTGTAGACTGGTCCATTATTGAAAGTATTTTGCAGACAGAATTTTAAAATATTGCTCTAAGGATGGGATTTGTATCTCAAAGGGTAGATAAAAGATTGAATAACCCCTTTACCACACAGTCCTGACTTTTAACAACCCTGAAGAAGGCTTTCGAAAACATTGTGGGAAAAGTATAAAATGCTGGTTACCATATTTTTTTACCCTGTCAAAGACAGAAATCATCATATGCACCTCATTTAATTTGTGGTCAGCAAATGCTTTCACTTTCATCGATTCCTAAATTTTGTCCTTTGGTAAAGAGTCAGAAGAGAAATTGCTATATACTTAAACGCTGGTTTTCTCCTTTCTCACATTGTTTTCAAAGTTTTCGTCCTCAGGGTTGATAAAACATGGGATTGTCTAGTAAAGGGTTTAATTCATTCAGAAAGTTGCAAAGTAGAGTTCATTGATTTACTCTGTACTGAACAAAAAAAAAAGAATTAAGACTTGCCCCAATTCAAAGTATTTGCAGATGCAAAATTAAATGTGGCTCAAATGATTGGATTTGTTTGTGACAGGTTACCAGCAATTTCTCCTTTTCCCAAAATATTTTCAAAGCTGTCTTCTTCAGAGCTATTAAAACTGGAGGGAGTGTGGCACAGGGTCATTGATGTAATTAAGTTCATGTGTATCCTATTTAACAAATTTGTAATTTAACAATTTGTAATTTTATTTTTGTAATAACAATAAACAGAACAAAAGTGTATTTGAGTACTTATCTTGTAAATTGGAACAAAGAATATCTTCTTTTGCCACAATCTATTTAATTATCTGCAGGTGATAAATTCAGAATACTAATGAGTTTAAGTTCTCCGATTTAAAACATGGTGTGAAAAGGAGAAATGCTGGTTATCAGCATTTTCTCCTTTTCCCACAATTTTTTCAAAAGGCCTCTTAATTAGGGTCTTAAAACAATCGGGATTGTATGGTAAAGGGTTAACTCTATACCACACAATCCCGACTTTTAACGACCCAGAGAAAGAAGCCTTTTGAAAACATTGTGAGAAAAGGAGAAAATGCTGGTAACCAGCATTTTCTCCTTTTCCCCCCAATGTTTTCTTCCCTTCCTGGGACAATATTCAAATTATCAGTCACATTTATTTTGTCGTCTGCAACTGCTTTCAATTTAGAGTAGTGGCACAGGGTCATGCTGGTTATCAGCATTTTCTCCTTTTCCCACAATTTTTTCAAAAGGCTTCTTAATTAGGGTCTTAAAACAATCGGGATTGTATGGTAAAGGGTTAACTCTATACCACACAATCCCGACTTTTAACGACCCAGAGAAAGAAGCCTTTTGAAAACATTGTGAGAAAAGGAGAAAATGCTGGTAACCAGCATTTTCTCCTTTTCCCCCCCAATGTTTTCTTCCCTTCCTGGGACAATATTCAAATTATCAGTCACATTTATTTTGTCGTCTGCAACTGCTTTCAATTTAGAGTAGTCTAAAATTTTGTCGTTTGGTAAAGTTAATAGATTGACACAAGGTACAGATAGCTGTGCCCCCAGATCTAAACATGGAGGACAGTTGAATTAACTTGCTAAGAAACTAAAAGATAATAGACTTGTTAAAATTCAAAGCATTCATGCAGACGACATATTAAGTGCAACTTGAATCTCTTTACCAGACCACAAAATTTAAGTCTGGTACATTTTTAACGCACATGAGCACAAAGCTGGACATGTTTTTAACTGTCAATAGGGAAACTCATACAACAAGGGCAGATAATCATCAAAATGTTTTTGACAGTTGCACCCCTTTTCTGACTTACAATTTTCACTGAAAGTCAAGCAACTGCAGCCGAGCATTGGCACCCACATGTGATGCTTTTGTTTAGCTCCACTGGCCAAAGTCCATGCCCCTGTGTCTGTCATGTGTCAGTCCATCTGCGTGTTACCTTTTCTTTCAAACATCTTTTCTGAAACTACCAATCCAATTTTGACGACGCTTCACGAAAATTATTCTGCCATGACCCTCTTCAGAATTTCTTGATCCCAGTAACAAGAGGGCCATTGGCCGTAATGCACTCACCTGAGTAAAGCCATCTAGGATTGACAAAGTTGTAATGATGTAAACACAAAAGCGTGAGTGCCCTACTTTTTAACCTGACGGGACCCAATTTCAAACCTGTCTGAGATATTGTCAAGACTATCATTCTGGTAAAATTTCATGAATCTCAGACTGAAAATATGGCCTTTAGAATGCATATGTGGTTTTTCTAAGATTTGTCCTGGTGACCTACATTTTGACCCAATTTTGAACTTGTCACAGAAATTATCAGGAAAAATATTTTGAACAATTTTTATGAGTATCTGACTGAACATGTGGCCTCTAGAGTGCACACACAGTTTTTCCAAGATCTGTCCCTGTGACCTAATTTTTGACCTGACATGACCCAATTTCCATCTTATCTGAGATATCAAGCCAAACATTCTGACCAAGTCTCATGAGCATCTGGCTGAAAATATGGCTTCTTAAATGCACACCAGGTTTTCCCTCAATTTGTCCCATTGACCTACTTTGTGACATAATGTGTCCCAATGTAGAACTTGTACTAGGTATCAAGATAAACCATCTCACAAAGTTTCATGAGTATCAGACAAAAGATGTGGCCCCTAGAATGCACACAATTTATTTCCAAGATTTAACCCAGTGACCTACTGATTGACCTGATGTGACCCAATTTCAGACTTCTCTGAAATGTCATCAAGACAAGCATTCTAACCAAGTTTCATGAGTATCATACTGAAAATGTGGCCTCTAAAAAGCACCCAAAGTTTTTCCATGATTTGTCCCTGTGACCTACTTATTGACCTGACAATTTGAAATTTGTCCGAGATATTATCAAGATAAACATTCTGACCAAGTCTCATGAGCATCAGACAGAAAATGTGTCCTCAAGGGTGCACACAAGGTTTTTATAAAATTTGCCCCAGTGACCTAATTTTTGACTTGATGTGATCAAATTCTAAACCTGTCTCAGAAATAATCAAGACAAACATTCTGACCAATTTTCGTTGGTATCCGTCTGAAAATGTTGCATCTAGAGTGCACCCAAAGTTTTTCTAAGATTTGTCCCCATGACCTACTTTTTGATCTGATGTGGCCCAATTTCAAATATGTTCAAGATATCCTCAGGACAAGCATTCTGACCAAGTTTAATGAATATTAGGCTGAAAATGTGGCCTCTATAGTGCACACAAGGTTTTTCTATGATTTGTCTCAGTGACCTACTTTTTGACCCGACATGACCCAATTTTAAACTGGTAATAGATATCAACAAGCTCCACATTCTTACCAAGTTTAATGGGTATCAGACTGAACAAGTGGCCTCTACAATGCACACAATGGTTTTCCTAAAATTTGGCTCAGTGACCTCCTTTTTGAACCAGTGTGACCAAATTTCAATCTTGTCCAAGTTCTCTCGGAGACTAACATTCTGACAAAGTTTCATGAGTATCAGACTGAAAACATGGCCTCTACAGTGCCCACATTTTTATAAGATAAGGCTAGTGACCTACTTTTTCCCCTGACCTGATCAAATTTCAAAATATGTCCGAGATATCATCAAGACAAACACTTGGACAAATTTCATGAGTATCGGGCTGAAAATGTGGCTCTAGCGCGCACACAAGGTTTTTCGATGATTTGGCTCAGTGACCTACTTTTAGACCCGACATGACCCTATTTTGAACTTGTCCCAGATATTTAGAGTGCACATTGTTGGCGTTCGGATGACCCACAATGTATGATGGACACGGCACCAGGGTTTTCCCTTAGCAACAAAAATAGGGGGTCATTGTGACCCCTTAGTCATAAATAATGGGGGTCATTCTGGACTTTGAGGGGGTCACAAAAAATGTTATTAGGTTAAACATTAAAGACTGCTATGTATGAAACAATGCGTGTTTTTTTGTTTCTTATTCATCCCAAAGACTTAATATAACCTATTTGTGAATTACTGAATGATGTAAGATACATTGTAACAGTAGGGATTCTCTGTATAGAGGGGCTTACAGTCTAGATAACATCTTTTTCATAAAGTATCTTGTGTATGCTTTATCAAAAGCCCGGTCTTAACAGGCAAAAAATGCTCTAGCTGCAGACAAGCTGTCATTTATTTACGTAATTTCAATCTTTGAAGGGCATCAGTGTGACCACAGTGTTTTGGGGACGCACATTAGACTGTTGAATTGCGCAAGTTTGTGCAGCCACTCTCTGTGGTAAAAAGGTTATTGTGTTTTGTTTTTGTCACAGGAATCAACCGTTTGATACGGATAGCTTGTTGTCGGCCGGATTTGATAACCTCTATTTTGTGTTTTTTTTTAAATAGGGAGTATCCATCAGACAACAAACTATTTTCACCAATTAAACGGCCGATTCCTGAGTTTTGATACGCGGGTCGCATTCATGCCGCCGTTTTCGACGAACAATTCAGCATAGATCTAGGTCTTTCGCCAATTTTCACAAGACCCTTGGGCCTTCAAATATTTTTCTCATTACTCGAAGCAGGCGATCATCACCCGATCGTTGTTCAAGGTCTCTTTTCCTTGCAGGAATGACACTAATTTTGACTGAGCCATATCGTTTTCATTAGAGATCGACTGGTTTTGTTTAGACGAGTTTAAAGACCGACCATATTCTCGTAAAATCGATACACAGTCTACAGTTTCGTCCCATTTTCTTCTCGTACTAAAACTTTCTTATGTACTCATGATGTAACTTTGTCGGTAGCAAAGACGATCGTGAGTAACCTTTATTGAATTTGTGCGTCTACACTGACACACTATTGAAAAAAATACGGGTCATTTTCCTTAAAAATGCGTCAAAACGCACAAAATCGTGCGTCAAGGAAAACCCTTCACGGCACAATTCTAAAAGCTCTCCTTTAGCACTCTGTATTCAGGTAGGCTGAAAAAGCTACAAAAAATAAGCAACAAAAATGTTTGTCATGTTTCATTGTTTATTAACAAGCAAAGTAATTGTTTTCAAAAGAACTGGTTTAAACAATAGGGAAAATTCTTTTATTTCACAAAGGATTATTTTTCTGTTATTTAACTCCTCACCAAACAATCTCATGTTTTAACAACCCTGAGGAAGAAAACTTTGGAAAACACTGAAGGTAAAGAAAAGAATGGTGTTAATTAACATTTCTTCCTTTTCTGCAATGTTTTCTACTCTCTCACAAACAAATCCCATCATCTGAGCCACATTTTATTTGTCATCTAAAAAAGCTTTAAATTTGGACAAGTCTGAAACTCTTTCAAAATATCACTTTGAAAATCAATACAGCAAAGGGAGAATTTCTTGACACAAGCAATTTCTCCTTCTGTCATTAAACTTTCACATTTTGTTTTGCACATTCATACTTTTCTAATTATGACTCCTAAAACCTTTTTGCAAAGGGTGAAGATCAAAATCAGACTGCAGTCTTATTATCTTTATCTATGCTCTTTGACGCCCTATAAAATGTTCTACCTTTCAAAAACACATTATATTTAAGCCACATTCGTCATCTGCAAATGCCTTTAACACTTTACCAAACAACAAAATTTTGGACCTATCCAAATTGGAACCATTTGCAGACGAAAAAATAAATGTGAATCAAAAAATGACATTTGTTTTGGATAGGGTAGAAAACATTGAAGGGAAAGGAGAAAATTTTGGTTACTAGCATTTTCTGCTTTTCCCACAATGTTTTCAAAAAGCCTCTTTCTCAGGGTCGTTAAAAGTCAGGATTGTGTGGTAAAGGGTTAAAGCATATGTAGAGGACAAATCAAGGGTAGTGCAAATGACAAAATTTGTCATTGATAGGTTAGAAAACGTGGGAAAAAAAGGAAAAGCTGGTTACCAGCATTTTCTCCTTTTCCCACAATCCTTTCAAAATCATTCTTCCTCAGGGTTGTTAAAAGACATGATTGTATGGTAAAGGGTTATTGTACAAATCTAAAATCTTTTGGTCTGGAAAAGGTGTTTATCAGGAGTAGATGAGTTTATGTACAATGTGTTAATATGTATAGTAACATTTATGAAAATGATCTGTTAGAAAAAGTGACTTACAGATACATCTATAATTCTTTTCAGCGAGTTTTAACCCATTTCATCTTTATTTTATTAGTTTAAACATATTTATTTTACATCAACTGAGAAACAAGTTCTTACAACTTGTACTAATCTCTCTTGATTCTGCTTCCTTTTTATGAAACTATAATCATTCTTGTATCTTAATGCCAAATGTTGCCCCTGCAAGGTTACACAGATTCTGGCGGATAGAAAATTCAAATAGAAATCATTTTTTGATAGCTTTTAAAGAAATCCCTGTTGTCATTTCTGGTTTTACATGAGGACAAAACCCTAGAGTTTCTCTTTCCCTTACAACATATTATATTGGTAATTTTTCTATGTTTACACAGCTGACCAAACTCTGAACCATTCTACACACTTTCAAGTTTTAACAGCATCTTTTTTTTTTCTCTCTGGCTGTAAGGATGTATCTTTAAGAGCTATGTGAAGCCCTTTGATGGAAAATAGCTATTTTCAAACTTAGCAAGCAGCACCAGTACACAAACAAATGTCTATGGTCCAGAAGATATAGTCAGAATGGTAAGCTGTCTCAGCAACCACCTCTAATAAGCAAGCAACCTGCATTCAGCAAGCATCTATTTAGTTCCCAGAGAAGGCAAAGGTATTGAATTGCAATTGTAACAAGTAAACAACTCTTTAGCAAACAACAAAATATCAGCCTTGTCCACATTGAGAGCATTTGCAGATGACAAATTATATATTACTCAAACCATGAAATTTGTCTTTCATAGGGAGAAAACATCGTAGGAAACGGTTACCAGCATTTCCTCCTTTTCCTACAATGTTTTCAAAAGCCGTCATTATCAGGGCTGTTTAAAGTCAGCATCATGCAGAAAAAGGTTAAGAAAGCACATTTCCAAGGTCTTTTCTTAACTCTTTACTACATGACAAAACATGTATTTAGACTGTTCCAATATGATAGTGTTTGTAGACAATAAGTCAAATATTGCTCATACGGTGAGATTTGTCTTTGATAGGACAATGGTGAGATTTGTCTTTGATAGGGTAAAAAACAGTGTGGGAAAAGAAGAAAAGGGTGTTTTTTTTTCTCCTTTCCTCACAATTTTTTCAAAACCCTTTTTTCCAATGGTCATTTAAAGTCAGGATTGTTTGGTAAAGGGTTAAATTTTAAATTTTTGTCAGCTGGTAAAGGTCTGGGTGTATTTTATAAACTAACAAGCAGTATGTCCAAAAAAGTTTATGGTTCAGGAAAGATGCCTGGTAATTCTTCAATAGATATCAGAAAACAGGAAGACATCAGAAACAGTATAAGCTGACATCGGAAAATAGTTTCTTGTGCATATTTGTACAAAGCTGCTATGCAAAGATAGCAAAACTAAGCAGGACAAAAATGTGAGACTAATTTCACTACGTGCATGTACACAGAGGCATAAACAGGTGCACAGAGAGAGAAAGAGAGAGATAAGGGGATTTCAGTCTATCCTTGAAAACATCCAATGAATCCCTGTCTGAAATGATAGGAAACATTACGGGAAAAGGAGAAAATGCTGGTTACCAACATTTTCTCCTTTTTCCACGATGCTTCAAAATCTTTCTACCTCAGGGTCATGAAAACATAGGAATGTTTGGTATCACTCAGCATAGTTTTAGACTCATCAAAGGTGAAAGTATTTACAGTCGACAAATAAAAAGTGTCTCGAATAATGAAGATTTTCTGGAAAAGGGTAGAAGAGCATTGAGGGAAAAGGAGAAAATGCTGGTTACCAGCATTTTCTCCTTTTCCCACAGTGTTTTCAAAAGGTTTCTTCCCCAGGGTTGTTAAAAGTTGGGATTGTGTGGGAAAGGGGTAATAGGGTAGACGACTGTGAGAAAAGTCATCCATCTGAGCAAAAAATGCATCGACCGATGGGCACATCACATACAGCTTATTCTCACATACATACAACAACTAGAAGGCCCTGAAGGGCCTGAATATGCTCTACTGGCAGGGAATTAAATCTTGCTTTTATGCTAGCATACATTATGAATTCATGATGCAAAAAGACAAATTTTCAACCAAAAAAAAATGGCTACTTTTCCCACATTGTTTCTTGGATTTTTTTTCAAAATCAATAGGATTCAAGCTGTTGATGAGACAAAACAACTGGGTGAATTTCACAAAAATCTGATTACAAATGCAGACTTTATCATGTAAACAAGAATTGGACATTTTCAACATGAAATGGCTACTTTTCCCACATTGTTTCTTCGATTTTTTTTTTTCAAAATCAATAGGGTTGAAGCTACTGATGAGATAAACAAACTGTGTGATTTTCATGAAAATCTGACCAGAAATACAGACTTTATTGCGTAAACAAGAACAGAAAATTTAAATTTTCAACTTTAAATGGCTACTTTTCCCATACTATTTGTTGGATTTTTTTCAAAGTCGATAGGGTTGAAGCTATTGATGAAATAAACAAACTGTGCAAGTTTCACGAAAATCTGAAGTTATTTGCAGACTTTATCGCGTAAACAAGAACTGGAAATTTTCAACTTGAAATGGCTACTTTTCCCATACTGTTTGTTGGATTTTTTTCAAATTCAATAGGGTTGAAGCTATTGATGAGATAAACAAACTGTGCAAGTTTCATGAAAATCCGGCAACAAATGCAGACTTTATCGCGTAAACAAGAAAAAGACTAACGGACGGACAGACGGACAGACAGACGGACGGACGGACGGACGACGGAAACCCCGCCATGACATAAGCTCTGCTGGCTTTCAGCCAGTAGAGCTAAAAACTTATTTATCAATGAGCAACAGCAAACCTTGTTGAACCTTATAACAGACATACCAAATTTTACCGTTAACAATTTACAAATGCCTTATTATAATGCTTCTGATGCAACTTACATTATATTACAGTATAAGAGAGCTTTAACTCTTTCTGTGCCAAATAAACAAACTCGGCTTCTTTTGATGGCTGTAAATAGAATCCACTGAGTCTCCAGAAGATTTTTATCATATAGACTTGACCACACAAGCGGAAGGTATAGATCAAAGATCAGACTGCATGTTCTGTGCAGTCTGATCTTGATCTATGCCGTCCGCAAAAGTACCTGTTTTCGCCTATGGCGCTGAAAGGGTTAGGTTACTGAAAACAACTGTCTTTTTTTCCTTTACATCTATATTTCACATATATACAACAAAATTTCAGTGAGCAACAGCAAAACTTCTTGAAACTTATTACAGACACACAAAAATGTGCAGATAACAATTTGCAAATGTCTTTTTTCCCAATGTCCTCTTCCTTCAAAGGTTTCTCCAAAGGTACATTTTTAATTGAGCCATGCCCTGGCAAAAGGGGGCTTAATGCACCTCTGTGATGCATTTTACCAATCAAGCCATCTCATAACTACGTACAAATCCATAAAAGACACTTTTTTTTTTTTAAAAAACAACCAACTTCATCATGAAGTATGCTGGTCCTTGGACATACAGAATATTGACTAATAGCGAAAAGTTTTAGCCCAGGTCAGTCTACGTGGACTACACAGACTGACCTGGGTTGATATTTTTCACATATCCATTAAGCCCCATTTTCACAGAGCATGGCTCAATTTGTTTTGTACATGTTGGTCTAAAGCTTGTATTGGCAGTAATGGACTAAATGTAAGCTGGAAACAAAGCAAAGACCACAGTATACAGGTGCCAATGCACCACTGCAGTTGTCCGATATTCAGTGAAAATTCAAGCTCAAAAAAGGGGCTTAACTTAAACTATGTCAAAAATACTTCGATGGTTCCCTGCCTTCCTTGCGTGCGTTCCCCTTTGGATAATTAACCTGTCCAAGTTTGAAGTAAATACCTTCAGTAATACCAGAGATATTATAAATGGTCAAAGTTTCTGCAACTCTGGGGAAGTACATGCAGTATTTTGAAAACGCAAGAAAAAAAAAAAAACTGAGAAGAAGCAGTTTCTACTCTCCCCCCCCTCCCTTTTGTGATTTCTAACCTGTGAAAGATATTTTCTATCACTTGAAGCACATCTTAGATGTTGTCTGCCAATGCTCTCAATAAGAATATGTCTGAGAATTTTTGTTGAGAGTTAACTTTTTACAGGTAACAAAATTTTGGACCCATCCATGTTGAAAGCTTTTGCAGATAACAAATTAAACCTTCCTAAATTGATGGAATTTGCTTTCAAATGGACAAAAACATTGTGGAAAAAACACAAGATGAAGGTTATCAGCATTTTCTTCTTTTCCCACAATCTTTTAAAAAGCCTTATTTCTCTGGGTTGTTAAAACCAAGGATTGCATGGTAAAAAGTTTACCCTAGAGCACCAAATAAACCTGATGGACACTTTCAGTCTTGAAATAAGACTAGAATTATTCCAGTTTCAGAGTTGCTTTTTGTTCAAACATGACTCCGCAAAGCAGAGTAGATCAAACTGCACATTTCGTGCATCCTGATCTTGATCTAGACTGGCCGCAAAGACAACAGTAGTTGTGAAATGCACTTTAACCCTTTGCCTGCACAATGCTGCCTTTTAACAACCTCGACAAAGAGGGCTTTTGAAAAAAACACAGTGGAAAAAGCAGAAAATGCTGGTAACCAGCATTTTCTCCTTTTCCCACAATGTTTTCTACCCCATCAAAAGCAGAAATCATCATTTTAGCAACATTTCATTTGTCGTCTGCAAATGCTTTGAATTTGGTCGTTTGGTAAAGAGTTAGGAGTTAATATCCCCACTCAAGCACTAATAGAGAAGGGAGGTGTTCAAGCCCAGTATGCATTCTGTACAAAAATGCACAAGTTCTAGTGAAGCTATTTCCTCCACACTTAACTCTTTACCAAACGACAAAATTTCAGACTAGTCCAAATTTTGAGCATTTGCAGACGACAAATTAAATATGACTTAAAAATTGAAATTTGTTTTGACACGGGTAGAAAACATTGTGGGTTACCAGCATTTTCTCCTTTTCCCACATTGTTTTCAAAAGGCTTCTTTCTCAGGGTCGTTAAAAGTCGGGATTGTGTGGTAAAGGGTTAAAACTTTACCAAATAATCCAGACTTATAACCATCCCAAAGAAGACTTAAAAATATTGTGGAAAAATGCTGGTAACCAACATTTTCCCTTTTTCCCGCAATGTTTTCCACCTTTCCAAAAGCAGCTGTCAAATAGTGAGCAGCATTTATTTTGTCATCTGCAAACTTTTCAATTGTGAGAGGTCTAACACTCTACCCTTAGGCAAAAAGTGGAGGGCAGACAATTTTGGCAGTCATGTTAAAATTGTAATTTACATGATTATCTACAATTTCTTGGTAACAGTTGTATAAAGTTTCATCAGAATATCAGCAAAGTTGACAGGAGCCTTTGCAAAACAAATATACCCATGTGAAAGTCCATACACTGACAAAGTTAGCAGGCAGATGGACACACTTATTCCAGTGTGAAAATTGATTCTACATTGAAAATATTTATTCTATGGAGGTATGAGATTCAATACACTATTTACAAGCTTCCCATTGTTTGTTAGAGTTAATTTTGATTTCATGTAACTTTATTTGATATTCATTTTTTTTTCCCCTTTACTTTCTTACTTTCATACTTTGTTCAGCAATGTACAATAAGTATATTCATTCACGTTGTCTTTTCTAGTCAAAAGTTTATAACAAAATAACTTATGTTAGAAAAATATGTACACGAGACAAAAAATGCACTAGTTACTTTGGCAATATAGGGTTCAGATCCTTGAATTTTAACCCTTTCCCAAACAAGCCCTGGTTTTCACATGTCTGCAGTACAAGTCTTTTGAAAACACTGTGGGAAAAGGAGAAATTGCTCGTAACAAGCAATTTCTCCTTTTACCACAGTGTTTTCTACCCTTTTTGAGACCTTTCTGCCATTTTCATCAAATTTAAAACTGTCATCTGCAAGCTCTTTCAATTTGGACCAGTCCAAAATTTGTCGTTTGGGAAAGGGTTAAGATAACAAATACAATGACAGTCTAGTCACATGACCAGGTTCTATGATTTCAACACATGAAGCCGACTAAAAAGCTCCCTTAAGTCCAGTCATATGTTTATGTTTCGTGGTATGCACACACCAGCATTTAACAAGTTGAAGAGCTGCCTACCATCATACAACCAGACTGCTTGATTTGATAGTTATGCTCCAAGAACAGTTACAACAGCAGCAATAAAGGTCTGGTCACATTGCCATATCACATGTCCCTGTTCCATGTTCCTCGAACAGCAATAGTATTACATAGTTCAGATCTATAATTGTTTCCCATCATAAAATGGACTGATCTACATGTACTGACCATTTTGTTCCTAGTTTGTTTTCTTGCACAGCAACAGTAACAGTCTAGTCACATGACAATATCACACGACAGTTCCTGGTTCTCGTCCACAAAATAATATTTTACATTGTAGAGATCTATAATTGTGTCTCATCATAAACTGGGTTGATCTATTGACTTTTTTGTTCCAAGTTTTTTCTTGCTTGTGTAACAACTTCTAGTGTAGACATCACTGCAATAAATAAAAAGGTACATGTACATCAAGACAAAAACGAAATCTGTACATAAGTCCTTTACAAAACAATCTCCTGTTAAACTCTTTACCAAACGACTAAGTTTTAGTTTGGTCTGACTTAAAAGCACAAGCAGATGACAAAATAAGTGTGGTTCAAATGATGGAATTTGTCAATGAAAGGGTAGAAAACACTGTGGGAGGACAAAAAGCCTGAATACAAGCACTTTCTCCTTTTCCCACAATATTCTTCATGGTTGCCTAAACACAGGATTGTTTAGTACGGGATTAAACAACCCTGAGAAAAAATGATTTTGAAAATGTCACATAGATACAGTCAAAGGGTGACAACTTACAAGATTCACAAAGTACCTCTTCATTGAGACTCCCTTTGGAAAGCGATTGGTATTTCAGTTTTAGGTTGGCCAACTCTTCTTCTAGGGCAGCTTTCTGAAATAACAAAATAGAGGAATAATGGTTATCCTACTCAGTTTAGAGCAGTAAAATTAACCCTTTACCACACAATCCAGACTTTTTAACATCCCTGAGCAAAAAGCCTTTTGAAAACATTGTGGGAAAAGGAGAAATTGCTGGTAACCAGCATTTCCTCCAATTTCCCACAATGTTTTCTACCCTATCAAAGACAAACATCACCATTTGAGACACATCAGATTTTTCATCTGCAAATGCTTTCAGTTTGGAAGAGTCTAAAATTTTGTTGTTTGCTAAAAGGTTAAGTATCTTTTTCTGACCTTTTCTGACACTTTATACATGCCACCTGTCTCTCTAGTACACAACTCTAGGGCCTTACTGATTTGCAATAAAAGGGTGAATTCTCTTTCTCAAGAATTTCCTAAATTCTAAAGGTAGGCAATTTCTGACTGGCTAAAACACATCTTGGTTTAGCCAATCAGAAATTCTGTTACTTTCTAAATTTAGAATTATGACTAGAAATGCTATTTAGAATGGCTGGTAAATGGGATGCTCTGTGCTACATAGATTCTGTCTCCCACAAATATTTGAATGTGTCTTACAGACCACCTGTATTGAGGAACCCACCTCTCTAGAGACAACGGTTTTGAACCCACATCCAGTCTTTAACTTACAAGTAACTGTAATTACTCCATATCAATCAACCCTGAGGAAAAAGCTTTTGAAAACATTGTGGGAAATGGAGAAAATGCTGGTAACCAGCATTTTCTCCTTTTCCCACAATGTTTTCTGCCCTTTCAGTGAGAAATTCCATCAATTGAGCCACATTTGTCATCAGCAACAGCCTTGAATTTAGACTAGTCTAAAGAATGGGATTTTGACGCTATTGATTACACCAGCAAGTCATTGTAAAGAGGAGAAGCATGTGTCAAACTGACTTGAGGCATTCTGCGCTAGCAGGACAATGCACATGCTTACAGGTTTCATGTTGCCATGGCTACTGCAACTGAATGCCGTTTTGAAGCCCTTCCCCACCCACACATTCTCCTGATACATTTGTAACTTAGCCCTGTACCAAACAATTCAAAGTTTTGACAATTGTGACAAGATTTTTTAAAACATTGCAGGGAAAAGGAAAAATATACTTCTAACCAGCATTTTCCCCTTTTCCCAAGATGTTTGTCACCCTATAATAGACAAACCTCATTGCTTGATACCCGATAAAAAGGAAGCTCACCTCATCTAATAATCTCTGATTTACAAATTCTCCATTCTCATTGGGTGCAGGGAGCTCACTTGTCCAAAACCCAGCAATCATCGAGAGCTGACTGTCAACACAGATTCGTAGATTGTCCACAGAAAATGATAGCTCCTTTAGGGTACCATATTCTATACTCTGTTAGGAGAAAAGCAGGTGTGTTAACTCTTTATCACACAATCCCATGTTTTAACTACCCTAAGAAATGCAGCTTTTGCAAACATTGTGGGAAAAGAAGAAAATGCTGGTAACCAGCATTTTCTTCTTTCCCCACTATGTTTTCTACCACTTCAAATACAAACCTTATTATCTTGGCCACTTTTAATCTGTCAAATGTTTTCTATTTGGAAAAGACTAAGATCTTTTTGTCTGATAAAGAACTATGTTTCAATGTTTCAGATGTGAAGATAATAATTATCTGAAAACATACCGTAAGAAGGAAGAACTAGTTGTAATGAGAATTTTTTTCTTTTTGCCACAATGTTTTTAAAAGTGGTAGAACAAAAATGCTTTCTGCGGGCTGCAGTGTGCTGAACTGCTTGACAGCTGACCTTTTCTGTTACTTGAACAATTTGTGACGAAATGAGATGAGAACAGGAAATATTTCTAACTCTGGGTCTGTATTCACCAACCATTCTTAAGACTATTCTTAGTCTTACTCTCCAAATGATTTAGCCAATCAGGAGTTGTGTTACTTTGAACTGTAGAAAATTCTGGAGAACAAGACAAAGAACGTTCTTAAGAATGGTTGGTGAATACTGACCCTGAACTTACTTTTCTTCTGGCCATAACTAGTTTACTATGATTACCCAACATTTCCTCCTTTTCCCACAATGTGTCCAAAAGCCTTCTTCCTCAAGGTCAATAAGACTTTGGATTGTGTGATAAAGGGTTAAAGTATCTCTGTGATGTGATATGCTAAGCAAGTCATCATATAGTAATGGATCTATAAAATCTGTTTTGTCTAACAACCCACTAAATTAGGTAGAATGGTCCATGGACATGCAGGAAATTGACCACTAACAGTAAGTTTCAACCCATGTCAGCCTGCACAGATTGCAAAAGCTGGCATGGGTCAATACTCTCTCTCTCTCTCTCTCTCTCTCTCTCTCACACATACACTCAGATGTATAAAACCCCCTTTTCACAGAGCATGGCTCAAATATATTTAACAAGAAACAGTCTTTGTGCAAATTTCAATTCATGCAAACTAGTATTTCAAACATACACTCAACAGTACATGACTGAAAAATAATCAATTTCTACACATAACTTAGAGGGATCAGCAAACCAACACCAAAGCCATTCTGGTTTTAATATAGGAAACAGAGCAACATATCTGATATTAACACAATGTATCATAAACTATAACCATACAATATTGTGCAATGCAATACTCATGCAGCCACCCATTATCCATCATACATGAGGATTGTTGGTAAAGTGTTCACCCTTTACCACACAATCATGACTTTTAATGACCCTGAGAAAGAAGTCTTTTGAAAACATAGTAGGAAAAGGAGGAAATGCTGGTAACCAGCATTTTACTAGCATTTTCTCCTTTTCCCACATTGTTTTCTACCTTCCCAAAACAAATTTCAATTTTTCAACCACATTTATTTTGTTGTCTGCAACTGCTTTCAATTTGGACCAATCTAATGTTTTATCGTTTGGTAAAGTGTTAAGTATTGTTGTCCAACACCATGAGACTTCTTTCTGTTTCCAAAACTTCCTCCCTGGTATTAACCCATAGAATTCAGAATAAACCCCACTGACATTTTCAGTCTAACAAGCTATTTAGTTGAAATATCACCTGCCAAAAAAGCCCCCTTTTTCCATGACACAGCATTAAAAAAAAAAAAAAAAAAAAAAAAAAAAAAAAAAAAGGCACATTGGCAGACTATCATACGGAAAACATGTATGGAGTTTCATCAAATCAAAGAGCGTTTGCAAATGACAAAAGAAATGTGGTTAAAATGTTTTGTCTTTGAATGGGAAGGAAACCTTGTCGGAAAAGGAGAAAATGCTGGTTACCAGCATTCTCTCCTTTTCCCACAATATTTTCAAAAGCTGTCTTCAAGGTTGTTAAAAGTCGGACTGTGTGGTAAAGCGTTAATCAGTACCTCTACAGCATACAAAAACCAGCCTTCAATAAAACATACTGGAAATGGATCCATAGACTATATTCATGCCATTCTAACCAAAGGAAGTATTTCAAGGGTATAAAATGAGACCATGCATGTTTCAAACAGATTTAAAGGTTTCAGACTAAAATACATGACATTTTTTAGACATCCCTTGTAAACCATTACATCTGTCATCTTAGAAAAACCTTGGAAGGATGGAACAATAATGAACAAAAACATTTGAAGAGGAGTAGTAGTTTCTAACAAGTTATTGTTCCTTCTACTACACTATTTTCAAATACTGTATATACCGATATGACGTATAGGCACATTTACCTACATTAATCTGAGCTACAGTGGGATGCTTTTAACCCTTTACCAGACAAAAAAATTTTAGTCTTGTCGAAATTGAAAGCATTTGCAGAAGACAATTTCAAAGTGGCTCAAATAGTGCAACTTTTCTTTGATAGGGTAGAAAACATTGTGGGAAAAGGAGAAAATGCTGGTTACCAGCATTTTCTCCTTTTCCCACAATGTTTTCAAAAGGCTTCTTTCCCAGGGGCGTCAAAAGGCGTCATTGTGCAGTAAAGGGTTATACTTTATGTCTGTACATGTCTGCGCAGGCACTGGAATCAAACATGCTAAACCACCCTATCCAACCAAGACACCAAGCATATTTGCTTCGCTCAATGTTATTTTCTCCTCTATCAACCGTATAAAGCCAACACAACCTTACCAATTCTAGACAACTGGATCAAATTAACCCTTTCCCAAACGACAAATTTTGGACTGGTCCAAATTCAAAGAGTTTGCAGACGACAATTTTAAATTTGATGAAAATGGCAGAAAGTTCTCAAAAAGGGTAGAAAACACTGTGGGAAAAGGAGAAATTGCTCATTATGAGCAATTTCTCCTTTTCCCCCAGTGTTTTCAAAAGACTTGTACTGCAGACATGTGAAAACCAGGGCTTGTTTGGGAAAGGGTTAAAATGTTACACTGATAAATTTATGGTGAAATTTTATGCGAATGTTCTTGCAGTCTATCATAGTTCCCGACAGTTTTTTTTTCTATGAAATTCAACAAAACTCATGGAAGTTCGGCAAAGTGTTGCTTAGACAAGACATTGTATTTGGCGAAACATCGCTTTCACAAGATGGGTCTTCGACAAAAATGTTTTTTGACAAAATGATTTTTTGATGAAATGTCATGAATCCATTATTTTTCACAACTGTGATGGAAAATCACCAGTCCCTCCCTTTTTGTTTCATCCTTCATACTAATGACTGATGTGCTCAAAATGGGTCATTACATAGTCCTCATATTTGGCCTGTTTACCTAAATATGTATTGTACTTTGTTTGATGTCAATATTTTGTTTATTGGGTACTAACAATAAATTGCTATTACTATTGTTATCATTGTTGTTATTATCATCATCATCATACCTACCATGTGTTATAGCTTTAAACTCTTTACCAAAAAACAAAATTTTACACTAGACCAAATTAAATATATTGGAAGACCACATATTAACTCTTTACCAAACAGCAAAATTTTAGACTTGCCCGAATTGAAAGCAATTGCAGACAACAAATGTAAAGATAATCTAAAGCTGATTTTTTTTTTTTCTTTCATAGGGTTGAAAACATTGTGGGAAAAGGAGAAAATGCTGGTTACCAGCATTTTCTCCTTTTCCTACAATGTTTTCAAAATGCTTCTTCTTCAGGGTCGTTAAAAGTCAGGATTGTGTGGTAAAGGGTTAAATGCCACTCAAATAGTGGTGTTTATCTTTAAAGCTGTGGAAAACATACGAAAAAGAGAAAACACTGGTTACAAGCATTTTCTCCTTCTTCCACAATGTTTCCGTAAGTCTTCTTCCTCTAGATCATTTGATAAAGGGTTAACTTTATACCATAGATAAATTTAGACTGAATACATGTACTTCAAACTATAATTTACCTAAGACATACACCTGTGAACTGGTTCATAAATCTTCACCCTTATTCTCAGTTGTGAATTGTTATTTCTGCATGCGTTAACAATTTTACCCCATTTCTGACCTTTTTTCTACATAACACATGTATGTTAAGTTTCAAAGAGTACTCTTTTCACATAGCAATCAAAACAATCTTACAGAAAATGCAATCCATGCAGAAAGGGTAAAAAGTTTTTCAAAGATTGCATAATACAAAGGCCCTTATGGCTAAAAAATAGCATTACATCTAAGAGGTAGACTGGTCCAGATCAACTCTTTACCAACAAGAAAATTCTGTGCTCGAACAAATTGAAGACATTTGCAGACAACAAAATAAATACGCCTCAAAAATTGCAGTTTGTTTTGGGATGGGTAGAAAACATTGTGGGAAATGGAGAAAATGCTGGTTACCAACACTTTCTCTTTTTTCCACAATGTTTTCAAAAGGCTTCTTATTCAGGGTTGTTAAAAGTCGTGATTGTGTGGTAAAGGATGAATTATTTGGTGATTTATGCCATTTTGATTTTATTTATACATTGGGGACCAGTGTGCCTATCCATGCTTTCCAGGGGCTTCTTTACTAGTACTTTGCACATGATTCTTTCTATGCCACAGGCTCCTTTCCCACATAAAGATGTGTCAAAACAATTTTAATCAGTGAGCGAGGAACAAATCCTGTGACAATAACTATCATCAATCCTTCGAAAATTGACCTAAACAACAGCACCGCATGCAGATGCTATCACTCAGCTATGGTTGCTTGACTTTTATAGAAAATTTTAAGTCAAAAAAGGGGCATAACTCTGTCAAATATACTTTGATGGTTACCTGTCCTTGTTGTATAGGTTTCCTTTTTGATAATTAACAACTTGTCTAAGTTTGAAGCAAGTATCTTCAGTAATAAGAGAGATACTAAAAAATGTCAAAGTTTTCGCATAACGACGCAGACGACGCGAGGGCTACGACACCACCTCAATGTTTATTCGAAAACAGCCGAGCTAAAAATGGAAAGGGTACCCTCGGGGTTCAATCCCTGTAGGTAACCAACCAACCTACTGGGGTAAATTGGTTCAGAAATGGAGTATTAGTAATTGGTATTAGAATCTAGAACAAAGCATTGTAAACAGGCAATTGTAACTCTTTACTAAGTAACACTTTAACATCCCTGCAGAAGGCTTTTTAAAAATGGTGTTGGAAAAGGAGAAAATACTGATAACCAGCTCTTTCTTCCTTTCCAACAATATTTTCAGTCTATCCAAGAACAAATTCCACCATTTTAGCCATATTTAATTTGTTGTCTACAAATGCTTTCAATTTGGACAGGTCTAAAATTGTCTTGTCTAGTAAAGGGTTAAGCAATCAAAAGATAAAGATACACAATACATGTAGACATCACAATGCTTTAAAAATAGGCTTTAACCGTATCCATATCTTACACCCAATACAATTCAGGCTATTTTTAGACACACCAAAGACTAGCCTAAGCAACACAAGAAAATATCTCACAGAAACGAGAAATTCTCCTTGAAAATATTTACCAGACAATCCATGTTTTTCACCACTGTTTTTTTTTTTTTCTGTGGCTGTTGTTGTTTTGCAAGGTATTGTGGGGCAAGGCGAAAATACTGGTAATACGCAGCTTTTTCACCTTCCCCTCACCCTCCTTTGTTTGAAATCCTTCTAAGACAAATGCAATCATTTGAGCCACATTTAGCTTGTTGTCTAGAAATGCTTTCAAAATGAACAGGGTCAAGAAGTTTGTCATTTGGTAAAGAGTTAAATGATTGTCAAATTTCTTTAAGTAAAAAGATGTAATTGCTTGTATCAAGCAATTGCTCTTTTTCTCACAACATTTTCACGAGCTATCCACTCCAAGGCCACTTTTATTTGTACAGTAATAGAGGTCATACAGACATTTGGATGCAAACTAAAAACTGAACTTTACCTTAATCATCTGTGAAATAATGAAAAATCAAAGGGTGTGTATTTATACAAATATAGAAACAGATTCCAAATTTATAACAGATTCTGGTAACAAGCTTTTTCCCCTTTCCTCATATTGTTTTCTACCCGTTAACCCTTTACCTCGCAATGCTGACTTTTAATGACCTGAAAAAGAAGGCTTTTGATAAAATTGTAGGAAAAGGAGAAAATACTGGTGACCAGCACTTTCACTTTTTCCCCACAATGTTTTTTCCCCAATCAATCCTTTGTCGTAAAGGCTGCCTTTAATTTGTAGTCTGCAAGTGCTTTCAATATGGGCCAGTCTGAAATTTTTCCATCTGGTTAAGGGTTAAAATTAAGACATCCCATTCCTTGTACAGTTACGAAAATCCAAAGCTGGTGACAAATGACAGAAAAAACTTCCAAAAGTAGACAATTAACCCTTTACAAAACAATCTCATGTTTACACGACCTTTGGGAAGAACACTTTGGAAAACATTTTCCAAAGGTAAGCAGCATTTTCTCCTTTTCCCTCAATTTCTTCTAAACTTTCAAGGAGAAATCCCTACATCTGCACCTATTCAGTTTGTAATCTGCAAATGCTTTCAATAAAGGCAAGTATGGAATTTTGTCATTTGGTAAAGATTTAAAAGTCCCAGTAGCTGTCAAAAGTAAAAAATGGGGGTGTAAAAATGCATATAAATTCAACTCTTTACCAAACAATCCGGAGTTTAATGCCGCCAAGAAAGAGACGTTTTGAAAACATTGTAGGAAAAGGAGAAAATGCTGGTAACCAGCATTTTCTCCTTTTCCCACAATGTTTTCTATATATTTTGTTGTTTGGTAAAGGGTTAAATCAAATCATTTAAAAGTTTGGAATTTAACATTTGGAACTGACAACCTGTTATCGTACATTCTGTCCGAGTGTTAGTCGCTGGCAGGAAAATGAATTTTAAAACCAGGTATAAAGTAAACAAAAGATAGAGTGACATGGCAACCTTTGACCAAGTTTTAAAATTAATTTTCCTGCCAATGAATAACAGTTGGACTGACAATACAAAACAGACTGTCATCTTCACACCAACTTCATTACTTTTAATTGGTATGATTTAAATTTGAATGTATTTTACCACCCCATTGTTTACTTTGGCCACAATTGGGCCTTTAAAATATTCAACAAGTCAAAAATATTTTGAACAAAACATTTCTTACTAATAACCTTCTGCTGACAACTGGTTGCGTCTTGAGAAAGCCACTTTGAAAACATTTTCGCAAAAGGAAAGATTTCTCCTTTCACAACATTTTCAAATGTATTCATATTACAATTGACCACTTTTCCAATTTTGTGGGTTGCACAAACAACAAATTTGACACTCTTCCAAACTGAAAGCATCTGCAGGCGACAAATCTCAATGTGGTTCAAATGAACTATAGTTCTATGACAATGTTTTCAAAAGGCCTATTCCCCAGGGTAGTAAAAACACAGGACTGTTCAGTAAAGCATTGAGATTAAAAGTTAATGCAAAATGTTAGGGTGAGAAAACAGTCAACAAAAACTGTAAAATCTGAAATATTTACGCTGCTATCTTGGGATGCTTCAAGCTCATTTTCCTACAACATTCAATATGAATATTTTTTTTTGGAAGCTTAGACTTAAGCCAGACACACTTGGCTTTCTACTGACATTGTAGATAAAATTAGATTGCACATAATTTTCTGTTTGATCTGTCTAATATTTTGATATCTTTATTGCAAAAAAGAGTGTTAAAATCAAACTACTTTTGACTCTAATACTGGATTGAAATTTTCATTTTATATGTAAGCATTTCAAAGGTCACCCCATAGAGAATCATTCATAACTGCAGTGTACTTTAAGAATGTGTATGTACTAACATCAGTTTGTTTGTATAGTGTTTAATACCATTTTCAACAGTTTTTTTAAGTTATTTCACACAATAATCTTCCCAAGCCACTGGCTGCTTTCCCACATTAACCATCATTGTAACTATCATTGAGACTACTATCATCCACAAATTTGCTATTATTATGGCTAAAACAATGAGATTTTTTTGAAGAGGGTTTAAAACATGAGAGAAAATGATAATAAGCTGGTTAATAGCATTTTCTCCTTTCCCACAATGTTTTCAAAAGCTTTCCTCCTGTCATGGTTTATTTGGAAAAATATCTCAATATGATGGTAGTTCTAGGCACACATAACACTAATTTGTTCTCTTTCACCACATAATTAATTTGTTACATTAAAATTCACAGCAATTTTCTGCAAACCATATTACAAACAACTCTAAAATAAATAACAAGAGCACCAAAGCAAGTGCCCACGCTCGGCTGCAGTTGCTTGCTTTTCAGTGAAAATTCTGAGTAAAAACAGAAAAAGGCCATAACTGTGTCAAAAATACTTTGATAGTTACCTGCTTTTGTTGTATGGGTTCCCCTTTTGAAAGATAACAACTTGTCCAGTCCAAGTTTGAAGTACATACCTTCAGTAATAATAGAGGTATCAAATGTCAAAGTTTTTCACGACGTCGACGATAGGGCTATGACAATACCTCAATGTTTTCTTTGAAAACAGCCAAGCTAAAAAAAAAATTCAAGTAGGCCTTTTGATTGGCTGAAAGAAACTGGCTTATGCAATCAGAAGATCTATTAAATAAATACCAGACAAAGCACTAGAATCGGACTTATCAGTTATGCTGGAACATAAAGATTTTTTTCTACAGTTGACGGATACAAACCTCTGATGCAGGACCCTTTGTGAATTTCTTTAATCGCTCAGATATCCGGCTACTCATTCCTTTTAAAATGGCATGACATTCATGGGTCTCCTTCTTCAATTTCTCAAAATGGTCGATCATTCCAATAGCAAAGAGAGATCTAATATCGGAGTCGATTCTAAACCTTGTCATACCTGTGAAACAGTAATGTACTTACTTTACTTTTTAGACTACCAGGCAACAAACTGCGAGACTTAATGATATTGTAGGCAGTCACTAACTACAAATGAAACTCAAATGAAAGGGTTTGCATTTGGAACAGAACAAAACTGTGTAAAAAAGAGAAAATGCTGGTATACAATGTTTTCAAAAGTCATCTTTCTCAGAGTCCATAACTTTTTACCAAACAACAAAATTTTTGACTTCTTCAAATTGAGAGGATTTGCAGACAACAAATGAAAAGTGGCTCAAATGATGCCATTTGCTTCTTAAAGGGTAGAAAACATTGTGGTTAAAGGAGAAAATGCTAGTTACCAGCATTTTTTCCTTTATCCACAATGTTTTCAAAAGTCCTTTTCCTTGGGGTCGTTAAAACTTGGGATTGTGTGGTAAAGGGTTAAAACATGAAATCAGTAAAGGATCAGTCCCACCAGCATGCAAGTACAAACATTCATGTTTCAACTTCAAGTCTTAACCTTTTACCACACAATCCCAACTTTTAGCGACCATGAGAAAGAGGCTTTTTGAAAACATTGTGGGAAAAGGAGAAAATGCTGGTTATCAGCATTTTCTCCTTTTCCCACAATGTTTTCTACCCTATCCAAAACAAATGTCAATTTTTGATTCACATTTATTTTGTCATCTGCAAATGCTTCCAATTTGGACAGGTCCAAAATTTTGTCGATTGGTAAAGATTCAAATAGTGAGAATAGCTAATCAAATATCAGTCAGAACAGATCCCAAGATCACACTGCATGTTCTGTGTGGTTTAATCTTAATGTACGCTGTTCATAAAGGCAACTGTTTCATAGTGTAAAATCTAGTCCATGAAAATGGAAGCACAAAACACATAATCAGTTGTTGCTTTTTGTCATGCTAGCAAATCACAAAATCTTACAGTTCACTTGTACAATCATAATAAACCTTTTTGTAGTTTATGTTTCATAATTTGTTTAACCCTTTACCACACAATCCTGACTTTTAACTACCCTGAGGAAGAAGGCTTTCGAAAACATTGTGGGAAAAGGAGAAAATGATGGTAACCAGCATTTTCTCATTTTCCCACAATGTTTTCTAACCTATCAAGGGCAGGTTTCATCATTTGGGGTACCTTTAATTTGTCGTCTGCAAATGCTTTCAATTTGAACTAGTCTAAAATTATGTCATTTGGTAAAGGGTTAACTCTTTACCAAACAACAAGTTCTAGACTTTTCCAAATCAAAAGCGTCTGCAGACGATAATTTCAATAGCGATACAAATAAACTGAAGTTCTGTGACATTGTAGAAAAAGTGGGAAAAGGAGAAAATGCTAGTTACCAGCATTTTCTCCTTTTTCCACTATGTTTTCAGAAGTATTCTCAAACAGGGTCTTAAAAGTCAGGATTGTGTCCGAATGGATCAAATTAAAAGAATGTTTTATGCAGCTTTCAACATCATTTCAGCCATGCCACATGAACAGCCTACTTATTCATGTGTGTTCACCAGGGGAAGGCATGATTTTTTAACTCTTTACCACACAATCATGACTTTTAACAACCCTGAGGAAGAAGCCTTTTGAAAACATTGTAGGAAAAGGAGAAAATGCTGGTAACCAGCATTTTCTCCTTTTCCCACAATGTTTTCTACTCTTCCCAAATCAAATTTCTATTTTTGAGTCACATTTATTTTGTTGTCTGCAAAAGCTTTCAATTTAGACTAGTCTAAAATATTGTCGTGTGGTAAAGAGTTAACACTTAGAAGCAGGCATCTGAAAATATACCTTGCCCACCTATAGTTTCTGGTTAACCCACTGCACTATCACACAATCCCAACTTTTAACAACCCTGAAAGAAGAGGCTTTTGAAAAAAATGTGGGAAAACTTGAAAATGCTAGCTACCAGCATTTTCTTCTTTTCCAACAATGTTTTCTTCCCTATCAAGGACAGAAATCATCGTTTTTGCAACATTTGTCGTCTGCAAGTGCTCTTATTTGGTCCAAGCCAACATTTTGTCATTTGGTTAACAGTTAACCCTTTACCACACAACCCTGACTTTTAACGACCCCAAGAAAGAAGCCTTTTGAAAACATTGTGGGAAAAGGAGAAAATGCTGGTAAGCAGCATTTTCTTCTTTCCCCACAATGTTTTCTACCCTGTAAGAGACAAATGTTATGTTTTTAGCTACATTTAAAATGTCGTCTGCAAATGCTTTCAAGTTGGACTGGTCTACATTTTTGTCGTGTAGTAGAGTTAATAGCTGTTGAATGTACACTCTGCAATGACAGCTAAACTGAGGGAGGAGCTAGCGACACCAAGATACCAATATGCAACTGTGCAAGTACACAGGCCAATGGTAGGTAAGAGTGATCACCAGACAGACTGACTGGATGATCCTGGTATAATCGTGAAAAAAATGTATGTTTTGCTGTGATCTGATCAGAAATACTTTTTATCTCTACAAACTTACTTGCTAACTGTCTGGGTGAATCATTCACATTATACAACAAACATTCATCTGTCATCCTCTGCTTATATATGGGACCTGGAACACTAAAATGACAACTACCATCAGGCGTGACTAAATCTACGAGGTCATGTGACATCTGACCCCCGACTGATGGAAGACTAGAATTGAGCGACTTTTCAGGGTGACTCAAGCTCGCACAAGAAGCCTGTAAACTTTTTAAACTGGCATCCCCCTGAGATGGTCCACCAGGAGTTCTCTCCCTTATTGGAAGACTAGAAGAAAGGTTGTCTGTTCGGAGATATTCTCTGCTTGTATCACCAAGGGCTGGCCAGGTGTTAGCTGTGCTGCTGCTAGTTCTGCTATGGAACATTTCTGTATAGCCTGCAATTGAAAGACATCCCGATCAGCAATATGCAAGTCAAGGTGAACCATTTCCATGTGAAAACAATACTTGTTAGCGCATTACCAGAATTTTTTTGCATGTCTAAATTGAAAACATTTGCAGACAGCAGAGTAAATGCCACTCAAAATCTGCTGACATTTGTCCTTGGAAGGATAGAAAACAATGAGGAAAGGAGAAAATGCTGGTTGCAAGCAGTTTCTCCTTTTCCCATAATGTTTTCAAAAGCCCTCTTCCTAAAGGTTGTTAAAACTTGGGGATTGTGTAGGAAAGGCTTAGTCACTGATAAAAAAAAATCTTCTTTTCTGAGTAGTACAGCCATTATGAATTTTCTTGTCTACATATTTTTGAAAAAAAATAAGCTGTGTTATTTTGCAAGACCTGATTTCATCTATTTATGGTGTTTTACATTTTACACTGCTTTATGCCATTGTTAGTCATATCAAAGCAACAGCTTTATTATTCATGCCAGTCCTGGGTTTCACCAGTACTAGGTTAAGGCTCTGAAGAGTCTTGTCCAAGGATGCTCCCATGACAAACCAAAGGCTTTGAGAGAGGTTTAAACTGTGTTGCATGGAAAAAAGTAATTCATGCATGTGCTTTGAGATTTTGCAAGGATAAAAGAAGTACCGGTAGTTCGTGCACGAGTACGAGTGATATGTACATTTCACCTTCAAACACATTAATGTACATGTATTTCAGTTTTGTGTAATTTAGTATTTATCTACTACAACTACAATTTCTGTCTTGTTATTACAGGAAGTTTTCAGCTTTTGCTGAATATCTTGAGGGATAAGCTGCTCTTTCCATATAATTTACTGAGAGAGATATACACAGACAGACAGACAGGGATACACACATACAGACGAGAGTGAGAGATAAGGAAGAGAGAGACTCAGAGAGAAGGAGGGGGGAGAATGAATGGAGATGTATCCATAAAGCAAATATTTGTATCTTTGTAAACATGCTAAAGATATTCAAATCAAAGGACAGAAGACTATCAGACAGCTTACCATCCCCAACTTTGACATTGGTTTCCACATGTACATTTATATCTTTCGATCTGGGTCCACTCTCTGCTATGTGTAAAGCATTTTGATCTGAAACAAATGTCATGCTCTGTGAAAAGGGGGCTTCATGCATTAGCAAAAAGTATTGACCTAGGTCAGCCTGTGCAGTCCACGCAGGCCGACCTAGGCCGAAACTTTTGGCTATTGGTCACTTTTTTGTATGTCCTTGGACCAGTCTACCTCATGATTAAGTTGGTCATTAAAATTAGTGGCTATTACAGATCCATAACTATGTGATGGCTTGCTTGGTATCATGCATTACAGAAATGCATTAAGTCCCTTTTTTGCCAGAGCATTATTCACTTTCATTTCTACCATTTTCTTTGTAGAAAAAGAAAATGTCTTCCTGTCTCAATGACCTATTTTTGTAAAAAAAGATGAAAGTAGCTTGAGGCTTTTAAAAGTAAATCTGTTTATGCCATACCAACAGAATACCACACTATTTTCATATTTACATTTAACTCTTTATGAGTGGACAAAATTTTTAACAGATAAACACTGAAAACATTTGAATGCAACAAAGCAAATGTGGATCAAATGATGGGATGCTGGTTTCAAGCATTTTCTCCTTTTCCCATGATGTTTTCAAAAGCATTCTACCAAAGGAGCATAAAAGCACAGGATCAATTTGGAAAGTATTAACCCTTAAGCTGCCTTCACAACTATAGTTGCCTTTGTGGCCAGTATAGATCAAGATCAGGCTGCACAAAACATGCAGCCTGATCTTTGATCTATACTGTCAGCTTAGTTGAAGCACTTTACACGAAAGCAGTCTTGAAATTGTGATAATTTGGGTCATATTTCTAGACGGAATATGTCTGTTGGGTTTATTAGGCACTTTAAGGATTAAAAGTTCTTGCAACCCCGATATGTACCTCTGTCACCTCTCTGTGTCATTAATGTCATTTGTTGTGTAATTTTATCATTCTGTTCCAACACTTTACTCAGCTGTTGTTGTAGTTCTTTCACATTTTGTAATAGCAGTAGAATGTAGTTTTGTTTCTCATCATCTGTCAATTCTGAAAATATCATCAACACAAAACAATAATCAACCAATCAGTATGATAAAGATTCCTACCTTCAGTTTTCTGTCAGCATTCAGAACTAGGCAATCTTGTCCAATGGTGCCTACTGAGGTTTAATGCCGCTTTCAACATTATTTCAGTCCCATCAGGGCGACAGCTTGCCTATTCACGTATGTCCTGGGTTTTACCAGTACTAGACGAGGGCTCTCAAGTGTCTAGCCAAAGGACACACACCTAAGAAAAACCCTGTGCTTCAAGTGAAGCTTGAACCTGGGGCCTCCAGATTACAAGTCCTACAATTTACCACTCAGCCAAACAGGACCCTGGTCTATTTCCAATGTTTTTTTGCATTGGCCATTTTTTTTTTAAAAAACATTGATAGAAAAGAAGCGATTTCTCCTTTGCCCACCACATTTCCAATATCATCTAGCTCTTTACCAGATTTCAAAATCTTAGCCTTGTCCAAATTGAAAGCACCTGTAGATGACATATTAATAGGGCTAAAACAATAGGATATCTCTTTTAACTCTTTACCACGTGGCAAAATTTTAGACCCGTCCAGACTTAAAGCATTTGCTGACGACAAAATAAATGTGACTGGAAAATTGAATTTGTTTTGGGAAGGGTAAAAAAAAACATTGTGGGAAAAGGAGAAAATGCTGGTTACCAGCATTTTCTCCTTTTCCTGCAATGTTTTCAAAAGACTTCTTTATCAGGGTCGTTAAAACTCGGGATTGTGTGGTAAAGGGTTAAAGAGTAAAAGACATTGTTGGCAAAGGAAAAAATACTGGTTACCATCATTTTCTTCCTTTTCTCATGGTTTTTCCAAAAGCTTTCTTAACACTTAAGCTGCTGAATAAATGAGATGCAAATTTCTACCCTATACTAAAAGTCCAAACACTGCGGTTTCAAAGTTGATTTCACCGGAAAGAAAACACTGTATCGGACAGTGTAGATCAAAGATCAGACTGCATGTTCTGTGCAGTCTGATCTTGATCTACACTGTCCGCAAAAGGTCAGTGGGTCGCGATTAGCAGCTTAAGGGTTAATAAGGATTGTAATTTAAAGCAAGTCTTTATAAAACAGGACCAAGTAGTGACAATATATGTGTAGGCCGTGAAAACAACTGAAGTCACGAAAGAAGGGTTGTCCAAAGAAGTTCCATTTATTTGATCCCTTACCACACAATCCCTAGTCTTTTCCTCCTTGAGAGAGAAAGCTTAAAAAAAATATTGTGGGAAATGGAGAAAATACTGATAATCAGCTTTTTCTCCTTTTTCCACAATGTTTTCTACCCCTTCAAACACAACTTTCAGATTTAGGGTGACATTCCTCTGTTGTCTACATGTGCTTTCAATTTGGTTAAGTCTAAAATTGTTGTCGTCTGGTAAAGTGTTAAAGACTTACATGTAGAGACAGACCTACCATGCTCAGAAATCATTTTCTCACTGGCCTGTAGAGCAAGCTGTAATGTAGAAATCTCTTGGCTTTTCTCTTTCACCTTTCTCTCACACTCACTCAGCTTGAATTTCAACCTGAAATGGAACACAAGCATAAATTCCTTTAATTTTTTTTTGCTTTTCATCAATGAAGAGAAATCTGCTTCCAAATGGACTGGGTTCTTACCTATGGATTAGGTCCTTACCTTTACTTCCTTCATAACGAGGGTTCTGACAATAAACATGAAGACTTAACAAAGTCAGACTAAAATGCCTACAAATTTCAACCATAAAAATTCAATAGATATTTATGTAATGTTTTTCAAATATTTATCTAAAAGGGGTGATACAGCTTTTCTTTTTTATCATATCAAGTCTTTTTCAATATGAAAATAAAGAAAGAGGTGTTTTTTGGGGAATACATAATTTCTGAAATCAGGATTATATTTGGAAACTTTCACCCAAGCACATTCAAGTCTGATCCAATTTTAAGGAATTTTGGCCTGCTTAACAGAAGTTTTAGATTGTTGCTTTTGTTAACCCATTAAGCGCCTTTCACTAATATTGTTGCCTTTGCAGCCAGTGTAGATCAAAATCAGACTGCACAAAATGTGCAGTCCGATCTTTGCTTTAACACTACAGACAATTGGAAGCCATGACTTTGCAATCATCTTGGGCTTATTCTAGAAAGAAAATGTCCAGTGGGTTTATTCAGCACTTTAAGGGTTAAAATAACTTTTACTGGCTTTTAGACTTTCAAAAAAGCTTACTTTGCATATTCAAGAAGCCAAAATTGTGTTTTAATTTCTCGTCATGATGAGCTTTTTCTTTTTTCTTCAAAAATGTTTTCAAGTCCTCAGAAGTCCCATATTTTTTATTTCTCTTTATGATGAGCTGTTTTTCTTCTTCAACAAAGTTCTTCAAAGTAGTAAAAAAAAAGTGTCAACAAATTTTTCAGGATCAAGACAAAAGCTTACTTTGCATATTCAGTTTTCAGGAAGCCCAGATTATATTTCAATTTGTCTTTCTTCTTCTCATCATCATCTGATTTCATACTTTTATTGACTAGTTCCTTTTCAAGAGATTCTCTGTAAATGTACACAAAACTCGGTAAATAAGCCATGCTCCATGCTCTGGCAAAAGGGTGTTAAACTCTTTACCAAACGACAAATTTTTAGACTAGTCCAAATTGACAGCATTTGAAGATGACAAAATAAATGTGACCCAAAAACTGAAATTTGTTTTTAGAAGGTTAGAAAACATTGTGGGAAAAGGAGAAAATGTTGGTTACCAGCATTTTCTCCTTTTCCCACAATGCTTTCAAAAGGCTTCTTTCTCAGGGTTGTAAACCCCTTTACCAGATGATAAAATTTTAGCCTTGTCCAAATTGAACGCATTTGCAGACGACAATTTCAATGTGGCTCAAATGGTGCAATTTTTCTTTGATACGGTAGAAAAAATTGTGAGAAAAGGAGAAAATGCTGGTAACCAGCATTTTCTCCTTTTCCAACAATGTTTTCTACCCATCCCATAACAAATTTCAATTTTTAAGCCATATTGAAATTGTCGTCTGCAAATGCTTTCAATTTGGACTGGTCTAAAATTTTGTCGTTTGATAAAGAGTTAAAGCATTTGCAGATGACAAATAAGTGTGGTTTTACTGCTGAATTTTCTTTGAAAGGAAAAACACTGTGGGAGAAAATGTTAGTAGCCAGCAATCTCTCCCTTTCCCACAATGTTTTCTACCCTTTCAATGACAAATTCATCAGTTAAGCCGCATTTAATTTGTCATCTGTTGGAGTTTTGGATTTGGACAAGTTTAAGATTTTTATTTTCTTAAGAGGTCAGTACCAGACAAGGTTATAAATTTGTTCATCTTGAAAGTGTTTCCAGGCTAGAAATTAAAGAGTAGCTTGAATTACTGGACTCGTCTTTCAAAGAGTAAAGTCATTTTCATCATGTTTGTGGTAAAGGGTTAACTTACGCATAGCCAGCCAAATTAACCTTTTACAAAACAATAAAAAAACAGATTTGTCCAAGTTGAAAGCATTTGCTCAGAGGGAATTACATGGGAGTCAAAAAATGGTGTTTGTCTATGAAAGGGTAGAAAACATGGTGAGAAAGAAAATGCTGGTTTCCATTATTTTTCCTTTTCCCACCATGTTTCCAAAAGCCTTTTTCTTTTGTTAAGGTCATTAAAACATTTGTGTGGCACAGGGTTAAAGTACCTGTTAGATATTGACTGTGACAGCTCGTCCCTCAATCTATCTGCTCTCTCCTTCAGCTCTTTGTTCATCAAGTTCTGTTTCTCAATCTGTTTTCTGTAGTCTGCACAGTTTAACTTCTGCTCTTCCATTTGATTAGACATCTCTTTATTCTTGGCCACCAAATTCTCTAAAGTTTTTTCTAGATCATTACACAGCTGATTCTGATTTTGGAGCACCTCATCTTTTTTCCTTATATCATTGTGCAGTTCCTCAATCTCACTATCTCTGTCATATAACTGCTTAGTCTGTCCATCAATAGTGTCCTTATAAAACTGACTCTCTGCTCTCTCGTGGTCTAGCTCTCTCGCTGTACTTTCTAATTCCTCTTTTATTTCCTCTAGCTCCACTGCCAGTCTTTCTATTTGAGATCTGGATTCAAAAAGCATCTCCTCATATTTTTTTTCATTTTCATGTTGTTTCTCCAAATGATGAACTCTTGATCTAAGGCTCTCAGCCTCCATTTCAGTAAACTGAGCATTCTCTATTCGTGTTGTCAGTTCAATCTTGAGATCAGAAATGATTTGGATCTGTAACATATTCAAAATCATACAAGGTAATCCTTTCCAGTGCTATTTGACCATGACAGAGTAATTAGAGCAGCACACTAGAAAAAGATTTCGCAATGTTTTCTGGCTATTTAAGGACAAATCTCATCATTTGAGTAAAATTTGATATGTTGTTTGCAAATGCTTTCAATTTGGAAATCTGGTGTTGAGCTATATCTAGACAAAACAATCCCTGAAAAAGAAGGCTTTTGAAAACATTGTGGGAAAAGGAGAAAATGCTGGTAACCAGCATTTTCTCCTTTTCTCACAATGTTTTCTACCCTATCCAAGACAGAAACCATCATCCGAGTAAAATTTAATGTCATCTGCTCATGCTCTCAATTGGTCTAGTCCGAAGTTTTATTATTTGGTAAAAAGTTAACCTTTTCCCACCCAATTCCAATTTTTAACGACCTCGAGACAGAAGCCTTTCGAAAAAATTGTGGGAAAAGGACAAAATGCTGGTAACCAGCATTTTCTCCTTTTCCCTCACTGTTTTCTACCCTTTCCTGAACAAATTTCATTTTTTTCAGTCACAATCATTTTGTTGTCTCCAAATCTTTCAGTTGTGACTGGTCTACATTTCTTTTGTGTGGTAAAGAGTTTAGCTATGTCTTCATATAGAGGGTAATGTTGCTGGTCTTCTTTACCTTTTCATTCATCGTGTCTTCTGTCTCACTCAGCTGTTCTCTCAAAGATTGGATCACATGGTCTTTTTCCTGTAACTGTTCCTCTGAAAAGTAAAATAAAGGAGTTCTTTAACCCTTTACCACATAATCCCAACTTGAGGAAGCAGGTTTTTGAAAACACCAGGAAAAAAATAAAACGCTTGTAAGTAGTATTTTCTTCTTTTTACACACTGTTATAACTTTTCAAAGACAAATCTTATCATTTACTTTGCTCTCTGCAAAGGCTTTTAATATGATTCTAAAATTTTGTCCTCTGTTAACTCTTTACCAAATGACAAAAGTTTGGACTGGACCAAATTGAAAACATTGGCAGACGACAATTTAAATGTTGCTAAATTGCTGATTTCTGTCTTTGATAGGATAGAAAACATTGTAGGAAAAGGAGAAAATTTTCTCCTTTTCCCACAATCCTTTCAGAAGGCTTCTTCCTCAGGGTCGTTTAAAGTTGGGATTGTGTGGTAAAGAGTTAAAGGATCTAGCATTAAAATTTATTACAGAAATTTCTCCAGTTGAGAAAAAAAAAAAACAAGAGGGCCATGATGGCCCTGGATCGCTCACCTTAGTAGAGTGCCTTTAAGGTTTTTCTTTAATTTGACCATGTGACCTAGTTTTTGACCGCAGGTGACCCAATTTCAAACTCATATTTCATGAATACAAACATTCTGACCAATTTTCAAGTCAATTGAGCAAATAATGTGGCCTCGAGTGCCCTAAAGATATTTCTTTAATTTGACCTAGTGATCTAGATTATGACCCCTGATGACCTAAATTTGAATTGGTCTTTGACTATATCAAATGAAACATTTTAACCAATTTTCAAATCAAATGAATAATAAATGTGGCCTCTAGAGTGCCCACTAGCTATTTCTTTAATTTGACCAAGTGACCTAGTTTATGACCCCAGTTGACCCAAATTCAGACTCATGTAAGATTTTACAAAGACAAACATTCTGACCAATTTTCAAGGCAATTAAGCAAAGAGTGTGGCCTCTAAAGAGCCCACAAGGTATTTCTTTATTTTGACCTAGTGACCTAGTTTATGGTTCCAGGTGACCCAAATCCAAACTCATCTGGTATTTTATCAAGACAAACATTCTGGCCAAATTTCAGGTCATTTGAGCAATAAATGTGGCCTCCAGAGTGCAAACAAGGTATTTCTTTAATTTGACCCAGTGAACTAGTTTATGACCCAAGTTGACCCAAATTAATCTTATGCGAGACTTTATAAAGACAAACTTTCTAACTAATTTTCAAGGCAATTGAGCAAATAATGCGGCCTCGAGAGTGCCAACAAGGTATTTCTTTAATTTGACCTAGTGACCTAGTTTATGACCCAAGATAACCCAATTTTGAACTCAATGAACTTGTTGCGCTTAGATGGGCAAGCAAACTTAGAAGAGAATCACTACATACCAAATATCAAAGCTCTATGCCTTCCAGTTTTAAAGAAGAATTTTAAAGTTTTCCTTCTTTGTTCCTATGTTCGAACTTGTAGAACTTGTGACCCCGGGGCTGGGCCAGTTTTGACCCAGGGGCATCATATGAACAAACTTGGTAGAGGTCCACTAGGAAATGCTACATACCAATTATCAAAGCTCTACACCTTCCCGTTTAAGAGAAAAAGAAATTTAAAGTTTTCCTTCTTTGTTCCTACCTTCGAACTTGTGACCCCCAGGGCGGGGCCAGTTTTGACCCAGGGGCATCATATGAACAAACTTGGTAGAGGTCCACTCTGAGATGCAACACACCAAATATCAAAGCTCCACACCTTTCGGTTTCAGAAAAGAAGAATTTTAAAGTTTTCCTTCTTTGTTCCTATGTTCGAACTTGTGACCCCAGGGGCTGGGCCAGTTTTGACCCAAGCAGCATCCTTGGAACAAACTTGGTAGAAGTCCACTAGGAGATGCTACATACCAAATATCAAAGCTCTATGCCTTCCCATTTAAGAGAAAAAAAAAATTTAAGTTTTCCTTCTTTTTTCCTATGTTTGAACTTGTGACCCCCGGGGCAGGGCCAGTTTTGACCCCAAGGGCATCATATGAACAAACTTGGTAGAGGTCTACTAGGCGATGCTACATACCAAATATCAAAGCTCTATGCCTTCTAGTTTTAGAGAAGAAGATTTTTAAAGTTTTCCTTCTTTGTTCCTATGTTGGAAATTGTGACCCCCGGGGCGGGGCCAGTTTTGACCCCAGGGGCATCATATGAACAAACTTGGTAGAGGTCCACTAGGAGATGCTACATGCCAAATATCAAAGCTCTACGCCTTCAAGTTTCAGAGAAGAAGATTTTTAAAGTTTTCCTTCTTTGTTACTATGCTCAAACTTGTGACCCCGGGGTGGGGCCAGTTTTGACCCCAGGGGCATCATATGAACAAACTTGGTAGAGGTCAACTAGGCAATGCTACATACCAAATATCAAAGCTCTACACCTTCCAGTTTCAGAGAAGAAGATTTTTAAAATTTCCCCTCTTTGTTCCTATGTTTGAACTTGTGACCCCCGGGGCAGGGCCAATTTTGACCCCAAGGGCATCATATGAACAAACTTGGTAGAGGTCCACTAGGAGATGCTTCATGCCAAATATCAAAGCTCTATGCCTTCTAGTTTTACAGAAGAAGATTTTTAAAGTTTTCCATCTTTGTTCCTATGTTGGAAATTGTGACCCCCGGGGCGGGGCCAGTTTTGACTCCAGGGACATCATATGAACAAACTTGGTAGAGGTCCACTAGGAGATGCTACATGCCAAATATCAAAGCTCTACACCTTCAAGTTTCAGAGAAGAAGATTTTTAAAGTTTTCCTTCTTTGTTACTATGCTCAAACTTGTGACCCCCGGGGCGGGGCCAGTTTTGACCCCAGGGGCATCAAATGAACAAACTTGGTAGAGGTCCACTAGGAGATGCTACATACCAAATATCAAAGCTCTGCGCCTTCTAGTTTCAGAGAAGAAGATTTTCAAAGATTTTGCTTTTTTTTCCTTTTTGTTGCCATGGCAACCAGAGTTGTGGGTGGAATTCAATTCTTTGAACAATTTTGGTAGAGCTTCACCCAAGGAACATCCCTGTGAAGTTTCATCAAGATTGGCCCAGTGGTTTAGGAGAAGAAGATGTTTAAAGAAATTGTTGACGGACGACGGACGATGGACGACGGACGCCGGACATAGGGCGATCACAATAGCTCACCTTTAGCACGTTGTGCTAAGGTGAGCTAAAAATGCAATATCAACAGTGGTTTTGCCATTTCACAAAATGGCGGACAGTGTAGATTCAGAGTAAAACTGCCCAAAATGTATGATCTAAGACAAAGTCAGAAAAAACTCTCCCATCATTATCTATTAGATTAGCTGGTTGTCTAGAGATCAAGACTATTTGTTTTTTCTCTTCACTTTTTGTTCTTAAATTCCTGACAAAATTTTGGACTCGACCAAATGACTTCTGTCATTCATAAGATAGAAAACATTGAGCTTTTCCCACAATGTTTTCAAAAGCCTTCTTCTTCAGGGTCAGTAAAATTCAAAATTGTGTGATAAAGCCTTAAAAAACACATGGAACACAAGTATAGGGGTAAAACAGGTAAAGGCAGTAAAAGGACATGAATGAGAGACAGGAAAATCAAGACAGTCAAGACAAAGAGGAAAACAGTATCAAAGGGTTGGGCTGATAAGCAGTGGTCTATTATTTCTGCAGGCAAGATGGCACAAGTCTAATCCATTAATTGAAATAGTACACTTTGTGTGTTTTTTGTAAACTAATACATGTATAACAGAGAAAACACTGTGGAAAAAGGCTGCTTATAATGAAGAATTTTTGTCTGCTAGTATGTTTTCAAAAGTGTTGAAAGACGAAATGTATAGTGCCTGCTTGAGATATTGTATTAACTCTCAACCAGACAAATATTGTTCAACTTATCAATATTGAAAGTGACTGCAGGCATCCATTAACCCTTTCCCACACAATCCCAAGTTTTAATGACCCTGGAGAAGATGGGTTTTGAATACATTGTGGGAAAAGGAGATATGCTGGTAACCAGCATTTTCTCCTTTTCCCACAATGTTTTCTACCCTATCAGTGACAGAAATCATCATTTGAGCTACCTTCAATTTGTACGTCTGCAAATGCTTTTGATTTGGTTGAGTATAAAATGATGATGTTCAGTAAAGAGTTAAATGTGCAATATGGTTTTTCTGAGAGAACACTGAATAAAAAAACAAGAGGGCCATGATGGCCCTGGATCGCTCACCTGAGTCAATAGACGAAATTTCACTCCGAGGTCATAATGACCCAATTTAAAACTCATCTGAGATATTATTTAGACAAACATTCTGACCATTTGTCAGGTCAATTGAGCTGAAAATGTGGCCTCCGGAGTGTCCAAAATGTCTTTCTTCAACTTGACCTAGTGACATAGTTTATGACTCTATGTGACCATATTTCAAACTCATCCAAGACATTAAAACAAACTTGTTGACCAAGTTTCATGTGAATTGGGCAAGAATTGCCACCTCTAGAGTGCCCACAAGGTATTTCTGTAATTTGACCTAGTGACCTAGATTATGACCCTATGTGACCCAATTTCAAATCCATTCAAGATATTATCAAGTCATACATGCTGACAAATTTTCAGGTCAGTTGAGCAAAAACTGTGGCCTCTGCAGTGCCCACAATACATTTAATTTGACCCAGTGACCTAGTTTATGACCCTATGAGACCCAATTTCTAAATGATCCAAGATATCATCAAGTCAAATATGTAGACCCATTTTCAGGTCAATTTAGCTAGAATTGTGGCCTCTAGGGTGCCCACAAGGTATTTCTTCAATGTGACCCCGTGACATTGTTTATGGTATGTGACCCAATTTTGAACTTCTCCGAGATATCATCAAGACAAAAAATGTGGCCTCTAGAGTGCCCACAAGGTATTTCTTTAATTTGACCGAGTGACCTACTTTATGACCCCAGATGACCCAATTTCAATCTCATCTGAGATTTAATTAACTCTTTACCAAACGACAAAATTTTAGACCGGTCCAGATTGAAAGCATTTGCAGACGACAAATTAAAAGTGGCCCAAATCATGAAATTTGTCGTTGATAGGTTAGAAAACATTGTGGGAAAGGCCTCTTTCTCAGGGTCGTTAAAAGTCGGGATTGTGTGGTAAAGAGTTAAGGCAAACATTTTAATAAATTTTCAAGTCAATTGAGCAAAAAATGTGTATGAAATGTGGCCTCTAGAGTGTCCACAAGGTATTTCTTCATTTGACCTAGTGACCTAGTTTATGACCCAAGGTGACCCAAATTCAAACTCATCCTAGATTTCATCAAGACAAACATTCTGACCAATTTTAAGGTCAATTGAATATGAAATGTGGCCTCTAGAGTGTCCACAAGGTAAATGTTGACGGTGCAAGACGGACATTGGACCACAAAAGCTCACCTTGAGCATGTTGTGCTCAGGTGAGCTAAAAACAGGATTATTCGATAAAGGGTTAAACCGTATATACCTGAGACTCGCCCCATCTCATTCAGCTGTTCCTGCAACATCTCAATATGCTTTAATTGTTTTTCCAGCTGTATCCTCAGGCGTTGTAGCTCTAACATATGTTCATGGAGGGCATCTGGGTTTATCGTCCTCTTGGCAATATTCCTCTCATACGACTGTATGATTTTGTTCATGGTTTCAATATGATGATGGCTGCCAGCTTTCGCTGACATAGTTATATCAAGTAAAGCATTTGACAAAGATGAGTGAGCATTTTGTGGAAACTCATCGGGATCTGCAATCCCTGTCATATCTTCCAGTCGGCTTTGTGACAAAGTCTTATAATATGTGTTATCAGCATCCTGGTTATCTGTCGGACTAAAACACAAGCTTTCACGATTTGGTATGTTATGTCTTTCATTAGCCATTGAAAATCGTACAGAACTCTTTTGTCTATTCTTATCAGAAACTGTCCCTTTCTCTAATCTGAAAACATCTGTCATGTCCATTGTGTGTAACATACTAATACCACGATCATCAAAACATTCTCCGCTACTTCCTCTCAGAATCTCACTTTGGGAAGGGAACTGATATCTATTTGACTGGTTTAAAGTATTTCTCTCTCTGTTAGAAAAGGAACCAGTCTGTTTTTCTCTTTGATTGTCATAGTTGGAAGACCTTGGACTACTTCCATCAGATCTAGGACTGTGCTCAGCTGATTTACTATTTCTGGGACTGTTGAGTGGAGATTTTAGGGAATTGTTCTGTGTACTGTAAATAAACAGAAGAATAAGAGGTGATTAAGTCTTTATCAAACAATCCCGAGTTTTAACGATCCTGAAGAAGAAGGCTTTTGAAAACATTGATGGAAAAGAAGAAAAATGCTGGTAACCTGCACTTTCTTCTTTTCCCACAATATTTTCACTGATCTCATATGCAGATGCTGTTGCTTGTGCCCCATTTTATTTGTCGTCTGCAAAGACTTTCAATTTTTACTGGTCTAACATTTTGTTGTGTGGTAAAGAGTTAAATATCAAGATATGCGGGGATTATCCAATTCTAAAATCAACACTTTTTGTACTACAATTCTGTGATGTAGGTAATCACTACATTTGTTTTAGGGAGACAATGTTAATGGGTACCAAAACCACATATTTTAGTGAAAAATTAACCCTTTACCAAGCAATCCTGTGTTTTAACAACCCTTAAGATTAAGCCTTTTGAAAACATTGTGGGAAAAGGAGTTCATGCCAGGAACCGGAATTTTCTCCCTTTCCCACATTTTTTGTCCTTAACCCTTTACCACACATTCCCAAGTTTTAATGACATCTATTTCCCCCATTTTCTGTCCTTAAATAGAACCCCTTCATTTGAGCCACACGCAAGCCTAAAATTTTGTTTTCCAAAAACAGTTAACTCTTTACCACACAATTCTGAGTTTTAACGACCCTGAGAAAGAAGCCATTTGAAAACATTGTGGAAAAAGGAGAAAATGCTGGTGACCAGCATTTTCTTCTTTTCCCATAATGTTTTCTACCCTATCAAAGTCAACTTCAACCATTTGAGCTACATTTAAACTGCCATTGCTTTCAATTCTGACAAGTCTACATTTTTGGCACGTGGTTAAGAGTTTAAAGAATTCATTAAGATTGTCTTATATAGCTGTTTACCAAATGACAAAATCTTAGACTTGTCAAAATTAAAAGCATTTGCAGATGACAAATCAAATATGGCTCAGTCAACAGAATTATTTTAGTTATACAGTTATGGCCAGTGCACCTGTCATGCTTTTTCAGTCCTATCATGGCAACAGCTCACATATCCATTAAGTCCTTGGTTTCACCAGTACCAGGTTAGGGTTCCGAAGTGTCTTGCCTAGGGTCAATTCTGTGAAAGCACCCAGCACTTCCAGTATGGTTGGAACTCTAGGCTCCAGGTAATGAGTCCTAAACTTTACCACTCAGGACCCTGAGACAGGAATGACATTGTTGGCCTCTACATGTACACATGGTTAAAATTCTCACACTTGACGAATTGATCCACTCTTTGACCCAGTCTATACAAGGTAGAAAATCACACTGCATGATCACTTAACCCCTTACCACACGGTACCAAGTTTTAATGACACTTAGGAGGAAGTCTTTTGAAAAGGAGGAAGTCTTTGGAAAATGTCTGTTGTGGGAAAACGAGAAAATGCTGGTCACTAGCATTTTCTCTCTCCTCCACCCCTACTTTTTGACCCGACATGACCCGATTTTGAACTTGTCCAGATTTTATCAAGACAAACATTCTGACTAACTTTCATGATTATGTGACAGAAAATGTGGCCTCTAGAGTGCACACAAGGTAAATGTTGATGACCGCACGACGGGCAACAGACACAGCACAATCACAAAAGTTCACCTTGATTGATTGATTGATTGTATGGTGTTTAACGCCATTTTCAACATTATTTCAGTTATATCACGGCGACCAGCGCACCCATCAGGCTTTCCTGGAGTTTCTTTTACCAGTATTCCGCACAATATTCTTTCCAAGCCACTGGCTGCTTTCCCACATAACCATCGTCAAAACAATGGTCAGCGGTGAGAGAGGAATGATTCCTGTTGCGATGACTATCATCAATCCTCGGAAAGAAATTGGCCAAGCCGGGGATCGAACCAGCGACCTCCTGTTCTTAAGTCCTGTACGCTACCGACTGAGCTACAGGGGCTTGGCAAAGTTCACCTTGAGCACTTCGTGCTCAGGTGAGCTAAAAAGGGGCATAATTGTGTCAAAAATACTTTGATGATTACCTGCACTTGTTGTATAGATTCAATAGATAATAAATATTAAGAGTTAACAACTTGTTCAAGTTATAAGTAAATATCTTCCTTAACTCTTTACAAAACGATAAACTTTTAGACTGGTCCAAATTGAAAGCATTTGCAGACGACAAAATAAATGGCACTGAAAAATTGAAATTTGATATGGGTAGGGTAGAAAACATTGTGGGAAATGGAGAAAATGCTGGTTACCAGCATTTTCTCCTTTTCCCAAAATGTTTCCAAAAGACTTCTTTTACAGGGTCGTTAAAAGTCAAGACTGTGTGGTAAAGGGTTAATTGAGAAATTATAAAATGTCAAAGTTTTTGAACGACAACGCAGATGACTATGGCACAGACGACACAAGGGATACAACATTAACTTGACGTTTTGTTCAAAAAAAGAAAGGGAGCTAAAAATCAGTATCTGTGGTGTAAACCACAACCTGACCTACCTTGCAGGATTGTGATCAGAACACCCACTGTCAGGTGAATCTCTACCATACTGATCTGAAAATAGAAATGCACAAATTTATCTGAGCTCCATAAATAATTTAACCACTTTTCAAACAATCCTTTGTTTCAACAACACTTGGGAATACAGCTTTTCAAAACATTGTGGGAAAAGGAGAAAAAGCTGGAAACCAGCATTTTCTCCATTTTCCAAAATATTTTCTGCTCTTTCAAAGACAAGTCCTATAATGCCGTATTTAACTGCTTTCAATTTGGGCAAGTCTAAAATTTTGTGTCTGCTAAAGAGTCAACCTAATCAATGGATGTTTTTTTAAACTCCTTCCCAATGATCACATATTCTTCTGACCCTAAGAATCAAAGAATGCCTTTGTAAACAACATGGTAAAAGGAGAAAATGTTGTTAACCATGCTAGTAAAGCAATCCCCTTTCTGAACATCTGAATTTCATTTACAGCAGACTGGTTTTCCTTTCTTAACCCTTAGACTGCCGAATAACCCTAAACAATAATCGCTAGTGACCTTGACCTTTAATCCACATGACCCAAAAACAATAGAGCAACCTCCTTGGGTCATGAGCAACACTTGTATATAGTTTCAGGGATCAAACAGCCATTGAGTTAGAGCACTGAAACAATTTTCAAATAAAGTTTACCTATCACCTTGACCTTTGACCCATGTAACCCCACAACAAAAGTGCACCTCTTTTTTGGTCATGAGCAACATTTGTATAAAGTTTAAGGGTGCTAGGTCAATCCGGTTAGAGCAAGGAAACAGGTGAAAAGATTTTTAAAATGTCCAAATTGAAAGCATTTGCAGATGATAAATTGAATGATGTTCAATGACGCGAGCTGTTATTTGAAAAGGAGGAAAACTTTTGGGGAAAAGGAGAAAATTCTGGTCACCATCATTTTCTCCTTTTTCTGCAATGTTTTTAAAGCCTTCTTGCTACAGGTTGTTAAAACATGGGATTACTTGGTAAACAGTTAAGCTAATGACACAGGTCCTTTACAAAATATTGTCTCTAGTATAATTTCACCATACTGGATCAATATTTTAGGCCTGACACCAGCATGTTTCCACAATAGCTTATGCACAAAGCTTGAACTCAAGGTATGACCTTGACCTTTCAGCTTGTCACTATGTTTTTTTGCATGCAACAATTAAGCTTGTCATGACAATCATTTCGATAAGAGTATGCTAACCCTGTACCACACAATCCAGACTTTTAATGAACCTGAGGATTACAGTTTTTGAAAACATTGTGGGAAAAGGAGAAAATGCTGGTAACCAGCATATTCTCCTATTCTCACAATGTTTTCCACCCTTCAAAAATCAAACTTAAATATTTGAGACACATTTACCTTGTCTGCAAATGCTTTCAATATGGACAGACAACTCTAAAATTTTTCCATTTGGTGAGGAGCTAAATTGCAAATCGTAAGGGGAAATAAAGAGGTACATACTAGCACCAGATGTGGACAAAGAATGGATAGCACCTCTAGCCTGTATAAGTCCTTTGCGTAACTGATTGACTTCCGTCGTTGTAGATTGTTGTGTTAACGGAACAGACTGATTGAAATCTGGCGTATCAATGTTCGACAAAAATTTGTCCAACTGATCCAACCATTTGGACAACATTTTGTAGGGCATTTCCATCTTCCCTGTTTCGCCATCCTGATCATCAACAGAGGAATCCGGGCTTTGTCGGCCATTCTGTATGAACTTTAAAACATTTTTATAACCTTTGTTTTCTTCACGTAATTTCTCATTTTCTTGTCGTAATTTATCATTGTCAGTGAGATCTATCCCTCTGTAATGAGGGACAGGGGAGGCACTACGACCCCTTGGACCCATGTTTTCAGCCGACCTAAATCTGCTTCTACGTCCCATTGGGGCAGTATCTGATCTTGGTGACCAGCCAGTTTCTGTGGCAAGATTTTGGTCACTGCTTGACCGCTGCATGCCTGGGGGCAATAACCCATGGTCAGCAAGCATTCGTCTGTAGTTTTTCATCTTCTGTGTTTGGCAATGTGCAGTCTGTTCAGTGGCTTGTAATAGATTATCCAGTCTTTTGTTCTCATTCTGTAAATCTCTGATCTGCTTGTGTAGTTCACTTACATCATCTTGCATTGGTACATCACTGAAAAAATAGGAAGATTAACAAATTATAACCAACAGACCAATTGCTTGCAATGACCAAATTCTTATTTTGCCATCATTTTTTCAAAAGTGTTCTACTAAAAGATGAAAATATTTCACCAACACTAGGCAAGGATTCTGAAGTGTCTTGCCCAAGGACATTGTTTGAAAGTATGTAATTATGCTGTGACTTGCTCAAGGACACATCTAGTAGGAAACTGAACCAAGGTACCTTTGGATTACAAACACAACCCTAAACAACTCAACCAAGGAAGTGAAATGCATAGATACAATGACAGATACCATAGTTTTTATCATGTTCAAAAAGTCAACTTACAGTATACCATATGCCTTCATCAATTGTCTCAGACAGTGATAATCCATTTCAAGTCTTTTCACTCCTTAACTTAGCCACGTAAAACTATACCTTACAATGATAAGGTTTGCAAATTGTTTAACCCTAACTCCACAATAGTGGGGTTTAATGACCCACAGAAAGCTGTAAAAAAAATTGTGGAAAAAGGAGAAAATGCGGCTAACCAGCATTTTCTCCTTTTCCCATGTTTTCTACCCTTCCAAAGACAAATTTCAATTTTTGCGCCATGTTTCTTTTGTCATTTGCAAATTTCGACAAGTCTTAAATTTGTCATTTGGAAAAGAGTTCACCCTTAGAGCACTTAACCCTGTACCACACAATCCTGGGTTTTCACGACCCTGAGAAAGATGCCTTTTGAAAACACTGTGGGAAAAGGAGAAAATGCTAGTAACCAGCACTTTCTCCTTTTCCCACAATGTTTTCTACTCTTCCCAAAACAAATTTCAAATTTTCAATTACATTTACTTTATCGCCTGCAACTGTCTTCAAATTGGACCAGTCTAAAATTTTGTCATTTGGTAAATAGTTAATAAACCTAACAGACATTTTCAGTCAAGACATGAGCCAATTAATTGCTATTCCAACGTTGTTCTTGTGCAGAAGCCAAGCTGGTAGTGTAGATCAAAGATCACACGGCATGTTTGTGTAGTCTGATCTTGATCTACACTGGCTGCGAAGGCGACTCAAATTACGGAAGGTGCCTTAAGGCTTAAAATTTTACCAAACAAGAAAACTTATCCCATAGAGCACCTAAATAACCAAACCCTACATTTTTAGCCTGGAAATGAGACCCAAATAATCACCGTTTCAAGGTTGGATTAGTCCATAATGTCCCAGCAAAGCAGACAGTGTAGATCAAGATCAGACTGCACATTCTGTGCAGTCTGATCTTGATCTACACTAGCTGCAAAGGCAACTACATTTGTGAAAAACGTAGGCTGACCTGGGCCAAAAATTTTCGCTTTTGGTCAATTTTCTGCATGTCAAAGGACCACTCTACCCCAAGATTAAGTCCGTTGTTATGGATCCACAATTATATGATGCCTTGCTTGGTATCATGGATCAAGGAGATGCATTATGCCCCCTTTTGCCAGAGCATGGCTCATTTCTTCATGTCACAGTGCTTTGATCTAGAGATACAATGAAATATTTCTACATGAAGGAAGTGCCTGCTTCAAAGTTCTGTTTGGTAATATACATTGTACATTTATCAAAATTCCCATCAACTTATTGCTATTTACAATACTCAATAAGGTTTTAACATATAGGCTCCATTTCCCCACTTCTAAAATGCTGTTACCTTTTAGAAGCCAACGAAGTTTTAGACCTATCCATATCAAAATTTTGTAGGAGAAAAATAAAACTGGGACTCAAATAATCTTTGGATTCTTCAAATAATCTCTCAGATTCTCTTGGAATCTGTTAAATTAATTAAGAAAAAGGAGAAAGAAAGATATCCAGCATTTTCTCCCTTTTTGATAACGTTTTCTGAGGTTTTCTTCATCAGGGTCGTAATAACATAGGATTGCAGGGTAAAGGGTTAACCAATAACCTTACATGCTGGAAAGTAACCTCTACATATGACATAGAGAAGAAATATTCATATGAAAGACCCATGACTATTTTTGGACAGTGTAGAAAGCATTGTGGGAAAAGTAGCATTTGCTTTAGGCTGTTGAAACACAAGTTCATTACAGGCCCTCTACCAAGCAATCCTGTGTTTTTACCACTTTGCAAACAACGCTTTTGAAAATACAGGAAAATAAAATCCTATTAACCAGCATTTCCTCCATTTACCACTATGTTTTCCACTTTTTTAAAGGAAAATTTCATCATTTTAGCAACATTTAATATGTTGTCTATAAACGTTTTTAATATGAATGAATCTAAAATTATGTTGTTTATTAAAGATTACCCCACATTACCACACAATCCTGACTGTGAATGATCCTGGGACAGTAAGCTTTTGAAAACATTATGGTAACCAGCATTTTCTCCTTTTCCCACAATGTTTTCACACTATCCAAAACAATTTCAATTATTTTGTCACATTTATCTTGTCGTCTGCAAATGCTTTCAATTTGGAAAAGTCCAAAATTTTGTTGTATTGGTAAACAGTTCACCCTTCACCACACAATCCCGAGTTTTAACGACCCTGACAAAGAAGCCTTTTTAAAACATAGTGGGGAAAAAGACAAAATGGTGATTACCAGCATTTTCTCCTTTTCCCACAATGTTTTCTACCCTTCTGAAAGCCAATTTTTATTTTGTGGTCTGCAAAAAATTTCATTTTGGACAAATCCAAAATTTTGTCATATTGGTAAAGAGTTAAATCAATGGTTATCACTCCACCACTTTATCTGGGAATCATCATTACAATGATTTTTAAAAATTTTGTCCATTTAAAATTGTATTTTTAAGATAATTATATTTGAAATTAGATACAACAGATCTATAATCAACACAAACATACTGTGGGAACCTCAATAGTTCAACTCTTTACCACACAGTCCTGCTTTTAACAATCCTAACATAATGGGCTTTTGAAAACATAGTAATGGAAAAAGGAGAAAATGGTGGCAACCAGCATTTTCTCCCTTTACTACTATGTTTTCTACCCCATCAAAAAGTAATTCTATCATTTGAGCCACATTTAAACTGTTGTCTGCAAATGCCTTGAATTTGGACCAATCTAAAATTTTGTTGCCTGGTAAAGGGTTAATATACTATGTTTAGGGAAAACAATGACCCATGCAACCAGAGATGTTTTTTAGAAAGAAATGGTCCCTGCCCCATCAGAAATTAACCTCTTACCCAACAATCCCATGTTTAACTCTTTACCTCCCAATCTTGACTTTTAATGACCCTGAGAAAGAAGCCTTTAGAAAACATTGTGGGAAAAGGAGAAAATGATGGTAACCAGCATTTTCTCCTTTTCCCACAATGTTTTCTACCTTTCCAAAAACAAATTTCCATTTTTCAGTCACATTCATTTTGTCGTCTGCAACTGCTTTCAATTTTGTCGTTTGGTAAAGTGTTAAGCAACCCTATACAAAACATTGTTGCAAAAAAGGATAACCAGCATTTTTTCCCTAGTCACCATGTTTTCTAATCTTTAATGGATAAAGTGCATCATTTGTACCACACTTAACTCTTTACCAAACAGCAAAATTTTAGACTGGTCCAAATTGAAAGCAGTTGCAGACAACAAAATAAATGTGACTGAAAAATTGAAATTAGTTTTGGGATGGGTAGAAAACATTGTGGGAAAAGGAGAAAATGCTGGTTATGAGCATTTTCTCCTTTTCCCACAATGTTTTCAAAAGGCTTCTTTCTCAGGGTCGTTACAAGTCAGGATTGTGTGGTAAAGAGTTAAGCCTTAAAGCACCAAATAAATCCAACAAAGGTTTTTAGTCAAGAGATATGGTAAGACCAAAATAATTGCAATTTCAAGCAGCAAAGCAGATAGTGTAGATGAGTGATCAGAGTGTATGTTTTGTGCAGTCTGATCTTGATATACCCTGGCCACAAAGGCAATTCATAATAGCCGTAACAGTGCTTGAAGGGCTGATTCATATTCTGCTAAATGCTTTCAAAATCAGCTCATGTAAAGTTTTGTTATCTGGTAAACAGTTATCCGTACAGTAGATAATTGCAATTTTCAACTAGCATATTTTCCTTTGCTCAAAATGCTTTTAAAAATTTTTATCACCAGTCTCAATTTGCAAGAGCTTATATAAAACATTGCTTGAATGACAGCAATTCATAGTGAGTTACTGGTTTATAGCCCTTATACCATATAGTCAGATTATCTCCCTTTGACTACATTCTTGAAGCATTCCCTGTTCACACCATTTTCCTTTTTGACATTGTTGCAACATTAACTCTTTACCATACAATCAAATGTTTAAACTTGTCAAATTGACAACTTATGCTGCTGACAAATGAAAAATGATTCAAATAATGCACTTTGTCTTGGATAGGGTACAAAGCATTTTTTCCTTTTCCCACATTGTTTCTAAATGCCTTTCTTCTCCAGGCTACTGAATCTTTCTGTAAAAGTTTGACTGGTTACCCCATGAAACATTTTTCAAATCATCAGTGAAAAATAGAGACAACAGATATAGCTTAAGATACAAAATGTATATATGAAAAAACATTGTGCCAAATGGAGAAACAGTTCCCTCTGAGCAACTTCTTTGTCATTTGGATCTACAAGTTTGGTAGAGGAATTGTAATCCAAAGGATCTGGGTTTGAACCTGTCTCAGAGCCCTGGTTTTCCCTGGAAGTGTCCTGGGCAGAGCCCAAGCTATAACAGGTGACATCATCGAAGCATGTAGATAGTGAGACAGCTGTTGCCAACGTAAGACTGAGATTACGTTGAAAGTGGCATAAAACACCAATCAATCCATCAATCCTTCCTAGACTATGTTTTCTACAGTCAGTGACAAGCTTAAAACAGCAGTGGAAATGTATTCAATTAAACTATTATAGTATAACTTTAAAATTCTTCTTCTGAGACAGTATTTCTGTAGGTTCTAAAGTAATTAAGTCTTTACCACACAATCCCGACATTTTATGACCCTCAGGAAGAAGCCTTTTGAAAACATTGTGGGAAAATGACAAAATGCTGGTTTTCTACAATTGTTTCTACATTGTTTCCCAAAATGTTTCTACCCTTTCCAACGCAAATTTCAGTTTTTGAGTCACATTTATTTTGTCGTCTGCAAATGCTTTCAGTTTGGACAAGTCTGAAATTTTGTTGTGTGGTAAAGGGTTAATACAATCTGATTGCTTCAGCAAAATGATCATCAACCTTACAGGAAGAGGAGGGGGCCCTTTGGGGAATGCATAGATCAAGATTTAAGGACACAGATTGAGTATTCTGATTTAACCCTTTACCACACAATCCCTACTTTTCATGACCCTGAGGAAGAAGCCTTTTGGAAACATTGTGGAAAAAGGAGAAAATGCTGATAACCAGCATTTTCTCCTTTTCCCACAATGTTTTCTAACCTTTCAAATTTCAATTTCAGACTTTGAGTAACATTTATTTTGTCGTCTGCAATAGCTTTCAATTTGGACGAGTCTTAAATTTTGTCGTTTGGGAAAGAGTTAAGGTCTATGCCATCTACCAGTTTAGTCAAGCCTTTAAGTTCACTCTTTACCACACAACGACTAAATTTATGCTCAGTCCAAATTGAAAGCATTTGCATACAACATATTACATATTACTCAAACCATAAAATTTGTCTTACAAAAGATAGAAAACTTTGTAGGAAAAGAAGAAAATGCAGGTTACCAGAATTTTCTTCTTTTCCTACAATGTTTTCAAAAGGCCCCTTTCCAAGAGGTTGTTAAAACTTGGGACTGTGTGGTGAAGAGTTAACAAGAGGGCCATGATGGCCCTGTATCGCTCCACTGGCTTATAAATATAAACCATACATACTAAACATTTCAATTCTGAGCCAAATGGTTTCAAAATGAAGACTTACAAAGTTTTCTCTGTAAAAGCCCTTGTTAAAGTTGAGACCTGCAGGGAAAAGCCATTTTTGATCCCAGAGCGATAATCACTTGAACCCTGGTAGAGGTCCACAAGATAAAGCCACATGCCAAAATAATACAAGTCTATGCTGTATGGTTATAAATACGGTGATTTTCAAGTTTCGTCCATATGAAGCCTCTGTAAAACATAAGACCCCTAATGCAAGGCTAATTTCAAAAAAAAAATCAAAAGTGCTCCAGATTTGGTAGCCCTTGGGTTTGCGGTTAGGAGCAAAAGGATTTTTTGAATTTTCACCCTATAAGCACATGTTTATGACCAAATTTGGGAGTTCTTGCCTTATGGCTAGTAACAAGACGGTTTCTGAAGTTTTCACTCCATAAACCCATGTAAAACTTGTGACCCCTGGTGCAGGGCCAAACATGATCCTAGGGTTGTAACTTGGGCCCTCTTTGTAGTTGTCCACTTGACAGAGCTATAATTATGCAAAATTTGGTAGCCCTAAGCCTTATGGCTATGTACACCAAGATTTAAAAGTTTTCCCTATATAAGCCCATGTTAATCTTGTGCACCTTCGCCCCCCCCCCCCCCCCCCCCCAGCATGAGGCCAAATTGACCCCAGGACTGTAATTTGGGCACTTTTGGTAGACCCCCACCAGATCAAGCTAAATGCAAAATTTGGTAGCTTTAGGCCTTATGGCTAGGTACTGGAAGATTTCTTAAGTTGTCTCACTATGTACGCCCATGTAAAACTTGTTACCCCTGCAGCGGGGCCAATTTTGACCCCAGGGCTAAAATTTTGGCAGTTACATGCAAAATTTGGTAGCTCTAGGCCTTATGGCTAGGTACAGGAAGATTTTTAAAGTTTTCTCTATATAAGCCTATGCAAAACTTGTGACCCCTGGGGCAGAGCCAATTTTGACCCCAGGGCTATAATTTGACTTAACATGATAGAGGTCTACTACATAAAGCTACATGCCAAATTTGGTAGCCCTACGCCTTATGGTTTCAGACAAGAAGATTTTTAAAGTTTTCCAATATTTTTCAGTTTTGTTGCCATGGCAACCAGAGTTTTTGAAGGAATCAAATTCTTTCAAGAAATTCTGAAGAGGACCATGGCAGGATCATTTCTGTGAAGTTTCATGAAAATTGGATGGGTAGTTTCAGAGAAGAAGAAGTTTGAAATAAAAGTTAACACACGGACGGACAGACGGACGCACGCACGACGGACACCGGGCCATGACATAAGCCCGCTGGCCTTCAGCCAGTGGAGCTAAAAATCTGTGTTTTAGTTTTATTTTCAGCTGTCCAAAGTTAGATAATTAACACAGAAAGAGTCAGTTATATATAAAAAAAAAAAACTACATGTAGAATTATCAGGGTGTGATACTTCACCTATCATTCATAGTATTATTTTAGCCAATCAGACACCTAGTCTAAGAAAAAGAATTTAGATCTACTGTTGAATACTGCCACTTGTCTAAAGATTCACTTACCTTCTGGATGGTGCTCCATCCATGGTTGAATGTGAGGAATGAATGTTGATATGGAAATGTTGGTGGGGATCTTTGGTCCCTGTCTGGGATCCAAACTTATCTTGAACATCATACTGAAATGTTTACAAAAAAAAAAAATTCTTTTCTGTAGTTTATAGAAATCTAAAAGTGAATCATATCCTAATAATTCACTGGTAATGTAATAATTCGCTGGTAAATTTTATAACTTTTATTTTTAGATATGCCACAGATATTTATTGAACATGAATGAATTTGTAGCGGGTGAATGTCATGTTTTATGACATTGTCAACACCACTCATGTTTCAGCTAGTCCATATCCAACTAGGTTGAGTGGATCTATTTCACTTGAAAAACACACATATTTTCATTATGAGCAAAAATTAGAAGTGAAAAGAAAGGTTAAAGTTAAGAGCAAAAATGAAATAGGATAATTGTTTGTTTCGGTGTATGATTGAAATTTCTTTCATCAAGTGAAAAGCAAAGGCTATATTTTCACAAGTGGCGAAGCCATGGGTGAAAATATGGCCTTTGCTTTTCACTCTATATAACTCTACTTAAACTTACTGAGCCAAATAAATGAAACAAACCATTTTCTGTTTGTAAAATGATTGAAGGCCCATACTTACTAACCATTCTAAATTGCATTCTTACTGTAAGCTAATTCTCAAGGCTTTACTAAATGTCAAAGTTATGCAACATCTGACTGGTTAAAGCGTTGGTTTAGCCAATCTAAGTTGTTTTACTTTCTTATCTAGAATAAGACTAAGAGTGCAATTAAATCTGATTGGTAAATACCAACCAAGGTATTGCCATCTCAAGTCTGTTTTGACAAAATATCTGTACTCTGTTTGCTCCGTGACTTTGTTTCAGGAATACAAGAGATGTGCTTGTTTGAAGAACTGTCCTGCAGATTGAGAGTAAGAACACTAAAAAAGTTAAGTAGGTCATTGAAGTCTAAGCCTGTTACAGCACAAGCTGATTTCAGACAAACAAGAGGCAAATGAAAACAAACCAAGCAAACAGAAATAAGCCAAACATATGACAATAAATTCAAGAATATTATTAAAGTATCATTGGAAACAATTTTTATGTCAACTTTCTCAGTTGCACCTGTTCAGCTTCATTTTCATCAAGGGATTCTTTTAAAATGTTCAGAAAGTGGCACAGGTCAGTTTTCATGAAAGAAAGTTAACTTGTTTCTACCCTGTGTATCGCATGCATGAAAAGAACACCATAACAAAAACCCAAGATATTGTAATTTCACCACTTATTTGATCAAAATGTATCCCATAAAATATCAGAAAAATCTTTAACAAGCTACAAACTTTTAGACTTGCCCAAACCAAAAGCAACTGCTGAGGAAAATTCAAATGTGGCCCAAAATGATGAGGTTGTCTTTGATAGATAGAAAACATTATTTTCTCTATTTCAAACAATGTTTTCACAAGCCTTTTTCAACAGAGCCTTCAAAACATAGCAAAGGGAATATGTAGATCCAGAATATGAGAGCACATTCACCCATCTCAAGGTTATCTACATTTTCAACAAAAAAGAACAAAGCTGTGCTAAATATGGAATATTATGTTGTAGTAACTTTTCTGGTGCGTGTATTTGATTCGAGCAGCTTGAGAAAATTTGATATCGCACAAGACTGAAGGTCGAGCAAGATGTCAAAGTTTTCTTACACAGCGAGAAGCAAATACATGCACCAGGAAATTAAGTCACAACAAAATGATGTTCCTTTAATTATATACCTACAACTTCATACGACAAAATATTGCAATTATTGACATTCTATATGAAAACGGTAAACAAAATACAACAAATAATGTATTAGTTGATAGTAACTTTGTTTTTATGAATGGCAGATGAATAATTATAGTGTAATGTCTTGACAAATCAAATAGCAATTTAATGCAAGCATATTCCATGCCATTAATATGTCATAATATCATATCTGGAACAGTATTTGACACTGTGTAGATACAAATTTTCTGTTGTGTGTGATATTTTATCCGCTATATGTGAGCTGGAAATGTTCATGTATATACTAAAGAGTCTCACTCTATAGGGTTAGCCTTGTACAACGATTGCCTGGGCCAACATTCAACAACCATTCTAATTGTATTCTTAATCTTATTACTTATTCGAAAAGTAATGCAAATTCTGATTGGCCAAACAGCTTGGTTTAGCCAATCAGAAACTGCTATTTTGAAATTTTGAAATTCTTAAGAATCAGACCAAGAATAATATTAACCCTTAGAGTGACGATTAAACCCAACAGACACTCTCAGTCAAGAAATAAGCCCAAACTAACTGCAATTTCAACATACTGTAGCTTTTTTCCAAAATTCTTCAGCAAAGCAGACAGTGTAGATTAAAAATCAGACTGCACATTTTATGCAGTCTGATCTTGATCTACACTGGCCGCAAAAGCAACTCTAGTTCTGAAAGGCACTTTTAGGCTCAGCTCTTTACTGAGCGACAAAATTTTAGACGTTAAAAGTCAGCATTGTGTGGAAAAGGGTTAAGAATGGTTGATGAATGGAGGCCTGCAGTTTTGTTGCAATTTGCTTTGCAGCCAAATATTTGAATAATAATTTGGACTACGCTTACAGTGTACATAATAATGCAATCTGTTTGCAGTACATTTATGGGTGAAAGTACTTGAGTGAAATCTCTGGGTAAATTTGTTCAATGCCTCATTACAAAGTATCAATATTCATGTAACAGTAACCTATAGATGTGTCTCATGTCACAGGATGAATTATTCAGCAATTTTAGTCTTTACCACACAATCCAGACTTCGCATGACCCTAGGGAAAAAGGCTTTTGAAAACATTGTGGGAAAAGGAGAAAATGCTGGTAATCATCATTTTCTCCTTTTTCAACAATGTTTTCTACCCTATCAAGCACAAATTTCATCATTTGGGCTACCTTTAAATTGTCTTCTGCAAATTCTTTCAATTTCGACCAATCTCAAATTTCGTCGTTTGGTAAAGAGTTAAGTCTTCATCACAGAACTAATTTTCAAATTTATCCAAATTGAAACTTTACAGAAAGTATTTGCAGATGAGGAATTAGATGTTGTTTATGTATGGTGATTGTCATTGAAAGGGTAGAAAATATTGTGGGAAAAGGAGAAAATGCTAGTAACAAGCATATTCTCCTTTTCCCACAATGTTTTCAAAAAGGAGAAAATGCTTGTGACCAGCATATTCTCCTTTTCCCACAATGTTTTCAAAAGCTTTTTCTTTAAGGTCGGTGAAGTTTTAATTCATCCATATTGAAAGCATAAATTTTGAAGACAACATGATAAATGAGGCTCAAATGCAGGGATTTGTCTTGGCAAGACAGGAAAAATATTATGAAACTGTTAAACACTTTACCAGACAATAAAATTTTAGCCTTGTCCAATCTAAAACTATTTGCAGACGACAAATATTAATCAAAACATGAAATTTGTCATATAAAGGGTAGAAAACATGTGAAAGGGAGAAAATGCCGATTATCAGCATTTTCTCTTTTTCCCACAATGTTTTCAAAAGCCTTCTTCTTCAGGGTTTTTAGAAGTCAGGATTATGTGGTAAATGGTCAAACCCCAACATTCTCCTTTCCCCTGAATATTTTCTACCCTTTCAAACTCAAACCATTTCAGCAAAGTTAAATTTATCGTCTGCAATTCGTCATGGAATTTAAAGTCTAACTTTCTATTGTCTGGCAAAGAGTTACCAGATAAACAGTTCATCACACAATCCCGAATTTTCTAATGACCCTGAAGAAGAAGGCTTTTATAATGAAAACACTGTGGGAAAAGAAGAAAATGCTGGTAACCAGCATTTTCTACTTTTCCCACAATGTTTTCAACAATCTCAAAGACAGACAATGTCATTTGTACCCAATTTTATTTGCCGTCTGCAAATGCTTTCAATTTGGATGTGTCTAGAATTTTGTTGTGAGGTAAAGAGTTAACATCCTAATCCATGTGGTTTTCCAACATGCTGTATATGATTTAACTTCATGTGAACTGTGCCAAGCCCCCGTAGCTCAGTTGGTAGCATACAGGACTTGAGAAGAGGAGGTCGCTGGTTCGATCCCCGGCTTGGCCAATTTCTTTCCGAGAATTGATGATAGTCATCGCGACAGGATTCATTCCTCTCTCACCGCTGACCATTGTGTCGATGATGGTTATGTGGGAAAGCAGCCAGTGGCTTGGAAAGAATGTTGTGCGGAGTACTGGTAAATGAAACTCCAGGAAAGCATGGATAGGTGCACTGGCCGCCGTGATAGAACTGAAATAATGTTGAAAACGGCGTTAAACACCATACAATCAATCAATCCTGTGAACTGCAAGTTAACTCTTTACCAGTTGACCAATTGCTGAACTTGTCCAAACTGAAAGCATTTGCAGACGACAAATTAAATGTGACTCAATGGATCAGAAATGTCTTCCAAAGTGCAGAAAACATTGTTGGGTATAAAGAGAATGCTGTGTCCCAAATATTTACTCCTTTTCCCATAATTTTTGAAAAAAACATCCCCCTTAGGGTCATTAACTCTTTACCAAACAACAAAATTTTAGACTGCTCCAAATCAAAGGTACTTGCAGACGACAAATTAAAGGCCGAACAAAAGATGGGATTAATCTCTGAAAGAGTGGAAAACACTGAGGGAAAAGGAGAAAATGCCGGTTACCAGCATTTTCTCCTTTTCCTGCAATGTTTTCACAAGGCCTATTCTTCAGGGTCATTTAAAGTCGAGATTCTTTGGTAAAGGGTTAAAACATGATATCGTATGGTAAAGGGTTAAACCTTAACCACATGACCTTATTCCACGTAGAAAGCATTTGCAGGTAAAAAAATTTTAGTATGGTCCAAACGTTGAGATTTTTTTCTTTCCCCAAAGAGCAGAAAATATTGTGGGAAAAGGAGAAAATGCTTGCCACCAGAATTTCTCTTTTACTCACAATGTCTTCAGCTGGCATTCTTCCTCTGAGTCTTGAAAACGTAGGACAGTTTGGTAAAGGTCTGATTTAATATGAACTGCAAGTTAATCCACTCTCTTAAGCATGTCAATAATCCAAACATAGCATATGACATAACAGTGGAACCCTTAACCACACAAGCCTGAATTTTAATGACCCTGAAAAGGAATGCTTTTGAAAACATTGTGGAAAAAGCAGAAAATGCTGGCAATTTCTCCTTTTTCCCACCATGTTTTCCACCCTATCAGAGAGCTGAAACTCATTAAAATTTTGTACCAATTTTGGATTTGTCATATGCAGATGGTTTGAATTTGAAAGTCTCTAAACTTTGTCGTTTGGGACCTGGTTTAAAGCGCTGAATTCAGCAAAAATTGCTTTTGCAGACAGTGTAGATCAAGATTAGACTGCACAGAATATCTAGCCTGATCTATGATCTACACTTTCCAATACTGTTCAACAAATTCTGGCCAAAACAGCCCTAGCAAAGGCAGGATTTTGTGTCTTACTTTCAGTGACTGAAAATAAATCTCTATATTCTTTCATTGAGGCTTGTAAAGGTTTCAACTTATTTTTACCCTTATAATAAACAATCCAGAGTTTTGACCACCAAGAGGAAGGAGCCTCTTGAAAACATTTTGGTAAAAAAAGATTTGTGGGTAACCAGCATTTTCTCCATTTCCAGCGATGACTATTCATCCATCTGAAGAACATTTAACCCTTTCCCAAACATCAAATTTTGGACCAGTCCAAATTGAAAGAGTCTGCAGACAACAATTTTAAATTTGATGAAAATGGCAGAAAGTTCTCAAAAAGAGTAGAAAACACTGTGGGAAAAGGAGAAATTGCTCGTTATGAGCAATTTCTCCTTTCCCACAGTGTTTTCAAAAGACTTGTACTGCAGACACATGAAAACCAGGGCTTGTGTTGTCTGCAAATGCTTTGAATTTGGACCAGTCTAAAATTCTGTTGATTGGTAAATAGTTGAACTTATGAAATGAAATGCACAAAAGTTGCAACGTGACTTGTACTTGATCCAACTTTACTCTAAACAAACTGGACATCAATAATTTGTTAACCCTTTACCACACAATCCTGACTTCTAACAACCCCCAAAGAGAAGGCTTCTGAAAACATTGTAGGAAAAGGAGAAAATGCTGGTAACCAGCATTTTCTCCTTAATCCCAACGTTTTCTACTCTTAAAAGGACAGTAATCATCATTTTAGCAACATCTAATTTGTTGCCTGCAAATGCTTTGAATTTGGTCCTGTCAAAAAATTTGTCGTTTGGTAAAGAGTTAAGGGAGAGACTGTAAGTCAAGATCAGACTGCATACTCATTCTTTTATACGGTACTCTGAGCAAAATTGCTTTTTTTGACCATACTGTTTTTCTTTACGCTTAACTCTTTACCCTAAAATCCCGAGTTTTACCGACCTTGGAAAATTGGACTTCCGAAAACATTGTGGGAACAGGAGAAAATGCTGGTAACACACATTTTCTCCTTTTCCCACAATCTTTTCTAACCATTTAAACACAAATAAAGTCATTTACACCACATTTATCATCTGCAAATGCTTTCAATTTGGAACAGTCTAAAATAATGTTGTGTAGTAAAGGGTTAAACTGATAATCCTGTGTTTTTTATGATCCTCAATAGGGAGTATGAACACATTGTGGGTCAAGGAGAAAGTGCTGTTAACCAGTATTTTCTCTTTTTCATGAAATTGTTTTCTACCTTTATTGAAATAAATTTTATCATTTGAGTCAAATTTAATTTGTTGTCTGCAAAATAATGTTTTCAATTCAACATGCTTGCAAATGCTTTCAATTTACACCAGTCTAAAAATTTATCATCTGGTAATCACTTAACCCTTTACCACACGACAACATTTTAGACCAGTCCTAAATTGAAAGAATCTGCAGACGACAATCTCAATGTGGCTCAAATGATGAGATTATTCTCGGATAGAGTAGAAAACATTGTGGGCAAAGTAGAAAATGCTGGTATTGTTTGATAAAGAGTTAAGTCTTTTCCAAACAACAATTTTTGGACTGGTCCAAATTGAAAGCATTTGCAGACAATCAGTTAAATGTGACTCAAAAAAAAAACCTGAAATCTGCTTTTGAAAGGATAGAAAACAATGTGGGCCAAGAAGAAAATGCTGTTTACCAGCATTTTCTTTTACCACAATGTTTTCAAAAGATGTCTTTCTCAGGGTCGTTAAAATCGGGATTTGGTGGTAAAGATCTCACACAGGAAGGATATTAAGAATGGACAGCCAGTACATTTTCCTTTCTTGTCCCAATTTTTCTTATGTAACCAAGACCAAAATAAAAAACATAGTAAGCAGTTATAATCATTTTAGAACCATTATCGACAAGTTTTGAGCCGATTTTCACCACAAAATCACCTCAAGTTGAAAATAATGCTCCTAATACCATGAACAACAATGGAACATTAAGATCGGCATAACAATTAATCACACGCACTGTCAAGTACAATTAAAACACATAATTGCAATTTTCCAGAGCTCTTGTTTGAACTGTGGATTATCAGATTAGTCAAAAGGATTAACCTTAGCCATGGTAATCCTGTTCCCTTTCATTCCTGTTCTGAAAACTTCATACAAAATATTGTGGGAATGAAGTAAATAACTATTGCCACCAAAAGATCTTTTTAAACAGTTTTAGTTTTATTCACCGTCTACCACAGGACAGAATTTTAGACTGGTCCAAATAAAACCATTTGCAGATGACAAACTATTTGTGCCTTAAATGATTGGATTTATTTCTTAAAGGTTACCTGCATTTTCTCGTTTACCTACAATGTTTTCAAAAGTCTAAATTCCCTGGGATTGTGTGATAATAGGTTAAGTACTAAGCCAATAATTTCAACATAACTACCCAAGAAGATGGTATAAAAAGATATAAAGAGATATACATGTAGGATCATTTTGAAAAAGGAAAAGAACAAGCAAAGCATCAGGAAGAAAGAAAGTTTCGGGGATGTCTAAAAATTTTAGCGGACCAAACTTCAAAACTTAAAACTAAGACCCGACGGGTTTTGAACCAGTCAATCATTTCAGACCCACAAGAGGGGAATGATCAATATTTCTTTTCCATCTGTCATATGTTGTTTTTTTTATAAATCAAGGCACAAGAATATGCCAAAAGATAGAACATGGACAACTGTCAAGTTGCACTAAAATTACAGATTAAAACTTTATGTAACACATGAACAGATTTTTTAACCTGGCTTAGTATTCATAAATCATTCTAAATTTGACACTAAATCTACATTCCAAGACTAACCTGTTGTCACATTCTGTCTCAGCCAATCAGATGACTAGTCTTGGAATTCAAAATTGAAACAAGATTTGGAAGAGTTGGTGAATACAGCTTGTATTATGTACCATTTGTGGACAATACAAGGTTTTTCTAATATATGACCCAGTGACCTACTTTTTGACCCAACATGACTCAATTTCAAACTTGTCTAAGATTTTATCAAGACAAACAATTTGACCAAGTTTCACAAGTATTGAAACAAAAATGTGGCCTCTAGAGCGCACATAATGTTTTTCTAAGTTTTGGCCAAATGACCTACTTCTTGACCTGACTAGACCCAATTTCAAACTTCTGCATATATTATCAAGACAAACATTCCGACCAAGTTTCATGAGTATTTGACTGAATATGTGTCCTCCGGAGTGCACACTAGGTAATTGTTGATGCCTAAACAATGGACACAAAAGCTCACCTTGAGCACATCATGCTCAGGTGAGCTAGAAAGATGGTAACCAGCATTTTCTCCTTTTCCAACAATGTTTCTACCTTTCCAAATACTAATCTTGTCATTAGATACACACTTTATTTATTGTCTGAAAATGCTTTCAATTAGGATAAATTCAAAATTTATTCATCTGGTAAAAGATGACTCTTGACCACACAATTCTGACTTTTAATGATCATCGACCTTGGGGAAAAAAGCCTTTTAAAACATTCTGGGAAAGGGAGAAAATGCTGGTAACCAGCATTTTCCCCTTTTCCCATAATGTTCTTACACTGTTTTAGACAACTTTTATGATCTGAGCAATTTCTAAATTGTCATGGGCAAAATCATTTCAATTTGGACCAGTCTAAAACTTTGTCTTGTGGTAAAAGTTTCAGGCACGTCTAATTTGTCGTCTGCAAATGCTTTCAAATTGGATAAGTCTATAATTTTATAGTCTGGTAAAGAGTTGGAAGTGAACAACTGATCACATCTGGGACCCGCAAACACACCATACAGCCGAAGTACAAAGGGAACGATTATCTTTGACGTTAGAAATTCCTTGATGTGACAATTCGTCTGGACTTTGTGGGGTAAAAAAAACTTATTTATCAGAGATAATTCTCTCTGTTCTGAAAAGTCTTTCATGATCAAAAATTGGGAAAAAAAATTACAGATTGGACAAGTTACTGTATTAACCCTTTACCACACAACAAAACTTTAAAATGGTCCAATTTGAAACCATTTGCAGACAACAATTTAGGCATTGCTCAAATGATGAAAGTTGTCTTTGAAAGTACAGAAAACATTGTGGGAAAAGGAGAAAATGCTGGTTACCAGCATTTTCTCCTTTACCCACATTTTTTTTTTCAAAAGCCTTATTTCTTTGGGTTGTTCAAAGTCAGGATTGTGTGGTAAAGGGTTAATACCTTACAAGACAAGAAAATTTCAAAATTGTCCATATCAAAAACATTTACAGACAAAATATTGAACAAGGCTAAAATGATGAGATTTTTCGATTAACCGTTTACCACATGAAAAAAAATTTAGACCAGTTCAAATTGAAAGCTTTTGCAGACAACAAATAAGATGTCTCAAATGATGTAATTTGTTTTAGGAGAAAATGCTGGTCACCAGCATTTTCTCCCTTTCCTGCAAGGTTTCGAAAAGGCTTTTTCCTCAGAGTCCTTAAAACTTGGGATTCTGTAGTAAAGGTTTTAACCCTTTACCACACAATCCCGACTTTTAAAGACCCCCATGGAAAAAGCCTTTGGAAAACATTGTGGGAAAAGGAGAAAATGCTGGTAACCAGCATTTTCCCCTTTCCCCACAATGTTTTCTATCCTATCAGAGAAAAATTATATCATTTGAGCCACAGTGAAATTATCCTCTGCAAAAGCTTTCAATTTGAACGTGCCTAAAATTTTGTTGTGTGGTAAAGGGTTAAACCTACCTTATCCTTCTCTGCCTTCCATAGTTTTCTCTCCTGCTCCAACTGCCTCTGAAGAGCCTAAAAAAAAAAACACACACACATAAAAAATGGTAAATATACTTATTCTCTTCAAAATAATGGACTAAACAAAGAGCACAGCACTGCACTGATCAGCTGCAAAAAGGGGACATAACTGTCAAAAATACTTGCATGGTTACCTGCCCCTATTGTACAGATTCCCCTTTTGATAATTACAACTTGTCCAAGTTTGAAGCAAATATCTTCAGAAATGTTACAAATGTCGAAGTTTTCACATGACAACAAAATATCCCTTCGACAACACCTTAACGTTTTCTTCGAAAACAGCCAAGCTTAAAATCGAAAAGAAAAAAACCCATATAATGCAAAAAGATAAGTCCTGCCACAACCCATTACCAAACAATTTCAAGTTTCAACCTCCTTACAGAACGTTTTTCAAAATATATAGAAAAATGCTGGTAACCAGTATTTTCTCCTTTTCCAACCATTTCAAAGGCCTTCTTCTTCAGGATCATTAGAACACTGGATTGTCAGCTAAAGGCTTCAATCAATAGAAAGCAAGACAAAACTAAAGTGTCAAAAGCTGAAAAATATACCCTACCTTACCTATTGCTTACTCATAGGATCAAGAAAATAACTCTGTAATAATATGTCAATTATAATGAAAACTACAGATGCAGAAAACAGGAAAGCTTTCATTTACATTCCAGCCAAATTTTTATTAATAACTGTCAGAGAAGAGGACAAAAATTGTGTCTACAGACAAACAGACTGACCCGATTCCAGTGTAGCCATACCCAAACTCAATCACAGTTGAGGAATTCAAACCAAACTAATTACCAGTTGCTTTCATTTACATTCCAGCCAAATTTTGCTTGAAACTAACTGTCAGAGAAGAGGACAAAAATTGTGTCTACAGACAAACAGACTGACCTGATTCCAGAGTAGTCATACCCAAACTCCATCAAAGTTGAGGAATTCAAACCAAGCTAATTACTAGTTACATTTGCAAAAAAAGACTGGCCTCAAAGTGAATTTCATAAAATTGTTCTGAACAGCAAGAATCATAGACAAAATACATGTAGATTTAATTATTGTGTGATTCAAGATTGAATAATTTATGACTACCTCGCTAAGTCACTATGAGACGGAAGATTTTAGATTCTAACTGACAAGTTTCGACCTTTTGACTATTTGACCTATTTTTACGTCAGTCACATAAGGCATTTCAAAATTCTTGTCTCTTTGAGGTTTTCATTCACAATTTTTTTAAACCCCCCCCCCCCCATACATGTATCATTAAAGAAAAAAATTTATTAACCCTTTACCACACAATCCCTACTTTTAACAACCCTATAGAAGAAGACTTTTAAAAAAATTGTGGGAAAAGGAGAAAATGCTGGTAACCAGTATTTTCTCCTTTTACCACAATGTTTTCTTCTCTTTCAAAGATGATTTCTTAAATTTGATCCACATCTAACTTGTAGTCTGCTAATGCTTTGGAATTGGACCAGTCCACAATTTTGTTGTGCAGTAAACGGTTAACTCCAATACTAAATAACCCATTTCCTCTATCAGTGAAATTTTTGCATCCTTCAGTACACCTTCAACAAAACATTTTGACATTAGATTGCTTGTAACAACCATTTTCTCCTTGCTCTGTAATGTTTTAACATGTATATGTTTCCATGCACTTAACTTTACTTCATAAGAATTGCTCTCAATGTCTGTAAACTTTGTTCTAGAAGAGAAAGAGGTATACATTAGCATACTGGTAAAGGGTTCCTCCTTTGTATGGTTTCTTGCAAAATCATAATGATTTAGCCACACTTCTAACTCTTATCTTACCATTAAAACCATGGATGAAATTTACAGAGTGTGTGGACCAAGATCAGACTGCAGATTTAGAGTAAACCAAGATCAATCTGAAAATTGTGCAGTCTCTCATACTTGCACCAGTCTGATCTTGGTCCACACACTCAATTGCCGATAATCTTAATCCCTAGAGCTTGAAATAAACCCAACAATGTCAGTCTATAGACAAAAACAACTGCAGTTTAAAATTGCTCTTGTCCAGAAAGTCTATGCAAAGCAGACAGAGTAGACTGAAGATCAGACTGCACATTCTGTGCAGTCTGATCTTGATCTACACCGGCTGCAAAGGCAACCAAAGTTGTGAAAAAAGGCTGCCAAGCGTGACTCACAGACATTTTGCGGACAGTGTAGATCCAAGATCAGGCTGCACAAAATGTGCAGTCTCATCTTGGATCTACACTGCCCAATAAGGAATTATTCCCCCCCCCTTTAAAATAGCAATACCATCTGCTTGAAAGTTTCATTTAAGTTATTTTGCAGGATAAGGGTTGAAGGAGTAATAAGATAGTGTGACAGTCGACTGTATGTTATTAGACAAGACAAGAGGTCTACATGAAGACTTACAAAAGCCTGCTTGATAATGTCAATCTAAACAGGACAATATTATAATAACATTGACAAATCTTTTGGGTGTGTGTCACCGATAGAGTGCTCTAATCTGACTTACTGTCCGCCCAGATGACAGCTTCATTAAACCGTAACAGCCCTAAACACAACTTGCTAAGTTGCTTTGGCAAACATTGTAGATCAAGATCAGACTGCACAGAACATGCAATCTGATCTTTATCTACACAGTCTGCTATTTTGAACCATAGGCTGGCCAAAATCATAATATTTCAGCTATCTTTTGGTTTTTTGAAGTGCAGCTGCTGCAGTCCACTTCCTTTAACTCTTTTACCACACAATCCCGACTTTTAATGACCCTGCAAAAGAAGGCTTTTGAAAACATTGTGGGAAAAGGAGAAAATGCTTGTAACCAGCATTTTCTCCTTTTCCCACAATGTTTTCTACCCCATCAAAGAGAGAGATCCTCATTTTAACATTATTTGTCGTCTGCAAATGCTTTCAATTTGGTCGTTTGGTATAGAGTTAATTCAGAGCTCTTAAGGTCAAAACTCTAATGTAAATAAATCATCTATATAAAGAATGCTTCAACACAAAAAAGCCTCTCTGACATCCTAATAGAAGAGTCAGTAGTCTAATTGATTCTGAGTTTGAGCCCTCCCTTGGCCTATAAAGTATGCAAGGATTGAAGAAAGTCACTGCTACAGGTTTCTTTCACTCCTCTCTTAGTGCTTAATACATATTGTATTCTTCTGACATGGTTTATATGGTATGCAGACATTGGCCTTGCAATGTTTAAGTGATAGGCAGGTAATGGCTTTGCAATGATGAAACTTGCTTTATAATATTTGGATAAGCAGCCTTTGGGTTTGAAATGCTTCACCTTGGTTAAGGTTTGAAAGCAGCAATTGGCTTTGCAATGTTTAAACTTGCTTTATAAAGGTAAGAAGCCACTGACTGTGCAATTTTCATTTTATTTTGGTAGGCAGCAATTTGCTTTCTTATGTTTGGTTTATGTGGAAAGGAAGCCATTGGCTTTCCAATGTTTCAACTTTGTCAATGTGGGTAAGCAGCAAATTGGTTTTGCGCTGTTTAAACTTGTGTTAATGTTGGTTAGCAGCTATTGGCTTTGCATTGTTTCAACTTGGTTTATGTGAATTAGCAGCAAGTGGCTTGCTTTGTTTCAAGTTTATTTATATAGTTAAACAAAAATGTTTAAACTTGGTTTATGTGGATAAGCAGCAACCGGCAATATTTCAACCTAGTTTATGTGGATAAGCAGCCCAATTATTGGTTTTACAATATTTCAACTTGGTTCATGGGGATAAGCATCAATTGACTTTACCCTGTTTCAACTTGGTTCATCTGGATTAGCTGCGACTGGCTTTGCAATATTTTAACTTGGCTAATCCAGGCAGCCATTATTTTATAGTTATGCTTCATGAAGTTATAGTTATTTCATAGTTATGCTTTTGAAGACAAAATAAATGTGGCTCATTTGATGTGCTTTGTCTTTTAACCCTTTACCACACAATCCTGACTTTTTAACGAACCCCTGAAAGAAGTCTTTTGAAAACATTGTGGGAAAAGGAGAAAATGCTGGTAACCAGCATTTCTCCTTTTCCCACAATGTTTTTTACCCTTCCCAAAACACATTTCAATTTTTCAGTCACATTTATTTTGTCATCTGCAAATGCTTTCAATTTGGACCAGTCTAAAATTTCGTCGTTTGGTAAAGAGTTAAGGGGTAGAAAACACTCTGGTCCTAAAATGCTGCTTTTCTCCTTTTCCCACAATGCTTTTCAAAACTTTTGTTCTCAGGTTTGTACAGGGCTAATCCAAAGTTTTTTAAGTACCTTGCTAATTTTCACGGTCATAATTATGATTGCCCTAAACACTGTATTAGACAAAATTTCAGGCATGTCCATATTCAGCCAGTTTGCAGATGACATATTAAATGTGGTACCAATGATTTGACTTGTTTGACTGGGTAGAAAAAACATGGTGGGAGAAGGGAAAATACCAGTAACTAAGACTGTCTGCTTTTTCCATGATGTTGTTGAAAAGCTTCCTATTGAATTTTGTTTAAACACAAGATTGTTCGGCAAAGGGTTAATAAGCATAATACTAGATTGGACATTTAGGTACAATTCCAGATCCTTTACTTAATCTTGTACCACACAATCCATACTTTTAATAACCTTGAATAGAAAGGCTTTTGAAAACATTGTGGGAAAAGAAGAGCCAGCATTTTCTGTTTTTCCCACAATGTTTTCTATTCTATCAAAGACAGAAATCATCATTTGCACTACAATTAGTCTAACTGATCCTATCTATCTTAATCTTAACTATGGGGGCAAAACGAGAAAATGCTAGTGTTCAATGTATCCAAAAACCTCTTTACTCATGTTTGTAGAAACATTGGATTGTTTGGAAAAGAGTTTTTTAACTACTTATATTGTTGTTTTGGACATGTTACTCAATGTGCTGTAATTAAAAACTTCTGAGGGAAATAGGATTAACTTAAACATGTACACAATAGACTTAGATAGCCTATGAATACCCATGAATACCATGGAATTTAATGATCAAACAAAAAAAACTGCTTGTCTTACCCTTTAGCTCCATACCCATCCCAGAATGTGCATTGGGATCTTTGGTCTAACCTTTTACCAAACACTGCCAAGTTTTAACAACCCTGAGAAAGAAGCCTTTTGAAAACATTGTGGGAAAAGGAGAAAATGCTGGTAACCAGCATTTTCTCCTTTTCCCACAGTGTTTTCAACCCTATCAGAGACAGAAATCATCACTTGAGCTACATTTATTTTGTCATCTGCAAATGCTTTCAATTTGGTCTAGTCCAAAAATTTGTCGTTTGGTAAAGAGCTATACACCATCAGCTTGTTTAGTCAAACCTATTAAGATAAAAATCTTTCTCAGTTTCAGTCAATTGTATTTCCAGCTTTTGAAAGAGGTTGAGTTTGATGATTTGGTGCTGAAAGAAGTAAATAAGAATTAACCCTTTACCAGACGACAACATTTTAGCCTTGTCCAAATTGAAAGCATTCGCAGATGACAATTTCAGTGTGGCTCAAATGGTGCAAATTTTCTTTGATAGGGTAGAAAACACTGTGGGAAAAGGAGAAAATGCTGGTTACCAGCATTTTCTCCTTTTCCCACAATGTTTTCGAAAGGCTTCTTTCCCAGGGTCATTAAAAGGCGGCAATGTGCGGTAAAGAGTTAAATAAGAACATCTACATGTAACTGAAAATGCCTTCCAAAGTGATATACAGTCGAATCTTGTTAGTCCGAACGTCGCTGATTCGCAGCTATGTGTTCGTTCGAATGCAGTCTCCGGTCCCGATATTTTTCCTTCTTTATCATTGTTAAATTTCTCCGAATACTTCGTACGTCCGTGCTTCGTAGTTCGTAGCATATTTCATGTCCCCAAAGTATCAATCTAACACAGATACATCCCTTTAATTTGTCGATGAATTAATCCGCTCGCAAAATGACAAAGGTGTTAAAACGTGTGACCAACCTTGATTTTCACACCTGTTGATTGACGATGTCGATAAGGACCAATCAACGGTTAACTTCGAATGTAATTAAAGGCACTGTTTGCCTTTTAAAGTCAATTAATCCTCTCAATTAATCAGCAGTTAACTGCGAAGGTAATTAAAGGCGTTGTCTGGTTTGTAACGTTAATTAATCCATTCAACTAATCAGCGGTAATGTAATTCAACGTGCTGTTTGGTTTGTAACGTTTATTAATCCACTTAATTAATCGATCAAAGTGACAAAGAACAATTCCGAAATTTCTTAAAACAACCTAACTCCTATAAATTCTCAGACGAAACTTTCGATCGTCCTATTTTTGTATCAACATGACTTCGCTACACACAAGACTTATTGCTGAGCACCCTGGTGAAGGACCCAGTAGTGGGGGGATAGCCAGGTCAGCAACTGGAAAGAAGGGAGTGAAGAGACGACACGACACAAAGACTTTCGAGGTGAAGTACCAGGCTATCATGGAAGTAGAAAAAGACATAAAATCGAAAGCAGCAATCGCAAAATTGTTCGAAATCCCGCCCACAACACTGTTGACATGGATAAAATCAGCCGAATCGATCAAAGACGCCTACCTGAAATACGGACCCAGCCGCAAGACGTTGAAAACAGCCACGTTTGAAGATGTAGAAACGGCCACGCTGAAGTGGTTCTCGTGTGCCAGAGACCAAAATGTACCAATCTCCGGTCCAATCCTTTTCGCAAAAGCAGAAGAATTCTCCAATCAACTGAAAATCGAAAATTTCAAGGCTTCCACAGGATGGCTGGACAGGTTTAAAGAGCGACATGGCATCACATTCAAGAAAGTCTGTGGCAAGGCCAACTCAGTGGAAAACGCTTCAGCTGAAATGGAAGACTGGAACAACCGACTCCGTCTTATGTTAGAAAGATACAGTGCCGACGACATATACAACGCCGAGAGACTGGCATTTTCTACAGATTTCTCCCCGACAAGACCCTCGAATTTAAGAATGTTGCCTGTCATGGGGGGGGAAGAAAAGTAAAGAACGAATAACAGCCTTTGTCTGTTCCAATATGAGTGGCAACGACAAACTACCATTGCTGATAATCGGAAAAGCAGCCAAACCACGATGTTTCAAAAACAAGAAAACACTACCAACACCGTACACCAGCAACAGTAAAGCGTGGATGACATCCGAAATTTTCACAGACTGGCTGAAAAAACTTGACACCAGATTACAGCGCCAGAAAAGAAAAATTGCCATGGTCGTCGACAAATGTCCAGCTCACCCACACGTACGGCATCTAAAATCGATTGAACTTGTTTTTCTACCACCCAACACAACGAGCAAGACCCAGCCAATGGATCAAGGCGTGATCCAAAATCTCAAGACACACTACCGCAAAAAAATCATTCTTCGACAGATGTCCGCCATAGACAAGAAAACAGAATTCTCTCTTACCATCCTGGATGCCATGCGCTTTCTTAAACAAGCTTGGGACAATGTTGAGTCGAAAACCATTCAGAACTGTTTTCGACATGCTAACTTCTCCCACAACGAACCAACCAATGCGGGAACAAAACAACTATCCAAAGAAGAAGATCCCGAGGATGACATCCCTTTAGCCAGACTCTCCCAACTTGGTATCACGTTGACATCATTCCAAGAGTACGCCTCAGTTGACGACAATATTCCAACTTAAGAAAACCTGACAGACAGCGACATCGTACAAGAAATTCTGAACAATCGAATGCCTGCGACTACGACTTTCGATGATGAGACAGAAGAAGCAACCGCCACAGAACCAATTTCTTTGCATGAAGTATTGGACGCTTGTAATAAACTAAACAATTTTTTTGAACAGTGTGATAATTCAGAAGTGTTTCTTTCACATCTGAGTAAAATGAGTGATTTTCATTTAAAACAGGATTTTCAGAAAAAGTGTGGACAGCAGACATTCATTACTGGATTTTATAAGCCTAGGGATATAAATTAGGACTACAGTGTATTCTTACATTTCGTTGCATTCGTACAAAAAATGGACTCAAAAAGAGAAGCAGATGATTACACGATCCTGAGGAACTTTTTGAAAACATTGTAGGAAAAGGAGAAAATGTTGGTAACCAGGAAATTATCCTTTTCTCGTTATTTTTTCTACTCTACAAAAGGCAACGTTTATCACTTTAGCCACAATTAAATTGTCGTCTGCAAATTCTCTCAATTTGGACAAGTCTACAACTTTGTAACGTGACAAACAGTTAAATAAACAAAGTGACGTGTACAAATGATAAAGGTCTGAAGTCCTCTGAGTGATTTGATCTCCAGAAGGGGAAGTCACTCCGACGGACTTCAGCAAACAAAAACAACAGACACTTTTTTCCATATGTTTATTACGATACCTTTACATGTATTTATAGATGGATGAACAATAAAAATAAGTATTTTTCCATTTATTACTTTCTTGAAATCATTTATGTACCTACTATACTGTATTTGGGACTTGGATCCGAAAATATTTAAACAATATCTACGGAACTAAGCCTCAAATAGAGGGTGGAGAAAGACATGCTACGTAAATCCTAATTGTCTATTTCCGTAAACTGCTACGAAAACATCCGAACAAAAGCACACTTGTTGGTCCGTACTACGTTTAGTTCGAATAAAAATTCCTGGTCCCTTGCGCTACGAACTAACGAAGTTTTACTGTACTTCAGACCAATAACAACAACACACAGGGTTTTTTCTAATCCCTCTGTTTCTTTGAACTTGGATGCCAAAATTTTCAAAATGTCCCTCACTGTTTGCCCTTTTTCAATCGTTTGAAGTGGGTCCAAAGAACACCATACTGAAAAGTCCAGGGGAAACCCTGAATCATGGAAAACTAGAAAGTTTACTTTCATATTCTTCACCTTGAAAAATTGTGGCAAAAAAGTGCAATTTCATGCCAAACTTGTGTGCTGCAGGTAATAAAGTTTTGAGCAATTTCTCCCTTTTACACAATATTTTAATTGAATCTGAATTTTTCAATCCTCAGAACATGAAGAAGAAAAGGCATCAGATTTAAAAGATATGAAAACATGACCAAATATATGAAAGAAGGGGATATTTACAGAATATAGGGATTTTGTCCTTTGCTACAATGTTTGCTGCATGACCCAAAAAGACCTCCGCAAGAGGGAACTATATCTGTCACAAAAGGTGATACAATACTCTGGTAACAATCTTTAACTCTTCACTGTACAACAAAATTTTGGACTCGACCAAATTCAAAGCATTTGCAGACGTTAATCTCAATGTGGCTCAAATGGTGCATTTTTTCTTTGATAGGATAGAAAACATTGTGGGAAAAGGAGAAAATACTGGTTACCAGCATTTTCTCTTTTTCCCACAATGTTTTCAAAAGGCTTCTTTCCAAGGGTTGTTAAAAGGTGGCATTGTGCAGCAAAGGGTTTACTCTTTACTGCACAACATGTTTTAGACTTGTCCAAAAAGGATGTACCGTAATTCGCCAATGTATTCAGACACCCAAAAAGTTCGGACACCCTTAATTATTTTCAAAAATAATTAATTTTTTGTACAAACTTCGGACAGTTCACAAAATTAGTTTTCCAAACATTCGGACAGCCTTCTTCATTAATATTCCTAAAGATCAGACAGCCATTAATTATGCTCGCCGATGATCAGTTACATTTTTTTTTCAAACAACTTCAAAACGTCCTGTAGATTGCAGCTTAAACTGGGCAAATATTTTCGATCATATAAGCCAAGCGTTCGAGCCAAACAAGTAATTTATTTCAAGGCAATTCAAAAATCCGAACATTATAAGTGTAAACAGAGTGTGATAAACTTGTATCCAAGATACCTAGCGTGTATAACGTGTGTACATGTACATCCGAAGTTGTACAGAGTTGACTCGCGTGCAGGTATTTCACGGTCAATCGAGTTCATTTATAAATAGAAATCAAGGTACAGAATTCTAGTCTACCCAAGGTTTATCGATCGAAGATCGACGAACCAATGAAATTTGCGAACGGGTACTTGTCAGAGTGGAATTTACGTCGTTCACCTTATATACATGACTGACTAATTTCCGCCCACATGAGACAAACACAGCCTGAGCTGAGCATCATCGAAAGCACCAAAACACATTACGTCATCTTTAATTTTTGTATTGAGGTGAACAGGTGCACATGTGTTGAGAAAGTGGTGTAAATGATTAGCTTTAAATATACTTTTTGAACTTATAAATTGATGGAAAATTATCTGGTTTTTTATAAGGTACGCAATTATATATAAAAATACATGCATTTAAAAGAACACTAAAAAAAACCTGCTCCGACGCTATATCACACAACTGTGTTGTCTGACTACCATAACATAATGTTACCATGAATAAATTTGTACGAGAATTTACCCTTGTTATTTCGGACACACTTTTTTTCTAGATAATTTTGAACCTATTCTTTCGGCCACCCCCATTTTTTCACAACGGTAATTTCCTAAATATTCAGACAATAAAAAAAATAATTATTTAATTGTGTCCGAATACATTGGCGAATTACGGTATTTGCAGACACCAGACAACACATCAAATATGGTCTATGTCCAGTTTTTGTCTTTGATAGAACAGAAATAAATGTTTGAAAAGGGAAAAAATTGTTGGTTACTAGCATTTTTTCATGTTTTCAAAATTGTATTGAAAAGCCTGCTCTCCTCAGGGTCATTTAACCTCCAGATTGTGTATGAGCTAAAACACTGATTTTGCAAAATGTATGAAGAGTTTAACTCTTTACCATACAATCCCCAGTTTTAAGGACTCTAAAAGAAAAGTAAATCTTCTAGAAAAAACATTTTGGAAAAAGGAGAATATGCTAGTAAACAACATTTTGTTCCTTTTGCCATAATTTTTTCTACCCCTTTAAAGACAGAAATCATCATTTGAGCTACATTTAATTTGTCGTGTGAAAGTGCTTTCAATTTTATCCAGTCCAAAATTTTGTTGTGTGGTAAACACTTAACCCTTTCCCAAACAAGCCCTGGTTTTCACGAGTCTGCAGTACAAGTCTTTTGAAAACACGGTGGGAAAAGGAGAAATTGCTCGTAACGAGCAATTTCTCCTTTTCCCACAGTGTTTTCTACCCTTCTGGAGAACTTTCTGCCATTTTCATCAAATTTAAAATTGTCGTCTGCAAACTCTTTCAATTTGGACAAGTCCAAAATTTGTCATTTGGGAAAGGGTTAATAAATGTATGACTTCTCACCTCAACAGCATCTTCACTCTTGCAAAGTGATGTCTGGGCTTGTTCCAGTAGGTCTTTAAAGTTCTCCAGCTCCCCTTCCTTCTTACCCAGTGAGCGTGCCAGTCTCTGTGAGAGAAAAGAACATGGACAAACGTTAGATTGATCCACTTGAGTTTCAGAGTTTACAAGTATAACAGGTACTCTGTCTCGCACTCTCAAGTACCTGTCTCTTTGATCCTTAGTCTTATCAATTAACAACTCTGTATTATTATTTTGTATAGCTGCCTGTTTGGTTTCTGAAAGTTTACTGTTTTTATGATTCTCTCTGCTATTTGTCCCTTTTTCTGAAAGTTGATCATGTTTGTTTTCTTGTGAACGACTCTGATTTGGTTTTGCTGGTTTAAAAGACTTTGATTTCTTAGAATGACAACTCCTGTTATTACTGTCAACTTGTAGAACTTTTGGAGGTTTTCTGTGAATTTCTGTATGATATTTACTACATTGGGTGTCTTCTCTCTTGTCTATATTTATACAATCACCTTCCTCTTGATTAGCACTCAGTTCACTAGAAATATGATCTGCTTTACTTGAGATATGCTCTGCTTTTTCTGCCACAGCATGTATTAGTTCTTTCAGGCTTTCTACATCATCTGTCTTTGATTTCAACAAATTAATGTCTAATCTTTCACTACTAGTATCTGAATATGTTCTGTAATCAGAATCTGATTCATTTTCAGTGATAGGTTCTGTACTTGCTGTAGTTTGTTTACTGATTATCTGTTTGTGTGCAATGGTATTAAGGTCTGTGCTACTGTCACTTGTGTCTGATATACCATCACTGCCACCATTGTTATCTAAATGATGGCCACTACATGGACTAGTGTTCACAGGGTTCTTTACTTTACAAAATTTCTTTTTTCTGTCAATCTTCTTTTTCAGTTTAAATCCTGTATTCAAAGCAGGTTGATTTTGAAATATACCTTTTTCCTTTCTATTTTCAAAATCTTCTGGCAAGCACAAATACTTCCTTAAACTTTTATTGAATGCCAAACCAGGATCTTTTTTCCAGAGTGGTTCAATTTCTTCACAATCAGAATTATGCTTCCACTCCAAGAAAGGTGAGTGACCCAGTCTGACTTGAATATAATTTCTTGCATCAACATATGATCTATCTGAAAATTCAGAACAAGTATCAGATTCTAATTCCTTCAGTACACCATCAAAAACATCTTCCCACTCATCATTAATCTCACTATAACTTTCAAATACATTCCCTGAGCTACTGTTATTATTGCTGTTATTTTTCATACTTGAGGGAAGTAAAAAATCCATCTCAGAATCCATTGTACCACTAAACAAAGAATCCACACTTTCTGGATAATTATGTTTTGCATCAAAAAGCCCAAAACTACCCTCTGCGGATAAGTTTCTTGTTGGAGGAATAGACCCAACTGAACAACCAACATTGTCGCTAACTGTAAATAATTTATGATGCATCGGCAATTCTGATATCATAAAATCATCTATGGTTGGCAAATCTGTCTCAAATTTCGAATAAATCCAATCCATTGTTATAGGAGATACATCTCAGCTGCTTATCAGGAGCAAATATCATGAGAGAGCACAGCCCAATTGTGTTTATCTCTGTCTGCCCCACTGCCTTAACTAATATCTGAATGGAATAAAATTAACCCTGATTGGTTTATAGGGTATAGTAGAGTGCTGCCCACAGACATGCTCCTTTAACCACAAATCCTATCGGGTTTGAAATTTTTTAACACTAAGTTAATTCCATAAGCTGGCTATTCTTTTGGCTTGCAATACCATTGATTGGGCCTTTTTTTTCATGATTATTTATATTACCCAAGTAATCAAATATTATTTGTTTTGTGTGCATTGTTGCCCAGATTAGAAGAAAAACTGATTAAACAAAGATATTCTCAAATTTCTGGGCCTTTATCACAACCATTACAGAATAATTATCTTGCTTACATTTTAGAATTTTTGAAACATTTTCAGAAAAGGAGGAATGCTGTTAACCGACAATTTCTCCTTTTCCACAATGCGTTCCTTCATTTCAAAGACAAGTACTATAATATAAAGCACATTTAACTCTTTACCACACAGTCCCCACTTTTAACGACCCTGAGACAGAAGCCTTTTGAAAACATTTTGGGAAAAGGAGAAAATGCTGGTAACCAGCATTTCTCCTTTTCCCACAATGTTTTCTAACCTTGCCAAAACAAATATTAATTTTTCAGTCACATTTATTTCGTCGTCTGCAACTGCTTTCAATTTGGTCCAGTCTAAAATTTTGTTGTTTGGTAAAGAGTTAAATTGTTGTCTGCAAACACTTTCAAATTGGAAAAGTCTCAAATTGTCTGGCAAGGAGTTAGCCAATGACAAAATTTTACCTTGAAAACCTTCGCTAATGACAAATTGAATGTATCTCAAGTGATGTAATTTTTTTGAAAGGATAAAAAACATGGGAAAACTGGAGGACAATGCTGGTTACTGGCATTTTCTCCTTTTACCTACCATGTTTTCAAAAGGTTTTTTCCTTGGGGTTTGTTCAAAACTTGGGATCGTGTGGTAAAGAGTTAAAAGGTAAAAACTTTTATCACTCATAAAGACAGTGCCAAAGAAAAAGGAAAATCCATTTGTTTTAACCCTTTACCACTCAATCCCGACTTTTAACGACTCTACCAAAAAAGCCTTCTGAGAACATAAAGCGAAAAGGAGAAAATGCTGGTAACCAGCATTTTTTCCTTTTCCCACAAACTTTTCTAACCTTTACACAACATATTTCAATTTCTGAGTCACATTTATTTTGTCGTCTGCAAATGCTTTCAATTTGGGCCAGTCTAGAATTGTGTCATTTGGTAAAGAGTTAATGAATGTTTAATGTCTCTACCATGCTGGCTGTTTCACTCTTTTAGCAAGCGACAAAATTTTAGACCTGTCCATATTCGAAGGATTGTGCAGAAAACAAATTATATGGGCCCAACATGACAGGATTTGTATCTTACAGAGCATAAAAAATTACAAGAAAAGGAGAAAATGCCAGTTTGCAGCATTTCTTCTTTTCCCACTGTTTTCAAAGGACCCCTTCCCCTGGGTTGTTAAAACCTGGGATTGTTTGATAAAAGGGGTAAAACTGCCACAAGATTTCTTGTTCTGCAAATGTACTGAGACCTCAATTACCTTCAAAATTAACATACTTTCTATTACGCAACACAAGACAATTACATTTTTTTACAAACCCTGAGTGGTAAGCTTTTGCTTATATGTCCATTTCGTGTTTAATTCTATCTGAGACAACAAAATTTCCGACTTATCCAAGTTGGAAGCGTGTGCAGATGATAAATTATTTATGGCTAAAATGATACAATTTCTCATCCAAAATACTTTCAATTTGGACAGGTCTAAAATTCAACCTGGCACACAGTTAACTCTTTACCAAACAACAAAATACTCGACTCACCAAAATTGAAAGCATTCGCAGAGGAAAAATCTGATGTGGCACAAACGACTGGATTTTTCTATAAAATGTTCGAAAGCATTGTGGGAAAGGAGAAAATGCTGGTTATCAGCATTTTCTCTTTTTCCCAAATTGTTTTCAAAAGACTTCTCTTGCAGGGTCATTAAAAACTTGGGACTCATTGTGTGGTAAATGGTTAATAAAATTATGCCCCCCCCCCCCCACTTCACTGCATTGAGCAACTGGGGGGTCATTTGGTATGTTCCTAAGACCAGGGTAAACAAAAAAATACTCATGATAAAGTGTAAAGGTGATGATTGGTATTTACTTTTTGATTATCTTTTTATCCCTTTCTTTCACTCAATCTTTATCTATTTTTCACCAAAACTTTTGTATGTTTTCAACCAAAGAAAAAGTGAAAGACAGAGCAGTTTCAACTTTTGTCACAATGTTTTACTATCATTTTGCCAAACTTTTTTTTTTCAGCCATTGCTTCAAAGATAGAGAGATTTTACTAACTTAAAGCATAGCTCTTTACTGGACAACAATTTTAGATTCGAACAAACTTTAAGCATTAATTTTGCACACAAGAAAATTTCATATGACTCAAACATGCGATGGGTCTTTGGAAGTGTAAAAAAAAAAACATTGTGGGGGAAAAGAGAGAATGCTGACCCCCAGCATTCTCTCCTTTTCCCATAATGTTTCAAAAGCCTTCTTTCACATGGCTGTAACACCATGGGATTGTTTGGTAAAGGATTTAAAATGTTTGAAATCTGCATGAACACTCAAACAACTAGTATGACACATTAACCCCCTACTTCATGAAACAAGATTGCAGGAATCAACATGGAAAACATCCATGCAAGATACTGAAAATCAACATTTTAAGTCTTAATCCTTTATCAACAATCCTAAGTTTTAACAACGTTGAAGAAGAAGGCTTTTTAAAATCTACCGGGAAAAGGAGAAAATGCTGGTAACGGTCGTTTTCTCCTTTGCCCACAAGGTGTTTTACCATTTCAGAGACAGAAGTCATCATTTAAGCTCAATTGAAATTGTCATCTGCAAATGCTTTAAATTTAGTGTAGACTAAAATTTTGTCATCTGGTAATGAGTTAATGTAATGAAACACATGAAAACATTGTGATAAAATGAGATTTTTTTTTTCTTTTGCCACTATGGTTTCATATGTATGAACTATTAACCTGACAACAAAGCTTTTAGATCCATCCACAGAGTGATCATTGGATTGAATGGTGTTTAACATCTCTTTCAACATTATTTCAGTCATATCAGGGCCACAGCTCGCTTATTCATATATGCACTGGGTTTCACCAATACTAGACTAGGGCTCTGAAGTGCCTTGTCCAAGGACACTCCCATGAAAAATCCAGTGCTTTCAGTGAGCCTTGAACTCAGGCCTCCGGTTACGAGTCCCACAGTGACGCTTTACCACTGAACATGACACAGGACCCCTCCATCCACACAGAAAACATTTACCCACAACAGAAATGTGGCTAGAATGATGAAATTTGTCTACAATAGGGTAGGAAACAATGTGGGAAAAGGAGAAAATGCAAGTTACTAGCGTTTTCTCCTATTCTCAATATGTTTTTGACAGCCTTACTTGTTATTTTACCTTGGGATTGTTTGGTAAAGGGATAATGGAATTTGTCTAGAATTTGGCAGTGTAGAAAGTTGTGGGGAAAGAGGAAAAAATGTTGAATACCAGTACTTTCTTTTTCTCCCACTTATCCCAAAATTAAGCCTTCTTCTCAAGGGTTGTTGAAATGGGGGAATGTATGGTAAAGGGTTAAATCAGCTGGGTCTTATAGTGTAACAAGTTTGAATTTGCTAACACTCTGTGTTTAAGAAATTAAATTTTCCTTCCGCAAACATTTTCCTGATTGAGTACAACTGGATTAGGTTCTCACTCCATTAACTCTTTACCACACAATCACAGGTTTTAACAACCCTAAAGAAGAAGCATTTTGAAAACATTATGGGAAAAGGAGAAAATGCTGCAAATGCTTTCAATTTGGACAAGTCTAAAATATTGTTGTTTGGTACAGGGTTAACCTGTAACTGTAGAAGTTCTTTTGGAAATTATCAAAATTTCACGAATTTTATGGAGGATGATCATGATAAGGACTAAAAGCAAAAGTATGAAAAACAGTGTGAAAAAAGGAGCAATTGCTTTTTTTCCCTCATTGAGTAAGGTATCCTAATCCCTGACGAGAGGAAGATTAAAGTCTTATTTCTATGGAAATGGATTGCTGTAACTTTGTTTCTGAAATACATACAAAAAGAATCTTAACCCTTTACCACACAATCCCGACTTTTAACGACCATGAGGAAAAAGCCTTTTGAAAACATCATGGGAAAAGGTGAAAATGCAGGTAACCAGCATTTTATCCTTTTCCCACAATATTTTCTACCCAACTGTGGTCAAATTCCATCATTTGGGTCACAGTGAAACTGCCATCAATGTTACCAGCATTTTCTCCCTTTCCCACAATGTTTTCAAAAGCCTTTTCTGTCAGGGTCGGTTAAAGTTAGGATTGTGTGGTAAAGGTTTAAGGTAAGTTTAAAATAGGGTTGTGAAATAACTGCATGGTACTGTCTACCAAAAAGGGTTGCTAAACATGCTATTTGTTCCAAGTGTCTTAACATGGATCTCTCAATTAATACCCCTAATAAAACCTAAACAACCACCTGCTCAGTGAATTATTTACAAGGACCCCTTTATACCACAGCAGAGGATGTGCTTTTTTAGAATATCAAGACAAAATGAAAAATTGCTAAAAAAGAATTGTGTCCCTATTTACAAACACTTTCGTGTCAAATTCCAAAAACCCCATTTGTCCAAGTTTCATCCAATTTGTGTTTGTTTTGGTTTCAGCATGCCTCTACTTTCAACGGTTTTCAACTGTTTACCGGACCACCTTAAGTTTTCTAAACAGCTTAGAAAAGTGGGAAAAGGAGGAAATGCTAGTAATCAGCATCTCTCCATTTTCCATGGTGTTTTCTTCTCTTTCACAGCTTAATACCATTATTTGAGCCACATGTAATTTAACATCGAAAAAGCTTTTAACCCTTTACCAGATGACAAAATTTTAGCCTTGTCCAAATTGACAGCATTTACAGACGACAATTTCAATGTGGCTCAAATGGTGCAACTTTACTTTGATTGGGTAGAAAACATTGTTGGAAAAGAAGAAAATGCTGGTTACCAGCATTTTCTCCTTTTCCCACAATGTTTTCAAAAGGTTTCTTTTCCAGAGTCCTTAAAAGGCGGCACTGTGCGGTAAAGGGTTAATATGGAAGAAATTGTAGAGAATTATGTTATAGACTACCTCAACATACTGTCAAGTATGTGTTTCAATTTGCCCTTACACAACAAGGTACAGCTTTTGTTGAATTTAAGAACAAGACAGAGATCAGAACATTTTCTAAACTTGGATCTACAGTGTCAGATATTTTGTACCATGTTCTGGCAAAAAAAAAGCTGCAATCCTTTACCACACAATCAAGGATTTTAATGATGTTAGGAAAAAAGGATTTTGAAAACATGGTGGGAAAAAGGAGAAAATACTAGAAGGTGGTAATCAGCATTTTCTCCTTTACCCCCCATGTTTTCTACCCTATCATTGACAAAAAACATTTTCTGATCCATATCTAATTTGTTGTATGCCAATGCTTTCAATTTGAACAAGTCTAAAATTTCATTGTGTGGTAAGTGTTAAAATTTTCCAATATTTTCCAACAACATATATCAGGAAAAAATAAAAGAATACTGTGAGTGCATCTATCCAAGATCACACTAATTATTTCGTGAGGTACATTGTCTGTTCTAGAAAATGAAAATGAGGACGATTTTCCCACCTCCATCTACAAAGTAGCTGGGATTTTCAAAAAATAGGCGGGACAATTTTTGAACAGATAGAAAACATATAGCTCATATAACAGGTATTTATTCCTGTCCAAGACCATACAGCAGACTTACTGACTTGTTTACGTGTCAGAAGACATAATTCAAACTATTTTTGAAAAATAGATTATTAAATTCATTCTGATAAAATTCAATGCAATAACAGTAGTCTAAGACTAGGTAAAGTGGGCCGTTATAGACCATGTCATTCTGGAAGTGGGCAGTTTTGACCCATTTCCTTTCAAGGGAGGTTACTTTAATGGACAAAATATGTTGCAAAGCAGCTTAAGCAGTTATGCTGCTTTATTCAAAACTTTTTCTGTGGGGCAAGGGTAAATTCTTTGTTTTGGAATTTTTCTTATTGTTTATTTTTTACGTGAAACTGTCATGCATTGGGTCTGAATTTATGAGGAATCTGAAAAAAAAAAAAATCACAATAAATCCTGCGATCACATATCCTAGAATAGACACTGGAGGTATGATCTTGCACCTTGCTAACTGTAAAGTATCCCTTGGAATTCTATGGGTAACTTATATTTCACTCCAAACTGTCCCTATCTTGCATATTTTATAAGAAAATTGGTTGATAATTTGATGCATTCTCTTTGATGAGCCTCGCTCACCAGTTTTAATGTAGTCACTTTGGGCTGACTAATCCTTTCTTTATCTGAAAAATTATTATTGTGTTTAAATGAAAAAAAAAAAAAAAATTAAGGGTCCTCAAAATTAGAATAACTGTTTTTCAAAATACAAAATAGTTTTTTATATTTACCATAGCTTTTGATATAATGCACTTGAGAAGAAGTTACAGTATTATGTACAGTATTACAATAAAGCTTTAACCCTTTACCACACAATCCCAACTTTTAAAGAGCCTGAGAAAGAAGCCTTTTGAAAATATTGTGAGAAAAGGAGAAAATGCTGGTAACCAGCATTTTTCTCCTTTCTCACAATGTTTTCTACCCTTCCCAAAACAAATTTCAATTTTCCAGCCACATTGATTTTGTCGCATGCAAAATTAATGCTTTCAATTTGGGTTAGTGTAAAATTTTGTTGCTCAGTAAAGAGTTAATCTCTTTCTAGGTCTGCAATTTTCCCTTCAAAATTTCTGAGAACAAATTTCTATGAGTTCTGAAAAATGATTTTGACACTAAAATTTTAAAAGACTGCATCACTGGCTAGGCTAGACATTAACATTTTAGGCAGGTGTCCAAAACCTATTCAATGTGAAATTTGGGACAATGACAGCTTACTCAAAATTGTTAAATCTCAAGGGTCCCACCTAGAACTTTGGTGTCCTCCAGATTGTCACGGGCACTGCTAGTATCAACCACTGATTGTCAATTGAGAGTAAGTCCACAGAAGCCATTTTGTTTGATGGTAACCATACTATCATGAAAAACAACATAGATTTGAAAAGGATCATCCATACCCAGTGATGATTTCTGCCAACAATTTTTGACAGTTTAGGATCAAAAGAAAGCACTACAGACCATACAGATCAAATTTAGAAACATCAATCCAAGTCCACAGCCGGCTTTTTTTTTTTGTGTGTGTGTGGGGGGGGGGGTCTATCTAGATGTAACCTTTACCACATCATCCCACCAGTATTTTCTCCTTTTCCCAAATTTTCTACCCTTCAAGGAACTAATTTCAATTCTTGAATTACATTTATTTTGTCATCTGCAAGCAGCAAATGCTTTCAATTTGGACAAGTCCAAGATTTTGTTGTTAGGTAAAGAGTTGCACCCAAGCTTCATTTCAACCAAATGGTATCAACATCATGGTTATGGAAATTTTTTCAGCTCTATTGCCATGGCTATGATCAACATTTCAGAAAGTCGGCCCTTTTGACTTGAAAAATGAAAGGTTGACCAAACAAAATTAACTCTTAACCACACAATCCCGACTTTTAACGACCCTGAAGAAGAAGCCTTTTGAAAAATTTGCAGGAAAAGGAGAAAATGCTGGTGACCCGGATTTTCTACTTTTCCCATGATTTTTTCAACACTACATCAAATAAAAATTTCATCATTTGAGGCACATTTATATTGTCCTCTGCAAATGCTTTGAATTTGGACAAGTCTACATTTTTGTTGTGTGGTAAAGAGTTAATACATCATGTCTTCCTTGATGCAACATGAATCAGAACTAAAACGTAACATCAATTAATATATCTTACAAAATCATCAAGTTTATAAATGCTGAATCATATCAAATCCGCTTTAGAAACTACCACTGAATTATTTGTTTCTGGCTTACACTGTGTCTGTCTAAAACGCCACATTAGGCTGTGTGACATCGCTGTTGTCTCGGCTATATTACTGTATGGAATCTGTACTCTAACTTTTTGTCTGCACTTTAGACCCTGTTCCGTCATGGTCACCGATTTGCTGGAGTAATCAGGATGAAAGACAACACAGTTTCTATCAGGTCATTGTTTTCAATTTTTACCACATGGTCATATAACACTTTTAGCTCTATGCGACATCTACAAAGGGGCAAAGGTGAACATCATGTGGAAAAAAAAAACTGAAAGGTTAAAGACTATGACCCGTAAAATTTCTAAATGACCCCCAAATTTCCAAACAGGGAGTCCCAGGTGACCCCAAAAATTTATGAGCTAGCAGAAACACTGCCATGATCATTGAGTTCTTGGTGAAACTATGACACAGTGGAATTTCAGTAAGTTTGGTAAAATTTGCCTTTTATAGTTTAAGAGGAGACGATGTGTGAAAGAGTTAAAGGTTGCACCACAGGCAAAGGTTAACCCTTTGCCAGACGACAAAATTTTAGCCTTTTCAAAACTGAAAGCATTTGTATACGAAAATTTCAATGTGGCTCCAATGGTGCAATTTTTTCTTTGATAGGGTAGAAAACATTGTGGGAAGAGGAAAAAATGCTGGTTACCAGCATTTTCTCCTTTTCCCACAATGTTTTCAAAAGGCCTCTTTCCCAGGGGTGTCAAAAGGCGGCATTGTGCGGTAAAGGGTTAATAACACAGGCTAACTTGCTTTGGTCAGTGGAGCCTCCCCCACTCCTTCCTCCAAAATATGCAAAGCTACTATTCATAATCACCCACTCAATAGCAATAAATTACATTAAAAACTCTTTATTTCAAATCCCAAAGATTATATACTGTTTGCTCATGCACTAAACTTAGTTTACAGACACATAAAACCATCAAAAATTCAAATTTCTTACTATTTCAACTCTTTAGCAGTCCGCAAAATCTTTTATGTTCAAAATCAAAGTATTTGCAGATGACAAATTAAATTTGACTCTAATATTGAACTTTGACTTGGAAAATTTCAAAACATTATGGGAAACAGAGAAATTGCTGGTTACCAGCATTTTCTCCCTTTCTCATGTTTCCTTTATGAAAGGCATTTTCGTAAGTCCTTTAAACACAGAATTATGTGGTAAAGGGCTTAAGAGATTTATCACAAAAAAACACCTCCAGCAGTGTATTAAACCCATCACTTATTTTTGATAATACGTACACTAGTGTATTATCCTTTTTGGGGTCCCGATTCGGGTTATTTTTGTAGTTATAAGCATGTGAAGCTGGCAAAACCAACCATGTGTGCAGGAATTTGTACTACTTCGCTATTTCACGGGAAGATGATGTTGTTGCTAAGACGTAAATGTGTGGCAAATGCTATGATTTTCATGTTTAATAACTAGGAAAAATGTGGCGGAAGTTATTTAAGGTCAGCAAAATTGTGACTCTTTACTAGACAACACAATTTTAGCCTCATCCAAATTGAAAGCATTTGCAGATGACAAATTTAATTTTACTTAAATATGGAACATGTTTTAGAAGGAGAAGAGACAACTGTGCAAAAAGAAGAAAATGTTGGCTACCAGAAATTTCTCCTTTTCCCATGTTTTCAAGGAAGTTCTTCTTCAGGGTGTTAAAACATAGGATTATTTGGTTGAGGGTTCAAGCTTCTCTCAGTTGATTGATTCATTGCATGGCGTTTAACACCGTTCGAACATTATTTCAGTTATATGTTGCGGCAACCAGAGCACCCATCCATGCTTTCATAGACTTTCTTTTACCAGTACTACGCACAATATTCTTTCCAAGCTACTGGCTGCTTTCCCACATAACCATTGTCGAAACAATGGTCAGCAGTGAGAGAAGAATGAATCCTGTCATAATGACTATCATCAGTCCTCGGAAAAAAATTGACCGAACCGGGGATCAAACCAGCTACCTCCGCTTCTCTCAAAGCAGTATGTTCAGCATGACAGTGCTGATTCAAATTTGAGGATCAAAGCTTTTTATTCATTTGATGTAGAGTTGAATTATTTCAACATTATGGCATTTTAAGGGTATGCATTATATAAAGATAAAATTTCACCAAAATATACCAGATTATTTAGTGGAAAAAAGGCACAATAAATCTTCCGAAATTGCTTCATCCATAATCCTATTGAAAAGACTTTCACCATAAATTCATAAAACTGTGTCACATAGCTTACCCACCCACACAACTGAGAGTTATGTCCTCTTACCCCTCCAACTTGCATTGTATCATAGTATCAAATTTTGATTATATTGAAGCATGAATGAGATAAGAAAAGTTCAGTACCAGTAGAAAAATTTGGTTTTTACCAGTGTATTCAATATGTGAGATTTCTCTTTTGCATGATTTTCTCTCAAATTTTTCCTCAACAGGAAAAGCAGCAAGTGTGTACTATTCAATTTCTTTGGTTTCACACTGCTCTCAAAGTACTCTATAAATTGCACAGGGGCTAACGAATTAGTCACCATAAAAAATCCCTGGATTTAGTTGTTTGTGTTTCCTCTCTGGCATCCTGAACTTCACTTGTACTCCTGAACGGCAATTGCCCAAATAGCTCATTAAATTTTGATAGAGTTGCTGAGTTATGGTTTTGTAAGTCATGATTTTGAATCCCAGTGGAGAAAAATTGTTTCTGCAGTACTCCTTCCCGCCATTAACCCTTTACCACATGACAAAATTTTAAACTTGCCCAAAATGAAATCTTCTGCAGACGACAAAAAAATTGTGACTCAAAAATTGGCTTTTGGAAGGGTAGACAACATTGTGGGAAAAGGAGAATATGCTGGTTACCAGCATTTTCTCCTTTTCCCACAATGTTTTCAAAAGGCCTCTTCATCACGGTTGTTAAAACCCAGGATAGTGTGGTAAATGGTTAAGAGTATACAATCACATCCTTATGATTTTCCTTACAATATTCAAACAAAATCTTGTCCCGCAAATCTTTGCATCAAAATCCAACTTTATGCCCCTTTAAGGTGCCCTTTAATACTTGACATGCCTCCATATACCCTTGTCCATTTCTTTGAATATTTTCTATTCTTTTTTGTGCTTTATAATTAAATTTGTTGTTTAACCCTCTACCAGATGTCAAAATTTTAATTTTGTCCACATTGAAAGTATCTGCAGATGACAAAATAAACATAACTCCAAAACTGAACATGGTCTTTTGAAGGGTAGAAAACATTGTGGGAAAAAGAGAAATACTGGTTTCCAGCATTTTCTCCTTTTCCCACAATGTTTCCAAAGGCTTTATTACTTAGTGCCATTAAAACTTGGGATTGTGTTGTAAAGACTTAACCAAAAAAAGCAAATACAGTGACCAAAGTATTTCATCAAATTTTAATGTCCCATTACTGAATTACATGCTTTCTTCAGTATGCAAGAAAACTAATAACCTCGCCTCTGATTTTGCAACTATGAGCAAGAAATGCACTATCAGAAAGCAAGGTTACTGGAGCTATATATACTAATATGCTACTATAATGAGTTGTTGCTCTCTGAAACCCGACATGGTGTTATCGTCTAGTAAAATTTTGCCAACAGCGCCTCTGATGTCTTTCTAAAAAATGTCTTTTTAGACTAGCAAAGCTAGTCTATAGGCATCAAGATTGACCTAGAGTCAAAGTAAACGAAAAAGCCCACAGTTGCCAAATACTGCCTCACAGAAAAATACTTCTTTCTATTATAAATCTTAATTCTGTTACATATGACAATTTTGACAAAAACCACAAAATCTCTACCTCTCCAATTTGAACATGTCGTCTTACAAAATAATAAACTGAACACGATGTCATTTATAAGGTACAAGATCTTTGCTTATATGTAAATTAGGTGACCTATGCAGAGCAGAGAATCACTTTTTCCTACACCACCGTAACATTATGAATGAATCTATTAATAGATACACCTAGGTAACTTGTAGCAAATCCCAGTTACATTAAGCCTCACTGGACAGGGAACCCTTGTCATTCCTTCAGTCATTCATTATTTAGATCATTGTGTACAGTTAACTGTTATGTTAAACTGTTATTCTAGTCTTGAATATTAACCCTTTACCAAACGATCCCATGCACAGAGCATGCAGTCTAATCTTGGATCTACATTGTCCGATAAGAGGATATATTATTTTCTCCAAAATGTAGCTTTGAAATAGCAATATTCAGGTGTTTACCATTGGCTTGAAAGTTTCGTTTAACATTTTTAGCAGGTTAAGGGTTAAACTTAAACTGGATTACAGTTAACCAATAGCACACATAGCTCCAGCAGCTCAGTCGGTAGTGTACAGGACTTGGGAACAGGAGGTCACTGGTTTGATCCCAGACTCGGCAAATTTCTTTCCAAGGATTGATGATAGTCATTGTGACAGGATTGATTTCTATCTCACGTTTTGATGATGGTTATAATATAGATGCAGGAAAGCAGCCAATGGCTTGGAAAGAATATTGTACAGAGTACTGGTAAAAGAAACTCCAGGAAAGCATGGATATGTGCACTGTCCACTGCTACATAACTGAAATAATGTTGAAAACATGGTTTAACACCATACAAACAATCAATCAATCAAATTCGCTAGTCTATCAGTACTTTCAGTACTTTGATTTTCCAATATTGATCACTTTTAAACAGCTGCACTTTATCATCATATAATCTTTTATACAATCTAAAAATATACAAAACATGAGTCATGCTCTAGAAAAAGTGGGTTTATTTCATGCATTTCCATGATGCATTATACCAAGCAAGTCATCACATGATCATGGATCCATGAAGTCCATTTTGTCGTACAACCAACTGAATAATGAGGTAGACTGGTCCTTTGACAAACAGAAGATTGACCAATAGCAAAAAGTTTTGGCCCGAGGCGGACTGCGCATGCTGACCTGGGTTGATACTTTTCGCAGATGCATTAAGCCCCCTTTTCACAGAGCACAGATGCCATATATATTTTGCTACATTTACATGTAAGTTTCATAATAATAATCTTCATCTTTTAATCAGCAATAAAGCAAAAGTTAATTTGAAAAAACATAAGTCAATGGGGATTCGCAATTTGATGAAATATGTAGTCACTGACTATATTATATATGAGCCATGCTCTGTAAAAAGGGGGCTTGATGTATCTGCGAAACGTATCAACCCATGATCAGCCTTCGCAGTCCACGCAGGCTGACCTTGGCCAAACTTTTCACTATTCATCAATTTTCTGTATGTCAAAGGACCAGCCTACCCCATGATTAAGTCAGTTGTTGAAAAAAAATTGCTAATATGGATCCATAATCATATGATGGCTTGCTTGGTATTTTGTATCATGGAGATGCATTAAGCCCCTTTTGCCCGAGTATGGCTCATATATAAACAACAGGAATAGTGAGAGGGAGAGAGGGGGAAAAAAAAACTCAGAGAAGTGCAATTAGAGGCCAAGTTTGTCCAAAAATAATTAATCTAATACAACATTTATACAAAGAATTAACAATATTTTTCATACTGACAAGTGAAAAACCAATAAAAATGAATGGGATGTTTACTTATGTGATTTTATGTTAATAAGAAACTTGTCAAAATTCATTACAACTCGTGGACTAATTGCACTTACGTAGAGATTTCTTCCCTACCTCACTTCCTTCACTATTTTAGCATTTTTACCCTTCATACACCCATGCCAAGTTTTTTCAATCCTGAGGAAGAACGCTTCTGAAAACTTTGTGGGAACAGAAGAAAATACTAGTAACCAGCATTTTCTCCTTTTCCCACAATGTTTTCCACCACATTAAAGACAAATCTCATCATCTGAAGCACATCTAAATCGTCAATTGCAAACATTTTCCAATTGGACCAGTCTCAAGTTCTTTCATCTGGTAAAGAAATGTGCACTGCATAAGCTATTTTTTGACCGACCAAGAAATATCACAAAAAATTAGACTATGGAAAAATGCTTCAAGAAGATGATAAGCCAGTTTTTCCTAAGTATGGAAAACATTGTGGAAAAAGTAGTTGTTTGTTATACACCATTTTTCCTTGTCTCACAATGCTTTCAAAAAACAAGTCATCCTATGGAATGTAAAGTTGTATTTGTACAGTACTGGTTTGAGTGACTACTGACAAATATTTGACTAATCTGTGGACTTGTTTTCACTAGTTTGTATAGAAAAAATAACTCCCTTAATCTGCAAATACAAACAAAGTATAAGAGCTCGGCTTTGCATACAAGCACTCACCCGTGAAAATCATGGACACTATATAAAATCTACAAATACTGAACGTATGTGTCCATGTAAATTGGTATAGATGTTGTTGCAGGAACTGAACTGACTTCTCACTGCATTAAATGTTTCTATCGGTCATTCAAGCCAATGGAGCCCATGAGACTAAACAATACACCATTGTTCTACTTTAACTCTTGACCACATGTACAAATTTTTATCTTATCCAAATTCAAAGCATCTGTAGACGACAAATTAAAGGTAGCTCTAATGATGGAAGCCGCTTCTAATTAACTCTTTACCACACAATCCCAACTTTTAACGACACTGAGAAAGAAGCCTTTTGAAAACATTGTGGGAAAAGGAGAAAATGCTGGTAACCAGCATTTTCGCCTTTTCCCACATGTTTTCTACCTTTTCCAAAACAAATTTCAATTTCTGAATCACATTTAATTTGTTGTCTGCAATTGCTTTCAATTTGGACCAGTCTAAAATTTTGTCATTTGAGTTAAGAAGAAAACACTGTTGGAAAAGTCTTCTTTCTCTGGGTCATTACAACTCGGGACTGTGTGGTAAAGGGTTAAAACGAAACATATTCTGTGCCCATCATATGCTTTAATTCTTCACTAACCAAAATTTCTACAAATAAATTTCCTAACCAAAATTTCTACAAATAAATTTCTACAAATAAACCACAAGCACTGGGGCATGGGTTTACTCTGAACGAATGAAGAAATCCTCTCAGTGCTGGGGGTTTATGTATACTTCACGATTTTGTGAAACAGACCTTTGAGAGTGCTGACCAAAAAAAGAGTCTACAGAACAAAAGGCAATAACTAAAAATATGGGAACACACTTTCTGTTTCGCAAACTCGTCTGAGTTAATGACAAGTAATATTTGTAAAAACTTTAGTTACTTGTACGAGAGCTGACAAAAAATAAGTGAAATAAAATAAGGGCAGTAACTCTACCAATCGGGGAGCAGAGTGTCTGAAATGATAGTCTGAACTACATGTAGTCTTTGTAAACCCTGTAGTCTGAACTACATGTACTGTCTTTGTAAACCCTTTAAAGAAGTTTTGTGAAATATTGTTGAGGAGTAGACTTGTGTCAGAGCTTTCAGTAAAGTGTTCCAACATAATTATGCATGTATGTTAATATGCATGTAGGTACTAATGTACAGAAGTGCAAATATACCAGCTAAATCTGACAACCCCTTCAAGTCTGAGAGAGCACTAATCTAGGTAACAATAAAATTCTGGTTAATTTCATCAACTGTTTACGAAATACCCACGGTTTAACCATCCTGAGGAGGAATGCTTTTGAAAACATTGTGGGAAAAGGAGAAAATACTGTTTACCAGTATTTTCTCTTTTTCCCACAATTTTTCTACCTTTTAAAAGATATATCCTTTCATTTATGAGGCAGTTCATTTTTTGTCTTTGCTTTCCCTAAGTCCAGAACTTTGTTAACTGGAAACGAATTAATCATTCTGAGCTCATTACCTAATGTAGAGCAGGCAACTTAAAAACATTCTTGTACAATACAGCTAATCAACAGTAAGTAAGGTTTTATACCTAAAAACAACATGGCAAAATGAGAAAGAAGTTGCAAAAAGCTATTTCTCCTTTTCCCACAATGTTTTCTACTCTTTCGAACAAATTATTCATTTCAGCCACACTTAATTTGAATTTAAATGTTATCCAGTTGGAGGGTCCAAAGTTTTGCCATCTGGAAAAGGTTAACTCTTTACCACAACAATAGAATTTCAGGCTTTTCCAAATCAAAAGCTTTTGATTGATTGATTGAATAGTGCTGAATGCCATTTTCAACATTATTGGGGCAGCCAGTGCACCTATTCATGCTTTCCTGGAGTTTCTTTGACCAGTACTCTGCACAATATTCTTTCCTAGCCACTGGCTGCTTCGAAAGCTTTTGCTGATGACAAATGAAATGTTACTCAAACCATGGAATTTGTCTGTCAAAGGGTAGAAAACATTGTGAGAAAAGGAGAAAATGCTGGTGATCTGCTGGTGACCAGAATAAGAATTTCAAAGAAACTTGTCAAAATTCATTACAACTCATGAACTAATTGCACTTACATAAGAGATTTCTTCCCTACCTGACTTCCTTCGTTATTTTAGCAGTCTTACCCATCACACAACCATGTAAAGTTTTTCCAACCCTGCTGGTGACCAGAATTTTTTCCTTTTCCCACAATGTTTTCAAAAGCTTTATTCTTTAGTGTCTGTAAAAGTCCAGATTATGTGTTAAAGGTTAAAAGAACAAAAATAAAAAAAAAACATACCTCTGCCTTTTCTTCAAGTTCAAGCATTCTCTCATTCTCCTAAGGTGAACAGACAAAACAACAATGATAACAATCAAACAACATTCAAGCAAACAAAAACAGTAACAATCAAACAGCATTCCAACAAATCAAAACAAAGCTGTAACAACAGGATCATTAGTGTCCTCGTGCCATATTCACCAACTTTCTAATTCGAATCCTCACAGATTTTCTAACCTCTAGAGAGTTGTTTCCCTTGACCATAAAAAAGGGCCATTTTGTCCTCTTTAAGTAAGGGGTCATTTTGCAATTTTAGAGTCACAAACCAGTCACTTGAAACAAAAAAGGCTGAGCATGGTACTTCACATGTATGAATGATAAAGGTCTAAACTGAACATTTTCAGACTTTATTCCAAAACTTCCAGCAGCTACCATGTTTCTAGCATCAATATTGATTTAACTCTTTACCAAACAACAAAATTTAGGACACGACCAAATTGAAAGCATCTGCAGAGAAAAAATTAAATGTAGTGCAAATGATGATTTCTGTCTTTGACAGGATAGAAAACATTGTGGCAAAAGGAGAAAATGCTGGCTACAAGCATTTTCTCCTTTTCCCACAATGTTTTCAAAGGTCTTCTTCTTCATGGTCGTTGAAATCTGGGATTGTGTGGTAAAGGGTTAATATGAACAGAGTTGTGAAAATTTTATCCTATTATTTTGATGATGAAATTCCAAAAACTTCTCCCACAGGTAAAATTGCTGCTCTGTTTTGTTTACACATAGTAAATAAAGTTTCATTTCACCACTTTTACAGACAGTGAACAGAACATAAATCTTGATGACAGATGAATAACACAGCTTATCACAACAGATCACACCTGGGTCAGTATTCACCAACCATTCCTAAGAAAATTCTCAGTCTTATTCTCCAAGATTTTCTTCATTTGAAAGTAGCACAACTTCTGATTGGCTAGACCATTTGTTTTAGCCAATCAGAAGTTGAGTTACTTTCAAATTTAGAAAATCCTGGAGAATAACTCTGGGATCCTCAGCTCTTCAAGCTTACGAGCTAAAAACAGAAAAAGTGTCACAAAACAAACAACAGAAAATCAAAATGCGAATAAAAATGCCAACTAAATACATCATGCTTTGAAAAACTGGAAACAGTTCATTTCACCCTTCACAAAAAAATTCTGATTTTTTTTTTTACTTACTGGAAGAAGAGACTTTTACTACCTGACAGAAGAGAACTTTTGAAAACATTGTGGGATAAGGAGAAAATGCTGGCAACCAGAGTTTTATCCTTTCCCAACTATATTTTCTGCCCTTTTACACACAAATTCCACCATTTGACCCACATTTATCATCTGCAAATGCTTTCAGTATAGACTCATCTTACATTTTATTGTCTAGTAAAGATTTAACACTTTACCACACAATCCCAATTTGTAATGACCCTTAAGAAAAAGACTTTTGAAAACATTGTGGGAAAAGGAGAAAATGCTGGTCACCAGCATTTTCCCCTTTTCCCACAATGTTTTATTCCCAATCAAAGATAGAAGTCATCACTTGAGTCTCATTTCTTTTGTTGTCTGCAAATACCTTGAATTTGGTAAAGTTCAAATTTTTGTCATTTGGTAAAGTGTTCAGTGTTAATTATGTGATAGCTTGATAGGTATTATGCGTTATGGAGATGCATTAAGCCCCCTTTTCACAGAGCATGGTTCAATTATATTCTACAACATTTCCGCCTAAAAAGCAAACAGTCTAACTCTAACAAAACAAAAAATAGGTCAGTCAGGAGTAATCTACCTTTTGTCTGTCCATTTTGGCTCTCTCACACTCTTCCCTTGCATTCTGCAAGTCCAGTTCAAGCTTTTTAACCTTTTCCTCCAGCTCCTCTGCCTGTAATATAGAAAAGTTCTATACGTAAATTGCAAACTCAACTTATTTTATTACAATAGTGTTTAAAATGGTGAAATAACAAAATTTAAGTTTAAAAAAAGAACCTCTTTCCCACACACTCTCTAGTTGATAAGCTGGTAACTAGCAATTTCTCCTATCCAACAATGTTTTCTATCTTGTCGGCTCCAAATCCCATCATTTAATTTGTTGTCTGTGAATGACTTCAATTTGGATCAGTATAAAATTTTGTCATCTGACAAAGACTTAAAACAAGTAACCAAAATTTAGGGTTGTCCAATCAATATGCTCATAACCAGCATTTTCTCCTGTTCCAGGTTTTCTACTCTCTCAACTCTTTCACTATGAAATAAATTACTTCAACATTTCTCAAGGTTTACAAGTACATTTTTGTTGCATTTGACCTTGATTTTGGTAAAAGATAAGCGTTAGCTAGCGATTGGTGTAGATCAAGATCAGACTGCATGTTTTATGCATTCTGATCTTGGTCAATGCCATACCAAAAGCTGTCCGAGGAGACGTTGGCAGTAAAGACAACTAACATCATTTGAGTGAGACACAACTAATAATTGAGTCATGCTCTGGCAAAAGGGGGCTTAATGCATCTCTGTAATGCACGATACCAATCGAACCATCACATAATTATGGATCAATAACAGCCACTTTTTTTAACAACCAACTAAATCATGAGGTAGACTGGTCCTTTGGCATACAGATATTGACCCATAGCGAAAAGTTTCAACCGGTCAGCCTGCGCGGCCTGCGCAGGCTGACCTGGATTGATACTTTTGGCAGATGCCCTAAGCCCCCTTTTCACAGAGCATGGCTCAATTATGTTGTCTGCAAATGCTTTCAGTTTCGACAAACATAAAACTTTTTGATCTGAAATAGAGTTAAATAAAAAATCTGAATTCTTTACCTCTTGATTTTTCAACTGTAGTTTCTGTAAAACATCTATGAAAGATGCTTTTGCTTTTGTGTAAGCCTTCATTCTTATGTTGAGCTCTTTCTTTGTGTCCTACATGATATACAAACAACATAAGCATGTAGATTTATCAATCAACAACAAGAACAGCCAGTGGCTAATACATGAAACCTTCCCAGATGGTTGGCTAGTCACAATTAGAACAAATGATTCATGAAATATAAGAGAGGAGGTAAATGTCTTGAGTTCGTATTCACCAACTAGTCTTGAGAACATTCTTAGTCTTATTTTCCAAAATTTTTCTACATTTGAAAGTAACACAACTTCTGATCAAATTGTGTTACTTTCAAATTTAGAAAATTCTGGAGAATAAGATTAACCCTTTCCCAAACAAGCCCTGGTTTTCACGTGTCTGCAGTACATGTCTTTTGAAAACACTGTGGGAAAAGGAGAAATTGCTCATAACGAGCAATTTCTCCTTATCCCACAGCATTTTCTACCCTTTTTGATAACTTTCTGCCGTTTTCATCAAATTTAAAACTGTCATCTGCAAACTCTTTCAATTTGGACCAGTCCAAAATGTGTCATTTGGGAAAGGGTTAAGAATGTTCTTAAGAATGGCTGGTGAATACAGACCCTGATCCCACTCACATATTTAGTAAATACATATACATAACTTCTCAGCTAATCCTTTTGAGTTTTGACAGTTTTAAATTTCAGTTTTGCTTGGAGGATATTCTCTGAAAAGAAGAAAATTCACACAAAACTTTGTACAGCCATCAATAATATAATAGTCTACCAAACACAAGTTCCCATGGTAGGAGGTCTTGCAGTAAATTTAACACTTTACCACACAATCCTGACTTTTAATGACCCTGAGGAAAAGGGCTTTTGAAAACAATGTGCGAAAAGGAGAAAATGCTGGTAACCAACATTTTCTCCTTTCCCCACAACATTTTCTCACCTATCAAGGCCAAATTTCATCGGCTGGACCACTTTTATTATGTTGTCTGCACTGCTTTCAATTTGGACCGGTCTAAAATTTTGTTGTTTGGTAAAGAGTTTAGCCAAACTAGTTGAGAAAAGAACAAAATTGCATTTAAGGATGAACAGAAATATGGCCTGCCTGATTCCAGTATATTCCTGAAATTTAGAGTGAGGGAACTGATTGATTGGTTGATTGATTGTATGGTGTTTACCCTGTTTTCAAAATTATATCAGTTATATTGCTGCACATATCCATGCTTTCCTGGAGTTCCTTTTGCTAGCACTTGACACAATATTTTTCCCATGCCACTGTCTGCTTTCCCACATAACCATCATTGAAACAACGATCAGCCATGAGAGAGGAATGAATCCTATCGCAATGACTGTAATTAATCAGTCCACAGAATAAAATTGGCCAAGCTTGGAATTCAAACCAGTGACCCCTGTTCTCATGTCATGTATGCTACCCAATGCCCTACCTGGGCTCTGCCACTGTGGGGTGGCAGATGGGGGTGGGAGAGAGACAGAGAGAAAGAGAGAGCAACAACTAATTACTTTGCACAAATACAAGGTATTATACCAATACAAACAGTTTTAAAAACACTTTGCAAAAAAAAGAGCTCACTTATTGAAAACAATTTTAGCAGAACTTTTTCCACATCATCCAAAATGCAAAACTTATCCAGGATCTTTAACCTTTCACCCTGAAAAAGAAGGCCTCTGAGAACATTTTTGGAAAAGGAGAAAATACTAGTAACCAGCATGTTTTCCTTTTTCTGCAATATTTTCTACAATTTTATTTACAGTATGCGAATACAGATAATGCCTGCATCAATGCTCTCAGTATTAATAAAATATTAGAGCCAAATGTACAAAGATACCATACCCCAAGCTCTTTTTCCTTGTCTCTGAGTAGATCTTCTAATTTCTGAAACAAAATGCATTGTTATAAAGTTATTTTTACATACTGGATAAAATGAAATGCATGTAAAAGAAGATAAAAGTATATGAGCCACACTCTGTGAAAAGGCAGCTAAATGCATCTGCAAAATGTACATGCAGGCTGACCTGGGCCAAAACTTTTTGCTTTCGGTAAATTTTCTGCATGTCAAAGAACCAGTGTACCTCATGATTCAGTGCATTGTTAGACAAAATCAATTTTCTGGATCCATAATAATGTGATGACTTACTTGGTATCATGAATCACGGAGGTGCATTAAGCCCCCTTATGCCACAGCATGGCTCATACCAATTCCAACTCTTATCAACATCATCAACATCTTACCTACAACTCTTTTAGATGACAGATCTTTACTTGATCTTTTCTAGGCGAAAGATTTTTACAGTAGTCCACATTGAAAGCATTTGATGATGAAAAAAATGAAATGCTGCTCAAATGATGGGACTTACCTTTAGAAGATAAAGGATCTTACCCCACAAAAGGTCATTAAAACATGAGGTTTATTTGGTGAAGGGTTGACCCTATACCACTTTTTCCACACAATCCCAAGTTTTAACGACCCTGAGGAAGAGTCTCTTTTGAAAATATTGCAGGAAAAGGAGAAAATGCTGGTAACCAGCATTTTCTCCTTTTCCCACAATGTTTTCTACCCTTCTAAAGGCAAATCACATCATTTAAATAAAACTAAATTTGTCATTTGCAAATACTTTCAATTTGGGTAAATTCAAAATTTTGTTGTTTGGTAAAGAGTTATGAAATACTTTCCTTCAAGTGGGCTCTGCTATTATGGGAATATTTGACATTGTAGCAATCAAGAAAACAGTGAAAAAATGAAAAAAAAATAGATAGATTAATTAATTCATTTCATTAAAAGATATAACTTTTCCCAAAGGACAACTTTCAGACTTTTCCATATTCAAAACCTCTGCAGACAACAAATACAAAATTGGTAAAAATGAGATTAAGTTTCCTGATACGGTAGAAAACATTGTCGGAAAAGGAGAAATGCTGGTAACCAGCACTTTCTCCTTTTCTCAGTGTTTTTAGAAGCTTTATTTCACTGGATTGTTTGGTAAAGAATTAAGTAAATGTACCACACGCAAGTGCCAAAGCCCCATCTTGAGACACATTTTCGGTGAAAATTCAAAGAAGGGGCATAACTGTATAAAAAAGTGCTTGTCTACCCTTCTGATATGGGTTTCTCCTTTCCATGGTAAACAAAAACGAGCCAAAGTCTGAATTAAATATCTCAGTAATAACAGACGTATAAGAAAATGTCAAAACTTTTCAGAAACTGTAGACAACCATAATAACTGGGCTATTATAACACCCCCATGTTTTCTGCATAAATAGTTGACCTAAAAATTCCTAATTTCTCCAACTCGAAACAAATGACAAAAAAAATGCTGTTTCATCTAGTAAGCGTAACTTTCACAAGCCAGTTACCTATGCCATCTTGTTTTCCTTCAGCTTTTTCAAAAGTTTTACTTTTTAGGCCACTTTAAAACATGACATCTTTTGATGTTAACGCTAAACTCTTTTACCAAACGACAAAATTTCAGACTGGTCCAAATTGAAAGCACTTGCAGACGACAAAATAAATGAGACCAAAAATTGAAGTTTGTTTTGGGAAGGGCAGAAAACATTGCAGGAAAAGGAGAAAATGCTGGTTACCAGCATTTTCTCCTTTTCCCACAATGTTTTCAAAAGGCTTTTTTCTCAGGATCGTCAAAAGTCGGGATTGTGTGGTAAAGAGTTAACTCTTTACCAAACGACAAAATTTCAGACTGGTCAGAATTGAAAGTATTTGCAAACAACAAAATAAATGTTAACGAAAAATTGAAGTTTGTTTTGGAAAGGGCAGGAAACATTGTGGGAAAAGGAGAAAATGCTGGTTACCAGCATTTTCTCCTTTTCCCACAATGATTTCAAAAGGCTTCTTCCCCAGGGTTGTTTAAACTCAGGACTGTGTGGTAAAGAGTTAACCAAACAATCAAAATGCTTTCATAACTCTGGTAGAAAAAAACTTTGGAATACAAAGTGGAAAAGACAGAAATCATCAATTAACTCTTTACCAAACGGCAACATTTTGGATGTTTCCAAATTGAAAGGATTTGCAGACGACAAAATAAATGTGTCTCAAAAACTGAAATTGTTTCGGGAAAGGTAGAAAACATTGTGGGAAAAGGAGAAAATGCTGGTTACCAGCATTTTCTCCTTTTTCCACAATGTTTTCAAATGGCTTCTTCCCCAGGGTCGTTAAAAGTTTGGATTGTGTGGTAAAGGGTTAAGCAGCATCTGTAATTGCTTTCTATATCAACATGACGATAGTTTTAGAGTATGAAAGAGAGTCAAAATGACTTCATGCACAGGTACCAACAAAGACTTACCCCCATCATTTCATCTTTATTCAGCATCTCTTCATCTTTCTCTGCACACCTTTTCAGTAGCTTGTCAGCCGTCTTCTGTGCATCTTCTGCTGCATCCTTAACACAAAAATAGATTTAGCCTACTTCCTGTGGTCTCAAACACCATTTTCAACATTATTTCTGTATAACTGTAGCAGCCAGTTTAACTTTCATGCTTTCTATGAGCTCCTTTGCTAGTGCTTCAAACAAAGCTCTTTCCAAGCCACTTACTGCCTCTCCACAAAAACATTGTTGAAACAATATGAGCCCTATTCTGGCAAAAGGGGGTTTAATACATCTGTGATGCATGATGCCAAACAAGTAGTTACATGATTATAGATACATAAGACCCATTTCTGAATAACCCACCTGGCTTGGCCACAACAACCGAATCAAACCTCATTCATATTTTCTACCAGTACTTGATACCATTATTGCATTTACATATTAACTATTCACCAAACCATTTTTGAGACTTGTCCGAAAAAGAAAGCATTTGCAGATGTTAAACTAATCACGACTTAAAAGTTGATATTTGTTTTTTGCAAGGATAGAGAGCATTGTGGGAAAAGGAGAAAATGCTGGTTACCAACATTTTCTCCTTTCCCCTCAATGCTTTCAGAAGGCCTCATCCTCATGGTCATTAAAACTCGGGATTGTGTGGTAAAGAGTTAAGACCATAGGGAAAAGTGTAGAAGGTCTTGCTCATCTTGGTATGTACACATGATGTAACCCTTTACAACAAAATTTTAGACCCATCCAAATTGAAATGATAATTTCAGTGTGGCTCAAATGATTTAATTTCTCTTTGAAAAAGTAGAAAACACTGTGGGAAGTTTACCAGCATTTTCTCCTTTTCCCACAATGTTTTCAAGAGGCTACTTTCTCAGGATCATTAAAAGTCAGAATTGTGTGGTAAAGAGTTCAGCTGCTAAATAAATTAACTTCAGGTTTCCAATAGTGAAAATCCATAGATTACGCTTTAAAAATTTTGGTCATCGGAAATATCTCAAGTTATTGGACAGTGTAGATTCAAGATCAGACTGCACAATCTGTGCAGTCTGAACTTGATCTACACTGTCTACAAAAGCCCATAGTCGCCCTTAGCAGCCTAAATGTCAAGATAGAAAACATAATGGCAAATAATGAGAAATTTCACCTTTTGAAAATAGTAATGACAGTTTAGAAAATGTACTGACAAGCTAGATCCAACCCTTTACCACAAAATCCTGTGTTTTAATTAACAACCAATAGGGAGAAGGCTTTTGAAAACATTTAGGGAAAAGCTGGTTCACAGCATTTCCCGCAGTTTTCTGCCATTTCAAAGACAAAATCCATCATTTGAGGCAGATCCTATTTGTCATCTGCACATGCTTTCAATTTAGACTACCATTTTGTCCTCTGGTAAAGAGTTAACTCTACAATCTTGTATTTTAATGACCCAAAGGACACAGGCTTTAGAAAACATTGTGGAAAAAGGAGAAAATGTTGGCAACAAGAATTTTCTCTTTTTTACACAATTTTTCCTACCCTGTCACAAATAAACATTAATCTTTTGAGTCAGATTCATGTTGTTGTTTGCGAATGCTTTGAATTAAAATTTTGTCGTCTGCTAAAGAGTAATAAACTTGCCTATTATCCATATTTAACTGCTATTTTCCCTACCAGAAGCTTATCAATCGGATCTATAACCAGACCTTAACTCTTTACCAAATGACAAAATTTTAGCCTGGTCCAGACTGAAAGCATTCGCAGATGACAAAGTAAAGGTAGCTCAAATGGCGGAATTTTGTCTTTGACAGAGTAGAAAACATTGTTAGAGAAAAGGAAAATATGCTGGAGCCAGCATTTTCTCCCTTTTCTTCCCACTATGTTTTCTACCCTTTCAAAGAAAAGTCACATCATTGGAGCAATACTTTATCTGTCATCTGCAAATGCTTTAAATTTAGACACGTCTAAAATTCTGTTGTCTAGTAAAGAGTTAACAAGGAAAATGAATGGCAAGCTTACAGCAATGCAAGGCAATCGTAATCATGAAAGTATAGATTCCTGTTTCAAATTTGTCTTTCAACAGGCTTTTTAACCCTTTCCGAAATGACAAATTTTGGACTGGTCCAAATTGAAAGAGTTTGCAGACGACAATTTTAAATTTGATGAAAATGGCAGAAAGGTCTCAAAACGGGTAGAAAACACTGTGGGAAAAGGAGAAATTGCTCGTAGTGTTTTCAAAAGACTTGTACTGCAGACACGTGAAAACCAGGGCTTGTTTGAGAAAGGGTTAATCTGTTAGCAGACAACAACATTTTAGACTCATCCATACAGACTACATGGGCACAGAGGGTGCCAAAGCTCAGCTGCGGATACTTGATTTTAAGTGAATATTCTAAGTCCAAAAAGGGGCCAAAAATAAGTCCAAAAATACTTTGATGGTTACCTGCCTTTATTGTATAGGCTCACCTTTTGATAATGATTAACTTGTCCAGGTTTGAAGCAAATATATTCAATAGTAACAGAAATATTATAAAATGTCAAAGTTCGCATGATGACGCAGACGACGACAGGGCTACAAAATTATCTCAATGTTATCTTCGAAAAAAGAAAAGCTAATAAATGTGGCTCAGGATTTAACCCTTTACCACACAATCCCAAATCTTAACGACCCTGAGAAGGAAGGCTTTTGAAAACATTGTAGTGAAAAAGAGAAAATGCAGGTAATCAGCATTTTCTCCTTTTCCCACAATGTTTTCTACTTATTCAAGGACAAATACTATCGTTGGAAAAAACATCCAAGTCATTAAAACATAGGATTGTTTAGTAAAGGGTTAATATTTTTTGCTACACAGTTATATTTTTGGTCTTCTGTCCATTTTTTCATCAACTGTATCAAGCCATTCACAAATCAGCATCAGTATGGCTGGTTTTTATTACGGTAGGTTTTACTATTCACAAAAGGCCTTTTGACTCTGATATTGATGGAAATAAAAAACACAATTTCCAAAACATGGCAGGTGTCCTACATTTTTTGAAATTTTTCTGAGAATTTTTTTACGCTGTTGGTTACTGACAAATGACAAGTTATACATGCATTCTTAGCACAATTGTTACAGAAACCACATATCAACTTAATACAGGTGCAGGCTAATAATTGTTTTGTCATGAATTTTAGACCCTTATTGAATGTAATCTGTTTATCTCCCCTTTCCTGATCTAGATTAAACAGTCAAATCATTAACTAGACATGACATCAAACATCTAATTTCTTGGACGGGAAAAAATTTGGTCATAATCTACTTGAAAGTCCCTTTAACCTTTTACAACACAATCATGAGTTTCAATGACCCTGAGAGAGAAGCCGTTTGAAAACTTTGTGGGAAAAGGAGAAAAGGCTGGTAACCGGCAATTTCCCCTTTTCCCACAATGTTTTCTGTCCTTTTGTAGACAAATCTCACCATATGAGCCATCTCTAATTTGTCATCTGCAAATGCTTTCAATTTGGATGAGTGTCAAATTTTGTCATGTGGTAAAGGGTTACTAAGCATTAGTAACATCTATAATCCACTAGTGCCTGTTACGTAACAGAACCGTAACAGAAAAAACATTTTCAAAATGACAGCTGGGTAAAAAGGGACAAAAGAAGCAATTTCATGTAATGTATAACTGCTCCTTTTCCAACACCATTTTCACATGGCACAATAGGCATTCAATATTAAAAAATGTTTGTATGGGTTAACCGTTAGTGTTTATGAAGGAAAGTAACTATTAGATGTTATTGTACATATTTATTTTGCTAAAATACATTATAAAAGCCACTTTAACCATTTACCACACAATCCCATGCTTTAAAGTCCATGAAGAAGAAAGGCTTTTGGAAACATTATGGGAAAAGGAGGAAATGCTGGTTACCAGCATTTTCTCCTTTTCCCATAATGTTTTCTATCTTTTCAAGGACAGAGATGATAATTTTAGCTACATCTAATAATTCCTCTGCAAATGCTTTCAACTTGGTCACATCCAACATTTTGTTGTGTGGTAAAGAGTTAAGACATGCAAAAAATTGTCACAAGACATAAACAAGAGGGCCATGATGGCCCTGGATCGATCACCTGAGTCAATAGGCGAAATTTCAGTTTCAGAGAAGAAGAACTTTTAAGAATTTCTTCATGGCCATACAGTACAAGCAGCCCCCATTCACCAGAGTCATGTTTCTTGACGGATCATAATTTCGCGAACAATTTTTGAAACGGGTCACCTAAGGAACATCTCTGTGAAATTATTTCAGAATCTGACCAGCCGTTTCAGAGAAGAAGAATTTTCAAGAACTTCTTCATTTCCGTGTAGTGCAAGTAGCTCCCATTCACCAGAGCCATGTTTCTTAACGGATCAAAATTTCGCGAACAACTTTTGAAAAGAGTCTCCCAAGGAAGATCTCTGTGAAATTATTTTAAAATCTGACCAGCCATTTCAGAGGAGAGGAATTTCTAAGAATTTCTTCATATCCGTATAGTACAAGTAGCCCCTAGTCACCAGAGCCATGTTTTTCGACAAATCAAAATTTTGCAAATACTTTTTGAAAAGAGTCACCAAACAAATGTTCCTGTGAAATTATTTCAAAATCTGACCAGCGGTTCCAGAGAAAAAGAATTTTTAAGAATTTCTTCATGGCCATATAGTGCAGGTAGCCCCCATTCACCAGAGCCATGTTTTTCGACAAATCAAAATTTCGCAAACACTTTTTTAAAAGGGTCACCCAACGAACATTCCTGTGAAATTATTTCAAAATCTGACCAGCGGTTCCAGAGAAGAAGAATTTTTAAGAATTTCTTCATGGCCGTATAGTGCAAGTAGTCCCCATTCACCAGAGCCATGTTTCTTGACAGATCAAAATTCGCGAACAATTTTTGAAAAGGGTCACCAAAGGAACATCTCTGTGAAATTATTTCGAAATCTGACCAGCCGTTTCTGAGAAGAAGAAAAATTTTTATGAATTTCTTCATTTCCGTATAGTGCAAGTAGCCCCCATTCACCAGAGCCATATTTCTTGACAAATCAAAATTTTGCGAACACTTTTGGAAAAGGGCCACCCAAGGAACATCTCTGTGAAATTATTTTAAAATCTGACCAGCCGTTTCAGAGAAGAAGAATTTTTAAGAATTTCTTCATATCCATATAGTGCAAGTAGCCCCCATTCACCAGAGCCATGTTTTTCGACAGATCAAAATTTCGCGAAAAGTTTTTGAAAAGGGTCACCAAAGGAACATTCCTGTGAAATTATTTCAAAATCTGACCAGCGGTTTCAGAGGAGAAGATTTTTTAAGAATTTCTTAGAAAATACCATTTTGTTGCCATGGCAACCAGAGTTTTTGATGGAATCTAATTTTGTGAACAGCTTTTAAAGAGGACCTCCCAAGGAACATTCCTGCCAAGTTTGGTCCAAATTGGCCCAGTGGTTTAGGAGGAGATGATGTTTAAAGAATTGTTGACGATGCACGACGAACGACGCACAACGAACGACGGACACCGGGTGATCCTAAAAGCTCCCCTTGAGCACATTGTGCTCAGGTGAGCTAAAAACACAAAAAGTTTTAAGAATTTGAAACATCACTTTTCAACATTGTGAAAAACGTTGCAGTGGAAAAAAGAATGATTGTTTATTACAATTACACCTTTACCCACTGTATTTTCAAAACCTGCCGACAGCATGGGTTAAATACCGTTAAGTATTATTACACAGAAAAGGGTTAGGTCAACTATCAACTAAAATTATTCCACCAAGCCCTAAGCGCCGTCACCAAAAAAATTAGCTGCTGTCAGTCTAGTCTGGATTATCTGCCCATACCACTACCTTATCAGGTCAGGCAAAGCGCAATAATGGTGGCCTCCTAGGTGTCCTCAAGCGTACCACAACATGCTTCCCTGTTTACCCCAATTTCATGTGATCCAGTTTGATCAGTTAATAAAATAAGATCAATTTTGTACAAAAAACACATTACCGAATCTTAAACGTCGTGTTCGGGTATGGTTTACATATAAATTTGACTATGAAGTGTTGTAAAAGTAGCCCTGTTTTCAGACGTTATATAGGCCCATTGACATTTCGGATACTTACAGCATTTCTAATATGATTGTAGTTTTTCTCTCTAAATAAGAACGACATGTAGAAAAACTCACTGCCATGACTTTATAGCAATCGATCTGAAATAAGCCTATGATCCGATTTGATCATGTTAAATAACAATACCCCGTCTCCTCTGCATATTACCGACGGGGGCCGCCATTATTGCGCTTTGCCTGACGTACTCTTGTAGTACGACAGGGTGCCAGAATACTGTCAGTCTCTTAAACAGTATAAACTCTCTACACTAAAATAATCTGTTTTAAATCAGGGGCACAAACCTTCAACTGGGATCTCTCAAGGGGGGTAACCCCTACATCAACCAATTTCTTATCTTCTACAATAACTGATAATCTCTGCATGCAGAAATGAAAACAACATAGCATAAATAATGCTTTACCAGACAATAAGTTTTACACTTGCCAAAAGTGAAACCCTTCCAGACAAGTTATATAAAGCTGAAATGATGAAATTTGTCTATAAAAGGGTAGAAAATAATGTGGGAACAGGAGTAAATGCTGGTTACCAGCATTTTCTCCTTTTCCCATGTTTTTGACAATGTTTTCTACAAGCCTTCTACCTGTGGGTCGTTCAAACATGCGATGGTATGGTTATGAGTTAAGGTCAAAATCACGCACAAGATAAAAATAGAAAGACATAAATAAATTAAAGAACAAATAAAAAATACACTATTTCTTCAAACAAAAATAAATTTTGCAGAAAAAAATATCCACAAGACAGAAAGAAAATCAAAGTGCTGTGGATAATATGGTACCATGCTTTCTTGAAATATCATTGGCACAATTTTGTTTTTAATTCTGACTTTGTCAACTGACTTTGTCAATTTTTTACAAGTTCACTAATTTTGTCAGAACATAATCATGGTTGGGTCTATCTTAGAGAGCAACACTACACAGCAACCAACTCTTTTAAGAGACTACTGTGTAGATTCTACACCCTTTCCTCAATCAACATAATTAAGATTTGATTTAAAGACCACCTGCAGTAAGAGACTGATTATCTTTCTTCCCTGAGGTGATCTTTGTATACAGATTTGACTGTATTAACCAGAGATTTCATGGTTTCATAGCATTTCCTCTTTTGGAAAGTGACTTAAGTCTATCACAACAAAAGAGTGTACAACTTCCCCAACCTACCAGGGTCTTAAACTGATTACCCCTAATTTAACTCTTTACCAAGCAACAATAACTTTGGGCTTTCCATTGAAAACATTTTGCAGCTGACTGTTAGGATGTCGCTTTAATAAAGAGATTTGTCTTTGAAAGGGTAGAAAACTGTGGGAAAAAAAAAGGAAATGCTGTTTAAAAGCATTTTCTCCTTTTCCCACAATGTTTTCAAAAGCCTTCTTCATCACAGCAGTTAAAACATGGGATATTTTGGTAAAGGCATTAATTTTGGTAATGCCATACTATGTACTTAAATAATTAGGTTTTGGTCATTTTACAATTTATATTTTTTCATGTAGATATATCCTATGGTTACAAGCATTTCCTCTTTTTCCAACAGTGTTTTAAAAAGCCTTCCTCATCATAGCAGTTAAAACCTAGGATTGTTGGTAAAGGTGTTAGTTCTGGTAATGCCATACTATTTACTAAAATAATTAGGTTTTTGTCATTTTACTATGAATACTTGTCACATAGATATACCATATGTATAGAGAATGATAGTATGACTGATATGTCTTGGAGAAAAGAGTGCAAACGGTCATCCCTCAATAGGGCATCAGTAAATTAGCTCGATAATGTAAGTCATGGTGATACCACACTGTTTACTTATATGGTATGGGTATCATCATTTTATCACCAATACATATGTAGCTTTTTATAAAGAATGTGAAACTGTGACCTAACATGCAGGGTTTCCATTTAGGTTCCAAAAATATCTGTATACACAAGAAAATCTGCTGGGACGCAAAATACCAAAGCTCATTGCATCTCAGAGAGGCAGACAAAAAGATGTCTATATGTTAAGGATCCCCCCCCCCCCCACAACAAATAATAAAGCTTACAAAAAATAAATTCATTAAGTTAATCTTAATACATCAGTAACGAAAACAATAAAAAAAAAAAGAAGTTTTTTTAATCTTATTGACCATTGGATTTCCAAATTGTCTAGGAATAGATAATCCTTTTTAAACAATGTTTTCTATCCTTTCAAAGACAATAATCATCATTTGAGCTACACAAGTCATCTGCAGATGCTTTCAATTTGGACCAGTCTAAAATTCTATTGTTTGGAAATGATTTAACTCTTTACCAAACAACAAAATTTTAGACAATTCCAAATTGAAAGCACATGCAGACGACAAAATAAATGTGCTTCAAAAATTTAAATTTGTTTTGGAAAGGGTAGAAAACATTGTGGGAAAAGGAGAAAATGCTGGTTACCAGCATTTTCTCCTTTTCCCACAATGTTTTCCAAAGCTTGCTTTCTCAGGGTCGTTAAAAGTCGGGACTGTGTGGTACAGAGTTAAATCCAAGTGTTCTGGTGAATTGTGAAAAGTTAATCTTAACAGTTGGACACAATTAGTGAACTGAAGAATCAAAGTTTGGCTGATACAAGGCTGTGTACTTTTACAATGAAGATGTCATCACTTTCTCATGATTACTTGTTATATACAGAGTTCCGGATAGAGGGAGTGATTTTGATTTCAAAATTGAAAATATTACTTATTCTCCACTAAACCCTATGTTATGGATACTCATTAGAATCATCTCATCGAGACGATTCTAATAAGTACCCACAAAATAGAGTTTGGAAGAGAAATAATGGATTTAGAATACCATCACTCTCTTATCTGGAGCTCCATATATAGCATATAATTATAGGATGTGACTGTGTAGGACATGACTAGGTATAAGTGTGAAAAGGTATGCAGCTTACCAATCACATCTATGATCTCGTATAATCTGATAAAGTAACAGAAAAGTTAGCCCTTTACCAAACTATCCCATGTTTTAACAACCCTAAGAAAGCCATTGAGAAAATTGTGGAAAAAAGGAGTATATTTTTCCCAAATGTTTTCAACCTGCCAAATCCCATCATTTATCCCTTTACCAAACAACAAAATTTAGGGTTCTATCAAATTGAAAGCGTTTGCAGACGACAAATTAAATGTAGTGCAAATGATGGTTTCTGTCTTTGACAGGGTAAAAAACGTTGTGGGAAAAGGAGAAAATTTTTTTCCTTTTCCCACAATGTTTTCAAAAAGCTTTCTTCCTCAGGGTTGTTAACTCAGGATTGTGTGGTAAAAGGTTAACTATGTTTCATTTTTCGTCAACAAATGCTTTCAATCTAGACAAAACTAAAAAGAAATTGTCATCATGTAAAAGAGTTCAATCAAGGCTGGTATGAAAAATCAAACCGTTTTCTTTTTGCCTGACAATTGATTAAAAAATGTTTTTGTGCCAATTACTACATTATTTCTATGTTTATTACTGGTACAACATATTTCCTTAACCTATTACCACACAATTCTGCTTTTTAACGCCCCTGTGAAGACATTGTGGGAAAAGGAGAAAACGCTGTAAACCTGCAATGTTTTCTATCTTATCCAACACATAACTCAACATTTGAGCTACATTTAACCCTTTCCAAGACAACAAAATCTGGACTGATCCAAAATGAAAGAGTTTGCAGACGACAATATTAAATTTGATGAAAATGGTAGAAAGTTCTCAATAAGGGTAGAAAACACTGTGGGAAAAGGAGAAATTGCTCTTTACGAGCAATTTCTCCTTTTCCCAGTGTTTTCAAAAGACATGTGCTGCAGACACTTGAAAACCAGGGCTTGTTTGGGAAAGGGTTAATTTGTCGCCTGCAAATGCTTTCATTTTAGTGCAAAATTTTGTCGTTTGATGAAGTGTAAAATAACGGGTCAGATTGGGATATTCATTCAGACTGTAATGATTACTGTTAAACTGTCCATTTTGCTCAAACACTGTAGACAAAAAGGACCATAAAATTGCAATCATTTGGATCAATTTCCAGCTTGAAAGTGTCCTATAGGTTTATTCAGCACTCTAAGGGTTAAATACCCTTGTCCACTAGCCTTCTTCTTGTATTCCTTGTCATGCACCTTAACTCTTTACCAAACAACAAAATTTTAGACTGATCCAAATTGAAAGCAATAGCAGACGACAATTTAAATATGGGTCAATTAATGACTTTGTCTTTGTTAGGGCAGTAAATATTGTGGGAAAAGAAGAAAATGATGGTTACCAGCATTTTCTCCTTTTCCCACAATGTTTTCAAAAGGCTTTTTTCTCAGGGTCATTAAAAGTCTGAACTGTGTGATAAAGGGTTAAATGACCTTAGATGTTAAAACAACATTACATGCCAGAGTTTTCTTCCCTGTATGGGTGGAAAGTAAAATGCACCATTTTTCATTGTTAACATTTACACTGAATAAGAAACAGGCACAACATAGAAAGGTTGGGATTAAGAACACTCTCTTTTTGCCACAATGCACTGAACCTGTTCTGCTAAAAGGTTGGGGTTTTTTTTCCCTAGGAAGCAGTTACTCAATATGAGCCATGCTCTGTGAAAAAGGGATCTAATGCATCTGCAAAAATTATAAACCCATGTCAGCCTAGGCAGTCCATGCAGGCTCGCAGCAGTCTGCGCAGGCTGGCATGGGTTGATATTTCTTGCTATTCATAAATTTTCTGTATGTCCAAAGACCACATTTAACTCATGATTCAGTCAGTAGTTAGACAAAGTCACTTTATGGATCCATAATTATGTGATGTCTTACCATGTATAATGCATTACAGAGGTACAGTAAACTCCCTATTGCCAGAGCATGGCTCAAATAGTTTTGTAACAGATTTGTACACAATTAACCCACAACAGCATTTGACCATTAGACGCATAATTAACCCTTTACCAGACGACAAAATTTTGGCCTTGTCCAAATTGAAAGCATTTGCAGACGACAATTTCTATGTGGCTCAAATGGTGCAATTTTTCTTTGATAGGGTAGAAAACATTGTGGCAAAAGGAGAAAATGCTGGTTACCAGCATTTTCTCCTTTTCCCACAATGTTTTCAAAAGGTTTCTTTCCCAGGGGCGTCAAAAGGCGGCATCGTGCGGTAAAGGGTTAAGCTGAGTGTACACATAACCATAAGATATAGGAGCTTATACAAGACTGAGAATATTTTGAAATGGTAACCCTTAAGCTGCTAAGTGCGACTCGATGATCTTTTGTGGACAGTGTAGGTCAAGATCAGACTGCACAAAACGTGCAGTCTGATCTTTTATCTACACTGTCCAATAAGGAGATATTCTTCTCCAAAAAATAAGCTTGAAATAGCACCACTAAGGGTTTTACTATTGGCTTGAAAATTTTGTGTTAGTTATTTAGCAGGATAAGGGTTAAACATTTGGGGAATAAATGACTATTTCAAGCAATTGCTCCCTTTTAGATTGATTTCTCATTTTATTAACTGCAGTGACATAACAGCTTTTATGTATGGTATTGGGTCAAGATGACACATATTTTGAATACTATAAAACAATGGAAACTACCTAAGAAAATTGACATATACAAGACCATATCAGATTCTCAGGGTTGTGGAAATCTTAGAAATTTCTACTTGTCCACGGACAAGTAAATTACAAAAATCTACTTGTCTGACAGTGTGGCTCACTTGTCCAAAACAAAATAATTTTAATTAAAAGGTACACATAAAGTGACATGTCTGCAACATGGGGATACTCTCGACAAATGTTAAAAAATATTGTTACGATCGTCTGCATTCAACCACGGGAATTCTTTCAAGCACGCCTCGTTGAAAAAAAAATGTTTTTGCCATATTTCTTGCCACGGTCCGCTTTACGTTTGGAGCCACCAAATGGTTTGGAGTCTCAGACTTCCCACTTCCGTTTGCATCGAAAATTTTATTTTAGAAAAAAAAAAAACATGTTCTCCGATTTTACGCACCAACTGATGGCTGAATAATGTATCGAAAACTTTTGGATATTGAGACAGCTTCTGGCAGAGGTGTTAAATCACGGCCCATTTCGCACCGAAGCTGTTTAATCAGAATAAAGTTTAAAATTTTCACGTGTGTGACATTGCCATCAAAGATCTCTCAGACTCTGAATTAGTGCTTAAATTACACCAATAAAATTATTTTAAATCATAATGATGATCTTGACACATTTTCAAAAGAAATCAACGCGCAACAAAAGCCGCACATTTTACCGATTTTGTCTAATGCGATGAAAGCGGAGGTAGACCAAATGTGTATTTTCGGTTTCAAGAAATCAGGGATCATCTCAAGACACTGTTAATCATTCGAAATGTCATTTTGTACGAAGTGAAAGCATACATATTTCACTGGATTTTATATACAACAGATTTTTGTTTCAAAATTTTCCTCATATTTTCTACTTGTCCGCGGACAACTAGACTGAAAAAATTCACTTGTCCGACGCTGAATTTTCCCGAGTCGGACAAGTCGGACATAGTATTTCCACACCCCTGCAGATTCATTTTGCAAAACCAATTTTTGTTTTAACCCTTTACCACACAATCCAAAATTTTAACAACCCTGGGGAAGAAGCCTTAAGAAAACATTGTGGGAAAAGGAGAAAATGCTGGTGACCAGCATTTTCTCTTTTTCCCACAATGTTTTCTACCCTTCCCAAAACAAATTTCAGATTTTCAGTTCATTTTGTTGTCTGCAAATGCTCTTAATTTTGACCAGTCAAATATTCTGTCATGTGGTACAGAGTTAATTAGGATCCAAGATAACTAAAATACTAACAAATTACAACAACACAAAGATCATTGCTCAAACATAAAGCTTTAACATACTCATTCACCATGCAAAACAAAATAAAATCCTATGATAGAAACGAAATAAAGAAGGAGTCATGCTCTGTGAAAATGGAGTTTCATGGATCTGCGTAAAGTATCGACCCAGGTCAGGCTGCACAATTTGCGCAGGCTGACCTGACACAAAACTTTATCCCTTTGGTAAATTTTCTGCATGTGCAAGGACCATTCTACCTCATGATTCAGCTGGTTGTTAGACAAAATGATTTTATGGATCCATAATTATGTGATGACTTGCTTGGCATGATGCATCACAAAGATGCATTAACCCTTTACCGCACAATGCTGCCTTTTAATGCCTAGGGAAAGAAGCCTTTTGAAAACATAGTGAGAAAAGGAAAATATGCTGGTCAGCAGCATTTTCTCCTTTTCCCACAATATTTTCTACCCTATCAAAGGAAATTTGCACCATTTGAACCACACTGAAATTGTCGTCTGCAAATGCTTTCAATTTGGACAAGGCTAAAATTTTGTCGTCTGGTAAAGGGTTACACCCCCTTTTGCCAGAGCATGGCTCAAATTATGTTGACTTTTCATCATTAACTTCATTGAGCAAATTCAAGTATCATTCTAAAAATTGATACAATTCAGAAATCTAATACTTGCTACCTGATTGGCTTAGACATAATATCTCAGCCATTAAGGAAAACTATGATAGATAATTCCTAGTACTGTTAGTTTGTTTCCTTTACTAGTCCTGAAAAATCCTAACAATGTAACTTTGGAGGACAATGTCAAACAGATTCCCTCAAATCTATAGTGATATTTTCGGGATAAGTTTCCCTTTTGTTTCTTGTTTTCATTTGGTCAACCTAAAAAAAAAATGAATCTATATCAAAATCTGTATGGTAGCAAAGTTTGAAACAAGTCCTTGACATACCTTGATGTCCCTATCTCTTCTGGAAATACTGGTCGATAATTTGTCCAGTTCCTCTTTCAAATCTGCTTTTTCTTTATCAGAGTCCATCCGTAACTCTGCAAACTCCTTCTCTGTTTGTTTCAGTTTTTCTGTCAGCTTGAACACTTCCCTGCAAACAAGCATTACAAATACAAACATGAACCATACGCTGTAAAAAAAAAAAAAAAAAAAGGGGGGGGGGGGGGCTGCTTAATGCATCTGCAAAAAATAATGACCCAGGTCAGCTTTCGTCATGTCAAAGGACCATTCTACCTCCAGATTCAGCTGCCTGTTAGACAAAGTGGATTTTATGGATCCATAATTATTTTATAACTTTCTTGGTGTAATGCATCATGGACATGCATTAACTGCCTTTTTCCAGAGCATGGCTCATATTTTTCCATAAGGCAAGTTTTCTTTCTACATGAAGGGAATTCATTCAATTCATAGACATTCATTCCTTTACCATTAACCCTTTACTGCACAATGCCGCTTTTTAACGATTCCATGGAAAAAGCCTTTTGAAATCATTGTTGGAAAAGGAGAAAATGCCGGTACCAGCATTTTCTCCTTTTCCCACAATGTTTTCTACCCTTATGAAGACAGAAATAATCACTTAAGCTACATTTCACTCTTTACCATACAAAAAAGATTAAGACTGGTCCAAATTGAAAGCATTTGCAGACAACAATTTACTTATGACTAAAATAATGGAATTTATCTTAGAGAGAGTAGAAAACATTGTGGGAAAAGGAGAAAATGCTGGTTACCAGCATTTTCTCCTTTTCCCACAATGTTTTCAAAAGGCTTCATCCTCAAGGTCATTAAAAGTCAGGATTGTGTTATAAAGCATTGTCATCCACAAATACTTTCAATTTAGTCTGGTCCACAATATTGTGGTATGGTAAAAGGTAAATCTCTTGTATTCATGATCCTCATTCCTTTACCAATAAAACCATGTGCTCATGATCCTGAAGGAAAAGGCTCTTGAAAACATTATGGGACAAAAGAAAATCCCATATTTGTCCTCTGGCAAAGCCTTCTATTTGCACAAGTCTCAAATTTATTATATTGGCTACCTAACATCCATTTCTTTCAGCCACGTGAACCATCCATCATTATAAGAATCTGACAGTAATCTACAAGTAAAATTTATCAAAAATTTTGACTGGTGATAAGCAATGGCAACATCTGTCTACAATGAACAGAAAGTTTGAAGCAATAGTATATTACCTGTCTTTCTCCTCTAGATAAGCCCTCAAGTCCTGGAAATTTAAATGAAAAAGATAAAACATTGAAATAAGACAGCTCTGACCCATCAGGCATATCCTCAATCTGTAGACACAGTTCAAAGTTGATCTTTATGGTTTAAACTATCTTGATGTTCTAGCTGTAATAAGCAACCCATTGCTAATTTTTTTAGCACACCACAGAATTTAAGACTAGTCCAAACTCTAAACACTAGCAGATGATAATGTGGCAATTAAGATGGGATTTATCTTAAAACGGGCAAAACTCTCTATGGGACACGCAGAAAATGCTGGTAACCAGCATTTTCTCCTTTCCTGACTCTGTATTCAGAAGGATGTTTTTTTCAGTGTCATTTACACACAGGACTGACAGCTTAAAGTACCACTGCACTGAGTCTAAATCCCTTTTTTAATTAACTTGATCAAACTTGCAGTAAAAGACCACATGTCATAAGAGAACACTTCTCTAAATTTGCCTGAATGTTCTCTGAATACAGGATTTACTGCATTTACCAGCAAAATATACTCTTGAAACAATTATACAGCCAGACAATAATTATATGACCAAAGCATGCTAGACATCCCACTGTAATTTTTATAATCAATCTGTGAAATTCCTTACTTCCTTAGTCATTAGGTAGCCACCACCCTGTACAGGTCAAAAACTGGACCATCACAAAGAGTGGCATAATATCCAAGCAAAGTTCTTTGACAGAGACCACAAGGGTGTTCAAACTTGACATGTGTTATATATTCAGCTTCAGGGGTGGGAGACATTTGTCTAACCCATTATCACATAATCACAAGTTTTAACAACCTCAAAGAAAAGGCCTTATGAAAACATTGTGGGAAAAGGAGAAAATGCTGATAACCAGCATTTTCTCCTTTTCCCCACAATATTTTCTAACCCTTTTGGAAACAAATCCAATCATTTGAGCCACACTAAATATGTCGTCTGCAAAAGCATTCAATTTGGACCAGTCTAAAATATTGTCGTTTGGTAAAGAGTTAATGCTCAACATCAGAAATCGAAAATTTGTGTCACATCTGTGATTTCTGGTTCCAAGATGCACAGACTTTAACCCTTTACCATATAACCCCAAGTTTTAATGACCCTAATGGAAGGTGCTGTGTGAAAAGGAGAATTTGCTGGTGAACAGCATTTTCTCCTTTTCCCAGTTTTATCCACTTTTTTCAAAGACATTTCCATCATCTGAGCCACATTTACTTTCTTATCTACTTATGCCTCGAATTTGAACAGGTTCACAATTTATCATAAAGGAAAGAGTAAATTCTTTACAAAACAACATTTTAGACTTGCCCAAATTGAAATCATTTGCAGACAACAAATTTAACATCGTTTAAATAAATGGATTTGTCTTCAGAAGGGTAGAAAGAAGTGGTGGAAAAGGAGAAATGCTGGTTAGAAAATGCTGGTTGCCAGCGTTTTCTCCTTCTCACAATGTTTTCTAATGCTTCATTAGGTAAATTAAAAGTAGGGATTGTTTGTTAAATGGTTAAACAAAACAGAGGAAGTAGTTTGCAAAACAAATCTACTGACATACATGGCAAAGACATAAAGACAACCAAAAATACTGAATCCAGTATATCCTTGTCAAACAGTTGTTTTGAAACGATGTGAGTACATTCTAAACACGCTCAACAGTCCCACAGACTTATTAACTCTTTACCACACAATCCCAACTTTCAACGACCCTGAAAAAGAAGCCTTTTGAAAACATTGTGGGAAAAGGAGAAAATGCTGGTAACTAGCATTTTCTCCTTTTCCCACAATGTTTTCTACCTTTCCCAAAACAATTTTTGAGTCACATTTAATTTGTCGTCTGCAATTGCTTTCAATTTGTACCAGTCTAAAATTTTGTGGTGTGGTAAAGAGTTAAAGGAGCTGAATTATAATATAAAGGTTATAGCTTTGAGTCCCTTTGAAGGCATTTACTTCCTTTGTATCTTTTATTCCACCCCCTCAAAAAAAAAAAAAAAAAAATTTATAAACAGTCACATCTCAATATCACCTTGGCAATATGATCATATTTTTCGAAAACAATTTTGGTTTAATTCTAGTTGAAAGTCTTTTTAACTCTTTACCTGACATGATGAAATATGTTGGCCTGGTCCATTAAAACTGTTGAATTTGTTCGGCAACAACCCAAACGAGGTCCAAATAATGAAATTTTTCTTTGAAAGGATACAAAACATTCAAAGAAAAAGAGCCCCTACATTATTCCCTCCCTTTACACTTCATTTCTTTCTATGGTAGATTTTGACTGCAAAAATACCATTTCATAAATATTTATGAGCTATAAATGCACCTGCACATATCTCAATGTACATAGATGAAAATCTATCAGTCAGCCACATATTCAATGATGGCTTATAACAACAAATACTTAAACTAACCTCTGTTTCTCTGAGTTTTTCTTTGTTCTCCTGTAACTGGGCCTCCAAATCATCCACTTTCTAAAATTAGAAAAACAATATCAGAACCGACAAATCTGCAAACTCGGAGCGCAAAACAAGGTCCGGGTCCATTAATATTTATCACTTTTTCTAAATAGCCTTCTAATTCTACATATATAGAAAGCAACACAATTTCTGATTGGCTATTACAATGCATTTCAGAATCACGATCTGGGCATATATTCCCTATCCTTTTGTATCAAAATTCTTAGGAAGGTCTTAAAGAGTTTTCTAAATTTCGAAGTTTCACAATTTTTAATTGGCTACACAAAATGATTTAGCCAATCAGAAATAGTGTTACTTTCCAAAATCTAGAATAAGGCTAAGAATGGAATTTAGAATGGTTGGTGAATACCTGCCAAGATCTGGAATAGTTACACTGCCAACAAAAGCAACTTTTACCAAAACAATCCCCTTCTGAGCAACCTTAACCCTTTACCACACAATCCCAAATTTTAACGACCTTGGGGAAGAAGCCTCTTGAAAACACAGTGGGGAAAGGAGAAAATGCTGGTAACCAGCATTTTCTCCTTTTCCCACAATGTCTTCTACCCCATCAAAGACAACTTCCTTTTTTTTCAGCCACATTTAAAATGTCGTCTGCAAACTCTTTCAATCTGGCAGGGTCTAAAATTTTGCCATATGATTAGTGTTAAGGCAAAAGGCTCTTGAAAACATTGCTGGAAAAGGTACAAATGCTGGTTAACCTTTTCCCACATTCTGTCTTCCTTTTCAAAGCCAACTTTCATTATTTGAGCTACCTTTGATTTGTCAGCTACCAATGCTTTCAAATTGGAAGAGTGTGATTTTTGCCATCTGGTTAGAGTTGTGTTCAGTCCTTATCCAACTTTTTTCTGATCTAAAATTGTGGCCTTTGTTTACAACATCGAAATAAAACAGAGAATCAACATCAATTAACCATTAAGCTGCTAAGCGCGACTCGCTAACCTTTAGCAAACAGTGCAGATCAAGATCAGACTGCAGAGAACGTGGTCTGATCTTGCATCTACACTGTCTGATAATAAGATATTTTTCTCCAAAAACTAAGTTTGAAATAACATTATTCGAGTTTTTACCATCAATTTGAACATTTCATTTAACTTATATCGCAGGATAAGGGTTAATAAACAGCAGAAGAAATTGCCTATTACCAGCAATTTCTCTTTTTGCCATGCTGTTCTGGAATTTGTTTCTCTGCAAGACAGTAAAATGTCATCTACCGATATTAATGTGTTGAGTGTCAAATGTATCTCATACACCTTGGGCCAATAACAAATGAGCCATTCTCTGTCAAAGAGGGACTTAATGTATCTGCAAAAAGTACTGACCCAAGTCAGCCTGTGCAGTCCACGCAGGCTGACATGTGTCTAAACTTTTTGCTAAATTTTCTGCGAGTCAAAGGACCAGGGTACCTCATGATTCAGTTGCTTCTTAGACAAAATTGGACTCTATGGATCAATAATGAATTAATGATGTGATAAGTTGCCTAGCATCATGCATCAAGGAGATGCATTAAGTCCCATTTTGCCAGAGCATGGTTCAAGTGTCTTTGCTTTGCTCTAATTTTAAACCTAAAAATCACTAAATACTGCACAAAACAACATTGTGACCATTCATTATCATAAACAAGAAGGACTGAATATACCACAAATCATACCTTCTCAGCCTGTTTCACCTTGTCCTCGCAATCATTTTTAATAGCCTGTACTTCTATTTCAAATTTCTCATTAAACTGGGAGTTTAAGGTTTCAATAGCAGATCTACAAAATGAAAATGAGTCAAACTCCGTCAAAATGTGGATAAATGCTTTACCAAATGACAAAATTTTAGACTGGTCCAAATTATTGGCATTTGCAGATGACAAAATAAAGGCGATTGAAAAATAAAAATTTGTTTTGGGAAGGGTAGAAAACATTGTGGGAAAAGGAGAAAATGCTGGTTACCAGCATTTTCTCCTTTTCCCACAATGCTTTCAAAAGGTTTTTTTCACAGGGATGTTTAACCCTTTACCGCACAATCCCGAGTTTTAACTCATTTAACTGGGTCACATTTTATGATTTATTTTGTCATCTGCAAATGCTTTCAATTCAGACTTTTTCAAAATGTTGTCGTTTGGTTTAGAGTTAAAGTCGGGATTGTGTGGCATAGTGTTAATGCATCTGCAAAAAACGTCTGTGTAGTCCGTGCACGCCGACCTGGATCAAATTTTTGCTTTTCATAATTTGTCTGCATGCCCAAGGACCAATCTCTCTCATGGTCCTGCTGATTGTTACACAAAATGGATTTTATGGATTCATCACCAAGTAATGACTTGCTTCGTATAACATATTACTAAGATGCTTTAAACCCTGTTTTCTCAAACACTGGTCAAGTGTAAAATCATCAGATTGGAAGGTCTTAGCCTTAAAATATATTGGGGCTGCATTCACCAACTAAAATGTATTCTTAATATTTCTTTAAACCCCAAACACCAATACCAGCCACCTGATTCGCAGAAACAGAATTGAAAAAAAAAATATTCATTGATTACTGTAAAATAAATATATTGAAAACAATAATAGATGTCTATTGTTGGTGGTTATCTTAACTCTTTACCACACAACAACATTTTAGACTGGTACAGATTGAAAGCATTTGCAGACAACATATTAAATGCAAATGAAAAATCAATACTTGTTTTGGGAAGGGTAGAAAACATTGTGGGAAAAGGAGAAAATGCTGGTTACCAGCATTTTCTCCTTTTCCCACAATGTTTTCAAAAGACTTCTTTCTCAGGGTCGTTAAAACTCGGGATTGTGTGGTAAAGAGTTAAAGTGATATTTCATTTCTCACTCCAGCTTGATTGTCATACTGCGTAGTACCAGCAAAATTGTATGGTATGTTTTATTACTATAACACTGAACTTTCTCCTGCGAAAAAAAGAACTCTTGAATTGCAACAATTGGCATTTTAGTTTTAGCTGGGTATTTCTAATCAATTTATTTAGTAGTTTAACCCTTTACCACACAGTCCCGAGATTTAACAACCCTGAAAAAGAGGCCTTTTGAAAACAGTGTTGGAAAAGGAGAAAATGCTGGTAACCAGCATTTTCTACTTTTCCCACAATGTTTTCTGTCCTTTTACAGACACATCTCACCATATGAGCCATATCTAATTTGTTGCCTGCAAATGCTTTCAATTTGGACAAGTGTAAAATTTTGTCCTGTGGTAAAGGGTCAAAGGTTAAGATATATGTATAGCAATATCGTCAGTTAAAAATCCTAAGTCATCTTAACCCTTTACCAGATGACAAAATTTTATCCTTGTCCAAATTAAAAGTATCTGCAGACAACAATTTCAGTGTGGCTCAAATGGTGCAATTTTTCTTTGATAGGGTAGAGAACATTGTGGGAAAAGGAGAAAATGCTGGTTATGAGTCCCACACTTTACTACTGAGCCACACAGGACCCCGAAATGGTAAAAAACATCGCAGGAAAAAGGAGGAAATACAGGATCCATCAATGTGTTAAAAAGCCTTCAATTCAGAGTCATGAAAATATGGGATCACTTAACCCTTTACCACAAAATCATCAGATTTAACAATCCCGAAGGAGTACGCTTTTGAAAACATTGTGTGAAAAGGGGCATTTTCTCCTTTTCCTACAATGTTTTCTACCCTATCAAAGACTGAAATCATCATTTGAGCTACATTTAATTTATTGTCTGTACATGCTTTTAGTTCAGCTGACTCCGAATTTTGTTGCTTAGCGAAGAGTTGAAAATGGGTCAAAACCTCTGGTGTCTACCAGTAAAAACCTTTTAAAAATACTTACGAAGCTTTCTCTAACAGCTGTTTCTTTTCCTCTATATCTTTCTTATAAGACTCACATTCAACTTTTAACTCTATATTCTGTAAAAAGAAAAAAACTCATCTCATGTTACTTTATATTACATAGTATATGAAAGTTTAACTTTCATAAATCAAAGACAAGTTCTATCATGAGCCATAATTAATTTAGCATCTGTAAATGCTTTCAATTTGGACATGTCTAACATTTTATTCATCTGGTAGAGAGTTAACTCTTTACCACACGATCCCGCATTTTAACGACCCTGATAAAAAGGACTTTTGAAAACAATGTGGGGAAAGGAGAAAATGCTGGTAACCAGCATTTTCTCCTTTTCCCACAATGTTTTCTATCCTACCAAAGACAAATTTTAACATTTATTTGTCGTCTGCAAATGCTTTCAATTTGGACAAGTCTAAAATTTTGTTGTGTGTTGCAGTTATCTAATACTAAAGAGTTTCTGCTATTCCCTCAACTCAAACATTCTAACATCAGTACCACCACCCAGAATCAAACCAAGTTCCTTTGAATACAAAACAAAAGCTCAACCCATTACCACATAATCCAGAGTTTTAACAACCCTGGGAAACTGGACCTTTGAAAACATTGTCAGAAAAGGAGAAAATGCTGGTTACCAGCATTTTCCCCTTTTACAACAGTGGTTTCTACCCTATCAAATACAAATTCCATCATTCAAGCCATATTTAACCCTTTCCTAAACGACAAATTTTGGACTGGTCCAAATTGAAAGAGTTTGCAGACGACAATTCTAAATTTGATGAAAATGGCAGAAAGGTCTCAAAAAGGGTAGAAAACACTGTGGGAAAAGGAGAAATTGCTCGTCACGAGCAATTTCTCCTTTTCCCACAGTGTTTTCAAAAGACTTGTATTGCAGACACGTGAAAACCAGGGCTCGTTTGGGAAAGGGTTAAATTGTTGTCTGCAACTGTTTTCAATTTGGACTAGTCTACATTTTTCTCATGTGGTAAGAGTTAACCATTTTACAGAGTGGAGAGTCCAAATTCTGTCAAGTAACCACATCCTGAATAGTTGCCTTCAAAGTATGTAGCCTTGAATGGTGTTTTATGCTGAATGAAACCTTTACCACACAATCTCGAGTTGTTATTACCCATGGGAATTTTCCAACCTATCAAATACAAATCCCATCATTTATGTCACTTTACATTTCTTGTCTGCAGAATGCTTTCAACCTGGATAGCCCTAAAATTTTGTTGTCTGGTAAAGGGTTAACCCTTTCCCAACAACAAATGTTAGGGTGTTTTAAGTCCAGAGTAATGGAAGAAAAAGATGTCAACATTAATACTAGTTCTCTGATAGGGTAGAAAAAATTGTGGAAAATGGAGAAATTGCTGCTTAACAGTATTTTCTCCATATCCCACAATGTTTTCAAAAGTTTACTTCTGCAGGATCATTAAAACATGTGACTGTATGGTTAAAGGTTAAACATTTTTTCAGTCAGATGACTGCTGAGAGCTGACTTAATCAATTGTTTACTTGGTTTCACCAATACTTAGCTGTAAGGGCTGAAGTGCCTTGCCCAAAAACACTCCCATGAAAAGTAACCAAGAAGGTGATGGCTTACTGTTTTGATGATATCCTCTTCACTGAACTTTTGGCCAATTCTTTCTTCAAGAAAGTATATTCTCAGTTTCAAATTGAAATTCTCTCTTTTCAGTTGACCTATATGCTGTAGAATGGAAACAAAATCTTAATGGAAAAAGGAAGACACTGAATTTGTTTGTGTAAAGTTTAACACCTTTTTCAACATTACTTCAGTCACATCTAAGTGGCAAGTGGTTATTGAAGCTTTTCTGCAGGTTTTTTTTGTTGTTGTTGTCATTGTTGTTTGTTAATCAGTACTTGGAAACTAATATTATTCTTCTTCCCAAACCATTGGTGGCTCTATGTCTTGACACTATTAACCCTTTACCAGACGACAAAATTTTAGCCTTGTCCAAATTGAAAGCATTTGCAGACGTCAATTTCGATGTGGCTCAAATGGTGCAATTTTTCTTTGATAGGGCAGAAAGCTTTGTGGGAAAAGGAGAAAATGCTGGTTACCAGCATTTTCTCCTTTTCCCACAATGTTTTCAAAAGGCTTCATTCCCAGGGGCGTCAAAAGGCGGCATTGTGCGGTAAAGGGTTAAAACAATGTTCAGTGATGATACAGAAATGAATCTTGTAATGACAACCATCATTCCCCTGAAAGAATTTGGCCGAGCTGGTAATTGATCCGTGTTCCCTGGTTTTTTAAGACCTGTATGTTAGTATCTGGCTTATCCGTAAACTGAGAGACCATGGTATTTGAATGCAAAGGGAGTAAAATATATTAATCAAGCCTTCACTATATTATCCTAAATGTAATTTTGACTCTGATAAAGAAGGCCTTGAAAACATTGTAAGAAAAGGAGAAAATGCAGGTTATCAACCTTTTCTTCTTTTCTCATCATGTTTTTTATCCTCTCAGACACAAATCTTTCCATGTAAACCAAATTTAATTTGTCCTCTGCAAGCACTTTCAAATTAATGAAGTCTAACATGTTACCATTGTAACCATTTGTATACAAGCTAGACATAAATTTCACTACGGCTGTATATAATTTTAAATGTCACAGTCTATGTTGTTCTTATGAAGTTTTACTCTCACTTCATTTGGCAGAAATAAGAATAAATGTGTACAGTTATTTAATTCCCAACGGTGTTACATGTGACTTATTTGCTGAGAAAAAATTACTTCCTCTCTGATATAAGTATTTCTGATGTTATAAGTATGTCATTTGATAATTAAAATCAGAAAATCTACATGCTCAAGACCTTTTTTTGAATAAGTCTGGCATGGTATTTCTATACCCCAAATTAACTCAACAAGAGGGCCATTGGCCCTATAGTGCTCACCTGAGTAAGGTCATCTAGGATTTATAAGGCTGAAAAAGATCCTGTTCGTGATGATGCATACGTGTACGTGAACTACTTTTTGACTAACTTGGCCTATTTTTGAATTCTGAATATGGCTCAAAATTGAGCCTCTGGAGTGCACACAAGGTTTTTCTAAGATTTGGCCCATTGACCTACTTTTTTACCTGACGAGACTCAATTTCAAACATATCAGAGATTTTATCCAGACAAACATTCTAAGTTTCATGAGTATCAGGCTGAAAATGTGGCCTATAGAGTCCACACAAGGTTTTTCTAAGATTTGGTTGTCCCTGTGACCTACTGTTTGATCCAACGTGACCCTGTTTCAAACTTGTCCAAGATTTCAACCAGACAAACATTATGACCAAATTGTACCAGTGCCACGCTAAAAATCTAGAGTGCACGCAAGGTTTTTCAAAGATTTGGCATAGTGACCTACTTTTTGACCTGATGTGACCCAATTTCACACTTGTCCAAGATTTTATGCAGACAAACATTCTGACCAAGTTTCATGAGTATCAGGCTGAAAATGTGGCCTCTACAGTGCACAAGGTTTTAATAAGATCTGGCCCTGTGACCTACTTTTTGACCCAACGTTACTGAATTTCAAACTTGTCGGAGATTTCATCAAGACAAACATTCTGACAAAGTTTATGAGTATCAGGCTGAAAATGTAGCCTCTACAGTGCACACAAAGTTTTTCTAAGCTTTGTCCTTGTGACTTACTTTTTGAACTGATGTGAACTTATTTCGAACTTATCTAAGATTTTATCCCGACAAACATTCTGACCAAGTTTCATGAGTATCAGGCTTGAAATGTGGACTCTAGAGCGCACACAAGGCTTTTTGAAGATTTAGCCCCATGATCTACTTTTTGACCCGATGTGACCAAAAACTGCATATCATGAGTATCAGGATGAAAATGTGGCCTCTAGAGTGCACAGGTTTTTCACAGATTTGGCCAAGTGACCTCCTTTTTGACCCAATGTGACCCAATTTCGAACTTGGCCATGATTTTATCAAGACAAACATTCTGACCAAGTTGAATGAGGATCTGGCTGAAAATGTCGCCTCTAGAGTGCACACAAGGTAAATGTTGAGGACCACATGAAAGACAACTGACGACGGACACAGCATGATCACAAAAGCTAACCTTGAGCACTTTGTGCTCAGGTAAGTTAAAATGAGAAGAAAACCAGAGAAACCTGTTCATATTCTTTCATAGTTCTGCCCCGAATTGGTGACGATCTTCCCGAGTTCACATTCTCCATCACTGTAACAGAAGAGACATGATTTCTTTAACTCTTTACCAAACAACATCTATTTTAGAATTGTCAGTGTTGAAAGCAACTGCAGGTAACAAAATTTTAATTAAATGCGACCTAAAACTTGAAATGTTTTTGTTAGGGTAGAAAAATTGTCAGAGAAGGAGAAAATGCTGGTTTCCAACATTTTCTTCTTTTTCCACAATGTCTTCAAAAGTCTTCTTCTATACTGTCACTAAAACACTGGATTGAAAATGTTAAAATGTTAACTCCTCCAGCAAACAATCCAGTATTTTGACAACCCTGAAAATTAATGCTTTAAAAATATGGTGGAAAAAAGGAGAAAGAATATATATCCAGCATTTTCTCCTTTTTCAACTCTTTACCAAACGACGAAATTTTGGACTTGATTAAATTGAAAGCATTTGCAGACGACATATTAGATATGGCCCATATGGTTTGATTTGTCTTTAAACGGGTAGAAAACATTGTGGGAAAAGAAGAAAATGCTGGTGACCAGCATTTTCTCCTTTTCCCACAATGTTTCCAAAAGGCATCTTTCTCGGAGTTGTTAAACCTCGGGATTGTGTGGTAAACTGTAAAAGGATGTTTTCAACCATTTTAACATTCAATCGCATTCTTTTAGCTTTATCTGTCATCAGAAAAATACTTTCGATACAGACAAGTCCAAAACTTCGGTCATCCTGTAACATGCTACCTTTCTATAACCTTTGGAAAATGAATTTCTGGGGATAATTCTAAAAATATCCTTGTAAAGTTTGGGGGGTCAACATAAATCAATGTTGGTTTTAGGCATGAAAACATGTTAAAACAATGTGCCAAAATGTAAAATTCCTCACCTTAACTCTTTACCACACAATCCCAAGTTTTAACGACCCTGGAAGAGAAGGCTTTTGAAAACATTGTGGGAAAAGGAGAAAATAACCAGCATTTTCTCCTTCTCCCACAATGTTTTCTACCTATCACAGGCAGAAATCATCATTTGCTCTTACTTTAATTTGTCGTCTGCAAATGCTTTCAATTTGGTCCAGTTGAAAATCTTGTCGTTTGGTTAACTCTTTGCCAAACGTCAAAAGTTTTGACTGGTCAAAATTGAAAGAATTACAAGACAACAAATTGAATACATGTAGTTCAAAAGATGATTTCTGTCTTTGACAGGGTAGAAAGCATTGTGATAAAAGGAGAAAATGCTGGTTACCAGCATTTTCTTCTTTTCCCACAATGTTTTTAAAAGTCTTGCAATTGTGTGGTGAAGAGATAACCAAGTTTGTGTCAGAGGTAGTGAAGAAGGCAAAGTTTACAAGGTATACCAAACAATATTTACAAAACCATCATCATCTCTTGAACCATAGCCCTCCCCTTTGTCACTCTATTTCAGACAAAAGATTTTCGGCTGGTCCATACTGAATGCTGTGTTCAATCTAACTTTGCTTGTAAGGGGCCATCAGGCCCACTGACATTGAGATGGGGGGCCATTTGGGAAAACTGCAGGCGGGGGCCCACATGTGAAAAATCATATGTTATACCATGCAAAGAAAACTGCAACACTGCAGAAATTATCATTGTTATCAACGCAGCCTTGTTTCTGCCAGTAATTTAACCCATAGAAAAATGCAGAAATATGTCTGTCAATTGGAGACTTTTGAAAATTCTGACATCCCATCACAAAGGGATTTGACTTTCCCATTGATCACCAAAATTACAGTTTATTGAACCAATTGTGCCGAAGCCATTTTGATTGAAACTCAGGTTTTCATGGGGCTTTATTATCGTCACTTGATATCAGGGTAGGTACTGGCCTGAGTGTGCTTTCTTAAGTAGTATTTTCAACAGGTTTTGTGCTTTTTGCCCCATTGAGGCTTCCAAAATACTCAGAAATTCACATCATTGCAATGTTGAATGGTCTGCAGAAGCTGAAAGAATCGTAACCATAAACTGGTACCTGTTGTATCTCCTGTAATCGTCTGATATGAAGATCAGTTACAGGCTACCAGTTTTATCCCAACTATAGCATCCGTCGGGGTATCGATCATCATGATGGAATTTTTTACTGGAAAGTGCAGTATTATTTTTATTAAGCAGGAAGAGCAGAAACGGAGGAAACAGACCCTAATACGCGAAATGGCATTTTTACAATCAAGTGTGTCCGATGGGCTCGAGATTGGTTTAGAATTGCACCATCTGGGACTTGAGAGGGCAAAGGGTGAAGTGGCATGCTCTAGATAGAACACTGTTGAACATGCATTCAGAATGCATGGGCAGATGAAAAATGTTGCTAAAAGGATTTGATTTGTCTTTGATAGGGTACCGTAATACATGGTGGAAAGAGCAAAATTGCTGGATACCAGTATTTTCTCTTTCTTCTTTTTCCACAATCTTCTTTTTCAACAATCTTTACAAAAGCTTTTTTCATGATGGCTATTAAAACATTAAATTCTTTGATTAAGGGTACAATTTCCTCAAGAGATTCCCTATGAAATCATTCCAATACAGGGATAAATTTCAATCCTGACCAAGGATATGTTATGACCATGCGTTGTAGACTCAGATCATATAAGTCCATTACCAACAGTACCAGCCGGGTCATATTAGTCCTCTGCTATCATCCCCTTGCCTAAAAACAATCCTGTTTTAAAACATTACTACAAATGGATAAGATTTTCCTATCAGATAATGAAAACTTATGACCACATATTGTTCTTTCAGACCAGATAAATCCTGTCACTAACTGTGCGCACTGGTCCTTTCTTACATTATACAGATACTCCTTTAAATCAAATCAACAAACTTTAACCCTTTACAACGCAATCCCAAGTAAACAACCTTGACGAAGATGGTTTTTGAAAACATTGTGGGATAAGAAGAAAGTGCTGGCAACCAGCATTTTCTCCTTATCTCACAGTGTTTTCTGCTCTATTGAGGACAGAAGTCATCATTTGAACTACACTCAATTCGTCGTCTGCAAAAATTTAAGGATCCATGACATTTCATTGAAAACCTCATTCCTTGAAAACAATCCCTAGCCCTGACCGTTACCCTAACCCAGACAAATTGTGGCTCAAATGATCTTCCTCCCAGACATAGCTTTTCATGGAATAAATCTAGGAATTTAGCAATCAGTATTTTAGAACATACATGGATTTCCACGAAACACCCGTTGGACAAAACGTCATGCACTGAAAATTTAATGCTTTCAATTTGGACATGTCTGAAATTCTGTCGCTTGGTAAAAAATCAAAGGATGATTTTCTATATCAGGTCAGGGTATGTTATGACCATGTGTTGTACATTTAGACAAAACAAATCTGTTACAATCAATCTGTTAATAACTGTGCACAGCAGTCTTTTCCACCTATCCCTATAGAGATACCCTTTGAAAACATAGCTGCAAATGGATTATTTTCCATATAATGTAAGGGCAGTTATGACCATGTATTGTGCAGTTGGACAAGACAAAATTAATATCTGTCAAAGATACCCCCTGAAAGCGTAACAACAAATGAAGGAAAGGGTATTTACAGACCTCCAGATAAGAGGGAGTGATAGTATTCTAAACTCCATTATTTCTCTTCCAAACCCTATGTTGTGGGTACTCATTAGAATTGTCTCAATGAGACGATCCTTATGAGTAACAGTAACAAAGAGTTTGGTGGAGTGTGATTAAAGTTTTCAATTTTGAAATCAAAATGACTCCCTCTATCTGGAGCTCTGCCAGGGTAAGTTATGACCATGTGTTGTACATTTACAGCTGAACCTGTCACTTGCAGACCACATCCATCCTTTTCTAATTAACCCTTAACAACATTTTTATTGTCTGGTGGTTTATGCCATTCTTAACAATATTTCAGGTTTTTTCAGTACAGTCCAAAGCATGCAAATGGGCATCAATGCACTCGTAGTACATTGTATTTTCTTTTACCAGTACTTCACCCTTAACTCTTTACCGGACAATGCCGCCTTTTGATGCCCCTGGAGAAGAAGCCTTTTGAAAAGATTGTGGGAAAAGGAGAAAATGCTGGTAACCAGCATTTTCTCCTTTTTTCACAAAGCTTTCTGCCCTATCAAAGAAAAATTGCACCATTTGAGCCACATCGAAATTGACGTCTGCAAATGCTTTCAATTTGGACAAGGCTAAAATTTTGTCGTCTGGTAAAGGATTAACCTGGCGACAAAATTTTTACCTGCCTAAATTGCAGGCATTTGCAGACTATAAATTGCCTTTGAAGGGTAAAAAAAACAGTCTGAGAAAAGAAGAAAATGCAAGCTTTTTTGTCTTTCCCACAATGTTTGCATGTATTTGTGGACTGACCACTGTCTTCAGTCTCAGCAAAATAAACAGAGGTGTTGAACTACGAGAAGGGAGGAAAATACCCTTACCCCCTCACATACTTTCAAAAATATCTATGAGCCATGCTCTGTGTACAGGAGGTTTAACTCTTTACCAAACGACAAAATTGTAGACTTGTCCAAATTGAAAGCATTTGCAGACGACAAAATAAATGTGATTGAAAAATAGAAACTTGTTTTGGGAAGGGTTGAAAACACTGTGGGAAAAGGAGAAAATGCTGTTTACCAGCATTTTCTCCTTTTCCCACAATGTTTTCAAGAGGCTTCTTTTTTAGGGTCCTTAAAAGTCAGGATTGTGTGGTAAAGAGTTAAGGCATCTGCAAAAAGTACCAACCCAAGTCAGTCTGCGCAATCTGTGCAGGCTGATCCGAGTCGAAACTTTTAGCTATTGGTTAATTTTATGCATGTCAAAGGATCAGTTACCTCATGTTTCAGTTGGTGTTAGACAAAAAAGATTTCATCCATGACCATGTGATGACTTGCTAGGAATAATGCATTTGGAGGTGCAATAAACCCCCTTTTGCCAGAGCATGGCTCATAAAATGAGCAAGAATTTTTAATATTAGCTTTTATGGGAGGAAATCTTCCAAAAGGCAGACAAATCACACCCCTGCATCTGGTGGTGTCTAGCAGGGTAAGGGACAATTTCATGTCACAGATGTATCAAAAGGGAGTTAAGCCTTCCAACACAGCATGGCTTTATTGTAACCAAAAGCAGATAAAAATCTATTCACATCTGGGGTCTTGATGTTATTGGAAACTAGCTGCTGTTTACTCTAGGAAGTTAACATATCAACATTCTTCTATCTTTAGTGCATTATTATCTATTCTTTACCCAACAACATATTTTAGACTTGTCCAAATTAAAAGAATATAAAGACAACAAAATAAATGTGACTCAAAATTTGAAATTTGCTTTTTTTTCAAGGGTAGAAAACACTATGGAAATGTTTTCAAAAGTACTCTTTCTCAGAGTTGTTAAAAACAATGTTGTTTCATAAAGGGTTGAATATCTGCACTGTGCAAGCATCGTAGATCATGATTAGATTGCAAAGAACATCCAATCTGATCTTCAATGTCAAAGCATTTCTGTACAAATACTCCTTGCTGTCCTTATTGTCCAACACCATTAGTAGAGAAAAGCAAATTTCCAAAAGTTTTTAGCTTCACAGTAGCTATTAATAACTCATCTTTAATACATCAAGCAGGGATTTGATGCAGAAAGGATTTTACTACCACATAAAGCTCTTTTCACAACTTGAAATGCCTTAGTAGCCAATGTAGATCAAGATCAGACTTCACAAAATGTGCAGTCTGATCTTTGATCTACACTGTCTGCTTTTCTGGGACAATCTGGAAAAGAGCAATCTTGAAAAATGCAACTGTTTTGGCCTTATTCCTACACTGAAATATTTTGTTGGGTTTATTTAGGCTCTTGGGGTTAACTTTTACCATCCCAGCTAGCATGGACTTGATGAAGACAGGATTTATAAACCCCTAAAACACCCTGGCCCAATAAAACCCAACAGACATTTTCATTCTAGAAATAGGACCCAAATAAAATCAATGTTCAGGATATCTTTGCAAAGCAGACAGGTAGATCAAAGATCAGACAGCACATTTTCTGCAGTCTGATCTTGATCTACGCAGGTGGGAAATGCAACTTTCTTTGTTTGTATTGGAGTTAAACAATGTTTTAACAGTTAAAGTCATATCAAGGAGGTCAGTGCACCTACACATGTGTTTCCTGTTTTCTCACACCAGTACTGACATGACTTTTTTCCAAGTCATTGACTTCTTTTTCCCACATGCATCGTGGGTGAGAGGCGAAAAAATTGCCGGAGAGCAAGTTTGCCTCAACCGGGTATCAAACTCTCAACCACCAGTTCACGAGTCAGATACGCTAACCACTGAGCTACCCGGGCAGGCCGGAAAGGCATCTAAAGTTGTGAAAAGCTTGCTTTGGGTCAACAAAAAGTGCATGTATTACATGTATGTAAAGAGGATAAAATGTTGACTGCACCAATACATTGAAAACAAGAGTAGGAAACCGAGATAAATTTGTGTGACAGTAGTTTGAAATGTGCAGACCTCCAAATAAAAAGGAGTAATAGTATTCTAAATCCATTATTTCTCTTCCACACCCTATGTTGTGGGTACTCATTAGAATCATCTCGACGAGACAATTCTGATGAGTACCCATAACATAGGGTTTATTGGAAAGTGATCAATATTTTCAATGTTGAAATCAAAATCACTCCCTCTATCTGGAGCTCCCAATGTGTGCCTACAGCAAAAAAAAGATAAAATGCATACAGGTTTCTTTAACTTAATGAAAAAAAAATTTTTTTTTCAAATAATTGAGTTATGCTCTATGATAAGGGGGCTTAATGTACCTCCGTGATGCATGATACCAAGCAAGTTATCACAGTATTATAGATGCATAAAATCTGTTTTCTCTAACAACTGACTGAATCATGAGGTACACTGGTCCTTTGACATGCAGAAAATTTACCAAAAGCAATAAGTTCCAGCCCAGGTCAACCTGCGCAGACTGCGCAGGCTAACCTGGGTTGCTACTTTTTTGCAAATGCAAGCCCCTTTTTCACAGAGCATGGCTCAAATAATGTCCAAAACAAAATCTTTTTTTTTATGTTGCTCTAATGACTCTCTTCGATACAAAAACATATTACACTTACTTGGTACATTGCCATGTTCCCCATAAGAGATCTCTGACAGCAAATCTGGGTTACAGCTGAAAGTATAAAGAACTTAAAAGCTAGAACAAATATTCAGCCTTCACTTTAATCTTATTACAATCAATTGTTTTAACAACCCTAAGCCAAAAGGCTTTTGAAAACATTACAGAAAAACAGTCAAGGGCACCCCATGCAGATGCCAATTAATGCTTCGCTGTGATTGCTTTACTACTTTCACTCTATACCACACACTCCTTAACAACCCTTAGAAACAAGACTTTTGCAAGCATTGTGGGAAAAGGAGAAAATGCTGGTAACCAGCATTTTCTCCTTTTCCTCCATGATTCCTTCCCATTCAAAGATGAATTCCATTATTTGAGCAATATTCAATTTGTCATCTGCAGTTGCTTTCATTTTCAACGAGTCTTGCATTGTTGTGTGGAAAAGGATTTAGCCTATATTACACATTATCCTAAACTTTGACGACCTTGTGGTAAAAGCCTTTCGAAAACATTAAGGGAAAGGAAGAAAATGCTGGTAAGCAGTATTTTCTCCTTTTCCAACAAAGTATTTTGTCCTTATGAAGACGAGTCTTATGATTTGGTCCATATTTAGTCTGTCGCATGCAAATGCTTTCAATTTGGACAAGTCTAAAATTTCGTCACCTGGTAAAGGGTTGTTAAAGTTCAAAGTTAAAAACAGGGGCATAAAAGTGTCAAAATAATTTGATGGTTACTTGCTGTACTGGCATTGGTACCCTCTATGATGATGTAAACAACCAGCCTGGTTTCAATTTTAACCCTTTCCCAAACAAGCCCTGGTTTTCACGTGTCTGCAGTACAAGTCTTTTGAAAACACTGTGGGAAAAGGAGAAATTGCTCCTAACGCGCAATTTCTCCTTTTCCCACAGTGTTTTCTACCCTTTTTGAGACCTTTCTGCCATTTTCATCAAATTTAAAATTGTCGTTTGCAAACTCTTTCAATTTGGACCAGTCCAAAATTTGTCGTTTGGGAAAGGGTTAAAGTAAATGTTTTCAATAATGAGAAGGGTATCAGAAAATGTCAAAGTATGAAGATGGCCATGCAGATGCAGATGACAGCACTATGCAAATACCTCAATGTTTTCTTCAAACACAGCCAAGCTACATGTAGAACCGTCATTTTCTCCTTTTCCCATGATATTTCAACTTTTTCAAAAACAAACCCTATCATTTTAGCCACATTTAATTTTGTCCACTGCAAAATAATGCTACGAAAGTAAACAAGTCTAAAATTTTGTTATTTGGAAAACGGTGCTGAGCAACAAAATCATTAGCAAGTCCAATTTAACTCTTTACCAAACGACAATATTTTGAACTGGACCAAATTGAAAGCATTGGCAGACAACAATTTACATGTAGCTTATATGGTCATTTATGTACTGGATAGGGTTTAAAACGTTGTGGGAAAAGGAGAAAATGCTGGTTACCAGCATTTTCTCCTTTTTCCACAATGTTTTCAAAAGACTTCTTCCTCAGGGTCGTTAAAAGTCAGGATTGTGTAGTAAAGAGTTAAGAGCATTAATTTAAATGAAAACAAATAAAAATTACTTTCCAGGTTAAACGTGGTCATTTTAGCCACAAAAATTTAGTATGTTGTCTGCAAATGCTTCCAAACTGGAAATTTTGTCAGCCGGTGTGGGGCTAACTCTTTTATCTAACAACAACCCTTTTGACTGATCCAAACTGCATGCATCTACAGAGGACATATCAAACATTGCTCAAATGGTAAGATTTGTATGTGATAGGTTAGAAAACATTGAGGGAAAAGGAAAAAATTCTGGCTACCAGCATTTTCTCCTTTTCCCACAATTTTTTCAAAAGCCTTTTTTCAACGTGTCGTTAGTAAAGGGTTCGGCTAAATAGAATAATCTCTGTATTTACCCTTTTGTTGCTGCACTTCTCCACGACATTTTTGTGTTAATACAGATAATTCCTTTATTATCACATGGCAGACAGTAACTTTCACTTTCTAATTTGCACACAAAATGCTACAGAATCTTTGCCAACATTTCCAATCTCTATTGTACTGTATTGATTGTACCTTACTCTTTATCAACCAACAAAATTTTACAGTGACAGCGTTTGTCTGCATGATGCCACTGGTATTTTGAAACAAATTTCCCTGAGAAGATTCACAGTGATTTATAATGTTTTGTTAATTAAACACATACACTGTTTCTAATTTCACTAACAAAAATTATCACTCTATGCACTGGCTTGTCCATCACAAACAAATTATCTAAGCTAAATGATTTCACACAAGTTGCTGGCTGAGCACAATGCTCTGTCAGAAAGCAATAATAATGCCAACTTAATTAATAACTCTGGCCTTTTCGGCTTTTATTACAACAAATTGATACAAATATGAGATCATTTTTGCAATTTAAAAAGATGTTCTGATCAGAATGTCTTAAACCTTACAGCACCTTTCTTAACTAGGGTGCCCCTGTAACAAGTGTAGATTAAGATCAGACTGCACAGAAAAAGAAGTCTGATCTTGGATCTGCACTGTTCCCTTTGCTGAAACACATAAACAAAGGCAACCATGACATGGCAACATGTATTTTGGTCTTGATTCTAGACTGTAAAAGGGGCTCTTCAGCTGAAATAATAAGCAGGTCAGGGTGTATCCAAGATCTAACTACTTAACTATTAACCCTTAAACTGCTAAATAAATGAAACAAAAATTTCCACGCAATTATAGTTAAAAACCAAATATTGCAATTTCAAAATTCATTTCACTAGAAAGAAAGCACCGTATCGGACAGTGTAGATCAGTGATCAGACTGCACATTCATGTCTTCTTCTTTAGGGTCATCAAAACTTGAATTGTTTGCTAAAGGTTTGACTAAAATCAACTCTTTACAAGACAGCCAACTTTTGCAAATGATGGGATTTGTCTTTGAAAAACTAAAGAACATTTTGGAAAAAAACGAAAATGCTGGTAATCGGTACATGTATTTTCTCCTTTTTCCATGATGTTCTTCAAAGCAAACTTCCTCAGGGTTGTTAAAACACAGGGTTGTTTGGTAGAGGGCTAACTCTACTATACCACAAAGTATTTGGCATTTGCAGAAGAAGGTAAAAATAATGGAATTCTTCTTTGAATGCGTTATAGAGAAAAGAGAATCGGGTGGTAAGCAGCATGCATGTTTCTCCTAGAATGAGTTGAATAGCCTTTTACAATAATGTCATAAAAATAGAGGGTTGATCTGTAGATTGTTTTGTAAAGGGGTTGACCCTTTACCACACAATACTGACTTTTAATGACCTTGATGTTGAAAGCATTGTTGGAAAAAGAGAAACTGCTGGCAACCAGCATTTTCTCCTTTTCCCACAATGTTTTTTGCCCTCTCAAAGAAGTTCCTGCATTTGACTCTTTCACTGCCAAAGTCACCATGGATATTATTTACGGATGACATAGATCAAGATCAGGCTGCAAAAAACATTCAGTCTGATCTTTGATCTACACTAACAGCTACCTGATACTTATCTTTGACTAAAATCTGCTTCAAAAGCAATAATAATATACTGTTCGACCTTGAGAGAGGTTGTATCCATTTTCTTGGCAGCAAAATGTCTGCAATTTTAGGCTCTGGACTTGGACACATCCAGAATCTTGTTGCTTGGTAAAGAACTCTTAACCACACGACAAAATCTTAGACTAGTCCAAATTGAAAGCATTTGCAGACAGCAAAAGAAATGTGAATGAAAATTGACATTCACTTTGGAAGGGTAGAAAACATTGTGGGAAAAGGAGAAAATGCTGGTTACCACCATTTTCTCCTTTTTCCACAATGTTTTCAAAAGGCCTTTTTCTCTAGGTCGTTAAAAGCCCAGATTGTGTGGCAAAGGGTTAAAGCAGGATTGTAAATTTATTGCCCTTTTTGTAGTGGGAAGAAATCAATTATTTATTCACAGTAATTGAGGATCATTTGTATGGAAATTCAGATCATGTCTCGATTAACACTTTTCTGTCCTGTTTGCTTGGTGTTCAGATGTTATCGTCTTGAAATAATTCTGAGAGTATCTCTTGTAGGTTAACCCCTTAATTTTTTACCAGACAACAAAATTTTGGGCTTGCTTAAAAGGGTTGAAAACTTTGTGGGAAATTCAGAAAATGCTGGTTACCATCATTTCTCCTTTCAACACAATGTTTTCAAAAAGCTACTCCTGATTGTTCTTCTAACTGTGTGATAAAAGGTTAAAAGAGTCAGTTACTTAATCCTTTACCCCACAATCCAAAGTTTTAATGACCATGCAGATGAAACCTTTTGAAAACATGGTGGGAAAAGGAGAAAATGCTGGTAACCAGCATTTTCTCCTTTTCCCACCATATTTCTAACATTTCAAAGACAAATCGAACCATGTGAGCAACATCTGATATTTCATCTGGAGATGCTTTCAAAATGAACTGGTCGAAAATCTTGTATGGTAAAGAGTTAAATGTATTTTATAAATAACAAAAGACTTTCCTAAACTACTGTAGGAAATGAGGAACTGCTAGTTGCAATACTTTAACACAACCTTTCAAAAACATTTTCGAATCGAAACAATAAAGACTTGTTCTATTTCTTTTTTTCTCAGTCTGTTTCACAGACACTAAATATAATTCACACAATACAATCCCATGTTTCACTGACCCTAAAGAAGGAGGTGAAAATGCTGAACAGTAACTGTTTTGCTACAACTTTCGTAAGAGTATGGCAAGGGCATGAAACCTTGTCTTCTTTGTACTAACCCTTTACCACACAATCCCGACTTTTAACAACCCTGAGAGAGAAGGCTTATGAAAACATTGTGGGAAAAGGAGAAAATGCTGGTAACCAGCATTTTCTCCTTTTCCCACATGTTTTCTACCCTTCCCAAAGCAAATTTCAGTCTTTCGGTTGCATTTATTTTGTCGTCTGCAAATGATTTTAATTTGAACTAGTTGGAAATTTTGTCGTTTGGTAAAGAGTTAATGTGATAGTATAAGCTTAACTATTCAAGGCAGTCAACCAGCTGAAGTCTCTGTTGTTTTTGACCAATAGAGCACTTCTGAAAGCAATCTTTTAATTCTTTACCAAATGACAAAATTTTAGACTGGTCTTAATCCTAACCATTTGCAGATGACAAAATAAATGTGGCTGAAAAACTGAAATGGGTTTTTGGAAGGGTAAAAATCATGTTGGGAAAAGGAGAAAATGTTGGTCACCAGCATTTTCTCCTTTTCCCACAATGTTTTCAGTAGCCTTCTTCTGTTGGGTTGTCAGAAGTCGGGATTGTGTGATAAAGGGTTAACAATGTCACTTCACTGAAGTGCATAACAAAAGACTAACTCTTTACCACATTGAAAAATTTGGACCAGTCAAACTTAGTAGCTTTTGCAGACACAAATTAACCCTTTACCACCTAATCCCCAAGTTTTAAAGACCCACAGGAAGACAGCCTTTTGAAAACATTGTATGAAAAGAAGAAAATGCTGGTAACCAGCATTTTCTCCTTTTCCGACAATGTTTTTGTCCATGCCAAAAACAAATTTCAATTTTTTTGTCACAAGTGATTTGTCATAGATCTGCAAATACTTTCATTTTGAACAAATCTAAAATTTCCTTGTTTGGTAAAGTAAATATCCAACATGATAAGAATTGTGTTTGATACTAGGCAAGAAACATTTATGACTGGCATTTTCTCCTATTCCTGCAATGATTTTAAGCCTTCCTCCTAAGAGTCATCAAACAAGAGGGCCATCGGCCCTGAAGCGCTCACCTGAAAAAAGTCATCTACAGTAGTAAAGTCATCTACAGTTGATAAAGTAGAAGAGGTCCTGGTTTTACTGATGTAAAACACGTGAGTGCAAGTGAACTACTTTTGGATCTGACATGGCCAAATTTCGAACTTGTCCAAGACATTATCATGAAAAACATTCTGACCAACTTTCATAAGTAATTGGCTGACAATGTGGCCTCTTGAGTGCACACAAGGTTTTCAAAGATTTTGTCCAGTGACCTACCTGGTACTTTTTGACCAATATGACGCAATTTCGAACTTGTCTGAGATACCATCAAGACAAATAATTTAACCTAGTTTCATGAGTATCAGGCTAAAAATGTGGCCTCAGAGTGCACACAAGGTTTTTCTAAGATTTGGCCCAGTGACCTAATTTTTCACCTGACATGAATCAATTTCAAACTTGAAATACCTGCTCAACATAACCAAATTTGTCGACTAAGGGATTCTACCTCTGCAATCTCACTACAGTAGCTTTTGTACAAGGTTGATGTGTCTGATTGATCTTTATGCATAAATATGCAAGGAAAAATAGGCTTCCATTTTACATTGGGAATACGAAATTAGCCAGAAGATTGCCCAGGGACAATATGTCAAGCCTGCCATGGGGGTAGTAAGTAAAGAACCTCATAAATGGCACTCCATAAATGTAGAAGTCACCTTTGTCATCAAGAAAAAGATTCTGACCTAGTTTCATGAGTATTGGGTTGTAAATGTAGCCTCTAGAGTGCACACAAGGTTTTTCTAAGATCTGCCCAATGACCTACTTTGCGATCCAACATGACCCAATTTCAAACTTGTCCAAGATTTTATCAAGACAAACATTCTGACCAACTTTGATAAGTATCAGGCTGAAAAAAATTTAGCTCTAGAGTGCACACGAGGTTTTTCAAAGATTTGGCCCAGAGACCTACTTTTTGACCTGACATAACCCAATTACGAACTTGTCCAAGACTTCATTAAGACAAACATTCCAACCTAGTTTCATTAGTATCATGCCGAAAATGTAGCCTCTAGAGTGCACATCATGTTTTTCTAAGATTTGACCCAGTGACCTACTTTTTGACCGAACATGACCCATTTTCAAACTTGTCTGAGCTTTCATCAGAACAAACATTCTGACCAAGTTTCAAGCATATCAAGTTGAAAATGTGGCCTCTAGACAGGGCTTTATCCAGGCGTTTTGGGAAAAGGCCCCTGGCCAAATTGGGAAAAAAATCATCGACAAAATGTCAAAATTGGGAAAATAATATTGACAAAACATAAAAAGTTTGAAACATATTTAACCTTACAATAAACTACTAAATCAATACTGTTTTTTTTTTCTTCCTGCAAACTTCTTTCTTTTTGGATGTTTCTCTGTAGTCTTTCATACTAGTTCCAGTCTCTAAGCTGTAAGACAACACCCCCAACCCCCGTTAAGTAGGATTTTTTGATTCTCTTATTAAGATATCTGTTTTTCTGGTGAATGAACAGAGGAATTATTTCATGTTTTATTTTCAATGCAAGTCAGCTAATAGAAGTCATTATCAAGGCTAAACAAGACAGATTGAAGAGCCTCTGATCAGTTGAGGTCTTTTTGGCAATGTTTTGTCATGTGTTTTCGTGGTTTTTTTCCATGATGATTAATCTTTGAAAATGATTTTTTGTGTGCTTTGACATGTAAAGAAAGACTGATAAATCGTCCTTTTCTGAGGTAGATCTAGTACAGTATTGGAAAAAAAAAAACTGTTAAAAATTAATTGTGAAAAGGATACTTCACACTAGATTATTGCGTTATATGACTTCGGGTGTGTCGATAGTCCCACAGCCATACTGATACCGGCTCTTTAATTAACATCTTGAATTCATAACCCATAACTGATGACTTTAAATCCCAAAATGAATTAGCTTGTTTTTTATTTGATTATCCATTTCGGCCGACGACAAGCTCTGCTCACAAATTAATCAGATGATCACTTTGCTAAGACAAAGAGGAAGCACAACCGCTCGAAATTTGAGAGGAAAAAACTCGTGGTCTAGATTAGGTTGGATATTTTTCATAACATGTTCCTGTTTCAGGACTATTATTATAGGAGCTTGTTATTATAGGAGCTGGGTTCTTTGTTTTTGCTTTACAAAACTCCGCTTCGCTGCATATACGCGAGGCGGTTGCTAAGAAGTTAACATGCTATTTTTACGACGTGTAAACCAATAACGGTTTACAGCCAGACAATTGAGTCTATGCATGAATCAATTGAAAATATACGGATGCAGTCTATAGTTCATTCGCCCCCGAATAGTTTCGTACCTACAATACGACGATTGTTGATTTCCTGCTTGAACTGTGGTCAATGCCTGCAAATTTGTGTGTCAGGGAAAACCCTGGCTGATACATCAGACTTGCTTTCTTTTACTAGCGTCTAATTGGGAATTCTATTTTATGGAATTGGGAAAAAAATACACTTTTTGCGACTGGGAATGGGGTCGAAATTCGGCCCCTTAGTAAAGGAAGAAAATCCCCTGCTAGAGTGCACACAAGGTTTTTCATTGATTTTGCACGGTGACCTACTTTTTGACCCACCATGACCCAATTTCAAACTTGTTGAAGATTTTATCACGACAAACATTTTGACCATGTTTCAATAGTATCTGACTAAAAATGTGGCCCTTAGAGTGCACACAAGGTAAATGCCGACGACCGCACGACGGATGCCAGGCTCATGTTGTACTTCTAGAGTCCGTGTCAGAATTTCAGGACGGTTTTATCAGCAAATAAATAACTCTCAACAGTAAAGTTTCTTTTGAATTTATTTCAGAATAATTTTGACACTTTTAAATATCTTTCGTTCTAAAATGATCGATGGCACCCAAAGATGATTCCTAAAGACAAATTATAATGTGGTCAGTTTAAAGTGAAGCCAGAGATTCAGGCCAAAGATGATCCCTCTGCCGTGCGCGCTTTCTACATATACTAATCGCAGTCATGTGACAACCATCTGTCCAACCTTGCTCCTCCCAGAAGCGATGCAGCTTGCAAAACTTGGGTCTTGATTGGTCAGCTCCAGTCACATGACTAGTCAGCCGGCAAGCTGGTGGTTCATCCTTGCCCGGTCGTATCAAGTTCAAACTTATAAAACTTGAAGTGCCAATTCATTAACTATGGTCATCCGTCGGTCATCTAGACTTGTTGGATGTAAACAATCCTTATCCTTGAATGATAAGGGAGAAAAAATATATATACATGCAGAAGCACCATATTGTAACACACAACATGATCACAAAAGCTCGCCTTGAGCACTTCATACTTAGGTGAGCTAAAAGTAGGGGTGCTCAGGCGGTATTTCAGAATTTCTGTTATTCGTCTAACCATTTGAGAGTATTGGACAGAAAATGTAGCCTCTAGAGTGTACACAAGAATTTGTTTAAAGATTTGACCTGGTAACCTTGGTTTTGACCCCATGAGACTCGTTTTCGAACTCGTTCAAGATATTATCAAGACAAACATTCTGACCAACTTTAGTGAGTATTGGATTTAAAAAAAGAGGCCAAAGTTTTGCTAAGATTTGATCTGATGACCCAGCTTTTGAACAGTGACCCATTTTCAAACTTGTCTGAGGTATTATGAAGACAAACATTCTGACCAAGTTTCATGATTATTGTATTGAGTATTAGCCTCTAGAGTGTACACAGCCTGTTTCACAAAAAGCTCACCTTGAGCACTTCATGCTTAGGTGAGCTAAAAGAAAATTTACTATGACACACAATCAGGAGATGACAAAATTACTGCCATAAAACAAAGAGCTTGAACTTATTTAAATATTTGACAGAGGTCTTTAAAATTACCTACCTCACAAAACTAGTATGATAACTTTTACCCTTAACAAGATGAAAAAATTTTAGACTCTTCCAAACTGAATGCTTTTGCAAGGTACAAATCCAAATTTTCATTTCCTATTCCTACCATGTTTCCTACCAATTCAAAGACAATTCAATCACTTAACCCTTTACAACACAATCCCGACTGTTAACAACCCTGAAAGAGTAGGCTTTTGAAAACATTGTGAGAAAAAGAGAAAATGCTATTAACCAAAAAGGAAAAAAACTCAGCTGGAACACAACCCTGAGCCAAATATAACCTGCAGCAGATAAACTCCCAGCATGCTTACTTTATGTTATTTCTCCTTTTGCCATTATGTTATCACATATATATATGAGCCATCTCTGTCAAAAAAGGGCTTAATGCATCTGCAAAAAGAATCGACCCAGGTCAGCCTGTGCAGCCCATGCAGGCTGAATTCGCCAAAACTTTTCATTTTTTGATCAATTTACTGTACATGTATGTCAAAGGACCAGTCTACCTGATGATACTGTCGGTTATAATATATAATGGCTTTTTTGGATTCCTAATTTTGTGATTACTCATTTGGTATCATGCAATACTGAGATGCATTAAGCCCCCTTTTGCCTGAGCATGGATCGTTTATGTTTTCACATGTATTTATGTATCAAGCCTTCATTCAAGTTGATAATCTGTTGTCTAGGATGTTCAAACGCTTAACCCTTTGCTGCATGACAAAATTTAAGACATGCAAAAATTAATGACATTTTGCAGATCTCTGATACATTGGCTAAAATGATGGGATTTGTTTCTGAAAGAGGGTTTAACGCATCTCCATGAAGCAATATACAAATCAAGTTATCACATAATTATGCATCCATAATATCCATTGTGTGATGTCATATGTTTAACTTGTTCTATTCTTATCACATAATCAAACTTGTGTTCTATGTAATACCCATTGAGAATTTTCTTATCTTAAACACATCTGAGATAAGCACTGTATGACCTCATAAGTTATGACATATTTCTACTTCTTTCTGTTCCCTTCTTATAGTTATGCAGCTCATGGATAGTTATAATTGTGTAATTATTATGCAGTATTATGGGCTGGTGGCCTTTCTTTACAAATTGAGTATGTTGTATTGTACTGTTTTGTATTAAATCTTCTAACAACTGGCTGAATCATGAGATAGAGTAGTCCTTGGACATGCAGAAATTTTACAAATAGCAAAAAAGTTGTCCCATACCAGATTGCGCAGACTGTGCATGCTGACAATCTCCAGTTTTAATGATGTTTGTGGAGAAGGCTTTTGAAAACATGGTGGGAAAAGGGGAAAATGCTGATGACCAGCACTCTCTCTTTTTCCCACAACTTTTTTACACTGAGGGAAAAGGATCATTTTTTGAGCCAAATTTAATGTCATCTTTAAATGCTTTGAATTTGGACCAGTCTACAATTTTGACATTTGGTAAAGAGTAAATTTTGTACTCATTGATAAATAGCAATATTTGACCAAACCATTGACTATCAGGATTACTGGTACTTAACCCTTTACCGCACAATGCCGCCTTTTGACGACCCTAGGAAAGAAGCCTTTTAAAAAACATTTTCTCCTTTTCCCACAATGTTTTCTACCCTGTCAAGAGAAAATTGCTTCATTTTAGCCACATTAAAATTGCCGTCTGCAAATGCTCTCAATTTAGACGAGGCTAAAATTTTGTCATCTGGTAAAGGGTTAACTCTTTACCACACAATCCCAGCTTTTAACGACCCTGAGGAAGAAGCCTTCTGAAAGCATTGTGGGAAAAGGAGAAAATGCTTGTAACCAGCATTTTCTCTGTTTCCCACAATGTTTTCTACCCTAAGACAAATTCCATTATTTGAGTCACATTTGAATTGTCATCTGCAAATGCTTTCAATTTAGATCAGTCTAAATTTTCCTTGTGTGGTACAGAGTTAAACAAGAGGGCCAATAGCCTAAATTGCTCACATGAGCATAGTCATCTAGCATTGACCAACTTGAAGAATTCCTGGTTGTGATTATGTAAAACGCATGTGTGTTTGTGACCTACTTTTTGACCAAGGTGACCTATCTTTGAGACACAATCAAGACAAACATTCCGAATACATTTCATGTGTAACAGACTGAAAATTTGGGCTCTAGCATGTGCCAAGGTTTTTCTGAGATTTGTCCCTGTGATCTACTTTTTGACCCCATGTGAGGAGTCATAAAGTTGTCTGATATATAATCAAGAAAAATATTCTGACGAATTTTCATGAGTCTCTGGCTAAAAATATGGCCTCTAGCATGCACAAAAGGTTTTTCTTAGATGTGTCCCAGTGACATACTTCTTGACCTGATATGACGCAATTCTGAACTTGTACAAGATATCAATAAAACTTTACCAAATGACAAAATCTTTGACTTGACCAAATTAAAAGCATTTGCAGACGAAAAGTAAAAATGTGACTCAAATGATGATTTCTGTCTTTGATAGGGTAGAAAACATTGTGGAAAACAGAGAAAATGCTGGTTAATGGCGGTCACTAAGAGTAAGTACGGTACCTTGATCCGTGTTTTAGTCAGTGCCAACTGCAAAGCAATTGCTATTTTGAAAGACTCACTGTAGTGCTGAATATTGATTTTACTGCCACTCGTGATTTATTTGGACATTAAATATTCTCAATTAATATGGGACACTGGTATACAATACTTCACTTTCTTCAAGTTTTTCCAAGTTAGATGACAACTTTTGTGCTACCGAAAAATTTATAATGTTATTGGAAGTGTATGTGTATACGGATCGTCAGGTGTTAATAACATCTATTTGTAAGGTAATTTGGATTATTTCGACACCATATCTGTAAGTTTTATTGAAGGTCATTAGTGATTTTCCACAGTCTGCATTTTTAAAGTTTCAGTGAAGTTATCTTGCATTTGGAAGTTTGTCACTCCAGTCATTGATTCTAAAGTAAGGTTGGGAGTGGGTAGGGGTTGTCTGGAGGCCTTTGGAGTAAGTGATATAGTGGGGGCGCTACTATTAGGGAGGGAGCCTTAATTAGGTGACATACGGTACATAAATTTACAACATAAACAATGTAGTATAGAAATACAATCTAAAACACTCATTTACCTTATTGTAAGAAATGTATTGTTTTTTGGTGTTTACTATGTTTTGTCAAATAATTTATCAAAAATAAGCAATAACCTTTTGATTCTCTAACCCTTTACCAAACAATCCTATTTTCAATGACCTTGATGAAGAAGGCTCTGTATATGAAAAAAATTGTGGGGGAAAAAAAAAAGGATGCTCTCCAGCATTTTTCCTTACTCCATAATGTTTTCTAACCTTTCAATAACAAATCCCATCATTTGAGCCACATTTAATTTTTCATCTGCCAATGCTATATCAATATACTGCAGATGACTCTAAAATTTGGAAGAGAGAGGCTTTTAAAAACATTGTTGGAAAAAGAGAAAATGCTGGTAAGCTGCATTTTCTCCTTTTCCCACAATGTTTTCTGCCCAATTAAAGACATGTTTCTGAAGTTGAGCTACCATTGACCTGTCATCTACAAATGCCTCAAATTTGTGCACGTCTAAAACTTATATTGTTTGAGAAAGATTTAAAGAGTTACACCAATATATCCCTGTTGCACACCATTTCATAAATCTCCCATAATAAAAAAACATCTGTCACCCGCCAATTTTTTTCTCTCCTTTTTCTTCTTTCAAAAGACTTTCTAAATATCCAAATGATTGGGGCTGACAAATCCATACACTCATAAAACTCAGGTTGCCATCTTTATATCCACAATATCTAAACAAACATACTTGACAGTTAATCAGACAACAAAATTTAGACTCATCCAAATTAAAGGCATTTGCTGATGACAAATTATTATGTGGTTCAAATGAAGGAATCTATGTCTAAAAAGGGAGTCAGCGAACACTGTGGGGACAAAAAGAAGAGCCCTGATCAGACTGCTTTATATTTTTTAGCTATTTTACTCGTCATCACACAAACAAAATGTCAGACCAGTCCAAATTGAAAACATTTGCAGACGACACATAAAAAGGGGTACAAACAACAGTATTTATCTTTCAGATTGTTGAAAACATTGCAGGAGAAGAAAAATATGCTGGCATTTTCTTCTTTTCCTACAATGTTTTCAAAAACCTTCTTCTTCAGGGTGTTTAAACTCAGGATTGTACAGTAAAATGTTAATCTTGATCTAAACTTGTCAAGAAAAAAAAGTAACCCTTTACCAGGAAACAGAATATTACAATTATCTATATCAAATGCATTTGCAGACAACATAATATGGCTCAAAAAATGGAATTTTGTTCTTAAAATGGGCAGAAAACATTGTGAGAAAATGAGAAATGGTTACTCCTTTGCCCACAATATTTTCAATAGCCTTCTTTCTCAGGATCTTTTAAACTGGGACTGTTTGATACAGGACTGAAGTTGTCCGTGACATACTTAGGGTTGATCCAGCATCAGGAAGTAGCTATTTCATCCAGGCAAAGTAGATACTCTACATTTCACACAAAACAAACACTATACAACTCCACTGTATATCAAACACTGTTCCTTTACTTTGTATCAAAAACACTGAAACATCTTGAAGACCCCCCCCCCCTTCTAATCAACACTCTGTTGGCTTTTTTTCTCACTGAAAATAGACTTTCCAAACAGCAATTCCTTGATAAGGTTGAAATAAATTGGCTGGAATAAACTTACTGCAACTACATTATCCTAGTTATTCAGAAATCAATGCCATAACTATCCGAACATACATACACTTCAGATATTAGACAGATAACTTTATAAACTTCGAGGAACAAAATTGGTCAACTCACTTAAAGCAACATTTAAACAGAAAGACAAAGTATTGAAGATTAGTGTCCCCTATCAATCATGAATGTTATTTGATGTCCAAATGAATCGTGACCTGATGTAAAACTGAAGCCTGCATTAGATATAGCACGTTTCTCACAATCTCTTTGCTATCGGCACTGACTAAAACCCGAACGGCACTTATAATGAGCCATGCTCTGGCAAAGGGAGCTTAATGTGCCTCTGTGACGCATGATACCAATCAAGCCATCACATAATAATGGATCCATTATAACCACTTATTTGATAACTGACTTAATCATGAGGTAGACTGGTTTTGGACATACAGAAAACTATCCAATAGCGAAAAGTTTCGGCCCAGGTCAGCCTGCACAGACTGACATGGGTCGATACTTTTTGCAGATGCATTTTGCCCCCTTTTCACAGAACATGGCTCAATTATTTTTCCTCTCTTTTTTATTACCTCTTTTAATCACCCTCTTTCTGGAAAAATGTAACTCTCCTAGTTAAACAAGGCTATCCGCTTTTCACTCTCTTCTTTACATTATGCATAGACTTGATAACGGACGAAACTACCGCAGAAAAAAAAGGGGCATCACCTGGACCCTGACAGAACTATTAGAAGATCTTGATTTGGCAGACTGCTCCTTCTATCTCATCCTCAACAAGGCGTGCAGGTTGATTGATTGATTGACTGAGTGGTGTTTTATGCTGCTTTCAACATTATTTCAGTCATAACAAGACATGCAGAACAAAACCAATGATTCAGACAAGACAGCAAAAAAGATAGGACTCAACATTAACATCAAAACAAAATCTTTAAAATCAACAGAAGACCAGATGAACACATTTCTCTCTATTAGCACAACACTCAAGAAGTCAACAATTCATTCACCCATCTTGGAGGTTCAATTGTTGATGATTGAAACTCAGAAAAAGATGAAAATCCTAAAATCTCATAAGCAAGGAGAGCTTTCGCTGCATTATCAAATACATGTATTTCGAAAGCCAGAAAGATCCACACAAGAATGTCACGATGAATTTTCAAGAACAATGTACTTGCAGTCCTCCTGTATGGACCCGAATCTTGGAAAGTTACAAAGTCTCACAGAAACAAACAAGACATTTTTCAGACCACACAATGCCGACCTTTAACTACTCTGAAAAAGAAAGCTTTAAAAACATTGTTTGAAGAGAAGAAAATGCTGGTAGCCAGCATTTTCCCCTTTTCAGACAAAATTTTTTACCCTATCAAGGCCACCTTCTGTCAATTGGGCCACCTTTAATTTGTAGTCTGCAAATGTTTTAAATTTAGACTTTTCTGAAATTATGTTGTCTCAAACAAAGTTAAAACATATTCTACATATTTTTTTTTTGGCCCAATACAGTATCTAATGTTAAATATAGAGTGCCCCATTGCACCTTAGCCCCCTAAAGTCCCAGATGGTGCAATTCTAAACCAACCTCAGACCCGAAGGGCCCACTTGTTTGTGAAAGTACCATTCTACAAATAAAGGTCTTTTTCTGCTAAAAAACATAATACTGAGCTAAACTGGCAACCTGTTATCGATCTTCATATTTATTGGAATATCAGAAGATACAACTGGTACCAGTTTAATACTGAGCTTGCCAGTGAGAATTTTTTCGGTTACTCGATGGATTTTATGGTTAACATAAAACTGGTACACTGATATCGATCTTCATATCGAACAGTTACAATGGGTACCAGAAGTTACAATTCCTTGAGCTTCCGCTGATCATTCTACATCACAATGAAAAGATTTTTTTAGTATTTTGGAAGTCTCCACATTGGACAAAAATGGCAAAAACTGTTGAAAGTATTACTTCAGAAAGCACAGTCAGGCCAGTACCTATCCCTTTTTCCAGCGACGATAATAAAACCCCACAGAAACCTGAGTTTCAACCAAAATGGCTCCTGGACAATCGGTTCAAAAGTTGGCTAGTTTATGACAAGAAAATTAAACTGTAGTTTGAGAGATCAATGGGAAAGTTAAATCTCTCTGTGACAGGACACCAAAATTTTAAAAAGTCTGCCACTGACAGACACATTTTGTCATTTTTTTAGGATTAAATTGATGGCGGAAATATCTAAAAGGTTGCATCAATTAACAATGATAATTTTTGCAGTGTTGCAGTTTTATTAGCAAAGTATTCATAGATACATGAATGAGATTACACTTGTTAAATAAAAAGGCAACACTTGTGAAATAAAAATTGTTAACATATCAGTAATAAAATATGATTTTTTATGTGTGGCCCCCAGTTTCCAATATGAACCCCTATTGCAAAGCGAAGATTGAACACTGAGTATCTAATAAAGAACTTTATAAGAGAACAAACTCCTGTCTGCTTTCATCATAACTCAAGAAAGATGATGGAAAATGGTTGGCCAAGTATTCAGAATGCACCCAAATGCCATCCCAAGCAGGGTTCCCATTCACACACATACATGCGTGATTCACGCACTGAATTGAATAATCAAGCACAAAAATATGAAGTGAAACATGCATGCACGCACAGATTTCAGGGCTCCATTGTCGATCACCAGTGGTGCCAGTTGGAACAAATTAAAGTGTGAAAGTCACTGTTTATCACCGCTTATCAAACTTGGTATCAATCCTCTTTTTTAGTGTAAAATTCAAGGTTTTGAAGTTACATGCTATTCTTATTGACAAATCTTTGTCAAATCATGCGGAAATACTACTCCGAAACTTAACAAGCATGAAAAAAAGATCGCTGCAAGAAACGAGAAAACCCATGACACAACAAAAATTGGTTTGATATCGTCCGATCACAGGCATTTCAAACTGTCTATTCAGTTTTATCAATGACTTTGAACAGTAAATTTACATAAATATCTCTTATAAAACAATAAGTGGAACCTAATTAGCATCTGAAATTGACAGTGAAATGGAAAATTCTACTGGCCTTCAGGCTGTAAGTTGTCCCTCTGAAAGTGGTCCCGTTAGTACGCAAATTATAACAAGCATCTCCTTTTTTTTTTAATTACCCATATAGTTTTCAAGAGCAGCTGACTGCAGAGTAAGACTCATCAAAACAAATTTTCAATACAACAGACCCTTACTGTCCTCCATTGATGCTCTAATAATTGTCAATATTAAGTGCACTCCTAGAATTTCTCTTGCACTCCCAAACTTGTATTCCAGGGAGCGCATGCACGCCCAAAAAGAGATGTGAGTGGGAACACTGCCAAGGGTAGCTATGAGATGGACTCAACAGGAAAGAGGAACAGAGGAAGACCCATAGAAACCTGGAGACGCTCCATCAAAAAAAAAAAAACCAGAAACTGGTCATCATTGGGTCTGGTTCAGCAATGTATTAACCAAAGTGGAAAGCTCTGGTGACAGCCTTATGTGCACCCAGCATGAAGAGGATTAACCCTTTACCACACAATCCCGACCTTTAACGACCCTGAGAAAGAAACCTTTTGAAATCATTTTGGGAAAAGGAGAAACAGCATTTTCTCCTTTTCCCACAATGTTTTCTACTCTTCCCAAAATAATTTTTCAACTTTTGAGTTACGTTAATTTTGTTGTCTGCAATTGCTCTCAAATTGTGTAAGTCTAAAATTTTGTCGTTTGGTAAAGAGTTAAGTAAATAACACTCCCAGCAGTGTTAAAAAGGGACAATATGGTAGTCACATGCAGTTGACTTTACAAAGAACATAAACCACTGACAAAGTTTTAATTCAAAGTTTTGACACTTTACCAAACTGTTCTGTGTTTTAACTACGCCAAGAAAACTGGCTTAGAAAAATATCCTAGGAAAAGAAGAAAATGTGGGTTTATACCAGTATTTTCTCTTTTTCCCACAATGTGTTTTACCCTATCACAAATTCAATCATTCAAGCAACATTTTATTTGTTGTCTGCAAATTGTCTGCAAATTATTACCATGTAGATGAGTCTAAAATCTGCTGTCTGGTACAGAGTTAAAACATTTTTAGAACCCTCATCCTTAAAGCACTTTTATAATTTCTCAATTTTATACACAATACTGTTCATCCACGTGACCTAGATATTACCACAACACAAGCCTGTATTATAGAGGAAATCAAGAGAAATAACTCCAGTAAAGTTTCATTGACCACTTTCACAATTATTGTTTCTTTAACCCTTTACCAGACAACAAAATTGTAGCATTGTTCAAATTAGGCTATTTCCCAGGGTCGTTGAAAGTGGGTAATGTGTAGTAAGGGTTAACAACTTTAACCTTGTCCCAAACATTCCTGTATTTCAAGATCTTCAAGCACAAATTTCGAAATTTAAAGCATCTTCTCCTTTTCCCACTGTGTTCTGTATCCTTTCAAAGACAAATCCCATTCTTGAATCATATTTATTTGGCTGCCATCGAGCCATACATTTCATTTGTGTCTGTAAATAACTATAAATATGTTATGCTTATAAACAGTCTAATGTTTTAAACTTTTAACTACCCTTTTAATCCTTTACCACACAATCCTGACTTTTAACAACCCTAAAGAGAAAGCTTTTGAAAATATTGTGGGAAAAGGAGAAAATGATGGTAACCAGCATTTTCTCAGTTTCCTGCAATGTTTTCTACCCTACCTTTTAGCAAAATTTATAATGGTGTCTGCAAATACTTTCAAATTGGTCCAGTCAAAATTTTGTCGTTTGGTATACAGTTAAATAACAAATGCTGGTAACTAATATTAACTCCTTTTCCAACAATGTTTACTTCTCTCTCACAAACAAATCCAATCATTTGAAGCTAATTCAAAATTCTAGATTGTCAATTACAAAATGCATTCAATGCAGACAAAAAGCCTTTATTTTTGTTGGCTGGTAAAGAGTTACTCTATACCAGACAAAAAAAATTTGGACTCGTCTAATCTGAAAGCATTTGCAGATGACAAATGTGGGTAAAATGTTGGTAGTTTCTTTTCAAAAGGGTCAAAAACTAAAAAACATTGTGGAAAAAGGAGAAAATGCTGGTTACCAGCATTTTCTCCTTTTCACACAATGTCAGGGTTTTCCTTGATGCACGATTTCGTGCATTTTGACACATTTTTTTAGTAAAATTACTTTTTTCTTTTCAAGAGTTCATCATTGTGGATGCACATTAACGATATGGCTTACTTACGAATCTCCTTACTATGGACAACGCTACATTCATGAGTCTTTAAGAAAGCTGGAGCAGGAAAATAAAATGGAACAAAATACTAGACTGTGTATCAAGTTCACAAGAATACCATGCTTTGAACTAAACCAGACGATGGCTAATAATACAATATGGCTCCAGGTTCGAAATTAGTAGTAGCAAGTAGCAAATTTACTACCTCAAAAACAAATTTTGCTAACTGGGCACAAAAGCAGTGGCAAAAGGTTCCTACCTGGTAATCCTGTCATCTTGATATGTTTTGTCAATTTTCAAAGAAGTAATCTTCCACTTGTTAATTTAGAAATTACAACTGTCTGCATAGGTACAAAAATATGCAACCATTGAGTCATGCAATCAAACCTATGTGTACTTGATGATGACTTAACCTCTATATTTTTAGCTACTTTTGTGAATCTTCGCTAATGTCCATTTGAAAACGGTCTGCATTATAACAAATGTGCGAAAACATGCAAGTATAGGGTCCGATCTTGAAAAATGTCAAAATTTTAACAGAGTATAGAATCAATAACAATGTATAAATATTTTTTTCATTTCATCTTTTTGTTTGTGTCAAATAAAAATAAACAATTTCATCCAAACATTTGAAAGAAAACCGCCTTTGAGCTAATGTGAACGTCACAATACCCAGCAGCCATTTTGAAATTGAATCATGTGACTTCGCTGGAATTCCACCAAATATCAGTTGTAACGTGACACAGTTGACGCCAATTTATAGTCACATGATTTGAAAATATTGCCACATGATTTTAGTAGATTATCTAAATATGTCATCATGTCTGTTCATTAGTAAGAGTGCGGGTAAGAAAGGATTGGGTAAATGGTGTTTTAAAAGCAAGGTGCTGATTACATTTCAATTCTGGGACATTTTGGAAATAAACATTAATACCCGAGTCAGGGTTGTACACTGAAAAAAGAGGCCAGACAAGCTGCTAGACAGCGCCGATGTTTGTTAAGACTGGCAAAAAATATTGGTTAAACTTCGGAAGAATTTTAGCGACTTGGAGGGGCAAAGGGGTGAATGTTGTCGGTTAAGATGATACCTACCAATTAAGAAGGGTTTGGTACCTAAGAAACTTATTAACAACTGCTTGTCAAATCAGACAGTTGAAAACAATTAATTTCGCTGATAGGACACCAGCTGTGAATCGAGTATGGCGCATTGTTAGGTAATAGATCTATTAACGCTGATTGTGTATCGAATACCCAACGCATGGTCAATATACAAGAGGCGACTTCCCAATTTTTTCAGGCGACTTTGATTTCGCTTTGCCCGGCGAAATGGGCAAAGTTTTTTTAAATCAGGTAACTTTTTCACCCAAGTTGCCCACTTGGCCGAGGCCTACAAGCATTATGAAAATTAAGGTCAGACTGAAAAGAATGTGAAGTTTGATCTTAAACCACAATTTCTGATAGGTATCATGACATTTTCCCGGTAAAAGCACTCTTTTCATCACAGTTTTTGTTTTTAAAAGTTACTGGAAATGTTCATTTAATCACTGCCACTGTCAGTAACTATTGGTATATAGCGTGGAGCAGGCCTTCAGATGGTGGATAGCAAATATTTTACTCTCCCTGTACATGATTCCAATACTGAAACAAGGTCGTTGTCAGCGGTCTAGCCATGGCACTTGGACAAAGTTTAAAACTTGTGGTTAGAAAAACAATAAAAAAGAAAACATCACAGGGATAATTCAATACTGCAGTGAGATAATCTGCATAAAATTACCCTATTTGATGATTAAGACAGTGGCACGCACAAAGGGAATCACAATGCTACATGAATTGACCAATGGATTAAGACTATAATGTATACCATGCGTCTGACATCAACATTTCACACCTGTGTATTTGTTTCTGTATGACCAGATCGGGAATCGAAAAGAAGGTATAATCATTTGTATGAAAAGCAGGCCAATGAAGTCAACAACATGGGAAACACTACAGGAAGGTAACTGCTAAAATTCTCACAAAATAAAGATAAAATATTACACCAGCTGGGGGGGCTTATATGGGTTTAAGTAAATCAGTAAACTCATTATGACTATAGAAGAACTGGAATAACTTTCCGTATGCCGTATGGCAGCCGAAATGCAAAGGTAGGAAATGCAAAAAGTGTAGACAAAACTAGCAAATACATAGAAGTTAGGTACAGCCGAGTACCAGATGACCACAGCGGAGTCAAAACTATGATAAGGTACGCTGACACTGTATATAAACAGGTGCACAAAATACTAGAAAACATTTAAAGAAAAATCAAAATTTATCAAAAGCATAACAGGGTATGAAATGACCAGATAAAAGTCATTTCGTACCAGTTAGACAGTTCAAAATAGAGAAATAGCTACTTAATGACCTGGGTACGAAATGGTTACTACTAGGTATGAAGAAGTGGGTACGAAATGACCAAAATTGTATGAAATGACTTACGTACAAAATGACCAAGGTTCCAAACGACCGGTTTGGGTAATTCGCCCTTGAGTTGATTTCGCTCCAGAGTCGAACGTTTTTACAGTGTATTTTCCGCCATTACAAGATGTAACATACGACCATAATCGGCCGTTTTGAGAATCTATGTTTCCCCTTATTCAAACTGCATGCGGTTCATTTCGGTATTTTTATCATCGTTGTCTCCGAGACGCTTATGACATCCACGGTAAGGTCGTGTAGAGTGCGCAATTTTTCTTCAAAATTTGAAAATCGCAAAGAGCGAAAAGGATTGTAAAGTTGTCTGACAGATACTTTTCAACAAAATAGAGATATTGTGTATTAAGAAATGCTTTAGTTTGATCAAGAAATTGATATTTTAACATTTTTTACACAATAAAAACTGTGGTAGACAATATCATAGTCATTTGGGTGTATTGCCTTTGAGTCGAATACTGTTAGCCTATGAGATGAACAGTGTTCAACTTAAAGGCAATAGTAATCTTGTCATTAATCTTTGCATATTTTCTGTTTTTATGGTTTTCTATCAGACACATTTCATATGTTATATTTTGTGACCAAATTGAAAGCTACACTAAATCTTCACTAGACTTAATTAGCTAAGTTTCTTATTCATGGGCGATAGGAACAGCACACAGCGATCTATATAAAGTACTCAATACCGTATATAGATATACATGTATAGTGAAAAGGCCTATGCAGACTTTCTTTGGTCACTTTCCATTGGGAGTGTAATATGTATTTGTTTTGAATGTGAAAAAAGGTAATTTTTCTCAAAATTCCACAGTTTAGGTAGATCTATATCACAGCTGCTAAAGGTCTCTAAACCAAATTAACTAGATATAAATCTTATAGATCTACTAAACAATTTCACATTCATAGCCAATTCACAAAGGTTTCACATCCTATTTTAAATGACCATAATCAAGCTTGGCATAATATGCATTATATGTATTAATTAGTTTTATATGTCGGGTTACAGTCAGTTTCTTCATGTCTTTAGTATTCTAGACTGTTCATGGACAAACACTTCAAAGCCATTGCCCAGTCAGGGTTTTCCCTTACCAACAAAAATAGGGGGTCATTGTGACCCCTTGGTCATAAATAATGGGGGTCATTCTGGACTTTGAGGGGGTCACAAAAAGTGTAATTAGGTTAAACATTAAAGACTACTATGTATGAAACAATGTGTGTTTTTGTGTTTCTTATTCATCCCAAAGCTTTAATATAAACTATTTATGAATTATTGAATGATGTAAGACACATTGTAACAGTAGGGATTCTCTGTGCAGAGGGGCTTACAGTCTAGATAACATCTTTTTCATAGAGTATCTTGTGTATGCTTTATCAAAAGCCTGGTCTTAATAGGCAAAAAAATGCTCTAGCTGCAGACAAGCTGTCATTTATATACGTAATTTCAATCTTTGAAGGGCACCAATGTGACCACAGTGTTTTGGGGACGCATGTTAGAGTTGAATTGCGCAAGTTTGTGCAGCCACTCTGTGGTAAAAGGGTTATTGTGTTTTGTTTTTGTCACAGGAATCAACCGTTTAATTGATACAAATAGCTTGTTGTCGGCCGGATTTGATAACCTCTATTTTGTGGCTTTTTTTTTTAGTAGGGTGTATCCATCCGACAACAAACTATTTTCACCAATAAAACGGCCGATTCCTGAGTTTTGATACGCGGGTCGCATTCATGCCGCCGTTTTCGACGAACAATTAAGCATACATCTAGGTCTTTCGCCAATTTTCACTAGACCCTCGGGGCCTTCAAATATTTTTCTCGTTACTCGAACCAGGCGATCATCACCCGATCGTTGTTCAAGGTCTCTTTTCCTTGCAGACAGCAGGAATGACGCCAATTTTGACTGAGCCATATTGTTTTCATTAGAGATCGACTGGTTTTGTTTAGAAGAGTTTAAAGACCGACCGTATTTTCGTAAAATCGATACACAGTCTAGAGTTTCGTCCCATTTTTTTCTCGTACTTACGCTTTCTTATGTACTCGCGATGTAACTTTGTCGGTAGCAAAGACGATCGTCAGTAACCTTTATTGAATTTGTGCGTCCACAGTGACGCACTATTGAAAAAAATACGGGTCATTTTCCTTAAAAATGCGTCAAAACGCACAAAATCGTGCGTCAAGGAAAACCCTGCCCAGTGCTGGTGAAATGCAGGATAAACACGAACATGTGAGCAGTTGTCGTGACTTGACTAAAATAATCTAGAAAGCATCTCTTATAAAACGATAATCAATCAATCTTTAAGTCTTAAATCTTGCATGTTTTAAAGGAGAGTTTAGGTCCAATACAGACGACTGTTAAAATCAAGATTAAAATGATACCAAACCCATGTTATCTTACTAATATTTATGATCAATATATGGGCGCTATGGGGGAGGAGGGAGAGTCGATAAACTGTCATTAGATTTATTTTTAGGTCCCACTCCTGGTGCAAACCTGTTCTAAGATATCTGTACATTCAGACCGGCAAGTGTATTTCTTCCATGAGTACCGAGTCTAATTCTTCCATATAATTATCCTGAACCCCCCAATTGTGCCATCGAATCCAGGAATGAGGTAGTTGTGTCTCTGGACATACACAACATAGATTCTAATGGTTCATTAGACTTGCCATCACTGTAAGACACAGTCATTCTCTGTCGGTGAAACCCTCTAAGTACAGTGAGTTTTACTGGTGGAGCATCATTGGATCTCTCCAGTGTACAAGAAAGCAATTCCGCTTCCATTAATCTACTGTCTTATACACCTGAGGTGAAGTGGACAACTTGTTTTAGCACCCCATCTTAACAGAGACGGCAAGGGTTGGACTAATGGATACAGAACCTCATATAGTTCCAGTGACAAGTACATCCGGCAGAGCGGTGACAGAATGTACTCCAGAAATGGCATTATCAGTGGTCGAATCAGCTACTATGGAAGATAAAAAGAAACTGTCTTTCAGGCTAGTGGTACATTAGACGAGTCCACGTACCATACATGGGTAACATATAATAAAAAGGTATTTCCCCCAAACTTGCTTCCCCGCCACCAGAGCCAAATCCATTACTAAGTTTGCCAATGCAGCTCATTAAAAAGAGAATTAAAAAGATAAAAAAAAAATAGGAAGAGCTGATGGAAAAAAATGATGGCGGCTTTTGAAACGATAATTAAATGGGGTAAATAGTCGGAAAAAGATTCGTTAGAAAATACAAACTTTGCAGTCATTGCTTAATACCTACCGTAATTCATCTATGTATTCGGACACAATAAAATAATTATTTTATTTTGTGTCCGAACTCATAGATAATTGCCACTGTCAGTGTCCGAAAACATAGAGAATTAAAAAAAAAAAAATCCTGTCAATTATGAAGTGAACAAAACAGTGACTCCGCCCACAAAAATCGATATCGGCTAATCAGCGAGCAAGGTGTTTGTGTAATATGGTGAGAAAACGAAACGCGTTGATAGTTAATTACCCGATATCGAATGGAACATGTAGAATCAGGTGCTAAGGTAAGATAAGCGACCCTTTACGCGAAAATACGTACAAAAAAATATAGTCAGGAAGAGAAACAATAAACAGAATAGAAGTTAACTGCGTACAGACCTGTGCATATTTCAATAGCACAACGATTTTCGGAAAACAATTCGACCTCGTAATTTTTGGAATTCCAGCTTTATCTAAATTTAGACCTGTTTACATCATCGAAGTACTCGGTCATTATTCTTACATTATTTTCACCCAGAAACTGCGATTAGTAATTTTCAGACTGTGTCTCCTTTCTTTAAGAAAATACACGTAACACACCTATCTTGTCTGTGAACCTTAAGACCGTAAGACTTTTTCGTCTGACAGACTAAGAATGGCTTGGAAACGATGTAACATGGATATATTTTAGTTTAGTGTAGACCAAGATAAGTTTGCATGAATATGCAGGCTGATCTTTTACAACACTGCCCGCCTAAATGGACTGTTAAAAATAGAAGGATCTGGGATAATTAAAAATCCGAATGTAGTCGATTTGATCTTTGTAGTGATGCTAGGAGGAAAGGGTCTTTGAGCCAAACAGTTACTGAAGCATGACCAAACACCAGTCTATTCCTGTTATGGATAAACATACTCTAATCGACAACCCTTTACACTTACCGGACATTGTTTGGACTCGCCCTTCGTCTGGGACAATACTTCTATCGATAGTAGTACTTAAACTAGCTTGATGAAAAAATTATTGTCCAGACTTTTCAGTCACGAATTTGGTGTCCGAATTAATGGAAAAAATGCTAGCATCAGCTGTCCGAAATTAGAGACGTAAAATAAATTATTTCAAGAATTAATTAATGGTGTCCAAATTCATAGAGTGTCCGAATATATAGATGAATTACGGTAACTGAATGGCATTCAAAGTAGTGTTACAAAATAATTCCATGATTTGAAATCATGGCATCTAGTTCGTCAAAATAGAGAAGTAACTGAAGTAATTGAAGTTTCCTCTCATGTTTTCCAGATAATATAACCCCAAATGTTTTGAGCACGGGTACACACAAACATGTTACTTCCAAGAAACTTTGCAGCTAATCAGCATAATTCTTTTTCAGACTACAAAAAATTTAGTCATGTCCACTTTTGACATTCAGCCAAAATCACTAGACTTATTTTTAAAAGGAGGCCAAAAGTTTTTGGTAAAGGGAGAAATGCTGGTTACCAACAATTTGTCTTTCCCAACGGTGTTTTGTCTACGTCGATTAAACACTGGGTTCCTTGATAAACAGCTAACCATTACCAGGGATCATATATATGTTACAGGAAATCTGTGAAACTAGGAATTTCATGAAATTCCTAAAAATTTCAGGAAATACGTGAAATGACTGATTCACTTAGGGATTTCACGAAATGTCTGATTTTTTCAGGAATTTCGTGAAATGACTGAAAAATACCTTCAGTCATTTCATGAAATTCCTAAAACCACTTCAGCTTCACAATACTATTGCATTTTATTAATTTGCATCATGGTATTAATAATTCTCAGTCAAAGGAGAGAGTGCTAGTAATCAGTATTTTTATTCTTTGCCAATCAACAAAATTTTTGACCGGTCCAAAAATGAAAGCTTTTGCAGACAACAAAATAAAAGTTACTCAAAACATAACATTTGTGTTTCAAACGATAGAAAACGTCGAGGGAAAAGGAGAAAGTGCTAGTAATCAGCATTTTCTTTATTTCTCTCAATGTTTTCTAAATCTTTCTCTCGTAGGATCATTAAAAAGGGAATTGTTTGGTAGATGGTTAAAAAAATCAACTTCATTTATTTATCAACTTCATTTATTTATGTATTTAAATTTAATTTAGAAAAATTGCATGTTTGACAAAAAATTATTTTGGTAAGATATTTGATATTGAGGAATTATTCTGCTCTGTTAAATGTTGTATGTGATTTAACTGCCCTGGTAAAAGTTCTTTTCCATATTTTCAAATAATGAAATTGATCCTTCAGACCAAACTCGTTTTTCCCACATTTTTTAAAAGGTTCAAGCTTTCTCATAACTTTCTTTATACTGCAAGCTGTTACTTTAAATACACAGTGATCAGTTTTAAATTAAGAAGAACTAGTAAGAAAAATTAGAATTAGTTAAATCAGTGTCAGAGTATAACAGTTATGAGTTACAAAATGTCAAATGCTCAGTTTTTGTTTTTACAAGAAAGACTATTATGACATCTACTATTACAAAGTCTCTGTGCCTTAAAACACTTGCACCTCTTGGTCTGACACTGTTTTTTTCCAAGACTACAGTCACAATGGAAGAATCCTTGACCACCAGAATCAGTGTTCCGAACAGCTTGGCGAAGAGATACAGTTTGCTCAGTGTTCATATCCGAACTAGTTAGAATGCGCTGAGGACACAGATCGAATTGATTTCTGGAATATTTTGTACTTAAAATCCCTGACTTAACAGCAATTCTGTACATGTCATTTTCATCACGATCAATAATAACACCAAGAATGTTTCTAGGGTCCCCTCTGCCTCTGTCAACTACAGAGATCGGAACGGCAACATTGTTCCCATATTCACCTGCCTTTAATTCTATACGAGATCATTTGACTATTCTTTCGACTTGTGACATTTGCGACTCTTGTGCTCTTTTGCGTTGGTCTGAGATGGCTTGGTGTCGTTTGTCTAACTCAGAGGGATAACTTGTAATGGGCGTCAGTGTCAGATCAGTAGGTGGTATGAGCTGGTTTGTAGTCATAGTCTGTAGTGGCTGATAAGTCATTGTAGACGGCAATTGTTGGTTGGTACATGCAGTGGCTTGTAAAGACTGGCTTGTAGTCGTAGTCGGCAGTGGTTTGTTTGTAGACATAGTTAGTAGTGGCTGGTTGGTTGTGGCTTGTATCAGCTGGTTTGTAGTCGTAGTTGGCAGTGGTTGGTTTGTTGGCATAGCTGGTAGTGGCTGGTTGGTTGTGGCTTGTATTGGCTGGTTTGTAGTCGTAGTTGGCAGTGGTTCGTTTGTGGCTGTAGCTGGTAGACATTGGTTGGCAGTGGCTCGTAACGGCTGGTTTATAGTCGTAGTCGGTAGTGTCTGGTTTGTGGTTGTAGCTGGAAGTAGCTGGTTTGTGATCGTAGTTGGTAGTGGCTCAGTCATAGTTGGTAGTGGCTGGTCTTTGGTCATAGTTGGTAGTTGCTGCTTTGTAGTGGTAGTTGGTTGTTGCTGGTTTGTAGTGGTAGTTGGTATTGGCAGGTTTGTAGTTGGTAGTGGCTGGTTGGTTGTTGTAATTGGTAGTGGCCGGTTGGTTGTCGTAGTTGGTAGTGGCTGGTTGGTAGCAGTAGTTGTAAGCTGATTGGTTGTTGTCACAGACATAGCACACATCGCAAGTAAGTCGCCTTCAGACTGAAGTCTTTCCAGGATATCAGCTGGCAGACTCGAGGAAGTAAGTCCAATCTTGGGATCTTCTCCAAAGAGAGCCTTGTACGGAGTTTGGTTTATCCCAGTGTGGTGCGAACAGTTCTTCTGCTGCTGAGTGAATTTCAGTCCAACTGTCCAATCTTGCGTGTTGTTGTCACTCATCCATGCTACAAGGATGTCTTTGATGTCGCTGTTGGCTCGTTCAACAGATCCCTGGCTTTGCGGATGTCTGGGTTTCCCATGTACCATAATGAGCTATGGCCACAGTTCTTTCAGCTCCGTGATGACATTGGCAGTAAATTCAGATCCGTTGTCACTCTGTAGTATGGCTGGAGCCCCGAAAAGAAGGAATATGTCCAAAAGTTGGTAGGCAACTTCAGCTGCTCATTTCGAAGTCAGAGGCCTGAGTACAACAAATTTTGTAAGGTGGCACTGATAAACCATGATCCATCTAAACTGTCCTTGTTGGGAAGACTGCATATCTATTAGATCAACCTGACCACGGGAGTTAAATTCTCTGGTAAGGATAGGCTTAACCACGACGCCTTTGGTCTTTGGGCGAGTTCTCTTCTCTTGACAGACCTGGCAGTAAGACTTGAATAGTTCAACTGCATCCTTGGTGATGTTGGCATATTTAACTCCCAGGTGCTTCAGCATTCTGTCTCTGCCCCGTGACCTGTAGCTATGTGAGCCTTTTTGATGTCGTACGTGTCTTCTATGGTAACGTAGTACAGTGGGTTGTCTGTAGGTGACTGTCTCTTCTTGATCAATTTTTTGACATCTCCACACTGTAGAACTTCATACTTCTTCAGTATGTAGTACTGGTGACGAGACTTTGTTGTTGTTGTTTGTGTGACTTTTCAAGTCATCGATAGTCTGGTAGTAAATGTCTTTTGGAATGAGATGTCTCTCATGCGACGAATATCTCTTGAAAAGGGCCTCTCGGAACTCTATCTCACTGTTCATCTGACTCATGTTGTTGATTTCAAATAAAGTGAACGAATGCAAAATGCACTTCAGACACGGTTTTTGTGGCATTTGTCGAAGACAATGCCACTATGAGTTTAATACGGCATTTTGAAAATCATGTATCGTAGTTTGTGCAAAACCGAAGGAAGCAAACCCAATTAAACTCAATTTTTCTGAGACAAATAAGTGTTTCGATTGCACTCAGATATGAAATTGAAAATGGCGTATTCCAATAAACTGGATCAGGCCATCGATCGTGGAATACTTCCTTGTTATCGAAAATAACTTGATCCGCTATGGCATTCTATAGCGGCGTAATGATACACACATACCTTGCTTGTTCGTCCCAAAACCAGTTCGTTTCTGGACTTATTCGTCCCAGGGCTTGTTTGCCCGGACTTGTTCGTCCCTTAAGAACGCACCCTTCTCTATCGGATTTGGCATGACTATATAGTAGGTTGACTTTCAAGCAAATATTTTGAAACTATTTCTGTTGTTTATTTTTCAAATTATTAATTCCACACAATGGCTGCCTTGACAAATGCCACACCAGCGTTTTCAACGCTTTGATTATAATACTGATGTTGGCAAACTTGGAATAAACTGCTAAGCAATTAGCCCTTTGAACTTTAATTAAATTTATCATTGAAGCCTTTAATGTTATTAATCTTTAATCATTTATCTTGTTGTGAAAAATTAATAGTCCATTATTGGCCAATCAGATGTGTTACTATTAATGATTAACGTTGGTATTTGAATTGAGCATTGAAAAACGAACAAACAGTTAATTAAAACATCTTTTCTTATTCATCTATTTACATATTTATGATATCTTTTTATTGTTGAATATTTCATATGTTTTTACAAAAGAACGCAAGAAATATTTTTGGTGGAAAAATGTTCCAAACGTTATTTTCCTTAGTTTCAAACAACCTTTTTACAGACAAACTATTACACTCATTTCCTAAATCATGTTAGTGGCTTTTTATTAATCTATTTATTTGCATATGGTATCTTTTACAATTTTTTTTTAACATTTCATACACATTTTTTTTTTTTGACAGAATGCAAAACCAAGTTTAGAATTTTTCAGGGAAAATGTTACAAAAGGTTTTTTTCCTTAGTTTCAAACAATCTTTTAAAAAGACACCATTTCACACATTTCCTAAATCATGTCAATGGCTTTTAGGATATCTGTGTAAAAAAGTATCATGATTTTCAGTCATTTCACGAAATTCCTGAAAAAATTAGCCATTTCGTGAAATTCCTAAGTGAATCAGTCATTTCACGTATTTCCTGAATTTTTCAGGAATTTCATGAAATTCCTAGTTTCACAGATTTCCTGTAACATATACACATGTGCAGATAAGATCCCTGCCATTACAAATGAAAAATCCACTAAATATTTTCTCGTTCATAGGAATTTTTCTGATCATCCAGAAGCATAACTTGGGCCCAGAAATAAAGATCCGTGCCTTTAACCCTTCTCCTAAAGCAGATGACATTTCATAGTGCTCAGATAAAGATGCTTCATCAATATTTTTGTTTGAAAAGGGATGAAACTTTGATACCAGCAATTAGTTCTCATGGAACTTTTTTCTTCTTCTGCTACAGTCATGCAATTTTGATTTGTCCTCCACATATTCGATCTTCAAGTTGTCTGCTAGATCTACTGATATTTTGTAGATCTATTTACAAGTAGGAAATTTAGATCTAGATCTTAACAAAACCACCTTGTCACAAAAATTTTAAAGAGAGTCCAGAATAGTCTACTTTCCTTCTTTCGCTGAAGATCTGAAATAACAGGTTTGTATTTTTATGCTTTTGTTTCATCACTGTTTTTCCATATCAACAGATGACATATAGACGTATTTTGGACTCATTCTTTGCTTGTGCATTAGATGCAAATATTTCTGTTCGTCGAAACCCTGCCTCGGCCAAGTTGGCGACAAAGTTGCCTGATTTAAAAGAAACTTTGCCCATTTCGCCGGGCAGAGTGAAATCAAAGTCGCCTGAAAAACCCGGCAAGTCGCCTCACGTATACTGACCACGCATCGGGTACTCGATACACAATCAGCGTGTGTAGATCTATTACCTAACAGTGCGTTATACCCGATTCACAGCTGGTGTCCAATCAGTAAAATTAATTGTTTTTCAACTGTCCGATTTGACAAACAGTTTTTAATTAGTTTCTCGGGTACCAAATCCCCCTTCTTAATTGGTAGGTATCATCTTAACCGACAATATTCACCCTTTTGCCCTGTCAAGTCACTAAAATTCTTGCAAAGTTTAACCAATATTTTTCGTCAGTCATAACAAACATTGGCACCGTCTAGCAGCTTGTCTGGCTCTTTTTTCAGTATAAAACCCTGACTCAGATATCAATGTTTATTTAATGTCCCAGAGTATTGAAATGAAACCGGCACCTTGCTTTTAAAACACCATTTACCCCATCCTTTATTACTCGCACTTTTGCTAAGAAACAAACATGATGACATATTTAGATAATCTACTAAATTCATGTGGCAATATATTTAAATCATGTGACTACGAATTGGCGCCAACTGTATCATGTTAAAACTGATTTTGAGACGAATTCCAGCCAGTCACATGATTCAATTTTAAAATGGCTGCTGGGTATTGTGACATACACATAGCTCAAGGGCGGTTTTCTTTCAAAAGTTTGGATGAAATTGTATATTTTTCTTCGATGCAAACAAAAAGATGAAATTTAAAAAATATACATACATTGTTTTTGATCCTAGATTCTGTCAAAATTTTGACATTTTTCTTGATCGGACCCTATCTACCGCAAACAAAGGATCTACGAGGTAAAAACAGGTATTTAAGTTGGAAATGCATGTCCTTCAAACCACTTCGCTTTTGTTTATCAGGTAACAGGCCCTTGCTTATTTAGCTATCGTTCGATTCTTGGGCAGTGTCAAATTACGTGTTCGACTCAACAGCGAATGCATTTGTCTCATGGGCGAAAATCGGATAGGAAGGTTTCTGACTATTTTAGCACAATATACGGTCGGTAACCATGTCGTTTTGCATGCAGTGTTATCTTAGGTTAACGTCCGAGTTATCCGACTATCATCCACAATGTTACCCTGCCCGAGAATAGAATAGCAGTTGTGCGAATTGCAAACCCGTTCGACTCAAGGGCAAATTACCGTACCAATCTCAGATATCATGCTCGGTCCATGGAAATACCGAATTACACCTGATTTACCGAATTATACCGAATTATACCGAATTACACCTACAAATACCGAATTAAACATGCAAAACACTTATTTTTTAACTTATATATTAATTAGACAAGTGAAGATTATTTTACCATGCTTTTTGTGGCTCTCAATTGTGTAATTCTGTATTTGACATTACCGAATTACACCTCTTGCATATTGTACATAAGTATTTCCTCGGTATATTGGAGAGCAATGATAAGGAAAAAACCAATTACATAAAAAAAAACTTGTTTTCAATCATTTTCTACACCTGTGAATCATTTATTACATGAACAAACGATTAAATCCACTGTTTGGAATTAAATCCAGTCTTCCTATAACCGTTAGAAATCGTTACACATCCAACTCCATTAAGCCGAATTAGACCGAAGTATACTGAATTACCTAATTCCATTTTATTTAATGAAGAATTACACGAGCTAACACTTTTTAGACAAATATTAGAATAAGTCAAATTGTTATCAATATTTTCATATGTAACTGAAAGATTATTTAGCTAAGTTAAGATTATTTAACCCTTTAAATCAATGGAAACGAAGTACCGAATTACACTTTTACACTCGGTATCACCGAAAACCCTGAAAACCAAATTTGACCGAATTATCATTAATAACGAATTAAACAATTATTAACAATGCAAATCTTAAAAAAAAAAATTACCGAATTACACTTATAAAATGAATTCAGTATCGCGGATCACTCGGAGAACCGAATTTTACCGAATTATACTTCATGATACCGAATTATCCCAGTTAAATCTTACTAGAATATGTCAAATTGCTAATCAATATCTCTATATGTAAATAAGATTATTTAGCCAAGTTAAGATTATTTAACCCTTTAAATCAATGGAAATGAAGTACCGAATTACACTTTTACACTCGGTATCACCGAAAACCCTGATAACCAAATTTGACCGAATTATCATTAATAACGAATTAACCCACCTTATTACTCGAAGTGTTGAGAGGGTATAATATAGTCTTGAATATAGAAATCGACTGTTTTAACATACTTCGGTGTGGTTATTAACAGTGCAATTTCCAAAAAAAAAATTACCGAATTACACTTATACATGTATAATGAATTCAGTATCGCCGATAATTCAGAGAACCGAATTTTACCGAATTATACTTTACCGAATTATACCCGTTAAATCTTACTATAATAAGTCAAATTGTTATCAATACTTCTATAGGTAAATGAAAGATTATTTATCCCTTTAAATCAATGGAAACGAAGTACCGAATTACACTTTTACACTCGGTATCGCCGAAAACCGTGATAACCAAATTTGACCGAATTATTATTAACAGTGCAATTCTGTAAAAAAAAAAAAAAGTTACCGAATTACACCTCCAGATACCGATTTAAACCATGCAAAACGCTTGTTTAAAAAAAAAAATACAGAATTCCATTTTTTACTTGAACTTTGTATCGCGGAGTACTCACAGTTATGTTATGTTGAAGCATACTAAATTACATTGTGTATCGCCGAATTATACCAGATATACATTAGGTAGGTTATCTCTGCTCAAGGGTTGTTGCATATAACCAAGTATGGAAATTTATCTCTAAAAATTACTGGCTCAAACTCTCGCATATTTTTATGAGTAATCATTCCATTGCGCTTGGAGTTTTTGCAGCTTGATATTTCAGTTGTGTCAGGCTTTGACCACTCATTTTACCCACTAATTATGCGCTTAGTAATAAATTGCTATATGCAAGCGTATGAAAGTTGACACTTAAATTCATTCATATTGACCATTGTAATATACAAATGTTATGTTCATCAGTTTGGGAGTTGTTTGAGCTAGTTTTCTTTAAACATGCATTAAAGAAAACTAGCTCATACAACTCCCAAACTGATGAACATAACATTTGTATATTACAATGGTCAATATGAATGAATTTAAGTGTCAACTTTCATACGCTTGCATATAGCAATTTATTACTAAGCGCATAATTAGTGAGTAAAATGAGTGGTCAAAGCCTGACACAATTGAAATATCAAGCTGCAAAAACTGACAGCTTAAGACTAATTTGGTGAGTTTTGGGGTCCAGCAGTCCATATAAATATATCGTTTAATAGGTATTTTCACTATTCACAATTTGGAACCTAAAACTGCAACTGAAGAAGGATGGCTTTGAAATTTGCTTTATATGGTGATAGTTACGTGAAACGACTAGGAGCATTCTGCAAATATGACATGGAGGTATGAATATTTTTTATTTTACTGTTGACGCATTTTTTTTTTGGTCATGTAATGAGCATGGATACAAAAAGGAAAAAAAAGGTTAATCTATCCAACTTCCCTTGACACACATATATATTTTATGTTTACGTATTGCTCTGAACTGCCTCAACATTAATATAGATTGTATAAATTCTTACCTGTCCCATTTCAAGCTCACGCCGACTCTGTTTATGGTTGGACATAGGAAGATTCCAAAATTTAATCAACTATATATATATATACATGGAATATGAAAAGGGAAGAAAATTGTAACGCTCTCATTTGATTTTTTTTTTCAGGTCCCAGGACACGTTCAGTTCTTTGGAAGAGGAGGAATGGCAGCTCATCGCCCCGACGACGGATTACTGCAGCAACTTAAAAGATACAACCTGGATGTGACAGTTATCAACATAGGTGGAAATGACATTCGACACAACTCAACGCCTGCTGATATTGCAGAAGACATAAAGAAACTTTTGACAGAAATTCAAATGAGTGGTAGCAGAGTGTATTACTGTGAAATAACAGAACGTGGACACTTCCCCAAAGACGACAAGTTAACTAAGAAATCATTCAACTCCCAGAGGAAAAAAGTCACTAAACTGATGAGCAGAGATTTTAACCTCATACCATTGAACATGAGATTTCCAACAGACTACGATGAGGACCGAATTCACCTAAATGATGTAGGACTCAAAAAAATGTTTCATTCTATTCGTCGTGTGTTTTTGTCGATTAAGGGTCAATAGTTCAACCAACAAAAAAATACAGGATGCTAACGACCATGCGTAAGTCGCCTTTGTAAGCATTGTATGAGAAGTTGAAAAGGCTGTTAATCAGCATTTCTTCCATATCCTACAATGTTTTCAATCATTATAAAGATGACTTGGTCTGAAGTTTTGTCTTGTTTTCGAAAGCCGGAGTGAATTTTGAAAGCAAGTTGTTATTTTCTTTTGATAATGTGTCAGCATTTATTCCACATCTACAGTGTTTTCAATAAAGATGAATTTGTCTAAATTTCTGTCTTGTTTTGTAATGCCAGGTTGAGTTGTGTTAATGCCTGAACATTATCAATTTTTAACTTTACAAAAATTAAATGCATATGCATGCAGACGAGATAATAAAAATGAATGAGAATTTGAGAATTTGACCTCAGAAGAGAAGAAAACATTGAGAAAAGGAGAAAATGCTTGGTACCAACCTTCTCTCATTTTCCCTCAATGTTTTTAAAAGGTATGCATCCGGGTCGTAATAATCAGATAGAATGCATATGCTGACGACTAAACTAAACATGGCTTAAAAACTTCACATTAGTAGCAAACATTGTGGGAATAAGAAAAAAAAAATGTCTTTCCAATCCCCCCGCCCTCCCCTGTGTTTTAAACTGAATGAATGTGCAGACGACTAAAATCAAAATTTTGCTTTACAATAGTATAAAAGATTGTGGGAACAGAAGAAAATAATGGTAACCAATCTTTTCTTCTATTCCCTCAGTGTTTTAAAACAGCTTTTTGTGGCAGTGATTAGTTTATAGGTAAATAATCGATATACATAATTGTTGTCGTAACTCAATCACAGGTAATCCAATCATGGGGTATTAAAGAAGTGTGAAAACATCATCATACGGTTTCAGTACCCTTAACTGCATCATCAAACATGAAAACATTAAAGAGGTGCGAACTGAGTGATCCTTTTATATCACAATTAATGATTCCTTTGTAATTTGATTACAGCAAGCCCTGTGTAAAACATCACAAATACTCGTACAACAAGCCAATTCCGAGGCAAAACTTCTGCAGCAATACAAAATTCATATACCAAAAGGAAAGATGCAAAATTTGAATGTAGACCGCACTTCTACTGACATTCTAAAGTACTTCCATCCTCCCATGCTTAAACATTACAACCCAAGTGAAATAATGGGTGACGGGAACTGTTTATACAGAGCAATGTCAGTGGCTATAGCTGGGCTGGAAAAGTACCACGGTCTTCTACGTCTCTTTACTTCACTTGAACTTATACAGAACAGAAACTTTTATGACACTAGAAAAATACACAATAACTTTCTCAATGACTCAAGAATTCTGATAAGTGACTACGACAAAATTCTACATGATGCCATTTGCATTAACTCGTATTCCGAGTTAGCCCACTTTTATGCACTAAGTGCTGCCTTGACAATCCCATTTCATTCCTACTATCCTCCTCAAGTATACTCAGATTATACGTCTGATGTATTTACGAGGCGGATAGTTGGAAGAAATGTGAAAGATTGCGGATCTGAACCATCAATAACAATTATGTGGACATCTACAGTACATACCATGAACCCTTTTCAACCAAACCATTTCGTTCCTTTAATAGAAAAAACTGCAGACGATTCACTGCCAACTGTTACCATCGAAAGTGGTAATGTGGATGTTTCATGCCAAGAAATGTCTCCTACAGAATTACACGTCTGTTTGGATGACTCCTCTCGATATGAAACTGTCAAAAAATCAAAGTCAGAAAATGGGGTTTCAATTCCAGATGAGAGCTCAGTTGAACCAAACATCAGTTTGAACGACTCATATGAAATTGAAAAGTGTTCATCCACAATCGAGGATCCATTTCACGATGAAAAACTAGATGCAAAACCCGAACATTGCAGGGTAACAGGGAGTGGATCGCTGCAGTCTGGTTTTTTAAATGTTAGTGAAACCGTGCATCTCCTCTTGCAAAACCAAACGGCTCTTGATTGCATACCACAAGGAAAGAAAGAAAATGTTTATTTTATTCTGAACAATGATATGAATCTTGAGAAAAGAAAAAGGAACAAAAGATCTTGCTTCTCAGATGATTGTGGAGTCTGGGATGCTTCGAAAGGAGCTACTCCCAAATTCTACTATCACCTTGGAATTGACGGTGCGTTAACCAATATTTTTCTGCGAGATGGGATGTACTGTCTGCCTAGACAAGTCAATAAAAAGAGAGTCTTTATACCAATGGATCCACAGCCTGCTTCTGACAAAGTAGTTGTGCTTCATAGGTATTATACTTCATCGAAACTATCTAACAATTACAAAAAAAGAGTAACTTGGCTTGGTGAAGGGGGGTTAAGAAGTTCCTACGCTATAGCGGAATATCTAGGAACCTTTCCTGGCCTCTCTTCACATGGAAATTCCACAAAAAGTAGCGAGTACCTAAGAACTCCTGACTACGTACTTGACGAAGCAAGAGAATTGTCAAAAAAAATGAAACCACATCAAGTATATCAGACTCTTCAAAGGAAATATGACGAGACATCAAGACCAACCAGTATTTCACAAATACGAGATACAAAAAAATATGACGATAGGAAAGAACTAGAGGCGCTTGAGCGCCTGTATCGCTCCACAGGCCTGATATTTCTATAATGGCGAAAAGAAGTTTTTAACAATTACCATTCAATCCTGCATTTTAGCTCACTAAAGAAAAAAGGTATGGAAAAAACTTGTGAGAAAAGAAGAAAAAAATGGTAACCAGCATTTTCTTAGTTTCCCACAATAATTTCTATCCTTTTTTATATATGTCTTACTAATTTGAAGATATGTTGTCTGCAACAGGTCCTTTCACAAACCATTTTGGGTGGGGAAACATCAAAATATAGAAAATATGTCTTTCTCAGGGTCGTTAAAAGTTGTGATTGTGTGGTAAAGGGGTAATCTAAAAGAACAGCTAGGAGGGCAAATGAATGAATGTTATAGCAATATAGATCAACTTACATCAATACACCAGATAGAATGAAATATGCTGGCATACAATGAATACCTAATCCCTAATAATCAACTTTTCACAGTTAGAATGTCTTCTGTGGCAAACAACACAAAATGGTCTACAAATGCATTTACATAAATCAAATATCCTGCTCCAGGGCACAGATTAATTCTGGTGTACTGAAGTTGCGGGATCAGTTTGACTGGGTAACATTAATGCCTTATCACAAATGTAAAGCCCTGTCCCACTGTGTACCAGGTCACCAGGATTTACACCCCTTCTCTGTCCACTCTGCATTTACTCATTAGTAGGTCAACAAACCTTTACCAGAACTAATAAAAGTGCAGAGGTTCTCTTGTTCTATATCAAAAGGACTATAAAGTACCTACAACATGGGGGTTTTGTTATTAAAATACTTTTTCTTTTTTATCTTGGCATGGTTACTCAGGCTTAGTAATAAGGCAAAATTGAAAAGCTCAAGTTGTGAAAGGTGCTCAAGCTTTTATCTTATTTATGGCCAGTGATATTTCATTACTAGTACTAATAGCATATCATTAGAGTAAATTGTGATCTTAATACCAAGGAAAATGTGTGGGCTTAAATAGGACAGCCCTGACTAGGTCAAGTCAATCCAATTTTCTTCCTTTTTCTTTGTTAGTCGATAAAACTAACACAATAAATAGTTTTGGAGAAGAACATTTTTTTGAAATATAAGCCTTGTCTATAAAAAAATGTGTTTTTAGGTGTATCATTTTTTTAAAAGGAATTTGGTATACAACCACCATAGAAACAATTTGGCAGACAACCACCATAGGAACTTACCTGCAAAACAACAATGAAATCCAATGAATAGTTTTAGAGAAGAAATTTTTCAAAGATTTTACTTTATACCATAAAAGGAAAATGAGTCTCCCATAAAAGCCATGTTTTTTGACAGATCATTTTTTTTTAAAGGAATTCTGTAAACCTGTATCTAAGGAACATTCCTGCAAAATAACAATGCTATCCAAATAGCGGTTTGGGAGGAGAAGATTTTTAAAGGTTTTTTTACTTTGGTTGCCATGGCAACCAGAATTCTTCATGGAACACAATTATTTGAAGGAATTTGAAAGAGGACCACCAAAGGAACATTCCAATGAAATTTGGTAAAAATCCAGTCAATAGTTTCTGAGGAGAAGTTTTTTAAAGAAAAAGTTTACGGACGCACGCACGGACGAACGGACAAACGGACGCACGACGGACACAACGCCATGACAATAGCTCGCTGGCCTTCGGCCAGTGGAGCTAAAAACCTGACGTTGGACACCAAAAAAATGTCGCAGACAATATAGTTATTTTGGAGAACATGGTTTCGGCTAATGACGGATTTGTTCGTTCTGTTGTGAGGACAAACGGCAAAACTCCCTGCATAATACTGTATTCCGACGAACAAATGACAGATCTTAAAAACCTCTGCTGTTCTGGTCAAACTGTTTTGGGAGTTGACAAGACCTTCAATCTATGTGACATGCATGTCACGGTCACTTGTTTTAAACAAACATCAGTTATTCGACCTCAAACTGGACAGTCACCGATTTTTATTGGACCTATGTTCATACACGATAACAGTGATTTTGAGACTTACTGTCAGTTCTTTTCCAATATAAAAACAAAATTAGTATCAGTGAATGCACAGACTGCCCGACTTACAATGGGATCCGACGATGAAAAGTCGTTAGTCAAGGCCGTGCAGACAGTTTTCCACGACAGTACACATGTCCTTTGTACCCATCACTTGCGACAGAACACAAAACAAAAATTGACTGATGACACCATGTGTCTTCGGACCAGGAATGAGATACTACGACAGATATACGGAGACGACGGCATAATAGCATCTTTTGATGAAGTATGTTTTGATGACAAGTGCGACGAACTGGAGCGACAATTGACGACCATATCAATGAAATTTCTCGAGTATTTTACTAATAGACTGAAGCCCCTATTAAGAGATTTTGTCAACCGCCCTGATAGACAAGACCTTGTCGACGACAACTGGACAAATAACAATTGTGAGTCAATTAATCACGTCCTGAAACAGTCAGTTGACTGGAAAACAAAGTGCCTGACTGAGTTGGTCACGACCTTAAGATCTCTGGTGGACAGACAATATTCTGACTTAAGAAGTGCTCTCCTTGGGACTGGAGAATACAGACTTGCCCAAACACATGAACATCTTAAGGTATCCAAAACGTCATGGATTTCCATGACGGACGGACATCGAGACAGACTTTATAAAAGGTTTAGGTCTCTGCAAATCTTTCAACAAGGTCTTTTGACATCTACTGACGGACTAACGACAATCGTTGCACCAAAAACACATGGGAGAAAACCCAACCAGGTTAAACGAAAAATTAACGCAAAGACATTGACCATTAAGAGACAGAAAAGGGAGTGAAATTCTGTACCTTTTATGTAACTAGTACGCCGCGAGTCTCTGTTGAGTGCCCCGTTCATGCACGGGGTGGTAACTAGTTATTAGGAGGGACAGAATTGCAAGCAAATGTAACTGTTAGTTGGTTAAACATTGGCAATATTTATACTTGAGCTTTTCCATGTACTTACGCATACATATACATATATACACGTTATACACAAACATGTACTTTACAATTGTATACTGTGATATATTATTGTTTTATTTTACTACCAGTTTCATTTGCCTGTGATATTCTTATAACCATATACATAATATTTTAAGATGTTTGTCATATATATGTTTTCTGTAAAAAAAGTGAAAAATCTTTATTTAGATATACGTTTCATAATGTCTATACAAAATGTGATAATTTTAATGTTTCTAATGTCTATACATAATGTGATAAATTTGTGTTTCTCTTGCATATACTCATGATGTTCATGTTTATCATGTAATAAGTTTACATTCCTCTCGTTTCGGAGGGAAATTTAATATACTTGTGTTGAACGATGTTTTCCATAACTTTCAATTATATCGAGGCGGACAGCGCACTTATCCATGCATTTCTAGACCCTGTTTTAAGGGCCTTTTAAAAACATTGTGGGAAAAGGAGAAAATGCTGGTATCCAGCATTTGGTTAGTTCCGTTTATTTTTTTCGTCTGCAAGCGCTTCCAAACTGGACCAGTCTAAAATTGTCGTTAACACGTAAACACTGTTCTCATCATGTTTTCCAATTTTATGATTTTCGACACTTTCGAAAGTTTCTATTGTGAAGACACCTCCATGTCATCTGTCAAGTGCAATTCTGAAATGAAATCGTATCTTTTAGATACACCGAATTTATCATTATTCGATAGGCTAATTCTGAAAAGTTCGGTCAAGTCAAATTTTGTTGGCTTGTAATGCGAAAATAACCCATCACAAGTTCATTGGAAAATAAAGGCTTACAAAGACGAACATTAAAACAAGGACCAGTCCAATATTTTGAATTCAACAGTGAAGAGCAATTCAAATGATAACCATTTTGTTCCATCAAAAACAGATTGACAGTGTAATAATCATAATGAATTCATGTACATGTTGTATATTATATGCCATTTTTGTAGTTTTCCATTACAAATAAAACAGAAATGAAACGTAATTGTGTTCATTGAATTCTTAAATGAAATCTTATTCGTTACATACACCAAATTGAACGTTATTCGATATGCTAATTCCTAGCACTTGCTAAAAATTTGGTCAAAAGTCAAAAATTTTGTTGGCTGGTAAAGCGAAATAACCCTTCACAAGTTCATTGGAAAGATGAAATTTATAAAAATTGGACCAGTCCAATATTTTGTTATATTTAAGGGCAGTCATGAAGTAAATTTCGGTATAATTCGGTTCTCTGAGAGCTTCGTGATACCGAATTCTACATTTTAAATGTGTAATTCGGTTAATTGTCGAAACCTCAATGAACTGATATGAGAAAATCTATCTACTCTTATATTTACCTATAATCAATGGAATGATCACAAAGTAAGATCCGCGATACCGACATTTAAATGTGTAATTCGGTATCATCACGGAAAATATCCCTGGTATCATGAAGAACTTGCAGGTATAATTCGGTATCATGAAGTATAATTTGGTATAATTCGGTTCTGAGAGATCCGCTATACCGACAGTTAAATGTGTAAATCGGTATTCTTTATTTACTGGCAAAAACCACAAAGAACTGATCTGAAGAAGCGTAATTGATATTTTTTTTACCTATTCTCCTTTTACTAACAAATCTTATTATTCTAATATTTAGCGATGAGTTTTAGTGGGTATAATTCGGTAATATAAAAGTTTATTTAGGTAATTCAAGTTAAATCGGTGTATTTTGGTCATCATGAAGTATAATAAAGTATAATTCGGTATAAATCGGTTCTGGGTGCTCGAAATTTAAATGTGTAATTCGGTACTCTTGATTTACTATTAAAACTGGCGAAATCCACAAAGAACTGATCTGAACAAGCGTAATTGATATTTTTTTACCTTTTCTCCTATATTACTAACAAATCTTATTATTCTAATATTTAGCGATCAGTTTTAGTGGGTATAATTCGGTAATATAAAAGTTTATTTAGGTAATTCAAGTTAAGTCGGTGTATTTTGGTCATCATGAAGTATCAAGAAGTATAATCGGTATAATTCGACTCTGGGAGCTCCGCGATACCGAAAGTTACATGTGTAATTCGGTATTCTTTATTTACTATTAAAACTGGCGAAAACCACAAAAAAAACTGATCTGAACAAGCATAATTGATATTTTTTTACCTATTCTCCTATTACTAACAATTCTTATTATTCTAATATTTAGCGATCAGTTTTAGTGGTTATAATTCCGTAATATAAAAGTTTATTTAGGTAATTCATGTTAAGTCAGTGTATTTTGGCCATGCACCTTATTCTGTTCGAATGTGTAATTCGGTACTTTTTTAAAACCAAAATACAATGTGAATTACCGAATTAAACAGTTAAGTGCCAGAAAAAGCTTAATAATATAATTTTAATAAGTTTAATTCATATATTACTTAATAAATAAGTGTTTTGAATGTATAATTCGGTATCACTATGTGTAATTCGGTGTAATTCGGTAAATCCGGTGTAACATAGTGTGATACCAATCATAGTATATAGTGTAATTCGGTAATGTGAATTACCGAATTAAACAGTTAAGGGCCAGAAAAAGCTTAATAATATAATTTTTATAAGTTTAATTCATATATTACTTAATAAATAAGTGTTTTGAATGTATAATTCGGTATCACTATGTGTAATTCCGTGTAATTCGGTATAATTCGGTAAATCAGGTGTAATTCGGTATTTCCATGCACCCTATCATGCTCTTTTTGACAAAAGATACTATCCTATAATAAAATGACACATTTGATTTGTCCTCTCCAAAACTTTCAGTTTGGACAAACTTTCAGTTTGGACTAGTCACAAAGTATGTCAGCTTGCAAGAATTTAAATACGTGAGGCAAGATTGATAAATGGTGCCTTCTAATTGATAGTTTGTGATTGTCCGAAATTCGTACAATCCGAATGAGTTTTCTTAGATTGCAGCCTTTAGGATGCTGATCTGAAAGACTCTTTTCACAAAAAAAAAATAGTTATATGTAACGCTTATTTTCATTTATTACAGCTGAATTTTAAAGTACAAACATAAGTGTTGCTTGGTAAAATGCATGAATGATTACATATGTACGAAATGCTTTCTCGACATCTTAAATATAAATTTTGGCAAAGTCTAAAAATAGCACAAAGGAGTCTGGTTCAAACTAAGCCTGTAGAAGTAGGATTTAAAAGGACTACATAGTGCAAGAAATTAATTGAAGAACTTAATTGTAAGACGTGTGAACTATTTCTGTGCAGCTTACCTTCCGTCTAAATTGACAGGCAACGTTCGGTCCATGGTGTGGGCTCTGTCAAAAACTTTAATCTACCGCCGTCTTCTTGTTTTGATATTCGGCGCATGCGTGATTAATGGTTGTTTCGTACTTAAGTTCGTTCATACCCCGGCTCCGGGCTTGTTCGTCCCAAAACCAGTTCGTCCCTGGGCTTGTTCGTCCCTGGGCTTATTCGCCCGTGCTTGTTCGTCCCTGGGCTTGTTCGCCCGGGCTTGTTCGTCCCACACTTACTTACAGACAGCGGAACGCTTATTTCCAGAACTGGTGGCTCTGGGAAATTTTCATTATCAACTTCACCCGTGGGCTGTAACAATCATAAACAACAAAATAAGTAAAAGAAAATTAATGAAAGTTTTGTTGTGTGAGGTCATAAGCCTCAAGTATCGCAAATCTTGTAAGTTTGTGTGTTAATAGAACAAGAAAAGCATAGCCTATTTCTATTTGGGAATCAGTAACCTTATAACTCTTTTTCATTTTTACTAATAGCGCAAAGTTAAAAAATTGAAATACTTTCCACGACTCTACTTAGTTGACTTTGTTGTTGTGATCAAGGTCATATAAAACAAAACTTGCAGTCCGAGGTTTGATCTTGTAGATCTATCTTTTACCTTTCAATATGTCAGGGTTTAAAAATGAAACTACATGTATGTACATTTGCAGCTCTAGATTTTCTCTAGATAAGCAGTCCTTACCGAATTGTTAAAATGACTCGCCCAGTTGATATCAATTAACTATAGTATACTTCATAATAATAAGAGTAGTAATAATTACCAGTGTCACACAAACGATGTCGCTATCGCTGGCACCAGTCACACTCCACCACCTCTTGCCTGCGACTTACCGTGCTACAACACATTATACACTGAAAATGCTTATTAATACCCATTACTATTTTTCTTGTGCGTTTTTTCTTCTTTTAAATGTTATGATGGGGATGACTATTTTTGCACATCTATATATTCTGAGTGAAGTGATCGGGAGATTATCTGCAGTTAACACCTTTTCATACCAAAATCAGTGATGTATTCACTATTAACACCTTTCACGGTTTGGCAGATACACATAAACAGCAGAGTGTCAGTCTAGAAGTCGATCAGAGACGATAAGTAATTCTCTTTGCCTTATTTTTATGTTCTTTCTCAAATTCCAAAAAAAAAAAAAAAAAAATAGAACGAGGAAAAAAGCGCGATGACTGTGCTCAAATCAGTTGGGACGAACAAGCCCGGACGAACAAGCCCGGACAGACGAGAATTCAGTTGGGACGAACAAGCCTGGACGAACAAGCCCGGGCGAACAAGCCCAGGGACGAAAAAGCCCGTTACCCATACCCCTGTATCCTGAGAGATGTCGGTCGGTTACCAGCCGATACAGCTCAGTAGGTAGAGCGTAGGACTTGTGAACACAATGTCCTACAGATTGTGGGTTCGTATCCCCGGCTGGCCAACTAAAAAAATTACTAATAGTCTTTCGGATGAGACATTAAACCGAGGTCCCGTGTGACGGTGCTTTACGCCGAGCACGTTAAAGAACCAGGCGTAGCTCTCAGTGGTTTCGACCTGTATCCTTGCACTATCCCCCGTAACAACTAACCGTCTTCTGGGGGCGTCGCTCAGATGGGCAACCGGTAGCGACGATAAATAAACGGAAATAACCAAACCAATGTCGGTCGGTTGTTTAACTCTATACTGTAAACAACCATGTTTGAACGACTTCATGGAATAAGGCATTTGAAAACATTGTGAGGACAGGGAAAATGTTTGTAACCATAGTTGTATCTTTTTAGCAGTGTGTTTAAAAGAAAATTCCACCAATTTGAGCCACATTGGGGTCCTACTATTTTGCGGACGCGTTTTGCGGACAATATATACAAAGAAGGATTTTGCGGACAATATAGAACATAGAGGGATTTTGCAGACGCATTGAATATAGAGTAATTATCGCGTTTAAGGAGACAGGCGTGTTATTCTCACTTTTGAAAGGCTTTTATATCATCATTTGTATATGAACTTATGTTGATAATGACATTTAGAGTGTTGAAAATTCAGATTTTTTCCCCTATTTGTAACATTGTACAAGTCATAAGTTTTTTTTTTTTTTTTTTTTTTCTTTGCAACCTAGATATGATTATATTTTGAAATTCTTATTCCTCAATCTTTTTATATTTATAAAATAAATGATTTCAACCTTTTTGTGTTTGTTAATCATAAATAAAGACTGGAAAAACAATCAGCATTTTATGTTTTACAGTAAGAGGGTCTTCGCCATGCATAACAAATCAGTGTAAGGGTCTTCTCCTCGCAGAACCAATTTTGGTAGTCATTTATATGCATGTTTTATTTTAGTCTCATTTATTCAAATGCAATCCATTTCGATGCATAGAAAAGGTTTTATTTAAAAATAATGTTTTAAAGACACATTTACGATTTATTTATTGTACTGAGGGACACTAAACACATGGAAGGAAATAACGGACAATATAAAACAAAGATGAAATTTGCAGACGCATTGATTAAAGACTAGTTTTTACGAGAAATCGTAAGTTTTACAACGTTTTCAGGTATTGATGTTTACATTTCGAAATAATATAGAATTCTACTTCGAAACTATAATGGACACATTTAGAAGATAATTACGATAGCGGTCGCATGTAAAGTATAAAGTATGGAAGGAAACCTGCGGATGCTATGTGCGGACAATATAAACATAGAAGGAATTTGCGGACAGTATAGAATATAGAGGGAAATTGCGGACAATATGGAATATAGAGGGAATTTGCGGACTCATTGAATATAGAGTTGATTTTACGTGAAATCATTGTTGTATTTTACTTGCGGACACTATAAATATAGAAGGAATTTGCGGACAAATAGAATATAGAGTGGAATTGCGGACTCATTAAATATAGAGAATTATTTACGTGAAATCATATATTTGTCGGATGTTACTTGCAGACACTATCTCAACATAGAATGAATTTGCGGACAATATAGAACATATGGAGGGAATTTGCGGACGCATTAAATATAGACTATTTTTACATAAAATCATAAATATATACATTTTCCTTCTTTTATCAACGTTTTCAAATAACTTCTTCCTCTGGGTCGTTTTACAAGGGATTCTTTTGTCAAGGGTTAACTCTTTACATTCTGACAGGGTTTTATGTATTTTAAATCTTTACCAAACAATCCAGAGTTATAGGGACCCTGCGGAAGAAGAGTTTTGAAAGCATTGTGGAAAAAGGAGTGATTGCTGGTAACCAGCATTTTTTGGTTTTACCCACAATGCAAACGCTTTCAAATTGGACAAGTCTATTTCAAATATTGTTTAACAAACATATAATTATAAATATACTTTTAATTACATCACAGTTTGAATTACAAGTTAAAAGAGAATAGAATAGACCATAAATATAACATCACAATGCAGAAGGTATTGACTGTACCGGTATTTTGTGTATTTAAACTCGTTCAATACCTTTATTGTATAACAAATATGTATCTATAAATAGACCTTTACATACATCACACTTTGAATTACAAATTGAAACAGAATAGAATAGAACATAAATACATGTATAACACCCCAATGCAGAAGACTCTGACCGTATTTTATGTAATTTAACTCTTTACCACACAACCCAGAGTTTTAGCGAACCTGAGGAAGAACACTTTTGAAAATATTGTGGGAAAAAGAGAAAATGTTGGTAAACAGCAATTTCTCCGTTACCCGCAATGTTTTCTTAACTATCAAAGACAAGTTCCACAATTTGACAAAACTAAAACAGTTCTGGTCAGAAATTCAAATCCTTCATTTAAGCATGCAATTATCGATTAAACGATTTCAACAGTTTTATAATGTTTGAAAACACAGCGACTAAGCTGCTTTTTGATTAAAGACGAAACGGTAATTAAATATAAAATCAAAGTCGGATCCTTAAAGTCCCCGTCACTAAACATGCAATTAGGGAAAATTGGTATAATTATATTGAAGAAAACATTTAAATTCTAATATTTTTCATTAATTAGTCCAAAACATAACAAACTATTCACCAAATGGTATCAAATATGATAAGTATGTAATCTTAACATTTAATGTAAAAAATAGTCCATATTCAATGCGTCCGCAAATTCCCTCTATATTTCATATTGTCCGCAATTTCCGTCCATATTTACTGAGTCTGCAAGTAGCGACCGACAAATATATGACTTCATGCAATAAATACTCTTTATTCAATCCGTCCGCAATTTCAGACATTAGTCTAGATCATCTGCAAATTCCTTCCATGTTTATATGTCCGCAAGTAGACTCCGACAAATATATGATTTCAGGTAAAAACGAGTCAATACTCAATGCGTCCGCAAATTCCCTCTATATTCTATATTGTCCGCAATTTCCCTCTACATTCTATATTGTCCGCAAATTCCTCCTATGTTTATTATGTCCGCAGGTAACATCAGCAAGTTGCCTTTCACAGTATACAATGTACATTCGTCCGTAATTTCCCTAAATACCGCCGTTATATAGTATATATGTTCATTATACAATTTAGTTTTAAAGCACAAGTACAAGATATTTCGTAATGCAACGAACATGGATACATGAAAACTACCCCAAACTTATGATTTCAAGTAAATACGAATCTATATTCAATGCATCCGCAAATTCACTCTGTATTCTATAGTGTCCGCAAATTCCCTCTACATTTATATGGTTGTCTGCAAATAATTTTGACCGGTATAAAATTTTGTCGTCCGGTAAAATTCATACCTGTCATTGGCTTGGAATTTGTTTACCTTTAACTGTTTACCACACAATCCCGACGTTTGACGACTCTAAAAAGGAAACCGCTTGAAAACATTGTGGGAAAAGGAGAAAATGCTGGTAACCAGCATTTTCTCCTTTTCCAACAATGTTTTCTACCCGTCCCATAACAAAATTTTAATTTTTAAGCCACATTTAATTTGTCGTCTGCAAATGCTTTCATTTTGGACTAGTCTAAAATTTTGTCGTTTGGTAAAGAGTTAAGTGGCATTACATTTACTTTAGTTACATGTGAGTATTTTGAAAGACTGACCCCGCTCAGCACGAGTTTCGAACGCCAAACTGTATACCAGCCAAAAGGTACATTTATATAATTATCATAAATGTTTCAAATGAAACATACATACATGTATGCCGAATGTATGAAAGAGGCTATATATCTCTATGCTATTATATTCTATATTGTTTACATTTGATCCATGCTCTATGAAAAGGGGATCACGCCCATTCTCAATTTTAACATTTGATGTTTAAATATTTATTAAGCTTATCTTTACTAATTACACGCAAAAACAGGTCGTTTTCAGAAGCCTGTGTTACAGCGAGACAGAATTAACCAAAGTACTGAAAGTACTGACACACTAGCGAATTTGACTGATTGATTGTTTGTATGGTGTTTAATCCTGTTTTCAACATTATTTCAGCCATGTAGCGGTGGCCAGTGCACATATCCATGCATTCCTGGAGTTGCTTTTAACAGTACTCCGCACAATATTCTTTCCAAGCCACTGGCTACTTTCCCACATAAACATCGTCAAAATGTGAGAGAGAAATGAATCATTTGCAACGACTATCATCAATTTGAAATTGACTTGCGTATAAGTTTCATATTCAACAATCAAGATTTGACTGAATTATTCTCGAAAACAAACATCCCTGGGAGTACGGCAATTTGAAAGGTTGTTGTACGGCAACATGAAAACTTCACTAAATTAACTATTCGGAAACGTGCATCGGTATGATACAGCAAAAGTGGCCATTTTGACGCATTCTTTTACCCTTTTGCAGGTACTAATGCCCTTCGCTTCCGGGTATTGCACCAACAGGCGTCTACATCAGGACGAATAACATATTTAGTGTGTTGACGGCACAGAAAAGCAAAAATAGTCCGGTTACATTATCTAGAAAGGGACCACCCTGAACCGCGGCAGTAAGGAATTTAGAAAAGTAAAAAGAATTATCTTTAAAAAAAGATAGACGGCGTAAGAGATACTGGAATATGAATATTGAAATTCTTTTGTGGTTCAATATGAAGTAAAATAATGAAAAGTAACCTCACGAGCAATTTGCCTCTTTCTCCTCAATGATTTTTTTGTTGAAAAGTAGTATCGGGCTATTGGGTAACGCTCATGAAAATAATTAATTCCAAAATAGCACAAGAAAAGAGTTATTCCCTACTACATTAGTTTGCTATGGTATGAATCAAGGCACGGGATATCGATTAGCAGTAGCAACTCTTGTTGATAGCGGTTTCATAAAGTGCGAGCAAATATGCCAGCAGGGGCCCGCCGAATATGTGCACATTTTTTACCAATCGCAAATTACCATCCATTTATTCTTTATCAGTACCAAGAAGTAGGTCAAAAGCTAGCGCATTCAGCTACGCCCGAAAAAAAGAGGTTGCATTCCCGTGGTACTTTAAGCGGTTGTCCGCGATTCATGGTGGTCCAAGATTTTAGGTGTTTGGATGCTAATAAATGAGCCGGAGCACAACAAATTCTACAGTTTACATGTGCACCCTGCTAAGATCTGCCTGTTCATGTAGATCAGTATCTTCAATGACCACTCTATTGACAGCTAAGGACCCAACCCTGCTTCAGGCGACCAGCGAAGACTCTGACCAGACTCTAACTATAGATACGGAGGCTGAGCTAATGTATTTGCTGTGCGCGCATACTGGTTGTACGAGTTGATGCGGCCCGGCACGAGGACCGTTTGAAAAGTTCATCTGCCCATGTAGGAAACCATTCATATTTGGTATCATTGTAAAGATCAACAACTACACTTTAATTTAATCTGCAATTCGTATGCATACACCTTATACAAATTACAGTCACAAGGACATATATACTGTTTTTATGCTGGCATGGTCAGTTACCACACCCACCCTGCTCAGAAAAAGGGGGTTGTTTGGTTTGAAATAATGTTTCTGCGAGAAAATGCCAGAAACTGAAAATTTAAGAACGAAGAATGAGTCGCAGGTCGTCACAGTGTTCTGCGTTAAGAAATATTTGCTCTCCATTAGTTTTGTGGTCGTGGTAGGGTCAACAATAGAGATTTTATGGAATTATACATATACCTGGAAAAGAACATCATGCATGGAAAGAGGCCGTGTGAGTCGACAAGTAATGCCTTACTTAGTATGGCAGTTTCTTTTAAGATCAAAGCGCTGAAGGCGCTGAAGGCCTGGGCATCAAAACGGGTGAAGAGGTAGGAAAATGAGGCCCAGAAGCTCAAAGTTGCCATCACATTTGTACAGGCTTATAAACTGCTATCACATTTGTACAGACTAATAAAAAAATATCTACATGTCTCACACTGACAGTAAGTGGAGTTGACAACAGAATGGAAAAACATAAATTTGTAAAGGCCAATATAATGAATATTTTTGTATAGCCTTGGCCTCATGGTCTTTATGGATTGAAAGGAGATAATTTTCAAAGGATTTTCTGCTTCCTATTTTCTTCCTTTACGTTGCTTAGGCAACAAATCATGGTAACAAACCAAAATGAGCAGCGTGCAACAGCAGGGAAAGTGCAAAAATCCACAATAGCCAAGCAATGAATCATATTTTCTTGCATTTTACCACACTCAGTCTATAGGTTGAAATAGTAACCATGTCCTTTGAGCAATGACAAGGAAAAACACAGTCTTTAAAGGCCAATATCACAGAGCACGATTTGGTGTCTGAGAAGACAATCTTTTACGTATTTCTTTTTATTTAGTTTTCAGTTTTATTAAGTTTTGGTTTCTATGGCAACAAATAAAAAGACGTCCGCATTCGGGCGCCAATGCTCGGTTGATTTTCAGTGAAAACACAAAGTTGAAAAAGGGGCATAACTTGATATCACTATTTGTCATTCACATGGTGTGTAGAAAAAGGATAAACGAATGATCCCGATTAGTGCTCGGCAATAGCACTCGTCACAACTCGGTCGATTGCGTACCTACATCAAAACATTTGTTCAACGATCACCCGAGGTTTGCCAATTGTTTCTTTCACTGTTAAGCGCACGAATTTTCAGTTATGAATAACCTCACGAGGGCCCCAAATTCTCAGTCAACACTTTCGTACGATTAAAATCGCACATCTATCAAAGTTTGATGTGAAATTAAGCCTTACTGTGATGTTCAAATCGAAATATTTTATTATTTAAAGGGGTCGTTTCCTTCAGCGTAGCGAGATGGATTGCAGGCGGTACTTTTCACTTTTATTTGTTTTTTTTTCGTAAATGCTTGGCTCGGGTTTTTCCGTAAATGCTTGGATGGGGTTGAAATTTTGGTATACGATTCCTATGGCATTGGGCTTGGCAAGCCAAGCCCAGGCCAAAAAGTGATTAACATTTGACATACAATTTCATTATTGAAATAGCTCACTTTTCTACAACATGTACTTATGATTATCTGATATAGATATGGCATGGCTGCACTGGTCAGTGTCTCGAAAATCTCAGCCGAGCCCCGTAGCTCAGTCGGTAGCGTACAGGACTTGAGAACAGGAGGTCGCTGGTTCGATCCCCGGCTCGGCCAATTTCTTTCCGAGGATTGATGATAGTCATTGTGACAGGATTCATTCCTCTCCCACCGCTGACCATTGTTTCGACAATGGCTATGTGGGAAAGCAGCCAGTGGCCTGGAAAGAATATTGTGCGGAGTACTGGTAAAAGAAATTCCAGGAGAGCATGGATAGGTGCACTGGCCGCCGGGATATAACTGAAATAATGTTGAAAACGGCGTTAAACACCATACAATCAATCAATCAACACTCGAAAATCTCAAATAATACCACCGATATTCTTACAGCTTGAGACGCGTCTTATTGCACTAAATTCATGCCAGTCATGATACTACTGCGCTTTTCCCCATCTTTTTAAGGAAGGTTCAAACTTTCCTTTATACGAGTTCACCGTCTAAAAATATGTCTGTACTATAAATACAATGTATCCTACAAAATTAATGACCCTCGTATAAATGAATCCATCTTTAGCTCAGGATAATGGAAATATTTTTCTCGGGTAGTATTTCCCGAATTATATACTTTTTGTCACGATATACGACTCGGTAGTTTTGTGACTACTCGCACGGCCTGCGAGAGGAATTGGCTTTCAGTCGAGCGGTAAGGTTTTTTCTTTCCATATGACCATACTCCAACAAATAAATTCTTTTGTAACCATTGTTGGAAACTGTGAAAATGATACTAAGTAGGAAATAATACCCTTTCGCGCGCTACAGTGCATTAAATTCTATTATTTTCACAATGAATTGCCAAACAGTTGGCTAGCAAAACGCCGTCCAGTATTTCTATGCAGTGACACAAGTTGCCGTACTCAAGCCTTCCGAGTTTTATGATGTTTTTATCGAGTTCCATTATTGTTTTGAGAAACTGATTATATATAAGCAGCGGTGATGGGAATGCATATGCACAATAATGGACTGAAATTTGTCACAACTGTTTGTATGATAAACAGGTGGGTTTAGACGAAGACTCATTAGTTTAAACATATTTTATTGCCATCTTTATACAACTCAGACAATATATGTACATGACACACACACACACACACACAAAAGATACAAGTTGGGCAAAAGGGTCTGGCCACAAGTTCTCACAACTTAGATTCGGCCATTCCCTTTAGATAATCTACAAACTATGAAAGTCTTCTAAAATCATAACAAGTGTATATTACTGATCATTTTTAACAAGAAAGAAGACAGGTCAATCACAAGTACACAAGTACAAACCTTTTAATCAATCATAAAACACCTGTTTATCCATAAATCCTTGATCAACCATTTTTAAACAAGATAACTGTCATTTGTTATTGAACAAAAGTTTTGGGGAACCCTTGATTTTACGGGTCTGCAACAGAAGACTTTAGAAAACACTGTTGAAAAAGAGAAATTGCTCTTAACGAGAAATTACTCCCTTTCCCACTATGTTTGCAATCAATTAGGGACTGCAATTGTTAATACCGGATTGTTGTTTGTCTGCAGACACTTTCAATATGGACAATATGGACGAGTGCTAGATATGTAGTTTGGGAACGGATAGTTCTTCACCACCAGCCAATCAGCAGCAAATGATTTTTAGGGTAAATGCCGGACAGAATATTGGCCGTGATATGATAATAACTCAGGAGTCCCATGGTTTATATTCCCACGTCGCTTCCGACTAGCTTTATATAAAGAACTTTCTGGGGCTGCGCTAAAGTGAGGAGAGAAACTAAAAATAAATGAAAATGGATAAAAAACAATTGCAGACTGGAAGGCAAACATGTGAGAGCACAGGCAGACTCAAAGAAAAAACATTCGGAGACAGATGGGGAATACAACTGGTGGACAAACGAGGGATACTTTACAGTGAAAACATCTCTATGTAACCACTTATTTAGGTGATTTAACTCTCCCCCAAGTAGAACTATATTTGAGGCATGCTTTTAAATGAAATACTGGCTGCATATACAATTTTGTCCTAGACGAATTTGCAAATGTGATCAACTTTATGTGAAAACATAGTTTCCCTGAGAGATATACCTCGGTACGAGTAATACCTCCTTTTGCTTTAATATTTTCGAGTATCATCTGTTCAGAAGACACGACACATGCATAATACAATAAATGCTGATAAGTCTTTGTAAACACATTTGTTTGTTCTGCATTCAGATCTTTGTCCTAAGTGAACAAAATAGTACTGTGTGGTCGCAAAATGGAGGTTTTACAGCACGATGAAGACATACTACAGAATATTGACATCGTGAATTTTATTGTGCATGTATTTGATTTATGCGGGTTTTTTTTTCCCCAATTTTCTTTCTGCTTTCCTTCTCTTTTTAGACTAGCGAAGCTAGTCTATAGGCATTAAGACTGACCTTGAGTCAAAGTAAAACAAAAAAACCCACAGTTGCCAAATACTGCCTCAGAGAAAAATACTTCTTTCTGTTATAAATCTTAATTCTGTTAGATGTGACAATTTTGACAAAAACCACTAAATCTCTACCACTCCAATTTGAATATGTCGTCTTACAAAGTAATAAACTGAACAAGATGTCATTTACAAGGTACCAGATCTTTGCTTATATGTAAATTAAGTGACCTATGCAAAGCAGAGAATCACTTTTTCCTACACCACTGTAACATTATGAATGAATCTTTTAATAGATACACCTAGATAACTTGTAGCAAATCCCAGTTACATTAATCCTCACTGGACAGGGAAACCCTTGTCATTCCTTCAGTCATTCATTATTTAGGTCATTGTGTACAGTTAAACTGTTATGTTAAACTGTTATTCTAGTCTTGAATATTAACCCTTTACCAAACAATCCCAAGTTTTAACGATACTGGGGAAAATTCCCTTTGAAAACATTGCGGGAAAAGGAGAAAATGCGGGTAACCAGCATTTTCTCCTTTTCCCACATTGTTTTCTACCCTTTTGGAATCAGGTTTCATCAGTTCAACCACTTTTACTTCATGGTCTGCAACAGCTTTGAATTTGGACGGGCGGGCGTAAAACTTTTCATTTAGTAAAGAAAGTTAAATAGTTAACTACATTTTGTGCTATTAGATATTGATTGCATGGTGTTTAACGCTGTTTTCAACAATATTTCAGCGATGATGCGGCGGCCAGAGCACCTATCCAATGCTTTCCTGGAGTTTCTTTTACCAGCACTACCGCGACTCAATGACATTTTGCGGACAGTGTGGATTAAGACCAGACTACGCAGAGCATGCAGTCTAATCTTGGATCTACACTGTCCGGTAAGAGGATATATTATTTTCTCCAAAATTTAACTTTGAAATAGCAATATTCAGGTGTGTACCATCGGCTTGAAAGTTTCGTTTATCATTTTTAGCAGGTTAAGGGTTAAACTTAAACTGGATTACAGTTAACCAATAGCACGCATAGCTCCAGCAGCTCAGTCGGTAGTGTACAGGACTTGGGAACAGGAGGTCGCTGGTTCGATCCACGACTCGGCAAGTTTCTTTCCGAGGAGTGATGATAGTCATTGTGACAGGATTCATTTCTTTCTCACGTTTCGACGATGGTTATAATATAAATGTGGGAAAGCAGCCAGTGGCTTGGAAAGAATATTGTGCGGAGTACTGGTAAAAGAAACTCCAGGAAAGCATGGATATGTGCACTGTCCACTGCTACATAACTGAAATAATGTTGAAAACAGGATTAAACACTATGCAAACAATCAATCAATCAAATTCGCTAGTCTGTCAGTACTTTCAGTACTTTGATTTTGTTCTTCATAGTGTCTGTTCTACCTCTCCGCTGCTACTTTGTTTTCGTTGAATACAGCATCAGTTGTGTTCACTGATAAAGAAGCTATCTTTAGTAGTTTTTGTGGAATTTTTCAACGGCTCATACACTGTTAGAATTTTTTTTTTGTATACATTTTCCATGTTTGAAACATTTTGCCGTCCTTTATCTGTTCCACTGAGATAAGCAGCATTCTACCTAACAGGAGTTTTTAAATTAAGTGCTACTACTTTTCTGTCGGTGACGACGGACATTTCGTTGGAGCTCAGATCGGTTTCCTCATAACTGACTATAGACGTTCGGCTCTTGATTGCTATGAAAATGCCCATGTTGTCAATGTCAGTATATTGAATTGCTATATAAACCGGATTTGATTAGTCGTCTGCTACTTTCCTCAGTTTGGGACAATCTAGACAATGGTGTATCATGGAAATGGTTAAGCAACCAAGGTCTAATACTTCATATATTTCTACTAGGTTCTTTTAAAAGATCAATTTAAGAGGACTGATCATGACTTCGAAGACTGTCCGACTTAACATCAAATTGGTGATATTTCTTGTCCGACTCTATATAAAATCAGTGGGTGAGGGGAAAGGACAAATTTATGAATTATTTTATGTTTATTTTTTAAATTTAAAGGAAGTTTGTATTCTTTTATGCTCATTTTAGCAACCAAAGAAAAATTGGTAATAAAATCTTTTAGATGTACTGCCAAAGTGGAAATTACACAGAAAGAAGAAGGAATGTGACTTTCCAACAAAGAGTGCGGTATTTTTACTCCCGTTTTGGTTGTTCTTTCGGGGTGATGACTCAAAGACCAGAATTGCGTCATACATTAAAGAACGACAATTCTGTAAAGAAGACACTTGAATATGACAGATGATACGCGGTTGTCCGTCAAGAAGATATGAAAAAGTGGTGAGAACAGACTACAAAATCGTCTGACTCTAGATCGCGTCCGACTCAAGATCAGTTTACCGTACTAGGGTCGACTGACCTAATTTCGAGGGGTACCTGTTTTTGAACCCGAAATGATATCCGAGTTTTCTTGCGAACTAGGACGTGAATGACGTCACCGTTTTGTGTCAACCGATTATCTGAATGTAAACTATAAGGCATCAAAAACATGACAATATGCATGTTTAAAAGTAAAGACCGGTTTTAGTGACATGTTTCTTGTTACCCTTTTCAACCAGATAGATATCTACGTGCCCAATTTAAATTCTCTGTCTGATACTTAGTTTTAATTTTGAAAAATTGCCGATATATGACATAGTCAGTCTTGAGGCCAAAAAGTCATGTGACCATACTGGAATAAAGTGACAAGAGTCCGATCTATAATTAGATCAGAGAATTTCGTGACCTAGTTTGTTCGGTCACTTATGAATGAACATTCGCCGCTAGAGAGAGAAAATATTAAGACACTCAGATGTTTTAAGATAAATAGTGTTTAAAACAATTCTCAATCTGTCCTAAGAGGTGCATATAAATTGACAGATGGGGCCAAAATGCCTCATGACCCTCTTGTTGCTTCTTGCATTAGATTTCTTAAAAATATTTGGGGGAAAGGAGTGGTTGCATCTAATGAGAAAGTGTCTCGCAATTTGCAACTATGCTTTCTCTTACTTTCATAATAAAGACCTTTACAACACAATCAGATTTTTGACAACCCAGAGAAAGAAAGCTTTGAAACATAGTGGGGAAAGGAGAAAATGCTTGCAACCAGCATTTTTTCCTTATCAGACAATGTTTTTTACCCTTTCAAAGTCAATTTTAAATTTTGCAGTCACATTTATTTTGTCATCTGAACTGCTTACAATTTGGACAAAAAGAAGGTTTCATTGTGTGGAACACAGTTAAACCTCAAATGACGTAAATACTAAATACATTTCACAAGAATGTCAGAGACGCTGCTATGTCTTTATGTCCACTGCTTGGATATCTTTGTCTCTCTCTCTTTTCTTTTTTGCAGACTGAAAAAGTCCATACCTACCCTTGGTTCCAGTCTGATAAAGTTTTCCTAAACATTACATATAATGTATTCTGACATTACTTTGTCAAAAATGACTGTCACTTCTGACTTAGTAATGTCAGAAAAGATAGAAGGAAAATAAGAGGGCCATGATGGCCCTGGATCGCTCACCTGAGTCAATAGGCGAAATTTCACTCCAGTGTCATAATGACCCAATTTAAAACTCATCTGAGATATTATTAACCCTTTACTACACAATTATGGGTTTTAACGACCCTGTAGAAGAAGACTTTTGAAGACATTGTGGGAAAAGGAGAAAATACTGGTAACCGGCATTTTCTCCTTTTCCCACAATGTTTTCTTCCCTATCCATAACAAATTTCAAATTTTCAGTCCCATTTATTTTCTCTTCTGCAAATGCTTTCAATTTGGACCAGTCTAAAACTTTGTCGTTTGGTAAAGAGTTAAGACACACATTCTGACCAATTGTCAGGTCAGTTGAGCTGAAAATGTGGCCTCTGGAGTGTCCAAAATGTATTTCTTCAATTTGACCTAGTTTATGATCATCCGAGATTTAATTAAGGCAAACATGCTGACCAATTTTCAAGTCAATTGAGTAAGAAATGTGGCCTTCAGAGTGCCCACAAGGTATATCTTTAATTTGACCTAGTGACTTAGTTTATAACCTAAAGTGACCCAATTTCAAACTCATGCGAGATTTAAATAAGACAAATATTCTGACCAATTTGCGAGTCAACTGAGCAAAAAATGTGGCCTTTAGAGTGCCCACAAGGCATTTCTTTAATTTGACCTAGTGACCTAGTTTATGATACTAGGTGACCCAAATTCGAAGTCATCCGAGATTTTATCAAGAAAAACATTCTGACCAATTTTCAGGTCACTTGAGTAGAAAATGTGGTCTCTAGAGTGCCCAGAAGGTATTTCTTTAATTTGACCTACTGACCTAGTTTATGACCCCATGTGACCCAAATTAAAACTCATCCGAAATTTAATTAAGGCTAACATTCTGACCAATTTTCAAGTCAGCTGAGCGAATAATGTGGGCTCTAGAGTGCCCAGAAGGTATTTCTTTAATTTGACCTAGTGACCTAGTTTATGACCATAGGTAACCCAAATTAAAACTCATTCGAGATTTTTCAAGATAAACATTCTGACCAGTTTTCAGGTCAATTGAGTAAGAAATGTGGTCTCTAGAGTGTCCACAAGGTATTTCTTTAATTTCACTAAGGACCTATTTTATGACTCAATGTGACCCAATTTCAAATTCATGCGAGATTTAATTGAGACAATCATTCTGACCAATTTTCAAGTCAACTGAGCAAAAAATGTGGCCTCTAGAGTGGCCACAAGGTATTTCTTTAATTTGACCAAGTGACCTAGTTTATGACACTAGGTATCCCAAATTTGAACTCATCCGAGATTTTATCAAAACAAATATTCTGATTAATTTTCAGGTCAATTTAGTAAGAAATTTTGCCTCTAGAGTGCCCATAAGGTATTTCTTTAATTTGACCTAGTGACCTAGTTTATGACCCTAGGTGACCCAAATTCGAACTCATTCCAAATTTCATCAAGACAAACATTCTGACCAGTTTTCAGGTCAATTGAGTAAGAAATGTGGCCTCTAGAATGTCCACAAGGTATTTCTTTAATTTCACAAAGGACCTAGTTTATGACCCAATGTGACCCAATTTCAAATTCTTGCGAGATTTAATTGAGACAATCATTCTGACCAATTTTCAAGTCAACTGAGCAAAAAAAAAGTGGCCTCTAGAGTGGCCACAAGGTATTTTTTTAATTTGACCAAGTGACCTAGTTTATGACCCTAGGTATCTGAACTCATCCGAGATTTTATCAAGACAAATATTCTGATTATTTTCAGGTCAGTTTAGTAAGAAATTTTGCTTCTAGAGTGCCCATAAGGTATTTCTTTAATTTGACCAAGTGACCTAGTTTATGACCCTAGGTGACCCAAATTCTAAGTTATCCGAGATTTCATCAAGACAAACATTCTGAACAATTTTCAGGTCAATTGAGTAAGAAATGTGGCCTTAAGAGTGTCCACAAGGCATTTATTTAATTTGACCTATTGATCTAGTTTATGACCCGAGGTGACCCGAATTTGAACTCATCCGAGAATTCATTAAGACAAACATTCAAAACAATTTTCAGGTCAACCGAGTAAGAAATGTTGCCTCTAGAGTGCCCACAAGGTATTTCATTAATTTGACCTAGTGACCTAGTTTATAATCCATAGTGACCCAATTTCAAAGTCATCCGATATTTAATTAAGACAAACATTCTGACCAATTTTCAAGTCAATTGAGCAAAAAATGTGGTCTGTAGAGCGCCCATAAGGTATTTCTAAAATTTGACCTAGTGACCTAGTTTATGACCCCAGGTGACCCAAATTCGAACTCATCCAAGATTTCTTCAAGACAAACATTCTTACAGATTTTAAGGTCAATTGAGTAAGAAATCTTGCCTCTAGGGTGCAAAGAAAGTATTTATTTGATTTGACCTGGTGACCTAGTTTATGACCCCAAGTGACCCAATTTCAAACTCATGCGAGTGTTTAATTAAGACAATTATTCTGACTAATTTTCAAGTCAATTGAGCAAAAATGTGGCCTCTGGAGTGTCCAAAATGTATTTCTTCAATTTGACCTAGTGACCTAGTTTATGGTCATTCGAGATTTAATTAAGACAAACATTCTGACCAATTTTCAAGTCAATTGAGCAAAAAATGTGGCCTCTAGAGTGTGCATAATGTATTTCTTTGACCCAGTGACTTAGTTTATTACCTTAGGTGACCCAAATTCGAACTCATCCGAGATTTCATCAAGACAAACATTCTCATTCCTTTTCAGGTCAATTGAGTAAGAAATGTGGCCTCTAGAGTGTCCACAAGGTATTTCTTTAATTTGACCTAGTGACTTAGTTTATGACCCAAAGTGACCCAATTTCAAACTCATGCGCGATTTTATCAAGACATATATTCTGACCAATTTTCAGGTCACTTTAGTCAGAAATTTGGCCTCTGGCGTGCGCACAAGGTATTTTGTTTAATTTGACCTAGTGACCTAGGTTATGTCCCCAGGTGATCAAAATTCAAACGTATCCGAGATTTCGTCAAGACAAACTTTCTGACCAATTTTCAGGTCAATTGAGTAAGAAATGTGGCCTATAGAGTGTCCACAAGGTAAATGTTGACGACGCATGATGCATGACGGACGACGGACATTCGACGACCACAAAAGCTACCTTTAGCATGTTGTGTTCAGGTGAGCTGAAAACATGAGACTGGATAATTAAGGAACTGATGAACATTTTTGATACAGATCTGTTTAGGCAGTGAAAGGAGACCATAATCAGGAATAATTAAAAAATTGTGACAGCCAGGGCCCAGGCTAGCTTATACAATATTTACTTGGCCTTGAAAAAGTAAAATAAAACCTATTTACCCAACAACAAAATCCGAGACATGGCCAAACTGTCAGTATTTGCAGACAAGTTAACTCTTTAACAAACAACCAAATTTTGGACTGGACCAAATTCAAAGCATTTGCAGACGACAAATTATAAAATGTTGCTAAACTGATGATTTCTCTCTTTGATAGAGTAGAAAACATTGTGGGAAAAGGAGAACAAGAGGGCCATGATGGCCCTGGATCGCTCACCTGAGTCAATAGGCGAAATTTCACTCCAGGGTCATAATTGAAAGTACTACATGCCAAATAAATATGATGTTAGGCCCAATTTCAAACTCATCCAATATTTTATCAAGACAAACATTCTGACCAATTTTCAAGTCAATTGAGCAAGACATGTGGCCACAAGGTATTTCTTTAATTTGACCTAGTGACCTCGATTATGACCCAGGTGATCCAATTTTAAACTCATCCTAGATTTTTTCAAGAGATTTTATGAAGACAAGCATTCTGAACAATCTTCAAGTTAATTGAGCAAAAAATATGGCCTCTAGAGTGCCCGCAAGGTATTTTTTAATTTGACCTAGTGACCTAGTTTTTGATCCCAGTTGACCCAAATTCGGACTCATCTGAGATGTTATCAAGACAAACATTCTGACCAATGTTCAAGTCAATTAAGCAAGAAATGTAGCCTCTAGAGTGCCCTCAAGGTATTTGACCTAGTGACCTAGATTATGACCCCAGGTGACCCAATTTTCCTAGATTTCATCAAGACAAACATTTTAACCAACTTTCAGATCAACTGAACAATAAATGTTGCCTCTAGAGTGCACACAAGGTATTTCTTTAATTTGACCTAGTGACCTAATTTAAGACCCCAAATGACCCAAATTCGAACTCATGTAAGATTTTATCAAGACAATCATTCTGACCAAATTTCAGGTCATTTGAGCAATAAATGTGGCCTCTAGAGTGCACACAAGGTATTATTTTAATTTGACCTAGTGACCTAGTTTATGACCCCAGGTGACCCAATTTCGAACTGACTGAACACGTTGTGCTCTGGTGGGCTAAAAAACTTAGAAAAGGTTCACTACATACCAAATAACAAAGCTCTATGCCTTCCAGGTTTAGAAAAGAAGAATTTTAAAATTTTCCTTCTTTGTTCCTTTGTTCGAACTTCTGACCCCTGGGGCAGGGCCAGTTTTGACCCCAGCGGCATTATTTGAACAAATTTGGTGAGGTCTACTAGGAGAGGCTACATACCAAATATATAAGCTCTACACCTTCCAGTTTTAGAGAAGAAGAATTTTAAAGTTTTCCTTCTTTGTTCCTATGTTAGAACTTGTGACCCCCGGAGCAGGGCCAGTTTTGACCTCAGTGGCATCGTATGAACAAACTTGGTAGAAGTCCGCTAGGAGATGCTACATACCAAATATCAAAGCTCTACGCCTTCCAGTTTCAGAGAAGAAGAATTTTAAAGTTTTCCTTCTTTGTTCCTATGTTCGAACTTGTGACCCCCCCCCCCCCCCCCCCGCCCCCAGCAGGGCCAGTTTTGACCCAAGGGGGATCATATGAACAAATTTGATAGAGGTCCACTAGGAGATGCTAGATGCCAAATACCAAAGCTCTACGCCTTCCAGTTTCAGAGAAGAAGAATTTTAAAGTTTTCCTTCTTTGTTCCTATGTTCGAACTTGTGACCCCGGGGCAGGGCCAGTTTTGACACCCGGCGCATCATATGAACAAACTTGGTAGAGGTCCACTAGAAGATGCTAGATGCCAAATATCAAAGCTCCATGCCTTCCATTTTCAGAGAAGAAGAATTTTAAAGTTTTCCAACTTTTTTCCCATGTTCGAACTTGTGACCCCCAGGGCGGGGCCAGTTTTGACCCCAGGGGCATCATATGAACAAACTTGGTAGAGGTCCACTAGGAGATGCTACACACCAAATATCAAAGCTCTATGCCTTCTAGAATCAGAGAAGAAGATTTTCAAAGATTCTGTTATTTTCTTTCCTTTCTGTTGCCATGGCAACCAGAGTTATGGGTGGAATTCAATCTCTTGACCAATTTTGGTAGAGCTTCACCCAAGGAACATCCCTGCCAAGTTTCATCAAGATTGGCCCCGCGGTTTAGGTGGAGAAGATGTTTAAAGGAATTGTGGACAGATGGACAGACGGACGGATGGACAGATGGACGCCGGACAACGACCGATCACAATACCTCACCTTAGCACTTCGTGCTCAGGTGAGCTAAAAATGCTGATTACCAGCATTTTCTTCTTTTCCCACAATGTTTTCATAAGCCATTATATTTTGGGTCAGGTACGTGATGTGTTATGTACATGTTTGACAGTCTTACATTACGTAGGGCTTAAATAAGCCATTGTATTTTGGGTCAAGAACGTGATGTTATGTGTTAGACAGTCTTACATTACATGGGGCTTAAATAAGCCATTATATTTTGGGTAATGTATGTGATGTATTATGTGTAAGACAGTTTTACATTATGTACGGCATAAATAAGCCATTATATGTGTCAGTGACTGCAGAAAGGGGTCTTATGGTCGTCAAAAAATCACTTTTTCATTTTTTTCCATATTTGGATACACCTACATGTCTAGAACATAATCTGTGAATATGGAATGAAAGTTCCTAAAAATAAGGAAGTTATGACCTTTTTTACCAAAGGGAGTCAGTGGTAAAAGATCTATGACGTCGTGCACATGACGTCATGAGTCTGCAAGAGCTGAACATTTCGCTTCAATGCTTTAATTCATTGGTAAATAGATTAAATAATTGGCTAAGATGATTCTATTTCAATGATATGTTTAATTCATCTCATATACCTTTGTCTGTCTTTTACAGACGAATCAAACCTACACTTTAACCCTTTACTTTACCAGCTACTTTTAGACTGACAAAACCCCATTACAAATTTCCTTTAGGACACATATATACAACAGAGAAAAATATGTTTTTGTCAGCAGCATCAATAACATGATAAGATGATATTCAATCAACTTTTACATGCAATTTCTCCTTTTAAACCTATCAAATTCAGAGACATAAAAAGTTGCTTTAACTCCAGTTAGAGAAGGATGTCAGTACAAGCCTGAATGTGGCACAGTGACAAAAAACAGTATTACTATTCTAAGTTATTTATTTCTGTAACATAACACGACTAATGATTATATACATTAACATATGTAATAAACTGAGCAAATATCCAAATTTGTCAAAAATACATGTACTGAAATATACAAATTGGTTTAACCCCTACCATACAATTTAATCCTTAACCACCTTCCCCCCGCGGAAAAAACGCTTTTGGAAACATTATTGGAAAAGGAGAAAATGTTGGTAATCAGCATTTTCTCCTAATGTTCTCTACCCCATCAAAAAGAGAAATCATCATCATCATCATTTTATCAATATTTAATTTGTCATTGCAAATGCTTTCAATTTGGTCCAGGCTAGAATTTTGTCATTTGGTAAGATGTTAAATGGACTTTTTCCTGTCTAAGAAAAAAAGACAATAGTAATATAATTTCACAGGTGTCTGCCATAATATTGTCAACACAAAAGAAAGATATAGATCAAAGATCAGAGTGCACACTTTTGTGGTCTATCTTGATCTGAACTGTCTGTAAAAGAAGTCTGATCTTGAGCTAATTGTCTGTAAAAATGGAATATCTAGCTGACTGGACATTTGCAACTTAAATGGTTCAAATAGCTTTGGCTTAAAAGAAAAAGATTGATTGCAAAAGTACATATTAAAGTATCTTTCACCAACTATGACACACTGTGGGCACTTTTACACGAAAGATGCACTGATTTAATTTAAACTATGCAATAGCTCTCCATTTTAGCCTCTCATAACACCAAAGCACCTGTCTGCTGAAAAATTGGTATGATTTTGTCCAGGCACCATCATTCTGTACTGAATGTCTTTGCTTTTACCTATTTAATGTAGAAATGCAATCTATATAGGAGTGAGAATGAATTGTGATAACCCTTACCAATTCATTCTATTTTAGCAACCATAGGAAGGAGTTTGTCAACATTGCGAGAACAGGAGAAATGTTGGTAATCGGCATTTTCTCCATTATCCACAATGTTTTATACCTTTTAAGACTGTTTCATCATTTAAGCCACACTTTTATTTGTTGTCTGCAAATGTTTTAAATTTGGACCAGCCCTTAACGTTTTCATTTGGTTTAGAGTTAAGTGATGGATGTCATCTCTGAATGACAGTTGCAAAGACCTACCCAGCTGACTTTTGTAACTTTGATACTACATGTATATATCATGAGTGAAATTTTGCCTTTGTGCACCAAATTCAGTCTATATTTCATGCAGTCTTACTACAAACAGTCAAATTTTAGTCTCAACCTTTCACTCCTTCCTTGAGAAATTTATCACAAAAAAAAATGTCTACTGAAAATGACTGAATGAATGTGATATAGTAAACTGCATAGATTTAGCAGTTGAGGTGAAGGATAATGTTCTGAAATTTCCTTTTAAAGAGTATTATGACTATCACAGATTTCTGTTAATAAGTTGACCATGCTATAACTTTTTATGTTTACTAAGTCTGATACCTATTGGGAATGAAAGCAACAGCAATCCTTTTTTTTTTGAAAATGTTCACCTTTTCATTTTTACAAAGAAACTATCTTTGACAAGAAAATACACAAACCTGTTAAAACTCTCCACAATGAAGTAGATTTACAACAATATTTTCTTGCTGATAGCATATTTCACAGTATGTTCCTGTAACCATTGATGTATCACTAGTAATTGCTTCACAGGCTATCTATCTATTTTTGGTGCTCATGTATGTAAATATGTCAGTTTCAGTAAGGTAGCAGTTTATATTGTATAACTGAAAAATTGCTTGAAGCCTGTAAAACACGGTATGTCTATCACTTGTGATCATACACATAATTAGGTACAAAAGAAAACTGCAAGACTGAGCATAATTACAGAACACAAATGTGACAGAAAGGTCATCTTTGCATGTTAAATGTGAGAAATAAAGCTGCCTTTGGATGTACCTATTTAATGTACTTTCAGACTTTAAAATAAGCTGAATTTATTTATTTTGGCAGTAAAAGAGTTAAAGGTAAAATTCAGTAAACTAGACTGTTGAACAAGACATACCTGTCATTTTCTATCAATCCTGACCTCAAGGTCTTGAAGTTCAGAAATGATGCTGTGCCATGCTAACTACACTGTCTGTTCCTTCACTAACCACTTCACCATCATTCAAATGTGTCTATTTACCTGGGATGAGAATGAAAGTAATGAAAGTTTTGTATTGACAAGAATAAAACTAATATACATACTGAAAATAACTTAAACAACATGAAACCTGTATTTCGGGTACTTAATGGAATTAAAGAAAGAATATCTGCAATACAGGTTTTAGAATTCTACTCACCATCCAATAATCTGAAATCAACCAATTGTCTGATTCTCAGTCAAATTACTTAAGAATCATTGTTACTTTCTATATGCCTGACTGTTTGCCACAGAGATCCCACCCTCAGTTTATTTGTTATTAAATGATATAAAATTAAATACAAGCCACACTGGAGTCAGACAATACATAGGTAAATAATGATAAGATTCAGAATCTGGTGAACATGTTCATCATGTTACATTTCCATTCAAATTTTAGTCAACATGAGATGCAAAACACACAGTTCTACTTCAGTGTCTGCCTCTGTACTGAATAATCACAACAAAAAATAAAGACCACCACACACAAACATACAGATTCTTAGTTTTCAGTTTCAAATTTAACACTGTTGCCATTGCCTGAATGATTATAGGACTCACAGTGGATCTATATGTCTATATTTACAAGACTGGATTCTGGATCAAATTTGTTTTCAAAAGTTGGGTAGTTTTTCACGATTTACGGATGTTTCGGTAACAGACGAGTTCGTAAATTGGACATATAGAGTAAATCGATTGGATGTTTTGGTAACAAGGCAGTAATATAGTGCCGTGATGTTTTTCACACCCAATTCATCTCTTCCGTTTGTGCAAATCTTTGTTTGTTTTAATTTGCAATTGCCACTCGTTTTCTGACAATTATATTTGTTACATTTTTCCTTCCATGCTGTATACATAAATTTTATACCTGAAATAAATTTTGATCACCATATCTTATTTTCGGTTTTCACCCATAGTTGATGTAATGAATAAGACCCAGTCCTCAGCTTTTACCCTTAATTTAGTTGTCCTACAGATGACAGACTCCAAGTTTAAGTGAATTCTCAAGTTTTATTAAAAAAAAAAAAAAGTTTTATCAAAAATGACCCTATTCTTGTTAACGCTTTCTGTGTAAAAATAATTTCTTCTGGAAACAAACTGGCCGACTTCCAAACGAATGTAGGACGTTTTGGCCACGGACGTTTTGGCCAGGACGTTTTGGCCACGGACGTTTTGGCCACATATAGTGAAAAAATGGACGTTTTGGCCAAAATAATTTTATATGTACTTTTTATGTAAAATAAAGCTAAAAAATTTTTTTTTTTCATTTGATCAATTGTTTAGACTTTTGTTGAACTTTTGTTGAAATTTGGTAATAAATTTTAGAGTTTTACAGTTTTATTTATTCCTTTGAAGTAAAGGAAAACATCAACAATTTAATGTTTTTAAATTATCTTCAATTTTCAAGTTTTGTCTTTTGATTGACAAACAGTTTGATTGACTAATTGCTTATTAATGATACTTTCTTGCATTTAATGTTGTTATTATTAGAAGTGTAAAGAGTTTCATTGTTCTTGTCTTTTAACACTAATGAATCTGTAGATCACACCACACTTTAATCATCTATTTCAATTAAAGAAATATGTGATTAATTAATTTGTTTGAAAACCTGTTAAGAAAGATCAAAGTTGCTAGTATAGAATTAATATATTTGTTTGATATGTAAATTTTTCTGAAAAAGTTCTGGTACATATATAAAGACATTATGAGGACTGTAGCTTTATTTCAAAATAATATTCAAGTGGCAACTTATATTAACAGTACAATGGAGATTATTACTACTAAGCGCGGTGGTCAGAAGTTATGTTTAGATGGATTTATGTATACGTGCAAACATGTTGCCAAACAGAAAAACGAGATAACTTGGCGTTGTGTAAAAAGAACTTCTTCTGGATGCAAGGCAATGGAATTGAAATCAACAAAATGCAATAAAGGTCTAAAATGTTGATCAAATAAGTAAATTAAATATGTTTGTAGCTTTAATATCTATAATAAGTACATATATAATAGATTTGGCCAAAACGTCCGTTTTTTCAATATAGGTGGCCAAAACGTCCGTGGCCAAAACGTCCTGGCCAAAACGTCCTGGCCAAAACGTCCGTGGCCAAAACGTCCGTCCTCCCTTCCAAACCATTTACCAACCATTTACCCTCAGAGCACCTTTCACTCTTGTTACCTTTGCAGTCGATTCAGACCAATATCAAACTGCACAAAACACAGAGTCTGATCGTTGATTTACACCGTCAGCTTTTCTAGGACATTAAGAACAAGGACAACCTTGAAATAGGTAATATTAGATGTTCTTTTCTAAAATGAAAATAGCCTTTGGTTTATTCGATGCTCTAAGGGTTAAACTTATAGATAATTAACGTGAATTCAGAAAATAAATATAATACATTTGAAACATTGTGGCAAATGGAGAGAGGGAGTGAGAGATGGAGACAGAGGCCTTGACAATGCTTTGGTGCATACTTCTTGTGATTTTGACCATGTACATTTGTGCTCGTCTTAAAAATAGATATCTGTTCTGTTTTGTTCCTCTCCTTTATCCACAATGTTTTCAAATCTGGTCTGGTGCACACAAATTGTCGTCTGCTGGTTTTTAAAGTGCGTTCATCAATACAACAGAGCATAAAAAAAAAAAAAAAAATCATATACACTCTGTCTGAGAGCGAAGGGAGTACTGTAGGCCCTATATTGTATATAGACACGTTTACAGTCTATTTTCACACCTTTCATTTCCAACAAGATAGAGAAGTTTCCCATACATCTTAAAGATTAACCTCGATTTATGAAAAACCTGAAACACTTTAATGGACAAGAAGAAACTCGCAGATCAGACTGCACAAATAAGGGGATAGGGCATTTTCAGAACACACACTGCTCCTGCAGTCTGAAAAAAAGTATTTGCCAAAAAAAAGTATTTGCCAAAAAAAAGTATTTGTTACTATCTCTCAGGCTCACTCTCTTTATTTCCTGCAATATTTTTACCTGTATTATCCGTGCTTCTAAACTCTCTTTAATTCCATTATTTTAAATCTAAAATCGTCGGATAAACCCAACGGCCATTTTCATTCTAGAAATAAAACCTTAATTTTAGCATTGCTGAGGTTTTTCTTGTTCAGAATGTCTTAAAAAAGTGACAAGTGAAGATCAAAGATCAGACTCTGTGTTTGGCTTAGTCTGATCTCGATTTCACTGGCCGCAATGGCAACTAAAGTGATGACAGACGCTCTAAGGGTGAATGGCTGGTTTGGAAGTCTTTCAGTAAGAAAATATTTTCACACTGAAATGTTCATAAAACGCTGATTTAAAAAGGGGATACAAGGGGTTTCAAGTTTAGGATTGGGTATTATCCATTACCTCAACTATGGTTGAAATGATCGAAAATAAGACAAAGTGATTTTAGGTATTATTTTACGTACAGCATGACAGCAGCAACATAACAAAAATATTAAATCTGAAGGTGTGTGGGGAAAAAAAAAAAGAAACATTGAAGGAGTCGGAACAAAGACTTTATTATTTGGTGTGAAAAACGTCACGGTGCATTACCCTTATATAATTTCCTTGTTACCGAAACATCCAATCGATTTACTCTATAAGTCCAATTTACCGAACTCGTCTGTTACCGAAACATCTGTCACCCGTTTTTCACCCGTGACAACCGATATGTTGTTCTCAATCATTCAACAAAACATTGTCCTGATACACGATTATTTTATGTAGAATCGTACTGACAGTGGGAAAGTGAGTTTACGTGCTTATTTGTCCAGTTACTTTTCAAATTTTGGCGGACAATGTACAACAAAACCTTTGCTATAAACAAAACTTGTACGAGTTAGTTAAACTGGTACCCGTTGTATCTCCCGTAGCCGTCCGATAGACAACAGGCAACACCCGATTTATTGACGGCACGTATTGGTTTTCACTTGTACCAAATCCACCAATCAGACAGCTCATAGCAGAATGCCTTATTTTGTTTTAAAATAACCGAGCAATATTCTTTGGCTAAGATTTTCATGATAGACAAAGATTTTTCTGACCACAATCAATTTATCAAAATCATTAAAGAATTTAATCTTTATCAATAATGTCTATTTCTGTGCATAAATAAGATTATAGGTATGACGAACATCCGGGCACTTTCTTTGATCACGTGATAGTAACCGACACGGAGGTGAAAATAGACGTCATCTTTAGTAGTGTTTCATAGAGAACGAGTCGTATTTTAACACCGAAATTCATCGTAAAAGCAATAGATATGCCGAAAATCTGCAGTGCCATTTGGAAAAATAGAAAATGCTTTTATCCAGCATTTCTCTTTTTAAATTTCGTCTGAAATTTTGCCATTTGTGCAAAGAGTAAAGGGTTAACTCCTTACCACCAGGGATCATATATTACACGTAATTTACGATCCCTGTTACCACACAACAAAAATATCGACTTGTCAAAAATTTAAATTTCCAAGTCTCGCGTTATCTCATGAAATCTCGAACCGGGCAGAAACTCCACTTGTAAGCATTGGGTGTTACCAGTTGTTGATACGAAGATCGATAACAGGCTGCCAGTTTACGAGTTTGTTACCGCATTCGGCATACCTCGAGTGATCCGGTGATCAAATCCCTCGGCTGTATCACGTAGCTTGATATGCACCTATACGGTACTGCACATCTCCGGAAGCACACTGCTTTACCGTTATTGAAATTGCAAGGCTCCTCTTTAGAAAGAACGCATGAGTAAATTTTCTATCGTTATCTTTCTAAGATAAACAAATGTACAAACAGTTTGTACATTCAATTTTTAGCGTGGTTTATCAATTCCGTCTAGAGCTTTCATCGACAGATCGATAGAAGTGAATAACTTCACAGTGGCTGTTCATGTCGTTGCTAAGCGATCTACAGGGGCGCCGCCATGTTTAAGATCATGTGATTGGTAGTTCAAAATGGAAGCCTCCCTTATACAGACGAGGTTAGATGTAGGTACGGAATCGGCCGAGTTGTGACGAGTATTAGTTACCGATGACACAACTTCCGGGTCATTGAAAGTGCCGAAAATTTGTATTTTCGCCAAGAAATACTGAGATACAAATTCTTATTGCGAAATGCAAAATACCCAAATCTTACCAGAGACATGTTCTTGTATGTAGTCACCATAGTTATCTTTAAATCCTATGTTTATGTCACCGTGCCTAAATGAGGTTATCGCTGTTTTCAGGCAGGAAGTGATACACTCGGTACGGACTAAATCCGGTCTCCCTAATCAGCGTCAGGAAATGTCAGGAAGTGCCAGGAAATGTCAGGAAGCGTCACAAGCCCAGATATTCCACTTTTCATGTTGTTTTTGAAGCAATAATGGAGTATATGACATATTCTATCAAAAAAGCCTTTATTAGTATGTATTTTGATCTAAATATGGGATAAATCCACCAACCGACTTAGCGTCACGATAACTGTACGAGCGTCGAGAGGTGTGAAGTCAGTAGATAATTAGCGTCATGAAATATGGCGGATAGATGTAGGAGCGTCAGAGAATATAACAATTACAACAAATGAGTATTATAATGAATTTCGACATTATAAGTGACAAAAAACAGAAACAAGAAATATCAGTTAACTTACCTTTCCAAATAAGGTAAATTCCATAATCCTAATGCAGGCGTATTTAGCGTCACAAGATCCAACCACTGTATTACTGGCTAGTTAGCGGTACGAAAAATTTAGCGTCACGAGATTCAACCACTGTATTAGGGATTAGCCACAAGAGGTATTCAGCGTCACGAGAACCAACCTATTACCACTGTATTACAGACCAGTAACACGTATTCAGCATCACGAGATCTAATAACTATATTATGGATAAGCGTCAAGATAATACTCAGCGTCAGGAGGTTCAATAAGTCTTTTAGAAACATTGTGGGAATAGGATAAATAACTCGCTTTTCACAAACTGAAAGGTCCTCTTTCCCCAAAAAGTTTTCTCTACAATCAGAAAACTGCTATCAATAGAACAAGATTCAGTGCTGTTTTACAACAGATTACAAGGTCACAAGTATGGATGTACAGCCAAGAGAAAATGTATTAAGTGTCACGAGATGCAACTAAACATTGTGGGAATATAATAAATAGCTCGTTTATCGAATAATGTTTTTGTTTAAGAGTTTGTTTATTTATTATTTTTATTTATTTATTTATTTATTTATTTATTTATTATTATTATTTTCTTGATCAAGTGATAAGATGAATATTCTCCTTCTGCTATACACTATACATGTAATGCACACTTGTATGCATTACCAATACCAATTAATGCGAGCGTGCTTTTTCACACCTTTTTTATCAGAAATTGACGCAATTATCAAATAACAGAACAGAACTATCAAAACGATTAATTATCTAGATTTATAATAATTGAAGTTCACCTGTGCTTATTGTTCGTGGCAACAAACAGAAAAGATAATGAGGTGTTGAGAACATGTCTAAATTGAAAGTATATACTTGTACTGCACGGAACATTTTGCAAGCATAAAGTTGGTAATTCATTTCTCGGTTTGACATCAAGAAATATTCTGTTCTGTGCTCATGAATTCATTATTGCTTTTCAGTTGCAAGTCGTCATATAATTATGGATCCATGAAATCCATTTTATCTGACCAGCTCAAGTAGCTCATGATCTAGCGTAGGCTCTAGCGTAGGATTCGTAAGTCTCAAGTTTTGGGCCATTTGAGGGTGTGGACTCAATTTCCACGGCTGACCATCTAAAATTACTAATAGACAGTGAAACTCTCGGATGAGACATAAAAACCGAGGTCCCGTGTGATGGTGCTATACAGCGAGCACGTTAAAGAACCAGGCTTAACTTAAGATGGGTTTCCTCCTGTATCTTACATTATCCCGCGTACAAAACTAACAGCCTTCACGGGGCGTAGCCCATATGGGCAACCAATGGCGACGATAAAATAACTCAAATTCAATCAATCAATCCAAATGTCTAACAAATGACTTAGTCTTGGGGAAGAATGGTCTTTGTACCTGCAGAAGATTGACCAAAAGCAAACACCTTCGACTCAGGTCAGCTTGCGCAGACTGTGCAGGCTGACCTCGCTCGAATTTTTTTGATGATGCACTAAACCCCGTTTTCACAGACCATAGCTTCTATGTATTTTACAATGTTGTGGCCAGATGGTCTAGTAATATGGCTTAAGTGTTGATTTGTGATTAAAATTCTTGTGGTAGAGCCACTTTTGATTTTTTTGCAACAAATGCTTTCAATTTCGAAATGTCCATCAGCATATTTTTTTTATTGTCATTACATGACTTAATGGTTATTACAGTTTTCTATGGTGTTAAACGTACCTGACTCGTGACCTGGTGGTTGCAGGTTCGATACCCAGCTGAGAAAAACTTCAGTTTCTTTCCGGCGATTTTTCGTCCCTAACGTCTGATGCACGTGAGAAAAGTAGTCAGTGGCTTGGAAAGAAAGCCAGGAAACACATGTGTAGGTGTACTGACTGCCGTGATATGACATAAGCTGTTAAAACGGCGTTACATTCCCATACAAACATTTTTTTCAGTTATATAACGGCCACCAGTGCTCCTATTTGTGCTTCCCTGACTGCCGTGATATGACCTAAGCTGTTAAAACGGCGTTACACTCCAATACAAACAACATTTTTTCAGTTATATAACGGCCACCAGTGCTCCTATTTATGCTTCCCTGGAGTTTCTTCCGCAAGGACTTCTCACAGTTTTCTCCACAAGCCACTGGATGTTTCCCTAACATAACCATCGACGAAATGATGATCAGCAGTGAGAAACCTTTAGACTAATATACAATTAAAAGAAGAATATACTAAAAACGAGCCATTTATCATATTCCCAATGTTTCTATCAAAGGCTTAGAACTACCAGAGTTGGTTGAATCTCATGACGCTGAACTAGCGTTGAATAAAGTGGTTTGATCTCGTGATGCTGAATACGCCTTCATTAGGATCATGGATTGTGCATTATTTGATAAGGTAAGTAAATTCATACCTTATGTTTTTGATCTCTCATTTTCAGTGTGAAAATTCATTATATTACTCATTTTTTTTTTTTTTTTTTTGCACTTGTTTTATTCCCTCATGCTCCTTCATTTATCCGCCACATTTCGTGACGCTAATTCTCTATGTAGTAATTGACTTCACACCTCTTGACGCTCCTAGTTATCCGCCATATTTCGTGACGCGGAGTCGGCAGGTGGATTTATCCGTTATTTGGGTCAAAATACGCTATAGTATAAGATATTTTGATAAAAAATTTTATGTTTTCCATCAATATGACAAAAACAACATGAAAAATGGAATATTTGGGCCTGTGACGCTTCCTGACATTTCCAGACACTTCCTGACATTTCCAGACGCTGATTAAGGAGACCCGACTAAATCACTTCGGCGGCCTTAATTTTAACGTAATACGAGAACCGTAACGGTAACCGGTCATTTCGTACCTAGGTCATTTCGTACGATTTTGGTCATTTCGTACCCACTTCTGCGGTCATTTCGTACCTAGTAGCAACCATTTCGTACCCAGGTCATTACGTGGCTTTTTCTCTATTCTGAACTCTCTAATTGGTACGAAATGACTTTTATCTGGTCATTTCGTACCCTGTCATGCTTTTGATAAATTCCGATTTTTCTTTAAATGTTTCCAAGTATCTTGTGCACCTGTTTATATACAGCATATGTTATCATGGTAATGACTGCACCGTGGTCATCTGACACTCAGCTGTACCTAACTTTTTTTTGTATTTGCTAGTTTTGTCTACACTTCTTTCATTTCCTACCCTTACGTCGACTGCTATATCGAAACTTATTACAATTTTCCTCTTCTTAGTAGTCATAAGAAGTTTACTGATTTTTTAGGCCAAAGTAATAAGATTTTTACTTGCAACATTTTTTAATTCTATTATCATCATTATATAAGGTTCTCCCCACACCCACCCCCGGTGTAATATTTTTTCTTTATTTTGTGCAAATTCTAGCAGTTACCTTCCTGTTATGTTTTCCATGTTGTTGACTTCATCGGCCTGCTTTCCATAGAAATGTTTATACCTACTTTTCAATTCCCGATTTGATCATACAGAAACAAATACACAGGTGTGAAATGATGATTTGGTTATTTCCGTTTATTTATCGTCGCTACCGGTTGCCCATCTGAGCGACGCCCCCAGAAGACGGTTAGTTGTTACGGGGGATAGTGCAAGGATACAGGTCGAAACTACTGAGAGCTTCGCCTGGTTCTTTAATGTGCTCGGCGTATAGCACCGTCACACGGGACCTCGGTTTAATGTCTCATCCGAAAGACTATTAGTAATTTTTTAGTTGGCCAGCCGGGGATACGAACCCACAATCTGTAGGACATTGTGTTCACAAGTCCTACGCTCTACCTACTGAGCTATATCGGCTGGTGTGAAATGATGATGTCAAACGCATGGTATATATAGTCTTAATCCATCTGTCAATTCGTGTAGCGTTGTGATTCCCTTTGTGCGTGCCACCGTCTTACATCAAATAGGAAAGTGTTGAAGATGGTTTCGGACACAGGTGTTGACACTATGGTGCTATTTTCACCTTAGCTTTGTACGTGCACTACGGTCATTTTATTCTATTTTTGTTCTCATTGAATCTTCATAGTAATTTTATGCGAATTATCTCATGGCAGTATCGAATTATCCCTGTGAAAATGTTTTTTTTTTTATTATTATTATTGTTTTTTTTTTAACCACAAATTTTTAACTTTGTCCAAGTGCCTTAAACACGGTGTAGATCGTGATGTATTTCATTTACGTTGGACGATTACATGGTATTTCCGTTGGGCAGTGGTACTGCTTTTCACCCATTGCATGCATTTTGGAGTATTGACGCTGTATTGGATTTTTTTTCTGTTTAAGTGTACGAGTTATTTTTTATCAAGAATTAAAAAATCGCAGGCATAAAGATTTAAGCCACATTAGTGTCTGAAAAGGAGATTTGACGATACCAGAGAAGACACTAAGTGGAAAGATTTTTTAATCTAAGACATTTGCAAGCGGTATGATCGATACTGTTGTAATCGGCATTGGGTAGACTCACGACCAGTACATTGCCCGGCTAGCTCAGTTGGTAGAGCTGCGGTATTAGTGTTCCGGGGGTTGTGGGTTCGAGTCCCACGTCGGGCACACTTTTCTCCCGTGATTTACTTCATTGGCGACGAGGTCAATTTGTGAGCGCGGGTGTGCGGCACCGGCGGTCCGTGGGGACCTGAGGGGGAGTTGTTGACTCCCAAGAAATCAGGAGGGGGAGCAGTGTTGTAATCGGCGTTGGGTAGACTCACGACCAGTTGCCCGACTAGCTCAGTTGGTAGAGCTGGTACTAGTTTTTCGGGGGTCGTGGGTTCGAGTCCCACGTCAGGCACACTTTTCTCCCCGATTTACTTCAATACCATATTCAGCCGAAAATGTGGTGCGGCCATTGCCAGACCGCCGACAACGACCTTGTTTCAGTATTGGAATCATGTACAGGGAGAATAAAGTATCTGCTACCCTCTATCTGAAGACCTTCTCCACGCTATATACCAAGTGACAGTGGCAATGATTAAATGAACATTTCCGGTAACTTTTAAAAACAAAACTGTGTGAAGACAGAGTGCTTTTACCGGGAAAATGTAACTGTACCTATCGGAAATTGTGATTTAAGATCAGACTGCACATTCTTTTCAGTCTGACCTTAATTTTCACAGTCCTTAGTAGCTTCTTCAGGACAAGGAAAAACTGCTGGCGACAATGTTTTCTAGCCTCTCAAGAACAATCTCGTCTCCTGATCCATAGTATTATTATTATTATTTTTTTTTTCGTTTCCAAACGGATCCAATGTAGGCAAGTTAGTACATGTATATAAGTTTGTGGACGTGTAAAGTTTAAAGAAAAATATCATATTTATCAAAATAAGGGATAAAACTCGGTGGAAAATTACCATAGAAAACACAAAATCATAGCCAAATGGAAATTGAAACTAAATACGAAATGACCGAAATAAAAATTTGATACTAGGTACGAAATAACCAGGGTGGGTACGAAATGACCAAAGTGGGTACGAAATGACCAAAATGAAAAATCTACTAGGTACGAAATGACCAAAATCGTACGAAATGACCTAGGTACGAAATGACCTATATACGAAATGACTGGAAACGTCAAACACGAGTCGCCGGAAGAGTAGTCTAGAACACTCGTCACAACTCGGCCGATTCCGTACCTACATCTAACCGAGGTATGCCGAATGTAGTCTAGAACTGAGATGGCTGAAGACGGTAAAGCTAAACAGCGAAAGGAACTTCCTTTCGCGAAAGGAAGATTCCGTCCACGAAAGGAGGATTTTTTGCTATGAAAGAGGTGTTTTTCTTACAAAAAGTAGGTTTCCATGATCATCTTAGTACATCTAATTGATATATATGACATTTGAATGCTGAATTTAAGTGTTTTAGACCGAAAAACTCGTGTTTTAATATCTCGGAAATAGCGTTACTATAAATAGCCTTTCTTTTAAGTATTAATCCCATATTTCATAGTAAATAATCTTCCTTTCGTGGACACTATCCTCCTTTCGCGAAAGGAAGTTCCTTTCGCTGTTTAGCTATACCTGCTGAAGACACTTCCCACTTGAGCTTGACTCACTGAATTATTTTCCTTCTTTGTAAGATTATCTCCTATGCCAATCAAGTGAAAAGAATGGTTTGAATCGGAATAAAAACATCATGTCTCGACTGAGGTATAACGACGAGTTGTTGATTTATTTGAAGATTGATTTGAGATAGATTTGATGTAATCAACTAGCGGTTAAATGACAGATGGAACCCACGAAAACATTCCGTGCCATTTGATGAATCAATTTACCAAACGAAATATTTTTTAGACTTGTCTAAATTGAGAGCATTTGCAGATGATACATGGAATGTTACTCAAGAAATGGTTTCATTCTTCAAAAATTAAAGCGGTAGAAAACATTGTGGAAAAAGGAGAACAATGCCTATTAACACTTAAGCTGCTGAATAAATGAGACGCAATTTTCTATTCAATTGATACTAAAAGCCCAAACATGACGGTTTCAAAGTTGATTTCACCGGAAAGAAAATACCGTAATAGTCAGTGTAGATCAACGATTGGACTGCACGTTCTGTGCAGTCTGATCTTGATCTACTTTGTCCGCAAAAGGTCAGTGGCTTGCAGTTAGCAGCTTAAGGGTTTAAATGCAGGCACATTTTAATTTTGATGGCAGATATTTTCGATTTGGGTATACTGGTATAATAGAATTTCACCAATGCAAGGGAAACTGCATTTGCGGATTGCACAGTATGATAGCAAGTTTCCTTCTGGTTTAGTAACTTTATATTATTATAGAAATACTTCTATGAAAAATAATGTTACACCTTAAATATCTAAATTTATCAGTCAAGACATTGTTAGAAGTGAGATATTGCAAAGTAGCCATCCATATAACAAGAGTAACTGTAAGCCAATTTCCACAACTCTGGTTTTCCAAAAATTAAAGACAGCAGAGAGGGTGAAATGAATACAAAATTCACATCATTACTTAAACAATATTCATTGCCTCCCTGGGATATTAACAGTATATCCTTTCCTGTGAGAAATCCTAGATTAACTAAAGCAAAAAGCAGATTTCAGAAAACAAAATTGACAGTTGTATGATTTTTCAGGTAATTATTTCTGCTGGGCACTGAAATTTTACTTTCTAAATCAAGATAATGGTGTCGGAGATTAAAATGCTGAAAATTCTAAAAAAGATAACCTTTTGTAGCTCTGAGATAAAGGTAGCAGGGTTCCCATTCACGCACATATGTGCGTGATTCACGCACTGAATTGAATAATCTCGCACAAAAATATGAAGTGAAACGTGCATGCAAGCACAGGTTTCAGGGCTCCCATTGTCGATCACCAGTGGCACCAGTTGGGACAAGTTATCAAGTGTGAAAGTCACTGTTTATCACTGCTAATCAAACTTGGTATCAATCCGCTTTTCTAGTGTAAAATTAAAGGTTTTGAAGTTATATGCTATTCTTACTGACAAATCTATGTCAAATCACACGGAAATACTACTCCAAAACTTAACAGGCATGAAAAAAAGATTGCTGCCAGAAACGCGAAAACGGCCATGACACAACAAAAATTGGTTTGACATCATCTGATCATAGGCACTTCTTTTTTTAAATTACCCATATTGTTTTCAAGAGCTGCTGACTGCAGAGTTAGATTCCGCAAAACAAATTTTTCAATACAACAGACCCTTACTGTCCACCATAGATGCTCTATAATTGTCAATATTAAGTGCACTCCTAGAATTTCTCTTGCACTCCCAAACTTGTATTCTAGGGAGCGCATGCACTCCCCAAAAGAGATGTGAGTGGGAACACTGGGTATCTACTTATATTTGAGCCATGCTCCAGCAAAAGGGGACTTAATGCATCTCCGTGATTCATGATGCCAAGCAAGTCATCACATAATTAGGGATCCATAAAATCTATTTTGTCTAAAAACTGATTGATTCAAGAGCTACACCGGTCCTTTGATGTACAGAAAATTTATCAAAAGTTATGAATTTCGGCCCAGCGCAGGCTGACCTGGGTCAATACTCTTTGCAGATGTATTAAGGTCCCCTTTCACAGAGCATGGCCCATTTGTAGGTAGTTATTGTATCTGATTCAATATATTTTCTTCGGGCAAAATCAACTGAGGGAACCCTCTGTCATCCATATGGATATATTTCCCTATAGGCACCTGATACAAAATTCCAGCTATGTAAGTTCAAACAATGACTTGTCAGGCCAAAAATAGACGACACAAATAAGTTTTAAGTTTCAGAAAATCTTTTTGAATTTGCATTCAAAGGAGACACATAAAACGTTCTAGTAAAATGTTGGGAGAAAGCATGCGATAGGTGGCAGATGAACTTTTGCAGTATTGATAGGTATTTTTCTGTCACCAGATCAGTAATGACAGCTCAATGCACCTTTGCTGGTATGATATTATTTGTTTTTGTGATTGGATGATGTCACATATATGAAAAGATCACCTGGAAACAGAGCTGGTGAAACTCGATTATTGGCGAATTTCGCTCACACCACTGTACTGTTCGTCTAAATTTTTGTTTCTGGTATACAGTAAACTCTTTGCCAAACAATGATATTTCAGAGTTGTCAGAATTGAAAGCATTTGCAGTCATTGCAGATGACACATGTGGCTGAAATGATTATAATTGTCTTTGAAAGGGTAGAAAATATGTTGGGGAAAAGATGAAAATGCTGGTTGTCAGCATTTTTCCTTTCTGCAAAATGTTTTTCAAAAGCTTTTTCACCATGCAGAGTTGTAAAACACAGTATATGTTTGGTAAAGGAGTAATATGTATTCATGGTATGCAAGTTGCAGAGTTATTTAGGTAGCTGTTAGTACTCCCAGCTTTCATGTTATTTATATATGATTGTTTCTTTTGTTATAGAGAGTTCCCAGAGAAACTGTTTGAAGTATTTTTGGAAGTTGGAAAACCCACTGGTGAAGATGAAGGTATGTTAAGTCCAAGTGATTGCGTCTTAAACCCTTTACCACACAATCTGAGTTTTAACAACCCTGAGAAGGAAGCCGTTTGAAAACATAATGGGAAAAGGAGAAATGCTGGTAAACTTTTCCCACCATGCTTCTACCCTATCAAAGATAAATTGCTTCATTTGAGTTGATTTTAAATTGTCATTTGCAAATGCTGTAAGTTTGGACTAGTGTACATTTTTGTCTTCTGGTAAGGAGTTAAACAAATTTGTAACAGTTGACAGTAAAAGAAAACATCTCTGAGAGAGAGGGTGAAGGAGGGCAGGCAGACAGAGACAGATAAAGAGCTAGACAGAAAAATGTGCGATAGGATATTAAGATCAGACTGCACAGACATGAATCTGATATTGGATCCACGCTTCCCAATATTTTGTCTGATCTTTGATTACACTCGCAACGTTTTAGTTCGTTTTTCTAATTTAGAAAGTCCATGTCATGTAATGAGGTGTCTTTCTGGTGGATTCTGTACCCAACAGACCAGTGTTTCTTTCAGAAATATGTGGGAAAAGGAGAATAAAGCTTTCGATCCACATTTTCTCTTTTTAGCTCACCTTAGCACAACATGCTAAAGGTGAGCTATTGTGATCGCCCTATGTCCGGCATCCGTCGTCCGTCGTCTGTCGTCCGTCGTCCGTCAACAATTTCTTTAAACATCTTCTTCTCCTAAACCACTGGGCCAATCTTGATGAAACTTGGCAGGGATGTTCCTTGGGTGAAGCTCTACCAAAATTGTTCAAAGAATTAAATTCCACCCACAACTCTGGTTGCCATGGCAACAAAAAGGAAAAAAAAGCAAAATCTTTGAAAATCTTCTTCTCTGAAACTAGAAGGCGCAGAGCTTTGATATTTGGTATGTAGCATCTCCTAGTGGACCTCTACCGAGTTTGTTCATTTGATGCCCCTGGGGTCAAAACTGGCCCCGCCCCAGGGGTCACAAGTTTGAGCATAGTAACAAAGAAGGAAAACTTTGAAAATCTTCTTCTCTGAAACTAGAAGGTGCAGAGCTTTGATATTTGGTATGTAGCATCTCCTAGTGAAACTCTACCAATTTTGTTCATTTGATGCCCCTGGGGTCAAAACTGGCCCCGCCCCAGGGGTCACAAGTTTGAGCATAGTAACAAAGAACGAAAACTTTAAAAATCTTCTTCTCTGAAATTTGAAGGCATAGAGCTTTGATATTTGGCATGTAGCATCTCCTAGTGGGCCTCTACCAAGTTTGTTCATATGATACCCCTGGGGTCAAAACTGGCCCCGCCCCAGGGGTCACAAGTTTGAGCATAGTAACAAAGAAGAAAAACTTTAAAAATTTTCTTCTCTGAAACTAGAAGGCATAGAGCTTTAATATTTGGCATGAAGCATCTCCTAGTGGACCTCTACCAAGTTTGTTCATATGATGCCCTTGGGGTCAAAACTGGCCCTGCCCCAGGGGTCACAAGTTCGAACATAGGAACAAAGAGGGGAAACTTTAAAAATCATCTTCTCTGAAACTGGAAGGCGTAGAGCTTTGATATTTGGTATGTAGCATTGCCTAGTGGACCTCTACAAAGTTTGTTCATATGATGCCCCTGGGGTCTAAACTGGCCCCGCCCCAGGGGTCACAAGTTTGAGCATAGTAACAAAGAAGAAAAACTTTAAGAATCTTCTTCTCTGAAACTTGAAGGCGTAGAGCTTTGATATTTGGCATGTAGCATCTCCTAGTGGACCTCTACCAAGTTTGTTCATATGATACCACTGGGATCAAAACTGGCCCCGCCCCAGGGGTCACAATTTTCCAACATAGGAACAAAGAAGGAAAACTTTAAAAATCTTCTTCTGTAAAACTAGAAGGCATAGAGCTTTGATATTTGGCATGAAGCATCTCCTAGTGGACCTCTACCAAGTTTGTTCATATGATGCCCTTCGGGTCAAAACTGGCCCTGCCCCGGGGGTCACAAGTTCGAACATAGGAACAAAGAGGGGAAACTTTAAAAATCATCTTCTCTGAAACTGGAAGGCGTAGAGCTTTGATATTTGGTATGTAGCATTGCCTAGTGGACCTCTACCAAGTTTGTTCATATGATGCCCCTGGGGTCAAAACTGGCCCCATCCCGGGGGTCACAAGTTTGAGCATAGAAACAAGGAAAACTTTAAAAATCTTCTTCTCTGAAACTTGAAGGCGTAGAGCTTTGATGTTTGGCATGTAGCATCTCCTAGTGGACCTCTACCAAGTTTGTTCATATGATGCCCCTGGGGTCAAAACTGGCCCCGCCCCAGGGGTCACAAGTTTGAGCATAGTAACAAAGAAGAAAAACTTTAAAAATCTTCTTCTGTAAAACTAGAAGGCATAGAGCTTTGATATTTGGCATGAAGCATCTCCTAGTGGACCTCTACCAAGTTTGTTCATATGATGCTCTTCGGGTCAAAACTGGCCCTGCCCCGGGGGTCACAAGTTCAAAAAAAGGAACAAAGAAGGAAAACTTTAATTTTTTTTTTCTCTTAAATGGGAAGGCATAGAGCTTTGATATTTGTTATGTAGCATCTCCTAGTGGACTTCTACCAAGTTTGTTCTTAGGATGCTGCTTGGGTCAAAACTGGCCCAGCCCCGGGGGTCACAAGTTCGAACATAGGAACAAAGAAGGAAAACTTTAAATTCTTCTTTTCTGAAACTGAAAGGTGTGGCGCTTTGATATTTGGTATGTTGCATTTCCTAGTGAACCTCTACCAAGTTTGTTCATATGATGTCCCTGGGTCAAAACTGGCCCAGCCCCGGGGGTCACAAGTTCGAACATAGGAACAAAGAAGGAAAACTTTAAAATTCTTCTTTAAAACTGGAAGGCGTAGAGCTTTGATATTTGGTATGTAGTGATTCTCTTCTAAGTTTGTTTGCCCATCTAAGCGCAACAAGTTCATTGAGTTCAAAATAGGGTCATCTTGGGTCATAAACTAGGTCACTAGGTCAAATTAAAGAAATACCTTGTTGGCACTCTCGAGGCCACATTATTTGCTCAATTGCCTTGAAAATTAGTTATAAAGTTTGTCTTTATAAAGTCTCACATAAGATTAATTTGGGTCAACTTGGGTCATAAACTAGTTCACTGGGTCAAATTAAAGAAATACCTTGTTTGCACTCTGGAGGCCACATTTATTGCTCAAATGACCTGAAATTTGGCCAGAATGTTTGTCTTGATGAAATACCAGATGAGTTTGGATTTGGGTCACCTGGAACCATAAACTAGGTCACTAGGTCAAAATAAAGAAATACCTTGTGGGCACTCTAGAGACAACATTCTTTGCTTAATTGCCTTGAAAACTGGTCAGAATGTTTGTCTTTGTAAAATCTCACATGAGTCTGAATTTGGGTCAACTGGGGTCATAAACTAGGTCACTTGGTCAAATTAAAAAAATAGCTAGTGGGCACTCTAGAGGCCACATTTATTATTCATATGATTTGAAAATTGGTTAAAATGTTTCTTTTGATATAGTCAAAGACCAGTTCAAATTTGGGTCACCTGGGGTCATAATCTAGGTCACTAGGTCAAATTAAAGAAATATCTTTAGGGCACTCGAGGCCACATTTTTTGCTCAATTGACTTGAAAATTGGTCAGAATGTTTGTCTTCATGAAATATGAGTTTAAAATTGGGTCACCAGCGGGCAGAAACTAGGTCACATGGTCAAATTAAAGAAAAACCTTAAAGGCACTCTACTAAGGTGAGCGACCCAGGGCCATCATGGCCCTCTTGTTTCAACATTGCTTTCAATCCTTTCTGAGACACTTTGATTTGAACAACCTTTTTTTTTTTGTCTGCAAAATTAAAGCTATTAATTTGGACAGGTCTAAAATCTTGTTTAACTCATTACGACACAATCCGGACTTTTAATGACCTGATAAAGAAGCCGTTTGAAGACATTGTGGGAAAAGGAGAAAATGCTGGTAACCAGCATTTCTCCTTTTCCCACAATGTTTTCTACCCTTCCCAAAACAAACCTCAATTTTTTGGTAACATTTATTTTGTCGTCTGCAAATGCTTTCAATTTGGACCAGTCTAAAATTTTGTTGTTTGTAAAGGGTTAATAAACCATTAAAAAAAAAAGTGAAAATACATATAGTGAAAAGAAAACAAAGGCCTCAGTAGATCTGGGTTGTATTACTCTTACCCAGCCAATCAAAAGTTGTGTTACTTTCACATTTAGAAAATCTTGGAGAAAAAGACAAAGAATATTCTTAAGAATGGTTGGTGAATACAGACCCTGATGTTTAAGAAACATGCACCTGTAATCCATTAGTGAAAAAAGAAAGAAGTTTCCTTGTCTTAATTACTTGTCCTAATTGTCTTCATTAATTGTATTTAATTGTATTCTTAATCTACCCGGTAATCGTCAAGAATTTACTGACATTGAAAGTAACATGATTTCTGATTGGCTAAACCATATGGTTAAGCCGGTCAGAGATTGTGTTGCTTTCTATTCATAGTATTGGACTAAAAATACACTTTAGAGTGGTTTGTGAGTATAGACCCTTTTAGTCTCTGACCACTTCCTGGTAACGAGACCAGAAAACTGCGCATGCGCACTCGTGTAGGGCAAAAAGAGCAAATAAAACAGTGGCAGATTATTGAAAGTGTACACAAAATTGTTAAATTACGAGCGATTATATGAAAAAATTACTTCCAGAGGCAAAGAAACGATAATCAGACTGACTTATTTGCTAAGGGTTCAGTAACGTGGAAGAAAACGATCCGTATTTTAGTGTCAATATAAGACGAAGACGTAAAAGAACATGTCGCTGTTTTGGTTTGACGTTATCATCAAAGGAAATGTTAATCGACTCCAAGCAGTAACAGACAAAGCCCGTGAAGCATGGGCTGAACACTGCAGGAATGGGAAAAATGCATGTTACCAGCATTCTTTACCATTTGCCGTAGTGTTTCCACAAGCCCATTGATGTAGGGTCGTCAATTAAGACGAGGGAGAGTTAAGTAAAGGGTTTATAAAGGGTAGCCCTCTAATATACCACATGTATACGTGTTAGATTAATCGACAATACAGTGGATATTTTAGTTTAATTTCAATGGCGGAGGGTGTGGGTCGAGATTGGCATTGTTCATGCTGTTACCTTTAATAGTTTAGAGAGTGTGTATTGTGATCAATTTCATCATAAAACAAATTTTGGCGCAGACGTACATGTATTTGAAAACATGAATGAATGAATGAATGAGAGAGCGAGCGAGGAGCGAGCGGATGGATGGATGGATGGATGAACTAAAATGCGAGAACAAATAACGAACGAACAATGGTATATTGCCCTGTTGTCGTCTGTGGCTGCGCTTTCCACCAGGGATCGGTTGTAACAAGTAATTTAGAAACATTCCTTTTCAGAAAACAATGTTGGAAGAGGTTGAAATAATGTTTACCAGCATATTCTCCTTTTCTCACAATGTGTGAAAAGTTTTCTTTTCTCTTGGTCGTGAAGACTTGTGATTGTTGGGTAAAGGGTTAAATGGAAATTGTAACAGTAATTAGTTGAGCACATTGTATACGGGGAGGCATTTTAGCATGTCATATACATGATAATGTAGGGAAACAATATGGACCTTAGCCTTAACCCCTAGCCTCCAGTATGTGACGGTGATCTTGAATTTACTTTGCGAAAAGCATAATGAGAGATCTGTTTCCACATGGGGGTAGCGTGGACTTGAAATACACTTTACAAATCCTAAATATGGTTTAAGTAATACTAATTAAGATTTATGACATAAACTTAACGCGAATTCCTGGCTTGTGTCGGTCAAAAATCTAAGTACGACAGGATATAGGTCAAAAATCAATAACATTTAATGTCGATGGTCAATAAAGTACAAAACATTAACGGTGAAAAATCTCTTTAAAAAAACATACGAGGTCAAACAAATAATTTGAATAAAAATATACGAAGACGCGTTTAGGGGACGTTTTAACCAATTGTTCATGGAAATTGCGGACGTTTTAACCAAAAGTAGGGCGTCTTGACACTGGGACGTTTAAGCGAAATACTAATTTACTAATCTGTTTGTACATCCCGGTGCATAGTATGGTTACGGCATCCTGTAACACGATCAACCCTTACAGATTTTAATTAATAAAATCTTTTGACAAAGCCAAAACAGTGTGTCTGAAAATAAGCTTTCAACAGTGGCTATATAAAACTTTTTGCCCTACAAACAGTGCGCATTCGCAAAAAGTGGAATTCTGGGATCGTATTTCCTTGGCAACGAATGGCATTGTAATAGGGTCTATAGGCCCATACCCGTATCCAGCAACAATTCTAAATTGCATTATAATTCTTTTTCTAGATTTGGAAAGTAACATTATTTTGATTGGCCAAATAAAACATTCTAGCTAATCAGAAATTGTGTTACTTTCTTAATTGAGTATGTATTAGAATACTACGGTATTTGGATTTGCTGGTCAGTATGGGGCCTGATCTTTGTTCTCTTTCTTTACAGTTCCTTTCATCCTGCAGAAATACCCTCTAGATTATGAGGATCAGGTAAGAATATTGACATTATGTTATTCCATCAGTACTCAGGCTAGGCTACCAAGTTGGTAATGCAGTCTGTAGCATATAGGACTTGAGATCAGAGGGTTGCTGGCTTGGTTCCCCAGCTGGGCCAATTTCTGTCCAAGTATTGATTGTTGTCATTGGGATAGGATTCATTCCTCTCTCTCAGCTGATCATTTTTTCGATGATGGTTATGTGGGAAAGCAGCCAGTGGCTTGTGAAGAATATTGTGCGAAGTACTGGTAACAAAGACTCCAGGAAAGCATGGAAAGGTGCACTGGCTGCCATGATGACCGAAACAATGTTGAAAACAGCATTCAACATCAATCAACCAACCAATCAATCAATGAAGCAGTCAACCAACCAATCAGTTAAGCAATCAGTCAGTTATTTTACCTGTGCAGTGTAACTGTGTTCAGACTACATTGTATTCAAAAAGTGTTAACTCTTTACTACACAATCCCAACTTTTAATGACCCTGTAGAAAGAAGGCTTTTGAAAACATTGTGGGAAAAGGAGAAAATGCTGGTAACCAGCATTTTCGCCTTTTCCAAATATGTTTTCTACCCCATCTAAAACAAATTTCATCATTTGAGCCACATTGAAATTGTCGTCTGCAAATGCTTTTGATTTGGACCAGTCTAAAATTTTGAAGTTCGGTAAAGAGTTAATGTACCCTCTTACTCTCTACCAAACAACAGAATTTAGAAAACCTTGTGGGAAAATGAGAAAATACTTGTTACCAGCATTTACTTCTTCTCCTACAATATTTTCAAAAGAAAACATGGGAAATGGAGAAAATACTAGATACCAGCACTTTTGCCTTTTTTCATTGTCAACAGAAATCACATACTTAACCCTTTCCCAAACGACAAATTTTGGACTAGTCCAAATTGAAAGCGTTTGCAGACAACAATTTTAAATTTTATGAAAATGGCAGAAAGGTCTCAAAACGGGTAGAAAACACTGTGGGAAAAGGAGAAATTGCACGTTACGAGCAATTTCTCCTTTTCCCACAGTGTTTTCAAAAGACTTTTACTGCAAACACGTGAAAACCAGGGCTTGTTTGGGAAAGGGTTAAATCACATACCTTTAGCCACATTTAATTTGTTGTATGCAAATGCTTTCAGTTCAGGTAAGTCTGAAATTGTTTTGTCCAGTTAGGGGTTAATCAACAGATTGGTTGAAAGCAGACAAGAATAGTGTTTACAGTTAATTATGAAGTTACAAATGACAGATAGAATGAAAACTCTTGTAGAAAAATACATAATCACTAGAGTACATGTCAAACCATAAAGTGCCTATAACAACTATCCAGTTGTTGCCAGTTTAGATCAAGATCAGAGATGCACAGAATGTTCAGTATGATCTTTTTCTTTGCACTATTTTAGACATTCTGGCCACCAGCAGACTTGAAAAAAGCAGTTTTTTGGATGTTATTTTGTTGATTGAAAATTTCAGTTTTGTTTATTTGGCACTTTTGGAGTTGAAGCCTCAGTAGTGGCAAAAAGTAAACAATTCAATCTATTAACAATGGTCTGTCCTAGAGTTAGTCTCTGGCAGAAAGATGGATTTTAAAAGTTGGTCAAAAGTGCCTGGATCGCTCTATCTTTTGTTTACTTTTTACCAGGTTTTAAAATTATATTCTGCCAGCAACTAACTCTTGGACCAACTCTACAAAAACAGATTTTCATCTTTATAATAATTTCCATACTTTTGAATGGTACAATTTAAGTGCATTTTAACATCCGCATTGTTTATTTTGGGCTGTACTGGATCTTTAATCCTTTACCAGAGATCAAAGGTTTAGACTTGCCAAAGTTGAAAGCATGAGCAGACGACAAATTAGATGTTGCTGAAAGGATGAGATTTGTCGTAAAAAGAATGAAAAATATTGAGAGAAATAGACAAAATGCTGGTCACTGTCATTATATCCTTTTCACACAATGTTTTCAAAAGGCTCTATTGGTAGACATGTTCATGTTAATTATTTACCAAACAATTTCATGGTTTAATGACTTCAAGCTAGAAGGCTTCTGAAAACGTGGGAAAAGGAGAAAAATGCTGGTAACCAACATTTTCTCCCTTTCCCACAATGTTTTCTATCCTTTCTGATGCTAATGCTAACATTTGTGCCACATTTGTCAATAGCAAATACTATGAATTTGAAGCAGTCTAAAATTTTGTCGTCTGGTAAAGATTTAACTCTTTACGACATGACAAAAATGTAGACTGGTCCAAATTGGAAGAGTTTGCAGATGACAATTAAAATGTGGCTAAAATGCTGGCATTTGTCTTTGATAGGATAGAAAACATTGTGTGAAAAGGAGAAAATGCTGGCTACAAGCATTTTCTCCTTTTCCCACAATGTTTTCAAAAGGCTTCTTTCTCAGGGTCGTTAAAAGTCATGATTGTGTGGTAAAGGGTTAAAGCATGTGGTTATTTTGGAAATGGGTTAAGTGTAGCTTGCTTGTAACAGATGGTGATTGATCTTTTTTTTCTTTTCTGTGTTAGAAATGTAACGATGAGTATACTAAATTACATAAAGTTAATTTAGTGCATTCAGTTAAGTATACATATATGTTGGCAAGAAAGGAAATTTGTTAGGTGTGTGCAGCTTTTTTTCAGTAGTAATATTATCCCTTTGACAAATAACCCTGAGTGAGATTCTTCTACGTGAGAAAAGGAGAAAATGCTGGTAACAGCTATTTTACTCCTTTTCTCCACAATGTTTTCTACCCTTTCAAAGGAAAGCCTATTGTTTCAGCCACATGTAAATTACTAACTGCTTATGCCCTCAAATATAGAAGAGTCTAGAATTTTGTCATAGAGAGTTAACTCTTTTCCACACAGTCTAGAGTTTTAATGACCCTGTAAGAGAAGACCTTGGAAAACATTGTTGAAAAAGGAGAAAACCAGCATTTTCTCCTTTTCCCACAATGTTTTCAACCCTGTCAAAGACAGAAATCATCATTTGATTGACAGTTAATTTGTCATCTGCAAATGCTTTGAATTTGGTCCAGTTGGGAATTTGCCGTTTGGTAGAGTTGATATAGGTATATGCTAGCTTGCCTGATGCCTGGTTGACAGACTGTTTATCATGGAAACCAGTTTGGAAAGAAGAACCAAATGAAAAATAACATTGAGCCATGCTCTGGCAAAAGGGGGCTTAATGTATCTCCGCATTGCATTATATCAATCAAATCATCACATAATTATGGATCCATGGCTTTTTTAACAACTGACTGAATCATGAGGTAGACTGGTGCTCTGACATACGGAAAATTTACCATTAGCAAAAAGTTTCGGCTCAGGTCAGCCTGCGTGGACTCTGCAGACTGACCTGAATCTATACTTTTCGCAGATGCACTAAGCCCCCTTTTCACAGAGCATGTTTCAATTAAGATATGATTAACAAATGATATTCATGTAGCAGAAGAAATTGCAACCATACTTTGGGTGGTAAAAGTTTTCTACTGAAAGGCATGACTGGAAGAAAGGCCCTCTCATTATGTTGAACAAAAAAAAATATGCAAAATAGGTAAAGAGAGTAATTTTTTGTATGTCAAGGTGGCAGTTGATTTATGACATTTTGCAAACAAAAACCTCTCTTATTGCACTGCAACATTTTCTCCCAGTTAGCTGTAACTTCATCCACATGTTCAATTAAAACTTCACCTGAAGACCAAAGTTTGGACCCTTCCAAATTGAAAGCATTTGCAGTCTAATGTTGCCCAAATGATGAATTTATCTCTAAAAGGATAGATAAAATTGTAGGGAAAGGCAGAGATGGAGGTTACCATATTTTCTCCTTTTTCTATATTGATTTCAAAAGCCTTCTTAATGAGGATTGTTGAAAGTGATTTTGGACAATAAAGGTTCAATGCAAAAAAGATTAAAAAAAGATATTGAATGAAAATGCTTGGTGAATCCTTTATCTAAAGAATGACTGAGAAAGGAAGCTTTTTAAAAATGTTGCGGGAAAAGAAGAAAATGCTGGTAACCAGCATTTTCTTCTTTTCCCATGTTTTCTACCCTTTCTGTTACAAATCCCATCACTTCAGTACAACAAAGGTTTGACTTGTCCAGACTGAAAGTATTTGCAGATGGCTATTCGAGTGGTTCAATTGATGGGAAGAAAACATTGTGGGAAAAGGAGAAAATGCTGTCAATCAGCATTTTTCCCCTTCCAACAATGTTTTCAGAGGCATTCTTCCTCAGGGTCATAAAAGCCAAGCCCCCATAGCTAAGTTGGTAGTGCACAGGACTTGAGAACAGGAGGTCTCTGATTCGATCCCCAGCTTGGCCAATTTCTTTCCGAGGATTGGTGATAGTCATGGCGACAGGATTCATTCCTCTCTCACCGCTGACCACTGTTTCGACGATGGTTATGTGGGAAAGCAGCCAGTGGCTTGGAAAGAATATTGTGCAGAGTACTGATAAAAGAATCTCCAGGAAAGCATGGATAGGTGCACTGGCCTATATATAACTGAAATAATGTTGAAAATGGAATTAAACACCATACAATGCAATCAATAACTCAAGGTCATAAAAACATCAGAATGTCTGGTAAAGGGTTGATTGGAAGTGTGATGTCTAAAATGGGGTATGAGGTTATGGGCAGGGTAAGAAATGGTAAAATGTTGATGTTTGTAATAATGGGCTCTATAACTGACTGACCATTAATGTCAATCAAATGGATGGGTAATTAACCCTTTCCCAAACAAGCCCTGGTTTTCACGTGTCTGCAGTACAAGTCTTTTGAAAACACTGTGGGAAAAGGAGAAATTGCTTGTAATGAGCAATTTGTCCTTTTCCCACAGTGTTTTCTACCCTTTTTGAGACCTTTCTGCCATTTCATCCAATTTAAAATTGTCGTCTGCAAACTCTTTCAATTTGGACCAGTCTAAAATTTGTCGTTTGGGAAAGAGTTAACTTCTTACCACAAGACAAATATTTGGAATGATCCAGACTGAAAGCAATTACCGGTACAGATGACAAATTAACCCTTTACCAAACAACAAAATTTTAGACTGGACCAAATTCAAAGCATTTCCAGATGACATTTTAAATGTGGCTCAAAAATTGAAATTTGTTTTGGATAGTATAGAAAACAATGTCGGAAAAGGAGAAAATGTTGGTTACCAGCATTTTCTCCTTTTCCCACAATGTTTTCAAAAGATTTTTTTCTCAGAGTGGTTAAAAGTCAGAATTGTGTGGTAAAGGGTTAAATAGGGCCCAAATGGTGGGATTTGCTTTTAAAAATTAAAAAAAATAAAACACTCTGAAAAAAGGAGAAAATGCTGGTTACCAGCATTTTTAGCTGACCTGAGCACAAAGTGCTCATGGTGAGCTATTGTGATCGTGCTTTGTCCATCGTCTGTCGTGCGTTGTCCGTCGTCAACTTTTTACCTTGTGTACACTCTAGAGGCCACATTTTCAGTCTGATCCTCATGAAACTTAGACAGAATGTTTGTCTTGATAAAGTCTCGGACAAGTTCGAAATTGGATCATGTGGGATCAAAAACTAGGTCACTAGGTCAGATCTTTGAAAAACCTTGTGTACCCTCTAGAGGCCACATTTTCAGTCAGATACTTGTGAAATTCAGTCAGAAAATTTGTCTTGATAAAATCTCGGACGAGTTCGAAATTGGGTCATGTGGGGTCAAAAACTATGTCACTAGGTCAGATCTTCGAAAAACCTTGTGTATGCTCTAGAGGCCACAAATTTCAGTCTGATCCTCATGAAACTTAGTCAGAATGTTTGTCTTGATAAAATCTCGGACAAGTTTGAAATTGGGTCATGTTGGGTCAAAAACTAGGTCACTAGGTCAAATCTTCGAAAAACCTTGTGTACGCTCTAGGGGCCACATTTTCAGTCTGATCCTCATGACACTTGATCAGAATTGTTGTCTTGATAAAATCTGGGACGACTTTGAAATTGGGTCGTGTGGGGTCAAAAATTAGGTCACTAGGTCAAATCTTCGAAAAACCTTGTGTACGCTCTAGAGGCCACATTTTCAGTCAGATACTTGTGAAATTTAGTCAGAATGTTTGTTTTGATAAAATCTCGGACGAGTTCGAAATTGGGTCATGTGGGGTAAAAAACTAGGTCACTAGGTCAAATCTTCGAAAAACCTTGTGTATGCTCTAGAGGCCACATTTTCAGTCAGATACTTGTGAAATTCAGTCAGAATGTTTGTCTTGATAAAATCTCACACAAGTTCAAAATTGGGTCATGTGGGGTCAAAAACTAGGTCACTAGGTCAAATCTTAGAAAAACCTTGTGTATGCGCTAGAGGCCACATTTTCAGTCCGATCCTCATGAAACTTGGTCAGAATGTTTGTCTTGATAAAATCTGGGACATGCTTGAAATTCGGTCATGTTGGGTCAAAAATTAGGTCGCTAGGTCGAATCTTCGAAAAATCTTGTGTACGCTCTAGAGGCCACATTTTCAGTCAGGTTTTTGTGAAATTTGATCAGAAAGTTTGTCTTGATAAAATCTCTGACGAGTTCAAAATTGGATCATGTGGGGTCAAAAACTAGGTCACTAGGTCAAATCTTCGAAAAACCTTGTGTAAGCTTTAGAGGCCACATTTTCAGTTCGATCGTCATGAAACTTGGTCAGAATGTTTGTCTTGATAAAATCTGGGACGAGTTCGAAATTGGGTCATGTGGGGTCAAAAACTAGGTCACTAGGTCAAATCTTCGAAAAACCTTGTGTACGCTCTAGAGGCCACATTTTCAGTCAGATACTTGTGAAATTTGGTCAGAATGTTTGTCTTGATAAAATCTGGTACGAATTAAAAATTGAGTCATGTTGGGTCAAAAACTAGGTCACTAGGTCAAATCTTTGAAAAACCTTGTATACGCTCTAGAGGCCACATTTTCAGTCAGATACTTGTGAAATTTAGTCAGAATGTTTGTCTTGATAAAAATCTCGGACAAGTTCAGAATTGGGTCATGTGGGGTCAAAAACTAGGTCACTAGGTCAAATCTTAGAAAAACCTTGTGTATGCTCTTGAGGCCACATTTTCAGTCTGATCCTCATGAAACTTGGTCAGAATGTTTGTCTTGATAAAATCTGGGACAAGTTTGAAATTGGGTCATGTGGGATCAAAAACTAGGTCGCTAGGTCAAATCTTCGAAAAACCTTGTGTACGCTCTAGAGGCCACATTTTCAGTCAGATTCTTGTGAAATTGGTCAGAATGTTTGTCTTGATAAAAATCTCTGACGAGTTCGAAATTTTTTGTCTTGATGATATCTCAGATGAGTTCAAAATTGGGTCACATAGGGTAATAAACAATGTCAGTGGGTCACATTGAAGAAATACCTTTTGAGCACTCTGGAGGCCACAATTCTAGCTAGATTGACCTGAAAATTGGTCTACATATTTGACTTGATGATGTCTCAGATCAGTTAGAAATTGGATCTCATAGGGTCATAAACTAGGTCATTTGGTCAAATTCAAGAAATGTATTGTGGGCACTGTAGAGGCCACAGTTTTTGCTCAACTGACCTGAAAATTTGTCAGCATGTTTGACTTGATGATATCTTCAATTGATTTGAAATTGGACCACATAGGGTCATAATTTAGGTCACGAGGTCAGATCACAGAAACCCCTTGTGGGCACTCTAGAGGCGGCAATTCTTGGTCAACAAGTTTGTTTTGATGTTTCAGATTAGTTTGAAATATGGTCACTTAGGGTCATAAACTAGGTCACTAGGTCAAATTGAAGAAAGACTTTTTGGACATTCCAGAGGCCACATTTTCAGCTCAATGGACCTGACAATTGGTCAGAATAATTGTCTTAATAATATCTCAGATGAGTTTTAAATTGGGTCATTATGACCCTCGAGTGAAATTTGGCCTATTGACTCAGGTGAGCGATCCAGGGCCATCATGGCCCTCCTGTCTCCTTTTCCCATGGTGTTTTCAAAAGGCCTATTTCTCAGGATAGTTTTATCTAGGGATTGTGTGGAAAAGGATTAACCCTTACCCCCAAAAAACAGCACATTTCTTCAACCATGATGATGCTGGCTTTTGAAAACACTGTGGGAAAGGAGGAAATGCAGGTATTCGGCTGGCAATTTTACCTTTTGTCACAGTCATAGATTTCTACCTTTTTACCAAAATTTAATGACAGTATTTCAGACTTGCTTGATTTGAGAGCAAAATAAATGTGACTCAAATGACAGTGTAGATCAAGATCAGACAGCACAAAACATGCTGTTTGATCTTTGATCCACATTGTCAGATACAGTATTTTCTTTCCGGTGAAATCAATTTTGAAAACGCAGTATTTTGGGGGTTTTTTTTTACCATAAATTGGAAATATTTGTTTCATTTATTTATCAGTTTTAGGGTTAAATGTACAAAAAATTAACTAAAGTATCCCTGTACCAAACAATCCTGAGTTTTAACAACCCTGAGGAACATATCTTTTCAAACCATTGTGGGAAAAGGAGAAAATGCTGTTAACCAGCATTTTCTCCTTTTCCAACACTGTTTTCTGTCTTATCAGAGACCAATTCAATCATTTGGGCCATATTTGAATTGTCGTCTGCAAAATTAATGCTTTCAGTTTGGACAAGTCTACGTTTTTGTTGTTGTGTAAAGAGACATCAGTTCTTTATACATACTTTATACTTTTTTGTCTTCCTTAACTATCATTTGAAACTCTTTACAAGGCAACAAAATTTTTGACTTGTTTAAATTGAAAGCATTTGCAGACAATAAAATCTGTTACCTCAAAGGATTTGTCTTTGAAGGGATTGAAAACTTTGTGGGAAAAGAAGACAGTGCTGGTTACCTGCATTTTCTGTGTTTTCATGAGCCTTCATCCTCAGGATCATTAAAATGCAAAATTCTTTGGTGAAGGTCTAGTCCTTCCATGTTTTAACACCCTAAACCCTTTAAAGATATTGTTGGAAAAGAAGAAAATGCTGGTAATCAGCATTTTCTCCTTGTTCCTCAATGTATTCTACCCTTTGAAAGACAAATCCTGTCATTCCATTTTTTTTTTTTCATCTGCAAATGCTTTCAATTTGGAAAGTTTAGAATATTGTCATATGGTACTTGATAAAGGTGAACTAAAACATTTTTGTAATGTGTATTCTAGGGTCGCTGTGAACTAATGCAACAATTTCTTTGTATTTACAGGAAGTTTTGAAATCTGCACCAAAGTTTGCATTTCCTTGTGATACAGAAAGGTATCAGTAAGTTACTTATAAGCCCTGGGTGAATGGCTTCTTTTCTATCTCTTAGTTAGATGTGCTGATGGTGATTCAAGGTAATTTCTGTGTCGCTTTTCCTTACCCTTTACCAGATGACAAATAGTCCAGAGTCTTTCAGATTGGAAGAATTTTCAGACTGTGAGATGAAAATAACATTGGCTGTTTTAATGGTGAGGAATATTGTGGCAAATTAAGAAAATGCAGGTGACTTGCATTTTCTCCTCATGCCTTAATGTTTTTGAAAATTTTCATCCAAAGGGTCCAAAAACATGTGATAGTAACTATGGTAAAATGTTACAAGAACAGTCTTGAAGGCATGAAATGTATTCAGGAAGATTTGTATGAGGGGGGAAATTATTCATATACATGTGCTTTTATAAGTTTTCATGGAAAATGAAAGTAACATTGGTAGAAATATGTACCTTGTTACTCCTAGTTGATTGGACATATTTCAAGAAGCTTCTCTGCAGTGTACATCGAGATCAAAAGTGTAAAGAAATGAAAGTGTGATCTTTGATTAACTCTCTTTAATTTTTTTTTTTTTGAGATATTTTGAAACAAACATCAGGGGAATTGTAATATTTGGTCCTTTTTATTATACCCCCGCAAACGAAGTTTGTGCGGGGTATACTGGAATCAGCCTGTCAGTCGGTCGGTCGGTTGGTCATGCGGTCGGTCGGGCGGTCGGTCTCTGCAAAATCTTGTCCGGACAACTCCTCCTACAGTTTCTGTCTGATTCACTTTAAACTTGGCAGAAGTGTTCATTAGGAGCTGTAGATGTGCAAGACACACATTTTGTAAAAATTCCATCAAGAATTACTGAGTTATTGCCCCTGATTTGACTTAAAAATTCTTGTCCGGACAACTCCTCCTACAGTTTCTGTCTGATTCACTTTAAACTTGGCAGAAGTGTTCATTAGGAGCTGTAGATGTGCAAGACACACATTTTGTAAAAATTCCATCAAGAATTACTGAGTTATTGCCCCTGATTTGACTTAAAAATGCTTGTCCGGACAACTCCTCCTACAGTTTCTGTCTGATTCACTTTAAACTTGGCAGAAGTGTTCATTAGGAGCTGTAGATGTGCAAGACACACATTTTGTGAAAATTCCATCAAGAATTACTGAGTTATTGCCCCTGATTTGACTTAAAAATGCTTGTCCGGACAACTCCTCCTACAGTTTCTGTCTGATTCACTTTAAACTTGGCAGAAGTGTTCATTAGGAGCTGTAGATGTGCAAGACACACATTTTGTGAAAATTCCATCAAGAATTACTGAGTTATTGCCCCTGATTTGACTTAAAAATGCTTGTCCGGACAACTCCTCCTACAGTTTCTGTCTGATTCACTTTAAACTTGGCAGAAGTGTTCATTAGGAGCTGTAGATGTGCAGGACACACATTTTGTAAAAATTCCATCAAGAATTACTGAGTTATTGCCCCTGATTTGACTTAAAAATGCTTGTCCGGACAACTCCTCCTACAGTTTCTGTCTGATTCACTTTAAACTTGGCAGAAGTGTTCATTAGGAGCTGTAGATGTGCAAGACACACATTTTGTAAAAATTCCATCAAGAATTACTGAGTTATTGCCCCTGATTTGACTTAAAAATGCTTGTCCGGACAACTCCTCCTACAGTTTCTTTCTGATTCACTTTAAACTTGGCAGAAGTGTTCATTAGGAGCTGTAGATGTGCAAGACACACATTTTGTAAAAATTCCATCAAGAATTACTGAGTTATTGCCCCTGATTTGACTTAAAAATGCTTGTCCGGACAACTCCTCCTACAGTTTTTGTCTGATTCACTTTAAACTTGGCAGAAGTGTTCATTAGGAGCTGTAGATGTGCAAGACACACATTTTGTAAAAATTCCATCAAGAATTACTGAGTTATTGCCCCTGATTTGACTTAAAAATGCTTGTCCGGACAACTCCTCCTACAGTTTCTGTCTGATTCACTTTAAACTTGGCAGAAGTGTTCATTAGGAGTTGTAGATGTGCAAGACGCAACTTTCGTGAAAATTCTATGAAGAATCAATGAGTTATTGCCCCTGATTCACATTTAAAATGCTTGTCCGGACAACTTCTACAATTTCAGTCCGATTCGCTTTATACTTGGCAGAAGTGTCCATTTGGAGTTGTAGATGTGCAAGACACACATTTTGTAAAAATTCCATCAAGAATTACTGAGTTATTGCCCCTGATTTGACTTAAAAATGCTTGTCCGGACAACTCCTCCTACAGTGTCTGTCTGATTCACTTTAAGGAGGTCTTTCCTGTCATATGTATAGTTGGCCAACATTATGCGAAAAGGCACCTTTGGACATTTGCAACAAGTTTGGATCCAGACCAGCCGCTGTGTCTCAGACATATTATCAGATCATGGTCTGCACTTTTTTACACTCATTTAGTTTTGTGTCCAATTAAATTGATACTTTGCATAAATATTCACCAGGAGCAGTAGAGGTTCAAGATGCTTTTTTCTCAAATGTTTGCCAAATTAATTACCCCTGAATTTACTCAAAACTTCTTGTCCAGAGAACTATTCCTTCAGTTTAAGTCTTATTCACTTGATATTTGTCATGATATTCACCAGGAGCAGTAGATGTGCAAAGCACAAATTTCATGAGTGTTGGCCTAATGATTACGGAGTTATTGCCCCTAAATTGACATTGCAGAGTTATTGCCCCTGTGACATGAAATATAGGGGCGGGGGTATTTATCACCTTTAGTGATAGTTATTCTAGTTTTTTTTAACTAGAATTATCCACTGCATTTGTTCCATGCTTTGAGAAAGAAACAAGTTCCAAAATTAAAGTGGGAATAACTTTTAAAAAAATGTGCTATAATGTGTTAGATATTAAATTTTGTTTAGTATGTAATACATGCATTTTTTAACCCTTTTAAACTAAAGAATCCAGTGTTTTAAGGACCCTAAAGAAGAAGGCTTATGAAACATTGTTAGAAAGGAGAAAATGTTGGTGAGCAGCATTTTCTTCTTTTCCCACAGTGTTTTCTACCATTCAGGTTTCAATTTTTGAGTCAAACATGTGTTTATGTCGTCATCTGCAGAGACTTTCAATTCAGACAAGTCCAGAATTTTGTCATTTGGTAAAGACTTAATGTTGGTTTCGGTATTTTAACTCTTTAACACACAATTCTGACTTTTAATGACCTTCAGGAAGTAGGCTTTTGAAAATATTGTGAGAAAAGGAGAAAATGCTGGTAACCAGCATTTTCTCCTTTTCCCACAATGCCTTCTACCTTTTGAAATAGAAAATTCATGTTCTAAATAACAATTGATTTGTGGTCTGCAAATGCTTTCAATTTAGACAACGCTATAATTTTGTTGTCTGGTAAAGAGTTAACAATGAATATGGAAGGTCAGACTGCACATTAGGCTTAGCGCTATGAAGGGTAACTGAAAGAAAAGAGACATGTAAAGTTTTTGGATGACAGTTATATGAATAACGATACCCCTGTTGAATTTCTTTTGTAAGTCCTTGAAACATCATGTCAGTTATGACTGTGCAGTAATATAGTTCATCTTTTCTACTAGTTTACTGTTTCACAAATTAACTCATATCCTCTCATGTAATTTCCTGATTATAAAACAGAATTCTCCAGCTCATAACCCTGTACTATACAATCCCAAGTTTTAACAACCCTGTACAAATGGGCCTTTAAATACATTGTGAGAAAAGGAGAAAATGCTGGTTACCAGCAATTTCTTCCTTTTCTCACAATGTTTTCTTCTCGTTAAGACACAATTCCAATTATTGTATCCATTTTTGTCATCTGTAAATTCTTTTAATGTAGATGAGCCAAAAATTTTGTTGTCTAAGAGTTGATCATCATTTAACGTACCATTTGTGAAGAGCAACTTTTCATTGTGCCATAATGTTTTTAAAACTGGTCTGTTGCAAGATGGAAAAAGCAGTTTTAGATACTTGCATGAAAGCAAATGGGAAAAATCTATTTTTTATACAAGTATAGTACACTGCTGTGTAAATCTGTAGATCTAGTTGATGTCCAAATTTTAGACTTTTCCATATCGAAAGCATTTGCAGTTGACAAATTTGGCTATAATTACGAGATCATAATGATGAGATAATAATGAGAAGAGGGTACAAAACATTATGGAAAGAGTGAAAATATTGATTCTCAACATTATCTCTTTTTCCCATTCATTTTCAAAAGATTTCTTCGTCAGGGTTGTTAAAACTTAGGCTCTTATTGGTTAACCCTTTACCAGACGAGAAAATTTTGGAACTGTCCAAATTGAAAGCATTTGCAGACAATGTTTCAATGTGGCTCAAATGGTGTAATTTTCTCTTGATAGGGTAGAAAACATTGTGGGAAAAGGAGAAAATGCTTGTTACCAGCATTTTCTCCTTTTCCCACAATGTTTTCCAAAGGCTTCTTTCTCAGGGTTGTCAAAAGGCGGCATTGTGTGGTAAAGGATTAAATGAAGGCAATTTGTGAAAAGTTTGTGTTTTACCCTTTACCACTTTACCACACAATCCCGAGTTTTATTGTACCTGGACAAGAAAGCTTTTGTAAATGTTGAAGGAAAAGGGGAAAACGTTGGAAACCACACAATGTTTTCTTTCCTTTCAAAGGTAAAGCCCGTCATTTGAGCCATATCTTATAATTATGTCATCTGCAAATGCTTTCAATTTGGACATGTCCAAAATTTTGTCGTTTGATTAAGTAGACAGATTTTTTCAACATTACCAGAAAAGGAGTTATTAATTATCCCAAACAATAATTTACTGCTGCTTTTCCAACAACGTAATATATCCTTTGTTGTATTTATCTTTCAACCTTTTCACAAACTTAATATTTTACAGCCTTTTAGCTGACATCTTTGACTCTTAACTAGAAGACAAAAATGTAGACTTGTCCAAATTGAAAGCATTTACAGAGGAAAATTTAAGTGTTGCTCAAATGATGGAAATTGTCTCAGTAAGAGTAGAAAACATTGTAAGAAAAGGAGAAAATGCTGGTTACCAGCATTTTCTCCATTTCTCCCACTCATTACTAACCTTTTCAAGGCAATTGTTTAATTTGTCATTGTTTTCAAAAGCATTCTTCTTTGGGGTCATTAAAACACAGGATTGTGTGGTAAAGCATTATAAAATGATCAGGTATTCATAACAATGCTTTCTTCCTTTTTAAAGACAAAACCTATCATTTGACCTACATTCTATAATGTCATCTGCAAATGCTTTCAATTTGGACATGTCTAAAATTTTGTTGTTTGATAAAGAGTTCAGGGTCAAATGCTAATGTAGATAGCTTTTTTAACCCTTTACCAAATGAGAACATTTTTGACAGGTCCAAACTGAAAGCATTAATTTTGCACATGCCAAATTAAATGTTGTTGAATTAATTATTTCTGTCTTTGATATGGCAGAAAACATTGTGGGAAAAGGAGGAAATGCTGGTTACCAGCATTTTCTCTTTTTCCCACAATGTCTTCATTAGGATTCTTTCTTAGGGTTGTTAAAACTCGTGATTGTATGGTATCAGGTTAACATCACTGGAAAAAGAGTAATCGCTTATCACAAACAGTTGCCGCTTTTCTACAGATATATCTTTATACCATTTAAATCTTTTCACTTGTTCATTTACTAATACAATGTTTTCTACCCACTTAGCTAACATCTTTGTAAAAAGATCAGTTGTTTGTAACAATCAGATGGTCTTTTTCTTTCAATAGTTACTATCTTCCCTCCTTCATTGTTGGTCTTTGGTGTATTTAGTGATAGCTTCTTGTGGCTGAAAAATTACCTTTAACCTTTTAACTCTTTACCACACAGTTTTAACGACCCTAACAAAGAAGGCTTTTAAAAACATAGTGGGAAAAGGAGAAAATGCTGGTAAACAGCATTTTCTCCTTTTCCCACTACGTTTTCTACCCCATCAAAAACAAATTCCATCATTTGAGCTACATTTAAAGCGTTGTCTGCAAATGCTTTGAATTTGGACAAGTCCAAAATTTTGTCGTGTTGTAATGATTTAACAAACAATCCAAATTCACCAACCATTCTTAAGAATATTCTTAGTCTTACTCTTCAAGATTTTCTAAATTTGCAAGAAACACAAGCTGATTGGCTAAACCAAATGGTTTAGCCAGAACCAAATGTTTTAGCCAATCAGAAGTTGACTGCTACTTTCAAATTTGGAAAATTCTGAAGAATAAGACTAAGAACGTTCTGAAGAACAGTGGGAAAAAATTGCTGGTAAATAGCATTTTCTCCTTTTCCCACAATGTTTTCTACCCTTTCCTAGACAATCATTTGAGCCACATTTAACTTGTCATCTGCATATGGTTTTGAAATGGACAAATCTAAAATTTTGTTGTGTGGTAAAGAGTTAAGTCTTTCATAGACAAGGGAATTTTAGACTTGTCCAAATTGAAAGTGTTTACAGATGACAAATTCAACATCAGTCTTGAAAAGTTAGTAAAGGATGTGGGAAAAGGAGAAAATGCTGGTTTTCTGCAATGTATTCAAATACTTGCTTCTTCAAGGTTTTTAAACGTTAAAACCTGGGATTGTGTGGTAAACGGTGAAAAGAATACATAGATATCTTGAATCATGTAGTTGTTTATGCCCTATTCTTGTAATTACTAACCTTTGATAATACTTCCCTTTATAATCTATTCTAAAGTATATGATATTATCTATGTGGGTCATGTGACTGAACTCTGTTATGCATGTTTGTTTGTATGGGTTCTATTGGAGTTTAACGCTGTTTTTAGCTCACCTGAGCACTAAGTGCTCATGGTGAGCTATTGTGATCGTGCTGTGTCCGTCGTCCGTTGTGTGTCGTCCGTTGTGCGTCGTCCGTCATGCGTCGTCAACTTTTTACCTTGTGTACGCTCTAGAGGCCATATTTTCAGTCCGATCCTCATGAAACTTGGTCAGAATGTTTGTCTTGATAAAATCTCGGACGAGTTCGAAATTGGGTCATGTGGGGTCAAAAACTAGGTCATTAGGTCAAATCTTAGAAAAACCTTGTGTACGCTGTAGAGGCCACATTTTCAATTCAATCCTCATGAAACTTGGTCAGAATGTTTTTCTTGATAAAATCTCGGACAAGTTTGAAATTGGGTCATGTGGGGTCAAAAACTAGGTCACTGGGTCAAATCTTCGAAAAACCTTGTGTACGCTCTAGAGGCTGCATTTTCAGCCAGATACTTGTGAAATTTGGTCAGAATGTTTCTCTTGATAAAATCTCGGACGGGATTGAAATTGGGTCATGTGGGGTCAAAAACTAGGTCACTAGGTCAAATCTTCGAAAAACCTTGTGTACGCTCTAGAGGCCACATTTTCATTCTGATCCTCATGAAACTTGGTCAGAATGTTTGTCTTGATAAAATCTGGGACAAGTTCGAAATTGGGTAATGTGGGGTCAAAAACTAGGTCACTAGGTCAAATCTTCGAAAAACCTTGTGTACGCTCTAGAGGCCGCATTTTCCGTCAGATACTTGTGAAATCTGATCGGAAAGTTTGTCTTGATAAAATCTTGGACGAGTTCGAAATTGGGTCATGTGGGGTCAAAAACTAGGTCACTAGGTCAGATCTTGGAAAAAAACTTTGTGTACGCTCTAGAGGCCACATTTTCAGTCAGATACTTGTGAAATTTGGTCAGAATGTTTGTCTTGATAAAATCTGGGACGAGTTCGAAATTGGGTCATGTGCGGTCAAAAACTAGGTCACTAGGTCAAATCTTCGAAAAACCTTGTGTACGCGTCTAGAGGCCGCATTTTCAGTCAGATACTTGTGAAATTTGGTCAGAAAGTTTGTCTTGATAAAATCTCGAACGAGTTCGAAATTGGGTCAGGTGCGGTCAGAAACTAGGTTACTAGGTCAGATCTTGAAAAAACCTTGTGTATGCTCTAGAGGCCACATTTTCATTCAGATACTTGTAAAATTTGTTCAGAATGTTTGTCTTGATAAAATCTGAGACGAGTTCAAAATTGGGTCATGTGGGGTCAAAAACTAGGTCACTAGGTCAAATCTTAGAAAAACCTTGTGTATGCTCTAGAGGCCACATTTTCAGTCCGATTCTCATGAAACTTGGTCAGAATGTTTGTCTTGATAAAATCTGGGACGTGATTGAAATTGGATCATGTGGGGTCAAAAACTAGGTCACTAGGTCAAATCTTTGAAAAACCTTGTGTACGCTCTTGAGGCCACATTTTCAGTCTGATCCTCATGAAACTTGGTCAGAATGTTTGTCTTGATAAAATCTCGGACGAGTTCGAAATTGGGTCATGTGGGGTCAAAAACTAGGTCATTAGGTCAAATCTTCGAAAAACCTTGTGTATGCTCTAGAGGCCACATTTTCAGTCCAATCCTCATGAAACTTGGTCAGAATGTTTGTCTTGATAAAATCTCGGACGAGTTTGAAATTGGGTCATGTGGGGTCAAAAACTAGGTCATTAGGTCAAATCTTCGAAAAACCTTGTGTACGCTATAGAGGCCACATTTTCAGTCAGATACTTGTGAAATTTGGTCAGAATGTCTGTCTTGATAAAATCTTGGACAAGTTCGAAATTGGGTCATGTGGGGTCAAAAACTAGGTCACTAGGTCAGATTTTCGAGAAACCTTGTGCACGCCATAGAGGCCACATTTTCAGTCAGATACTTGTGAAATTTGGTCAGAATGTTTGGCCTATTGACTCAGGTGAGCGATCCAGGGCCATCATCGCCCTCTTGTTACAACTTAGGTTTGCTTCAACCAGGTATCAAACTCACAACCACCAGGTCAAGAGTCAGATACTCTAACCACTGAGCTACTGCGGTTGCTTATTGGGTGAGGACCAGCCCAAATAGCTCAAGTACCAGAGCATGAGACATGTAAATGACAAATCTCGGGCCATTTATGAGGGTTTCGGTTCAATTCCCGAGGCTGTACATCTAAAATGGTTAAGTCTTTTGGATGAGATGTTAAACCTATGTCCCTGTGTGATGGTGCCATAGACAGAGCATGTTAAAGAACCAGGCTTAACTTAAAATGGGTTTCATCCGTTATCTTGTACTATCTTCAGTAACATGACTAAACAGCCTTTTGGGCCGTGGCCCATATGGGCAACCGATGGCGACAATAAATAATTGAAAATGAATCAATCAATTTTTTGGTTAGGGACAAGGCTTGTGGCCCAACCCTAGGGCCACAGGTTTTATTCCAAATTAGGTCAAAATGTCTCCTAGGATTGATAACACTCATTGCAACAGGATTCATTCATTTATTGCTGCTGTACATAGTTTCAATGATGCTGATGTGGGATTGCAGCCATTTGCTTTGAAAGAATTTTGTGCAAAGTACTGGTGAAAGAAAGTATGGATAGGTGCACTGGCTACAATGATGATATCACTGAAAAAAAAAACATGTTTAACATGTTGTTACACTATAAACAAAGAAAAGCAATAAATGTAACAAGTTATTTGACATAAACTTCTGGTCAAATACTTTAACTGTTTATCACACAATCCTGAGTTTTAATGACGCTGACAAGGAAAACATTGTGGGGGATAAGGAGGTTACCAGTATTTCCTCCTTTTATCACAGAGTTTTCTACGCTATCAAAAACAAATTTGAGCAACCTCTTCTTTGTTATCTGTAAATGCTTTTCTTTTGGACAAGTCTAAAATTTTGTTGTTTGGTAAAGCGTTAAATTGATGACTGATTTTCACAAGAAATCAGTTTCCTAGAAATTCAGTGCAGAAAAATCTTTACTAGATGACAAAGTTATGAACTTTTCCATATTGGAGGCATTTGCAAATGACAAAATTAATGCAGCTCAAAAGATTAGATTTATCTCCTAGAGAGTAGAAAGTAAAAAATATTGTGGTGATTATTGTTTTATTGTATCAACCCCTTAGAGTGCAGAATATACCCAACAGACATTTTCATTTAAAATGTAAGACTAAAATAATTGCAATTTCATGGCTGCCTTTGTCTATAGAGGTTTAGCAAAGTGGACAGTGTAGATCAGTGATCAGACTGCACATTTTGTGCAGTCTGATCTTTATCAACACTGGCGGCAAAGGCAACTATAGATGTAAAATGCACTTTAAGGGTTGCCAATGTACAGTGTATTATGATTACCAGTATTTTTCCATTTCCCCTTGATTTTCTAAGAACCTTGGATGGTTTGGTTAAGGGTTAAATAAGGGAAATAACATTGTTTTATGGTATGGGAAGTTTATTTCTCTGTGGCTTTCCTCTTCCTGTGAGCCCATCCAGGCAAGATGTTAATAAAGGGGTTCCCATTCTGAAATGATGATTGTAACTCTTACAGATTTGAAAGCATTTGCAGACGACATGTTAAGTTTGGTTCAAATGATAATACATGTATTTGATTCTAGAATGGTAAAACACATTGTGGGAAAAGCCTTCTTGAACAGGGTTGTTAAAACTCAGGATTGATTGGTAAAGGGTTAATTTACAAATTCTGTTACTAGGATAAAGTAAATGTGATAATTAAAAACCTGAAGCCAAAGTATTTTGTTGTATTATGCTGAGGAAGAAGGCTTTTGAAGAAAACCATGGGAAAAGGAGAAATTGCTGGTTACTAATAGTATGTCTTTCCCCAAATATTTTCTAGCTTTTCTCAAAGAAAAATCTTTCTGTTTGAGCCACACTGAACTTGTTGTTTGTAGGAGCTTTCACAAGAGAATCATCTAAAGTTTTGTCTACTTGTAGAGATTTAATATTTAAACCTTAACCACACATCCCGACTTTTGACGACACTGAGAAAGAAAGCTTTTGAAAACTTTGTGTGGAAAAGAGGAATTAATGCTGGTAACTAGCATTTTCTCTTTTTCCCACAATGTATTCTACCTATCAAATACAGAAATCACCATTTAAGAATCATTTAATTTGGTGTCTGCAAATGCTTTCAGTATGGTCCAGTCCAAATTTTTGTCATTTGGTAAAGAGTTTATTTTAACCTAAAGACTTGATTGATAGTTCAGAAAATGATCAATTTTTTTTTGGAAGAAAACTAGGCCGAAGAAACTCAACCAAATTTCTCTCATTCCAAAACTTTTAAACCATTTTAGGGTAAATAATTATTCATCATTTTGTTCAGATAAAGTGAAATGCATGTTGTTATTTTTTTATTTTAAATTTTGGTTTCTTATCATTCTCAATCCATAGAGTTACAGATTGTTTACAGAATGAATTAATATTTATGAAAAAAAGGACTGCAATATTACATGTGTTATCAAAATTCAGTTAATTTCATTTTTTGTTGCCAGGACAACAGTGGACCATTTCACTTTCACCTTGACTGACCTTGACAGCAAGTTCAAGTTTGGGTTTTGTCGTCATGCAACAGGAGCACAGACTGGGTTCTGTATTATTAGGTAAGAAAACCTTTTTTTTTTTTGCAAAACAAGTGTAACTTTTTTGTCCTGTTTGGGAAAACAGTTTGGTAAAGGTGTAATAATTCTAGTAAACTGTGTTTAATCCTTCACCACACAATCCTGAAATTTACCAAGACTGAGAAATAAGCCTTTTGAAATCAGCATTTCCTCATTTTCCCACAATGTTTTCTACCATATCAAAGACTAGTTCCATCATTTGAGCCATATTCAAAATGTTGTCTGCAAATGTTTTCAGTTTGGACATGTGTACATTTTTGTTGTGTGGTAAACAGTTAACCCTTGTAGTGTTTGATAAATTAAATGGAGATTCCAGTCAGCACTATAGATGGATCATATTGCTATTTTGAAGCAGTTTTTTGTAAGAATACCTGGTAAAGAAGTGAAAAGTGTAGACCTAAGATCAGACTGGAAAGGTTCAGCACTACAGCGGTTAAAAACAGTCTGTATGAGAAAAAATATAATCTAGTATTGATTATTATAATGACAGGGAAAAGAGTACTTGCATGTAACTAACATTTTAGCTCCAATTTGAAGCCATATGTATCTATAAATTCTTTCAAACTCAAACACAATTTCCACCATCTGAGATAACTTTAATTCATAGTCTGCAAATGGTTTGGATTTGGACAAGTCCAACATTTTGTCATCAAGTGAAGAGTTAAAGTATTCTAGTTTCAAGAACTCTGGAGTAAAAAGAAAAAAGTCAGTGGAATAAAAAAAGAATTATGATTTATGAAAATCATTGCTAAAACTGAAAAAATTGCTGTTGATAATAATGACATTTCTGCTTTCAGTTTTTTACCCTGGTTTGAAGTTTTCTACAGCTTTCTGAATGTTCTCGCTGAGATAGCAAATAGGTCAGAAGATAATGATTTGACGCAGATGTTACGGTCAGCCTACGTGCATGATGTTCCAGGCCCAGGGGTCCCAGTGACAATAGTAGCCAATCAGGAGGTCTGTAACACTCTATACATACGTTTATTTATCTCTTGACATGTCAGCAAAATTTTAGACCTGATGTAATTCAGAGCATTTGCCTAACTATACATTGCATGTCTTTCAAATGATGGAATTTGTCCTTGAAAGGTAGAAAACATAGGAAAAGCAGGAAATGAAGCCTGAAGGAGAAGGCTTTTGAAAACATTGTGGGAAAAGGAGATTATGCATGTAACCAGCATTTTCTCCTTTTTCCACAATGTTTTCTACCCTATCAAAGACGGAAATCATCATTTCTGCTACATTTAATTTGTTGTCTGCAAGTGCTTTCATTTTGGTTGAGGCCTAGTCTTGAAGATCAAGTTCGCAGCAAGGGTTCAAAGGTTATATGTGATGGAGTCATGTCAGCTCCATATTTCTTGAACCCCATGTCTGATCTTCAAAATATTGATAGATAATGTGCAGGGTGGAGGTTTCACAGGGGTTTATTTTTACCAGTACTTCTCACAATATTTTTTCTGAGCCACTGGCTACTTTCATTGTCATTGCAAAGCTTAGGAAAAATATAGCATCTGCAGATATGTAACAATAGCTGATTTAATTAAGTGATGAATACTTAATTGATTAAATAGATGAATAGATAAATATTTTATTGAAGCATTTTTACTAGTGAAATCTAATTATTTGTTTTTTAATGGAAAAGGGCATAATGAGCAAAAATAGTATGTACACATTTTATTTTACAAATTTACAATGCTTTATAATTATATAGGCATGAATATTGATATTTATATCGTATCGCTGTAATAGTTTTGTATAGGTAACATTTTTTCAGAAATAGGAATACAGACTACCATTATGCATTTTAGGAAGAATAAAATGTCATTAATGAAATGAGTAAGTGACTAAGTGCCCGTGAAAAAAGATATACACATATACATGTATATATATGAATAATGATTAAGGATAATAAATGGAAAATCAAAAAATGAATATAAATTACAGTTATATTAGAAAGAATAAAAACTATCGTCAAATAAAATAAGTGTGTAAGCATGAAATGAAAACTGTACTAGTATTTTGTAAAACATGCTTAAAAAAAGATTTTTTTTTAGCTTCAATCCAAAAAGAGTACCGGTATGTGTAAGAAAAACATTGGAAACTATCAGGTTGCTGAGAACTACCTACTTCACATTTGTGGATGTGTTGATCATGGTCAAACCACACAAACGTTATCCAGTTGGATCCTGAATTGACACTGATAGATTTTGATGTGTTTCAGCCTTTAAAAAAAATTCTGAAATTGCAATATTTGGATAGATGCATACTTACTGAAAATGTCTGTTTAGTTTCAAGGCTTTGTTCGAAAGCCATGAACCAAAAAATGGCAAATTTGAATTTTTTTATTAATATTTTATAGTCATTATGTTCTGGGTTTAATGAAATAGTTTTTGTTTATGAAATTTCTCTTAGAGTTTTGAAGATAGGACAGATAAGTATAAAAAGGTATTCATATTCAATTTTACTTGTTTTTCAAAGTGTGCAAATTTTATTCCATCAGTCTGCTTCAGCATCTGCCAACTTCAATATTAAGCTGATACAAAGATGATCTAATTTAATTTGCTAGATACTTTCTATACTGAATTGTATGTTTTGTGAAAGTTATATGAAAGTTCAGTGTCAGATTCTAAACTCCTGATTGATTGATTGTATGGTGTTTAACACCGTTTTCAACATTATTTCAGTTATATCATGGCGGCCAGTGCACCTATCCATGCTTTCCTGGAGTTTCTTTTACCAGTATTCCGCACAATATTCTTTCCAAGCCACTGGCTGCTTTCCCATATAACCATTGTCGAAACAATGGTCAGCGGTGAGAGAGGAATGAATCCTGTCGTGATGACTATCATCAATCCTCGGAAAGAAATTGGCCAAGCTGAGGATCAAACCAGTGACCCCTGATCTCAAGTCCTGTACGCTACCAACTGAGCTACAGGGGCTTGGCTCTAAACTCCTGAACAGTGTCCAAGCAGTTTCACCTTGTATTATACCTATGTGCCAATTTTAATTGGGGAAAAAGTTCTCTATTCATGAATTACATTGAGATATTTTTGCAAAATAAGAAAAAAATAAGATAAGAGTAGCAATCAATAAACTCAGTCGTTACCTACATGCTAAAAAGAGATTGTTGATTTGCCAGTAGTTTGTATAGCATAGAAAGGATGAAACTAGGGTTTAAATATTCTTTTTATCAACTCCTAGAGTGCTGTCTAATTCAGTCTGTTGATTTTTGAGTCACCTGGTTTCGTAGCAACCAGGCTCTCATTGTTATCATCCTGATATATGGGATGACGTAAGCATACCTCCTAAACTGGTACCCATTGTATCTCCCATAACCGTCTGATAGACAACGGATACGAAGATCGATTAACCTAGATCTAGTATTTATGAAACAACAATTTATTAGTGTGGGTGTCAGAACACAAGGTGCTTTCATAACTGCCAAAATCTGAATTCACACAGGAATTCGACTTGAAACTATGCAGTTCTAAAAACCAGCAATCTGAGAACTTGACTTTTTACTCTACTATATTTTCAAATATAATGGAACAGATCAATGTTTACCCACTCAAACAACAAGTTCTTTATTGGAGTGTTTGTAATCTTGTAAAGGGTTGTTTTAAAGGGTAATAGAGGGAATCGCAAACATTTAGTTTACACCAAAGCAATATACATGTACATCTCTACAATTTTCAATTGGTGTGGAAGCAGTCCTAATTCCTGAGACGTTATAAAGCGCAGACAAAGTTAAAAGGCTAATGATCATGCTATTGGGTTATATTGTTTTTCTCAAGCTGTAGCAGCCACATTCTTAGAGTCCACTGTGGACAAAACTTGAACTCGGACAACAAAAACAAATTATTTCCAAAGGACAGGTAGATTATTGGGTCAAATATTTGTGTCTGCTCCAGAGGCTACATTTCAGTCAAATGATCATGAAATTGCCCGGCTGTTTGTCTCAGTAATATTTTTGACAAAACTGAATGTAGGTCACCGGGGGTTAAAAGAAAAAGGTTGTCACTAGGTCAAATCAGACGAACCATGATAGATCTAGTGCTTTAGAATCCATTTATGTTCTCAGTATACAATACTCACGGAACTTTGTCAGACTGCTTAGATTAGATATGGGTGAGTTGCAAAAGGGCATTTTTGGTCTAAAAGTATGTCACTAGATCCTATAACAAAAGACAAAGTTCAATTGAGTTCCATACTAATGTTTCCTAAATGGTCCTATTGTAAAATTGTTCAATTTGCTCTGCTCTAGCTGTTTCTATAAACTTCACAGAATCTTCAGAACTGAGTAGTAATATTTCAAAATCACCGCCTCTGAAACTGTATAAGCAATTATACCCAAATTTCATATCTAGTATCCTGTATTTGGAAGGGACAATTATTCAAATTAAATGATATACATGTATAACCACATGGTCCAATTTTAGAAATTTTGTGTCAGACTCATACATATCAACTTGTTCTATATCTGCAGTATTCTACTGAAATTATTTAGAATGTTTGTTTTAGCAATATGTGTAAGAATTAGGATGTACATGTAAGTTAGGTCACCCACATTCTGCGCTAGAAAAACATTTTTATCAACCTAGAAGCCTCATTTTTGTCCACATTCTTTACAGGCATTATTAAGCTAGGGAGGAATTGTAAATATTGATGGAACTTTGACAGTTATTATGCCCTGCAGAATTTTGGGGTGGGGGAGATATAGTTTTCATGCTGTCTGTCTGTCAGTCCTTTCATCTGTTCGTCTGTCCATCCAGACAGATATATTCTAAAATTTTTGACGAAAATTAATGAAACTTCATACATGTGTTCCTCCATATACCTTTTTTTAATGTAATGCCTTGTCATGGAAAAAAGAGGCTTGATGTCTTCCAGTCTGCTTGTTTAATTTTGTGAAAAGTTTAGTAGATATATGCTCTTTATTTATGTCATATAACTGCTTCCCAAATCATTCCCTGCAGGGAAAGGGATAATTACTTCCTACAACAAGTCAAGGTCATATCCAAAGCTTAGAGGCCATATTAGAATGGACTTTTATCTATTTATATATGTAAAATACAGCCATCATTTCATTTTGTCATGTGGTATTTAAAACAGCACAGTTATTCAGTGTTGACAGATAGTGGTGCTGACAGCACTTTGTTTTAAACCATTAGATTCAGTGTACAGTATTTTTGACCAGTTTCTCTCCTTTCAATAAACTATTTTTATATAAAAGATAAGTCACATATTACTTTGCTTTGCATGCCTGTTTCAAGAGTGGTGCTATGAAAGAATTGCCTCTGACCCTTTAAACTGTGGGTTTCAAGTTTGTTTGTCCAAGTTTCATTTGTCCAAGTTTCAGTTACAGACTTTATAGCATGTTGACAATTATAGGATTTAAAGTCTGTGCTGTTTATTTTTTGACCTGCTTGACTCTTCTTTGTTCCAAAAAGGGCATTTCTTGTTACTAAGGCTGTCCCACAGTGGAATTGTCTGCTTCCTTCCTGCATAGTCCCCATGAACAGTTCAGCCACAGAGATAAAGACACTTTCCCTTCATTTTCAGCTACAGTGATTTCAAAGAAAACATTGAGGTTTTTTTTTAATAGCCCTGTCTTTGCATTGATTGTGGTTGTCACACAAAAACTTTGATGTTTTATAATATTTCTTTTACTACCAAAGATTTGGGCTGGTTGTTAACTGTCAAAAGGGGAACCCATACCAGAAAGACAGGTGAATCTCAGAATATTTTTGACACAGTTATGTCCATTAGTTTCTTCAACTAAGTTCATTGAAAAAGCACCAGCAACCAAGTGTTTTTGTGACCATAGATAGTAAATACATGTACAACTGAGAGAAGTGTCTTGGACATCACTTACGATTTTAATCGATAGAATTTACCAGAAATTCAAGAATTTTTACATGAAAGTATAACGAGTTCCATATCAGAATCATTAAAAATAGTATGACTATTTTACATGTCAAAATTGCCTGGGAACCAAGAGCTTCATGCACCTTGTCTCTTGTCTTCAGCAAATCTGCATAAATCTTTCTTGTTTCTCAAGGTGTACCACAATTATGTCCACAGCTATGAGGCCTTTTTAACTACATCATAATTTCATTTCATGTTTTTAAATCCTGTCATGGTATGATTTTCAAGCCCTCCCATGCCTTAACTCTTTACCAAACAACAAGATTTTAGGCTCTTCCAAAATGAAAGGATTTGCAGATGCCAAATTAAAGGTGGCTAAAATTGTGGAAGTTGTCTTTGGAAGGGTAGAAAACATTGTGAAAATGAGAAAATGCTGGTTATAACAATTTCTTCTTTTCCCAAAATGTTTTCAGAAGTGTTCTTTCTCAATTCATTGAATGTTGTCGTTGTGTGATAAAGGGTCAATAGTTCTGATTTTTAGGTCCACTGGCTGAAGGCCAGTTAGCTTAACTCATTGCCCTGTGTCCCTTGTTTGTGAGTCTGTCTGTGCCTGCATCAGTGCTTGCATTTATGCATACATAAACTTTTATATCAAACATCTGCTCTGAAACTAATTATCCAATTCTGTTCTAACTACACAGACTGATCCTATAATGGTACACTTTGAATTTGATTCCCTTATAAATTCTGATTGTTATGGCAACATACATGTATGTGTAAAGTATAGAAAATTTGAAAAAAAAAAGTAAAATATTGAAAATCTTAAAACACCTCCTACTCAAAAATGGCTGGTTTGACTTCTCCACAAATAGGTATAAATAATCCTTTGGTTGACTTCTTTCAGAATTTTTGATATAATTTATATCCTGCAAAGAACATGGCTGCTTTGGGCTTGGCTTTACCATAATTTATAGTGCATAACAGACTATATTTAAGCTTACATTGTAATGATCAAGGGAAATAATTCCTGTTTTAATAAGTACAGGTTCTTTGTAGTTTGTTACCATTTATCTCCCTTGATTATCATACTGCACTGTTTCATGATTGGTATTGTTGTATTCTAAGTTGTTTGGAAAGAAAATGTTTAGTTTTCAGTGAAAATTATTTATTCTGATGTTAATGGTTACACTCAGATGATTTGAATATTTAACATGAAATGAGGTTGGTATCAATTTATTTTCTTTCCAAAAAATTTATCATTTATGCCATAGAAAAAAATGTTTTTCTGCTGAGTGTTGGAAATCATCTTGTCAAAGCACGCTTTTTCAGAGTTCATTGATATTTGATATGAATCATACTTGATTAGATCTGTGTGTATTCATGTTGACATCCTCTTGGCATGAGAAACAGATAAGACTTCTTATGTGGGTTTTGCTCTAGTTTGATATCTATGTCATTGTTAGGCGCATGGGCACTTCTTACCTGAATGTTTCACACACATACAAGCCCTAATGAGATGATGTGTACAGCCATGAGGTTTCACATACCAATCTTCAAGATTGCTTTGTTGGGAAAAAAAACATATATCAACAGTTAGGAAGTATGTTGCTAAATTTTATTGTACTCAAGTGAAATTTGATGGTTACTGTTTACTTTTTTTGTCCTTTTCAGATGTACAGTTTCAAAGCACCTGAAGCCAATAAACTTCCCAGCATTCCTGCCAGTGTAAGTACTTTAAACCCCTAATTAGTGGTCTATTTTAGAAAACAGACACTTGTTTTGATCAACCATTTTAACCCTTTACCACAAAATACTGAATTTTAAGGACCTTAAAAAAACTCTTTTGAAACATTGTAGGAATGGAAAAAATGCTGGTAACCAGCATTTTCTCTTTTTCCCACAATGTTTATATCTTTTTAAATACAAAATACATCATTTCAGCCACATTTATCTGTCATCTGCAGATGCTTTCAATTTGGACCAGTCTAAAATTTTGTCATTTGGTAACCAGCATTTTCTCCTTTTCTTTCAGTGTTTATACCCTTTTAAATACAAATTACATCATTTCAGCACCATGTATTTGTCGTCTGAAAGTGCTTTCAATTTTGACCAGTCTAAAATTTTGCTATTTGTCAAAGAGTTAATCAAGGTTAAAAAATTCAAGGTTTGAATATAGTACATCCTGCATCAAAACAACTAATCGCTGTATGAGGCCAGTACTATACTCTCACTTTTAAGTCTTTACCAAACAACAAAAAAATGCAGACTTTTCCAAATTGAAAGCATTTGCAGATGACAATCTGTGTGATTTAAATGATGAATATGTTGGAAAACATTGTGGGAAAAGGAGAAAATGCTGCTTACCAGCATTTTCTCCTTTCTCCACAATGTTTTCTAAAGGCTTCTTTGTCAAGGTCATTAAACTCGGGATGATGTGGTAAAGGGTTAGGTTACTAAATCAAAATTTTGGACTTGCCCGAAGTGAAACTGCATGCAGAAAACAACATTAAATGGACTTGAAAGCTGAAACTAGTTTTGGATGGGTAGCAATCATTGTTAGAAAAAGAGAAAATGTTCAGTCACTTATCCATAGTGTTTTCAGATGTCTCTTTTTAGAGTTGTTGAAACTCAGGACTGTTTGGTAAAGGGTTTATTCATGCAATGGTAAATAAATCTAGTGCACAGTTACAGTCAGTACTAAAGATGCAGATATTTGTAATTTCAAAACTGTTTATGTTAGAATATTTGGTAAAGAAGCAGACTCCAAAGATATAAGATCAGATTGCATGTTCTGTGCAGTCTGATCTTAGATTTATACTGTCCACTTCAGGGACGAAATCCAGGTTCAGGACTCTATGGGATAACTCTTTACCATGCAGCAAAATTCTGGACTTGTAGAAATTGAAGCATTTGCAGACGACAATTTATTGTGGCACAAATTATGAATTTTATGTTTAGAAGAGTAGAAAACATAGTGGGAAATTTAGAAAATGCTGGTTACCAGCATTTTCTCCTTTCCACCCTTTGTTTACAAAAGCCTCCTTTCTCAGGGTTGTTAAACGTCAGGATTTTGTGGTAAAGGGTTAAGAATACCAATTTAGCCTTTAACCAAACAGTTCAGAGTTTAACCTTCCTTAGCAAGATAGCTTTTGAAAACATTCTAATAAAATGGAGAAAATGCTGTTACCAGAATTTTCTACATCTCCCTCAGTGTATTCTACCCTTTCAAGTGCAAATCCCATCATTTGAACCATCATTGTTGATTTTGTTTTTAAAAGCTTTTGAAAACATATTTAGAACATATTGAGAAAAAAATAAAAAGCAGGTAACCAGCATTATTCCATCCCAATTTGCCACCTGATAAAATTTTGTCATCTAGCACACCTCTGATGTATGTAAGAAAAGTCAGTGGCTTGGAAAGAAAGTTGTGTCAGTACTGCTGTGAGAAAGCCAGGAAACACATGCACAGGTACACTGACCACTATGATATGACCTAAGCTGTTAAAATGTGTAAACTCCAATACAGTCAATGAAAAAATGTCGTCTAGCAAGAGTTAAATATGGCTCAAGCCATTGATCTTTGAAAGGGAAGAAAACATTGTGAGAATATGATAAAAACTGGTTAACAGCATTTTCTCCTTTTCACACAATGATTTCATAACCCTTTTCCACAGGGGATTGTTTTGTGAAGAGTTCTATAAATACATTCAGTGTACTTTTAGTATCTTGATGTATACAAACTATGCCATACCTAATATTATTTAGCAGTAAGGATCAAAGTCATTAATACTAAAAATAGAAAAAAAACCCCTAGGATCCAAGCCCTGAACTTGTCTGATTCTTTGCATCTGCTGTCCAAAAGTTGTTCATTTCAGGTTTCATTTATGCATCTTTTTCAATATTTCAGAGAAATTTGACAGAGTATTACAATGCAATAGATGTACAGAATATGATGGTAATATTTGCAAGGTAAGATAGACTTGCACTATATTTAAACCTTTCCTTTATTAAGGTGCATATCACCACTATTAACATATGAGCCATCCTCTGGGAAAAGGGAGCTTAATGCATCTCCGTGATGCATAATACCAAGCAAGTCATCTCATAAGTATGGGTTCATAACAGCCACTTTTTTTAATAATTGACTTAATCATGAGATAAACTGGTCCTTGGACATACAGAAAAATGATGAATAGTGAAAAGTTTCGTCCCAGGTCAGTCTGGGTGGACTTACAGGCTGACCTGGGTCAGTTTTTTCGCAGATGTATGAAGCCTCCTTTTCATAGAGCATGGCTCAATTATTGCTGTGCTGCTACATTTTTAGCTCCACTTGTGTTGAAGAAAGCATTTGGGTATTGCCAGTCATTATCTTGCACATTGTTGTTGTTTTGACAGTTTCTCACATCTTTATTATTACTGAAGCTATTTACTTCAATTTTGAGCTAGTTGTTTACTATCAAAAGGGAAACTTATAAAAAAAGACAGGTAAATCTTAACATATTTTTGACATAGTTATGCCCGTTTTTAGACTTAAAATTTCACCGGGAAAGCACCCACAGCCAAGTGTTGGCTCCGGCATGTTCCTGCAGTTGACTATTTGAAAAACCTCAGAAGAAAAGGAACTTATGTATGTTTCATTTATTATATTAATATTTTTATTCCCTGTGGAATTATTGTTTAGTGCAGTCAAAACACTATAATTATGAAGTTTTCAGGTCTATACAGTAAGTAGTCTCTGGTTAACCCTTTACCACACAATTCCAACTTTTAACGACCCTGTGAAAGAAGCCTTTTGAAACATTGTGGGAAAAGGAGAAAATGCTGGTTACCAGCATTTTCTCCTTTTCCCACGATGTTTTCCACCCTTCCCAAAACAAATTTCAATTTTTCAACCACATTTATTTTGTCGTCTGCAAATGCTTTCAATTTGGACCAGTCTAAAATTTTGTCGTTTGGTAAAGAGTTAAATGTGATTTATTTTGATGATTATATGAAGGGAAAGATCTGCAGTTAATCTAGGAACCTGCAGCATACAGACATATAAGAATCATGCTTTCATTCTGTTTGAGGTCAAGAATAGAGGAGGTAGTCGGCAAACTAAAAAAAAACATTGTCTTCACTTAAACCTGGGTTGTTGGTACTGTCTAGAATTGGCTTATCTCTTTACCACACAATCCCAAGTTTTGACGACCCTGAGAAAGAAAGCTTTTGAAAACATTGTGGGAAAAGGAGAAAATGCTAGTAACTAGCATTTTCTCCTTTTCCCACAATGTTTTCTACTCTATTCAAAACAGAAATCATCATTTTAGCAACATTTAATTTGTCGTCTGCAAATGCTTTCAATTTGGCCCAGTCAAAGAATTTGTCATTTGGTAAAGAATTAATGTGTTGATAAAGAACTTATTAGATATTACTCTTTGACAGAATTCACCTCCTACATAATATATCTTTACTTTTATATATTTCAGCATGTTGCATGAAAGAAGAATAGTTGTTGTCTCTAAAAAGCTGAGTCGATTAACAGCAGTGGTTCATGCAGCAGCAAGTCTCCTCTATCCAATGTTTTGGTAAGTGCTTAACTTAAGTCTTTCTCAAATGAGAAATTTTTTAATCAACCGAATTGAAAGCATTTGCAGATGACAACTTGAATGTAGCTAAAATGATGATTTTCCGTCTTTGATAAAGTAGAAAACTGCTGGGGAAAGAAGAAAATGCTGGTTACCTGCTTGCAGTGCTCTTGTTTATATTACTGATATGTTGATCACCCTTATTGTTACAAAGTATTGCTACTTTTGCATGTGAACAATGCTCTGTGAAAAGAGGGCTTAATGCATCTTCAAAAAGTATTAACCCAGGTCAGCCTGCACAGCACATACAGGCTGACTGGAGTCAAAACTGTTTGCTATTGGTCAATTTTCTGCATCTCGAAGGACCAGTTTGCCTCATGATTCAGTCGGTTGTTATACAAAATGGATTTTAATAATTTGCTTGGTACAATGCATCATGGAGATGCATTAAATACCCTTTTGCTGGAGTGTGGCTCATACTTTTTTGGCCAGTTCTGTTAATTTCTAAGGCTTTTTTCACCAACAGCTCTTAATGCAAGTTTCTAATTGAAAATTCCAAGACTAGGCTCATGAGTGAGAATTCAGTTAAATAGGGCTACTGCAAGTTGAGTTTAGAATGGTTGGTTAACCCTTTACCGCACAATTCTGAGTTTTAAGGGCCCTGAGTGCCTTTTGAAAACATTAAGGGAAAAGGAGAATATCATGGTAACCATTTTCTCTTTTTTCCACAACATCTTCTACCCTATCAAAGACAAAATTCCATTGTTTGAGCAACATTTATTTTATTGTGTGCAATTGCTTTCAATTTGGACAAGTCTACATTTATGTTATGTGGTAAAGAGTTAACTTGTTACCAAAATATTCCCCATGGTATTTCCTACCCTGTTAAAAAATTTCAATTTATTTGTACCACCTTTAGATTTGTTGTCTGCAGATGGTTTCATTTTGGAAGAATACAAAATGTGTTGTTCATTAAAGGATAAGATGCTTCTATTCTTGCTAATCAGCAGTATTTTATTACAGCATGGGTTAAAATGTTTTTAACCCTTTACCAGACGACCAAATTTTAGACTGGTCCAAATTGAAAACATTTGCAGACGACAAAATAAATGTGACTGAAAAATTGAATTTTTTTTTGGAAAGGGTAGAAAACATTGTGGAAAAAGGAGAAAATGCTGGTTATCAGCATTTTCTCCTTTTCCCACAATGTTTTCAAAAGGCCTTTCTCTCAGGGTCGTTAAAAGTGGGATTGTGTTTTAAAGGGTTAAGTTGTATTCTTTCAAAATTGTGTTTCATTTTTTTTTCAGGCAACATTTATTTATTCCTGTATTACCGTCCTTTCTGATCGACTATTTAACGTGAGTATTGATCGTTTTCTGCTCGAGAAACTTACAGCTTTCTGCTGACAACTTTCATTGTCTTGAAGCAAATTACTTTTGAAAACATTGTTGTAAAGGTAGAAATTGCTCATACTGAGCTATTCTTTTTTTTGCCTTAATGTTTCCAAACATGTTAATGTGTATTAATCAGTCATATTTTGAAAGAATTGTCTGGTGCAGCTGTGTTTTAGGAGTGACGGATTCATTAATTGATTGGTGTTTAACACCAAGTTCAACATTATTTTAGTTATATTGTGGGAGCCATTGCATGCTTCTGAAGTTTCTTTTACCAGTACTTAGCTTGATATCCTTTCCAAGCCACTGGCAGCTTTCCAACATAACTGTCGTCAAAACAATGTTTAGAGGTGAGGGAGGAATGAATCCTGTTGCATTGACTATCATCAATCCTTGGAATGAAATTTGCCAAGCTGGGGATTTAAACCAGGAGTCCCCTGTTCTTAAAATCCTGTATGCTACTGACTGCGCCACTGGGGCACAGCGTTTCAGGAGTGGGCTCATTTACTCTAGGTATGTTAGACTCCTCCACATTGAAAATGTTTGAAGATGACGAATGAAATGTGGCTCAAATGATGGACATGATGATTAACTCTTTACCTCACAACAAAATGTTAGACATGTCCGAATTGAAAGCAATTCAATTGTGGCTCAAGTGATAGAATTTGTCTTTGATAGGGTAGAAAACATTGTGGGAAAAGGAGAAAATGCTGGTTACCAGCATTTTCTCCTTTTTCCACATTGTCTTCAAATGTTTTTTTTTTCCTCAGGGTCTTTAAAACTTGAGATTGTGTGGTAAAGGGTTAAAAACCTAAGACAAAGCCCATCATTTGAGACACCTTTTAATTGTCATCTCTAAAGATTTTCAATTCGGACAGGTCTCTAAGATTTTTTCGTTTGGTAGAGAGTTAAACCATTCCTTTACAATTACTCGTTTTAATTACCCTGACAGAAATGGCCTTTGAAAATATTGTGGGAAAAGGAGAAAATGCTTGTAACTAACATTTTCTCCTGTTCAGATTATGTTTTCTGCTACCATTTAAGTCAAATCCTATCATTTAAGCCACATTTAATTTGTTGTCTGCAGATGCTTTTAATTTTGAATTTTGAAATTTTGTTGTTTGGCAATAAGTTAAACAATTTTGATAAATTATTTATTCCACAGGGCTCCAATGCCATTTGTTATTGGTGTTCACTGTAAACTAATGGAGGTAAGAGACTTTGACTTTTTCTTTCTTTTAATTCTTTAGCACACAATGCCGATTTTTAACGACCCTGAGGAAGAAGCCTTTCGAAAATATTGTGGGAAAAAGAGAAAATGCTGGTAACCAGCATTTTCTCCTTTTCCCACAACGTTTTTTACCCTATCAAACAAAAATCACATCATTTGAGCTACATTAAAATCGTTGTCTGCAAATGCTTTTAATTTGGACGGGTATAAATTTTTGTCGTGTGGTAAAGAGGTAAAGATACATCTGTATTTGTTTTCAGCCAGATTTTTACCCATTTTATCTTTATTTTATGAAACTATAATCATTTTTGTATCTTCAAGGCAAATGTTGGCCCTTATGGCAGCAAGGTTGCACACATTAAGACAGATCAAAAATGCATTCCATTTTCTGGGCAGACTTCAAAGAAATCACTGTTGTTGTTTCTCATTTTAAATGAGGAAAAATCCCTTGTGTTTCCCGATCCCTTACACCATATACAGTATATTGGTAATTTATCTATGTTTACACATCTGATAGAATTTAGAGCCATTCTACACACTTCCAATTTATAACGGTGTTTTTTTGTCTGTCTGGCTGTAAGGATTTGATTGATTTATGAAGTATAATGCCGCTTTCAACATTATTGCAGTTATATTGTGGTGGCAAGTGCACCTATCCATGCTTTCCTAAAGTTTCTTTTACCGGTACTACGCACAATATTCTTTCCGAGCCACTGGCTGCATCACCGTTACATTGATCAGCAGTGAGAGAGGAATGAATCCTGTTGCAATGACTATCATCAGTCCTCAGAAAGAAATTGGCCAAGCGGGGAATTGAACCAGCGACCCCCTGTTCTCAAGTCCTGTACGCTACTGGCTGAGCTAGTAGGGCTTGGCTGGCTGTTAGGATGTATCTTTAAAGGGGCATCACATCAAAATCTTGATAAGATTTTGATAAGATTTTGATCTAAAATTTTTTTTAGGAGGAAAACTTGCGCTTCGTAAGAAAAATTTATATTGGGGTTTAAATCTGTTTAACCTTTTACCAAACAACAAATTTTTAGACTTGTCTAAATTGAAAGCATGACAATGGACAAAATAAATGTGACTCAAGAATTGAAATTTATTTTAGAAAGGACAGAAAATGTTTTGGGAAAAGGAGAAAAATGGTGGTTACCAGCATTTTCTCTTTTTCCCACAATGTTTTCAAAGCCTTCTTTTTCGGGGTTGTTAAAACACAAAACCTCATGATAAAGAATTAATTTGTCATCTGCAATTTCTTTCAGTTTGGACAAGTTCAAAATTTTGTTGTATGGTAAAAAGTTAAGGAAAATTTCATATTTGTGTTTCAGAAAGTGAAAGAGGCTGAGCTGGGTGATGCTGTCATTGTTGATGCAGATAAAAATAAAGTTGCTACAGAATATGATGATCTAGAAGATTTACCTGATGAAGTGGTATGAAATTACGATTTATTGTATGGTGTTTTAACCTTTACCATTCAATCCCAACTTTTAATGACCCATAGGAAGAGGGTTTTTGAAAACATCTTGGAAAAAGGAGAAAATATTGGCAACCAGTATTTTCTCCTCTTCTTGCAATGTTTTCTGCTTTTCAAAAGAAAAATCTAACAACTTGAACTACATTTAATTTGTCATCTGCTAATGCTTTGGTTTTGGACAAGTCAAAAATTTTGTTTTCTGGTTATGAGTTAATAAGAGTGAATGGAAATTAATTTGTAACAACTTATAAGTTTCATTGAAAAATTCTTTGTGGACGTTTTGGCTTATGCCTTCATCAGGATGTACATGTATTTGTTTTTAGTAAAGAATTAATACAAATGGATTAACATTTTACCTTGACAAAATTTTGGACTTGTCCAAATCTATAGAATTTACTGACAATAGAGTAAATGTGGCTGAAAGAGTGTAGATTGTATGCTGAAGGGTAGCCAACATTGTGGGAAAAAAGAAAACGCTGGTTACCTGCATTTTCTCCTTTTCCCACAATGTTTTCAAAACACTTCTTTTGTAGGGTCATTAAACTCAGGAATGTGTGGTTAAAGGGTCAAGCGAATTTGAAACAATTTGCTGGATATCTGAGAATAAAATGGTTAGCCAGCTGATCTTTGCTTCAATTACTTTTTACTTTTGTTGTTCATCAAGCATAATTATTACATGTATCTCTTTCATTTTGCAGTCTTCCTATCTAAAGAGGCACTTGAAGGGAGACAAAGTTAAGAACTCCATGCAGGGTACAGGAGATGTGATCTCAAAGACCTTTATGATGTCCCTCGTAAAGTTGATAGGTGAGAGCTGCACACCATATATATCCGTGTCATGCTGAATAAATGAAAAAAAAAAAAAAAAAACTGTCATGAAATAACTCTTTTCTGAGTGACAAGATTGTAGACTGGTCTAAATTGAAAGCATTTGCATATGTTGAATTTTAAAGTGGATCAAATATTAAGATTAGTCTTTAAAAGAGTAGCAAAATAATATGGGAAAAGGTTACCAGCATTTTCTACATTTTTTACAATGTTTTCAAACGCTCTCTACTCCAGGGCTGTTAAAACACAGGATTGTTTGATAGAGGGTTAAGGTTAAAATGGGGTAACAAGCAGTTGCTTTTTTCTCTCCATGTTCTTAAAAAAGCTAAAAACTGTATTTAAGTCTGTACTGGGTGATAAACAGTTGGATTTATCCAAATAGAAAGCATTTTAGACAACTAAAAATAATTGAGCCAAATGATGGGATTTGTCTCTAAAAGGTTAGAAAACATTGTGGGAAAAGCAGGAAATACCAGTAACCAGCTCTTTCTCCTTTTGCCACTGTTTTCAGAGACCCTCTCTCTGAGGGTCATCAGTGACAAGATTGTCTTTTGATGGTTAACCCTTTACCACACAATCCCAAGTTTTAACGACCCTGTAGACGAAGACTTTGGAAAACATTGTGGGAAAAGGAGAAAATGCTGGTAACCAGCATTTTCTCCTTTTCTCACAATGTTTTCTATCCTTTCTGTGAGAAATTTCATTGAGCCATTTTTGATTTGTCGTCTGCAGATGCTTTCAATTTGGATGTGTCCAAAATTTTGTCATTTGGTAAAGAGTTAAGATAGAAATTTTTGTCGAAATCAGTCAGATGTGCAAGGTTTGATATCTGCCATAACCAGTAACAGTCAAATAATTCAAAGGCAAGACAATTACCTCAGTACCTTTTTCCCTTTTAATATAGATGTGACTTTTCATGCCACTCATGTGGACAGTTTTTTTAAAATACTGTGGGAACAGAAGCAAGACCTTGTCAGAAGCAATTGTTCATTTTCTCAGCACATTTGTTTTCTATATCAGACAAATTTCAGAGAAATTTTCCTTTCCATGTAAATTTTCTTTGTTGTGTTGTTTTAGTTTCTGTTAGATCCAATGCTAGCCTGCACAACAATAGAGAACATTTCACTTCTAATCATCGCAGCATGAGATAGGTGATCTTTTGACCCAAACAATTTGCCCCTTTCCCCAAATGCTTTCTATGCTGTTGAAAAATGATGATTTCTTTGAATGTTTAGTCTTTTTCAGTAATTAGTAACAGTTTTTGTAACATTTGAAATTTGCTCTTAAAATGCACAAATACATATAAAGCCAGATTCAGATTGGTGAATAAGGTAAGGGAGACTGTCATATGATTAGGGGCTTTTTGGATAACACTATGCCCAAAACTACTTCCATATTATTTCATGCTTTTTGGTATTATCAAGAAATAATGGTGGATTATTGTTTGATATTTCATGGTTATGACCACTGAAAAATATGATTTCATACTTTTACTCTTCAATTTAAGGTGGAAACAGTAGTTTCCACACACTAGTTACATAGGAAAACAGTGTGTGCCATTCAACCAGAAGTAAACTATGATGTAATTTATGTGCATTTACCGTATATATCTTGCGCTTTAAGTAATATTGTAATGAATGGTTATGTGAGGGGAGTACGCAACAGGGCATTGCTGAAATCAGTTATACAGGACTTTGATGAAAAAGGGTTAGAAAAAAATGAATATCCTCTGTTTGATTAACCTTTACAGGTGGTTATAGGGATGCCCTGAAGTTTACTATTGGAGAGACCATTACATTTAACCCAGAAGCCTTTGTGCAGTCCAGACCAGCATCAATGCAACCATTCCTACAGAATATGTTATGTTTACAAATATTTCAACAGGTACTTGTGTTTTTGAACATTTGCATTAGCCTTTTACCACACAATCCTGAGTTTAACCCTTTCCCAAACAAGCCCTGGTTTTCATGTGTCTGCAGTGCAAGTCTTTTGAAAATACTGTGGGAAAAGGAGAAATTGCTCATAACGAGCAATTTCTCCTTTTCCCACAGTGTTTTCTACCCTTTTTGATAACTTTCTGCCATTTTCATTAAATTTAAAATTGTCGTCTGCAAACTCTTTCAATTTGGACCTGTCCAAAATTTGTCGTTTGGGAAAGGGTTAAACCACCCTTATAAAGAGGCCTTTCAAAAACATTGTGGGAAAAGTAGAAAATGATGGTAACCAGCATTTTCTCCTTTTCCCAAAATGGTTGTACTTAGTCCAAGACAAATCCCATCATTTGATCCACATTTGATTTGTTGTCTGCAACTGCTTTCAATGGGTCTAAAATTTTGCAAACTGGTAAATGCTTAAGCATGCATACACAGTGGAAATTTGAAGGTTTGCATTCTATTGGCAGTGGCTGTCATTATGATAAGGCCTGTTTTTGGGCTGCCAGCTTCTTAAATGTTATTTACAGACCAGCCTGTTGCTGTAATATTAGAAGCTTGGAGATCTGGAAATGAATGTGCTCGGCAAAGATTGGCAGGCATTTTCAAAGGGGTTTACACTGTAATTAACATTTAATTACACTTCACATTTGCTTAGGGCTACGTTACCCTTTACCCCACAATCCCGAGTTTTAAAGACCCTAAGCAAGAAGGCTTTCGGGAAAAGGAGAAAATGTTGGTAACCAGCATTTTCTCCTTTTCCTACAGTGTTTTCTACCTCCTCTAGGACATATCCCATCATTGAGCCACACAGAATTTGTCTTCTGCAATTGCTGTAGATTTCGACAAGCGTATGATTTCAATGTTTGGTAAAGAGTTAAGATCACTGAATTGTGAGGACTTTGTACATCAGGATCATACAGTACTTACTCTGTGATGATCTTAGATTTGCATTGTCTGTTTTAGAAATTATGGAATGCCTTGAAGTTTTAATACCTTGAACTTTCCTGCTTGTAGATTTTATACTGTTATGCTTTAAATTTACAACCCTTGAATTGCTATAGTATTGTCTCCACAAAGTTTTTGGGAATTGACAGTAATCTAAATTAGAAGTAAATGAATATGTGATGTGGATGTTTCAGCATCAGCTCTGCTTTTATTACAGTTTATAAATGACAGGCTGGACATGTTAAACTGTGGCCGAGGTTTTGAAGACACCTTTGAACAAGAATGTTTACTCCATGCAGACAAAATGAATGCTCAGACAAGGTACAACGAATGGCTACGACGAATGAAGGTAAAATGACTGAACCTCTCATTTTCTGCAAACTGTTTATTTTCAGATTGACAAAGGTATCATATTTTGGATTAGAAAATCATAAATTATTCTCAAACTGAATTGTAACACAATAGTATTTACAGACCACCAAGCCGGTTAACGCAGTTTGTAGTGGACGGGACTTGAGACCATGGTGTCGCTGTTCCATTCCCGAGCTCGTTGAATTTCATGCCGAGGATTGATAATAGTCACTGCTGGTGATTTTATTTTTTCAACAATGGGTATGCAGGAAAGCAGCCAGTGGCTGGGGAAGAGTATTGTGCAAAGTGCTGGTAAAAAAAAAATCCTGTATGCTCATTTTGACATATCTAGGAGTGTTAGTTCAAGTCGGTTTACAGTTCGAATTTCCACAACACCAAAAAGAAAGAAACTTGAATGTTCAATGCATGTTTAATAGCCCTTGCAACCTAAAGACAAGTAGAATAGACTGAAAAGTTTACAGCCTACTTACATTAACAGCACAATCAAGCTGGAAGGGGCTGTACTGGGGAGGAGGGTTACATTTTGAAATCAGGTTGTCTGTCTGTCTGTAGATGCACTTGTGTCCTCTTCTTGTCCTAGTGTTTTCAGTTGCTTTGACACAAGCTTTTTTATCATGGGAACTTGTGGGCGTACAATTTTCATTATGATTGGTCCACCAGTTTAAGAGTTATGGCTCTGATTTTATTTCTGGGCTTAGTGACAAGGCAGCCTATGGGGAGGGGGGTTCTCTGGCCTGTGAGGGTTCTAGTTGATCTTGTGTATTTTTCAGAAACAAGGCAAGAAATTACAGAAGGGTAGCAAGGATGTTTGGTCAGATTTTAAAGACAGGGTAAATTATGAATTGTAACATCTTTGTGTCATGCATTGCGAAAAGGGGGCTTAATGTATCTTCGAACGGTGTAGACTCATATCAGCCTGCGGTTCCACACAGGCTTAAATGGGTAGAATTTTTTCACTATTTGTAAATTTTCTACATTTCCATGGACATTTTACCTCATGATTCAGTTGGTTGATAGACAAAATGGATTTTATGGACCCATAATTATGTGATGCCTTGTTTTGTATAATGCACCAAGGAGAGACATTAAACCCCCCTTTTCCAGGTGTACGGCTCATTTTATTTGTTATCGCAATGGGAGTGAAAACAATTTTTATCGACAGCATTAAATTTTTTAAAAAATGAAATCATAGCTTTACAAAGTGATACATGTTTCTTTCATTTTTATCATCATTTGTGTCCTACTAAGGATAATTATTTTGATGTTTAGATGTTCAACTTGAAAAGAGTCAATCAGTCTGTACAAGAGGAGGCACTCATGGACATGCTCTGTGAATATAAAATTTAGGATACACAGTGATTGGTTTCTGTATTAACCCTTTACCACACAATCTCAAGTTTAACAACCGTAAGAAAGAAGGCTTTTGAAAACATTGTGGGAAGAGTAGAAAATGCTGGTAAACAGCATTTTCTCCTTTTCCCACAGTATTATCTACCCTCCTAAAGACAATTTCCACAATTCTAGCCACACTTGATTTGGCACCTGCATATACTTTGGGTTGGACAAGTCTTAGATTTTGTCATGTGTTAAAAGGTCAAGGATCTTCAAATTGCACCAAGTACAAAACTGTGTTACATGTAGCTTAGAAATAGGAAAGACAGTAATTTTAGCTCACCTGAGCCTGAAGTGCTCAAGATGAACTCTTGTGATCATGCTGTGTCTGGCATCATTTCATGTGGACCCTCTAAAATCCAAATTTTAATGCATCAGTAATTTTATTCATCAGTAATACAATATACAGGAAAGACAAAACTGAATTAATTCATTAATATGTAAATTTAGCCTATAGAGTTCTTCTCCAGTTTCTGTTTAACAGTTATTGCTGTATAAATTTTCATAAAAAAATAAAAGTCAGAAAAATGTTGTTTGCAAAGTCCACATTTTCAGTCCAACGCTTATGGAATTTTTTAAAAAAGTTTATTTTCAAAAAATCTCAGATGATTATAAAAATGCGTTACCATGGTTCAAAAGTGAGTCACTAAGTCAAATCTAAGATAAAATGTGGGTATACTCTTGAGGTCAAACTTTCTGTTCAGTGCTTACGAAACTTTGTCACAATGTTTGTTTCATGGTAAAATTGTCACCCTGGATTAAAAAGATAAAAGGGTCTTTGTATCAAATCTGAGAAAAACCTTGTGTACTCTCTTGAGATCACATTTTCAGTCCAACGTATAGGGAGTTTAGTCCAGTAGTTTTCCTTAATGATAGATAAGGTTGACAGTCAGTCACTTAGGGTTAAAAAGTAAGACACTAGGTCAAAATCTTAATCATACCTTTTGTGCTCTTTAAAGTCACATTTTCAGTTCAATGCCCAGGAACTTGGTAAGAATGATTGTCTTGATAACAACTCTGATAACTTCGAAACAAGGTCTTTTAAAGTCAAAGAGTCAGTCACTAGATAAAATCTTAGAAAGACCATGTTTACTCTAGAGGCAACATTTTCTGTCCAGTGCTTGATCTGAATGTTTTCCTCAGTGATATCGGATAAGAATTGCCATTTAACCCTTTACCACACAACTCCGAGTTTGAACAACCCTGAGGAAGAAGCTTTTTGAAAACATTGCAGGAAAGGGAGAAAATGATGGTAAACAGCATTTCCTCCTTTTCCCATAATGTTTTCTACCTTATCAAAGACAACCTCCATCATTTGATCCACAATGAAATTGTCGTCCGTAAATGCTTTCAAATTGGACTAGTCGACATTTTTGTTATGTGGTAAAGAGTTAAGAATCTTGTTTGCTGCACAATGTTCATGACTCAAAACTCTTGGATTGTTGTTCTGGGTGACATCTTGTTATCAACTTTACTTATCTCTGAACGCTACAAATGCATAGGTGAGCGATCCAGAGTGATCATTGTCCTCTTAATATCGATAAGTACCTTACATGCTTTTTATTTAAGTTAGGAAATTTTGGTAGTACAGTTCCTCAGTCATTTAATGATAATAAGAAAGATGTATTGCACATGTCATAGACTGACCCTAAGTCATTGGTGTACTTAGCTTTCAACACAGGAGTTGTAGCTTCAAATTTTTTAAGTTCTTTACCAAACAATCCAGTGTATAAATGACATGAAAAAGAAGACTGTTGAAACCATTGTAGGAAAAGGAGAAAGTGATGGTGACTAGCATTTTCTCTTTTTTCACCACAATGTTTTCTTCCTTTTCAAAGACAAATCTCAGCACTTAAGCTACCTGTAATTTGTTGTCCACAAAAGCTTACAATATGGGAGAGTCTAAAATTTTGTCATCTGGTACATAGTTAACACCACACAACAAAATTTCAGACTCACCCAAATTGAAAGCTTTTGCAGATGCATGAAATGTAGTTTAAATAAAAGGATTTTTCTTTAACTTAAAAGGGTACAGAACATTGTGGGAAATGAGGAAATACTGTTACAAGCATTTTCTCCTTTTCCTACAGTGTTTTCAAAAGCTTTTTTCTTAAGAGTTTTTAACCCTTTACCACACTGTCCTGAATTTTAACGGCCCTGAAGAAAAAACCTTTTGAAAACATACTGAGAAAAGTAGAAGAAGCTGATTACCAGCATTTTCTCCTTTTCTAAGAATGTTTTCACACGGTCTTTTCATAAACAAATTACATCATTGGAATCATATTATGTTTATCATCTGTAAAGGCATTCAGTTTAGACCAGTGCAAAATGTTGTCATCTGGTAAAGGATTAAAAGAGATGAATTGTTTGGTAAAGGGTATAGCAAATGACTGTTTGCCTGTAGGCAGTGCCGGTAGTGAAGGAAGCAAGAGGGATGATGCAGATCATGACCCACAGGGTAAACAAGTCTTATAAAATACTGGAATGGATCTGTTCTTTGTTAAACCCTTTCATGAAATCCAATTTTTATTAGCTCCACTGGCCAAAGGCCAGCGGGCTTATGTCATGGCCAGGTGTCCATCGTGCGTCCGTCCATGCGTCCGTGCGTGCGTGCGTGCGTTAACTTTTATTTCAAACATCTTCTTCTCTGAAACTACCCATCCAATTTTCATGAAACTTCACAGAAATGATCCTGCCATGGTCCTCTTCAGAATTTCTTGAAAGAATTTGATTCCTTCAAAAACTCTGGTTGCCATGGCAACAAAACTGAAAAATATTGGAAATCTTTAAAAATCTTCTTCTCTGAAAGCATAAGGTGTAGGGCTACCAAATTTGGCATGTAGCTTTATGTAGTACACCTCTATCATGTTTCTTCAAATTATAGCCCTGGGGTCAAAATTGGCTCTGCCCCAGGGGTCACAAATTTTACATAGGCTTATATAGAGAAAACTTTAAAAATCTTCCTGTACCTAGCCATAAGGCCTAGAGCTACCAAATTTTGCATGTAGCTATATCTAGTGGGCCTCTACCAAGCAGGCCAAAACTTTAGCCCTGGGGTCAAAATTGGCCCCGCTGCAGGGGTCACAAGTTTTACATGGGCGTAGATAGTGACAACTTAAGAAATCTTCCAGTACATGGCCATGAGGCCTAGAGCTACCAAATTTTGCATTTAGCTTGATCTAGTGGGGGTCTACCAAGAGTGCCCAAATTACAGTCCTAGGGTCAATTCGGCCTCATGCTGGGGGGGGTTCACAAGATTTACATGGGCTTATATAGGGAAAACTTTTAAATCTTGGTGTACATAGCCATAAGGCTTAGAGCTACCAAATTTTGCATAATTATAGCACTATCTAGTGGACAACTACAAAGAGGGCCCAAGTTACAACCCTAGGATCGAGTTTGGCCCTGCACCAGGGGTCACAAGTTTTACATGGGTTTATGGAGTGAAAACTGTCTTGTTACTAGCCATAAGGCCAAGAACTCCCAAATTTGGTCATAAACATGTGCTTATAGGGTGAAAATTCAAAAAATCCTTTTACTCCTAACCGCAAACACAAGGGCTACCAAATCTGGATCACTTTTGATTTTTTTTTTTTTTTTTGAAATTAGCCTTGCATCAGGGGTCTTATGTTTTACAGAGGCTTCATATGGACAAAACTTGAAAATCACCTTATTTATAACCATACAACATAGACTTGTATTATTTTGGCATGTGGCTTTATCTTGTGGACCTCTACCAGGATTCAAGTAATTATCGCTCTGGGATCAAAAATGGCTTTGCCCTGCAGGTCTCAACTTTCACATGGGCTTTTACAGAGAAAAGTTTGAAGTCTTCATTTTGAAACCATTTGGCTCAGAATTGAAATCTTTAGTATTTATGGTTTATATTTATAAGCCAGTGGAGCGATACAGGGCCATCATGGCCCTCTTGTTTCATAAATCAGAGGCTCTGTAATGCTTGGCTACATGTATTCTATCTGGGTAAGAAATATGCAGGTTTAGTTGGGTGGAAGTGAGTTGTATTAGACTTGCATCGCAAAAGTTATGCATTTGAATCTCATGATGAGCCTGAAGGAATAGAGCTGTCCCTTTTAAACATTTTTGTTGAAAACCAGTGCCAATGGCACTGTAGCACTAAGCTACAACTGTTCTTTTTTAACCTTTTACTGTAAGAATTTGTGTTTTGACAACACCTGTGCAAAAGGGCTTTCAAAGTAATTGTGGTAACCAGCATTTTCTCCTTTTCTCACAATGTTTTCTTCCCTCACAAAGACATATCCTTCTTATTATGAATTTACTTGTTGACTACAAATGATTTCAGTTTGTGCAAGTCTAGAATTTCGCCACAAATGGAATACCCAGTAGAAATGCAATGGTGCAACATTTAGATATCATTTCCCTTGAAACCTCTCGATGCTCCTTTTTGTTTTGGCCTCAAACCAGCCTTGTGATTAACTACACTAAAATATATGGGCTAATGGGAAAGTTTAGAATTTTGGTCACATATGTGGCCACCCTTCCATCTACTACCACTCCAGGCATTTAAATGTAATGATAACGAAACTGCAATAGTTTAGCCTTTTTTCTTGGTTTAGATGTCCATTTTTAGCTCACCTGAGCACGAAGTGCTCAAGGTGAGCTTTTGTGATCGCCCAATGTCCGTTGTCCGTCGTGCGACGTCCATCGTCCGTCGTCCACAATTTCTTTAAACATCTTCTCCTCCTAAACCACTGGGCCAATCTTGATGAAACTTGGCAGGGATGTTCCTCAGGTGAAGCTCTACCAAAGTTGTTCAAGAGATTGAATTCCACCCATAACTGGTTGCCATGGCAACCAAAAGGAAAAAAATAGCAAAATCTTTAAAAATCTTCTTCTCTGAAACTAGAAGGTGTAGAGTTTTGATATTTGGTATGTAGCATCTTCTAGTGGACCTCTACCAAGTTTGTTCATATGATGTCCCTGGGGTCAAAACTGGCCCCGCCCCGGGGGTCACAAGTTCAAACATAGGAACAAAGAAGGAAAACTTTAAAATTCTTCTTCTCTGAAACTGGAAGGCGTGGAGCTTTGATATTTGGCATGTAACATCTCCTAGTGGACCTCTACCAAGTTTGTTTATATGATGTCCCTGGGGTCAAAACTGGCCCCGCCCCTGGGGTCACAAGTTTCAAACATAGGAACAAAGAATGAAAACTTTAAAATTCTTCTTCTCTGAAACTGGAAGGCGTGGAGCTTTGATATTTGGCATGTAACATCTCCTAGTGGACCTCTACCAAGTTTGTTCATATGACGCCCCTGGGGTCAAAACTGGCCCCGCCCTGGGGGTCACAAATTTCAAACATAGGAACAAAGAATGAAAACTTTAAAATTCTTCTTCTCTGAAACTGGATGGCGTGGAGCTTTGATATTTAGCATGTAGCATCTCCTAGTGGACCTCTACCAAGTTTGTTCATATGACACCCCTGGGGTCAAAACTGGCCCCGCCCCGGGGGGTCACAAGTTTCAAACATAGGAACAAAGAATGAAAACTTTAAAATTCTTTTTCTCTGAAACTGGAAGGCGTGGAGCTTTGATATTTAGCATGTAGCATCTCCTAGTGGACCTCTACCATGTTTGTTCATATGATGTCCCTGGGGTCAAAACTGGCCCCGCCCCGGGGGTCACAATTTTCGAACATAGGAACAAAGAATGAAAACTTTAAAATTCTTCTTCTCTGAAACTGGAAGGCGTGGAGCTTTGATATTTGGCATGTAGCATCTCCTAGTGGACCTCTACCAAGTTTGTTCATATGATGTCCCTGGGGTCAAAACTGGCCCCGCTCCGGGGGGTCACAAGTTTCGAACATAGGAACAAAGAAGGAAAACTTTAAAATTCTTCTTCTCTGAAACTGGAAGGCGTGGAGCTTTGATATTTGGCATGTAGCATCTCCTAGTGGACCTCTACCACGTTTGTTCATATGATGTCCCTGGGATCAAAACTGGCCCCGCCCCGGGTGTCACAAGTTTCAAACATAGGAACAAAGAATGAAAACTTTAAAATTCTTCTTCTCTGAAACTGGAAGGCGTGGAGCTTTGATATTTGGTATGTAGCATCTCCTAGTGGACCTCTACCATGTTTGTTCATATGATGCCCCTGGGGTCAAAACTGGCCCCGCCCCGGGGGTCACAAGTTTCGAACATAGGAACAAAGAAGGAAAACTTTAAAATTCTTCTTCTCTTAAACTGGAAGGTGTGGAGCTTTGATATTTGGCATGTAGCATCTCCTAGTGGACGTCTACCGAGTTTGTTCATATGACGTCCCTGGGGTCAAAACTGGCCCCGCCCCGGGGGTCACAAGTTTTGAACATAGGAACAAAGAATGAAAACTTTAAAATTCTTCTTCTCTGAAACTGGAAGGCGTGGAGCTTTGATATTTGGCATGTAGCATCTCCTAGTGGACTTCTACCAAATTTGTTCATATGACGTCCCTGGGGTCAAAACTGGCCCCGCCCCGGGGGTCACAAGTTTCAAACATAGGAACAAAGAAGGAAAACTTAAAATTCTTCTTCTCTGAAACTGGAAGGCGTAGAGCTTTGATATTTAGTATGTAGCATCTCCTAGTGGACCTCTACCATGTTTGTTCATATGATGTCCCTGGGGTCAAAATTGGCCCTGCCCCGGGGGTCACAAGTTTCGAACATAGGAACAAAGAAGGAAAACTTTAAAATTCTTCTTCTCTGAAACTGGAAGGTGTGTAGCTTTGATATTTGGCATGTAGCATCTCCTAGTGGACCAGTACCAAGTTTGTTCATATGATGTCCCTGGGGTCAAAACTGGCCCCGCCCCTAGGTCACAAATTTCGAACATAGGAACAAAGAAGGAAAACTTTAAAGTTCTTCTTCTCTGAAACTGGAAGGTGTGGAGCTTTGATATTTGGCATGTAGCATCTCTTAGTGGACCTCTACCAAGTTTGTTCATCAATTGACCTGCCAATTGGTCAGAAATTGGAATATGCACGTTGAGTGAATTTCACCTATTGACTCAGGTGAGCGACCCAGGGCCATCATGGCCCTCTTGTTTCTCATTTGGTGCCTCAAGAGTCAGTGTTTAGAGGGTGTTTAATTCTGATTCCTTTGTATTGGGAAATTGGAGTGCAGGCTTGATTGAATCCCTTCGCAATAATTTAACTTGTCATATTTCTACTTACAATGCAACTAGAGTGATGATTTTTATTTCTTTCTTGATACACTGTTCTTTATCCTCCTCTCCTTTATTTAACCCTTTATCAAAGGACAAAATTGTAGACTTTACAAATTGAAGGCATTTGCAGATGACAAAATAAAAGTGACTCAAAAATTGAGAATTTTTTGGGGTAAGGTAGAAAACAGTGCAGGAAAAGGAGAAAATGCTGGTTACAAGCATTTTCTCTTTTTCCAACAATATTTTCAAAAGCTTTCTTTCTTGGGGTCGTCCAAAGTCGACATTGTGTGGTAAAGGGTTAAGTAGTTTGATTGCATTTTACTGGCAATGACTTTCGAAAAGCATCAACAAATGAAGAAGATGCTTTGAATGAAGCCTTTCATCAGTTGCAATACAACTCTCTCTTCTGCATACAATGCAAAGATATATTTTCTCACTTTCCATTTTAGCTCAGCTTTTTTCAAGAAAATGTCCGTTGAGGTATTGCTTATGCCCTAGCTCTGTCAGTGTCGTCTGCATCGTTGTGTGAAAACTGACATTTTATTATTTCTCTGTTATTAATGAAGATATTTGATTCATACTTGGACAAGTTCTTAATTATCAAAAGGGGAACCTATGCAACAAGGGCAGGTAACCATCAAAGTTTTTTTTACAGAGTTTTGCCTCTTTTTCGACTGAAAATCAAGTATCTGCAGCTAAGCGTTGGCACCTGCAAGCGGAGCTCTTGTCTTTATTTGCAAAGAGTGTTTTTTTTTTTTTTATTACCATTTTCCTTATGCGTGTACCTTTTTATGCTTCTGTTTGAGACTTTAAAAACATTGTGACTAATAAAGAAGTTGTCCAAATAAGGATTTTTGATCTTTGTTTATGTTTTTATTGAGTTGTATTTTGGATGTTGGATAAATGATAAAATCTCTTTCTTTCCCAGGATGGGTTGAAATTAATTGCTTAGATGTAATGTCAGGTTTTGTAATGACATCTTACGTGATTGAACAACTTGTTTTTTAACCCTTTACCACACAATCCCGAGCTTTAATGACCCTGAGAAAGAAGGCTTTGGACCGCCTGGGTAGCTAAGTGATTAGCGTATCTTTGGTGGTTGCGAGTTCGATACCCAGTTGAGGCAAACTTTCTTTCTGGTGATTTTTTTTACGTCTCACCCCTGATGCATGTGAGAAAAGTAGTCGGTGGCTTTGGAGAGAAAGTTGTGTCAGTACTGGTGTGAGATAGTCAGGAAACACTTGAGTGCATCACTGACAACCGTGATATGATCTGAGCTGTTAAAATGGGTTTAAACTCCAATACAAACCAAACCAAAGAAGGCTTTTGAAAACATTGTGGGAAAAGGAGAAAATGCTGTTAACCAGCATTTTCTCCTTTTCCCATGTTTTCTATCTTTCCCAAAATGAATTTCAAATTTTCAGTCGCATTCATTTTTTGTCTGCACCCTGCTTTAAATAGTCTAAAATTTTTCCCATTGAGGGTAAGAAACTGATATTTTTAGGTTGTAGAATTGTCAAGATGTTGCAGTTTCAGCTTCATCTGTCAGATTATTTCTTATAGTTCTAGACAGTGTAGATTTATAGTTCTAGACAGTGTAGATAAAAAGAAATATCAAGATTTTAAAAGATCCACATGTTCATTGTAATTCGATTTTGATCTACACCATCAGTAATCATGTTACAATGTCCTTGACATTAGTAAACTCAAGAATAACTATGTACAAGGTTTATTCTGTAAATCATGGGTATAGAAGAAAATCCTGGTAACCAGTATTTTCTGCTTTTCCTGTGCTTTTTCCAACTCTTTCAAACAAAAATTCCATCATTTTGAGTTTTAGATCTTTCAAAGACAAATTTCAGCATTTAACATTCTTTGTAGGCGGGGCCAGCCATGTCCAGTGCTGTAGAGTCTGTAAGTGACAAGTAGTTTGTGTCCAGTCTGTGTCCTTTGTCCATGCTTGACCAGCATGTTTGTGTATTGTGATACGGTTTTACCCATGGTCTCTCATGCTAGATTAACAGCTTGTCTTCTGTATCAATATTAACTTGCACATCCGGGGTCCATATTCATCAACCATTCTTGAGAACAATCTTAATCTTGTTCTCCAGAATTTTCTAACGTTGAGAGTAACACAATGTCTGATTGGCTAAACCATTTGGTTTAGCCAGTCAGAAGTTGTGTTACTTTCAAGTTTAGAAAATCTTGGAGAATAAGAATATGAATGTTCTTAAGAAAGGTTGGTGAATATGGACTCAGAAAGATAAAATTATGTTAAGAACAAAAGCAACAAGAAAATCTAGGAAGATGCAGTATGTTTATTTGTCCATTATGTTTATTTGTCTATGGACAAATAAATTTGAAAAGAGGAGCTTAATTCTTTACCAAACAATCCAATGTCCCTTTACCAAACAACAAAATTTTATACTTGTCCAATTAAGAGCATTAGCAAAAATCAATTTAAAAGTGACTGACATTATATCGCTCATCTTTGATCGGGAAGAAGACATAGTGGGAAAAGGAGAAAATGCTGGTTACCTGCATTTTCTCCTTTACCCACAATGTTTTCAAAAGCTTTCTGTGTCAAAGGTCATTTAATCCCAGGATTGTGTGGTAAAGGGTTAACCCTTTCCCAAACGACAAATTTTGGAACTGGTCCAAATTGAAAGAGTTTGCAGAGGACAATTTTAAATTTGATGAAAATGGCAGAAAGGTCTCAAAAAGGGTAGAAAACACTGTGGGAAAAGGAGAAATTGCTTGTTACGAGCAATTTCTCCTTTTCCCACAGTGTTTTCAAAAGACTTGTACTGCAGACACGTGAAAACCAGGGCTTGTTTGGGAAAGGGTTAATGTCTCGGAAGAAAAAGGCATATAAAACGTTGGTAAAAGGAGAAAATGCCTGTAACCAGCATTTTCTGCTTTTTCCATGTTTTCTTTCCTTTTAAAGACAGCTTTTCATTTGAGTCACATTTAATTTGGTGTCTTAAAATTCTTTCAACTTGGACAAGACCACAGTTTTGTCGTGTGGTAAAGAGTTAACCCTTTACCATACAATCTTGACTTCCTGATCCTGAGGAAGAAGGAGGACGGACGTTTTGGCCACGGACGTTTTGGCCAGGACGTTTTGGCCAGGACGTTTTGGCCACGGACGTTTTGGCCACCTATATTGAAAAAACGGACGTTTTGGCCAAATCTATTATATATGTACTTATTATAGATATTAAAGCTACAAACATATTTAATTTACTTATTTGATCAACATTTTAGACCTTTATTGCAATTTTTTATTATAACAGATGGTTTTAGTAGTAATAATCTCCATTGTACTGTTAATATAAGTTGCCACTTGAATATTATTTTGAAATAAAGCTACAGTCCTCATAATGTCTTTATATATGTACCAGAACTTTTTCAGAAAAATTTACATATCAAACAAATATATTAATTCTATACTAGCAACTTTGATCTTTCTTAACAGTTTTTCAAACAAATTAATTAATCACATATTTCTTTAATTGAAATAGATGATTAAAGTGTGGTGTGATCTACAGATTCATTAGTGTTAAAAGACAAGAACAATGAAACTCTTTACACTTCTAATAATAACAACATTAAATGCAAGAAAGTATCATTAATAAGCAATTAGTCAATCAAACTGTTTGTCAATCAAAAGACAAAACTTGAAAATTGAAGATAATTTAAAAACATTAAATTGTTGATGTTTTCCTTTACTTCAAAGGAATAAATAAAACTGTAAAACTCTAAAATTTATTACCAAATTTCAACAAAAGTTCAACAAAAGTCTAAACAATTGATCAAATAAAAAAAAAAATTTTTTTAGCTTTATTTTACATAAAAAGTACATATAAAATTATTTTGGCCAAAACGTCCATTTTTTCACTATATGTGGCCAAAACGTCCGTGGCCAAAACGTCCTGGCCAAAACGTCCTGGCCAAAACGTCCGTGGCCAAAACGTCCTACATTCGAGGAAGAATGGTTTTGAAAACGTGGGAAATGGAGAAAATGTTTGTAACCAGCATTTTCTCCTTTTCCAACATGTTTTATTCTCTATGACAGACAAATTTTATGGTTGGAGTTAGGATGGTCCTCGTTGGTTTGGCGTCATAGCAGACTACCTTCACTTGTTAAACATGAAATTGTCGGTTTTATGAAGAGTAATGGGGTAATTGTTTTAAAAACATGGAGGAATTGTGCTTTATTGCTGCATGATGTGCATATCGAATGTCACATACAAGAAATGAAGACATTTCTGATATTGTTTTTAACCGATGCAGTGCAAAAACGCTTCCCCATTCCATTTGATGGTGTGAACAATCCAGGGGTGGTGTTACATATTCAAATTAAGGTATTTCCTGGATTACAGTGGTATCATCAATGACATGGTACCAGCGAGGACAAATAGTCTGTGAATGCTTTCAGTTTGGACAAGGCTTAAACTTAATCCTCTGGTAAAGAGTTAAAGAATTCTCTATAGAGAGTTATTGAGAAATAATAAGGAATTCCTGAGGAATATCGTCAGAACAGTATCTAACAAATTCTTATTTCTAGTGATTGTTTTGTAACAAATTTCTGGGATTAAAGAAATTGTGCATCAAATGAATGAAGCATATATATTGTTGTTTTAACAAGAAAATTTGCATACATACTTTAGTTTACATTTACATGCATGTCTAGGGTAGATGTAGCAAAAATGTGACATTGTTCGGTCTTTTAGTCTGTTTAAATAAATACAGTGGTCCGGCAAAAGCTCGACTCAGCGACTTGGCAAAAACTTGAGTTCACACAATAGTTTGGGCCATATCTGAGCCTCAAACACTTTATTTCTTACATAAATGTAAAGCTTGTGTTTGTATGAGGGTACTCTTTTCATAATGTCCCTTATTGATGCTTCCCTTCTAATTAACGCTCCCCCAGCTTTTTTTTTTCTAACTAAAACTGTGCTTACCAGATGGCTAATTTATGGATAAAGTTGTAATAAATCAGCTGGATTAAAATTATGGCATCTACACAATCCTAATTACTTCACAGACCGATGACATTAACACATGACTATCTAAATATACATACACTTCCGATAACATTATAAACTTACAGCTACACAATACTTGTCAAGTAACTTTGAAAAACTGTAAGAAAGTATAAGAACCTAAGACCAGTGTCCAGTACTAATCATGAATTTCCAAATGAATCATGATCGGCAGTAAAATCTATATTTTGCGTTAAATTCAGTGGGTTTCAAAAATGATGATTGCTTCGTAGATGGCACTGACTAAAACCCGTACTGTAATGTTACTGTCATCTTTGGAAAATTTTATGTTTTTTTTCCTCTATTAGTTGGCCCCTTTCGCAAAATGTAATTCCCCCCCTCCCCCGCGGTGTTAAAAGAGACAATACAGTATACTTCCTTGCTATAGAGCTAGCTTTTGTAGCGAAGCAGAAGGGCCTTTACCTTGGGATCTGGAAGTCCTGGGTTCAATCCCTGCCTTTGGAGATTATTTGCCAGAACTGTTGAATCTATTAGTCTTTATGTGTAAAACTCAGTACATGCAAATTCATGTATGTTCATTTTTCATAAAAAAGTCAGCTACTGAAAATCTTTTCTTTGATCCCATGCTCAAATTTGAACTAAAAAGACACTGCAAACAATAGAAGTTGCTGTATTTTCGTTATACATGTATTTGTCATGTAATCTGGAAATAACTGACAGGCATTTGTAATCTCATTTTTCATGATAAATAAAAAATGCTTGAAATGTATTCTCAGAATTACTTTAACCCTTTACCACACAATCCCCAGTTTTAACGACCATGAGGAAGAAGCCTCTTGAAAATATTGTGGGAAAATTAGAAAATGCTGGTAACCAGCATTGTCTCCTTTTCCCACAATGTTTTCTACCTTATCAAAGATAAATTCATCACCTGAGCCATGTTTAAATTTTCATCAGCAAATACTTGCAATTTTGACAAATCTGCATTTTTGTTGTGTGGTAAAGGGTTGAAAACAATTGAAACAGTGTACTGGAGAAACACCTCATAGCCACAGCCCACAACTTCCCTTACCATTCCCTTTTATGAACTGCTTCTGACCTCAGTGCATCTGGCTACCCTTTTTACCATTTATCACATGATTCCTTGTACATGTATTTAAAACCCTAGGAGGCCAAGCCATGCAGCACAGAGTCAGTAGCTTACAGGACATAAGACCAGGGGTTTGGTGGTTCGAATCCACAGCTCAGCCAATTTCTTTCCCAGGATTGATGATAGTCATTGCAACAGCAATCATTCCTCTCTCACTGCTGATAACCATTTCGTGAGAAATCAGCTAGTGGTGTGGTAAGAATATTGTGTGAAGTATTGGTAAACAGATCTGCAGGAAAGTGTGGATAGGTGCCGCAAATTAATTAATGTTGAAAACGGCATTAAACACCATACAAATAAACAATCAAATGACCATGAGAAAGAAGGCTTTTGAAAAACATAGAAAAAGGAGAAAATGCTCAAAACCAGCATTTTCTCCTTGTCCCACAATATTTTCTATCGTTTTCAAGTGCAAATCCCATCATTTGAGCCTCATTATATTTTGTAGTCTGCAGCAGCTTTAGATATGGATAAGTTTAAATTTTACTGACTGACATAGAGTAAAAACATTAGCAGACACTAAGATGTTTTTTAGCTCTTTTGAACTCTTTACCAATTTTAGACATGTCCAAATTGAAAGCATTTGGTTTGATGGATTGATTGAGTGATTGTGTAGTGTTTAATGCCGTTTTCAACATTGTTTCAGATGTATTGTGGCAGCCAGTGCACCTATCCATGCTTTCCTGGAGTTTCTTTTACCAGTACTCCGCACAATATTCTTTCCAAGCCACTGGCTGCTTTCCCACTTAACCATTGTTGAGACAATGGTCAGTGGTGAGAAGAGAATGAATCCTGTTGCAATGACTATCATCAATCCGCAGAAAGACATTGGCCGAGCTGTGGATCGAACCAGTGACCTCCTGTTCTCAAGTCCTGGATGCTACCAACTGAGTTACCATGGCTCGGCTGAAAGCATTTGGAGACCACAAATAAAAAGTGGCTAAAATGATCGGATTTGTTTTTGAAGGGTAGAAAACATTGTGGGGAAAAGGAGAAAATGCTGATTACCAGCATTTTCTCCTTTTTCCATGATGTTTTCAACAGCTTTATTCTCCAAGGTCATTCAAACAGGATTGTGTGGTAAAAGGTTAAGTCTTTAGCAGCTGGTCACATTTTTTACCTTGTCATTTTGAAATCATTTGCAGTGGACAAATTAGAATGACTCAAAGATTTGACATTAAAAGGGTAGAAAATATCCTAGGAAAAGGAGAAAATTGGCAGAAACCAGCAGTAACCAGCATTAACTCCCTATCCCACAATGTTTTCATAACTCTTGTTCAACAGGATCAACAGAACAAGGGATTGCTTGGTAAAAGGACTGCATTCAATATGGACTGGTCTAGCAGTTTCAATGTCTGGTAGTTATCCTTTTACCAAACAATACTGTATTTTAACAGCTCTTTTGGGATAAAGGAGAAAATGCTGGTTACAGGTATTTTGTCCTTTTTCTACAATGTATTTTACCCATTTGAGGACAAATTTCCTTATTTGAGTCACATTTGATTCATCATCTGCATTGTTTTCTTTTTGTTTTATTGATTTTGACAGTCTAAAATTTTGTTTTCTGGCAGAAAGAGTTGAAACAATGACAGAAATCAAGACTATGTTTTCTGACTAATTGAAGAAAGATACTGTTTCTTAACCCTTTACCACATGACAAAAATTTATACCAGTCCAAATCGAAAGCATTTGCAGACGACAGTTTCAATATGGTTCAAATTATGTGATTTTTGTTTGATAGTGTACAAACATTGTGGCAAAAGGAGAAAGTGCTGGTTACCAGCATTTTCTCCTTTTCCCACAATGTTTTCAAAAGGCTTCTCTCTCAAGGGTGTTAAAAGTCGGGATTGTGTGGTAAAGAGTTAAGGCACATTCAGTTTATTGTCTTACAAATCCTTTCCAGTTGGACAAGTCTGAAATTTTGTCGTCTTGTAAAGAGTTAACCATTTACCACACAGTCCTGAGTTTTAACGACTCTAAAGAAGAAGACTGTTGAAAACATTGTTGGAAGGGGAGAAAATGCTGATAACCAGCATTTTCTCCTTTTTTCATAATGTTTTCTACCCTTTCAAAGATACAAGTTGTCATTTGAGCTACATTCAACTTGTAGTCTGCAAATGTTCTTGGTTTGGACAAGACTTAAATTTAGTCATATAGTATAGAGTTAACCCTTTACCATGCAATCCTGACTTTTAATGACCCTGAGAAAGAAGTCTTTTGAAAACATTGTGGTAAAAGGAGAAAATGCTGGTGACCAGTATTTTTCTCCTTTTCACAGAATCTTTTTCTATCCATCCCAAGATAAATTTCAATTTTTAAGTCACATTTATTTTGTTGTCTGCAAATGCTTTTTATTTGGACTAGTCTAAAATTTTGTAGTTTGGTAAAGAGTTAAAGCAGTTTTGCAGATCAAGATCAGGCTGCACAGGACATTTAGACTGAACTTTGATATAGGATGTCCTGTACTTCGTTTGATATTACTGCCAAAGCAGTCTTTTGTATTTCTTGCATTCCTTGTATTGATCTGTCTTAATATTCTCTCATTTCATATAGAATGATAATGATCCAAATTATGAATCAAATACAGTGATAACCATGTTATAATGTCTGTTATGGTGACCAATTTTGGCTGATAACGAGCATTTTCTCTTTTTCCCACAATGTTTTCTGCCCTTTCAAATATAAATCCATTCATTCGAGATACATTTAATATGTAATCTGCAAATGCTTTCAATGTTGAAGAGACTTTTACCTTTTTCATTTGGTGAAGTGTTTAGTGTCCAGGAATTTACAGAAATAGGACATGAAGTGCATTTCTTTGAAAGAAAAATTTTTACAGTATGATCTATAAGCTTGTGCTATGCTCATGTAATTTATTGGTTTTACTGCTTACTTTATGCTTATGTAATTGGTTTTACTGCTGGTGTCATACTCATGTACCGGTAATTGGTTAACCTTTATTTTTCCACAGGTCAGAGTTCAAGGACAGAGAGTGGTTTCAAGGGCCAAAACCAAATTCAGTGATTTGAAAAAGGTAAGATTGGTATTTCTGAATGAATATTTGTAACTACCCTATTATGCAATGCAGAATTAATGATTGATGATTATGTTTATGCTGCCAAGTTCATCCTGGTTATGTGCAAAATTTTTATGCAAGGCTTTTGTGTAATTGTGTTCAATGTGTATATTTATATATATTTTTGTAACAGCAAGAGTGTATAATGCAAATTGAACATTGAAAGGACAGACTTTGTTGAATCATCAAATTACCTTTTTATTTTTTTCACATTTTCCTCAGAATATGTCCTTGCAGTGTTAAAATAATGGACATTTTTCATCCCCCCCCCCCCCCCCAACAATTTGACATATAAATTGCAAATGTCACAGCTGTTATGACAAAATACAGTATAGTGTAGGATGAAGATCAGAAGGCATGTTCTATTATACATTTTGATCAGGGTCTCTGCTCCCTGTAAAAGTTTTTTTTTTTGTATTGTACATTTTGCATTGTAAGTTCATAAATTATCAAATTTTTAAAAAAAAAAACTTTAAAAATACAGAAATACGCAAGAAGAGGAAATATTGATCTAACATAGAATTAAAAACATTCTGTTTCAGTCAAACATATGACTAGTTTTTAATTCTGAACTAATACTAAAAGACAGGTTGTGCAATAAAGTCTTAGGTTAACTAAAGAGAAAAAAAATAATCAAAAGTCAACAGCAGTCAACTCTTCACCAAGCAAACAAAATTTGGTCTTGCTCAGTTTGAAAGCATTTGGAGATGACAATATTCCAGTGGCTACAATTATGGGTTTTGTCTCTGATAATGTAGAAAACACCTAAGGAATAGGAGGAAATGTTGGTAACCAGCATTTTCTCCTTTTCCCACAATGTTTTCAAAGTTCTTCTCCATGTGGGTTGTTAAAACTCAGGATTGTTTGGTAAAGGGTTAAGAAATGGGCATAATTTCTAAACGATATCCTCATTTTTGAGAAATGTTTTCAAAAGCAAAGTATTTTTGGTCTTTTTAGCTCTACTGGCTGAAAGCCAGCAGAGATTATGTCATGGTCCTGAGCGGTTTCCTTTGTCTGTCCTTTAGTCTTTTTCTTGTTTACTTGATAACGTCTGACTTTGTGGTTGGATTCATTTGAAACTTCCACAGTTTGTTTATATCATCAAAAGCTTGACTCCTATTGATTCTGAAGAAATTCTGACAATCAGTAAGGGAAAAATAGCCATTTAAAGTTGAAAATTACATTTCTTGCTTAGGCGATCAAGTCCTCAATTGTGGAAAAGCTTGAATTGTATTCACTTAGGAAAATAATTCAAAGCTAGTTAAGGAAAAGTAGGCATTCAAAGTTGAAAATTCATAATTCTTGTTGACGTGATCAAGTCCCCATTTGTGGTTTGATTTTCATGAAACATGCACAGTTGCTTTTTATCATCAATAGCTTGAAGCCCTTTTGATTTTGAAAAAGTCTGACAATTTGGAAGGGAAAAGTAGCCATTCAAAGCTGAAAATTTAGATTTCTTGTTTACACATTTTTTTATCCATTTCTTTTGAAACACACATATCACTGCATTATCAAGATGTTGAACCCTATTCAAAATGAAGAAAACCCAGCAATTAGTTAGGAAAAGCTGCCATTTGATGACTTAGACATCATTGGTCACATTTCGTTTAAATTGCATGGATTGTTTAATACAATGAGTTCTGAAACCCTATCAAAGTTGGCTGGATTTCAAACAATTGGTTTGAGAAAGTGTACTTCAACTAGTTCACTGTTCAGTTCACCATGCCAACTTATTAGTGGGTTCAAGCCCACTTGCAACCCTCCCCCGACACACACTTTTTTTTTTTGCATCATGAATTAATGAGGATGTGTACTAGAAAAAAAAAAGCAAAATCTCTGCCATTAGAGCGATTCAGGCCTACACAGGGGCTCTAGTTGTTGATAAGTAAAAATATTCTCCTAATCCTTTGCCCATTCAGACATACCCATATTTGATGGTAATTTAGGGACAGGCTTACTAGGCTTATTAGAGAGAAAAAGACATCATAACATAAGTGGATGTATTTTCAGCGGTCTGATAGAAAGTCACACTTCAGCTCAATATTTTCAATCGTAAGTTCAGAATGCATCATGCATCATTTTGTCTTCAGGTTGTCTGAGAATGCATCAGTTAAACTATTTGTATTGTGCATGTTTTTTTCATGGTATTTAGGATGCTGCATTTTTTTGCTAAAAGATTCAGATTATAGCATCTGTTAGCAATAATAATTTGTCCTTTTTTGAAAACTTTTCTGTGGGTTGTTATTCTGAAATGAGATTCAACTCTGAACTCTTTACAACACAATCCTGACTTTTAATGACCCTAGGGAAGAAGGCTTTTAAAAACATTGTGGGAAAAGGAGAAAATGCTGGTAACCAGCATTTTCTCTTTTTCTTGCAATGTTTTCCACTCTATCAAAGAGAGAAATCATCATTTTAGCAACATTTCATTTGTCATCTGCAAATGCTTTCAATTTGGACTAGTACTAAGTTTTGTTGTTTGGTGAAGAGTATGCAGACAAGAAATTTTTGGGTCACCCACATTGAAAGGTAGGAAAACAACAAACTAAAGTGGCTCAGATGATGAGATTTCTCTCTAAAAGGGTTTAAAATGTTGTGGGAAAAAGATAAAATGCTGGTAAGCAGTATTTTATCCTTTTCCCACAATGTTTCAAAATCCTTTTTTCTCAGGGTTCATGAAACATGGGATCGTGTGGTAGAAGGTTCCAAATTTAACTAAACTGGGGAGTAGAGCTGTAAAAAGAGTAGCATTAGAGAAAGAGAATTAGACAAATCATGTTTTAATAATGGTTGTCATCAATCCTGTTGGGAAAAATTCACATATCTGAGAAGCTTGGTAAAACTTCCACAATATGAATAATGCTGAAAATTTTGTGGAAAAATAAGCATATGATTGCAACAGGCAGTTTCTCTTTTTTTCCATTATTTATTTTTTTTAAAGCCATTTACCCTTTGCCACAAAATCCCACATTTTGACAACCTTTAGGAAGAAGACTTTTGAAAGCTTTGTGGTAACCAGCATTTTCTCCTTGAGCTTTGTGGTAACCAGCATTTTCTCCTTTTCCCACATTTTTTTCTGACCTTTCCAAAGACACATTTCAGTTTTCAAGTCACATTTAGTGTGTCATCTGCAAATCCTTTGAATTTGGACAAGTCCAAAATTTTGTCATTTGGTAAAGACTTAATCACCAAGGGTATAAAAGGTTGTCTTTCAGATGGATGGGGTCAATCTTACAAAACAATTTCTACTTCCTGTATTCATTCTAACTTCTAAAGGACTAACTATTTTTGCAATATTCTTTTGTCTTCTAAAATCAAGATATTTTCAAAAAGAACTTTTGGTATTGCCTATGCTCACATTACTTTAACCCTTATCCTGCTAAATAAGTTTAAAAAAAAAAAAAAAAACATTCCAAGTTGATGTGAAAAAACTGAATAATTTTATTTCTAACTTACTGTTTGGAGAAAAATATCTCGTTATCGGACAGTGTGGATTCAAGATCAGACTGCACATTCTGTACAGTGTGATCTTGGTCTACACTGTCTGCAAAATGTTATTGTGTCATGCATAGCAGCTGAAGGGTTAAGCCTCCAAACTTTTAACCACTTTAAAAAAAAGTGTGTAATAGTCTGATTTCAATTGAAATAGCAGAGCCTGCTATCTTGATTTGTGGAGGACATGAAACCAAGGGGTCGCTTTTTGAGGATTGAAGGTAGTCATTGCAACAGGTTCTTTACCGCTTTCATTGCTGATAATTGTTTATGGTTACTAGGGAAAGGAGCCAATGGCTTGGGAAGAATATTGTGCAAAGTACTGGAGAAAGAAACTCAGGTTTCTGCTAGTAACCATCATTTCTCCTTTTTCTCTACAATGTATTCTACCCTGTCTAATACAGATACGTTGACTTTGGTATCTTATGATTTATCCTTTACATATGGTTTCAGTTTAGACCTAAGTCTAGAATTTTGTTGTTTGGTAAAGAGTTAAAAGATTTTACTTGATAGTGTCAAGCCAATGACTGAATTAATATGGACCATGCTCTGTGAAAAGGGGGCTTAATGCATCTGTGAAAAGTATCGACCCAGCTAGGTCAGCCTGCACAGTCCTGGGCCGAAACTCAGATTATATCTCGGACAAGTTTGAAAAAAGGTCATGTTGTGTCAAAAACTATGTCACTGGGCCATATCTTAGAAAAAATTTGAGAGCACTGTGGAGGCCTCATTTTCAGCCTGGTACTCTTGAAACATGGTCAGAATGTTTGTCTTGATAATATCTCAAACAGGTTTGAAATTGATCGGGTCATATTAGGGCAAACAGTAGGTCACAGGGTCAAATCTTAGAAAAACCTTTTGTGTACTGTAGAGGCCACATTTTAAGCCAGACACTAATGAAATTAAGTGAGAATGTTTGTCTTGATGATATCTTGGATGAATGAGATTGGGTCATGTCAGGTCAAAAAGTAGGTCACTGGGCCAAATTTTTTGAAAAACCTTTTATGCACTTTAGAGGCCACATTATCAGCCTAATTCTCATGAAACTTGGTCAGAATGTTTGTCTTGATGTTACCTTGGACCTATTTGAAATTTGGTCACGTCAAGTCAAAAAGTAGGTCACTTGCTCTCATTTATATTTACATCATTAAATCCAGGATCCCTTCAGTTTTATCAACTGTAGATGACTTTACTTAGGTGAATGCTTTAGGGCCAATGGCCCTCATGTTTCTAAAAACCACTGAATGCTGACGTACGAGAATAGTGGAATGGTCTTTTGCTATGTAGAAATGTCATCAATTGCAAAAAGTTTTACCCATGTCAGCCAATGCATTAAACACCCTTTTAGGCTCTTCTTCTAGAATACCGGTATTAGTTGCTAACATTCAAAGGGTAGCAATGATAGCTTTCTATATATTCAATCTGATCTTTGATCTACAGTGTTCAATATTAAAGTTTTGTGCCAAATTTTATAAATATTTTCAATCGTAAGTTCAGAATGCATATAAAATAATAATATAAAATGGAAATATAAATTTTATTTGATTTAATAGCAATCAAAGGATAAACAATATTGTCGCAGTTTTCTCATAATTTTCAAAATTGTATAATGATTTTGTGTTACCCTATAATTTACCTGCACCTGTTTCCTCACCTTTTTGAGTATGGGACTTATTTTCTTTGTTTGCAGTTTGGCTTTTCGTTTGTTTTCACTTGGTGTGATTATAACACTTTCATTTGCTTTCCCAATCTCCCAAGGGCATTGTTTTATATAATTCATTCCAGGAGGACTCGGACGGGAGCCCCAAGTCTGGTAAGAGCGTAAGACATGGCTCCAAAACCAAATCTTTCTCTAAAGAGAAGACATCGGGTATTTCAAAAGACCGTCCCTCAACAATTATGGGTTCACCTTTGTCAACCCAAAGAGTAAGTAACTGTGGTAATCTTTTTTCTTCAAACTATTTTTAAGATGACACAGTTTTAGATAATTATGTCCAAATAAAAGCATTTGCAAATGATAAACTAAACTTTGCGCAATGTTGGGATTTGTCGTTGAATAGGTAGAAAACATTGGAAAAGAAGGAAATGCTGGTTATCAGTATTTTCTTCATTTCCCACACGGTTATAAAATTCCTTCATGTTCAGGGTTGTTTAAACTTTGCATTGTTTGGCAAAGGCTTAGACAGTGGCAGATTGTCTGTGACAGTTGCTTAGCTGTCAACCAATGCTTCTGAGCTTGAGTCCATAGACAAAATTGTCCAGCTTATGAAACATGAAATTGCTCAGTCACATAGTCGTGTCTTTGGGCAAAGCAGTGCAGAGCCCCAGCCAAATGCTGATGAAACCCAGGGAGAGAGAGAGAGGGTAGGTGGGCAGATGGTGGGAGGGATGAACAAATGGATGGACTGATGGATGGAGGGAAGGAGGGAGGGAGAAAGAGATATTTGTACATTTTAAACTAACCCAAATTTAGGTTTTTGTCGGGGAACTTTGACCCCAGGCTTTACAAGTAGAATCTCAATATTCACTGTAGGAACACTCATATTCAAGGTACAGTGGACAAAACAAGTTCAACAATACCTGAATGATATGATTTACTGTGTCCCAGGTAACAGTGAAATGATTTATTGTGTCAAAAATGACAGGTCTTTCACATGGATAAGCATGCAAGTACCAGATACATAATAAATGTACAGCAGCAAGGAATCTTCTTGTATATGAGGATTGGTGCTGAAATAAAGTTTTTTGAAGAATAATAATGGTACTTACTGCCTGAATGTAAAATAACAGCTTTTATATTTTTCTGCAGTGTCATGCATATATAGCATGCTTGCTTGCTGTATTTTGTGATTTTTTTTTTTATATATATATATCATTTACCAAGGTGTGTGTAATATTGTGTGTAATATCAGCAAATATATATGCCAGTCAGTAGGTTTATTACATGTATTAAGCACTTACGAATCTTCTGAAAATGTAGTCTGTTGCCTTGATATGACTGGAATACAACAGACAGTAACATAAAACCTGTTTAAAAGAAACCAAAAAAAAAAAACACTTGTCAAAATATTTTCATGGTTTATTGTCAGTCAAAATGCTTCTACTGAGATCAGTATTTCCATGGGTTTTGACATGGAACAGTCAAAAAGGGAAGGAGTTTGTCTGTAGAGCTCTACCTACAACTTTAGCTGTCCATGCACAAAGAGTATACAGAATCCTTGCCCCAAGTTTTATGTCATACCTTAGGGGATAACTAAGCAGTTTGCAGACTGAAAAATATTCATGTCCTGAAATGTATGTCATACTTGGGGTATAACTAGGTGATTTGCAGACAGACATTATCCTTTTCCAAATTTTAATGTCGTGTAGTTATCCCTTAAAGGATAACTATGCAATTTGCATACTCACAATAAACATGTCTTAAGTTTTATATCATGCTTAACAGGGTAACTAAGCAATTTGCAGACTAAAAGGTATCCATGTCTTAACTGTTATGTCATGCTTTCGGGGATAACTAAGCAATTTTTGCAGACTGACAGTATCTTTGCCCTATGTATAATGTCATGCAGTATCCTTAAGTTTTATGTCATGCTTTAGGGGATATCTTTGCAAATTGCAGACTGACAGTATCTTTGTCCTAAATTTTATGTCATGCTCTAGGTGATAACTTTGCAATGTGCAGACTGACAGTATCTTTGTCCGAAATTTTATGTCATGCTTTAGGAGATAACTGCAATTTGCAGACTGACAGTATCTTTGTCCTAAAATTTATGTTGTGCTTTAGGCGATAACTTCGCAGTTTGCTGACTGACAGTACCATTGTCCTAAATTTTATGTCATGCTTTCGTAGCTTTGTCCTAAAATTTATGTCCTGCTTTAGGGGATAACTTTGCAATTTGCAGACTGACAGTCTCTTTGTCCTAAATTTTATATCATGCTATAGGGGATAATTTTGCAATTTGCGGACTGACAGTATCTTTGTCTTAAATTTTATGTCATGCTTTAGGAGATAAATGAAATTTGCAGACCGACAGTATCTTTGTCCCAAGTTTTATGTCATGTTTCAGGGGATTGCTTAGCAATTTGCAGACTGGCAGTCTCCATGTCCTTAATTTTATGTCATGCTTTAGGGGATAACTAATTGTCAACTGGTTGTGGTTCACTTAAACCTCTTTGGCTTTCTTCTGTGCAAGATTATTCAGCCTTTCATAGTGATTATACTCTTGGCTAGAAATTGCTTTCACAGAGAATTTACATATAAGTAAAGATCAGACTGCACTGAGCAATCAGTCTTATTTTGGAATATTGTTGATATTTAACACTTTACCACACCGTCTGGAGTTTTAATGACCCTGAGGAAAATACCTTTTGAAAACATTGGGGGAAAAGGAGAAAATGCTGTTAACCAGCATTTTCTCCGTTTCCCACAATGTTTTCTGCCCTCTCAAAGACAAGATACATGTATCATCACTTGAGTTACATCTATTTTGTCATCTGCAAATGCTTTTAATTTGGTTGAGCTCAGAATTTTGTTGTTTGGTAAAGAGTTAATGCAAGATAATGACCAGAATTGCTTTGAATCAGAATACTGGAAAAAAACAAGTGCTATGCATATTTTGCATCAGAAGAGTTAAATTTTCTTGCTCCACATTTTAGCTCTAAGCTCCTTAATTTTGCACAGCTCCATGAGGATGGCTTGGGTGCTTTTACATTCTCTGCTGAAAGTTTTCTCTTAAAGTCTTTTTTTTTTCCGGATTGAATGTTGTTAAAAAAGTGTTGTTTGTATACAAGCATTTGTGCACAAGCGTTTGCTAAACACTTTTGTGTTTCAAGCAAAGGTAGGAAGTGGTATTTGGAAAGTTGTGTCTTGTGGAAAGCATTGCCCAGTGATATGGGTTTTCTTCATTTACCACAACAGTGCATCTTATTGTCCATGTCCAGATTTTACAAGTGAACCATGCTCTGTGAAAAGGGGGTTTTACCCTTTACCACAAAATCCTCAGTTTTAACAACCCTGTGGAAGGAGCCTTTTGAAAACATTGTGGGAAAAGGAGAAAATGCTGATAACCAGGATTTCTCCTTTTCCCACATTGTTTTCTACCATATCACAGACCAAAATCATCATTTGAGCCACATTTCAATCGTCATCTGCAAATACTTTAATTTGGTATAGTCCAAACTTTTGTGATTTGGTAAAGACTGTATGCATTATACCAAGAGAGTCATCATTCACTCTTACAAAAGTCATCATGCATTCTTAGACGCCATTTTGTCTAACACCTGACTGATTCATGATGTAGAAAGGTCCTAGGACATGCAGAAAATTGAAAAAAAGCAAAATGTATCGACCTGGGTCAGCCTGTGTGCATGGTGGATACTTTTTTTGCAAATGCATTAGCCCCCTTTTCACAGAGCATGACTCAAGTCTTTGTTTTCACCATTTTCCCTGTGGTCACCTTGAATGTGAAAGTATGGTAGCCTTCCAATCATTCAGATTACTTTTTTGTAGATTTGGGATCATCCTGCAGAGTAATTGGGTGAATCCTTTGTATTCATTATACTCCTTTTCTATTTTAGCCCCCACGACCTCCCCAAACCCAGAGGTCAGATGAGACTTCATCTCGTCCTAGACCATTGATTGTGCAGCCCATGTCAGAAAGGTATGTAGATTTTATAAGAGCAATACTCTGGCAAAAGGGGGGTTCATTGCATCTCTGTGATGCATGATACCAAGCATCACATTATTATGGATCCATAAAAATTCATCTTGTATAACAACCAACTGAATCATGGGGTACACTGATCCTTTGACATGCAGAAAATTGACCAATAGCAAAATGTTTTGACACATGTCAGCCAGAGTGAACTGCACAGGATGACCTGGGTCAATGCTTTTTTTGCAGTTGCATGTAGCCCCCTTTTCACAGAGCATGGCTCATACATTATAATCATTGAGAATGTTAGAAGTAAAGTAAGGCAATCAATGTGTCATTGCTTTTCAGTCCCATACTTATCTACCCCACCCATCTCATTTCTTCTTACCAAGTAGTTCTTCACTGCCTGGTGCTTCACTGTCTAGTGGGTTTTGTAAATTGATTTTTAATCAGAAGGTCCAAGCTAAATCCCTGTTGGTGGCATTGGTACCATAGGAATTCTCTAGGACAAGACACTGCAGAGCCCCAGCCTAGTAGTGATGATGAAACTCATAAAGACAATCATTGAGCTTTTGTTGTGATATGAATGAAATACTGATAAAGGTTGTTAAAAAAAAAAAATTCAAACAACTAAACAAGTTAGAAAACTCAATCTGCTGTGTGACTTGTAAACTCTTCATCCAGCCTTTCCTCCTTTTCCCAATATGTTTGCTAACCTTTCATAGAAAAGTCCAGTCATTTGAGCCACATTTGAATTGTTGTCAGCGAATGCTTTCAATTTGAACAAGTTTAAAATTTCAAAATACCCCCTTTCTCTCTTTTTCCCCCCCCCCCCCCCCCCAAAAAAAAATTGTACATTTTGTACATTTCTCTTTTTAGCTCACCTGAGCACAAAGTGCTAAGGTGAGTATTGTGATCGGTCGTTGTCCGGCGTCCATATGTCCATCTGTCCACAATTCCTTTAAACATCTTCGCCTCAGAAAGGAAAAAAATAGCAAAATCTTTGAAAATCTTCTCTGATTCTAGAAGGCGTAGAGCTTTGATATTTGGTATGTAGCATCTCCTAGTGGACCTCTACCAAGTTTGTTCATATGATGCCCCTGGGGTCAAAACTGGCCCAACCCCGGGGGTCACAAGTTCGAACATAGGAACAAAGAAGGAAAACTTTAAAATTCTTCTTCTCTGAAACTGGAAGGCATGGAACTTTGATATTTGGTATCTAGCATCTCCTAGTGGAACTCTACCAAGTTTGTTCATATGATGCCCCTGGGGTCAAAACTGGCCCCACCCCAGGGGTCACAAGTTTCGAACATAGGAACAAAGAAGGAAAACTTTAAAATTCTTCTTCTCTGAAACTAGAAGGCGTGGAGCTTTGATATTTGGCATGTAGCATCTCCTAGTAGACCTCTACCAAGCTGGTTCATATGATGCCCCTGGGGTCAAAACTGACCCCGCCCCAGGGGTCACAAGTTTTGAACGTAGGAACAAAGAAGGAAAACTTGAAATTTCTTCTTCTCTGAAACTGGAAGGCGTAGAGCTTTGATATTTGGCATCTAGCATCTCCTAGTGGACCTCTAACTAATTTGTTCATATGATCCCCCTGGGGTCAAAACTGGCCCTGCCCCAGGGGTCACAACTTTGAACATAGGAACAAAGAAGGAAAACTTTAAAATTCTTCTTCTCTGAAACTGGAAGGCATAGAGCTTTGATATTTGGTATGTAGCATCTCCTAGTGGACCCCCTACCGAGTTTGTTCATACGATGCCCCTGGGGTCAAAACTGACCCTGCCCTGGGGGTCACAAGTTTCGAACATAGGAACAAAGAAGGAAAACTTAAAAATTCTTCTTCTCTAAAACTGGAAGGTGTAGAGCTTTGATATTTGGCATCTAGCATCTCCTAGTAGACCTCTACCAAATTTGTTCATATGATCCCCCTGGGGTCAAAACTGGCCCTGCCCCAGGGGTCACAAGTTCGAACTTAGGAACAAAGAAGGATAACTTTAAAATTCTCCTTCTCTGAAACTGGAAGGTGTGGCGCATTGATATTTGGTATGTAACATCTCCTAGCAGACCTCTACCAAGTTTTTTCATACGATGTCCCTGGGGTCAAAACTGGCCCTGCCCCGGGGGTCACAAGTTCTAACATAGGAACAAAGAAGGAAAACTTTAAAATTCTTCTTTTCTAAACCTTGAAGGCATAGAGCTTTGTTATTTGGTATGTAGTGAACCTGTTCTAAGTTTGTTAGCCCACCTGAGCACAACATGTTCAGTCAGTTCGAAATTGGGTCACCTGGGGTCATAAACTAGGTCACTAGGTCAAATTAAAGAAATACATTGTGGGGACTCTAGAGGTTACATTTATTGCTCAAATGACCTGAAATTTGGTCAGAATGTTTGTCTTGATAAAATCTCACATGAGTCTGAATTTGGGTCATGTGGGGTCTTAAATTAGGTCACTAGGTCAAATTAAAGAAATACTTTGTGTGCACTCTATAGGCCACATTTATTGTTCAATTGATTTGAAAACTGGTTAAAATGTTTCCCTTGATGAAATCTATGATGAGTTCAAAAGTGGGTCACCTGGGGTCAGAATGTTTGTCTTGATGAAATATGGGATGAGTTTGATATTGGATCACCTGGGGTCATAAATTAGGTCAGTAGGTCAAATTAAAGAAATACATTGTGGGCACTTTAGAGGCCAAATTTTGAGCTCAATTGACTTGAAAATTGGTCAGAATGTTTGTCTTGATAAAATTTCACATGAGTCCGAATTTGGGTCAACTGGAATCATAAACTAGGTCACTAGGTCAAATTAAAGAAATACATTGTGGGCACTCTAGAAGCCTTCTCTTTGCTCAATTGGCTTGAAAATTGTTCAGAATGCTTGTCTTGATAAAATCTCTTGAAAAAATCTAGGATGATTTTAAAATTGGGTTACCTGGGTCATAATCTAGGTCACTAGATCAAATTAAAGAAATACCTTGTGGTCACTCTTGAGGCCACATATCTTACTCAACTGACTTGAAAATTGGTCAGAATCTTTGTCTTGATGAAATATCGTATGAGTTTGAAATTGGGTCAACTGGGGTCATAAACTAGATCAGTTGGCCAAATTAAAGACATACCTTGTGGGCACTCTAGAGGCCACATATCTCGCTCAACTGACTTGAAAATTGGTCAGAATTTTTGTCTTGATTAAACCCTACACGAGTCAGAATTTGGGTCACGTGGGGTGATAAATTTAGGTCACTAGGTCAGATTAAAGAAATACCTTGTGGGCACTCTAGAGGACACATTTATCGTTCATTTGATTTGAAAATTGGTTAAAATGTTTCTCTTGATGAAATCTAGGATGAGTTCAAAATTGGGTCACCTGGGGTCATAATCTAGGTCACTAGGTCAAATTAAAGAAATACCTTTAAGGCACTCTAGAGGCCACATATTTTGCTCAATTGACTTGAAAATTGGTCAGAATGTTTGTCTTAATAAAATATCACATGAGTCTGAATTTTGGTCAACTGGGAACATAAACTAGGTCACTAGGTCAAATTTAAAAAAAATACCTTTGGGGCACTCTAGAGGCCACATTTTATGCTCACATGACTTGAAAATTGTTCAGAATGTTTGTTTTGATAAATTTTCAGATCAGTTAAAACTGTTTTAAATTGGGTCATGTGGAGTCATAAACTAGGTCAAATCAATTGAAAATTTTTTTGATGAGTTCTAAATTGGGTCACATGGGGTGATAAATTAGGTCACTAGGTCATTTTACGGAAATTCCTTGTGGACGCTCTAGAGGCCACATTTTAAGCTCAATTGACCTGACAGTTGGTCAGAAATTGAATTATGCATGTTGAGTGAATTTCGCCTATTGACTCAGGTGAGCGATCCAGGGCCATCATGGCCCTCTTGTTTGTATAACTGTCCATCCTTCTGTCTTTTCACCTATCTGTCCCATTTTATTTTTCATCAGAAATGTATGCCTCCCTGGCCCAGAGTTTCACTTTAAAAGGACATGTTACAAAACATTTTAATGAAATTTTGCAGGATAAACAGAACCACTGGCATCATGGAAACAGATTATCGAATGTCATCAGATGACACTGATGTTTTGCGATATAGTCGGGTGAGCTGTAACCTTCTGAATGATCCTGATCTTCAACAGGCTATGTTTAAATCGGCCAGCGCTGAAAATATTCCGAAAGCCAACACAACTTTAGAGGTATAATAGATCATTTTTTTTTTGAGGGGGGGGTAAAGAGTTATGGGTCCTGAAAACACAGTATTGTGTTGTACACAGATTATCATTGCTTTACCACACCACAAAAATATAGACTTGTTTAAATTGAAATGATTTGCAGACAAGAATTTAAAAGTGGCTGAAATGACGAAATTTCTCTGTGATAGGGTAGAAACAAGGTGGGAAGAGGAGAAAATGCTGTTTACCAGCATTGTTTCCTTTTCCCCACAATGCTTTCAAAAGGCACCTTTCTCAAGGTTGTTAACTCTTTACCAAACAACAAAATTTTAGACTCATCCAAATTGAAATCAGATAACAACATTAATGTGACTCAAAAATTGAAATTTGTTTTGGGAAGGGTAGAAAACATTGTGGGAAAAAGAGAAAATACTGGTTACCAGCATTTTCTCCTTTTCCTACAATTTTTAGCTCACCTTAGCACAACATGCTAAAGGTGAGCTATTGTGATCGCCCTATGTCCGGCGTCCGTCGTCCGTTTCTTTAAACATTCTCCTAAACCACTGGGCCAATCTTGATGAAACTTGGCAGGGATGTTCCTTGGGTGAAGCTCTACCAAAATTGTTCAAAGAATTCAATTCCACCCACAACTTTGGTTGCCATGGCAACAAAAAGGAAAAAAAAAAGCAAAATCTTTGAAAATCTTCTTCTCTGAAGCTAGAAGGCGCAGAGCTTTGATATTTGTTATGTAGCATCTCCTAGTGGACCTCTACCAACTTTGTTCATTTGATGCCCCTGGGGTCAAAACTGGCCCCGCCCCGGGGGTCACAAGTTTGAGCATAGTAACAAAGAAGGAAAACTTTAAAAATCTTCTTCTCTGAAACTTGAAGGTGTAGAGCTTTGATATTTGGCATGTAGCATCTCCTAGTGGACCTCTACCAAGTTTGTTCATATGATGCCCCTGGGGTCAAAACTGGCCCAACATAGGAACAAAGAAGGAAAACTTTAAAAATCTTCTTCTGTAAAACTAGAAGGCATAGAGCTTTGATATTTGACATGAAGCATCTCCTAGTGGACCTCTACCAAGTTTGTTCATATGATGCCCTTGGAGTCAAAACTGGCCCTGCCCCGGGGGTCACAAGTTCGAACATAGGAACAAAGACGGGAAACTTTAAAAATCATCTTCTCTGAAACTGGAAGGCGTAGAGCTTTGATATTTGGTATGTAGCATTGCCTAGTGGACCTCTACCAAGTTTGTTCATTTGAAGCCCCTGGGGTCAAAACTGGCCCCACCCCAGGGGTCACAAGTTTGAGCATTGTAACAAAGAAGGAAAACTTTAAAAATCTTCTTCTCTGAAACTTGAAGGCGTAAAGCTTTGATATTTGGCATGTAGCATCTCCTAGTGGACCTCTACCAAGTTTGTTCATATGATGCCCCTGGGGTCAAAACTGGCCCTGCCCTGGGGTCCACAATTTCCAACATAGGAACAAAGAAGGAAAACTTTAAAAATCTTCTTCTGTAAAACTAGAAGGCATAGACCTTTGATATTTGGCATGAAGCATCTCCTAGTGGACCTCTACCAAGTTTGTTCATATGATGCCCTTGGGGTCAAAACTGGCCCTGCCCCGGGGGTCACAAGTTGGAACATAGAAACAAAGAGGGGAAACTTTAAAAATCATCTTCTCTGAAACTGGAAGACGTAGAGCTTTGATATGTGGTATGTAGCATTGCCTAGTGGACCTCTACCAATTTTGTTCATATGATGCTCCTGGGGTCAAAACTGGCCCCACCCCGGGGGTCACAAGTTTGAGCATAGTAACAAAGAAGGAAAAATTTAAAAATCTTCTTCTCTGAAACTTGAAGGCATAGAGCTTTGATATTTGGCATGTAGCATCTCCTAGTGGACCTCTACCAAGTTTGTTCATATGATGTCCCTGGGGTCAAAACTGGCCCCGCCCCTGGGGTCACAATTTCCAACATAGGAACAAAGAAGGAAAACTTTAAAAATCTTCTTCTGTAAAACTAGAAGGCATAGAGCTTTGATATTTGGCATAAAGCATCTCCTAGTAGACCTCTACTAAGTGTGTTCATATGATGCCCTTGGGTCAAAATTGGCCCTGCCCTGGGGGTCACAAGTTCAAACATAGGAACAAAGAAGGAAAACTTAAATTTTTTTTTTCTCTTAAATGAGAAGGCATAGAGCTTTGATATTTGGTATGTAGCATCTCCTAGTGGACTTCTACCAAGTTGGTTCCAAGGATGCTGCTTGGGTCAAAACTGGCCCAGCCCCTGGGGTCACAAGTTCGAACATAGGAACAAAGAAGGAAAACTTTAAAATTCTTCTTTTCTGAAACCGAAAGGTGTGGAGCTTTGATATTTGGTATGTTGCATCTCAGAGTGGACGTCTACCAAGTTTCTTCATATGATGCCCCTGGGTCAAAACTGGGGGTCACAAGTTCAAAGATAGGAACAAAGAAGGAAAACTTTAAATTCCTTTTTCTCTTAAACGGGAAGGTGTAGAGCTTTGATATTTGGTATGTAGCATTTCCTAGTGGACCTCTACCAAGTTTGTTCATATGATGCCCCTGGGTCAAAACTGGCCTAGCCCCGGCGGTCACAAGTTCGAACATAGGAACAAAGAAGGAAAACTTTAAAATTCTTCTTTAAAACTGGAAGGCATAGAGCTTTGATATTTGGTATGTAGTGATTCTCTTCTAAGTTTGTTTGCCCATCTAAGCACAACAAGTTAATTGAGCTCAAAATTGGGTCATCTTGGGTCATAAACTAGGTCACTAGGTCAAATTAAAGAAATACCTTGTTGGCACTCTCGAGGCCACATTATTTGCTCAATTGCCTTGAAAATTAGTTAGAAAGTTTGTCTTTATAAAGTCTCACATAAGATTAATTTGGGTCAACTTGGGTCATAAACTAGTTCATTGGGTCAAATTAAAGAAATACCTTGTTTGCACTCTGGAGGCCACATTTATTGCTCAAATGACCTGAAATTTGGCCAGAATGTTTGTCTTGATGAAATACCAGATGAGTTTGGATTTGGGTCACCTGGAACCATAAACTAGGTTACTAGGTCAGAATAAAGAAATACCTTGTGGGCACTCGAGACCACATTCTTTGCTTAATTGCCTTGAAAATTGGTCAGAATGTTTGTCTTTGTAAAATCTCACATGAGTCTGAATTTGGGTCAACTGGGGTCATAAACTAGGTCACTCGGTCAAATTAAAGAAATAGCTAGTGGGCACTCTAGAGGCCACATTTATTATTCATTTGATTTGAAAATTGGTTAAAATGTTTCTTTTGATAGAGTCAAAGACCAGTTCAAATTTGGGTCATCTGGGGTCATAATCTAGATCACTAGGTCAAATTAAAGAAATATCTTCAGGGCACTCAAGGCCACATTTTTTGCTCAATTGACTTGAAAATTGGTCAGAATGTTTGTCTTCATGAAATATGAGTTTGAAATTGGGTCACCTGCAGTCAAAAACTAGGTCACATGGTCAAATTAAAGAAAAACCTTAAAGGCACTCTACTAAGGTGAGTGACCCAGGGCCATGATGGCCCTCTTGTTTCAAAAGGCATCTCCCTCAGGGTCGTTAAAAGTCGTGATTGTGTGGTAAAGGGTTAAAGATTGGAACTATATGGTAAAGGATTAAATGGCACTGTAACATGCAATTGTGAAAAGAAAAAAAAAGGGCCATTGGCCCTAAAGTGCTCACCTGAGTAAAGTAATCCAGGATTGATAAAGTGGAATACCTCCAGAATGTGATGTTGTAAACACATAAATGTAAGTGACATAATTTTTGTTCCGTTTACCCACTTTAAACTTGTTCAGAATATTATCAAGACAAACATCCTGATCAAATTTAATGAGTCTCAGACTGACAATATGGCCTCTACGGTGCATACAAGGTTTTTCTAAGATTTGTCCCAGTGACTGATATTTTGACGCGATGTGACCCAGTTTTTAAATTGTCCAGAAATTATCAGAACATTCTGATTGATTTTCATGAGTATCAGACAGAAAATGTGGCTTTAGAGTTAACACAATGTTTTTTTAAGATTTGTCCCAGTGACCTACTTTTTGACCTGACATGACCTTATTTCAAACTTGTTTTAAATGTCATCCAGACAAACATTATGACCAAGTTTCATTAGTATCAGACTGAAAGATAGCTTTTTAGAGTTCACACAAGGTTTTTCTACAATTTGTCTGATGACCTACTTTTGACTTGACATGGCCCTTTTTAGCTCACCTGAGCACAAAGTGCTCATGGGGAGCTATTGTGATCGTGCTGTGTGCAGCGTCCGTCGTGCGTCGTCCGTTGTCAACTTTTTACCTTGTGTACGCTCTAGAGACCACATTTTTAGCTCCACTGGCCGAAGGCCAGCGAGCTATTGTCATGGCTTTATGTCCATCGTGCGTCCGTCCGTCCGTTCGTCCGTGGGTGTGTCCATAAACTTTTTCTTTAAAAAACTTCTCCTCAGAAACTATTGACTGGATTTTTACCAAATTTCACAGGAATGTTCCTTTGGTGGTCCTCTTTCAAATCCCTTCAAATAATTGTGTTCCATGAAGAATTCTGGTTGCCATGGCAACCAAAGTAAAAAACCTTTAAAAATCTTCTCCACCCAAACCGCTATTTGGATAGCATTATTATTTTGCAGGAATGTTCCTTAGATACAGGTTTACAGAATTCCTTTAAAAAAAAATGATCTGTCAAAAAACATGGCTTTTATGGGAGACTCATTTTCCTTTTATGGTATAAAGTAAAATCTTTGAAAAATTTCTTCTCTAAAACTATTCATTGGATTTCATTGTTGTTTTGCAGGTAAGTTCCTATGGTGGTTGTCTGCCAAATTGTTTCTATGGTGGTTGTATACCAAATTCCTTTTAAAAAAATGATACACCTAAAAACACATTTTTTTATAGACAAGGCTTATATTTCAAAAAAATGTTCTTCTCCAAAACTATTTATTGTGTTAGTTTTATCGACTAACAAAGAAAAAGGAAGAAAATTGGATTGACTTGACCTAGTCAAGGCTGTCCTATTTAAGCCCACACATTTTCCTTGGTATTAAGATCACAATTTACTCCAATGATATGCTATTAGTTAGTACTAGTAATAAAATATCACTGGCCATAAATAAGATAAAAGCTTGAGCACCTTTCACAACTTGAGCTTTTCAATTTTGCCTTATTACTAAGCCTGAGTAACCATGCCAAGATAAAAAAGAAAAGGTATTTTAATAACAAAACCCCCATGTTGTAGGTACTTTATAGTCCTTTTGATATAGAACAAGAGAACCTCTGCACTTTTATTAGTTCTGGTAAAGGTTTGTTGACCTACTTATGAGTAAATGCAGAGTGGACAGAAGGGGTGTAAATCCTGGTGACCTGGTACAAAGTGGGACAGGGCTTTACATTTGTGATAAGGCATTAATGTTATCCAGTCAAACTGATCCCGAAACTTCAGTACACCAGAATTAATCTGTGCCCTGGAGCAGGATATTTGATTTATGTAAATGCATTTGTAGACCATTTTGTGTTGTTTGCCACAGAAGACATTCTAACTGTGACTGTGAAAAGTTGATTATTAGGGATTAGGTGTTCATTGTATGCCAGCATATTTCATTCTATCTGGTGTATTGATGTAAGTTGATCTATATTGCTATAACATTCATTCATTTGCCCTCCTAGCTGTTCTTTTAGATTACCCCTTTACCACACAATCACAACTCTTAACGACCCTGAGAAAGACATATTTTCTATATTTTGATGTTTCCCCACCCAAAATGGTTTGTGAAAGGACCTGTTGCAGACAACATATCTTCAAATTAGTAAGACATATATAAAAAAGGATAGAAATTATTGTTGGAAACTAAGAAAATGCTGGTTACCATTTTTTTCTTCTTTTCTCACAAGTTTTTTCCATACCTTTTTTCTTCAGTGAGCTAAAATGCAGGATTGAATGGTAATTGTTAAAAACTTCTTTTCGCCATTATAGAAATATCAGGCCTGTGGAGCGATACAGGCGCTCAAGCGCCTCTAGTTTGTCTGATCCTCATGAAACTTGGTCAGAATGTATGTCTTGATACAATCTGGGACGAGTTCGAAATTGTGTCATGTGGGGTCAAAAACCAGGTCGCTAGATCAAATCTTAGAAAAACCTTGTGTACGCTCCAGAGGCCACATTTTCGGTCCGATCCTCATGAAACTTGATCAGAATGTTTGTCTTAATAAAATCTCAGATGAGTTTGAAATTGGGTCATGTAGAGTCAAAAAGTAGGTCACTAGGTCATATCTTAGAAAAACCTTGTGTGCGCTCTAGAGGCCAAGTTTGTGAAACCTTGGACGAGTTCGAAATTGTGTCATGTGGGGTCAAAAACTAGGTCCCTAGGTCAAATCTTAGAAAAACCTTGTGTGCACTCTTGACATGGCCCTTTTTAGCTCACCTGAGCACAAAGTGCTCATGGAGAGCTATTGTGATCGTGCTGTGTGCAACGTCCCTCATGCGTCATCCGTTGTCAACTTTTTACCTTGTGTACGCTCTAGAGGCCACATTTTCAGTCCGATCCTCATGAAACTTGGTCAGAATGTTTGTCTTGATAAAATCTTGGACGAGTTCGAAATTGGGTCATGTGGGATCAAAAACTAGGTCACTATGTCAAATCTTAGAAAAACCTTGTGTGCGCTGTAGAGGCCACATTTTCAGTCAGATACTTGTGAAACTTGGTCAGGATCTTTGTCTTGACAAAATCTGGGACGAGTTTGAAATTGTGTCATATGGGGTCAAAAACTAGGTCAATAGGTCAAATCTTAGAAAAACCTTGTGTGCGCTCTAGGGGCCACATTTTCAGTCAGATACTTGTGAAACTTGGTCAGAATCTTTGTCTTGATAAATTCTCGGACAAGGACGAAATTGGGTCATGTGGGGTCAAAAACTAAGTCACTAGGTCAAATCTTAGAAAAACCTTGTGTGCACTCTAGAGGCCACATTTTCAGTCAGATACTTGTGAAACTTGGTCAGAATCTTTGTCTTGATAAAATTTCGGACAAGTTTGAAGTTGGGTCATGTGGGGTCAAAAAGTAGGTCACTAGGTCAAATCTTAGAAAAACCTTGTATGCGCCCTATAGTCCACATTTTCAGTCCCATACTAATGAAATTATGTCAGAATCTTTGTCTTGATGATATCTTGGAAGAGTGAAACTGGGTCACCTCAGTTCAAAAACTAGGTCACCAGGTCGAATCTTAGGAAAACCTTGTGTGCGCTCTAGGGGATACATTTTCAGTCCAATACTCATGAAACTTGGTCAGAATGTTTGTCTTTATAAAAACTCAAATGAGTTCGAAATTGGGTCATCTTGGGTCAAAAACTTGGTCACTAGGTCAAATTAAAGAAATACCTGGTGGGCATTCTAGAAGCCACATTTTTTGCTCAATTGACTTGAAAATTGGTCAGAATGTTTGTCTTAATTCAATTTCAGATGACTTTGAAATTGGGTCACCTGGGGCCATAAAGTAGGTCACCAGGTCAAATTAAAGAAATACCTTGTGGGCACTCTAGAGGCCACATTTTTTGCTCAATTGACTTGAAAATTTGTCAGAATGTTTGTCTTAATTAAATCTCAGATGAGTTTGAAATTGGGTTACCTGGGGTCATAAACTAGGTCACTAGGTCGAATCAAAGAAATACCATGTGGACATTCTAGAGGCCACATTGTTTGCTCAATTGACTTGAAAATTGGTCAGAATGTTTTTCTTAATTAAATCTCAGACGAGTTGTGGTCATAAACTAGGTCACTAGGTCAAATTAAAGAAATACCTTGTGGGCACTCTAGAGGCCACATTTATTGCTCAACTGACCCGAAAATCGGTCAGAATGTTTGTCTTGATGAAATCTTGGATAACTTCAAAATTGGGTCACCTGGGGACATAATCTAAGTCACTAGGTCAAATTAAAGAAATACCTTGTAGGCACTCTAGAGGCCACATTCATTGCTCAATTGTCTTGAAAATTGGTCAGAATCTTTGTCTAAATGAAGTCTCGGATAAGTTTGAATTTGGGATACCTTGGGTCATAAACTAGGTCACAGGGTCAAATTAAAGAAATACCTTGTGAGCACTTTAGAGGCCACATTGATTGCTGAATTGACTTAAAAATTGGTCAGAATGTTTTTCTTGATGAAATTTCAGATGAGTTTAAATTTTGGTCACCTTGGGTCATAAACTAGGTCACTAGGTCAACTAAAAGAAATTTTTTTTGGCCGCTGTAGAGGCTACAATTCTTACTCAATTGACCTGAAAATTGATCAGCACGTTTTTCTTGATAAAATCTTGGATGAGTTCAAAATTGGGTCACATAGGGTCATAAACTAGGTCACTAGGTCAGATTTAAAGAAATATCTTGTGGGCGCTCTAGTGGCCACAATTCTTGCTCAGTTGCCCTGAAAATTGGTCAGCGTGTTTGTCTTGATAATATCTCGGATGAGTTTGAAATATGGTCACATAGGGTCATAAACTAGGTCACTGGGTCAAATTGAAGAAATACATTTTGGACACTCCAGAGACCACATTTTCAGCTCAATTGCCTAGACAGCTGGTCAGAATGTTTGTCTTAATAATATCTCGGATGAGTTTTAAATTGGGTCATGCGATTCAGGGCCATCATGGCCCTCTTGTTTGAACCTGTAGTAGATATTATCAAAACAAACATTCTGACTAAGTTTCATGAGTATCAAACTGAAAATGTGGCCTTTATAGTGCATACAAGGCTTTTCTAAGATTTGTCCCATGACCTATTTTTTGTTTCTCAAACTTGTCTGCGATGTCATTAGGAAAAACTTTCTGGCCAAGTTTCATGAGTATGAGACTGAAAATGTGGCCTCTAGAGTGCACACAAGGCTCTTCTAAGATTTGTCCCATGACCTACTTTTTGTCCTGATATGAGCCAATTTCGAACTTGTTCAAGATATTATCAAAAGAAACATTATGACTACGGTAAGTTTCATGTGTATGGGACTAAAAATTTGGCATTCTTGAGTGCACACAAGATTTTTCTATGATTTGACTGGTGACCTACTCTTTGACCTGACATGATCCAATTTTGAACTTGTCTGAGATATTATCAAGACAAACATTCTGACCAGTTTTGATAAGTATTGGACTGAAAATGTGACCTAGAGTGCACACAATGCATTATACAAGGCATAATTACTGGTCCATAAAACCAATTTTTTCTAACAACAGACTGAATTATCCTGAGGTAGGATGGTCCTTTGACATGTTGAAATTTGACCAATAGCAAAAAGTTCCGATACAGGTAAGCCTGTGCAGACTGTGCAGGCTGACCAGAGTCGATATTTTTTTGCAGATGCATTAAACCCTCTTTTCAGAGAGCATGGCTCATCTATATATACATGTATTTTTAAACTTTTCTTATTCAGTTTCAGTAGTATTACTTCAAATCATGATTTAAAGGTATCATTCTCTTCTTAATACAAATTTTTGTTGGTCATTCGGTTATATAGTTTTATGTCCATGTAATAATCCTTTGTCAAAGAAGTCTTTGTTTAATTATCCTGAAAAAGTGGGCTTGCAAACAAAATTATTGGAAATAAAGAAAATGCCGGTGACCAGCATGTTATTCTTTCCCACCATATTTTCTGCCCTTTGGAAGGTAAATCATTTTAGCCACATTTGATCTGTTTGTGTAAATACTTTCAATATGGACGAGTCTAAATTTTGTTAGATGGTAAACAGTTTATCCTCTGCAAGAAAAAGGAGACGCAGATGAGAAGATGGACAGATCTGGGAATTAGATATTTAATAAATGTATTTAACCTTTCACCAATCCTGAGTTTTTACAACCTCTGGGATGAAGAAGACCCTGAAAAACATTTTGAGAAAAGGAGAAAATGCTGGTTACCCTTTTCCAAATAATCCCGATTTTAACAACCCTGAGATAGTTTCTTTTGAAACATGGGAAAAGAAGAAAATTCTAGTTACCAGTATTTTTGTCTTTTCCCATAATGTTTTCTACTCGTTGAAGAATCAATTCTTGTTTTGAGTAACATTTAATTTGTCCTCTCTAAATGCTTTTAATATGGACCAGTCTAAAATTTTGTTGTTTGGTAAAGAGTTAAGCTATGTTTAATTCATCATCTGTAAATGTTTCAATTAGCTCGTTACCAAACGACAGAATTTTAGACTTGTTCAAATTGAAAGCATTAGCATGCGACAAAATAAATGTAACTCAAAAATTTAGATTTGTTTTTTTGGAATGGTAGAAAAAGTTTTTTGAAAAATAAAATATGCTGGTTACTAGTATTTTCTCCTTTTTTCCACAAAAAGTTAAAAGTTGGTATTGTTTGGTAAAGGATTAGATATGAACAAGTCTAAAATTTTGTTGTGATTTAAAATATTTAAGTTCCTCCTTTTTCACTTTTTCTCCACATTATGGTATGGATCTTCTCTGGATGATGTTCCCTTTTATTTACTTCAATTGCTATTTAGTCGCAAATTATGTGCCATACAGAAATAATAGAAAGCAGTTTACATCCAATGTCTTTGTTGGTACATGTTCATTATAATTTCATTCGTTCTTACGACTTTGATGTTTATGGACCTCCCTCAAGTTTCTAGAGTATCTATAGGTTTATCTGTCAAAAATCATGGCTGCTGTTGGTGTGTCTTATTTTCGGCATATAACCTGCACATGAAGAAATTTTATGATCATTGTAAATTTTGTTAGCGTTATGTCTGATAGAAGGATGGCTCATGCCAAAGACTTTAAAAAAAATTTAGTTTGAAAATATTTTAGAAATTTTCAAATTGAAAAACTGTTATACAGAGTTCATTGACATTTGGCATTAATATCCTTTGGTAGATTCCTTTTAACTTTTTACCAAAGGACAAAATTTTGGACTGGTCCAAATTAAAAGAATTTCCAGACAACATACTAAAGGGTTAATGCATCCTTTTGCAAGAGTGTGGCTCATATTTATTGTGAATGACCCTTGGGTAAACCTCTTTCAGTCCCTGTGATAGCTGTGTGATATGTAGGGTTTTGGGGGGATTTTTCCCAATTAACCCTTTCCCAAATGACAAATTTTGGACTGGTCCAAATTGAAAGAGTTTGCAGACGACAATTTTAAATTTGATGAAAATGGCAGAAAGTTATCAAAAAGGGTAGAAAACACTGTGGGAAAAGGAGAAATTGCTCATTACGAGCAATTTCTCCTTTTCCCACAGCGTTTTCAAAAGACTTGTACTACAGACATGTGAAAACCAGGGCTTGTTTGGGAAAGGGTTAATATGAAATGTTTAACCATATATGTAACAATCCCATTGTAATGACCCCGGGGAGGAAGGCTTTTGAAAATAGGTGGAAATAGGAGAAATTGCTGGTTGCCAGCACTCTCTCGTATTCCTACATTTTCTATCATTCCAAAGATATATCCCATCATTCAAGAAACACCCAATAATTTGTCAACTGCGAAAGCTTTCCAGTTTACAAGTCTGAAAATTCCTTGGTGTGGTAAAGGGTTAACCCCATACAAGCAATTTCTTGACCCTTAGGAAAAGGGTTTTTGAAAACACTGTGAGATGAGGAGAAATGCTGGCTTTTTTTAGCTCACCTGAGCACATAGTGCTCAGGGTGAGCTATTGTGATCGATCGTTGTCCGGCGTCCGTCCGTCCGTGTGTCCGTCCGTCCGTCTGTCTGTCCGTCCGTCTGTCCGTCCGTCCGTGAACAATTACTTAAAAAATCTTCTCCTCTGAAACCGCCCAACAGATTTCAGTGAAACTTCACAGAAATGATCCTTAGGTGACGCACTTTCAAAATACTTCAAAGATTTGAATTCCATGAAGAACTCTGGTTGCCATGGCAACCGAGAGAAAAAACTTTTAAAATCTTCTTGTCCCAAACCGTAAGGGCTAGAGCTCTCGTATTTGGCATGTAGCATCATCTAGTGGCCCTCTACCAAAATACTTCAAATTATGGCCCTAGTGTTGAAAATGGCCCTATGTTGTGGGTTCTCGAATTTCACATAGAGATAAAGAGGGAAATCTTTAAAAATCTTCTTGTCCCAAACCATAAGGGCTAGAGCTCTCATATATGGCATGTAGTATCATCTAGTGGCCCTCTACCAAAATACTTCAAATTATGGCCCTAGTGTTGAAAATGGCCCTATGTTGTGGGTTCTCGGATTTCACATAGAGATAAAGAAGGAAATCTGTAAAAATCTTCTCGTCCCAAACCTTAAGGGCTAGAGCTTTCATATTTGGCATGTAGCATCATCTAGTGACCCTCTACCAAAATACTTCAAATTATGGCCCTAGTGTTGAAAATGGCCCTATGTTGTGGGTTCTCGGATTTCACATAGAGATAAAGAAGGAAATCTGTAAAAATCTTCTTGTCCCAAACCATAAGGGCTAGAGCTCTCATATATGGCATGTAGTATCATCTAGTGGCCCTCTACCAAAATACTTCAAATAATGGCCCTAGTGTGGAAATTGGCCCTATGTTGTGGGTTCTCGGATTTCACATAGAGATAAAGAAGGAAATCTGTAAAAATCTTCTTGTCTGAAACCTTAAGGGCTAGAGCTTTCATATTTGGCATGTAGCATCATCTAGTGGCCCTCTACCAAATTACTTCAAATTATGGCCCTAGTTTGAAAATGGCCCTTTGTTGTGGGTTCTCGGATTTCACATAGGGATAAAGAAGGAAATCTGTAAAAATCTTCTTGTCCCAAACCTTAAGGGCTAGAGCTTTCATATTTGGCATGTAGCATCATCTAGTGACCCTCTACTTCAAATTATGGCCCTAGTGTTGAAAATGGCCCTATGTTGTGGGTTCTCGGATTTCACATAGAGATAAAGAAGGAAATCTGTAAAAATCTTCTTGTCCCAAACCATAAAGGCTAGAGCTCTCATATATGACATGTAGTATCATCTAGTGGCCCTCTACCAAAATACTTCACTTAATGGCCCTAGTGTGGAAATTGGCCCTATGTTGTGGGTTCTCGGATTTCACATAGAGATAAAGAAGGAAATCTGTAAAAATCTTCTTGTCCGAAACCTTAAGGGCTAGAGCTTTCATATTTGGCATTTAGCATCACCTAGTGACCCTCTACCAAAATACTTCAAATAATGGCCCTAGTTTGAAAATGGCCCTATGTTGTGGGTTCTCGGATTTCACATAGAGATAAAGAAGGAAATCTTTAAAAATCTTCTTGTCCTAAACCATAAGGGCTAGAGCTCTCATATATGGCATGTAGTATCATCTCGTGACCCTCTACCAAGATACTTCAAATAATGGCCCTAGTGTGGAAATTGGCCCTATGTTGTGGGTTCTCGGATTTCACACAGAGATAAAGAAGGAAATCTATAAAAATCTTCTTGTCCCAAACTGTAAGGGCCAGACCTTTCATATTTGGTATGTAGCATCATCTAGTGGCCCTCTACCAAAATACTTCAAATTACGGCCCTAGTGTTGAAAATGGCCCTATGTTGTGGGTTCTTGGATTTCACATAGAGATGAAGAAGGAAATCTTTAAAAATCTTCTTGTTCCAAATCATAAGGGCTAGAGCTCTCATATATGGCATGTAGTATCATCTAGTGGCCCTCTACCAAAATACTTCAAATTATTGCCCTAGTGTTGAAAATGGCCCTATGTTGTGGGTTCTCAGATTTCACATAATGATAAAGAAGGAAATCTGTAAAAATCTTCTTGTCCCAGACCTTAAGGGCTAGAGCTTTCATATTTGGCATGTAGCATCATCTAGTGGCCCTCTACCAAAATACTTCAAATTATGGCCCTAGTTTGAAAATGGCCCTATGTTGTGGGTTCTCGGATTTCACATAGAGATAAAGAAGGAAATCTTTAAAAATCTTCTTGTCCCAAACCATAAGGGCTAGAGCTCTCATATATGGCATGTAGTATCATCTAGTGGCCCTCTACCAAAATACTTCAAATAATGGCCCTAGTGTGGAAAATCGCCCTATGTTGTGGGGTCTCGGATTTCACATAGAGATAAAGAAGGAAATCTTTAAAAATCTTCTTGTCCCAAACCATAAGGGCTAGAGCTCTCATATATGGCATGTAGTATCATCTAGTGGCCCTCTACCAAAGTACCTCAAATTATGGCCCTAGTGTTGAAAATGGCCCTATGTTGTGGGTTCTCGGATTTCACATAGAGGTAAAGAAGGAAATCTTTAAGGATCTTCTTGTCCCAAATCATAAGGGCTAGAGCTCTCATATATGGCATGTAGTATCATCTAGTGGCCCTCTACTTCAAATTATGGCCCTAGTGTTGAAAATGGCCCTATGTTGTGGGTTCTCGGATTTCACATAGAGATAAAGAAGGAAATCTTTAAAAATCTTCTTGTCCTAAACCATAAAGGCTAGAGCTCTCATATATGACATGTAGTATCATCTAGTGGCCCTCTACCAAAATACTTCACTTAATTGCCCTAGTGTGGAAATTGGCCCTATGTTGTGGGTTCTCGGATTTCACATAGAGATAAAGAAGGAAATCTGTAAAAATCTTCTTGTCCCAAACCTTAAGGGCTAGAGCTTTCATATTTGGCATGTAGCATCATCTAGTGACCCTCTACCAAATTACGTCAAATTATGGCCCTAGTGTTGAAAATGGCCCTATGTTGTGGGTTCTCGGATTTCACATAGAGATAAAGAAGGAAATCTGTAAAAATCTTCTTGTCCCAAACCATAAGGGCTAGAGCTCTCATATATGGCATGTAGTATCATCTAGTGGCCCTCTACCAGAATACTTCAAATAATGGCCCTAGTGTGGAAATTGGCCCTATGTTGTGGGTTCTCGGATTTCACATAGAGATAAAGAAGGAAATCTTTAAAAATCTTTTCCCAAACCGTAAGGGCTAGAGCTTTCATATTTGGCATGTAGCATCATCTAGTAGCCCTCTACCAAAATACTTCAAATTATGGCCCTAGTTTGAAAATGGCCCTATGTTGTGGGTTCTCGGATTTCACATAGAGATAAAGAAGGAAATCTTTAAAAATCTTTTCCCAAACCGTAAGGGCTAGAGCTTTCATATTTGGCATGTAGCATCATCTAGTAGCCCTCTACCAAAATACTTCAAATTATGGCCCTAGTTTGAAAATGGCCCTATGTTGTGGGTTCTCGGATTTCACATAGAGATAAAGAAGGAAATCTTTAAAAATCTTCTTGTCCCAAACCATAAGGGCTAGAGCTCTCATATATGGCATGTAGTATCATCTAGTGGCCCTCTACCAAAATACTTCAAATAATGGCCCTAGTGTGGAAAATCGCCCTATGTTGTGGGGTCTCGGATTTCACATAGAGATAAAGAAGGAAATCTTTAAAAATCTTCTTGTCCCAAACCATAAGGGCTAGAGCTCTCATATATGGCATGTAGTATCATCTAGTGGCCCTCTACCAAAATACTTCAAATTATGGCCCTAGTGTTGAAAATGGCCCTATGTTGTGGGTTCTTGGATTTCACATAGAGATAAAGAAGGAAATCTTTAAGGATCTTCTTGTCCCAAATCATAAGGGCTAGAGCTCTCATATATGGCATGTAGTATCATCTAGTGGCCCTCTACTTCAAATTATGGCCCTAGTGTTGAAAATGGCCCTATGTTGTGGGTTCTCGGATTTCACATAGAGATAAAGAAGGAAATCTTTAAAAATCTTCTTGTCCCAAACCATAAAGGCTAGAGCTCTCATATATGACATGTAGTATCATCTAGTGGCCCTCTACCAAAATACTTCACTTAATGGCCCTAGTGTGGAAATTGGCCCTATGTTGTGGGTTCTCGGATTTCACATAGAGATAAAGAAGGAAATCTGTAAAAATCTTCTTGTCCGAAACCTTAAGGGCTAGAGCTTTCATATTTGGCATTTAGCATCACCTAGTGACCCTCTACCAAAATACTTCAAATAATGGCCCTAGTTTGAAAATGGCCCTATGCTGTGGGTTCTCGGATTTCACATAGAGATAAAGAAGGAAATCTTTAAAAATCTTCTTGCCCTAAACCATAAGGGCTAGAGCTCTCATATATGGCATGTAGTATCATCTCGTGACCCTCTACCAAGATACTTCAAATAATGGCCCTAATGTGGAAATTGGCCCTATGTTGTGGGTTCTCGGATTTCACATAGAGATAAAGAAGGAAATCTATAAAAATCTTCTTGTCCCAAACTGTAAGGGCCAGACCTTTCATATTTGGCATGTAGCATCATCTAGTGGCCCTCTACCAAAATACTTCAAATTACGGCCCTAGTGTTGAAAATGGCCCTATGTTGTGGGTTCTTGGATTTCACATAGAGATGAAGAAGGAAATCTTTAAAAATCTTCTTGTTCCAAATCATAAGGGCTAGAGCTCTCATATATGGCATGTAGTATCATCTAGTGGCCCTCTGCCAAAATACTTCAAATTATTGCCCTAGTGTTGAAAATGGCCCTATGTTGTGGGTTCTCAGATTTCACATAATGATAAAGAAGGAAATCTGTAAAAATCTTCTTGTCCCAAACCCTAAGGGCTAGAGCTTTCATATTTGGCATGTAGCATCATCTAGTGACCCTCTACCAAATTACGTCAAATTATGGCCCTAGTGTTGAAAATGGCCCTATGTTGTGGGTTCCCGGATTTCACATAGAGATAAAGAAGGAAATCTGTAAAAATCTTCTTGTCCCAAACCATAAGGGCTAGAGCTCTCATATATGGCATGTAGTATCATCTAGTGGCCCTCTACCAAAATACTTCAAATAATGGCCCTAGTGTGGAAATTGGCCCTTGTTGTGGGTTCTCGGATTTCACATAGAGATAAAGAAGGAAATCTTTAAAAATCTTTTCCCAAACCGTAAGGGTTAGAGCTTTCATATTTGGCATGTAGCATCATCTAGTGGCCCTCTACCAAAATACTTCAAATTATGGCCCTAGTTTGAAAATGGCCCTATGTTGTGGGTTCTCGAATTTCACATAGAGATAAAGAAGGAAATCTTTAAAAATCTTCTTGTCCCAAACCATAAGGGCTAGAGCTCTCATATATGGCATGTAGTATCATCTAGTGGCCCTCTACCAAAGTACCTCAAATTATGGCCCTAGTGTTGAAAATGGCCCTATGTTGTGGGTTCTCGGATTTCACATAGAGATAAAGAAGGAAATCTTTAAGGATCTTCTTGTCCCAAATCATAAGGGCTAGAGCTCTCATATATGGCATGTAGTATCATCTAGTGGCCCTCTACCAAAATACTTCAAATTATGGCCCTGGTGTTGAAAATGGCCCTATGTTGTGGGTTCTCAGATTTCACATAGAGATAAAGAAGGAAATCTGTAAAAATCTTTTTGTCCCAAACCGTAAGGGCTAGAGCTTTCATATTTGGCATGTAGCATCATCTCGTGGCCCTCTACCAAAATACTTCAAATTATGGCCCTGGTGTTAAAAATTGACCCTATGTTGTGGGGTCTCGGATTTCACATAGAGATAAAGAAGGAAATCTGTAAAAATCTTCTTGTCCCAAACCATAAGGGCTAGAGCTCTCATATATGGCATGTAGTATCATCTAGTGGCCCTCTACCAAAATACTTCAAATTATGGCCCTAGTGTTGAAAATGGCCCTATGTTGTGGGTTCTCAGATTTCACATAGGGATAAAGAAGGAAATCTGTAAAAATCTTCTTGTCCTAAACCTTAAGGGCTAGAGCTTTCATTTTTGGCGTGTAGCATCATCTAGTGACCCTCTACCAAAATACTTCAAATTATGGCCCTAGTGTTGAAAATGGCCCTATGTTGTGGGTTCTCGGATTTCATATAGAGATAAAGAAGGAAATCTTTCAAAAAATCGTCTTGTCCCAAACCATAAAGGCTAGAGCTCTCATATATGGCATGTAGTATCATCTACTGGCCCTCTACCAAAATACTTCAAATAATGGCCCTAGTGTGGAAATTGGCCCTATGTTGTGGGTTCTCGGATTTCACATAGAGATAAAGAAGGAAATCTGTAAAAATCTTCTTGTCCCAAACCGTAAGGGCTAGAGCTTTCATATTTGGCATGTAGCATCATCTAGTGGCCCTCTACCAAAATACTTCAAATTATGGCCCTGGTGTTTAAAATTGACCCTGTGTTGTGGGTTCTCGGATTTCACATAGAGATAAAGAAGGAAATCTGTAAAAATCTTCTTGTCCCAAACCATAAGGGCTAGAGCTCTCATATATGGCATGTAGTATCATCTAGTGGCCCTCTACCAAAATACTTCAAATAATGGCCCTAGTGTTGAAAATGGCCCTATGTTGTGGGTTCTCGGATTTCACATAGAGATAAAGAAGGAAATCTGTAAAAATCTTCTTGTCCCAAACCTTAAGGACTAGAGCTTTCATATTTGGCATGTAGCATGATCTAGTGACCCTCTACCAAAATACTTCAAATTATGGCCCTGGTGTTGAAAATGGCCCTATGTTGTGGGTTCTCGGATTTCACATAGAGATAAAGAAGGAAATCTTTAAAAATCTTCTTGTCCCAAACCATAAGGGCTAAAGCTCTCATATATGGCATGTAGTATCATCTAATGGCCCTCTACCAAAATACTTCACTTAATGGCCCTAGTGTGGAAATTGGCCCTATGTTGTGGGTTCTCGGATTTCACATAGCGATAAAGAAGGAAATCTGTAAAAATCTTCTTGTCCCAAACCGTAAGGGCTAGAGCTTTCATATTTGGCGTGTAGCATCATCTAGTGGCCCTCTACCAAAATACTTCAAATTATGGCCCTGGTGTTAAAAATTGACCCTATGTTGTGGGTTCTCGGAGTTCACATAGAGATTAAGAAGGAAATCTTTAAAAATCTTCTTGTCCCAAACCATAAGGGCTAGAGCTCTCATGTATGGCATGTAGTATCATCTAGTGGCCCTCTACCAAAATACTTCAAACTATTGCCCTAGTGATGAAAATGGCCCTATGTTGTGGGTTCTTGGATTTCACATAGAGATAAAGAAGGAAATCTTTAAAAATCTTCTTGTCCCAAACCATAAGGGCTAGAGCTCTCATATATGGCATGTAGTATCATCTAGTGGCCCTCTACCAAAATACTTCAAATAATGGCCCTAGTGTGGAAAATCGCCCTATGTTGTGGGGTCTCGGATTTCACATAGAGATAAAGAAGGAAATCTTTAAAAATCTTCTTGTCCCAAACCATAAGGGCTAGAGCTCTCATATATGGCATGTAGTATCATCTAGTGGCCCTCTACCAAAATACTTCAAATTATGGCCCTAGTGATGAAAATGGCCCTATGTTGTGGGTTCTTGGATTTCACATAGAGATAAAGAAGGAAATCTTTAAGGATCTTCTTGTCCCAAATCATAAGGGCTAGAGCTCTCATATATGGCATGTAGTATCATCTAGTGGCCCTCTACTTCAAATTATGGCCCTAGTGTTGAAAATGGCCCTATGTTGTGGGTTCTCGGATTTCACATAGAGATAAAGAAGGAAATCTTTAAAAATCTTCTTGTCCCAAACCATAAAGGCTAGAGCTCTCATATATGACATGTAGTATCATCTAGTGGCCCTCTACCAAAATACTTCACTTAATGGCCCTAGTGTGGAAATTGGCCCTATGTTGTGGGTTCTCGGATTTCACATAGAGATAAAGAAGGAAATCTGTAAAAATCTTCTTGTCCGAAACCTTAAGGGCTAGAGCTTTCATATTTGGCATTTAGCATCACCTAGTGACCCTCTACCAAAATACTTCAAATAATGGCCCTAGTTTGAAAATGGCCCTATGCTGTGGGTTCTCAGATTTCACATAGAGATAAAGAAGGAAATCTTTAAAAATCTTCTTGCCCTAAACCATAAGGGCTAGAGCTCTCATATATGGCATGTAGTATCATCTCGTGACCCTCTACCAAGATACTTCAAATAATGGCCCTAATGTGGAAATTGGCCCTATGTTGTGGGTTCTCGGATTTCACATAGAGATAAAGAAGGAAATCTATAAAAATCTTCTTGTCCCAAACTGTAAGGGCCAGACCTTTCATATTTGGCATGTAGCATCATCTAGTGGCCCTCTACCAAAATACTTCAAATTACGGCCCTAGTGTTGAAAATGGCCCTATGTTGTGGGTTCTTGGATTTCACATAGAGATGAAGAAGGAAATCTTTAAAAATCTTCTTGTTCCAAATCATAAGGGCTAGAGCTCTCATATATGGCATGTAGTATCATCTAGTGGCCCTCTGCCAAAATACTTCAAATTATTGCCCTAGTGTTGAAAATGGCCCTATGTTGTGGGTTCTCAGATTTCACATAATGATAAAGAAGGAAATCTGTAAAAATCTTCTTGTCCCAAACCCTAAGGGCTAGAGCTTTCATATTTGGCATGTAGCATCATCTAGTGACCCTCTACCAAATTACGTCAAATTATGGCCCTAGTGTTGAAAATGGCCCTATGTTGTGGGTTCCCGGATTTCACATAGAGATAAAGAAGGAAATCTGTAAAAATCTTCTTGTCCCAAACCATAAGGGCTAGAGCTCTCATATATGGCATGTAGTATCATCTAGTGGCCCTCTACCAAAATACTTCAAATAATGGCCCTAGTGTGGAAATTGGCCCTTGTTGTGGGTTCTCGGATTTCACATAGAGATAAAGAAGGAAATCTTTAAAAATCTTTTCCCAAACCGTAAGGGTTAGAGCTTTCATATTTGGCATGTAGCATCATCTAGTGGCCCTCTACCAAAATACTTCAAATTATGGCCCTAGTTTGAAAATGGCCCTATGTTGTGGGTTCTCGAATTTCACATAGAGATAAAGAAGGAAATCTTTAAAAATCTTCTTGTCCCAAACCATAAGGGCTAGAGCTCTCATATATGGCATGTAGTATCATCTAGTGGCCCTCTACCAAAGTACCTCAAATTATGGCCCTAGTGTTGAAAATGGCCCTATGTTGTGGGTTCTCGGATTTCACATAGAGATAAAGAAGGAAATCTTTAAGGATCTTCTTGTCCCAAATCATAAGGGCTAGAGCTCTCATATATGGCATGTAGTATCATCTAGTGGCCCTCTACCAAAATACTTCAAATTATGGCCCTGGTGTTGAAAATGGCCCTATGTTGTGGGTTCTCAGATTTCACATAGAGATAAAGAAGGAAATCTGTAAAAATCTTTTTGTCCCAAACCGTAAGGGCTAGAGCTTTCATATTTGGCATGTAGCATCATCTCGTGGCCCTCTACCAAAATACTTCAAATTATGGCCCTGGTGTTAAAAATTGACCCTATGTTGTGGGGTCTCGGATTTCACATAGAGATAAAGAAGGAAATCTGTAAAAATCTTCTTGTCCCAAACCATAAGGGCTAGAGCTCTCATATATGGCATGTAGTATCATCTAGTGGCCCTCTACCAAAATACTTCAAATTATGGCCCTAGTGTTGAAAATGGCCCTATGTTGTGGGTTCTCAGATTTCACATAGGGATAAAGAAGGAAATCTGTAAAAATCTTCTTGTCCTAAACCTTAAGGGCTAGAGCTTTCATTTTTGGCGTGTAGCATCATCTAGTGACCCTCTACCAAAATACTTCAAATTATGGCCCTAGTGTTGAAAATGGCCCTATGTTGTGGGTTCTCGGATTTCATATAGAGATAAAGAAGGAAATCTTTCAAAAAATCGTCTTGTCCCAAACCATAAAGGCTAGAGCTCTCATATATGGCATGTAGTATCATCTACTGGCCCTCTACCAAAATACTTCAAATAATGGCCCTAGTGTGGAAATTGGCCCTATGTTGTGGGTTCTCGGATTTCACATAGAGATAAAGAAGGAAATCTGTAAAAATCTTCTTGTCCCAAACCGTAAGGGCTAGAGCTTTCATATTTGGCATGTAGCATCATCTAGTGGCCCTCTACCAAAATACTTCAAATTATGGCCCTGGTGTTTAAAATTGACCCTGTGTTGTGGGTTCTCGGATTTCACATAGAGATAAAGAAGGAAATCTGTAAAAATCTTCTTGTCCCAAACCATAAGGGCTAGAGCTCTCATATATGGCATGTAGTATCATCTAGTGGCCCTCTACCAAAATACTTCAAATAATGGCCCTAGTGTTGAAAATGGCCCTATGTTGTGGGTTCTCGGATTTCACATAGAGATAAAGAAGGAAATCTGTAAAAATCTTCTTGTCCCAAACCTTAAGGACTAGAGCTTTCATATTTGGCATGTAGCATGATCTAGTGACCCTCTACCAAAATACTTCAAATTATGGCCCTGGTGTTGAAAATGGCCCTATGTTGTGGGTTCTCGGATTTCACATAGAGATAAAGAAGGAAATCTTTAAAAATCTTCTTGTCCCAAACCATAAGGGCTAAAGCTCTCATATATGGCATGTAGTATCATCTAATGGCCCTCTACCAAAATACTTCACTTAATGGCCCTAGTGTGGAAATTGGCCCTATGTTGTGGGTTCTCGGATTTCACATAGCGATAAAGAAGGAAATCTGTAAAAATCTTCTTGTCCCAAACCGTAAGGGCTAGAGCTTTCATATTTGGCGTGTAGCATCATCTAGTGGCCCTCTACCAAAATACTTCAAATTATGGCCCTGGTGTTAAAAATTGACCCTATGTTGTGGGTTCTCGGAGTTCACATAGAGATTAAGAAGGAAATCTTTAAAAATCTTCTTGTCCCAAACCATAAGGGCTAGAGCTCTCATGTATGGCATGTAGTATCATCTAGTGGCCCTCTACCAAAATACTTCAAACTATTGCCCTAGTGATGAAAATGGCCCTATGTTGTGGGTTCTTGGATTTCACATAGAGATAAAGAAGGAAATCTTTAAAAATCTTCTTGTCCCAAACCATAAGGGCTAGAGCTCTCATATATGGCATGTAGTATCATCTAGTGGCCCTCTACCAGAATACTTCAAATAATGGCCCTAGTGTGGAAATTGGCCCAATGTTGTGGGTTCTCGGATTTCACATAATGATAAAGAAGGAAATCTGTAAAAATCTTCTTGTCCCAAACCGTACGGGCTAGAGCTTTCATATTTGGCATGTAGCATCATCTAGTGGCCCTCTACCAAAATACTTCAAATTATGGCCCTGGTGTTAAAAATTGACCCTATGTTGTGGGTTCGCGGATTTCACATAGAGATAAAGTAGGAAATCTTTAAAAATCGTCTTGTCCCAAACCATAAGGGCTAGAGCTCTCATATATGGCATGTAGTATCATCTAGTGGCCCTCTACCGAAATACTTCAAATAATGGCCCTAGTGTGGAAATTGGCCCAATGTTGTGGGTTCTCGGATTTCACATAGAGATAAAGAAGGAAATCTGTAAAAATCTACTTGTCCCAAACCGTAAGGGCTAAAGCATTCATATTTGGCATGTAGCATCATCTAGTGGCCCTCTACCAAAATACTTCAAATTATGGCCCTAGTTTGAAAATGGCGCTACGTTGTTGGTTCTCGGATTTCACATAGAGATAAAGAAGGAAATCTTTAAAAATCTTCTTGTCCCAAACCATAAGGGCTAGAGCTCTCATATATGGCATGTAGTATCATCTAGTGGCCCTCTACCAAAATACTTCAAATAATGGCCCTAGTGTGGAAAATGGCCCAATGTTGTGGGTTCTCGGATTTCACATAGAGATAAAGAAGGAAATCTGTAAAAATCTTCTTGTCTGAAACCTTAAGGGCTAGAGCTTTCATATTTGGCATGTAGCATCATCTAGTGGCCCTCTACCAAAATACTTCAAATTATGGCCCTAGTGTTGAAAATGGCCCTATGTTGTGGGGTCTCGGATTTCACATAGAGATAAAGAAGGAAATTTTTAAAAATCATCTTGTCCCAAACCATAAGGGCTAGAGCTCTCATATATGGCATGTAGTATCATCTAGTGGCTCTCTACCAAAATACTTCAAATAATGGTCCTAGTGTGGAAATTGGCCCTATGTTGTGGGTTCTCGGATTTCACATAGAGATAAAGAAGGAAATCTGTAAAAATCTTCTTGTCCCAAACCGTAAGGGCTAGAGCTCTCATATATGGCATGTAGCATTATGGTGTTGAGCTGAGTTGCATTTCAGGTGAGCGATTTAGGACCATCATGGTCTTCTTGTTTTTGGATGTTTTCTTACTCTATCAAACCCACTTTCAAACATTTTAGCAACAGATAGGCTTTTAGCATATGTTTTCAATTTTAACAAGTCTAAAATTTTGTCATCTGGTTAACTCTTCACCATACAATCCAACCTTGTTGGAGAAGACTTTTGAAAACATTGTGGGAAAAGGAGAAAATGCTGGAAAGGAAAGAGAACATCGTGAGAAAAAGGAGAAAATGCTGATCACCAGCATTTTCTCCTTTTCCTACAGTGTTTTCTAGTCTTCTTTCTCAGGGTTGTTAACAGTTAAGATTTTGTGAATTACTGGTTTACAGATAGACTTGAAGTTATCTAAAAGTACTGAAAAACAGATTTTTTTTGTGTTTTGGCTGAAAAAAATACCTATATCTGTGTTTACCGCTACATTTTGCTTGTCAGGTAAATGGCTTTACTTCACTATTTTGTTTTATATTTCAGCCAAGTGACAGTAGTGGAACTATAACATCGGAGTCCTCAGCTGACACAGGGGAGGAACAGGGAACCATACCCTATATGGATGGTCAAGATTCTGGTTCCCTGAAAAATAGGGATTCTGCCTATATATCCTATACTAACTTACTTGATGATGATGACAGCGGGATTGTTATGCGGACAGGGTCTCAGACTTCCTTGGATAAATCACGATCAGAATCTAATGTGAGACCCGAGTTGCCCCCAAAAAATACCAGGCTGGCAGGATCTAGTTCTGATTCCAAATTACCTCCTCCAAGACCTGCCCCAAGATCAAGTGTGAGCCCGAACACAGGAAACATGGGTGACAGACTGATAAAGCCCTCAGCCATAAGAGAGAGGCCCCAGCCTGCACCCAGAAGACATTCTGTGGAAAAAACAACGGAACAAAGTAACATGGATGATATCTTGATAAATTTAGAAACCCATTCAGAGGCAAAAGAACAATTGAGTTTGACTGCGCAGTTTGACAGTGTTGAGGTTGGTGGTGAATATGTAACTTTACGTGAGTCTGGGACAGTCCTGTCACGTAATACTCAGAATCGACGTAGCAGCATCACCCGTACACCAGCAATTAAACTGCCATCCACCGAAACGCCAAAAAGACCTAGTATACGGAGAGAAAGATCACCAGTGTCGACTGATGAGGACTCCCCAAAGACTGGTTCAATAATTGACTTTGACCCCCTCTGTGACCAGTCCGGATCTCCTGAATTGAACCAAAGAACAGTAGCCGAGTCTAGTGTTCATAGTGACTCCAATAACTCTAGTTCACTATTAATGGATTGGAATATAAAAGACTTGACTTCTATGACAAATACTCCCTCACAGTCAAGCTACCCATTTGGATACTCAACTCCACCTTCTAGAATGCCAATGACTATGAACAATCTGAGCAATTTTTACACCCCACCTCAACAGTATCCACAGCCTGCCCGAGTGTCGCTTAATTTTCAAAATCCATTAGGATCAATTAATACAAGAACTCCGCCCCCAAATGTTCCTCCTCGTCGTAAAGGAAGGCCCAGCATGGGTGTCCCGGGTTCTCAAGGACAATTCTTGCCGCCCAAGCCCAATGAGAGTCAAGAAAAAGTGAACAGTTCTGACCCATTCTCAGAATTAGTGAACCTTACTCAACCGGTCCAACCGTCAACACAACCAAACAAGTCTACATGGCAAACTTTTGATTAGTTTTTCTTGAAATTAGTGATATATTTTGTATTAGCAAGTATTACCTTTACTTAACAATCTCTACTTTTAATGACCCAGAGAAAGAGGGCCAGCATTTTCTCCTTTTCCCACAATATTCGCTAGTCTAGTTCACTAGTTCCATTATTTGATCTACATTTAATTTATTGTTGGCTAACGCTTTCAGTTAAATGAGTCTTTTAATTTTGTAATATGGAAGTGTGTCAAACCCGTCCTTTGCTGAAAGCCAGTTCACTAACTTTTACAAATAGTGTATTCTAGATGTACTGTGGCGAGTGACCCAAGGCTGATATTCACCAACTATTTTAAGCTGCATTATTAGTCTGATTTTCATTTCAGAAAGTAGCACAATCAAATAGGGTAATGTTACAGTTTCCAGGTCTTTGGCAGGAAGATCTCAACATACACTGTATTGGGCAGTATAAAAGTATCTCTCATTAGACTGCATATTTCTTGCAGTTGGATCTTGGATTTCCAACACAGACTACTCATGTTGTGTTAAGCCACTTGACTGATAAGTGTTCACCCTGTCCCTAATGATTTTAAGCATTTTCTTCTTTCGTAGACATATTGTCTACCCCGTAACTCTTTACCAAACCACAAAATTTTAAGATTTGTCCAAGTAGAAAGCATTTGCAGACAACAAAATAAATGTACTTCTAGTGATGATTTCTGTCTTTGACAGGGTAGAAAACACTGTGGGAAATGGAGAAAATGCTGGTTACCAGCATTTTCTCCTTTTCCCACAATGTTTTCAAAAGGTTTCTTCTTTGGGTCATTAAAACTCGGAATTGTGTGGTAAAGGGTTAAAGGAAAAATTCCTACATTTGAGCCTTAGTACACTTACTCTCTACAAAATATTTAAAAGAGAGCATAAAGAGTAGAAACTGAACTCCTTAACACAGTTGAACTGTTATCTTGCTCTAATGTAATTATATCACAGCCCATTCATTCACAGACATTCAGAAAAGTTTTTTTTTGCATCATTTTTTAGCTCGGCTGTTTTCGAAGAAAACGTGGAGTTTTTACCGTAGCCCCGTCATCATCTGCACCCGAGTCATTATAAAAAACTTAAACATTTTATAATATCTCTGTTGTTTACTCAAAATATTCACTTCATACTTGGACTAGTTGTTAACTATCAAAAGGGGAAACCATACAACAAGGGCAGGTGACCATCAAAGCATTTTTGACATAGATATGCCCTTTTTTCAACGTAGAATTTTCACTGAAAATCAAGGACCTGCAGCTGAGCGTTGGCACCTGCATGCAGTGCTCTTGTTTGCCATAATATTTACCCTTTACCAAATAATCCTGTGTTTAATGACCTACAAAAAGATTGCTTTTGAAAACATTTTTGGAAAAACATAAATTGCTGGTAATCTGCAGTGTCAATTTCTCCTACAATATTTTCTATGCTTTCAAAGACCAATTCCATCATTTGAGATGCTTTTAATTTGTTGTTGATAAAGTTTTCAATATGGACTAGTCTGAAATGTTGTTGTTGGGTAAAGAGTTAATTGTTGAAATACGGTTTGTTTGGTACAGAGTTTGGAAGTGGCATCTTGTTTTGTATAGAATGTTGTCTGTTGTGAGCTTGGCTTATTTTCTGTATGGAATACATTGTATTCTGTTCATCTAAAATTTCTGTCACTATCAGAACAGAACAGAACAGTTCTGCTCTGTCACTATCAATCGCAATCATTGCTCACTTAGATACTGAGTGAGCACTGTGATGGCCCTCTTTTTTTTTTTTTTATCCTTTTACCAAACAATTTCGATTTTTAACAACCTGAGGTGGAAGGCTTTGTGAAATCATTGTGGGAAAAGCAGAAAATACTGTTAAGCAGCAGTTTCTGCATATTCCAAAATATTTTCCAAAAGCTTTCTCTGTCAGGGTTATTACAATTGTGTGCTGAAGCATTAACCCTTTACCACACAATCCCGACTTTTGAAGACCCTAAAGAAAAATATTTCTGACCAGCATTTTCTCCGTTTCCCACAAAGTTTTTCAGCCCTTTCAAAAACAAATTTCAGTTTTTGAGTCTAAACTCCCGTAAATTGAAGGCATCTGCAGATGACAGTTACAGAATTGTTTCAAATGAACTGAAGTTCTCTGATACGCTAGAAAACATTGTTGGAAAGGGAGGAAATGCTGGTTACCAGCAGTTTCTCCATTTCCCACAATGTTTTTTTCAAAAGCTTCCTCAGGGATATAAGCAGTAAAACATAGAACTATGTGGTAAAGGGTTAAGAGGTTACATAGCTGTTAATTGATCATGTCTAATTTTTTACAATACATTCCTTTTTACATGTTGATTGTTTGAGCAGTTTCTACCTTTGTTGTCCCTTTAGCAGACAGTCCCTTGCTTCCACAACCCTAATGAAGGTCTTTGGCAAAAAGGAAGAAAAAGAAGTAAATACTGGTGATCAGCTTTCCATCTTTTCCAGAGATGACTCCAATCATTTGAGCTACATTTGTCATCTGCAAATGCTTTTAACCTGTAAAGCGCCTTTCATGACTGGTTGTGTTTGCAGCCAGTGTAGATCAAGATCAGGCTGCACAAAATATGCAGCCAGATTTTTTATCTACACTGTCCCCTTTGCTGACTCAATGTAGAGACAAGCAACCATGAAATTGCAATTATTTGGGTCGTATTTATAGGATGAAAATGTCTGACAGGTTTATTCAGCGCTCTAAGGGTTAACTTGGAAATAGTCTACAATTTTGTCATGTAGTAAAGAATTAAGATGTAAGATCTATGCTCAGTATTTTTCACACATGCCATATTTTCTTGCCTTTTATTTATGAATTTTTTTTCTATAACAATGCAGGCTGATTGATTTTTTTTAATGTAAAAAAAATTACCTTTAGATTGCAAGGGAAATAACTTGGTAATTACAGGGAAAACTTGATGCAGTCTGACCTTGGATCTACACTCTCCAACATTTCTTGAAATTGCAATTAGTGGATTTTCTGTACTATCAGATTACTATTAGTTACCCTTCACATGCTCTGAGTTAAGTGCATTGTGGTCTTAGGGTAATAACTTGTTCTACATTTACTCTTTACCAGACAAAAAACTTTAGACTCGTACAGACTGAAAGCATTTTGCCCGACGAAACATCAAGTTTGACTGAAAAATTGAAATTTTGTTTATAAAATGGTAGAAAACCTTGTGAGAAAAGGAGAAAATGCTGGTTACCAACATTTTCTCCTTTTCCCACAAGGTTTTCAAAGTCTGTCGTCAGGTCATTAAAACTTGGGATTGTTTGGTTAAAGGTTAATATTTAGGAGTCTGCCTGTGAAAAGCTGATTCCTCTTCTAGTCTATCTACACTTATCAAGCATTTAGTGTGTTAGCTTCATATAGTGCATTTGTTTTACACATATTTGAGGGACACTCTAGGAAAAGGGGGTTTAATGCATCTGCATATTGCATTATATCGAGAAAGTCCTTGCGTATGATGTATTCATTTCATATGAATCATGAGGTAGTATGTCCTTAAACCCTTTACCAGACGACATAATTTTCGACCGGACCAAATTGAAAGCATTTGCAGTTGAGAAATCAAACGTGGCTCAGATGATTATTTCTGTCTTCAATAGGGTAGAAAACCTTGTGGAAAAAGGAGAAAATGCTGGTTACAAGCATGTTCTACTTTTTCCACAATGTTTTGAAAAGGCTTTTTCCACAGGGTCGTTAAGAGGCAGCATTGTGGGGTAAAGGGTATCATGCAGAAAATTTACAAACAGCAGATGTTTGATGTAAATCAGCTGACACGGATTGTGCAGGCTGTCATGGGTCAATACTTTTTTGCAGATGTATTTAACAACCTTTTCACAGAGCATGGCTTATTTGTTTTAATTACTTATACCTATTTTTCTTGACGTCTATGATTGTTCAATAAATTATGCCCATACCAACATTTTTTTTTCAGTCTTTTTGATGTCTCATTTGGGACGCAGAGCCCTTTTCTAGCATATTACATCATCAACTCTTTACCAAACAACAAAATTTTAGACCAGTCGAAATCGAAGCCTTTTGCAAACGACAAAATAAATGTGAATCAAAAATTGAAATTTGTTTTTGGAACAGTAGAAAACATTGTGGGAAAAGGAGAAAATGCTGGTTTCAACAGGCCTCTTCCTCAGGATCGTTAAAAGTCCGGATTGTGTGGTAAAGGGTTAAACAAGTTTTCGACAGACAAAATTAGGGACTGTGTGGTAAAGAGTTAAAGAAAATAACAACAAATAAGATTACAAAGTTTCAGTCTCCGAATCCAATCTTTGAAGGCATTTTCATACTCTTTTTTTAGGTATACTATGAAGACACTGGAATATTGTAAAATCAAGGTGGTTGCACTGACCCAATTTTTTTTTTTTGCTTCATGAAGTCTTCCTAAAGACAGTGACTGAAACTGATGGTTTACACTTGTTAAAAGAAAGTTAAGAGAAAATGAATTCCAGTGTCTTCATAGTATACCTAAAAAAGACTATGAAAATTCTTTCAAAGACTGGATCCAGAAACTTTGTACATGTATATCTGCCAGTTTACTAAACAGAAGGCATTGTTTGACCTTGCTTGCAGCTGAAGCCCTGTTAGTAAGTTGGTTAACTCTTTACCTTATGACAGAATTTCAGACTGATTCAATTTGAAAGCACTTGCAGACAACAAATAAATTTAACCCAAAATAATGTTTATCTGTGAGAGGGTAGAAAAGGAGAAAATGCTGACTACTAGCATTTTTTCCTTTTTCTAAAATGTTTTCAAAAGTGGTTTTCCCCAAAGTACATGTAGCTAAAATGAATTTTGTGGAATCTTTCAATGATGTCAGTGGTGTCCATTCTCAATCATCATAGAGATGCACATGTAAAGATTTGCTGAAAAATCTAATGAAATTTAATTATGATATTAACTAAAAGAACAAATCTGTTTAGAGCAAAGAAAATAAGGATTAAACCCAAGTAATCCCCTTATCAGGACTTAACTCTTTACCAAACAAAATTTTAGACTTGTCCAAAATGAAAGCATTAGCAGACGACAAAATAAATGTGACTCAAAACATAAAATTTGTTTTGGGAAGAGAAGAAGACATTGTGGGAAAAGGAGAAAATGCTTGTTAACAGCATTTTCCCCTTTTTCCCACAATGTTCTCAAAAGCTTTCTTTCCCAGGGTTGTTAAAAGTCGGGATTGTGTGATAAAGGGTTAAATAATACTGGAGAGGAATCAAGGGAAATAACTGAAGAATACCCTCCTTCCATTTTGGATCTACGTTCTACTAGACCAACAAATGTTTATCTGTACTACATGTATTTTATTAAAATTTTATTGGTTACATAAGTAAACACATTTCAAAAACAAACAGGCACCATACACAGGTGTATTTGAAATAAGATCAAATTATAACTCTCAAACCGCCATTTTAATCCACAAATACACAAATAAAACTTTACACATACCTACGTAACTTTGTGGCTCTTTTTTCCAAAATGTTATCCTCAGTATAAAATAAAGTCAGTTCCTTTCTTTTCCTTCAAATTTTCCTCCTTTAATTTGTAACAGTATTTTGGAGATATAAGATAACCCTGTTCAGTAATGGTTATCTATCTGTTGTGATCTAATCTCTCCCCCTCTCTCAAAATGTAATGTGGAATAAATAATATCTCACTATGCACATATTTAAATTGTCTTCAAAAATAAATGAGGTGAGGGAAAAAATAATTTTCATAAATTTCTTTCTCAATAAAAGATTCGCTATACGGACAGTTTTCCTTGAAGGCTAAATATTAACCCTTTACCACACAATCCAGTTTTTACCATCTTGAGAAAGAAAGCTTTTGAAAACATTGTCACAAAAGGAGAAAATACTGTTTGACAACATTTTCTCTTTTTCCCACAATGTTTTCTGACCTGTCAACAATTCCATTACTTGTGGCATATTTACTAGGTCATCTCCAGATACTTTCAATCGGAACCAGTCTTAAAGTTTGCCATATGATAAAGTGTTGAATGAGAGAGATCCATTTTAAAAGAAAAATTACAAGCCTCCACATGTTGAAAGTGGTAACCCTATACCAGACAATTTCAACTTTTAACCCTTAAAGTGCTGGAACCAACTTAACTTGTTATAGCTGACACTGTAGATCAAGATCAGACTGCACAGAACGTGCAGTCTGATCTTTGATCTACACTGTCAGCTACTTCATTACATTTTCTGGATAAAACAACCATGAATTGACAATATTTTGGATGTTTTTCTTTTCATTGAAAAGGTCCATTTCATAAATTCAGCACCTTAAGGGTTAACAACTCTCCATACCAGAAGAAGACTTTTGAAAAAATGGTGGGAAATGGAGAAGATGCTGGGAACTAGCATTTTCTCCTGTTCCCACGATGCTTTCTACCCTTTCCAAGAAAATAATTTCATAATCTTTGCACATTTAAATTGTTGTCTGCAAATGCTTTCAATCTGAACAGGTCTAGAATTTTTTCGTTTAGTAAAGAATTAAAATATGTAAATTGTCTCTGAAATGGTAGAAAACATTGTGAAAAAAGGAGAAAATGCCGATTACCAGCATTTTATCCTTTTCCCACAAGGTTTTCAAGTCTTTTTCTGGGACGTTAAAACTCGGGATTGTGAGGTAAAGGGTTAAACCTTTTCAAATTTATTGAACTCCACCAGAAGTCAAAGTTTTCGACCAGGCCACAATGACTCAAATAGTATGAGTTCTCTTTGATAAGGCTGAAAGCATGGCGGGAAAAAAGAAGAAAATGCTTGCTACCAGTATAAGCCTACTTCTTCAGGTCCTTAAAATACTGCATACTAGTATTTTCCAAACCTGCAAAAGAGATATCCCACACTTTTGACCATACTTGATCTGTCTGCTGCAAATACTGTCAATTTGGACAGGTCTTTAATTTTGTCCCCTGGTAAAAAGTTAGGGTTAGGTTGAAATGAAATCATCCACTGAGGGTAAATCTAAAATATTCTGTATTGTCTGTCTTGGGCTTTTCAAATCTTGTTCCTTCTCAACTGAAATTAAAAAGTAAAAAATAAAATCAGAATAAGTTAACTTCTTTACTGGGCAACAAAATTTCAGACTTGCAGAATTTATTATATGTAGATGTATCTAAATCCCAAGTTTTAATGACAGAAAGCTTTTTAAAACATGGAAAAAGGAGAAAATGCTTGTAAAGACCATTTTCTGTTTCCCATGATGTTTTCTTATCCATATGTTACCAACCGAGCATCGGATTTAGCAGACATAGTAAAAAACGATTCCTGTATACCATTGTAAACATTTTTAATTTTAGGTTTATAATAAAATTAAAGGTGTGATACAGGAAATAATGTAAAAATATTGTGACAAGAGTAGAAGTTGCTCATAAGACATAACAAGCATTTTGTTCTCTTGTGACTTATGAAATGCGGGTGAGCCCTTTTCCAGACGACAATACATTTGTCGTGTCCAAAATAAAAGTGTCTAAAGGTTACAATTCAAGTGTTGTTCAAATGCTTTGTCTTTGAAAGAATGGAAAACATTGTGAGAAAAGGAGAACATGCTGGTTACCTGCATTTCTCTTTTACCCACAATGTTTTCAAAAACTGTTTTCTGTTAGACTGTTAAAACTTTTTTAGCTGTTTTGTAAAGGCTTGAGGTATGTCCCTATGAAAAAAAAAAAAAAAAAAAAAGACCTTTTACAACATTGTGGAAAAAAGGAGAAAATGCTGGTTACCAGCATTTTCTCCTTTTTCCTCAATGTTTTAAAATGCCTTATTCTCAGGATCATAGAACAATCAAATTGTTTGGTAAAGGGTAAAGCTTTTCCCCTATATTTAGAATAGTACAAGAACTTACTATGTAATGACTTCAGTAACTTTTCATACATAGCTGCCTGCTGTATTGATTTCTGCTCCACCTGATGCAATGTTTTTTCATGATCAGCTGCCTGTAATTTCAATCACTGAGGTAAAATCCTTTGATAACATTTATTCCAGTCCATGAATTTTAATCCTACACCAATTTATCCCAATGAAAATATCATGGAAAAGACAAGAAAAAGCTGGTAAGAAGCATTTTCTGCTTTTGTTACAATATTCCATACCCCATTCAAAGATAAATTCTTTTATATTTGATCCACATTTAAAATACCAAATACATTCAAACCCTTATTCAAAGACCACCTAAGGGAAGTAAGAAAATGGTCTCTCATTGCAAAGGGTCTTTAATACAAGTTGAGTTTAAGTTACTGTAACTCTTTACCACACAATCCCGACTTTTCATAACCCTGAAAGAGACGGCTTTTGAAAACAATGTGGAAAAAGAAAAAAATTATTGTAATCAGCAGTTTCTTCTTTTCCCACATAATCCATGATCTCAAAGACATACTGTCAATTATGGACCATTTTAGCTGTCATCTGCAAAAGCTTTCATTTTGGACTAGTCTAAAATTTTGTTGTGTGGTAAAGATTTAACTTCTCTTTCCCAAACGACAAAATTTTAGAATTGAAACTGAAAGTATTTGCAGATGACAACAAAAATGTGTCACATAATATAGGTATTGAATCTGAAGGGGTAAAAAACATTGTGGGAAAAAGAAAAAAGTGCTTGTAAACAGTATTTTTTTCTTTTCCAATGTTTTCAAAAGCCTTCCTTTTAAGGGTTGTTAAATCTCAAGATTGCTTCGTAACGGGTTAACTCCTTACTTTACAATCCCAAGTTTTAATAACCCTGCATAAGATAGCTTTTGAAAACATTGTGGGAAAAGGAGAAAATGCTGGTAACCAGCATTTTCTCCTTTTATCACAATGTTTTCAAAACTTTCAAAGAGAATTCTGATATGAGTCACACTCCCCTAAATGTTTTCAAATGCTTCAATATGGACATCTAAAATTCTGTTGTATCGTAAAGGGATAAGACAGGAAGCAAATAAAAACAAAACACTCTATACAGCAGTGAATTGCTTAACTCTTCAACTCTGTACCAAGCAACAAAATTTTAGACTGGTCCAAAATGAAAGCATTTGCATTCAACTGTTCACCAATTGCTTGAGATATATCACCAAATCGTTTCGTCCATAGATGCTAAACAAAACCTTTGCATGGTATTTTGTGATATATCAAAAGCATTTGATAGAGTATGGCACAAAGGTTTACTTTTTAAATTACGACAACTCGGAATTTCAGAGCCTCTCATCAATTGGTTTGCAGACTATCTTAGTGGTCGAAAACAGTCCGTAATTGTAAACACTGTTATGTCAAGGTCAAGGTCAATAAACGCCAGTGTACCCCAAGGCTCGGTTCTTGGTCCTTTGCTATTTTTAGTATATGTTAATGATATTTCAGAAAATCTGTTAAGTATTTCTCGTCTCTTTGCTGACGACACATCTCTTTCCTGCTCTGCAACACATATCCCAGACATTCAAGGTATCCTAAATCACGACCTCATTATAATCTCTCAGTGGGCCAAACAATGGTTGGTAACATTTAATCCCTCAAAGACAGTAGCGATGTTATTAATTAATAAGAACGTTCAACCCCCAGATTTACTCTTTGATAATGTGGAAATTCAATTTGTAGATAATCACAAACATCTTGGTTTAACTTTTAGTAACAATGGAAAATGGCATGAACATATCAATAACCTATCTAAGTCTGCATCTAAATTACTTGGATTGATGAGAAGCCTGAAATTCAAACTAAAGAGGGAGTCCCTAAATCAAATATATATATCGTTCTTGCGACCAATTATAGAATATGCGTCATCAGTATGGGACAATTGCACTGCGACTGAAAAAGAAACACTAGAAAAATTCCAAATAGAGGCCACCAGAATAGTTTCAGGCATAACTCGATCTATTTCACTAAACAACTTATATAAAGAGATCGGCTGGTTAACTCTTGACGACAGAAGAAAATATCAAAAATTAATTCTTATCTATAAAATTGTAAATGGTCTTGTCCCACCATATCTCAGTAATATATTTCCTTTACCAGTAAATTCCAGAACCGGTTATGCTTTGAGGAATGCAAACCAAATTGACTTAGTTGCTTGTCGCACTGACCTGTATGCAAAATCCTTTATCCCCTCTGCGGTATCACTATGGAATCAGCTTCCTGATAACTTTAAATCTTCTCCATCTCTATCAATGTTTAAATCCCGTGTTCTACAGACCTTTTCCGTTTCGCAAGTACCAAGATATTATTTTGTTGGGGAGCGTAAATTCTCCGTTTTGCAAGCTAGAATACTTAACAATTGTCGCGACCTGAAGTTTGACCTCTTTTCCAACCATATATCTCTGGATACAATCTGTAGATGCGGACATCCCGTAGAAAATGCCGAACACTATTTATTTCAATGCCCACTTTACATTGCTGCCAGAATTAAACTCTTCCATCAATTACATCGGTTTCACCCTCTGAACGAAAACATGTTACTTTTTGGATCGGACACTTTTAATTTCGAAGATAACTCTTTCATATTTACATCAGTGCAGCTCTATATAAAAGAGGCAGATAGGTTTAAGTAATGTCTCGCTGCACTCATTCATTTTCGTTCGGTTTTCAGGGCTGGTATGCCCGAGGAACAGCGGTTTTTACTTCGACATCAGACTGATGACAAATATACATGTAGTATTGCTTTCTATAGTTTTTATTAGATGCCATTTCGTAAAAAGTATCTCATGACCGGAAAATCAATACCTTCTATACCTAAAAACGAAACTTTTGGATTCATGACTGAATATAAGCACTATCTAGAAGGTATTAACATGTGTATGAAACCATAAGGGAACGGCCGAACCTAAGTTGTTAGAACTTGTGGCCAGACCCCTTTGCCAAATATTTCTGTGTTTGTATATTATAAATATGATTTTGTACAAAAATGGCAATAAAATATGTTTAAACTAAAGCATTTGCAGACGACAAAATAAATGTGACTAAAAAATTGTAATTTGTTTTTTGAAGGATAGAAAGCATTGTGGGAGAAGGAGAAAATGCTGGTTACCAGCATTTTCTCCTTTTCCAACAATGTTTTCAAAAGGCTTTTCATTAGCGGCATTAAAACTTGGGATTGTGTGGTATAGGGTTACCTCCCAACAAAATCTTAAACTTGTCCAAAGTGAAAGCATTGCAGACAACAAATCAAATGCAGCTTCAACAATTGTTTTTTTCTTAGAAAAGGTTGAAAACATTGCAGGAAGGAAAAAATGCTGGTAACCAGAATTTTCTCCTTTTCCCACCACATTCTCAAAGTCTTTCTTCCCCAGGGTCATAAAAACTCGGGATTGTGTGGTAAATTGTGAAGTATTTACCACACTACAAATTACTAGACTTGTTAAATTTGAAAGCACATGCAGACAACCAATTACATATGGCCGAAAAGATGGATTTGCCTTTAAAAGGGTAGAAAACATTGTGAGAAAAGAAGAAAATGCTGGTTACCAGCATTTACTTCTTTTGCCACAATGTTTTGCAAAATCTTTCTTTCTTAGGACTGTTGAAATTTGGCATTGCTGGGTGAAGTGTAAATTTAACTGTATCAAAATGTATAAAGGTCTCATCCATAAACACAGTCACAAACACTGTTGCAAAGGGAGAACCTGCTTGTTACATGCAATTTCTCCTTTTGCCATAATTTTTTTTCAAAAGGGGTTTATTGCAGTAGGCATATGGCTATCTGCACAAGGTACATGTGTAACTACTTTTCCACACAATCTTGAGATTTACCGACCTTGAGGAAGGAGGCTTTGAGAATGTTCTGGGAAAAAGAGAAAATGCTTTTAACTCTGTACCAAACGACACAACTTTTGGACATGTCCAAACTGAAATCATTTGCAGATGACAATGACAAACTAAGGGTGAAATTTGTTTTGGGAAGGGTAGAAAACATTGTCGGAAAAAGAGAAAATGCTTGTTACCAGCATTTTCTCCTTTTCCCACAATGTTTTCAAAAGCTTTCTTTCTCATGGTCATTAAGAGTCGGGATAGAGTGGTAAAGGGTTAAAGACAATTTCAACTATTTGAGCCACATTTGATTTGTCATCTGCAAGTATTTTCAATTTGGACCAGACAAATTTTGTCATGTGGTAAGGAGTTAGGATATTATGACAACATACCAATAAAAAACTCTTTTTCATGGCATCTGCCACTTGTTTGGCTAGGTCCTCCAAATCCACCATCGGGTATAAATACTCGGCTGCAATTTCACCCTTCACTGTAACCTCATTCTCAGAAAGCACTGTTTTGTCTGCAATGCTGTATGCAAAATGTGTTTGGTTAACTACATAAGCTATACTCTGTGAAAAAGGGGTTTAGTGCATCTGAAAACAAGTATCGACCCATATCAGCCTGCACAGTCCATGCAGGCTGACACAGGTCAACAGTTTTTGCTGTTTGTGAATTTTCTGCCTGCCAAAGGACCATACTATCCCAGGATCCAGTCAATTGTTGGTGAAAATGGATTTTACGGATCCATAATCAAGTGATGACTTCCTTGATCTAATACATCATGGAGATGCATTAACCCTTTCCCAAACAAGCCCTGGTTTTCACGTGTCTGCAGTACAAGTCTTTTGAAAACATTGTAGGAAAAGGTGAAATTGTTCGTAACGAGCAATTTCTCCTTTTCCCACAGTGTTTTCTACCCTTATGGAGAACTTTCTATCATTTTCATCAAATTTAAAATTGTCGTCTGCAAACTCTTTCAGTTTGGATCAGTCTAAAATTTATCGTCTGGGAAAGGGTTAACTCTTTACCACACAGCAAAATTTTGGACTTGTCCCAACTGAAAGCATTTACAGACAAGAAATTAAATGTGGCTCAAGTTGTGGAAATTGTCTTTGATAGGGTAGAAATCATTGTGGGAAAAGAGAAAATGCTGATTTACCAGCATTTTCTCCTTTTCCCACAATGTTTTCAAAAGTCCCCTTTCTCAAGGTCATTAAAAGTCAGGATTGTGTGGTAAAGGGTTAAACCCCCAAGTATGAAAAATCTGCCATCCATTTCACCCCCTTCAAGGACACTTTTATTATCATGAAAAAAGAAATTATACTTGATTTAAAAAAAAAAATGAAGAAAGAAAAGGATAAAAGTTGTAGAGTTTTCAAAGTGTGGCCTTCTGTTATCAAACTGACCAATCTGCTTTTTAGATTTTGTCTATGCCTCTAATTTCGAACAGTTCAACCCTTTACCAAACAATCTCAGGTTTTCACAACCCTGGGAAAGAAGGCTTTTGAAAACATTGTAGGAAAAGGAGAAAATGCTGGTGACCAGCATTTTCTTCTTTCCCACAATGTTTTCTACCCTATCATGGACAAATTTTGTCATTTGGGCCACTTTTTATTTGTGGTCTGCAAATGCCTTCAATTTGGGCCAGTCCAAAATTTTGTCATTTGGTAAAGAGTTAAAGAATCCTACTGAGTTTGAATCCATAAGCAATCACAACTGCTGCTTTACAACTGCCAAAGGCCTGTCCACTCCATGCAACAAAATTGGGTAAAGGAGGAAAGGCTGATTACCAGCATGTTCTCCTTTTCCAACAATATTTCTGAAAGTCTTCTCAATCCGGGTCATTAAAACTCAAGATTGTTTAAGGATAAAATGTTGCCCAAATGCTGGGACTTGTCTTTGAAACAGTAGAAAACAGTATGGGAAAAGGAGAAAATGCTGGTAACCAACATTTTCCCCAATTCCAACAATGTTTTCAAAAGGCATCTTCCTCAGTATCACTATTGTTTAAAAAAATTGGGTTGTTAGGTAAAAGATTCAGTCAAAATGTCAGACGTTTCTGCCATTGCAAGCTGTTCATCTAGTTGCTTTAAATATTCATTCCAGTTGTTTTCCTCAGTTTTCAACCTGAAATATGTAAAACAAGTCAGAGTTGATACTCTAGGCCAAAGGGGGCATATTTTTAACCCTTTCCCAAACAAGCCCTGGTTTTCACGTGTCTGCAGTACAAGTCTTTTGAAAACACTGTGGGAAAAGGAGAAATTGCTCATAATGAGCAATTTCTCCTTTTCCCACAGTGTTTTCTACCCTTTTTGAGACCTTTCTGCCATTTTCATCAAATTTAAGATTGTCATCTGCAAACTCTTTCAATTTGGACCAGTCCAAAATTTGTCGTTTGGGAAAGGGTTAAATGAAAGAAATATCTGACAAAAGGACAGGACAGATGGACAGAGAGATGGAAGAACAGACAAATGGACAAAGCTGAAATATTATCTCTTCTCTTTTCTGCAGGATTAAACATCTGATAACTACTTTCATCTGACAGGCTATTTTAGACCTAATACTCCCACAAACCACACAAAGGGCAAAGATTGGAGGAAAAGAAAATATGCTTTATTAACAAAATAGAAAACATTGAGGGGAAATGAGCCATGGGTTAGTTGGTTAGAAGCACCTCACAATATATCAGACAATGTTCATGTCTGCTTACAACACCAGATATGTTGTCATTATACCCTATTCAATACAACCCCACATACAACATTCCATTATTGATCATGATGATGTGGTATTACAATCATTCTGAAGGAGTCTGATCTTGATCTGCACTATCTGCAAAAACAACCTGCACACTCTTAACCCTTTAACACACAAGCAGTGTTTTCTCCTTTTCCCACAGTTTTCTATCCTTTCACCGACAAATTACATTATTTGAGTCCTATCCTTTCCTACAATGTTTTCTATCCTTTCAAAGACAAATTCCATCATTTGAGTCACTTTTACCTTATTGTTTGCAATTGCATTTAATACAGAATAGCCTAAGATTTTGTCGTTTGGCAGAGAGTTAGTGAAGTAGGAAAGAAACGCCTTGTTCACGTGGCCCAGGTGTGAAAACATTGGGTTACACAGCATTCATTCTGCCTGGAATATATGGTTTGTAAAAGTGTCATTACTTATGAAGGATAAAATGTAGCTCTGTAACAGACTGAAATGTTGATAAAAAGCAATTCTCTCTTGCACTGGAGACTAAAAATAAACCTATACAAAATCAGATTTGCAAAGAACAATATGACAATATCTGCAAGGAATAATTTGATTGGACCTCATCCACTAGATTTGCAAGGAAGAATTTAGTAGATACCAATGAAGTAAAAATGAAACAGTGATGCTATTTGTCACATAATAATGCGATTGAGAAATACAATGATGTATATTAAAATATTTGCTGGAATATTGAGATCACCAACCAGATTGCCCCAGTAACAAATTATTCATCAATCAGATTGCACCATCAATTACTTTTGTTTTAGTTGATTTCTTTGGTGTATAACATCATTTCATTTCATTAAATTCTATATCAAAGCAACCTGTGCACATACCCATGCCTCCCTGGAGCTAATTTATCAGCACTTTGCAAATTCTTTACAAGCCATTATGTGTTTTCTCCACATAAACATTGTCGAAGCAATGTTCCCCTATCCAATTTTCATAACAACCCTTCATTATGCATCAAGCACTTACCTTACAATCCTTCCCTCTAACATCTGTATTGTCTCATCCATTGCTAGATTGTCTGGATTAGGCAGCAAACTAGACAAAACACAAAAAGAAAAGATGTAGCTTAAGTCTTAGACTTTTAACCCTTTACCTAACGACATGATTCTAGTCTCGGCCAAACTGAAAACATTAGCAGATGAAAAACTACTTGTAGCTCCGAAAAAGATTTCCGTCTTTGAAATAGTCTGAAAAGGAGAAAATGCAGCTTACCGGCATTTTCTCCTATTCCCACAATATTTTACAAAAGGCTTTTTCCTTGGGGTCGTTAAAACACAGGACAGTTTATTAAAGGGTTGAGCAAGACTCAATCTGCTTTTTTGGACATTGTAGATCAAGATCAGATTGCACAAAATATGCTTTCTTGAAAAGGCGCGATTTTCTTTTAACAGCTGGAATGTATGCAGCCATACATGTAAAAATTTAATCCTCTACCCCCTTGCTATTTTTGGACTGGGCTATTTTTGCAACAGAATCTCTGTATACAAAAATGTGCCTTATCAGTTTGATATTATCAATTTCTTCTATTTATTTCACTTTCCTTGATAATTTTTTACTCTCTTTAACTCTTTACCACACAACAAAATTGAAGACCAGTCCAAATTGAAAGTGTTTGCAGACAACTTAATATGGGGTACAAATAACAGTATCTGTCTTTGAGATTGTTGAAAACATTGTGGGAAAAGAAGAAAATGCTGGTTACCAGCATTTTCTTCTTTTACAACAACGTTTTGAAAAGCTTTCTTCTTCAAAGTCATTAAAACTTGGGATTGTAAAGAGTTAACCCTTTCCCAAACAAGCCCTGGTTTTCACGTGTCTGCAGTACAAGTCATTTGAAAACACTGTGGGAAAAGGAGAAATTGCTCGTAACAGTGTTTTCTACCCTTTTAGAGACCTTTCTGCCAATTTCATCAAATGTAAAATTGTCATCTGCAAACTCTTTCAATTTGGACCAGTCCAAAATTTGTCGTTTGGGAAAGGGTTAAGAGAATGGTAAAAAAAAAAAAAACATAGGAATGACTGACCGGTGCACAGATGTTATATTGAAATAAAAATTAGATATGTACCTTTTTCCTTTAGAAACATCTGTAGATTCTTGTTGATCACTGACATCTGTAATGTTAAATTAAGATAAATTCCAAGTTCAATTATTCAGTTTTTGTACATGTTTATCAAAACTAAAAAATTTTTAAGCAAAACAGGACTTAGTACCTTGAATACAGCTACTTTCATATCTATAGGTCCAATTTCCAAACCTTACAACTCATAGAACAATGACCCTGAGGAAGCATGTGCAGACAACAAATCAACTGTGGCCCAAATGATGGAATTTGTCTTTAAAAGGGTAGAAAACATTGTGGGAAAAGGAGAAAAAGATGGTTACCTGCGAGCTTTGTCTATCTGAATTAGACCATGTAAAATTATGAAGTGTTGTATATGTGATATATACATACCAAATGCTGAGGGCTGACTGGCAAATTCATCAGAACTGTGGTCTAAATTATGAATAATCAACATGAGTTATGGTTTGATAAATCAATACACGAGAGAATAATCTTGCAACAAAGGAATTGCCATTTGCAACTTCTCCTGTAGCTGTTGCCAAACTGTTCCTGTCCCAGTCTGCACGTAGTCAATGCAATCCAAGATTTGTTCTAATATTACCCTTTATAAAATAACACATGCTTTAACTGTTTTATCACACAATACTGAGTTTTAATGATCCTCAGCGAGAAGGCTTTGGAAAATATTTTGGGGAAATGAGAAAATGCTAGTAACCAGAATTTTCTCCTTTTCCCACAAAGACTTCTGTTCTGTCACCCACAAATTTCATTACTTGAACCACATTTGTCGTCTGCAAATGCTTTAAATTTGGACAAGTCCAAAATTTTGTCATTTGGTAAACGATTAACCCTTTACCAAACAAGTCATGTCCGACCCTGAAAAAGAAGACTTGAAAACATTGTGGGAAAAGGAGAAAATGCTGGTAATCCACAATGTTTCCTTCCCATCAAAGACAGAAACCATAATTTGAGCTACAACTGTGGTCTGCAAATGGTTTGAAAAACTTTGGTCACTAGCATTTTTCCTTTTCTCAAAATGTTGTCAATCCCTCATCAAACAATCCTGTGTTTTCATAACCATGATGAAGCTTTTTGAAAACATTACTGGAAAAGGAGAAAAAAAAAAACAGTTAATAGCATTTTCTCCTTTACCCACATTTTTTCCAACCTTGCAAAGACAAATCCCTACAGATGAGCCACATTTGATTTGTCCTCTGCACTTGCTTTCAAAGTGGGTGTCATAAAAAATGACATGTTGCTGTTGAGCAAAGATTAAAGAAGCCCTCATCCTCAAGGTCTATTACTAACAGTGTAAAAACAGTCATACCTTTTGTGTAACCCGGAGAATCTGTAAGCTTCACTTTGAATGGAGCTAGGCTCGACCTCCGTCTTTTCTTCACACTTGACATATTTCCTATGCACCAGGTCAAACAAATCAAAACAGATCTATGAATTGAATACCGGTAGGTTGGTAAAATGATAAAGATTGTGGGTTTCGTGTCAGACTGGTGGCTAACTGAAAAGAATTTAGTTGTCTTTTGGGTGTGATTTTAAACCTAGGTTCTGTCTGACAGTGATATAAATAATGCAAGTTAAACAACCAGGTATAGCTCAGGATGAGATCCGTCCTGTATCTTGCAATAACAGTATCTCCCATAACATAACTAACAGCCTTCTGGGGGGCGTCATATTCTCAGAATAATTCTGGCCGATACAACTTTGAAATTGGAACAATTTAGCCATTTATCCAAAATTTCATACGGTTTGTTTCAGAAATTCAGCATTTAACGCTTTTGAAACAGGAGTCCAGGTTATAATGTCTGTCCCTCTCATCAAGAATTCTTACCTTTGGCGAAAATGATTGAAAGTACGACTAAGACTGAGGACGAAACTTTATCCAGTTGAATATTGCTATATAAATACGCATGGAAACGATTGCTTATTAGATTTAAAAGGGGAAAAAAAATTAACCATAAGTAAATGTCTTAAAAAGCCATCGAAACAATTATATTATGACAAAATAAACTCGTTTGCTTTCTTTTAAATTTGAATTGTCACAAACCTATTCTTTCAAAATGACCGGGATTTCCAAGTAAGGGAGAAAAAAAACTCTCTCGTTGTCTAAGGGAGAAAACTCGTATGAACTTTCGTCTTCGTCTAGTCCACAGTCGCCTCCCTTATACTTGTGGACAGCGTAAATCAAAGACGGAAAAAGAAATGTTACCTGATAACGACCGACAGTTGGTCTACCTGTATATCCGCCCTCTCTTTTTCGCTCTTTTTCGACGTAGGTAACTACATTTGCCTTTGACCTAAATACTAAAAATGTGGATATGTTTATTCTGCGGGACCCTGACGACCCATTTACAGAAAAATTTATTACAGCAATATACGGTGAGCCAAAAGCGAGTAACTTTCGCTAAGTTTGAATGTAGATACCTTTTTAAAAGTTCAATAGATTTGGTTGAAATCTTCTCTTTTATATAGAAGAATTAATTTTATTCTAACTACTGGAGTTGGAGAACAAGGTCTCGATCTTATATAAGGTATCACTGTCCAAATTTTGGTGTGTTCAAAATTGGAATCTCTAATAATATCTCGAAAAACGTAACAGCCTTTTATGTCTGGTGTTGAAATTCCACCAGTGCATGTTCATGCAAAAGCATCTAGGTATTTACATTTCTAATGATGGTTCCTGGGAAGAGAACTGAAATTGTGAGAAGTTTATAAAGATACGCCTAGATCGGGCATCCCTCCAGACAGTATGTTTTTCTTTTGTCCGCCCAGTTCTTGAATATTCAGATATTACTTGGAGAAATCTATCGCACTATCAAAAAGATCAAATTGAAAAAGTACAAAATGAGCCTGCAAGAATTGTGTGAAATGAAACTTTCAAGCCAAAGCCCACCTGTTTGCTATTGCAACGTCTTACGAACATGAAAATTCGCAACAAATGCATACTGATTTTTAGCAGGTTTAGGGTTAAACTTAAACTGGATTAAAGTTAACCAATAGCACACATTGCCCCGGCAGTTCAGTCGGTAGCGTACAGGACTTGAGAAGAGGAGGTCGCTGGTTTGATCCCCAACAAACTTCTTTCCGAGGATTGATGATAGTCATTGCGACAGGGTTCATTTCTCTCTCACGTTTCGACGATGGTTATATGGGAAAGGAGCCAGTGGCTTGGAACGAATATTGTGCGGAGCACTGGTAAAAGAAACTCCAGGAAAGCATGGATATGTGCACTGGCCACCGCTACATAACTGAAATAATGTTGAAAACAGGGTTAATAAACATCAATCAATCAATCAATCAAATTCGCTAGTCTGTCAGTACTTTGATTTAACTTCGGTAAATGCATTTTTCCTCTATATTCTATATAAACCATACCTACAATTTTAAAGTTAAAAAAGGACCGAAAGTTCCCTTTTTTAATATTTATGAAACTTAGTTCATTTGAAAGAGCATAAATTGAATTTTCTTACCTCACTTAAGATAATTTTCAATTCTAAAAACTGATGAAGTTATAAAACGTTTATCTACCAGGGCCCTTCATAATTCTGTATAAAAAAAAATTACAGGTAAAATAGGCAGATATCGATTTTTACATGTCCGCGAAAGTTGGCTATGGCTCAAATACAAACAGCCCCGGCTGGGATTCGAACCCGCGTGACAAATATCCTCGGTTATTCAGGTTTAAAAAGACCAATACATTAACCCCTGAGCTTAAGAGAAGTCTCCCTAACGTAGTTGCCAGGTATTGATTTTATACGGGAAGAAGCTACGTTGTAAGGAAGGAGTGATCTCCCGTAACAAACGGTATTTTCTTTTTTGAGAGGGGGGCGGGGTGGGGGGCAGTGTAGATCAAAGATCAGACTGCACATTCCGTGCGATCTGATCTTGATCTACACAGTCCGCAAAACTTGCTTGAGTCGCGCTTAGCAGCCTATGGGTTAAAACGATTATCCTAAATGATCCTTATACGCAAAGTCAGAATCATTGCGCACATATTTCTTTTCCAAATCTGCCTTAAACACAGACAAGTAAGCTGACGTTCTTTCGTTTAATAGGAACTATTTATTTGTGATTTATGTATTGATTCCTTAACGATATAACGGAAGGATGGTGGTGGTGGTGTGGAGGTGGGTGTTCAAATAATTGGGGGTCACTCTGCATTGGGATATAGAGATTTTCTCCTTAGACCATATTATAACGATAACAAATTATTGCTGCAAGAGTCGTTTGAAACCTTTAAAGGCCAGGTAATATTTTTTTCAACCCTTCCACACCTAAGGAGAAGTTGTCTATTCCGTTTTCGGTTAAATATTCTCTTTCAAACGGGACAGGGGGTAAAATTTTCTCCGATTTCGTTGCACACCTTGCGTTATTAATATATACGAAATAGAGGGGATGCGTCAATATGCTATTTTTAGAAACAGTATTCGATGAGCCACTAATGAAAATTTCAGAGTTCCGTGACAGACCAAGGAAACTTCAAAGGCCTGTGGTTCGAGACACACATGCTTCTGTGACCCAAGTATTCTATCTCGGGTGGGTGTGTGATTTCTCTAAACACTTCTGGGGTATGTTTATAAAGGTTTTGCAGAGAAAAGGCTCTAGCTTTATTATTGTGCATGTTTTATGCAACAGATACCTGTTGTGATTTCTCTAAACACTTCTGGGGTATGTTTAAAAAGGTTTTGCAGAGAAAAGGCTCTAGCTTTATTATTGTGCATGTTTTATGCAACAGATACCTGTTGCCTCTGAAAGAAAGTCTGTCTTCTTTATTCAATTATATCATGATGCTACATGACAGATACATAGTTAATCGATAGTCTTAAACTAAGGTAAAGCATCAATGTGAAGCAAGGAAGCTGAACCGAACTAGAAATGAAATTAACATCGAAACGGATGGTGGTGGTTGAAAGTTTCAAAACCTGACTTTCTGCAACCGGTTTTGTTCAAAGTCTCGCCCTATGTCGTTTTTTTTTTTGCATGAATCGATTACCTTCTGTCCTCACCACACGCTGCCGAGTTTTAATGACCCCGAGGAGAAAAGCCGTTGAAAACATGGTGGCCGGAAAAGGAGAAAACGCTGGATCAGCATTTTCTCCGTTTGCCACAATGCTTTCTACCGTTTCAAGGACAAATGCCATCGTCTTAGCCACCTTTGATTTGTCGTCTGCAAAAGCTTCCAGTATGGGCCAGTCTAAAATTTGACGTTTGGTAAAGGGTTAATTCATATACCTATTAATCCAGTTTTCCTAAAGCCACGAAAAAGAAAGGTGTAAAAAAAATAGAACTTGACTTTAAAAAAAAATTAAAATAAAAAAATGAGTCACAGGTATTTTTCCTTCCGCAAATACTTTCAGGTAGCGAGGAAGCTTTTGGAAACGTCGTTGGAAATCTTACTGTAATTAAATCAAATTACAAATGCTGGTAAACAAATTGAATCAAATAAATTTCGTACAAAAATTGCCAATGCAAATTCATAGCACATAATTAAAACATGAGCCATACTCTGGCGGCAAAATGGGGTTTAATGCATCTCCGTAACGCAATATACCAAACAAGCCGTCATAATATGGCGTGCAACACACGAAAAGGGGCCTTCGGACATATGCGTAAAAGTGTGTCGTCTCAGATCAGCCTGTGCAGTCTGTGACTAATCCGAGACTACACTTCCTGTTTTTGTGCGATTTTCTGTTTCACGAAAGCCTCTACTGTATGAAAAAAATCTTATGTAGTCGTAAAGTGCTGTCTCGGATTAGCCTGCGCGGACTGCTCAGGCTAATCCGGGACTACACTTTACGCAAATGTCCGAAGGCTCCTTTTCGTGTGCTGTATGCCATATAATTATGGATCCATTGAATTCATTTTGTCAAACAACCGACTAAATCATGAGTGGGTACGGTCCTTTGACCTGAAGAAAATTAACCAGTAGCAAAATGTTTCGATTCAGGTCAGCCTACGTGTACAGCGCAGGATGACCTGATCGATACTTTTTGCAAATGCATTAAACCCCCTTTTTACAAAGCATGGCTCATGCACTGTATATGTATTGTTTTATGTCAAAACTCTTGCGTAGCAGGTGAGCTAAAATCATCTACACAAGGACAATGATCAAGACATACGATGCCTAAGTGATCGGATAATGAAATGTTATTTTAGTTTTCTTTTTCTGGATCAATGGTCTCTATGGGCGGAAGTAGATTAGACTTTTCTCTCGGTAGAGTCGGGTAGGGAACGTCTTTGTGGGATGACAATTCACCGAGACCATCCCCTGTTTCATCCTCCAGCCCCTCTAGGGTTAGAATTCCATGGGGTCCGGACCCACTAATGTCTGGTTGGAATCGTCGAAAACTCTGGTTCTCTGATTGCACAACTCTGGAATCATTTCCCGAGATCACTTTCTCATCCCCGTTGAATATAACCATAGATTCACGGTCCCTGTTTAGTCTAGGTGTTGCTTGTGTCTCACCGAGCTTTGCGTAATCCGTCGACGGTATCACAGAGTCATTTGCGGTATTAGATGCTACACCTCTCGCATGACCATTTGCCGTATGTGCATTGCCGTTCGGGATAAAACTCGGACTTTCAGCAGTAAATACAATGTCTTCTCGTGTCAGAGGTTCAGATCTGGTATCTTCTAATTCTATATCTTCAACTATGTCCTCCTTATCAGGGTCTAAAATAGATATACGAAAGATAACGATACTCTAGTAATTGTTAACCCTTACGCTGCTAAGCGCGACTCAGTGGTCTTTTGCGAACAGTGTAGATCAAGATCAAATTGCACAGAACGTGCAGTCTGATCTTGGATCTACACTGTTCGATATGGAGATATTTTTCTCCAAAACGTAAGTTTGAAATAGGAATATCTGGGTTTTTTACTATCAGTTTGAAAGTTTCATTTTAATTTATTTAGCAGGCTAGGGGTTAAGCGGTTGTAGACGTTGTGCCTTTCAAAAGGTAACATTGAAGAGGTCGAAAAAAGCTTTAAAAACAGTTTGATTTACCATTCTTTCTACAACTTGCCGATATGATTTCATTTATTAACCCTTATCCTGCTATATAAAAGGGATGAACCGTTCAAGCCGATATTAAAAACCCAAATTTTGCTATTTCAAAGGGAGTTTTGGAGGAAGGATATCTCCTAATCGGACAGTGTAGATTCAAGACCAGACTGCACGTTCTGTGCAGTCTGATCTTGATCTACACTGTCCGCAAAAGGTCCTTAAGTCGCGCTTAGCTGTCCATGGGTTAAACAAGCGGTAGGCCTACAGCAATTGTTGTATAATTTAGTTAATATTAAACGAGACGACAAAATTTTACACCTGTTCAAACGCCAAAATTGCACCATTTTACCGTAGGTAACTGGCCAGTTTTTGACGCCTGCAGAAAAATAAATGGTTTTTTTTTCCCAGCAAAGAAATCTAAATCGGCTCCTTTAAAGGCGCACGACAGGGGCTTGTGTGTTACATGTGGTTCACAGGCGTCTGAGATGCACCCATGGAGACGTATTTCTAAAGATAATATCTACGTATCTCTGCAAAGAAACAACCGTTTCTCCATAAAAGACACAAGACCCCATAATACTTTTTCCAAAGGCATGTCGCCAATAAATTACATCTTTCAACGCCAAGTATGGGAATTCGAGCTGTTTTGACAGCTAAAACTACGAACCACTGAAAATTTAGACAGATTTTTATACTGTAGGCTTGACTAAACAACTGGACAGTATAGATCAAGATTAGACTGCACAGGAGATCTAGGCTGATCTTGATCTATGCCGTCCGCAAAAGCTCATGTTTTCGCCTATTGCCCTGAAAGGCTTAGATGTAAACTGAAAGCTATTAGATACGGGAACTGATACGCCTTTTTTACAGTTCCTCTCGGCCTTTTTTCTTTTTATTAATTTCTGTAATAATTAAAATCTGATAAGAGGTTGATCAATATACCAGATGTTTTGGCATTTTCAAATTTGATGACAAATCAAGGCTATAGCCTTCAAACCAGTTTATACCAACTGCATATTCAAATAATTCAACATCAAGTTATATAGCATGATAAACTATTTTGATTTATTCCCATTTCTAATTCATCTACAGTTAAAAGAATATACAGTACCCAGTGTGAAATATTAAGAAAGAACAAACTGACGCAATAAGAGAGGTGATGATGAAGAAGAAGATAACAGTCTCCATGTTTAAAGAAAAGTACAAAAGAAGACAATAAATGATATGGCATGCAACACACGAAAAGGCGCCTTCGGACATATGCGTAAAAATGTGTCGTCCAAGATCAGCCTGTGCAGTCTGTGACTAATCCGAGACGATACTTCCCGTTTTTGTGCGATTTTCTGTTTCACGAAAGTCTACTGTATGAAAAAATCTTATGTAGTCGTAAAGTGCTGTCTCGGATTAGCCTGCGCGGACTGCGCAGGCTAATCCTGGACGACACTTTACGCAAATGTCTGAAGGCCCCTTTTCATGTGTTGCACGCCATATATGATAAGCGGCGCTCTGGGAAAAGTGGAATTAATGTATCTTCGTAAAGCATTACATCAAGCGAGTTGTATTATGAATCCATTCTGTGTATAGCAAGGCTGAATCGTGAACTAGAACGGTGCTTTGGCGAGCAGAGAATTTATCAAAAGAAAAAAAAAATCATCTCAGATCAGCCTGTGCAGTCTGCAGATGCATTAAGCTACCCTTTCATAGAGCATGAATTCTTTACATTCATGCAAATTTAGTACTGGAAGTCAATGAACATAACATTGGCACATTTCAAGCAATTAACCTGTCAAAATGTTGTAATCCATTGGGACATAGCAGAATTCTAAAGAACAGACTTAAAGCAAAATAGAGAAACTGGCAAAAAATGAAACAAAGAAAACAGTTTGACAAATGCAGACAATATATGTGCATTCCTCACGCTTTGAAGACACCCGTTTGCGACAAAATGTTTGGAATGGATCACAGGCCCTTGTAGCTCATTTGTCTATCAGGAAACACCATGCTCGATCATAGGGCACCGTTACTAAATATAACATATTTGAGCATCGCCACTATATATCGTGTATAGTTATTATATACAATATAGAGGCAATGCTCCAGTGTGTGTTATTTTAGTAACGATGTTCGATGATCAAGCAAATGAAAATTTTGGTTTTCCGTGATAGACCAATAGAACTTTGAAATGTGGCATATGAATGGAATGACAAGGTGAAATGTAGTATGGTATGAATCATATAGGAAGTAGTGCGGCCTATTTCCCAACTCAAATTATTATGACTCAACATGTAAGTTCCACTTTCTGCTTGATTGGTGTGTAACCCTGTATTGACAATATTCGACACCCTTCCAGTACAAGTTTTATAGATTCATGTTTCCTGGTGGTCTTACACCATTACGGTGAGCTTCACGTCATCTGGAAACCAGTAAATAAGCCTTAAGACTTTCTTAAGAAAAAAAAAAACTTGAAAACCCAAAGCAGAAGAGATTTTAGCTCATCTTGAAGCTTTGAACATGCCATGACAGGGACTAGCTCGTAATTCAAAACCGTCTGCCTCACAAGTACACGCTGTAAAATTGAGCCCAGCTGGCTATTTATCAAAAAGAAAGTGCAGATTGTATTCTTTTTGCGTCAGAGAATCCTTTTATTTGGTTGAATTAAAAAGATTCTGAGAAATTTCCCCAAGATCCCAAAAAAAGGTGTTGACTGGTTGTTAGACAGCTCTTCACAGCAAATCTGAGTTATTGTTGGCCGCCTACTCCCATTAAAATTCATAACATACCTACCAAAATAAAGTAAGTCAAACAACTAAATGTCCAGTGTTTCACCATGCTTACAAAGTCACATTCCACAGAGACACTGAAAGTTGTGTTTATTGTTTAAAGGGAGAAACATGAAGATCTATTTAGACTTTTTTTTTTTGTCAAAATACAAATATCATGTTTTCCTATGGTTTGAGTAATATTCTAATCAGCATAAAGCAATAATCGAACAGACAATAGATTAGATATGACTGAAGCAATGGGATCTGTCATCGGAAGGGTAAAAAACATAAAGAAAAAAAGGAAAAAAATGCTGGCAACAAGTATTTTTCCTTTTTGCCACAGTGTTTTCTTCCCTTTAAAAGATAAGTTTCAGTTTTTAAGTCACTTTTACGTTTTTGTCTGCAAATACTTTGAATTTGGGTTATTCCTAAGTCTGTCGTCTGATAGAAACGTTGAAATAGTGGCTACGAAACAGTGTTATAGGATGTAATATCTCTTGATATTGTAGCAACATGTCAGGACTGAAAGAGAAAATATTGCATAGATATGTCCGTTTATATGTTTTGTGGCATCATGTCGAAATTTTGAACACGTGGACATTTAGTTATTTTTCTTCTTTTATAGTAGTAAGAGCCATTTCTGTGTCATTAGTAACGCCTTCCAGTTCATAATCCTCTAGTGCTCTTTTAGCAACTTCAAGATCTATGATATCTATGGGCTCTGGAAGGGATAAACATACAGCTAAGGACAGGAATGAAGTAAATTTTATCACATAAACTCTCTTGTTTTCTTGTTTTAGTGTTACATACCAAAATAAGAATATATTTTATCTTACACATGTTTGAGATAAGATTTTTGTGATGTCATAGTAACCGTTGTACTCGATACCAGATTCAACACTTACGTGCAAAAATAAACTCAAATAAGTGATGCCGAGGTCTCTTCTTGCAAAATCCATGAATCGATGCAATTGTCAATGATGCGAAACGAAAGCAAAATCCAAAGGCCGTTTCCAGCCTAAATTTGTAAATCAAAATAAAGACGACAAAGAAGTGCCGAATCAATATGTATGTGCTTGCGTACAAAAATGCTCTTAAAGTTTTGCCGAAAATTGAATCCTACGTTTAGTACAAGTGATCCTAGAATCATTGTTTGCCCACTAAAAAAGGAGCCAAAAATTAACGCATTAGCGTAGAATACTTTCAAACCGAGGTTAATCCAATGAATTGACGCCAATATCTATATTTGCGCACTAAAACAAAATCTCAGATATGATAGGCCTACTAAAGTGTATACTTGATCCTAAACTATACTCCTAAAAAGTGATACCAAAGTCAAACTTGCAGACAGATAAATGCAGACGTAAAATCAAAGGCCACACTAATCATGTTCAACGCAAAGACTTAGAATTGGTGCTTACGGTTATAATTGCATGTCAATTCTAAGGAAAATGAGGAATATCAAAGTCTATAAAAAGTAAATGCATAGAACTAATGCCAAAACTTTTCGTTGCTCTTTGTTCAAAGCAAAGTCCAAGCATTGAGAACATTTAATCTTAAGTACGTATCTGTCGAAAGTCAAACTAGTGTAATCAAAGTCTATAGGCCTGTTTGCGCACAAAAGTAAGTCCAGCAATTGATAACAAATTCCTCAGTTGCGAAGAGAAGTAAAAGTCCAAAACCAACGTCTACATTTGCAGACTAAATCAGTGATCAAAAGGTTATGATACAGCATATACTTACCTTCAAATCTAGGTTTGGTATTCTCTACTATAGGTTTCCCAGCATTGGGATCTCTGTTTTTCCAATACAAACAGTAGAATAACAGGGCTGCAACCACCGCTATGATAATTATTCCCGCTACGATTAGGCCGACTATTAGACCAATGTTTGCTCCCTCATCTTCCTCGACAACAACACTGGTAGCGGGCACTGGAAAATGTTGGACATTATATTCATCTTTTCAGTTTTGTTTTAAATGCAGTAAAATCTCAATTATCTCAACTCACGAGGAAGCAAGAGTTAATTCTAATCATTTGGCATACTGAAGATACCCTTTAAAGATACTCGTTATACTCGTTTTCAGTCGGTTTTAAACCCATTTCAACTTTATTTTATCAAACTATAACCATTCTTGTATCTTCATGCCAAATGTTGCCCCTGACGGTTGCAAGGTTGCATAGGTTACGACCGATAAAAATGCATTTCATTTTGGGGAGGGGGCATCAAAGAAATCGCTGTTGTGACGTTTCCGGTTTTAAAAATCAAATTAAAGATTTCCAATATATATATACATGTATATACATGTATATCCCTTACACAATATACATGTGTATCGGTTATTTTTCCATTCTACAATCTATCAAAGTTTGCAGTGTTTTTTGGTCTCTGGCTGTAAGGATGTATCCTTAAATCGCTTGAAATAAGCGGTCTGTACAGTCTTGTTTCATCCCTTGCCGCAAAAAAAAAATGACCATGTCGATCATGACGGTAAAAGGAAACTGAATGCATAGGAAAAAGTACAGAACCAGGAAAAACCTGAGAAATACATGTAGGAAAAATACACCGAATGCCAGTGTATGACTGTAGTGGTTTTGTATGTTGATGGCCGTTTAGTAAAACAGAACTGCGCCATGCTCTGTGAAAAGGGGGGCTTAATGCATCTGCAGAAAGTATAGGCCCAGGTCAGCCTGCGCAGGCTGACCTGTGTCGACACGTTTTGTTTTTGGTAAATTTTCTGCATGTCCAAGGACCATTTTGCCCCAAGATTCAGCCGGTTGTTAAAAAAAAAAAAAAAAAAAGAAAGAATATAGATTTTATGGATCCATAATTATGTCATGGATGACTTACTTGGTACATGATTCATCAAACCCCCTATTGCCAAAGCGTGGCTCAGTTTCAACGAGAAATATCACAAGTATATGGTATATAAAATTTTCAAACAGTAGTCATACACGTGAGTCTGATTTATGGAAACGTAGTATAATATGTATTATGATATAAAGCTCAGTTGTGGTCTGTTTCATACATTCTACTTATATAACAACAATACAAGATGGGGTAAAAAGTAATCATAAGAAAAAAAATAGTATACGTACCACAGGTTTCTGTAAAGTAATATAAAACAAAAGTTTAAGTAAAGACAAAGAATGATGTTAACGTAAATCACAGATCACTCTATAGACAGCCATGTAAATAAATGGACACTTTCAGTCAATGAATGGTAAACGGACATCGAAATTTCAAGATTGCTTTTGTCCAAATAATGGACTGAGAGTATAGATAAAAATTAGATCAAAAGGAGGAAAATGGTCTAGATGAATTCATTATTGTCTTCCGTTACTGAAATAATAGCCGAAATGTCGGCCAGCCAAACTGGCATAAAAACGCACAAAAATATAACTTTATCAAAACAGTTCATCTGTGTCTTCATAAGTATTGTATAACGTTGTGTGCAAAGAATTTAACCCTTTCCCAAACGACAAATTTTGTACTGGTCCAAATTGAAAGAATTTGCAGACGACAATTTTAAATTTGATGAAAATGGCAGAAAGTTCTCGAAAAAGGGTAGAAAACACTGTGGGAAAAGGAGAAATTGCTCGTTACGAGCAATTTCTCCTTTTCCCACAGTGTTTTCAAAAGACTTGTACTGCAAACACGTGAAAACCAGGGCTTGTTTGGGAAAGGGTTAATTAAGTATATCCGATAGAAAACACGGGAGAGAGAGAGTTTCTCTCAGGTTTACCATTAGCTGTGAAAAAGATAAGATTTCCTCCAGTCGGTGCCGTAGTTGCGTTTTGATTTTCCGCACATTTTGTGTGAATTTCCGAAGCATAAACAAGACTGTTGTCGGTGGAGTTGTAGGCCAATGCCTGGAAATGTTTGAAAGAAAGTCGGGAATTAGGAAAAAAGTTGTCCAGCTAGACATTTTGAAATATAAGAAAAAGAGTTTGGAAATAATTTCCAATAATAAAGTCCTAGAAATGCACTTTAATTATCTGGCCAAAGATGTTAGACTGAATAATTAGGACCCAGACATTAGATAGAATTATCAGGACCAAAAATTATTCTAATTAATAAAGACCCCAAAAAATAGATGCCGAAATTATGAAGACTGAGGACTGAAAAGGAGCAATGAAATAGTTAAAATAAAAAGGAAAAGATAATAGATTGAGTTACGAGATCATGTAGTAAGATATTAGTTTGTTTTTCAAGGACCAAGATGCCCGCTTGAATTATTAGGACCAGTATATTGCAGTGAATTATCAGGACAAAGAAATCTTTCCTTGTCTCTGATATTGGAATTATGAGGGCCAAGAAATGAATAATAATAATAATAATAATTTCGATTGTAAGGAGCCCGACCGGGTAGCTCAGTGCTTAGCGTATCTGACTCGTGACCTGGTCGTTGCGGGTTCGATATCCGGTTGTGGCAAACTTTCTTTCGGGCGATTTTTCGCTACTCACCTCTGATACATGTGAGAAAAGTAGTCAGTGGCTTGGAAAGAAAGTTGTATAAGTTATGATGCGAGAAAGATAGCCATAAAACACTTGCATAGGAGCACTGGCCTTCCGTGACCTAAGCTGTTAAAACGGCGTTAAACTGAAACCAACTGAATTTTATGGAACAATTCAGCAGTCTGAATAACAAAGAAAAAAGATATAAGACTGCTTTATAAGGACCGATATACCAGATTGTTTTCGAGGACTAAGATATTATAATCACCAACCTATTGGCTCAAGTTATAAGCTCCAAGATATTCTAAAGATTAAATTCTAATGACCAACAATAATACATGTAGTTTGAATTAGAAGGACCAACAAATGGAAAACTATTTTGAATTTTTAAGGGTCGACATTTTAAATTGAACTAAAATGACATAGAAAGACCAAGAAATTTGAAACTACAAACATTTTAGACTGAAGTATGATGGCGATAAGGAACTACTTTAGATTGTAACAACGAAGAAAGAAGTTTGAGTAAGACCCGTGAAATAAGAGAATTCTGGTAATTTGAATCATGAGGATTAAGGTATGAGTTTAATTTATGAGGATCAAGATATGATTTTTGGATATGAGGAAACGGATATGAGTTTCAATAGGGGGACTTCGATATGAGTTAGAATTATGAGGACAATTTAGGTAATGAGTTGGCAATTGAAATAAATTTTTTTCAAACGAGTCTAGAAAAAAAGTTATTATGCAAGCCATTGGCAAAACACCTTTTTGTAGACGATTTTAATAAGATTTTACCTCAAAAGCAAACGAATGTTAGATTCTTTTTATCACATAACTGTATATCAAGAATTGTAGTTCATGACACAGGCCTACATGTATGTGTATATTGAAATTTACATTAAGCATATTCGTTTCTTTTACAGGTACATAACAGTCGAAAAAAGTTCAAAAGAAGCTTTCACAAAATGTTTTGTTTTGAATCTAAAGTCGATAAAATTCGCAGCTTTGTCACGATCCCAAATTTTGGCAGTTAATTTTGCAAAGAAATCTTGGTCAGCAATGTTTTGGACATGGTAGGCGTAGGATTACAGGGTGCTGACCATGATTCAGTCGGTTGTTAGACAAAATAAGTTTGAAAAGTCTTGCATATAATTTGTCGTCAGGTAAAGCAAGTAGTATTGTTTAACTATCGCATGATCTAGTCACCTCAATTCCACTTATATTTTTGTATGGTTCTTTGATAACTTGCAACATGTAAAAATGTTGATGATGATGATTATGATGATGATGATGATGATCCTTACCATGCATGTGAACCGACGGATCGTCGTGGCATCACTGTTGTAGAGAATTTGATAATAGGTTAACGTTGAGCCTACCGTAGTTGAAGTCGATGCTATACAATACAATAAGCCCGAGGCTGCCAAACAAAGTATAAAATTTTATTTAGATAATTGAGGATGTACAGCTTTCTTATGTTTGCTTGATTAATACTTTACAAATGGGCCAAGACCGGTAACGCAGCCGGAAGCGTACAGAACTTGGGACCAAACGGTCATTGGTTTAAATCACAAGCACAGTCAATTTCTTTCCGAAGATTGATGTTAGTGATTGTGGCAGGATTCATACCTCTCTCATCGCTGTTTCGACAATGGTTATGTGGGAAAGCAGCCAGTGGCTTGGAGATAATATTGTGTGGAGTACTGGTAAAAGAAACTCCAGGAAAGCATGGATAGGAGCACTGTCCACCGCGATATAACTGAAAGTGTTGAAAACGGCGTTAAACACCATACAATTAATCAATCAATCTCTTATCGCTGATCATTGATTCGACGATGGTTATGTGGGAAAGCAGACAGTGGTTTGGGCAAGAATATTATGCGATGTCCCGCTAAAAGTAACTCCTAGAAAGCATGGATAGGTGCACTGGCCCCCACGATATGTATGAAATAATGTTGAAATGTTGAAATGCCATTAAACATCAAACGAACACATCCTTGTAAAGAACCAGTGGTACTTTACAAAACATCAGAAAAGTATTTCAGATGCTTTATGGTGATAACATACTTATTCAACTCAAAAACATTGAAGGAAAAGAAGAAAATGCTGGTAACTAGCATTTTCTCCACTTTCCACCAGGTTTTCTACGCTTTCAAAGATACCTTCCCCCCTATTTGAGTCACAATTCGTTTAACTTAGTCATCTACAAATGCTTGCAACTTGGACAAGTCTGAAATTTTCTCGTCTAGTGAAGAATCAAAGGAAAAAGGGAGCAATTGTCAGTGCATATACTTACTGGAGTAGCCTAGCTGGGTAGAGCAGCTGGTATAATTGTAAACCACGGTTTTACTGTCTCCCTCACAGACCCCTAGATAGCCGTCCCCCGGGGACGTCCCACATGACGATACCCCTAAGCTACTGGTCACTGTGTAACGAAAGTTACCTAGTAACGGAGTTGTGCAGTTCGCTGCTGCTGAACTCGGTGAGTCTAGAGGTTAAACGATAATATTACAGTTAGAAAAGCATCAGACAATTACTTTTATCACATAACTACCCTAATTTTCAGTGTAAATTAGCCCTTACAACCTTTTTCGTTTTTTACACATGTTTGAGATAAGCAATATGTGAGATAAACATTTTGTGACCCCATGAGTGATGTCATTTTATACTATATTTTTAGAGAAGGGAGTCAGGTTTTACTCATAAAAATTTCCACGTGAGCGTGTATGGTTTTACATATTCTGACATATTACTCGTAAGATGTCGTTATGTGATTAAAAAAATCTGACATTGGTTGGCTTTTGAGGTAGAATTGCATTGAACTCGTCAATAAAAATGTTATCCACCTCGCCAGAAGTTTTATCGACTCGTCTAATATAGAGTTAATTCACGTTTTTGAGGTCGTTAACATTCGCAGAGACCCAAAAAATGGTTTAACGCCCGAATGCGAAGCACGAGGGTGTTTAACCATTTTGAGGGCCTCTGCGAGAGTAAACGAACGAAAAAAAAAACAAAAAACAAAAAACAAAAAAAACGTGAATTAACGCTATTATTGCATAAAATAAATGTATTTTAGCAATAATTTGCAAAGAACGCAAAACATATTTTCATAGAAATGCAAGGAAACGGACTTGAAATGTACCGGACTTATAGTCTGGTACCCCGCCGTACTTCAAGAGTACGTCAGGCAAAGCGCAATAATGGCGGCCCCCGTTGGTAATATGCAGAGAAAACGGGATATTCTTATTTCACATGATCAAATCGGATCATAGGCTGAATTCAAAACAGATCGCTTGCAATAAAGTGACGACAGTGAGTTTTTCTACATGCTGTTCTTATTTAGCGAGAAAAAGTACATATCATAAATGCTTTAAGTATCCGAAATGTCAATGGACCTATATAACGTCCGAAAACAGGGCTACTTTTAAAATGATTCATAGTCAAATTTATATTCAAACCATACCCCAACAGCACGTTTTAGATTTGGTAATGTATTTTTTGTACAAAATTGATCTCATTTTATTCACTGATCAAACTGGATCACATGAAATTAGAGACAAAAAGGAAGTATTTAGGGGTACGCTTGAGGACGCCTACGAGGCCGCCATTATTGCGCTTTGCCTGACCCGATAACGTAGTGGTAGGGGCAGGTAATCCAGACTACCGGACTTATACTGGTCAAAACCAGAAGTCGACGATGAAATTTTTGTTACGCGTAGTGAAGGGCAATAGTCCTATGCCACTGTTTTGGACTCTGCTGTAACTCACTTCTAATATGATATTTAATGCATAGCGGACTTTGGAGGGATTAACTTGCAAATTTTTGGGTTCATTACAACTAGGATAAATGAGTGGATATGAAATTTCTGTAACTGAAAGACGTCAAAGGATATATCAAGCGAAGGAATTGCCGATCACGTTATGAAAGTGGGTAGGATGTAGAGTGCATTACGATAGACTCTTTGCTCATATCTCGATAATACTGTGATACTGGGTAAGATTTCGTATGTGGTGTGCTAAAATCATCAAAGACTAAGCCATAATAAGGATCTAATATGGTACAAGTTCCTACAGCTTAGTTGGTCGGAGTCTGGGATGTATAACAAGAACAAACATTCAGCGTACATTGCCGGGCGTTAACGGCGCGTGATTTTACTGATTATACACGTTTTCTCCCGTTAACGCCCGGTTTTCCCCGTTAATACATGCTTATAACGGACCGGAAACATTTTGTGCAATAATTATTTTTAACTCACAATCTCCTTTGTTTTCAGAGTAATACAGTCATTACGATTTTTCTTCTCTTACACGCGTTTGAGATAAGCATTATGTGACGTCATTCCATACTACTTCCTGAGAAATGAATCTGGTATTATTAACGGAAACTCTCACAAGTGCACCCACGGTTTTGCATATTCTGACCTATAACTCAAGAGATAGTGTTACGTGATAAAAAAGAATCTCATATTCGTTGGCTTTCGAGATGAGATTTTATTAAACTCGTCCACAAAAAAAGTCATTAAGCTTGCCAGAGGCTCGTTTAGTAATATTTTTCTGGACTTGTTTACATTGCTAAGATTTTCTCTCAAATGCCAACTTATGTCAGATCCTACACAGATCTGTAAATAGTCTTTATCAGTAATTGATATTTAGTTCGTCCATGAAAGTATTTAGAAATATAGAAATAAATAGACCCATTCATCAAAGCAATATATCCTTTCATCAATCAACAAAATCAATCATTCAATCAACCAAAGTGTGTCTCTTCCCATCAACCTATCCAACCATTCGTAACCAGAGTAATCAATTCAGCCGTCCATTAATCAGTCCATCAGTAGATTTATGTCCTTCCGTCTGTGCGTCACTCAGTCAATAACTCACCCGTCCTTCCGTCGGTATATTTCTCTCTCTCTATCTCTCTCCCGATCTATTATCGATCCATCCACCCGTAAACCAAGCCAGTCATGCATCCATCCACCCAGCCATCCTCCCATCCATCTTTCAGACTCCCTCTCGTGAAGGAAATTAGTGGAATTATGGAAAGATAAATAAGAAAGAAAAATATCAAATTACCTCTTTGGACAAGAACATAAAGTTCCGCCACGACAGCTGATATGTCGCACACGGAGTTGACGGACGTCACGTCTGTTGTATTTGGAAATGTCTTTCTGCGGTTACCAGTGAAATCGGGGGCTTGAATTTAAATATAAGCTAACAGGTAAACTATCGGTGGCTTGGATTTAAATATAAGCTAACAGGTAAACCAAGTCAGAATTCTATACGCGCTAAATTGTCTGTCTGTCTGTATCTCTCTGTCCCGCTGTCTCTCTCTCTGTCTCTCTCTCGGGAAAAGAAAAGGGTGGGGTTTTTTTTCGATGCAGAAACGACAACATGTAAAATAAAAAAGCTGAGGATGTTCTTTTTATCCACAGCTTTTTCGAATACCAGCCACTGCAGGGGTGTAATACAATGTAAAAACAGTGTAAAAAAAAAACATCTGTATTGAACAGGATAGCCCAGAATTTTATTGTTTCATTGCTTTCCTAGACTGGTATCAGTCCGTGAAATAGAGCATGTTCATTTTAAAAAAAATCATAAAATAAAACTGCAAAACAAATACACTAGTATAATGTTCTCAATGTCTGATTTAACCTGTATTTCAGATAAGGAGCAAGTAACAATATATATTTCTGAGTCTACAGTAGTTGTGTACCTTGTTTTTTAGAATGACTCAAATGCAGGGCCTGAATGCCAGGCTAACGCTTTCCTTACCATAAACGACACACACAGCTTTTGTGGACAGCATAGATCAAGATCGGGCTGCACAGGTTGTGTTTAGTTTAAACATATTTGTGCCATGCTCTGTGAAAAGGGGACTTAATGCATCAGCACAAAGTATCGACCTAGATCAGCTTGCGCAGTCTGCGCAGAGCACCTTGGCCGAAACTTTTTTCTATTGGTCATTTTTCTGCAAGTCCAAGGACCAGTCTATCTCATGATTGAATCGGTTGTTAAACAAAATGGACTTTATGGATTCATGATCATGTGATGACTTGCCTGGTATCTTGCATCACGGAGACGCATTAAGCCCCTTTTTACCACAGCATGGCTCATTTATATTATCATAGACTGTGAAAGAAAGTTTTTACAGTTTATATAAATCACTCTTGTTGATTGATTCCTCGAAACCTTAACCAGTAGCCTACACACGCCGTGATGTGGATGGTTCCAAATGATGACCGCCGCTCATCACGGGATTCGGACCCAGAACCCAAGTGTGAGAGGTCGACATTCTATCACTACACCACTCTCTCCAACAAAATGCATCTCTGATTTATACTGTCCATTACTTTATTCTTGTTTATGACCAAACTGTCTCTTAATATTGCAGCTGAATAATAATATAATTTGTAACCGTTGAAAAAGTGTGAATTATTCAATTGGTTATGAAAGAGTTTAACAATTTTTATACCAGTTTTATCAGCCCATATCAGTGCTTATCTGTTTGATCAGTTACATGTATCTAATACTCTTTTTATGAACAGTGCTACTTTTCCACATGAACAAGCCGAGTCCAGGTTGAGCGTAGCGCGATGACAAAGTAATATTTCACCAATCCACTGAAAACAATAGCCTAGCCGGGATTCGAACTTTCATCGCCACAGTTACTAGCTCTGACGTCACCAAGCGATCCATCGGGACTTGACAGAGATCGAGCCACTCATCAGAACTCGGCCAAATCCGTAACCACATTTAAGTGTCCAACTGAGGTTTGATGAATGGTCAGAGCTGGCGTCGCATTGTCCCGAAATTGAGCAAAGATTTGCAAGAAAAAGAAAATGTTCGAATTTGGCCCTGATAAAAAATCAAAGTGGTGAAAGCGCTGCTGAGGTGGGGTGTGTTCAATCCTGCTCAGATTGAAATCTAACTGTTGTACCAAATAATAAGCACGTAGTGCTACTAGAAAGAATTGAGTCAAAGCAAGTAGTCAATTAAAGAGCTGAGCGGTATCTCACCTACAAATTTCAAAGCAAACTAACAAGTTTCTCTTTTTTGCGTGTGTGAGGGGAGGGGGGGAGTTTCAATAGAATGTCAAAATGAAATGACGTGAGAAGTGTTATTAAGCAATATCTAGACAAATAAAGCAATCCCATTCAAAGAAATTACCATACAAGTTCTCATGATGCTTCTATGCTTTCCATGGCTTTTGTTGACGCTTCATGACGCTATTCGGTGGAACTGATAGATAGATGCGTATACCTACGCATGCCTCATGATAGTCTGTTCTAACGCTCTTTCTTTAAATTGTGTTATGATAATGGTGTATTTGTTTACATATTTATCGACCAAGTCATGTAAATTCACCTATTGCTAACGTTTTAGTCATGCCTTGATGCCAAACTGAATAAAATGCTTTCTTAATAGCACTTTTTTTTGCAGGTAATGATTTTGCAATGTTAGGTACCCCAGAATCGGATTTTTAGGTTCAATTTCCCACATGGTAAATCTGAGCTGGGATGCTTCGCACCCCACCTAAAAAAATATCGCAAAATTCTGAAGAATGGTTGGTAAATAAGGCCCTGGTATCACTGTTACAAAACGACAACATTTTAGACTGGACCAAATTGAGAGCATTTACAGACGATAGACTGAATGCAGCACAAATGATGATTTATGTTTATGGTGGGGTGTTCATTTAAAACTCGGGATTGTGCTGTAAAGGGATATTAAGAATGGAGCAAGATACATGTACATACCTGTTGGCAAGTAATAGGAGAAGGAGTATGTTGTGACCTGTGACAGCTGGAAGCAGTAGTAATAATGCACAGTGACCCTCAGTGAAACTGAGGCCGGGGACCTGAGGGAGAAAAAGGCTTTGTATACAGGAACGTGTGCGCTTTATATATACGTTAACCATTTACCGCACAATCTTGAGTTTTAACGACCACGATAAAGAAAGCTTTTGAAAACATTGTAAGAAAAGGAGAAAATGCTGGTAACCAGCATTATTTTCTTTTCCCGCAGTGTTTTCTACTCTTTCACAGCCAAAAAAGCATAACTCTAGCCTCATCTAAATTGTCGTCAGCAAATGCTTTCAATTTGGAAAAGTCTACAACTTTTTCGTTTAATACAGAGCCAACTCTTTATCAGAAGACAAACTTTTAAACTTGTTAATATTAAAGGCATATGATAAGATTTAAGTTATAAATGGTTGAAAAGCCCTGCGGGAAAAGCAAAAAAATTCTGGTTTCTAGCATTTCTACCATCCCTCTGACCGGAAGTTGAAGCTGCGGTGAAACATTGAGATGACACTAAAAGATTAAATATTGTTTGCAGATGATACAGAGCCAGTTGGGAAAATGTGTAAAGGTGGCGCCTAATTTCATGCCATTTGAAAATCAAAATGTGCTCAGCAAACCTAAATGCATTAATTATCTTCCGCTAGGTGGCATTTTTTCAAAAACATAACGTCAAATCTTCGAAGAATATTGACATGCGCAGACAACGTCATCAGACGTACATAAGAGGTATTTTAGAAACGAAACAAAAATGTTGTTGCACGGGTTCGAAACATATGCATACGATCTTGACGTTTACCAAGCCTAGATCTACATCTCTAGTGTTGTAAAAACACGAAAAAATTCATCCTGTAAACAGAGCAGTCTGATTTAAGAAAATAAAAACGTCAAATGAACGTATGTCGGGTCTCCACAATCCAAAAGGACAAACCTGATGACGTAAGAACTTCCTGAGTTCAGATGACAAGTGTATGTGCTTGAAACAGGTGTGTCGTCTGTAAACGTCACATTAGATACCTGAAAGTTTAAAGTGTAATGATCTTAGCCATTGTTAAATCAAAGTACTAAAATTACTGAAAGACTAGCTAATGTGGAATGAGTGGACTGGTCAAGATAAAACTTGGTTCGTCCATACAAGATTGGAGAAAAATGGGCCAATTCGATTATAAAGTCCGCTTAGGTTTGATACTGTCCAATTATTAAGTTCGATTCGGTGACTTTACTCACCGCCCATAGCCATTTCCTTGTCAAAATAGGTAATAGCATTAAAATTCTGTTTGTTGATCCTTAATTGGAAAAAAAGGAAATAAAGAACATAACAAGCTGATGATTTGTCGGTAATTTGAATACCATCTAGAGTTAGACAACTTTAAGGTGAAATGTTCATGCTTTTTCACTTTTTTAACGGTGGACGAACGCGTAACCGGACAAGACCTACAACACCCGCGAAATACACGAGGATGAAAAGGATTGCATCGGGATAATTAAAGATAAGGCTGATTTGCATAGGTCACTGACTTAATTAGCATCTTGTTCAGTCTATGACTTTTTAAGCAAACAACGTTCAAGTTTGAATAATAGGCATTTTGTAGTTCTTGTCATCATCGTGATACTTATCAGAAATAAAATTTCTAACAGAAAGAATTGCTTTCTCTGGGGCAGAATTTGGCAACTGTTTTTTGTTGTTGTTGTTTGTTTCTTTATAGGGCTGCAGGGACTGCAGCAGACATACGATATCCATCTCCACTGCCCCGTGGTATGAGTCAGGGGATGAGGTCATTAATGAGTGGTAGATAAAAGATAGCCATCTCATTGTTCCTTGGTATGAGTCATGGGGCTGTAAGGGCTGCAGCAGACATTCGATACCCGTGGGATGACGTCATTAAGGAGTGGCAGACATGCGATACCCATCCTTATTGTTTTCCATTACCTTGACCTCGTTGATGTCAAGGGTTTTTCAGATGACTCATCCTCAGTGACGTCATAGGCTTTTCCGATGACACATCCTGGATGACGTCATGGGTTTTTTTTTTCCGATGACTATTCCCCGCAGCAGGGCTGCAGGAGCTATAGGGCTGCAGGCATTCTCTGACACCGATTAATATGTATACATTTATACTACTGATCGAATCAAACATTTGCAAGGGGGGATTCTCCGTTATATCCGCCTTACAAATAGCCAGTTCATTTAGATTCCATAGGTTGCACTTGCAATGCTTAGCATCAAATAATCATCTACTATAGAAATAAGTGCATAGTCCTCTTTTCCTTCTAATCTGAAAGAAACTTATCTTTTGGAAATAAGTTTTGTCCTTCGGCCAAACTTTGTTGTAAGAAAGCATTGAGCGTTATGATCTTTTCTTTCCCATTCTTTTAACCCTTTCCCAAACGACAAATTTTGGACTGGTCCAAATTGAAAGAGTTTGCAGGCGACAATTTTCAATTTGATGAAAAAGGCAGAAAGTTCTCAAAAAGGGTAGAAAACACCGTGGGAAAAGGAGAAATTGCTCGTTACGAGCAATTTCTCCTTTACCCACAGTGTTTTCAAAAGACTTGTACTGCAGACACGTGAAAACCAGGGCTTGTTTGGGAAAGGGTTAACACCTTTCAAAACAAACAATTCACAATTTGAAAGGCATAATAGGCCAGTGAAATAAACAAAGTGATATTTCTTCTTGTTCACATGGCTTTATGATCACATGATCATAATAAATGTAACACTCATTTATTGCACTTTGCAACAGAGTGTGCCATTGTTTCACAAGAAAGATTTAGGACCAGCCCCAATAGTTCAGGTGGTAGAGTATGAGTCTTGTGAACGTCAAATCTTGGGCCACATGACGATGTGGGTTCCATCCCCATGGCTGGCCACCTATAATAAATAAAACGTCTTTCGGATAAGAAGTTTAGCCTAGGTCTCGTGTGATAGTGCCATACACTGAGCACGTTAAAGAACGAGGCATCACAAAGGATGGGTTGAGCCATTTTCTTACACTATCCCCAGTAACATAACTAACAGACTTCTGGCGGCGTTGCCCATATGGCATATTGGCAGCCGGTGACGAAGATAAATATGCAAATTTAAATCAACCAGAAAGACTTAGTGTACAAGTTTATTAGTATGGTATGTCATTGTCCTATAATACAGTCAGAAATCCCTTTCTTTAGGAAAAATACCCTTTTTGAATTATGGGTAATTGTTATGGAAAGTTCATTCTGCATTTAAGACATACGCGTGCTTCTATTTGCAGAGAAAATATCTGCCTCTGTATTTCAACTATGTTTAGTCTTTACTAAATTGCAATGACAATTATCACAACACAGTTGCAAAGTCTAACCGTGTGACAATAAGCAGTCATTATCATTCACTGCATTCTTTCATAGGGATAGTTTTTTCTACTTCTAACTCCTTGATTGCAAAATGTTTTATATAACATAACATATACAATAAGCTTTCACTAATTTTATTCTTGCAGGTAACTTTTTACAAATATATTCTGTTCATTTCAGGTCTCATCGTATCCTTTTGCCAGAGATGTTTTCCTTAATCCCTCGTCAAATCTGTCTTTAAGACACCTTGCATACCAATCATGTTTAGTTCAAAATGTGGGATAACTGGGCTATAAGAATAATAATAATTATTAATAATGATAATAATTAGTAGTAGTAGTAGTGGTAGTATTTAAAGACACCAATAAACAATGCAATCACATTAAATGTATGAAGAACTACGCGTATTTCTCCATATAGTCCATCATCATTAAGCCACTCATTTTCATGTACCTAAAATGTGGGCAAGTATTTCCTTGTATTTGTAATAAGTGACACTATTTCTTTAAAATAAAGAGTAAATATGTAGTAAAATAATCAGAGTAAAACCGTAGAAACACAATTTATTCTATCTTTTGAATAACACTAAGAAAACTTTTCTCCATTTAAGTTTTCTCTGATTTTCAGTATTTATAGAAATTATTACCGTGTTACCTATTTTGGTTACATGTGGACACAAATTAAATCATTAATAACAGTATTCTTTCAATGTTCAAGTATTAGGCCTTCAATTTCGCTACAAGTGTATTATCAACTTAAAAGGCTAAACAAATCAAATGGACTCTACTCGTTTGTGAAAGACGAAGCGTCCACTGTAATTTCATAGGTATTTTGAATGAATATTTCAAAGAATAACACACTGTAGATCCAAGGTCACAAAAAATTAGTCTGATCCTGATCTACATTATTCGCTTCGCAGAATCAACAAAATCTATACTCAATAGCTCTCTCTCTCTCTCTAATGGTTAAGGATAAATAGGAATACCGTCTTCCCTAAAATTAGAACAAAATGAGAAAGTGACATAAGTTGTTTAAAATGAAAACAAACAATAAACAAAATATCAGTTAGACGTTCTTCACTTATACTGATCATATTTCCCTTGAATTATCTTGTAAGCGTCACTTGGACCCTTCATAAAAAGTTGGTCAGAATAAAGGTACAAGTTTGTGCAGAATGGAGTCGTCTGTCACTTGATTCCTTTCTGCAAAACTAGTAAAGCACTTGACTCCTTTCTGCATACAACATTTGGATAAAATCACTTGTACCCTTCAGACATTGGTCAATAATTTTGTTATTTATTTTCTTCGACAGCTGCTATTTGCATCCTGCTAACTAAGTTAAATCAAACTTTCAAGTCGATAGTAAAAATCCGAATAATGTAAAACTTATTTCTTGGAGAAAAGTATCCCCTTGTCGAACAGTGTAGATCCAAGATCAGACTGCATGGTCTTTGCAGTCTGATTTTGGATCTACATTGTCTGCAAAAGGTCAGCGAGTCGTGCTTAGCAACCTAAGCGTTAAGACAAGTAAAAAATGCCATTACCTAAATTTTGGTAAAAATGTCACTTGACTCCTTTCTGCATCAAGCCCACGATATACATGTATGTGTAGAAAATATGCATTCTAAAACAAAATGAAAGTTGGTGACTTACAGTAAACTCCATGTTGCCAAATCCAGAGCTGGTCCAGTTATTATTCTGTAACCCCGTGGGAAAGCTGCAAACTGCATCTACAACGTAGGAAAGTCGAAACTGAATCATTTTTCTCCTGTAATTCTTATTCCACTCTTTACCAAATGACAGAATTATGGACTTGTCCAAATTCAAAGCATTTGCAGGCGAAAAATCAAGTGTTGCTCAAATTGTAGGATTTGTATTTAGAAGGGTAGAAAATATTGAAGGGAAAGGGAAAGAGGAAAATGCCGGTTACCAACATTTCCTTTTTTTCCAACAATGCTTTCTAAAGCCTTTTTCATTGCAACCTTTAAAACACGGGGGTATATGCTAAAGGGTTAAATAACAGCGTTTGTCCTTCCTGTAAATGTCTACGCTGAATATTCGAGCAAAGTCTGAAAATTAAATATCTGGACGAAATATGCAAGCTAAACGGTCCGGTCAAATTTAACCCTTAAGCTGCTAAGCGCGACTGACTGACCTTTTGCGGACGGTGTAGATCAAGAGAGATTAGACTGCACAGAACGTGCAGTCCGATCTTTGATATGGAGAGATATGGAGATATTTTTATCTAAAAAAATAAGTTTGAAATAACATTATTCGGGTTTTTACTATCGGCTTGAAAGTTTCATTTAACATATTTAACAGGATAAGCCCCGATAAGGGTTAAAAAGAAATTGTACATAAACTGGAACAGAACAGATAAGAACAAAACTTTTCAAAGTTGATTTCACGAGAGAAAAAAATACCGTATCGGACAGTGCAGATTCAAGATCAGACTGCACGTTCTGTGCAGGTCAGTGAGTCGCTCTTAGCAGGTTAAGAGCTTTAACTGAAACTGGAACTGAATTATTTAACAAAATATGTTTTTTGTAAATGACTATCTGATGTTATCGGAACCACGCGAAATTTCGCATACGTAACGGAATTACTAAGAAATCCTCTTGACGAGTATTTGTTCACTATGTATTTAAGTGTTTTTGAATGTTCATTCCACTGAGTATTTTTTTCACTCAAAGATGGTAATGATCAATTTAATCATTTGCTTTCATCTCTGTTAGAAATCAGTCGGACTTCTAGGTCAGATAGCAGGTTACGGGCAACAAAGCGTGTTTTGTTGGGTAATGTAGCTCTAGATCAAATTGGGGGCAGGGGGGCGGGGGGGGGGGGGGTGGGGGGGGGGCGGGGGGGGGGGGGGGGCAAAATGTGCAGTCTGATTTTGAATCTACACACGGTCCTTTATTTTGTTAACCACATACAATATGATCCCGAGTTTTAACGACCCTCAGAAAGAAAGCCTTTGAAAACATTGTAGGAAAAAAGGAGAAAGTGTTGCTAACTAGCATTTCTCCTTTTTTTTCCATAATGTTTTGTGCCCTTTCAAAGCAAGAAAAAAAAAAAAACTTTTTTGCCATACATTTCATTTGCCGCCTGAAATGCTTTAAATTTGGATAAACCTAAGATTTTGTTGTCTGGTAAAGAGTTAAGCCATTACAACACAATCCCGACTTTTAACGGCCGTGAAAGGAAAGGCTTTTGAAAACATTGAGGGAAGAGGGATGTTTTCTACCCTGTCAAAGACAAATATCATCAATTGAACAACATTTAATTGGTCGTCTGCAAATGCTTTCAGTTTGGTCCAGACCATAATAGTTTTAACTCCTCACCAGGCAACAAAATCTTGGATTCCTCCAAATTGAAATCACTTGCAGGCGACGATCCGAACGTGGCTCAAATGAATGATCAGATTGGTCGTTGATATGTTGGCAATTATTGTGGAAAAGGGAGAAAATGCGGGTTACAAGGATTTTTCTCCCCTTCCCACATTTTTTTCAAACGCTTTCTTTCTCAGGATCGTTAAACCTTTGGATTGTTCCCTGGAAGGTTGAAAAAAATACTTGCGGTATAGAAGCTTATTCTGATACAGAATTAAATCGAGGGTTGCCCAAATAATTGGATTGGTCGTTGAGATGTTAGAAACATTGTGGGGAAAGGAGAAAATGTGGAGTTTTTTTTTCCCCGATACAGAATCGAATCAAACGATGATCGAAATGATTGGATTGGTCATTGAAAATTTAGAAAACATGTGAGGAAAAAAAAAAAGAAATTGCTGGTTGCCAGCATTTATTCCTTTTCCCACAGTCTTTTCAAAAGCTTTTTTCCCCTCAGAATCATACAAACTAGGGATAACGATGTACATAATTAAAAAAAACTTTCCATGTAGAAGATTCTTCTAATACAGAAAACGCTGATTTCATTAAGCAAGATGTTTAACCCTTGAGCTGCTAAGCGCGAGTCACTGACCTTGTTCGGACAGTGTAGATCAAGATCAGACTGCACAGAACGTGCAGTCTGATCTTGGATCCACACTGTCCGATAAGGAGATATTTTTCTCAAAAAAAAAAAAAATAAATAAATAAATAAATAAATAAATAAATAAAATAGATAAAATAACAATAATAATAATAATAAGAAGAAGAAGAAGAAGAAGTTTGAAGTAACATAATTCGGGTTTTACTATCGGCTTGTAAGTTTCATTTTATTTATTTAACAGCTTAAGGGTTAAGTTTTTTGTTTTTTAGACTAAACAAAAGGCATTACCTCCGTTATCCACAAATGCATTCAGAATGACTAAAACGTTTAAAGTTACACACAAATAATACATAATTTAATTTCTAACATAACATATTTGTTTCACAGATAATTATGTCAAATACAACATTTTTATTAAGCGTTTCAACGAAAACTAAAACCAGTGTTTAGCGATTTCATAAAAACAGAAATAAACAACTCTACAAGAATTTCAAACGAGAAAAAGAAATCCCGAAGCATAAGCCGGGTCGTAACAAAAAGGTGCATGTTCAGCTTTGCTTCTTCTAGCAAAGGCTCGAATCACACTGCGCATGCGTACAGTCTGATCCTCCGCTTTGTCTGATGTGTGTTAACCCTTAGGCTGCTAAGCGCGACTCACAGACCTTTTGTGTAGATCAAGATCAGACTGCACAGAATGTGCAGTCTGATCTCGGATCTACACTGTCCGATAACGAGGTGTTTTTCTCCAAAAAATAAGTTTGAAATATCAACATTCGAGTTTTTAGTATCGGCTTGAAAGTTCTTCTTTAACTTATTGAGCAGGTTTAGGGTTAACAAAAAGGTCGATACTTCCATCATTAGAACAGATATGATCCTGATCAGACGGTCTGGAAATGTAACCAAACGGCACAACTTTGGACTTGTCCAAATCCAAGGCACTTGAACCGTGAACGGTAGCTTCTTCGGCAACATACAGAGCTTAAAACCAGGGTTCGCGAGTTCGAATCCCCGTCTTGGACAATTTCCTTCCTAGGATTGATGATAGTCCTTTTGACAAGATTCATTCTTCACACCCGTCGCTGTACCGATCATTGTGTCGACGACGGTTATGTGGGAAAGCAGCCAAAGACTGGTGAAAAGAAGCTCCAGGAAAACATGGATAGGTGCAGTGGCCGCAGCGATATAACTGAAACTAAGATGAAAACGGCTGTAAATACCGTACAAACAAATAAACAAACCAGTGTATTCGCAGACGACAAATTAAATTTGGCTCAAACGGAGGAAATTTTCGTTGAAAGAGTAGAAAGCATTGTAGGAGTATTTTCTCCTTTTTCCGTAATGTTTTCTAAAAGTCCTCTTCCTTTAGGTTTTGAAAGCTCGTGATTGTACAGTAAAGGATTTAATAGACGAATGCCGTTGTTAGACAGCTGTGTTCATTTGTTGCACTGTTTACTGTGCCCCGGTTTGTCCATTATTGTTTGTAATCGGTCATGGGTGGAGAAAGTATTTCAACTCATAGAATCATCGTAGGTTAACTCTTTGCCAAACCACAAAATTTTAGGCCCTTTAAAATTCAAAGCTAATGCAGACATCAAATTACATGAGCTTAAATGATACTTTTCTCTTTGACAAGGTAGAAAACATTGTAAGAAAAGGAGAAAATTGCTCTTTTTCCGAAATGATTTAAAAAAAAATCCACAGGGTCGTCAAAACTTGTGATTGTTTGATAAAGGGTTGATTAGTGGTGATATGATATGGCTGTGTACAAGTTAACAGAGAATTATATTGCTAATTAATTTTCTCTAAAAGTTTGAAGATATGAAGACAGCATAGATCAAAGATCAGATTGATAGTACAGTGTAGTCTAACATTGATCTACAGTCAACTAAAGTGATTTCAGGGTCTGTATTCACTAATCATTCTTGAGAATGTTCTTAGTCTTATTCTCAAGGATTTTCTATATTTGAAAGTAAAACAACTTCTGATTGGCTAAACCATTCGGTTTAGCCAATCAGAATTTGTGTTACTTTTAAATTTACAAAATCATAGCGATTAAGACTAAGAACGTTTTCGAGAATGTTCGGTGAATACAGACCCTCCTTTACCCATATAAAACGTTTTTAAAAGAGTAAAGTTTTGTGTTCTACAGTTACACGTTCATTTGTGTTAACTCTCTGGTTGCAAAATAAAGGAGCCATACTCTGTGAAAAGGAGGTCTAATGCGTCTGCAAAAGGTATCGACCTAGGTCAGCCTGCACAATCTTAATCCTTAGGCTGCTTATCGCGACTCACTGACCTTTTGCGGACAGCGTAGATCAAGATCAGACTGCACAGAACGTGCAGTCTGATCTTTGATCTACACTGTCCGATAAGGATATATCTTCCCTCGAAAAATCCCTTTGAAACAAGAACGTTTTGTGCTTATACTATCGGCCTGAAAGTTTCATTTCTTTCATTCAGCAGGATAAGGGCTAATAGGCTGACCAGGGCCAAAACTTTTTGCTATAAGCCAATTTTGCCCATGTCCAAGGACCATTTTACCTCAGGGTTCAGTGGGTTGTTAGTCTAGATATTTTGGATACATAATTGTATGACGACTAGCCTGATATAGTGCATCACGGAGACGGATTAAACCCCCATTTTACAAGAGCATGGTTCATTTATTTGTAATTAGTATACATGTACAGTACATTTATATACGTGTTGTTGTTGTTGTTTATTCATCTAGTCATAGAGCCAATGACTTGACTTTGATGTCTTCAAATAGACTGACAAATTAAGACAATAACTGAATTTTGCCAATTGTTCTGCTGAAAGCGTTACATATATGGACCTTAAGGCTTCTCTTTAAAATCACTTCACGGATCACTAGCCAAATCGTATGTGTTAACAATAAAGGGTAAATATGTGTCTCATTATTGAAATAAATCTGTTTGATCTGACTTTTTCAGGGTTTCTACATTTTATGAGATATTGAAACACGGCTTTTAAAATACACAGACAGACGGACGGAAGAATGGGTGGACAGAGATAGACAGACAGACAGACAGACAGACAGACAGACAGATGAAAGGACAGACAGAAGACAGACAGACAGACAGATGAAAGGACAGACAAACAGATGAAAGGACAGACAGACAGACAGACAGACAGACAGATGAAAGGACAGACAAACAGATGAAAGGACAGACAGACAGACAGACAGATGAAAGGACAGACAAACAGATGAAAGGACAGACAGACAGACAGACAGTTACATATTTCTAAACCTTGAACAAAGCGATTTTATGATACACGGTTGCGAAACAAAACTTGTATAAGGGGAGCATACTCATTCTCATTTGGCGAGCGTACTCATATGGGGGAAAACCCAATATACAAAACATCACATGACTATTTCACTGAAACGCATTAACACAGTCTTAACCCTTTCGGTGCAATATGCAAAAATATGGGCTTTTACGAACGGCATAGATCAAGATCAGACTGCACAGAAAGTGATCTTGGATCGAAACCATCGGCTTATTGAGTCAAGACTGTAACATAGAGCGCTTTCGGTGCTATTACTGTAGTTTGTTGTTTCAGTCGGTGAAAGAGGTCGAGACTAAATGAACCATGCTCTGTGAAAAGGGGGCTAAATGCGTCTGCAAATAGTATCGACTCAGGTCAGCCTGCGTAGCTGATCTGGGCCGAAACTTTTTGCTATTGGTCAATCTTCTGCATATCAAATGTCCAGTCTACCTCATGATTTAGTCTGGTGTACATTATGCATCCCTTTATATGTGATGACTTGCTTGGCATCATGCATCACGGAGATGCATTAAACCCCCTTTTGCCAGAGCATGGCTCACATAGAATCTTCATTTTCTTTGCTTGTGTGTTGTTTGTTCCTTTTAATCTGATTGCGTTTTCGATCTGAACCTGTTAAAAACGAAACTCTTGTTAATTGAGTAAAGGAACACGATGTCAATAAACTTACAACAGTCATGTGAGTTTCGGTGGATTATCTTAACTTTTTTTAGCAAACGAAGACATGTTAAACTCAACAAATTCCGAAGCATTTGCAAACGACGAATAAAAGGTAGCTGAAAAGATTATTTCTGTCTATGAAAGGAAAGAAAGCATACTGAGAAAAAGAGAAAAATATCGGTTACTTGTCCTTTACTAGCAAATCGAGTAAAGGAACACAATGTCAACAAACTTATAGCAGTCATGTGAGTCCGAGTGGATTTCCTTAACTCTTTACCAAACTACAATATTTTAGACTCAATCAAATTGGAAGCATTTGCAGACGACAGATGAGGAGTAGCTTAAAAAGATGATTTCTGTTTATGAAAGGATTAAAACATTGTTGGAAAAGGAGAAAATGCTGGTTACCAGCATTTTCTCCTTTTCCAACCATGTTTTCAAGAACTTTCTTCTTTATTGCCGTTTGATAGAGGGTTTACCATTATCTTGCTCAGCCCGACTTAACTCTTTACGAAAAACGACAAAATATTAGACTAGTCCAAATCGAAAGCATTTGCAGTCGACAAAATGATTGTGACTGAAAAAATAAACTTTGTTCTGGGCAGGCTAGAAAACATTGTGGGGAAAGAAGAAAATTCTGGTTTCCACTGTTCCCACCACGTTTTCAAAAGGCTTCTTTCTCAGGGTCGTTAAAAGTCGGGATTGTGTGGTAAAGAGTTAAACCTTTACCAAACGACAAAAGTTTAGACTCGGCCGTTTTGAGACGGTAGATATATTTGCAGACAACAAATGAAATGTGGCTCAGATGATAAAATTCGACTACGAAGGATTAAAAAAACTGTGGTAAATGTAGAAAATGCTGAATCTAACAAATATACATGTATTCTGAAAACTTGAAGTTCCAGCTTTAGTTAGTTATCCTTAAAATTATCACAATACCCCTTGTTTTACAATATGAGGAAAATGGCTGTTGAAAACAAATGTGGAAAGTTGAAAACATGCTGGTAACCAGCCATTTATCCTTTTCCCGCAATGTTTTGTTACTGTTTCAAAGGAATTTTCTATCACTTCAGCCACGTTGACATTTTTTTTTTTTGTCCTCTGCAAATGCTATCGAAAGTCGAAGACTAAATTTTTGTCGTCTGGTAAAGAATTAAGTATGAGTGAATGGCAGAAAGGGTAGAGTTCACCATACTATAAATAGATATTTACCCTTTACAAAACGACAAAATTTTGAACTTGTCCATTTTCAAAGTGTTTGCAGATGATAAATCAAATGTAGTTCAAAAGGTTTAATTTGTCTTTGATAGGATAGAAAACATTGTGGGAAAAGAAGAAAATGTTGGTCACCAGCATTTTCTCCTTGTCCCACAATGTTTTCAAAAGCCTTCTTCCGCAGAATTGTTTGGTAAAGCGTTACTCTTTCTATAATCTATACGAGCTGCATCCCATGATATATGCAGCAATTGTTTCTTACTTGTTCGAGACTGTTGCATTCATAATCATGTGTACATTTGCTCCTAAACAATAGTTGTTGTTGTTAATTAAAGTGGTCCAAGTGTCTTTAGTCCAATTGTTTACAAACTTTTCGGTATTTGCGTACACAGGTTTCTCGGATTACTGTCGAATTGTGAGTCTTTCTTTCTTTCCTAGTCTACCTTTCTTCCTCTTGCATTCTTTCTTGGTTCATTTGTATCTTTTCTTTCTTTCATTTTCGGTTTGTTTTTGTTTCTCTTTCTTTCGTTCTTTCTTTCAGAAAATAGTTCCGTATTGTACAGTACTCTTTTTGTCTTTATCTGCCTTTTCCCACTGGCCCATCGGTAACTTTTTTTTTCTGGACGATAGAATATTAGACTCGTCAATTTTGATTTCAAGCAATTGCAGATGGCAAATTAATTGTCATGAAAGTGCAGAAAACTGTTGAATAAGGATTTAAATGCTAGTTATGAGTAATCTGTCTATGGGAAAAGTTTCTCAACGGAAAGTCTCTTGTTACATCTTAACACGGGAATGGGGCCTGGAGAAGCCAAGTTTTTAGAATCTCGCACTATAGCTTGCTCATTCAAGAAGAAACTTGCCAAATAACCAGTGTACATAACAAATGTACCTGACACATCGGAGAACCTGATGAAGGAATTCTCCTGAAATGTTTGTTCAGAATAATATGAAAAAAAGAAACAATTTGTGATCAGAATTCTTATTCCATAATGTTTGAAGAATCCTTCCCGTGGCGGTGACCTAAAAACGTCTTATCTGTAGGCTTATAGTATGTGGTTACCCCATTACCACACAATGCAAAGTTTTAACCCTTATCCTGTTGAATAAAAGAAATGTGACTTTCAAGCCGATAGCAAAAATCCAAAGTTTCCTATTCCAAAGGTATTTTTGCAGGAGAGATATCTCCTTATCGGCCAGCGTAGATCCAAGATCAGACTACACGTTCTGTGCAGTCTAATCTTGATCTACGCTGTCCGCAACAGGTTAGTGAGTCGCGCTTAGCAGCCTAAGAGTTAAGGCCCCTGAGAAAGAAGACTTTTAAAAACACAATGGAAAAAAAAGAAATTACTGGTTTCTCCTTTTTCCACAATGTTTTCTAACGTTTCAGACACAAATCCAATCATTTGAGCCACATTCAACTTGTCGTCTACAGCTGTTTTGAATTCGGACCAATCTAAAGTTTTGTCGTGTGGTAAAGGGTTGAAGTGAACATGTAATTAGACATCCTGTTGTATAAATACGCTTGCTATGCTGATTTCAGATAACTTGATCATTTATTGGCGACATGTCAAAAAGACACCAAAGACTTGGTAAGTTTTTGTCATAAAATATTTGTGTCATGCTCTGTGAAAAGGTGGTTTAATTAATGCACCCGTGCAAAAAGCATCGATTCATGTCAGCCTGCACAGTCCGTGCAGGCTGACATGGGATAGGTGAGTATTCTCAGACCGAAACAGTTTTGGGATGCTTTGTTTTAATGCTATTTTAACGTTATTTCGGTTATATTGCGGCGGCCTGTGCACCTATGTTTTCCCGGGTTTTTTTTTACCAGTTAGTACTGCGTACAATATTCTCCCTAAGGCACTGGCTGCTTTTCCAAATAAACATCGTCAAAATGATGATGAGCATCTAGAGATTAGAGGCAAGAATCCCCATTTCCTCAAGTTACTAGGCAAATAATCTAAGAACATGTTCTTAGCGATTACTCATTTAACCACAATATTTTCAAGTGTTGTTCTGCGAGACAAAACTAAGTCTTGTCTGCATGTGGGAATGGATAAATACTACTATCAGCTGAAGGATAAGATAAAATGCCAGGACATTTAAACAGGAAAATAATCTAGCTAATTGCCGAGGTCAACAACAAGTATATATTCACGATGTACTTAACCCTTAACCCTTTCCCAAACGACAAATTTTGGAGTGGTCCAAATTGAAAGAGTTTGCAGACGACAATTTTAAATTTAATGAAAATGACAGAACGTTCTCAAAATGGGTAGAAAACACTGTGGGAAAAGGAGAAATTGCTCGTTACGAGCAATTTCTCTTTTTCCCACAGTGTTTTCAAAAGACTTGTACTGCAGACACGTGAAAACCAGGGCTTGTTTGGGAAAGAGTTAAACTGCTAAATAAATAAGTAAAACTTTTCCATGCAATAGTAAAAAACCAAATATTGCTATTTCAAAGTTGTTTTCACCGGAAAGAAAACACTCTTTCGAATAGTGTAGATCAAAGGTCAGACTGGGGTAAAACCCATGGGGTATAGACTTTACCAAGTGAAGCACCGTCGCCTTTATACTGTATAAAAGAAGGGTTATGAGGAACAGCATTTCTGTTATAACAGAATCCTCAAAAATCATATATCATTAAAATTTGAGATGACAGCATAATCTTAACCGGGCCACATTTTTGAGTTTTGCTTTCTTTACATTATTGCATTTAAATAAATGAATAGATAACTACTTTATTTTTAACCCTTAGAGTGCCGAATAAACCTAGCAGACATTTTCAGCCTAGAAATACGAACCAAATAACTTCAATTTCATGTTTGCTTTTGTCTACAGTGATTCAGCAAAGTGGACAGTGTAGATCAAAGATCAGGCTGCACATTTTGTGCAGCCTGATCTTGATCTACACTGGCCACAAAGGCAACTACGGTTGTGAAAGGCACTTTAAGGGTTAAGGCAGAGATGAATTAGATCTACACGCCCATGCTGAAAATTCACAAAAATACATCTGAATAATTAGTGAAAATGAATTTAAGGAATGAAGAATAGTGCTAATGCCTTGCTTTAAAGGCCCAATAATGGCCAATTCAACAATGAATATCAAAACTAGAATTGATGTTGCCAACATAAATTCTAGTTTTCATATGGGCCATGCTCTGGCAAAACGGGGCTTCATGCATCCCTGTGATACATCATACCATCATCACATAATTTTGAATCCATAAAATCCATTTTTTTCTAACAATCAGCTGGATCTGGAGGTAGAATGGTCCTTTGACATACAGAAAATTGACCGGAAGCAAAATGTTTCGGCTCAGGTCAGCCTGCAAATGCATTAAGCCATCCTTTCACAGAGCATGGCTCGTATTCATTGTTCAGCCAGTTACTGGAACTTTGACCAACCATACTTTAACTCTTTACCACACAATCCTAACTTTTAACGACCCTGAGAAAAAAAAGCCTTTGGAAAACGTTGTTGGAAAAGGAGAAAATGCTGGTAACCAGCATTTTCTCCTTTTCCCGCAATGTTTTCTGCCCTGCCCAGAACAAAGTTTATTTTTTCAGTCACAATCATTTTGAAATGCTTTCAATTTGTACTAGTCTAATAGTTTGTCATTTGGTAAAGAGTTAACAGATTGTGAAACTTATGACAATTGGCATACTTCTAATAGGCATGAATCAAACTTACTTGTATTTTGTACACAGATTGTTTATGTCTGGTTGCTATTGGGCCTTAAATATACATCCTATCAATCAACCAGTTCAAATGTTTATTTCTTTTCCTCTGCAGATGAGATCTCGAATGCAGAGTTCGAGGCTGGAGAAATTAGCTGCTGCGGTTATGTACTGATTGCCTGCTCTATATTATTGCTGATCCTCACCTTTCCCTTCTCACTCCTGTGTAGTTTAAAGGTAAGTTAACCCTTTACAAAACAAACTTAGATTTTAACAACCCTGAAAAAGAAGCCTTTTGGAAGGTATTGTGGGAAAAGGAGAAAATGTTGGTTACTCGCATTGTCTCCTTTTCCCACAATGTTTTCTACTCTACCAAAGACAAACCCTGTCATTTCAGCCCTATTTAATTTGTCATCTGCAAATGAATTTGGACTAGTCAAAAATGTTGTAGTTTGTTCAGGAGTTAATGGAAGTGTGTGCTACAAGTCCGCCAGGATAGGTCAAGAGGTTGGGCATAAGATGAAAGCGACAAATCCCGAAACTCTTGAGAGTTTGGGTACGATTCCAAACGTCTGGCCTACCAAAACTAATTACTAATATGTCCCGCTTGGCAGGGCTGTATACACTGGACACGTTGAAGAACCAGGAGTATCTAAGGATAGGTTTCTTCCTGTGTTTTGCATTTTCCCTCGTAACATAACTAACAGCCTCCTGGGAGTGTTGCCCATATGGGCCACCAGTAGTGATGAAAAGTAAACGAAAATCAATCAATGTGTGCTATGTTTCTATATTTAACTCTTTATGAAACAATCCTGAGCTTTAACAATCCTGGGAAAGAAAGCATCTGAAAACATGGGAAAAGGTTAAAATGGTGGGAAGCAGCATTTTCTCCTTTTCTCAAATATTTTCTATCGAATGAAAGACTTTATTTCATCATTTCAGTTTCTTTCAAATTTGTCATCTGCAAACACTTTCAGTTTGGGAAAGTTTGAAATTTTGTTGTCTCCCTACTGTTTTGTCAGCATTACTTAATTCCTTTCAGCGCCATAGGTGAAAACATGGGGCTTTTGCAGATGGCATAGATCAAGATCAGACTGCACAAAATGTGCAGTCTGATCTTGGATCTTATCTATCCATCCAGTCTGGATCTATCTTTCAGCTTGTTTAGTCCAGCCTTTTCTGAGTATCAGTAGATTGTATTAATTTTCAGAAAGGGGTCAAGTTTATTTATCTGCCACTGAAAGAGTTAAGACACATCTCTTCTTTTTCTTCTTCAAGACTGGTTAGCTCTGTTCCTCTCTCAGCAGAGCAAGAGAAGAGCAGTAGGCATCTGATAACTGTGCCCCATTACTTGTTATCTGAGATAACAGAACTCGGAACAGAACTGAGATTGAAAGAGCAGTCCTAGGACGTTTTTTCTTTCCTCCCAGCCATTTTCTTGATAGGTGGTATGACCACCCTTCTTGAATGTTGCAGAGACAATATGATATGTGGTGTCATAGTTTTGTGAACCTTCACATGACAACCCTCAAACTGTGCCCATCGTAGGAGCCTTGAATCGCATAACCACGCTATCAAACCCGGTGTCTATGATACGTACCGCTATGGTCTGCTTGTGTTGTCCATGGTGCAGCCACCTGGGACTGTATTCACCGACCATTCGTAGTTTCATTCTAGGTCTAATTCTAGATTTTGAAAGGAGCACAACTTCTGATTTGGTAAACCAAAGAGTTTAGCTAATCAGAATTTGTGTTACTTTCAAATTTAGAAAATTCTACAGAATAAGACTAAGAAAGTTCGTAGGAATAGTTTGTGAATATGGACCCAGAAACCATCGTGAATTTGTAGATGAGCCGTACCAAGAGACCCTACAAACACCATGTGAACTCCTCTTGAACTCTGGTGATGCCAGATTTTCTTCTGTCTAAACTGGGCCACACCGATTTTGCTGTCTGGGTCAAACTGTGCTGATCTGAACCCTAAACTGTAACTTTGTGCCTGAAACTTAACCACTGAGTCACGGGGATGTCTTCATTTGGAATCTAGAAGAATGATATGATTTGCTTAATCTTTTACCAAACAATCTCAAATTTTCTAAACAATACGGAGGAGTATAGGTTTTGAAAACATAGTGGAAACAGGGAAAATGTTGATAGTGGATAACCACTATTTTCTACTTTCCCTAGAATGGCTTCTGCCATTTCAAAAGATAAATTCAACCATTGGAGTATCACTTAGATTGTCATGTGCAAATGCTTTGAGTTTGGAAGAGTCCAAAATTTCGTTGATTCTTTAAATCTTTACCACACGACAAAATCTTACACTCGTCCAAATTCAAAGCATATGCAGACAACAAATCAAGGGTGGCTCAAATGATGAAACCTGCCTTTAAATGAGCAGAAAACATTGTGGGAAAAAGGAGAAAACGCTGGTTACCAGCATTTTCTCCTCCTTCCACAATGTTGTCAAAAGCTTTCTCTCTTAAGGTCATTAAAAATCAGGATTGTGTGGTAAAGGGTTAAGCGTTGAAAAGGCTAAAAGGTGTTGAGAAATATCTGATCTATGGTATATCCTTTTATACTAGGTCGTCCAAGAATACGAGCGTGCGGTTATATTTAGACTGGGTAGGATAAGGTCTTCACGAGCCCAAGGACCCGGTGAGTTCTTATTTTTGTTTGTTTGGACATGTGTCTGTATGCCTGCCTTTCTTTGTAATCTCTCGGGTAGTTTCAGTTTAAGTCGTGGGTCGTCTGTTGTGATGTCACTGATTTCTTGAAAAATCCTAGGGTTACTATGCTATTTTGCCAATTCCAGTCACATTTCACATTAGAGATCCTTTGGCAGTGGTCTTTAAAGTTTTTCATTTGCCCATTTTTGTAAATATGTCACAAGACTTTAAAAATAAGGGTGCATTTACTATTGACAAGCGCTGTTTTTATCACAACATTTTCAAAAAAAACTGTAACGGCCTACAAAGTTGTATTTGTATGTAAATGGGTGACCATTTACCAAACGACAAAATTTTACACTGGTCCAAATTGAAAGCATTTGCAGATGATAAATTTATCAAATGGTAATATTTTTCTGTGACAGGATAGCAAACTTTGTGTTATCAGCATTTTCTTCTTTTCCCAAAATGTTTTCTAAAGCCATGTTTTCAAAAGCCTTTTTTCCAAGGGCCATTAAAGATTGGGATAGTGTGGGAAAGGGTTAAAGAAAGACTTTTTTTTTCCTTGCCTTTTTTCAGGTTTGTTCTTTGTTTTGCCATGTGTGGACAACTTTGTCAAAGTAGATCTAAGAACTTTCACATTTAATATCGCGCCCCAAGAGGTATGTACATAACAAATGGATATCATTGTAGTGCTGTTTTGTTTACAATGTCCAGGGAATATCAAATAAGGCAGTTATGTACAGTACTTATAGCCATGCTCTGGGAAAATGGGGTGTAGTTTATCTCAATGTTGCATTGCACCAAGCAAGTCATCACATAATTATGGATCCATAAAATCCATTTTACGCAACAACTGATTGAATCATGAGGTGGACTTGTCTTTAGACATGCAGAAAACTGACCAACAGCAAAAACTTTCAAACTATGTCAGGCTGTGCAGACTGCACAAGCTGATGTGCTTCATTAACTTTGGCAGAAGCATTAAGCTGCCTTTTCACATGGCTTTTATATCATAAGTGGTATTTTTTTTTATTTTTACCATAGTCTCTGAGAATCAATTTTTTATTTGAGGTTGCTTGTACAATCATTGTGATGATGATGATGATGATGATGATGATCGACATCATCATCATCATCATCATCATCATCATCACAACAACCAGTCATAAACACATTGGGCTCTTTCGTGGGCATCACACTTCATTTACAATTGAGCCATACTCTGTGAAAAGGGGATTTAATTCATCTGACCTGGGTAGAAACTTTTTGCTATTGGACAGTTTTCTGCTCATCAAGGACTGTATTACCTCATGAATGATTCAGTCGGTTATGAGACAAACTGGATTTTATGTATCCGTAATTCGTATAATTGGTATAGTTGATCACAGAGATGCAATAATCCCCTTTTCACAGAGCATGGCTCAATATATAATTGCATGTACTTGTTTCTCCCATCTGATCCAACACTGTTGTTGTTGCTGTTGTTGTTGTTGTATATGTTGTGTGTTACTGCTGTGAAATAAGGTGAAAAAGTTCATTCCTGTCTTTTGTTATATTGTTTCTTTGAATTGCAGGGGTTTGCTCTTTTTTGCACAAGTACCGATCTGTCATTACAATGTATAAACCTATGCCCTCAAAAGTTTAACACTATGCTTGGTAGAGTCTTCATAGCCATCGATAATGTCGTCACCAGCATAGTCACCAAAATCCGGGTCGGGAGCTTACATTCATGAATAATTATTGCCTCATTGTGAAAATTTGCATGAGTACTCATATAAAATTTGTTCATTATTTGGAACAATTCACCAAATGACCCTGTGTATTTACAACCTTGAGAAAGAAATCTTTGAAAATGTTGTGGGGAGAAATGGTTACCTGCAAATACCTGTATTTAGGACAAATCTAAATTTCTTTTGCCTTGTAAAGAGTTGAAATAGGAACATATCACACTCCTTCCCAACCAGGCAACTTATCTCACACTGTTCATGTCCTTTGTTGTAGATACTCACCAAGGATTCTGTGACTGTAGTAGTTGATGCTGTTATCTATGCTAAGATACAAAATGCTACCATGTCAGTAGTAAACGTAGCTGATGCACGTGGTTCAACTTACCTACTAGGAGCAACAACTCTTAGAACAGTTTTGGGTACAGCTGTATTATCGGACTTGTTGTCAGAAAGAGAACGCCTTGATGGAGTTATGAAGGTTAGTTTAGCATGGGAAAAGGGGTTCTGGAAAAGGGGACAACTGGCCCCGCCATTTTTCCCCATTATAATGGAACAAAATATTTCTCATTTTCCACTTTCTCCCTTCATTCAAACAACAAATAAACTATTGTTGCTTTCTTAAAGAAAAAAATTGTGAGGAAAAAATCACTTAACCCTTATAGTGCCTTTCACAACTATGTTTACCTTTGCGGCCAATGTAGATCAAGATCAGACTGCACAAAATGTGCAGTCTGATCTTTGATCTACAGTGTCCGCTTTGCCAAGAAGTTCTGGACAATAGTAACCTTGAAATTACAATTCTGTGATTCTTATTTCTACACTCAAAGTGACTGTTTTGTTTATTTGGCACTTTAAGGGTTAATAATTTACATGTACTGTAATGGCGATGCAGAAAGGTCTGCTTCCAACCTAGCTTTTATAAAACAGCCTTTGTTTGGGAAATACTTGTTAGCAACCACTGTTGTCTTAATAATGTTATGTAGTGGATGATTATTCATTAATCAGCCTTGAATTGTAATGTTTGGTGTGTATGGTTTGTAGGTATTAGCCAGTGGAGCGATACAAGGCCACCATGGCCTTCTTGTTCCCCTTTACAATAGGGTGAAATATCTCTCATTTTCATAATCTAGTGCAGCTTCTATAAGAGAAACATTATAGGAAAAAATCACTTAATAATTTACATATACTGGAGTGGAGAAGCAGAAAGGTCTGCTTCCTTCCTAGCTTTTCTAAAATAGCCTTTGTTTGGAAAATACTTTGTATCAACTACTGTTGCCTTAACCCTTTACCGCATAATGCCGCCTTTTAATGGCCCTGGGAAAGAAGCCTTTTGAAAACATTTTGGGAAAAGGAGAAAATGCTGGTAACCAGCATTTTCTCCTTTTCCTACAATGTTTTCTTCACTATCAAAGAAAAATTGCACCATTTGAGCCACATTGAAATTGTCGTCTGCAACCGCTTTCAGTTTGGACAAGGCTAAAATTTTGTCGTCTGGTAAAGAGTAAATAATGTTATGCAGTGGATAATTATTCATTAATCCTTTAACACACAATCCTGATATTTAATGACCCTAGGAAAGAAAGTTTTTGAACACATTGTGGGAAAAGAAGAAAATGCTAGTAACCAGTATTTTCTCTTTTTTCCACAATGTTTCCCATTTGATATATTAATTAAGACAACCTCACCATTTTAGCCATGTTTCATTTGTTAACTGCAAATGCTTTCAATTTGGACCAGTGTACAGTTTTGTCTTCTAGTATTGTTAACCCCTACCAAAAACCCGAAAGTCTGGACGACCAAGAGCACGAGGGCTTTTGGAGACAATGCATTCAGTTTTTATGGGTAAAAATATAATCCTTGGTTCTGATATAGGAATAATTTGATAGGCTGATCCATGGTCACTAAACTGTGATATCTATTAATACTTGGGGATTGTTTTTTGGTTAAGTATTGTGAAGTTTCAATGTTCGGTTTGTATTTTGTAACTTGAAATTCACCGCAACTACTTACGTAACTAGTACTGATAATATATGTAATAATAAAGATAATAATGATATGTATTACACTACTCTTGCAGGTACAGCTTGATCAGGCAACTGAGAACTGGGGTGTCCAGGTTGAACGTGTAGAAATGTAAGTAAGGCATTGTGCAGATGGCAAATTAGATTTGGCTAATATGTCATTGAAACGATAGAAAACACTGGAGAAAATGTTGGTTACCAGAATTTTCTCCTTTTCCTTTATTGTCTTTTTCTTCAGGGTTGTTAAAACTAGGGTTTGTGTGGTAAAGGATTAAAGAAGGAATCAGCTGAAGTGATTCCATGTTTGCAGACTATGTTGTATATTAATGACCATGCGAAAGACGGCTTTTGAAAACATTCGTCACACTCTCCAGTTTGGTGCTTATGTTATAGGGCAGGAATAAAAATCCAGGGGTAATGTGTTCGATTCTCAGTCGAGGCAGAGGGTTTTCAAGGGAGTGCCCTTGGGAAAGAAAGTTAAAAATATCAGTCCAGAATTGATAGAACCCTCCCTTTCCCCCCCCCCCCCCCCCCAAAAAAAAACACCAAAAAAAACAAACAAACAAAAACAAACAAACAAACAAAAACACATGAATAAATGAGATACTGTAGACACAATTACAATGACGTTGAAAGTGGCATAAAACACGATTTGATCAGTCAACCTTTCTTTCACAATGTTAATAAAATGGTTTGCTGCAAGACGCAGAAAACTGCAATGAACTTTTTTTTTTCACATCATTAAGAATACTCGTATGTATCAATTTAAATGAGCCATGCTATGTGAAAAGGGGATTTAATGCATCTGCAAAAAGTATCAACCCATGCCAGTCTGTGCAGTCAGCGCATGCTGACATGGGCTGACACTTTTTGCTATTCTTATATTTTCTGCTTGTCAAAGGACCATTCTACCTCCTGATTCATTCAGTTTTTAAACAAAATGGGTTTTATGGATCCATAACTATGTGATGACTTGCTTGGTATAATGCACCATGATGATGCATTAAGCCTCCTTTTACCAGAGCATGGATTAAATGTAGATCTACTTACTGTTTACACCCTGTCCTTGTTGTTCTTATTACAGTAAAGATGTGCGTTTACCGGTTCAGATGCAGAGGGCAATGGCTGCTGAGGCTGAATCAACAAGGGAGGCACGGGCAAAGGTATGTGTAGACTTTTTTTCTTAATCTTTTTTATAACTTTTCACTAGATCTACCAAAGGATAGAAAACATTCTTAGAAAAGTAGCAAATGCTGATTGCCAGCATTTCTATTTTTTCCAGCATTGCATTCAAAAGCTTTCTTTCTCAGGACTGATAAAGCATGGGATTGTTTGATACAGGAATAACCTGTAATGTTTTCAATCATCATTTTCTTCTTTCAAGGTCATTGCCGCACAAGGTGAAATGAACGCCGCACGTTCTCTAAAAGAGGCAGCCGACGTGATGTCGGAATCCCCAACAACCCTCCAACTGAGATATTTACAGACACTACATTCCGTGGCAGAAGAGAAAAATTCCACAATCATTTTTCCACTACCAATGAACTTTCCAGAAACTGTTTCATCAATGCTGGGCTCATCTACGGCTAAGCAAACAACGCCCTTCTGATTCGTTACATGATTAACCCGTTCCACACAATCCCAAATTTTAATGACCCTGGGGAGGAAGGCTTTTGAAAACATTGTGGGAAAAGAAGAAAATGCTGGTAGCCAGCATTTTCTCCTTTTCCCACAATATTTTCTACTCTTTCAAACATGCTTTCAATCATATGAGCCACATTTAATTTGTTGCCTGCAATTTGCTTTGGATTTGGACAAATCCACAATTTTGTCCTTTGGTAAAGAGTTACAGAATTATAATGCTTTACCTAATGACAAAACACCTGAATTATCTATGTTAGAGGCATTCGCAGAGGACACATTTAGCTGTGGATCAATTATGCAATCCATGTCTTTGAAGGGGCAAAAAGCAGCGAGGATAAAGCAGAAAATGTAGCCAGGGTACCAGCATTTTCTCCGTTTCCCAAAATTGTTTTTTATAAAAGTCATCTCTGGGTCTAAAAACAGGGGACCATTTGGTAAAGGGTTAAGTATTTGTAAAATAAATAAATGATGGCTTTATTTTTATTAACCATTTAACAAACTTGTGAGTGAGAGAGAGAGAGGGAGAGAGAGAGAGAGAGAGAGAGAGAGGGGAATTATAGTAACCTTTGATTTATGGAAGAAAAAATTGAGAGGATTTATGAAAGTTATGGATTAATGAAAGTTATGAGGACTCGACTTATTTGTCTATCTTTATACATGGGCTATATGAATTACAAAGTGCAAAACCAACTTTATTAAAATATTTTTCATTATTGATCATGTGTTATGAACAATGACTCTATTAGATGACAATATTATGGACTATTTGAAGCTGACTAAAAAATCAATGTTGTCACAATGATGGCAGTTTTCTCTGTAAGGGTTGAAAACATCATGGGGACATGAGAAAATGCTGTTCATCAGCATTTTCTTCCTATCCCATAATGTTTTTAAAATCCTTCTTCCTCAGGGTCTTTAAAACCCAGGATAGTGCGACAAAGGGTTAAATAACAACACAAGTTACAAGAAACAAAGTAAACAACAAAAATAAGCATTCTCATTGCCAACAAAGACAACAACAGTGACAACAACATGTTCAAAGAATTAACTACAAGAGGGCCAGTGGCCCTAAAGTGCTCAGCTAAGTAAAGCCATCTACAGCTGATAAAGCTGAAGAGAGCCCGGTTTTAAAGATGAAAAACAAATGTGTGTAAATGACTACTTTTTTAACCAATGTGACCCAATTTCAAACTTGTCCAAAATATCATTGAAACAAACATTCTGACCAAGATTTAAGAGTATCAGTCTGAAATGTGGCCCATACGGTGCACACAAGGTTTTTCTATGATTTGGTCCAGTGACCTACTTTTTGACCAAATGTGGCCCACGTTGGAAGTTGTTCAAGATATCACAAAGACAAACTTTCTGACAAAGTTTCATGAGTTTCAGGTTGAAAAGTAGCCTCTAGAGTGCACACAAGGTTTTTCTAAGATTTTTCCCAGTGACCTACTTTTTGGCCAGACATGACACAATTAAAAACTTGTCCCAGATATCATCAAGACAAACATTCTGACCAAGTTTCAAGAGAATTAGAATGAAAATGTGGCCTCTAGAGTGCACACAAGGTTTTTCCAAGATTTAGCCCTGTGACCTACTTTTTGACCCAACATGACCCAATTTCGAATTTGTCTGAGATATCACCATGATAGACATTCTGACCTAATTTCATGAGAATCTGACTAAAATTGTGGCCTCTAGAGTGCATGCAAAGTTTTTCTAAGATTTTGCCCAGTGACCTACTTTTTGACCTGACATGACCCAATTTCGAAGTTGTCAGAGATATCATCAAAACAAACAGTTTACCCAACTTCCATGAGTTTCAGGTTGAAAATGTGACCACTAGAGTGTGCACAAGATTTTTCTAAGATTTGGCCCAGTGACCTACTTTTTGACCCAACATGACCCAATTTTGTACTTGTCCAAGATATTATAAAGACAAACTTTCTGACCAAGTTTCAAGAGCATCAGGCTAGAAAATATGGCCTCTAGAGTGTACATAAGGTTTTTCTTAGATTTGGCCCAGTGACCTACTTTTTGACTAGACATGACCCAATTTTGAACTTGTCTGAGATGTCATCAAGACAGACATTCTAATCAATTTTCATGATTTTCAGGCTGAGAATGTGGCATCTACAGTGCACACAAGGTTTTTCTAAGATTTAACTCAGTGACCTATTTCTTGACCCAACATGACCCAATTTCCAACTTACCTGAGATTTTATCAAGACAAACATTCTGGCCAAGTTTCATGCATATCTGACTGAAAATGTGGCCTCTAGAGTGCACACAAGGTTTTTCTAAGATATGGCCCAGTGACCTACTTTTTGACCCAACATGACCCAATTTCGAACTTGTCCAAGATATCATCAAGACAGACATTCTAATCAATTTTCATGATTTTCAGGCTGAAAATGTGGCCTCTACAGTGCACACAAGGTTTTCCTAAGATTTAACCCAGTGACCTATTTTTTGACCCAACATGACCCAATTTCCAACTTATATGAGATTTTATCAAGACAAACATTCTGACCAAGTTTCAAGACTATCAGGCTGAAATTGTGGCCTCTAGAGTGCACACAAGGTTTTCTAAGATTTGGCCCAGTGACCTACTTTTTTACCCCACATGACCCAATTTGGAACTTGTCTGAGATTTTATCAAGACAAAGATTCTGACCAAGTTTCATGCATATCTGACTGAAAATGTGGCCTCTAGAGTGCACACAAGGTAAAATGTTGACGCTGCGCGACGGACGTCGGACACAGCACGATCACAATAGCTCACCTTGAGCACTTTGGCAAAAGAGGGCTTGATGCATCTGCTTGATGCATTGTACCAATCAAGTCATTGCATAATTATGGATCCATAACGGCCACTTTTTTAACAACTGTCTGAATCATAAAGCAGACTGGTCTTTGGACATACAGAAAATTGACTAATAACGAAAAGTTTTGGCCCAGGTCAGCCTGCGCAGGCTGACCTGGGCTGAAACTTTTTGCAGATGCATTAATCCCCTTTTCAAAGAGCATGGTTCATCAGGTTTTGACACTTTCGAATCTCTTATAGGTTTGTTCCTGCCCTAACGTTGGGCATTTTCGTTCCACCAATACACCATTCTCAAAGGGCAGTTAACCCTTTACCAAACATTGCCAGATTTTAACACACCTGATATAAAAAGTTTCAAAAACATTTTGGGAAAAAGAGAAAATACTGGTGACCAGCTATTTCTCCATTGCCTACAATTTTTTCTTACCGTATCCAAGACAAATCTTAACTATTGCATCACATTTATTTTGTCATCTGCAAATGTTCGCATAGTGGATTGTAAGCCTAAATTTTAGCATTTGGCAAAGGGTTACAGACAGCTTGAATGAAGGGACATCTCTTTAAAAAGGTGGGAAAACATTGTGAGAAACAGATAAAATACTGGTTACCAGCATTATCTCATTTTTCGAACAATTTTTTTCAAGAACCTGCTTCTCCAGGGAACTACTAAAACATGTTCATCTCTGCAAACATGCAGAAACTGGACAGTTGTAAGGCGTAAAAAAGTGCAAATTTGGAGTTCAGATAACAGATTGGTCGCCTTTCAATCAGTAACTGCATCTATTTTTATGACATCTCATATGACGTCATCATACTTATTTAAATACGATCCCATATAATCAAACTGGAAAGCATTAATTTTGCAGATGAGAAAATGTAACTCAAAAATGAAAGTTTGTTTTAAGAAGAATACAAAATGTTGTGGGAAAAGGAAAAAGTGCTGGTTACCAGTGTTTTCTCCTTTTTACACCATGTTTTCAAGTCTTTTTCTTTAGGATCATCATAATTCAGGATTGTCTGGAAAGGGTTAACTTGCTTTATTGTGCCACAGGAAAAGCAAGAGCTCTGCAGTGGGGGCAATATACCTTTAAGACAGCTATCAAGAGCATGTCACCTTTGACATACCCCCCCAACCCTCCTTAGGATCTGGCATCTTAACCCTCTGCTCTCCATGTCATCTCTCAAGGTATATACAGGAGTGAACTATTTTCAGTATCAGACCATGGGCTCAAGGGGTATGGAGCAAACACAAATGAAGAGCATTTGACCTTTGACCCAGGACTGTGGCCTTCACCTTTGATCCCAATGTAACAGTTCTGATAAATAACCTCCCAAGGCAGGAAAGAGCCCAGGACCTCAAGGTCTCGAGGCAAAAGCTCTACCACATCGCTACAAAACTAGCTCCATAACAAGGCAGTACTTATAAGTGTCTACCTATACAAACACAAGCTATACATCTATATCTATCCGTGGTATAGACAAGTATACTACAAACTCCCCCGCCATATGAAGACTTTTACATGAAACCTTCAAGTAGTTATGGTACTTTATTTTTGAACCAAGTGGGTTTTTTGCAGCATATGCCAATGTAACAGTTCTGATAAATAACCTTCCAGAGCAGGGATGGAATCCGAGACCTCTAGGTCCCAAGGCAAATGCCCTAGCTCATAGCTACGAAAGCAAGCTCTATAGCAAGGCATGTGTGTCCCCTTATATTATACAAAGTGTACATTTATATCTGTGTGATAGACCACTATACTACAAAAGATGAATTTCATCTTTTCAGCAGTATTTAATTTGCTGTCTGCAAATGCTTTTGATTTGGATTAGTCTAAAATTTTGTCATCTGGGATGATTTAACGCTTCACCAAACAATCTTGAGTCTAATCGAGCCCGAGTAAAAACACATTGCGGGAATTGAAGAAGATGTAGGTAACTGACCTCTCATTGACAAAATCCATCATAAGAGACATGTTATATGTGTTGTTTGCAAAGTTTTTGATTTGGATAAGTTGAAAGTTTTGTCATCTGGTAAAGACTTACCAGCATACTTTCCTTCTCCTACAATGTTTTCTTACACTCATAGACAAATTCCATAGTTTCAGCCATATTAACCCTTTCTCAAGCAAGCCCTGGTTTTCACGTGTCTGCAGTACAAGTCTTTTGAAAACACTGTGGGAAAAGGAGAAATTGCTTGTAACAAGCAATTTCTCCTTTTCCCACAGTGTTTTCTACCCTTTTTGATAACTTTCTGCCATTTTCATCAAATTTAAAATTGTCATCTGCAAACTCTTTCAATTTGGACCAGTGCAAAATTTGTCATTTGGGAAAGGGTTAAATGTGTTGTTTGCAAAGCTTTCAACTTTGTCATCTGGTAAAATGTCACCAGGCTGCCACAATGTTTTCCAACCTTCATGGACAATTTCAATCATTTGAGCTATCATGTTATAATGTGTTGTTTGCAAAGCTTTAAATCTGGACAAGTTGAAAACTTTGTGAACGTTAGTTCTAGTTTTAATTGTTCTGCCAATGACTGGAACTTTGACAAACCACACTATAACCCACACAATCCAGAGTTTTAACGACCCTGACCGAGAAGGCTTTTGAAACCATTGTGAGGGTGAGAAAATGCTGGTATGCAGCATTTTCTTTTTTCACACTGTTTTCTTCTCTTTCACAGACAAATCTCATAATTTGAGCCACATTTGTCATCTGCAAATGCTTTCATTATGGACCATTCCAACATGTTGTCTGATAAAGTTTTAACAGACTGTCAGACTTACGATAACTGCCATACTTTAATCCTTTACCAAACAATCCTGTGTTTTAATGACCATGTGAAAAAAGCCTCTTGAAAACTTGTGGGTAAAGGAGACAATGCTGGTAACCAGCATTTTCTCCATTTCCTACGTTTTCTACCATTTCAAAGACAAATCCAACAAGCATTCTGATAGTATTGCATAGCAATACACAGTCCCCTATCGGCCGTATGTATCGCTGGCATCTCAGTGAAATTTTTAAAGTCCAAGGCCCGTAAATGCGTCAAAAAGCACTGGAGCGGGACGAAACTCGAACTTGATGAGTAAGTTATGGTGGTTGATGTACACACCAAAAATCAGCTCTATATGTAGCAGCGTTTAGAAAAAATGTGCGGAAAAATGTTTTATCAGTGAAATTTTGTAAGTCCAAGGCCCATAAATGCATCGAAAAGCAGTGGAGCCGGACGAAACTCGAACTTGATTTGTAAGTAATGGTTGTTGACTTACACAGCAAAAGTCAGGTGAATATCTACCAGCATTTAGAAAAAATAGTCCGGAAAACTGATTTATCAGTGAAATTTTGTAAGTCCAAGGCCCGTAAATCCGTGAAAAACTAGTGGACCGGAACGAAAGTCGAACTTGATCTGTAAGTCATGGTGGTTGAGTTACACAGCAAGTTTGAGATAAATACCTATCAGCGTTTATGAAAAAAGTCCGGAAAACTGACTTATCAGTGAAATTTTGTAAGTCCAAGGCCCGTATATCCGTGAAAAACCAGTGGACCGGAACGAAAGTCGAACTTGATCTGTAAGTCACAGTGGTTGAGTTACACAGCAAATCTCTAGATCAATACCTATCAGCGTTTAGGAAAAAAGTCCGGAAAACTGATTTATCAGTGAAATTTTGTAAGTCCAAGTCCCGTAAATCCGTGAAAAACCAGTGGACCAGAACGAAAGTCGAACTTGATCTGTAAGTCATGGTGGTTGAGTTACACAGCAAATCTGAGATCAATACCTATCAGCGTTTAGGAAAAAAGTCCAGAAAACTGATTTATCAGTGAAATTTTGTAAGTCCAAGGCCTGTAAATCCGTGAAAAACCAGTGGACCGGAACGAAAGTCGAACTTGATCTGTAAGTGATGGTGGGTGACTTACACACCAAAACTCAGCTCAATATGTACCAGCGTTTAGAAAAAAAGTCCGGAAAACTGAATTGCCGGACTGACGGACAGATGGACAGACAGACGGACGGACAGAGTGCAAACCTAAAGTGCCCTCACGCTTCGCCGGTAGGGGACTAATTATTATGGTTACATTTAAATTGTTGTCTGTATCTGCCCTCAATTTGGACAGGTCGAAAGTTTTATCATTTGGTAAAGCATTGATTGGTTTGGATGGAATTATTTTTTTACATTTGGCCACTATTGTCTGATTTGACAGAATTTGCAGATGACCAATCAGTTATGTTCAAATGATGAGATATGTCTCTGAAATGGTAGAAAACATTTTGGGAAAAGGAGAAATGCTGGTTACAAGCATTTTCTCCTTTTCTGCAAATGTTTTCAGAAAGTGTCTTCCCCATAGTCAATAAAACACATGATTGTTTAGTGAAAGGTTAACCTCTTTCACCACACTCTGCAACCATTGTACCTTCTGTTGTATAGATCAAGATCTGACAGCTAATAATGTGTTTTCAGATTCTGGATCAACATCATCCTTTCTTTTTTTTTCCCTTTACCATGACCAAAGTAATTATCATGTCTTTGTTTGCAATAGAATTATAATTTTAAGGCCTCAGAAAAAGGTAATTTGATGGAAAGAATGGAAAATTAAATTTGGAGAGAAAAAAGCCTTTTGTGGTTTCATCATCTCAGTAGGTGCCTTTAACCCTTTACCATACCATCTAGATTTTTAAAAACCCTATAGGAGAAAGCTTTTAAAAATATTGTGGGAATGGAGAAAATGCTAGTAACCAGCAATTTCTCATTTTCCCAGATGCTTTTCTGCTTTGTCAAAGAACTATGATTCAATTCTATCACAACTTGTTGACTGCAGAAGCTTTTAATTTGGTATAGGCTAGAACTTGTTGTTTGGTGAAGAATTTACTCTTCCTTTACCACAGACAACACAAGAAGCTTTAGTGGCCAGTGAAGATCAAGATCAGGCAGCACAGAGCCTGCTGCCTGATCTACTCTATTCACTACTTTATTCTGTATTCTAAACGGAAGTGTCCCTTCTTCCTGCAGCAGAACTGTATTTGTAGCCTTGGGAAAGGTTTATTTTGTTTATTTGGCTGTCAAAGTTATTCCTTTACCAAACAATCCTGTTTTTCAACGACCCTGAAGCTGAAGGCGTTTAATTCTAAACCTGCTGAACAAGTTATATGAAACTTTCAAGCCGATACTAAAAACCTGAATGTTGCCATTTCAAAATTATATTTTGGTGAGAAATATCTCCTTATTGGACAATGTAGATCCAAGATCAGACTGCATGTTCTGTGCAGTCTGATCTTTATCTACACTGTACAGGAAAGGTCATTGAGTCATGCTTAGCAGCCCAAGGGTTAAAAACCATGTGAGGAAAGGAGACAGTGCTAGTAACCAGCATTTTCTCCTAGTCCCAAAATATTTTCTACCATTCCAAAAACAAATTTAAATTTTTGAGACAGATTTATTTTGACATCTGCAAATGCTTTCACTTTGGACAAGTCTAAAATTTTGTTGTTTGGTAAAGTGTAAATCCAGAAAGATTTAACCCTTAACCTCACAATCTCGAGTTTTGACAACCTGGAGGGCAACAGCTTTTGAAAACATTGTGGGAGAAGGAGAAAATGCTTGTAACCAGCATTTTCTCTTTTTCCACAATGCTTTATAACCTTCCAAAACTGAATCCAATCATCTGAATTGCATTTGTCATCTGCAAAAGCTTTCAATTTGGATGAGTATGAAGTTTGTTGTGTGGTATAGATTCACCTTTATGTCAACTTTTTATACCCCAGCCATACACTTATATTAACCCATTCCCAAACAACAAAATTTAGTTAGAATCTTTCAATTTCAAAACATCAGCAAACAACAAATTCAAAATTAGTCCAAATAAGCTTAAGGACTCCAATAGAGTAGAAAATTTTCCCACAATGTTTTCAAAAGCTTTCTTCTCCAGGGTCATGAAAGCCCGTGATTGTTTAGTAAAGTGTTTTAAATTGGGTCCTGTGTGGCTTAGTATGAACAATGTAAGACATAACCTTGAGATGCCAGGTTCACGCTTGCTGGAAGCGCTGGGTTTTCCATCAGTGTGTCCTTGGGGAAGACACTTCAGAGCCCTAGCCTAGTACTGGTGATATAACTGAAACAATGTTGAAAGTGCCATAAAAACACCATTCAATTAATCAATCTTATGGAAAATATCACATGCTGTCAGATGATGTTTGCAATTGTCAAGAGGAACAGACTCAGCTGACATAATATTAACTCTCTACCGCAAGGCAAAAAAGTAAACTTGTCCAAATTGAAAGCATTTGCAGACAACAATTTATGTGTGACTCAAATGATGGACCTTGTCTTTAATAGGGCTGAAAATATTGTTGGGAAAAGGAGAAAATGCTGGTAACCAGCATTTTCTCCTTTTTTTCCACAACGTTTTCAAGTTCTCTCAATCAGGGTCGTTTAAACTTGGGACTGTATGGTAAAGGGTTAACTTCTCAACTGGTCTCAACAATAAAAGTGGCTTTCACCAAAGATGAAGATCAAGATCAGACTGCAAATGGCGTGTAGCCTGATGTATGCCTACACCATTATGTTCCTTGTTATGACCAAAAGGTCTTTTTAGCTGCAGTGGAATGGTATTTTAACTCCTTACCAGACATTTTAGACTTGTCCACATTCAAAAGCATTTAAAGACAACAAATTTAAAAAATGCATCTTACATGACGAGATTTGTCTTCGAAAAGGTACGAAATATTGTGCAAACGGGAAACAAGAGTCCCATGATGGCCTTAGTTGCCCTAATTGCAGTTACTGTTCAGACAATATTGTGGACAAAGGAGAATATACTGGTTACCAGCATTTTCTCTTTTCCCACAATGTTTTTAAATGTCTATTTCCTGAGAGCTGTAAAAGCATGACATGGTTTAGGAAAGGGGTAAAGCATTTTCTCTTTTTCCCATGACGTTTTTCAAATGCGACCAAAGCTTTGGCCAAAATACAAAAAACACAAAAACACCAATTAAAAACTTACATAAGGCATTTTAATTCTTTACATAAAGATTTTCACTTCATCACAAAGGAGGATAAAATGAAGAAATAAAAACCAAACTGTGAAAAAGTAACTTTTCAATTAAAAAAAAAAAAAAAAAAGATTAAAAAATACAACTGAGAACTTGGATGAATCAGATTTACAATTTAGATCAATCAGCAATTTCAAATATTAATCAAATGTCACAAAAATATCTGTTCAGTTCTGTTTAAACCTTTCTCCAAATATCTGCTACTTCAAAAGACATGCATCTTAACTCATTTTCTGTTTTTCTACCATAGTATTTCTTTGGGAGAATTTAAGTTTTTTGTATAGCATTTTATGTCTCCAATCATGTAAATGAATGATAGAATTTGTGTCACAGCTTTGTGTGAATAAATAATTATGCTTTTACAATTATTTTATACCTCTGTCAGTTCAGATATAAAAGCAAAATGGAATTCAAGATCTAAATGTACTTTTGTTCTATTTCTAAAACTTTACTTTGTATGGATAATAAACCTTCATCATTTGGTTGATGCCTTTAAGCACCAAGGAGGTGAAATCTTCAATGGTTTTATCCAAGTAAACATGACCTAATATATTCAAATTTTACAACTTGCTTTTCTGTCAAATAAGTCTCAAAAATATCAAACAGTGTACATCTAAGATCTGACTGCACATTCTGTGCAGTAAGATCTTTGTCTACACTATCCACAAGCATAGCTAAAATTGTGTTCAGTGCCAAAACGGTTAAAAAAAAAAAGTTCCTACCACTTGAATAGAAATAAATAGACTTACAAGGTCTAATTAACCCTTTACCATGCATCCCCAATTTCAACAGTCATGAGGAAAAAGCCTTTTGAAAACACTGTGAGAAAAGGAGACAAAGCTAGTTATCAGCATTTTCTCCTTTTCCAACAGCGTTTTCTACCTTAAAAAAAATTGAAGCCACATTCACTTTATTGTCTGCATAAACTTTTGATATGGAGAAGTCTTAAATTTCTTCATCTGGTAAAGGGTTAAGAAACTAGAGAGAAAAAAAAAAAACATTTTTTTTTAAAGTAACACAAAAAAGGGAAAGAAAAGGGGCAGAAATTAATTCAAACAATATATAACAATAAAATTACAGAACATGGTATACATATTTGAGTACAAATACACATATTTCACTACAAAAAGTGTACATAGATACATATTTTACTGGAAACACTGACTAATGTATGACCCAAACTCCCTCTGACAAAATATACTTACAATAAAGCACTTTATAGATATTACTTGTAGGATATATAACTTTACAGGGCTTTGCTAATATTACAGGGACACAGGCTAAGAAGAAAGGATTTTTCCCCATTTTTTGTGTCTTCTCCTATGGTAGCGTCGTGTCCCTGTGAGAAAATTCACTGAAAGTAATAAGTTATATTTCTTTCCAAATGAAGTACACAATTTATTTTTTTCTTTTTGTAAGTTCACAGACCTAGATATGACCTCTTCTATGAGTAATTTTAGCACTCACAGTTATAAACAAATTTATTTTCCAAACCAACAAATTAATGAATGCAAGGATAATTTTAGTTATTTTGTTTTCCTTTTTAACAAATATCTGCTTAACAAGATATTAGTATGATAAGGTGGAAATCTTCCTATATATATCATTCAAAATGAATTTTACCCTTAAAAGCATCTTTCACAACTATTGTTGGCTTTGCAGCCAGAGTAGAACAAGATCAGACTGCAAAAACATGCCCCCTGATCTTTGATCTACATTGTCCACTGTGCCAAGACATTCAGGACAAAAGCAACCTTGAAATTGCAAATTTTGGGATCCTATTTCCAGACTGAAAATGTCTGCTGGGTTTATTCTGTACTCCAAGGATTGATATTGAAAAATATGAAGACCACTATGTACAACAATTAAACTGTTCCTCATAAAGTTAAACGAAAAATTTGTTCTCTTGCAAACAATAAAACTGTGCAAATAATATCCTGCCAATACATTTCACAGCTCCCAGAAAGGGAGGCAATCCTCTACTTCTTTATCCATGATCCCAGTGCATCAATGGGGAGTGGGAAAATGATGGTGGAGTTCTTCTCGGCTGCAATTGTGTTCAGGGTCTGTAGGTACCTCAGCTGAAGGGCCGAGGGTGACTCGCTGATGACATCAGCAGCCTCCTTCAGTGACCTTGAGGCTTTCATTTCTCCTTCAGCAGCGATAACCTGTAAAACATAAGGGATATCAGAGTGGAAAACAGTTTTACAGAAGATAAATTATGGTTGCAAATAATGTTATGCAATTACTCTTGTGTTTAGTTACATTGAAGAAAACGATAATCAAAGGACTCAAAGTCCTGGATAGCGGATTTGTGGAGTAGCATAAGGTCGTCATATGTTGTAATAACAAGAGGGCCATGATGGCTCTGTATCGCTCCACTGGCTTATAAACATAAACTATAAATACTAAACATTTCAATTCTGAGCCAAATGGTTTCAAAATGAAGACTTACAAAGTTTTCTCTGTAAAAGCCCATGTGAAAGTTGAGACCCGCAGGGCAAAGCCATTTTTGATCCCAGAGCTATAATTACTTGAACCCTGGTAGAGGTCCACAAGATAAAGCCACATGCCAAAATAATACAAGTCTATGCTGTATGGTTATAAATAAGGTGATTTTCAAGTTTTGTCCATATGAAGCCTCTGCAAAACATAAGACCCCTGATGCAAGGCTAATTTCAAAAAAAAAATTCAAAACAGGAAGATTTCCTAAGTTGTCACTATGTAAGCCCATGTAAAACTCGTGACCCCTGCAGCGGGGCCAATTTTGACCCCAGGGCTAAAATTTTGGCCCGCTTGGTAGAGGCCCACTAGATATAGCTACATGCAAAATTTGGTAGCTCTAGGCCTTATGGCCAGGTACAGGAAGATTTTTAAAAGTTTTCTCTATATAAGCCTATGTAAAACTTGTGAACCCTGGGGCAGAGCCAATTTTGACCCCAGGGCTATCATTTGAAGAAACTTGATAGCAGTCTACTGCATAAAGCTACATGCCAAATTTGGTACTCCTATGCCTTATGGTTTCAGACAAGAAGATTTTTAAAGATTTCCAATATTTTTCAGTTTTGTTGCCATGGCAACCAGAGTTTTTGAAGGAATCAAATTCTTTCAAGAAATTCTGGAGAGGACCATGGCAGGATCATTTCTGTGAAGTTTCATGAAAATTGGATGGGTAGTTTCAGAGAAGAAGATGTTTGAAATAAAAGTTAACGCATGGATGGACGGACTGACTGAAGCACGGACAGACGGACGGACGAACGGATGCACGACGGACACCGGGCCATGACATAAGCCCGCTGGCCTTCAGCCAGTGGAGCTAAAAAAATAACATCACACGCAACACATGTGCAATCTTTTTACAATGGAGTTAGCAAGGGCTGGGAAAGTCAAAATTGTTCTGCTGAGCGGTAATTTGATCCGTCAATCTGACGCAGTTATTTGCCGGTATTTGATTTTGGAATAAATATGTATACACATGTAGGACAGTATATACAGTAGCGACAAAAGCGAAGTTTAGGTGTATTGACTAGAACTGCAAGTAGAATGGGTGCAAGCGTGAATGACAGTATATTCGGTTCAGGTCAAACCGATATCATAGTACAGCGTAAGCGTGTATGTGTCGTTATGCATGATGTGTTTGGTTCCGGTAAGAATGATCACAGATAGTGGATTTGCTATACAAATCTGCTAATAATAAAGTGGAGAAGGGTCTCACTTTGGCACTTTTCCCTCTAAAACATCAATCACATTCAGAATAGCAAATCTCCAATAACTACATTAACCCTTTACCACACAATCACGGGTTTTAACAACCCTGAAGAAAACGCCTTCAGGAAACATTATGGGAAAAGGAGAAAATGCTGGTAACCAGCATTTTCTCCTTTTCCCACAATGTTTTCTAACCTTCCCAAAACAAATTTCAATTTTTGAGTCACATTTATTTTGTCGTCCCCAATTCTTTCAATTTGGACAAGTCTAAAATTTTGTCAATTGGTAAAGGGCTAAGTAAATTTGGATTTCAAGAAAATCCCTTAATCCCCAGTTGTTGACAGCAAAACACAACTGGTTATGAAGAAGACACCTGTAAAAACATTTCAGGAAGGGAACAAGGGCCTTTAAAAAGCAACTTTTCCTTTTTAAAAAAACTCATGCTAAAAAATGGTATACCATTCCTTCAACTAGTTTACACTTTGTAACCTTAATACTAATTTCTCTATAACTTTTTACCAAGTACACAACATTTTACTAGAACAAATTCAAAGCATTTGAAAGTGAAATTCCAAATGTGGCTCATATGATGGAATTTGTTTTTGAAAGAGTGGAAAACATTGCCTTTTTGACGGATGTTGCCTGCTGTCTGTCAGATGGTTACAAGAGATACAACACATACCAGTACTCCTGGGTGGTTGTGGGATAAAAGAGTACAGTATAATTATGATAGTTTGACCCTTTACCAAGTGATGTTGTACTTTCATGAACCAAAGGAGGGAAGACTGAAAACATTGTGGGAAAAACAGAAAATGCTATTAAATAGCATTTTCTTCTTTTCCCACAATGTTTTCTACCCTTTCAGAGACAAATTCCATCATTTGAGCAACATTTGATATGTCATCTATAGTTGCCATCAATATGCATGTGTCTACAATGTGTTCATGTAAAAAATTAAATCATTCTTGTGCACAGCATCCTTGGTAAACGACATTCATGTAGTTAATGAAATGAAAAGCACCTCGGCTAACTCTTTACCAAACAACAAAATTTTAGACGACATATTTAATTTCATTCAAATTACCTGATTTGCCTTGGTGATTATAGGAAACATGGTGGGGAAAAAGGAGAAAATGCTTGATATCAGCATTATCTCCCTTTCCCATAATTTTTTCAAGCCTTCTTTCTACAGGTCATAAAAATTGTGTTGTAAAGAGTTACACAAGATGGGTGTCCAGATTATATCAAAATTTACCTTGGCACGAGCTTCTCGTGCAGACTCAGCCTCAGCAGCCATAGCTCTCTGCATCTGAACTGGGAGCCTCACATCTTTCCTGTATAACATACATAGTACATGATTTACCATAGAACAAAATTTTCGACTAGTTCAAACTGAAAGTATTTAAAAACGACATATTAAAATGATTTAATTGATAGAGTTTGTCTTTGAACGGGTAGAAAACATTGTGGCAAGAGGAAAAAAAATGCTGGTATCTAGCATTTATTTGTTTTCTCAAGTTTTCAAAAACTTTATTTCTCAGAGTCTTTAAACAGGAGGGCCATGATGGATCTGTATTGCTCCACTGGCTAATAAGTACAGACCATACATACCAAACATTACAATTCTAGGCCAAATAGTTTTGAACAATAAGACATACAAAGTTTTCTCTAAAAAAGCCCATCTGAAATTTTTGACCCAATGGTAGGGCTATTTTTTACCACTAGCAATAATTACTTGAATCCTGGTAGAGATCCACAAAATAAAGCCACATACAAAATAATACAGGTATAGGCCATATTGTTATAAACAAGATTTTCAAGGTTTCCATATATAAAGCTCCTGTAAAGCATGAGGCCACTGAGGCAAGGGTAACTTCAATCCCAGGGCTAAATTTTGAATGAAGTGATCCACAAAGTGATGCCATGTGTCAAATGTGGTAGCCCTAGGATTTATAGTTATGAGCTAGAAGATCTATTGATTTTCACTCTATAAGCACATGTTAAATTTATGACCCATGGAGTGGGGCCAATTTTGACACCAAGGCTTTAATTTTGAAAACCCCAGAACAAGCCTACTAGATGATAAAACATCAAGATCTTCAAAGTTTTCACCGTATAAATCTATGTAAACCTTGTAACTTGTGGGGTGGGGCCAATTCTGACCCCAGATGTATGATTTGAAGAATTTTAGTTGAGGTCTTCTTGATAAATATACATGTAAAATTTTGTAGCCCCAGGTCTTACGGTTAGGAATGGTATAAGACCATGCAAAACCTGTGACTGCCTGGGCAAGGCCAAATTTGACTCAAGGACTAAAATTTGAATTATCTTGGTAGAGGCTTACTAGATAAAACTACACTGTACATACAAAATTTGGTATCCCTTGGCCTTATGGCATAAAACCAGAAGATTTTTAAAGATTTCACTATATAAGCCAGTGTAAAACTTGTAATCCCCAGGATCACGGCCAATATTTTGCCCTAGGGCTACTATTTGAAGAATCTTGGTAGAGGTTCATTAGATAAAGCTACACACCAAATTTGGTACCCTAGGCCTCATGGCTTAAAACCAGAAAATATTTAAAGTTTTCACTATATTAGCCCATGTAAAACTTGACCCCTGGCCAGGGTCAATTTTGATCCCAGGGCTCTAATTTGAAAACTCTTGGTAATTGGTCTATTAGATGAAGCTAAATGCCAAATTTGGTAGCTTTAGGCCTTATGGTTTGGGACCAGAAGATTTTCATAGATTTCAATATTTTTCAGTTTTGTTGCCATGGCAACCAGTTTTCACAGGAATCAAACTTTTTCAAGAAATTCTATAGAGGACCATGGTAGGATCCTTTCCGTGAAGTTTGGTCAAAATTGGGTAGGTAGAAGAAGACGTTCGAAATAAAAGTTAACACACAGACAAATGACAGACACACAGGGCCTTTGACACAAGCTTGCTGGCCTTTGGCCAGTGGAGCAAAAAACTAGATTGAGTTAATCTCCATATCATCATCATCATCATCATGTGTATGTGAGAGAGAGAGAGAGCATCTAACTAAATAAGTTGTCATAACTGAAAATTAAACATTTTGTATCCAGAAAACTTTGGAGAAGTATAATAAATAATTCAAATCAAATTCAAAGCAAGATAAATGGTTACAAATATTGTTACAGTAAGATGCATTATTTTCCTTCACTTATTATGACACTTAATTACATCTCATAACCAAACAACAAAATTTTAGACTGGTCAAAACTGAAAGCATAATTATACAGAAGACAATTTAAATGTCACTAAAATGATTAATTTTGTGTTTGAAAGAATGGAAAACAATGTGGGAAAAGGAGAAAATGCTGGTTACCAGCATTTTCTCCTTTTCCCACAATGTTTTAAAAAGTCCCTTTCACCTGGGTCATTAAAACTCAGAATTGTGTGGTAAAGGGTTGACAAAAAACTCACAAGAGATCCACAAAGGAATATTTTGAACCAAATCTTGATCAAACAATTGTTTTAGAGAAAAGAAGATTCTCTGGTTTTTCTCTCTCTCTCTTTTTTTTTTTCTCAGTTCTGTTGCCATATCAAACATAATTGATGGAATTAAATTTTCTGAAGAAATTATGCATGTATTATGAAATATTGGTCAAAACTGACTCAGTAGCATTAGAGGAAACATTTCAAATTTAAGTTTATGTAAGGAAACAAAAGCAGACACCAGGATATGATATCAGCCCACTGGCAATTGTCCAGTACACCTAAGAATAAGTTTGAAAATCTAATAGAGTTCAATTTATCTTGTTTGTGTAGCAAATCTATTAAAAAGTAATTTCACAACAAGCTCCTGATTCAGCTTATAAAAGCCAGCTTAGGTAATATACATTTTAGCATAAAGTAACATCAAGAATTTACAGTACTCACACTTCAACTCTCTCCACCTTCACGCCCCATGGGTCTGTGGCCTCATCAAGGGATGCCTAAACAATGGGGAAAAAAGGGGGGGCTTTAAATCATTCTCTTCCTTTCAGTATTATAAAATCATTAAAATGTTTCAACTTCACAAAACAGCAAATGCAAAGTTATATGTGTCGACTTCACTAAACAGCGAATGCAGAAAGGAAAAAAAAAAGTTACCAAGACATTTTAGGAAAAAGATATGACTAAAACGATGTATAGACTTTTAAAATCTAATAAAAGAACAATGCAAGCTCTCTGAAACTCTTGTTGGAGTCTAAACAGGTTCATCTTCTCATGTAAATCTGGACTGTTCATGAGTCAAAAAATTTTCTTAAGTTTCCTCCCATGAAAAGTTCATATTTACTGACAACTCTATAATGTTTTATTTCTAAGAACACTGATCTGAGCATGGCTGTTTTCTCATATGCAAGGTTTGCATTCAGGCAAGCAGAGACCAAAATGGTTTTCCAAAACATTAAGACAAGTATCTGCAAGCTAACTTCTAGGCAAAAAAAATTGTCCAACAGATTTTAGCTGTGTACATTTTAGAGATGGCTAAAACTGTAAAGCCAGTCAATACCTTTAATGCCTTAATTTTCATTTGAACAAAAAATGCAAGTTAAAAAGTAGAAGAGTGAGTAGAAGAGTTAAGAGAAAGGATAGAATATTTGGGAACAAAATCACTGCAATTATGAAAACTTCATTTACTGTAACCTATATACATGTACATGTAATGAACAAAATAATGCCGGAAACCAGTAATACCTGGTAGTAATAAGTTATTTCTCCTTTTACCACTGTGTTTTTATGATAATATTTTTAAGAACAAAACATCCTTTCATCTTGCATACAGGGTGTTTTCTACATTTCCTGCTGCCAAAGCAGGGATATTTGTTTCATGTATTAGCCCTATACCCAAAAATGCAAAGTCTGAACAACCCTGGAGAAGATGGCTGTAGAAGATTGGAAAAGAAGAAAATGTCACCAGCATTTTCTCCTCTTCCCATAATGTTTTATTCCCAGTCAAAGACAAATCCCTTCAACTTGGCCACAATCTGTCCACTGCAAACATTTTTTTTTCATGGACAAGTCTAAAATTTCATCATTTGGTAAAGAGTTAAGCCTTTACCAGAGCAAAAAACTTAACCCTTTCCCAAACGACAAATTTTGGACTGGTCCAAATTGAAAGAGTTTGCATACGACAATTTTAAATTAGATGCAAATGACAGAAAGATCTCAAAAAGGGTAGAAAACACTGTGGGAAAAGGAGAAATTGCTCGTTACGAGCAATTTCTCCTTTTCCCAGAACGAGCAATTTCTCCTTTTCCCACAGTGTTTTCAAAAGACTTGTACTGCAGACACGTGAAAACCAGGGCTTGTTTGGGAAAGGGTGAAGGACTCGTCTAATTTAGAAGCATTAATTTTGCAGACAAATCGAATGTCTGTTAGATGATAGAATTTTTCTCTAAAAGGGTGGAAAACATTGTCGGAAAAGGAGAAAATGCTGTAACCAGCATTTTCTGCTTTTCCAAAAATGTTTTCCACCCTTTTAGAGAAAGGTTACAGCATTTTCTCCTTTTCTGACAATGTTTTCCACCCTTTTAGAGAAAAATTCTATCATCTAACAGACAGTGGTTACCAGCATTTTCTCCTTTTTCCCACTATGTTTTCAAAAGCCTTTTTCTGCTGGGTAGTTAAAACCAAGGATTGTTTGGTAAAGGGTTAATGCATAACAAATTGATACTTTTCACCATACAAAATATGATACAAAGTGGCAATTGGATCTAAAGTGCTCATCTGAGTAAGGTCATCTAGGACTAATAAAGCTGAAAAGATCCTGGTTTTGATGATGTAAAACAAATGAGTGTAAGTGACCTATTTTTTGGCCAACTTTAAGTGTTTTTGAACTTGTCAGAGATATCATCAAGACAAACATTCTGACAAAGTTTCATGAGTATTTGGTTTAAAATGTAGCCTCTTGAGTGCACACTAGGTTTTCCTAAGATTTGGCCCAGTGACCTACTGGTACTTTTGGACCCGACATGATCCAATTTCAAACTTGTCCAAGATATAACGAAAATTATTCTGACCATGTTTCATGAGTATCAGGTTGAAAATGTGGCATCTACAGTGCATACAAATTTTTTTTATGATTTGGCCCAGCAACCTACTGTTTGACCTAACATGATCCAATATATAAGATGTCCCAGATAAAATGAAGACAAACATTCTGAAAAAGTTTAATGAAAAACTGGCATTTACGGTGCACACAAGGTTTTTCTAAGATTTCACCTACTGACTTGCTTTTTGACACAACCTTATCTGACATACCATCAAGACAAACATTCTGACCAAACTCCATGAGTATCAGACTGAAAATGTGACCTCTAGAGTGCACAAAATATTTTTCTAAGGTTTGCGCCAGTGACCTACTTTTTACCCTATGTGACCCAATTTCAAAATTGCCTGACATATCATCAAGACAAACATTCTGACCAATGTTCATCAGTACCAGGCGGAAAACATGGCCTCTAGAGTGCACACAAAGTTTTTCTATGACTTAGTCCACTGACCTTATTCTTGACCTGACATTTCAATCTTGTCCAAGATTTCATCAAGACAAGTATTCTGACCATGATTCATGAGTATTAGACTGAAAAGATTAGACTACATGTTCTTAGCAGTCTGATCTTGAACTATGCCTTCTAAAATCCCCTGTTTTTCCCTATTGCTCTGAAAGAGCTATGGGAAGAGACAGAAATAATCAATAGCTTAGGTATTACTTATCTCTAACACAACAACAGCAAAATGACAGCTAAACCTAGTTCATAACCCTTTACCTGACTTCAAAATTTAACCCTTTACCACACAATCCTGACCCTGAGGAAAAAGCCTTTTGAAAACATTGTGGGAAAAGGAGAAAATGCTGGTCACCAGCATTTTCTCCTTTTCCCACAATGTTTTCTACCCTTTCAGTGATTGAAATTGTCATTTTTTGTGACTTTTAAGTTGCTGTCTGCAAATGCTTTCAATTCTGAGTCTAAAAATTTCATCATTTGGGTAAAGAGTTAATTGACACTGGTCCAAATCCAAAGCATTTGCAGACAACATATTAAAATTGGTTCAAATGACATGATGGAATATGTCTTTAAAAGGGTAGAATACATTGTGGGAAAATATTGCCTGCATTTTCTCCATATCCCACAATATTTTCATCAGCTTTCTTTCTTAAGGTTGTTAAAACATGGAGCCGGTGAAGAGTTAATCTATCTCTTGTGTATTGTTCTCCTGCTCTTGTTTGTAAAAACCTGCATTTTGTGTATATCATATTTATATCAAGTAACATACAAAAATGTTGCTATGGCAACCTTGGACCTTGGTGACTTACCCTTAGAGCTTGAAGCCCTTTATCAAACTATCACATGGTTCTGTGACTTGAGAAAACAGCTTTTTAAAAAACATTTTCAGGGACACAAAAAGTTTCACTAACATTTCCCTTTTCCTACAATGTTTCTTCCATTTAAAAAATTGATCCAACCATTTTGGCCACATACAATTTGTCATCTACAAATGCATTCAATATAGACAGGTCTAGTATGTTGTCTGCCAAACGGTTAAGAGCTCTAAATATGGCACTTTCTGTGTGTCAAAAAGCCCTCCATGATATGAAACTATGGCTGTTCAGTAGGTCAAAGTGCTTTAATGTATGAGACAGTGTGGATCCAAGATCAGACTGCACATTCTGTACATACTCTGTGCACATTCTGTGCAGTCTGACCTTGGATCAACACTATCCATGAAAGCTGCTAAAGTTTCCCTGAGAATACAAAGGGTTGATCTTTAGCACTAGATACTTTGGTATTGTTGGTGCTAAATTGGAAGCTATACATCATCGGAATAATAATCCCCATGGATTTATCATGCAAATGTCGCATGATTTCCCTCTGTTTGGATCAATTTAATTCTTCTCCAATCGAGAAAATCTCAAACTGGTCCAACCTGAAGCATTTGCTGACAACAGATTAACCCTTTACCATACAATCTCTGGTTTAACATCCCTGAAGAAAAAAACTTCTGAAAATATCTTGGGAAGCTGAAAAAATGCTGCTTTTCAGCACTTTTTTTTCCTTTTCCCACTATGTTTTCAAAAGCCCTTTTCCAAAGGTTGCTCAAAGTAGGGGTTGTTTTGGTAAAGGGTTAAAATGGTTCAAATGATGAGATTTTCTCTTACAGTTAGAAAATATTGTGAGAGAATGAGAAACTACTGGCTACCAGCATTTTCTCCTTCTTCTACATTGTTTTAGAGGTCTTCTTTCTCAAGGCCATTACAACACAAAAAAAATTAATGGTACTTATTACCCCTTTGAACAAAATTTCAGTCACATTGTAACATGCTTACTGGGTCTTCTACTAGTACTTAACTCTTTACCACATGATTTTATTTTAGACTACTCCAAATTGAAAGCATTTGCAGCTGACGAAATAAATGTGACTGAAAATTTGAAATTTGTTTTTGGAAAGGTAGTAAATATTGTGGGAAAAGGAGAAAATACTGGTTACCAGCATTTTCTCCTTTTCTGAAAATGTTTTCAAAGGGCTTCTTTCTCAGGGTCATTAAAAGTCGGATTGTGTGGTAAAGGGTTAAGCTAGCAGCAGATACTTTTAAGAATACATATACCATAGCAAATGCAGAAATTTCTATGCAAGGCACAACTGCTTTAAATGTCTTTCAATGCTGTAGTGTCAAAAACCTATTACAGAATAAAGCCCAGAAAAGTCTATCTAACTCACTGACAGAAAAAGAAAGATAAACTGGCTACCAATTAGCCAAACGAAAAAATACATTTTTCAATATAAATTATCTTTCAGTGTGATAAAATATTAATTTTTTTAACTTATGTTCTATAAATATCATTGTAATAAGATATAATAAAAATATATTTCTGACAATGTTTTTTGTGCCAGTCTTGGATAAAATTTGGAAGTATATGGAAAAACTAAATTTCTGTCCAAGCATGCTTTTCAATCCCATGGAAGGCAACATTTGTAAAATCATGGTAAAGGGCATTTGGTAACCAGTATTTGCTCGTTTACCCACAATGGTTTCTGTTCTTTCAGAGATAAAGTCCATTATCAAAGCATTTTATTGGTCATCTGGATTATTTTGATACAGACAGTAATAATTTTGTCATCTGGGCTAAAGTTACAAAACTAGTTTGTGAGACAGAGTGAAAGCAAAGTTGCAAAGGCAAAGGATCTTGTTTGTTATTTCTGTGACCGACAGTTCAACACAGTATCATTATCTATCCCTCTAAAACAAGATAAATCAATATTACATTATGAAGCCAAACTAAATATCTGTCTGTAGATACATATTGGCAATTTCCTATCATACAACCTGCATCTGGGCTGCAATTGATTCTCATTCATTTAGAATTTCTTGCAGCAGCTTGGTCCCTAGTACATTTCGAAGGGTTGAGGCAGCTAACACTTTGGTCGAGGCATTTGCATTTTCAGCACTGATGATTGACCATGTTACACTGAAAATACTCGCATAAATTACTGCATCAACTGCCACCGTGACTGAGTCTTTAGTCAGAATCTACCGTAGTATGACAGTAAATCTGCTTGTATCATGATGCCAAAAAGTATGGTAAAAGATTAATTTTCTGTAACTCTTCACCAGAAGCCAAAAATAAAAGAACTCTCTATATTGAAGTTTTTGCAAATGACAAAAAAGGGAAAAAAAACTGACTATTAGTGCATTCTCCTTTTTCAACACTATTTTTTAAAGCCTTTTTCCTCAGGATAGTAAAAGCAGGGAATGTTTGGTAAAGAGTTAACCCTTTACCACAAAATCCCGAGTTTTAGGATCCTGTAGAACAAAGCTTTTGAAAACAATGTGGGAAAAGAAGAAAATGCTGGTAACCAGTATTTTCTTCTTTTCCCACAATGTTTTCTAACATTTCAAGGACAAATTCCATCATTTGCACCACATTTAATTTCTCATCTACAAGAGCTTTCAATTTGGACAAGTCTGAAATTTTGTCATGTAGTTGAAGAGTTAAGGATATAAAAAAGCATTACTAACTACCACCAACATTTATCATTGTCACACAGCAAAAGCACATTCTGCAAGTTTTAACCTAGTGCTTTAATTCTTTACCAAACGACAAAATTTTGTCCTTGACCAAATTAAAAGCATTTGCAGACAACACCTGAATGTAGTTAAAATGATTATTTCTGCCCATAATAAAGTAGAAAACATTGTGGGAAAAGAAGAAAATGCTGGAAACCAGCATTTACTTCTTTCCCTACAGTGTTTTCAAAAGCCTTCTTCTTCAGGGTCATTAAAACTCAACATCATATGGTAAAGGGCTAATTCTTTACCAAACAACAAGGTTTTAGACTTATCAGACCAAAAGCAATTGCAGATGATAACTAAAATGAGGCTCAAACGGTGATTTCTGTCTATGAAAGAGTATAAATCAATGTGGGAAAAGGAGAAAATGGTGATTACAAGCATTTTTTTCTTTTTCCTCCACAATGTTTTCAAAAGCCTTTCCCCATCAGGTTGTTAAAAATGAGATTGTTTGGTACAGGATTAAATACTGTATCTTAGCTCAAGAACATAAATAGCATATCATTATATCATTCCTTTATCTGCCTTACAGCAACTACATGAACTTTCGAAAATATCCTGACACACAGCAACTCTCCTTTTGTAATTATGTTTTACACATGCATCCTTTTGCTAACCCTTCACCACACAATGCTGACTTTTAATGACCCTGTGGAAAAAAATGAAAACATTGTGGGAAAGGAGCAAATGCTAGTAACAAGCATTTTCTCGTTTTCCCCAAATGTTTCCTATCCTTCCCAAAATAAATTTCAACTTTTGAGTCACATTTCATTTCGTCATCAATGAAGGCTTTCAACTTGGACTAGTCTGAAATGTTGTCATCTGGCAAAGAGTTACATGTTTACCAGCCAACAGAAGTTCAGCTTGAAAGCTTCTGCAGACCACAGATCAAATGTGGCTCAAAAGTTGCAATTTGTCTTTTAAAGGGTAGAAAACATTGTAGGAAATGCAGAAAATGCTTGTTATCAGCATTTTCTCCTTTTCCAACTGTTTTCAAAAGCTTTCTTTTATGGGGTCATTAGTAAACAGGATTTTGTGGTAAAGGGTTAAATGCAAAGTCATGTTGACGATCTTATTATATTTTTCTCTACAGCGTATTTCTTTTTGTAGGTAGTAATGTTGAACATCATGTCTTAAGTGAAAATTAGTGGTACTCTTTGGAATAGTGTAACCAATGTTAGTGAATTTCCCCAGCATGAGGCTAAGAGGATTTAAAAACCATATTCTGCAAATCCCAATTTACTCATATATGCCTTTCGTTATCATGCAAAAATATGGCAGGCTGTAATTTTAAAGATTCATTTCATGCCAAAGCAGTAGACACTGTGATGATCAGTCACATAGTATGAATGATAAACATGCTTGGACATCAGTTCTTATTCCTGAGAGTGCCAAAGGTGACTCCAGTCACTTAACCCATTACCACACAACATACCTTAACTTCAGACTTGTCAAAATCCAAACCACTTGCAAATGACAAATCAATGTGGCTCAAACAGTGAACATTGTCTATGATAGGGTAGAAAACATCGTGGGGATAAGGAGAAAATGCTGGTTACCAGCATTTTCTCCTTTCCCCATAATATTTTCCATAGGCTTCTTCCTCAGGGTCGATAAAACTTGGGATTTTGTGATTAAGTGTTAAGAGAAATGTGAGTATAAAGCTGAGATGGCTTTCTGTGCTGTGAGACTGACAAAATGTTGGCTGACAATATTCAAGAGAGACAACTAAAATCAGCATTCATCAGAAATCTGTAACAGAAGAGGGTAATTAGTTACAGGCACACGACACAATATACCCAGCTTTCCCTGACCTGCATTGTTGCTGCAATGGTCTCACGATCGCTCAAAATCTCCTGTAGCTGTTTGGTTCCAAGCACATTTCGAAGTGTTGTGGCGGCCAACAACTTTGTTGAAGCATGTGCATTCTCAACATTGATTATGGACAAGGTTGCATCAAAAATCCTTGCATAAATTACTGCATCTACAGCCACGGTGACTGAATCTCTGGACAGAATCTATTTAAAAAGCGAACAGGAAAAAAGGCAAAAACCGTTTTAGTACAAATACATAAAAGTACCAGATCGAAACTAAATATACATAAGAACCAGACCTAGTTTATATTCCAATCGTAATTGACCACATAGATCTAAGATCATACTGCATCTTCTATCAAGTCTGATCCTGTTCTACACAGTCGAAAAGAATTAATTAACTATTTACCACATGACAAAAATGTAGATTTGTCCAAATTGAAAGTATTTGCAGACAACGCTTTAAATGTGTCTCAACTGATGGAATTTTTTTTTTTAATAGGGTAGAAAATATTGTGAGAAAAGGACGAAATGCTGGTTACCAGCATTTTCCCCTTTTCCCACAATGTTTTTAAATCTTTACCAAATGACAAAATTTTACACTTGTCTAAATTGAAAAGGTTTGCAGACAACAAAATGAATGTGACTGAAAAATTGAAATTTGCTTGGAAGGGGTAGAAAACATTGTGAGGAAAGAAGAAAATGCTGGTTACCAGCATTTTCTCCTTTTCCCACAATGTTTTCAATAGGCTTCTTTCTCAGGGTTGTTAAAAGTCGGGATTGTGTGGTAAAGGGTTAAAGGCTTCTTCGTAAAGGTTATTTAAACTTGGGATTGCACGCTGAAGAGTTAAAGGTCTGCTTGCAATCTTACATTATGAGAGGTTGGGTAAAATACTTAACTCTAAACTAGTTTCTATTTTTCTACATATCTAAAGGCATAACATGATTGCAAAGTGATTTTGTTCCCACAGATGAGAGTAAGGGGCAGCACAACAATACATTGTGAAAAATTTGTCTATTAGAGAACATAGACAAGTTCCTTTTCTCTCTCCCTAACCTGCATTGTGTGGGCAATGGTCTCACGGTCACTTAGGATTTCTTGCAGCTGTTTTGTGCCCAGAACATTTCTCAAGGTGGTTGCGGCCAGAAGTTTGGTTGAGGCATGAGCGTTTTCCACATTTATAATGGACAAGGTGGCGTCAAATATCTTTGCATAAATCACAGCATCAACAGCTACTGTGACGGAATCTCGGGACAGAATCTTTGTGAAAAAAGTTATAAATGAAAGAAATACTTATGGCTGAAAAAGAAAATATGGTACATAAAAACACTTCTCTCAGATGTTCCCATTTCTCCATGACATGATTACTTACCTTTGCCTCTCTGTAAGGCAGTAGAATGTTATCTTGAAAACATATAAATTTGTCTGAAGATAAATGGTTACTCTTTGTTTGTGTCACATAAAAAAAACAGCAGGAAAGAGGGAAAAGACTTTCAGCAAACTTACAACCATAGGAAAGGTAGAAAACATTGTTGGAAAAGGAGAAAATGCTGGTTACCACATTTTCTCCTTATCCCACAATGTTTTCAAAAACCTTTCTCCTCAAGGTTGTTGAAGGGATTGTATGGTAAAGAGCTAACCCTTAGAGCGCTGAATAAAACCAAGAGAAAAGTTCATCCAAGAAATATGGTCCCAAGAATAGCAATTTCATGGTTGCTTTCGTCTACAGTGTTTCAGCAAAGCTGACAGTGTAGATCAAAGATCAGGCTGCACGTTCTGTGCAGTTTGATATTGATCTACACTGACCACAAAGGCAACCTTATTCATGAAATACGCTTTAAATAACGGTCATTAAAAAAAAAAGTTTAACTCTTTACCACATGACAAAAATTTTAGACCCCTCCAAACTGAAAGCATTTGCAGACGACAAAATAAAGGTGACACAAAAATTGAATTTGTCTCAAGATGAGTAGAAAACAATGTGGGAAAAGGAGAAAATGCTGATTACCAGCATTTTCTCCTTTTCCCACAATGTTTTCAAAATGGTTCTTTCTTAGGGTCGTTAAAAGTCGGGATTGTGTGGTAAACAGTTAATAATACAACAAAATTTTTAAAACAGAATGAGGAAATCATGAATGGTCTTGCTGACAAATGGGCATTCTCTTTCAATACATTCATACCCATTCATTCGTCAAACAACTGCACGAATAACATATAGTGGCTACTTCACTTAGGTCTTGGGCCTCACTATTTTCTCTTTCCCTCAAGTAGCAGCAATGCGACATTTCTATATCACACAATGTATTAAAAACATGGTGAGAAATGGGGAAATTGTTCAACAACTGCAATTTCTCCATTTTCAATCATGTTTTCTTGACTTTTCCTGACAGCCAGACACTTTCCAACCAGACACTTTTTCTTCAAGTAGTTGGTCTTTCTTTTCTGTGTATGTAGGCTGATTCCTCCGATTGGGTAAAAAGCCCAAAGCTATATTATGAAGTACATGTACTAAAAGAACTCTTTACCACAGGAATAAATTTTAGGCTTGTCCATATTATGGCATAAAGAAAGCATTTCTGGGTGATCAAATTCAATATGGCCCCAATGAGGAAGTATTTGTAACTGAAAGGATAGAAAACATTGTGGGAAAAGGAGAAAATGCTTTCTACCAGCATTTTCTCCTTTTAACATGTTTTCAGAAGCCCTCTTCCTTAGGGTTGTGAAAACACAGGATTGTTTGGTAAAGGGATAGAGTGACATTTGATATTCTCATTTCATTACAGTGATAGTGCCAGCCTGTAGATCTCTCCATTAGATCTCTCCAATTTGATCCTTTTCCAAAACCCCTTTACAATACGATCCCAAGCTTTCGCGACCCTAAGCCAGCCGGCTTTTGAAAACATGGTAAGAAAAGGAGAAAATGCTTTTAACAAGCATTTCTCCTTTTCCCATAATGTTTTCTATCTTTTGATGTAATCATATTTTGAGCCATATTTAACTTGTCCTCTGCAAAATTAATGCTTTCAATATGAACATGTCAAAAATTTCGTCTTCTAGTGAAGAGACACTGACCACAATTTTTCATGAAGTCTGCTGACAATACTTAACTCTTTACTACACAACAAAATTTAAGACTTGACCAAATTGGAACCATTAACCCTTTACCAAACAACACAATTTTAGACCTTTACGAATTGAAGCATTTGCATACAACAGAATTAATGTACCTCAGATATTGAAATGAAATTTGTTTTAGGATGGGCAGAAAACATTTTGGGAAAAGGAGAAAATGCTGGTTACCAGCATTTTCTCCTTTTTCCACAATGTTTTCAAAAGCTTTCTTTTACAAGGTTGTTAAAAGTCCTGATTGTGTGGTAAAGGGTTAAGAAACAGAACTTTTTAGACATGGTTTAAAATCATGTTTTTTGTCTGTGAAAGGGTAGAAAACATTGTGATAATAGTTGAAAATGCTGATTATCACCATTTTCTCCTTTTCCCACAATTTCAAAAGCTTTTTCTGTCAGAGTAGATTAAACTCTGACTCTGTAGTACAGGATTAAACACAACCAACTCATAACCTAAAATGAAGAGTAGATCCAAGAGCAGACTGTGTGTTCTGTGCAGAATGAATTTGATCTATACTGTCTACTACAGACACTGAAATGATTCAACATGTTTTCATATTGAAAGCAGATGGATTCTGAAAGTGAAGTAAAATGGTAAAAATCAATAAATCTATAGATGGAAATGAAATGGTCCCATCATTTTGTACAGATAAAGTTCATTCCTACCACGCTATGGATGTGTCCCATCTATCCACATTTTAGTTGCCTATTTTTGGTCAGAAAAAATTACAGATGGCTTACAATGTGGCTGAAATAATGGGATTTGTCTGTGAACAGGTAGGAAATATTGTGAGAAAAGTAGAAAATGCAGGTCACCAGTATTTTCTCATCTTCCCAAAATATTGACCAATGCCTTCTTCCACAGGGTCATTAAAGCATGGGATAGTTTGGTAAAGTGTTAGCCCTTCATAATCAGATTTGTGGTACATGAATTTGAGCCATGCTCTGTCAAAAGAGGGCTAAATGCATCTCTGATGCATGATACCAAACAAATCATCACATGATCATGGATCCATGAAGTCCATTTTGTCTAACAACCGACTGAATCATGAGGTAGACTGCTCCTTGGACAAATAGAAAATTGACCAATGGCAAAAAGTTTCCGCCCAGGTTAACAATATCCTTTCCTTACTTAACCTTACACCACACAAGCCCAAGTTTTTATGACCTTGGGGAAAAAAAAGCCTTTTGAAAAAAATTGGGAAAAGGAGGAAATGCTGGTAACCAGCATTTTCTTTTTTTTCCATAGTGTTTTCTACCCTTCTAAACACAAAATTCAATTTTTGAGTCACATCTGTCTTCTGCTAATGTCTTCACTTTGGATTGGCCCAAAATTTTGTCATTATGTAAAGAGTTAATTTGGTCTGATGAATAAATCCCTTATTTCAATAGAAAGTTTGTTGAAGATTGATGGGACACTGATCCGTCCTCTTATAATGTCACAGATAGCAAACAGTGTTTACCTCCTGTGGGGGGATGTCATAGGAGAAAGTTCTCAGATCAACACTTTTGAAGGAGTCCACACAGGGCAGGAGCAGGAACAGACCTGGCAAAGTAAAAAAGAATATAACTATTTACCACACGACAAAATCAAAGACTTGTCCAAAATGGAAGCATTTGCAGACAACAATTCAAATGTGGTTCAAATGATCGATATTGTCTTTGATTGGGTAGAAAACATTGTGGGGAAAAAGGAGAAAATGCTGGTTACCAGCATTTTCTCCTTTTCCAACAATGTTTTCAAGGGGCTTCTTCCTCAGGGTAATTAAAATTCGGGATTGTGTGGTAAAGGGTTAAACTCACTGACTCCTGACGCAAAGTTGCAGCTAACCATCAGAAAAAAAATCTGTTTAACCCTTTCCCAAATGAGAAAACTTTAGACTGGTCCAAATTGGAAGCATTGCAGACAAAAAATTAAAAGTAGCCAAAATTTGAAAGGGTAGAAGACAAAATGATGATTACCAGCATCTCTCTATTTTTCACACTGTATTCAGAAAGCTTCCTCCTCAGGGTTGTTAAAATCAGGATAGTTGACGGTTAACCTTTTAAGACACAATCCTGTGTTTCCACCATCATAAAGAAGAAGGCTTTTAAAGACATTGTGGGAAAAGGAGAAAATGCTGGTAAAAAGCATTTTCTCCTTTTTCCAACAATGTTTTCAACACTTCTGAAGACAAAATCAAAGCATTTGAGCCACATGTATTTTGTTGTCTGCAAATGCTTTCAGTTTGGACAGTTCTATAATTTTATCATTTTGTCATTTGATGAAGAGTTAACCACAAGTTTGTTCAAATTAGAAGTTTAGAACCACTGTTATTTGAAAGTTTTTTCAGTATGTCTTAAAACTGGAAGAGTTCACAAAACACTTCAGAATGGTCAGCGTGCAAAAGTCCATAAACTGCCCACAGCTTGAAGAATATTTTTGATTAACAACTATCATAAACTGAATGAAACTTTGTCCGCAGGGAGCTGACCTAATGAACAAATTTATTCATGGTTTTTCTGGAACAACTGTGGTTCATTACATTTCTGATATTGATTCTTCCCATGCACAAACCCCACAAATATGTCTCTCAACATTCTTTCTAATGTAATTAGAATTTATGATTATTTACGACCATAGAGTTGACAGCTGGAAAACAGAGTGGGAAAATGAGCAGTTGCTTGTCAAATGAAAGGGCACATTTCGTTTATTGACCCCTTACCATGAGACAAATTTTTCAGACTTGTCTATGTTCAAAACATTTGTAGACAACCAATAAAATGTGGCTAACTTGGTGAGATTTGTATCTGAAAGGGTGAAAAATATGGGAAAAGCAGAAAATGTCAGTTACCAGTACTTTGTCCTTTTCCAAAAATGTTTTCGTAACAGTTTTGACTCAGGGTCCTAAAAACACACAAATGAATGTAATTTATATGAATGTATCTTGTAATTTCATTTCTATAAACACATTCTTGAAATAAACTCCGAGACTTGAACCGAAAGTAAATTTCAAATAACTTGTAGGATCCCCTTATTTAATGCAAAGATAAGTTTACATCTGGCATAATTCTATGCTTAACTCTTCCCCAAATGACAAATTTTTAGACTAGTCCAAATTCAAGGCATTTGCAGACGACAAAATAAACATAACTTGAAAATTGAAATTTGTTTTGGGAAGGCTTGAAAACATTGTAGAAAAAGGAGAAAATGCTGGTTACCAGCATTTTTTCTTTTTCCCACAATGTTTTCAAAAGGCTTCTTTCTCAGGGTCATTTAAAGTTGTGATCGTGTGGTAAAGGGTTCAGGTAGATACTTTTGCAGACAATGTAGATCAAGATCAGATTACAAAGGGTGTGCAGTATGCCAATACCAACTGATGAGCAGTGTAGAGGGATATTATTGTAATTATTGTTGTCCATGATTTCTATTTTTCAATGTAAGTCATCCAATCATGAAAGCGAATATATATTTACATAATATGGGAATAGATTAACTCTTTAACTCTTTACCAAACGACAAAATTTTAGACCAGTCCAAATTGCAAGAATTTGCAGACGACAAATTAAATGTGACTTAAAAATTGAAATTTGTTATGGGATGGGTAGAAAACATTGTGGGAAAAGGAGAAAATGCTGGTTACCAGCATTTTCTCCTTTTCCCACAATGTTTTCAAAAGGCTTCCTTTTTGGGTCGTTAAAAGTTGGGATTGTGTGGTAAAGAGTTAACAAACAATCCCGGGTTTTCACAACTCTACGAAAGAAGCCTTTTGAAAACATTGTGGGAAAAGAAGAAAATGCTGGTAACCAACATTTTTTCATTTTCCCACAATGTTTTCTACCCTTCCAAAAAAAAATTTCAATTTTTGAGTCACACTGATTTTGTTGTCTGCAACTGCTTTTAATTTGGATGAGTCTAAAATTTTGTTGTTTGTTAAAGAGTTAAAGTTACCTGGGCCTTTAGCACCGCCTGAGACAACACGACCAAGACGGAAAATGACAGCTCTCTCATACTCCTGGACAACCTGCATTTTAATAAAAAAAGACTATGCATATTAAATAATCACACAGTGTACTTTACAGCAGATAAATTTTCATTGTCTGTAATCTTTCATCTGTTGAACTGTATTGTTTGTTGTTTGTTTGCTAATACATTTTTTTTTTTTCAATTTGCAAACAACAAATTTTCTGAGATCTTTCTTGGTACTAATTCACAGATCAGTATGCCAACCCTGAATTCTATCAAAGCCTTGTGACTATTGTAGCCAGGCTAGCCATGTTAACTCTTGACCCTTTACCACACGATCCTGACATTTAAAGACCCTGAGAAAGAAGCCCTTTGAAAACATTGTGAGCAAAGTAGAAAATGGTGGTAACCAACATTTTCTCCTTTTCTACAATGTTTTCTACCCTTCCCAAAACAATTTTAGTTTTTAAGTCACATTTATTTGTTCGTCTGCAAATGCTTTCAATTTGGACTAGTCTAAAATTTTGTTGTTTGGTAAAGAGTTAACCAAACAGTTAACCTTTTACCACACAATCCCGACTTTTAACGACCCTGAGGAAGAAGCCTTTTGAAAACATTGTGGGAAAAGGAGAAAATGCTAGTAACCAAAATTTTCTCCTTTTCCCACCATGTTTTCTGCTCTTCCCAACACAAATTTCGATTTTCAAGTCACACTTATTTTGTCGTCTGCAAAAGCTTTCAATTTGAACTGGTCTAAAATTCTGTTGTTTGGTAAAGAGTTAAAGTGTATGGTTGTCCATACTGAAAGCATTAGCAGTCAATCAATTACCGTAAATGTTGCTCAAGAAAAGGTATCAATTCCCGGAAGGATAGAAAACACTGTGGAAGAATGGGAAAATCCTGGTATATCAACATTTTCTCCTTTTACCACAATGTTTTCTAACCTTTCAAAGTAAAATTTCATCATTTGAACCATGTTCATTTTGTTGTTAGCAAATGCTTTCACAATGTATGCTCTAAAATTTTGTCATATGGTTATGGGTTGAAATTTTGTCTTCTGGTAAAGGGTTAATTTCTCACACGTTTGGTTTGCCTCAACTGCATTTTTAATGAAAAAGTTGAAAAGGTGACACAACCATGCCAAATATATTTCAGGGTTATCTACCCTAGTTTATTGGGTTCTGCTTTTGATATTTATTGTCTAGCCCAAGCTCCAAGTGAGTATTTTCAGTAATAATAGAGATAACAGAAAATGTCAAAGGTTTTGCACAACAATAGGGTTTGTTTGTGTGTTTGTTTTTGTTGTATTTAATGCCATTCTTATCATTATTTCCATTATACCACTGTGGTCAGTGCACCTGTCCATGCTTTCCTGGAGTTTCTCTGACCCATAATTCATACAATATTCTTTCCAAGCTATGGCTTGCTCTCCCTCATAACTATTGGTGAAAAAAATGATCAGCTATGAAGAGAGGAATGAGTCCTGACAGAATGACCATCATCAAACCTTTGAAAGAAACTAGCAGAGCTTGGGATTCGAACTAGCAATGCCCTGGTCTCAAGCTCCTGTATGCTATCAACTGCTGTACTAGGCTTTTCCACACTATGACAGAGCTGAGACCATACAGTGGGTATTCTTCGAAAGACAGCCCAGCTAAAAGATTTTTTTGTGCACAACATACCTTGAGTGAACAAAGCAGGGAGAAGGGAAAGAACAGGATCAAGATGACCACAGAAAAGAACATTAGAATGTAGCCACAGCATCCTATATCTCCATCTGTCTGTATCTCATCCCCCTTGCCTGTGAAAGAGACAAAAACCACACATGGGTTGTTATTCAATTCATAGATGGCCTGACCAATTATAAATCGGCAACAAAATTAATACATCACATCTTCCTTGACCCAACATAAAACAGAACTAAAAAGGAACATAAAAGATTGACTAAATATATCTTACAAAATCATCAAGTTTGTAGGAGAAGAATCATATTATCGAATCCACTTTCTACCACAGAATTATTGTTTCAGGTTTACACTATATCAGTCTAAAACGGGACATTATTTTGTCTGACATCTATGTCACCTCGCCTATATTACTGTATGGAATCCATACATTAACCCTTTACCAAACGACAAAATTTCAGACTAGTTCAGACTGAAAGCATTTGCAGACAACAAATTAAATGTGACTGAAAAATTGTAATTTGTTTTGGGAAGGGTAGAAAACATTGTGGAAAAGGAAAAAATGCTGGTTACCAGCATTTTCTCCTTTGCCCAAGATGTTTTCAAAAGGCTTCTTTCTCAAGGTCGTTGAAAGTCGGGACTGTGTGGTAAAGGGTTAAACTTTTGTCCATGTATTAGACCCTAGCATTGACCGACATCTACACAGGGGAAAAGCACATGGACAAAAAATTAAAAGGTTAAAGACCATGATCCTTAAAATTTCTGAATGACCCCCAAAATTCCAAAGAGGGAGTCACAGATGACTCCCAAAATTCATGAGCTAGCAGAAACAAATAAGTTGACATGGTAAATCAAAGATTGGACTACCACTTCCTATATGGTGTGCAACACACGAAAAGGGGCCTTCGGACATATGTGTAAAAGTGTGTTGTCCCAGATCAGCCTGTGCAGTCTGTGACTAATCTGAGAAGACACTTCCCATTTTTGTGCAATTTTCTATTTCACAAAAGTCTACTGTATGAAAAAATCTTATGTAGTCGTAAAGTGCTGTCCCGGATTAGCCTGTGCAGACTGCGCAGGCTAATGCGGGACAATACTTTACGTAATTGTCCGAAGGCCCCTTTTCGTGTGTTGCACGCCATATGATAGTCCAACCTCTGTGCCTGGATTGCTGAGTATTGAACCCCCACAATTTGATCTTTAACACCAGAAGAGTGATAGATACTTTAGAGGTCCAAACGACAAACTGAACGTATTTTGCAGACAACATGTAAAATGTAGCTCAAATGATGTAACTGTTTTTGAAAGGGTATACAATATTGTGCAATGAGGAGAAAAAATCCAATTCCAAAGCATTTGCAGACCACAAATTAAATGTGGCTCAAATGATGGGACTTGTCTTTAAAAGGGAGGAAAACATTGTGGGAAAAGATGAAAATGCAGGAAACCAGCATTTTCTTCTTTTCCCACAATGTTTTTAAAAGGCTTTTTCCTAAGGGTTGAAGTCACCTTTGTTGAAACTTGGAATTGTGCAGTAAAAGGATAACTCTTTACCAGACCAAAAACATTCCAGACTTGTCCATATTGAAAGCATTAGCAGATTACAAATGAACGGGTGTGCGACATTTGGTCGAAGAAAACCATGTTCATCAAAAATGATCCTTAGCCCTGACCCTCACCCTAACCCAGACAAATTGTGGCCCAAATCTCCCTCCCAGACAGAGCTTTCCATGACATAAATCTAGAAATTTAGCAATCGGTATTTTAAAACATACATGGATTTCGACAAAACACATTTCTGACAAAATGTCGAGCACCAAAATGAAAATATAGCTTAATTGATGGGTATTTCTCTATGAAAAGGTGGAAAATATCAAGGATGAATAGAAAATGCTGGTTACCTGCATTTTCTCCATGTCCAATGATGTTTTCAAAAGTTTTAAAGCGTTCTGCCAAAGGGTTGTACAAACAAGTCTGAGGACTTATATTTTCTCTAATATGCTGGCAATTACTAGTACATATCAATATAAAATATGAGCAGCTCTGTGATGCCAGCAAACATATAATTAAGGATCCTTAAAGTCCATTTTGCCTAACAATTGAATCATGAGGTAGAATTGACTTAGGAAATCTGGAAAATTGACCAACAGCAAAAAGTTCTGACCCAGGTCAGCCTGCAAAGACTGCCAAGGCTGATCTATAGGCCGATACTTTTTACAGATGCATTAACCCCTAAAGCTCCTATAATTACTATAGTTGCCTTTGCAGACAGTGCAGATCAGGATCAGACTGCAAAAAATGTGCAGTCTGCTTTGCTGAAATACTGCAGACAAAAAGCAACCATGAAATAATAATTATCTGCGTCTTACACTAGAATGAAAATGCCCATCGGGTTTATTTGGCGCATTAAGGGTTAAATTCCCTCTTCAGAGAGCATGGTTCATACAATGAAGTGCCAAGAACAAGCAATAACTAGAATAAAGCAACTAAAAGTAACACAACCTCTATCACAGCAGAAATTTTGATAAATTGTTAATGGTACATTATTGCTGTGTTAGACCCACATTTTGTTTTCCAAGCTTCAAGTTCTATTCTGGCAAATGCCTCTCTCTTAAACGAGTCCAAATACATCTGAACATGTCTTTATAAAACAGATGACATTTATGGCACAAAAATCAAACTCATTCAGGGACTAAAAACAATTGTGGTTCTATCATTTCAGAGAGATTTTGTATTTGATTCAAAACTCTGCACCATCGATCATGTATAACTACACAGAAACAAGTCAATATGGTAAAAGTTCTCTGAGTCACATTGATCCATATTTCACAATTTTACAGTGAAATATTTCCAATAACAAAATACAGAAGAGCAAGTATTTATCTATTTATTTTCAAACTTTTAATTCCCAGTTTTTTTGTGTCTCCTGACAATAGCAAAATGGATCAATGACTTTACCCTTTACCACACTGCAAAAGTTTAGACTCTTACACCTCCAAAACATTCTGAAACAACCAATTAACCCTTTCCCAAACGATAAATTTTGGACTAGTCCAAACTAAAAGAGTTTGCAGACAACAATTTTAAAGTTGATGAATATGGCAGAAAGGTCTCAAAGCAGGTAGAAAACACTGGAAAAAGGAGAAATTGCTCGATACGAGCAATTTCTCCTTTTCCCACAGTGCTTTCAAAAGACTTGTACTGCAGACACGTGAAAACCAGGGCTTGTTTGGGAAAGGGTTAAATAAAGGCTCAAATGATAGTATTTGTCTTTCAAGTGGGCACTAACAATTGTGGTAACAGGAGAAAATGCTGGTTACCAGCATTTTCTTCTTTTTTCACAATGTTTTCAAAAGCTTTCATCCACACAAATATTCAAACAAGGGATTGTTTGGTGAAGGGTAAACAGGATGAGATGATTAGTATTTCCCATTACCAAACAACAATTCATTGACCGATATAAACCCTAAGGGTACCCTTACACACATTTTGATTGCTTTTGTCGTGAGAAGAATATTAAAATCAGACTGTACAAACATGCAGCCTTATCTTGTATCTACCCTATTAGACATTTTGAGACATTTTTTTCATAAACAGTCTTGAAATTTCAAAATGTGATAGAAATTCTTAGGGGAATATTCCAGCAAAAGTAGTCCCAAAGTTGCAATATCCGATTATATCCTTGATTTAAAATGTCCATTTCATTCAAGGGTTGAAAGCTGATATACATGTAACCTTAATACCTCTCAAAATATCAAACACTGTAGATAAAACTTCATGCTGTATGCAGACTGAAAATGTGCTACACTGTTTGAAAATACATTTACATGTATAGTGATCCTCATTGACTGATTGATTGACTGATCAGTCAGTTGGTCAGTCAATCGATTGATTTACTGATCTCCATTGTTGTGTAAGGTGATCTTGGATTAACTCTTTTCCACACATAAACTTTCAGACTGGTCCAAATTGAATGTATTTGCAGACAATTAATTCAATGTAGCTCAGATAATGACATCTGTCTTTGACTGGGAAGAAAAAAGTTGTGGGAATAGGAGAAAATGCTGGTTAACACCATTTTCTCCTTTTCCAACAATGTTTTAAGATCAGAATGCATTGAATATGCTATTCCAGCCTGGCCCTATGCTGTGACCTCTCTATACTTTCGGAAATATTCAACGGTAACAAGAGGGCCACGATGGCTTGGATCGCTCACCTGAGTCAACAGGCGAAATTTCACCCCAGGGTCATAATGATCCAATTTAAAACTCATCTGAGATATTAAGACAAACATTCTGACCAATTGTCAGAAGATATTTCTTTAAATCTGACCTAGTGACCTAGTTTATGACCCTATGTGACCCAATTTTGAAGTCATCCAAGATTTTATCAAGACAAACATGCTGATCAATTTTCAGGTCAATTGAGTATGAATTGTAGCCTCTACAGCACCCACAGAAAATTTCATTTAGTTGACCTAGTGACCTACTTTATGACCCAAGGTGACCAAAATTCAAACTCATCCGAAATTTCATCAAGAAAAACATTCTGACCTATTTTTATGTCAATTAGGCAATAAATGTGGCCTCTAAAGTGCCTACAAGGTATTTCTTTAATTTGACCTTGTGACCTAGTTTATGACCCAAGGTATCCCAAATTCAAACTTATCCGAGACTTCATTTAGACAAAGATTCTGACCAATTTTCAAGACAATTGTGCAATGAATGTGGCCTCTAGATTGCCTACAAGGTATTTCTTTAATTTGACCTAGTGACTTAGATAGTGTCCCCAGGTGACCCAATTTTAAAGTTATCTAAGATTTCATCAAGACAAACATTCTGACTGATTTTCGGGTCAATTGAGCAATAAATGTGGCCTCTAGAGTGCCCACAAGGTATTTCTTTAATTTGACCTAGTGACCTAGTTTATGACCCCAACTCGTCCGGGATTTAATTAAAACAAACATTCTGAACAATTTTCAAGTCAATTGAGCAAACAATATGGCCTCTAGAATGTCCACATGGTATTTCTTTGATTCGACCTAGTGACCTACTTTATGACCTTAGGTGACCCAATTTCAAACTCATCCGAGATTTAATTAAGACAAACATTCTGACCAATTTTCAAGTCAATTGAGCAAAAAATGTGGCCTCTAGAGAGCCCACAAGGTATTTCTTTAATTTGACCTAGTGACCTACTTTATGTCCCCAGATGACCCAATTTCAAAAACATCTGAGATTTAAATAAGACAAACATTCTGACCAATTTTCAAGTCAATTGAGCGAAAAATGTGGCTTCTACAGTGCCCACAAGGTTATTTCTTTAATTTGACCTAGTGACCTAGTTTTTGACCCCACATAACCCAATTTCGATCTCATCCGAGTTTTATCAACACAAACATTCTGACCATGTTTTATGAGTATCGGACTGAAAATGTATCCTCTAGAGCATACACAAGGTTTTCCTAAGATTTGACCTGGTGACCTAGTTTCTGAACTGAGGTGACCCAGTTTCAAGCTCTTCCGAGATATCAACAAGACAAAGATTCTGACTTAGTTTCATTAGTATGGAACTGAAAATGTGGCCTCTACAGCCCACACAAGGTTTTTCTAAGATTTGACCTAGTTTTTGACCCCACATGACCCAATTTCAAACTAATCCGAGATTTTATCAAGACAAACATTCAGACCAAGTTTCACAAGTATCTGACTGAAAATGTGGCCTCTACAGCCCACACAAGGTTTTTCTAAGATTTGACCTAGTGACCTAGTTTTTAACCCCACATGACCCAATTTCAAACTAATCCGAGATTTTATCAAGACAAACATTCAGACCAAGTTTCACAAGTATCTGACTGAAAATGTGGCCTCTACAGCCCACACAAGGTTTTTCTAAGATTTGACCTAGTGACCTAGTTTTTAACCCAACATGACCCAATTTCAAACTCGTCCGAGATTTTATCAAGACAAACATTCTGACCAAGTTTCACAAGTATCTGACTGAAAATGTGGCCTCTACAGCCCACACAAGGTTTTTCTAAGATTTGGCCAAGTGACCTAGTTTTAACCCCACATGACCCAATTTCAAACTCATCTGAGATTTTATCAGGACAAACATTCTGACCAAGTTTCACAAGTATCTGACTGAAAATGTGGCCTATAGAGCGCACACAAGGTTTTTCTAAGATTTGACCTAGTGACCTAGTTTTTGACCCCACATGACCCAATTTCTAACTCGTCCGAGATTTTATCAAGACAAACATTCTGACCAAGTTTCATGAGGGTTGGACTGAAAATGTGGCCTCTAGAGCATACACAAGGTTTTTCTAAGATTTGACCTACTAACGTAGTTTTTGATCCCACATGACCCAATTTCGAACTTGTCTAAGATTTTATCAAGACAAACATTCTGACGAAGTTTCATGAGGATTGGACTGAAAATGTGGCCTCTAGAACATACACAAGGTAAAAAGTTGACAACGGACCCCCGGACACAGCACGATCACAATAGCTCACCATGAGCACTCTGTGCTCAGGTGAGCTAAAAACACCTTTGAAATTGCAACGCTTTGGATCTGTTCTCCTGATCAATACCGTCAATTTCATTGACATGGCTCTTTAACATTTAACAAATAATCCAGCTTTTTAACAACCCCAAGGAAAAGTCTCTTTTGAAAACATTGTTGGAAAATACTGGCAGCCAGCACTCTCTCCCTTGTCCACCATGCTTTCTACCTGTTTAACTCTTTACCAAACAACAAAATTTTAGACTTATCCAAACTGAATGCAGTTGCAGACGATAAATCAAATGTGGCTCAAAATTTAAATTTGCTCTGGGAAGGGTAGAAAACATTGTGGGAAAAGGAGAAAATGCTGGTTACCAGCATTTTCTCCTTTTCCCACGATGTTTCTAAAAGGTATTTTCTTCAGGGTCGTTAAAAGTCGGGACTGTGTGGTAAAAGGTTAAAGGCAGATCCCCCATTTATACCATAATCTAATTTGTCGTCTGCATCTGCTTTGGATTTGGTCAAGTAAAAATTTCGTAGTTTGGTAAAGAGTTACTGGATTAAATTTTTCAGGCACCAGGGAATAAATCCATGCACACTATTTTGTTAAAAGGGTGTTTCCACAAAATCCATGTATATTTTAAAATACCATTTGCTAAATTCCTAGATTTATTCATGAAAAATTCTGTCTGGGAGGAAGATTTGAGCCACAATTTGTCTGGGTTAAGGTTAGAGTCAGGGCTAGGGATCGTTTTTTTGAGGAATGTGGTTTTCAACGAAGTGTCGAGGATCTGAATAAATATAACAATTAAAGTTTTATAACAATGAACAAATTCACATATTCAGGAAGACGACAAGTCGTACTTCAATTTCTATTGCACTTGTTTCAATCTATAATTTGCACAAATACAGGTTTTCAGTTACAAAAATCTGGTCATAATGTGTTCTTTTGTGGTCATGAAATAACAATGACCTTTTGTAATATACAGGGTTTTACAGGCACACTTTGATGCTATGCAAACCAGCAAAAGGACACTTTTATTTCATACCCAATTAATTGGGGTTTGAAAATTCATCATGGCACATGAACTCTGGGTCGGGACTACTCATAATCAGCATTTTCTTCTTTTTTTCCGATGTTTTTAAAACAGATGTGCTGCAAGACTAGTCTTCTTGAGGATGCAATGCAGCATATCTATCTAAATATACATGTATATATATATGAGCCACACTCTGAAAAGGGGGCTTAATGCATCTGCGAAAAGTATTGACCCACGCCAGCTTGCGCGGACCTGACCTCGGCCGAAACTTTTTGCCATCAGTTAATTTTCTGTATGTCAAAGGATCTTACTACCTTATGATACAGTGGTTGTTAGACATATTAAACTTGAAGGTCCCTAACTATGTTATGTCTTGGATGATATCATGCATCACAGAGATGCATTAAGCTCCCTTTGTGCAAAGCATGGATCATATATGAGCCACACTCTAGCAAAAGGGGCTTAATGCATCTCTGTGATACACAATACCAAGCAAGTCATCAATTACTTATGCATCTATAATAGCCACTGTTTTTAACAACCAACTTAATCATGAGGTATACTGGTGCTTGGACATACAGGAAATTAACCAATAGCAAAAAGTTTTGGCCCAGGTCAGCCCATGCTGACTGCGCAGGCTGACCTGAGTCAATACTTTTTTGAAGATGCGTTAAACCCATTTTTCACAGAGTATGATTCACATAGAATGATATTAACCTTTGTCCTGCTAAATAAGTGAAATGAAATTTTCAAACCAGTTGTAAAAAGCTGAATAATGCTATTTCAAACACATTTATAGGAAAAAAGTATCTCCTTATCGGACAGTGTAGATCCAAGATCAGACTCATGTTCTGTTAAAACTCGGGATTGTGTTGTAAAGGATTAACCTTTTACCACATAATTAAAGTTTTAATGACCCTGAAATAGAAAGCTTTTGAAAACATTGTGGGAAAAGGAGAAAACCAGCTTTTTCTCCTTTTCCCACAATGTTTTGTGACCTTTCAAATACAATTTTCTACACTTGAACCACATTTAATATGTAGTTTGTAAATGGTTTCAATTTGGACCAGTCTAAAATCTTGTCGTTTGGTAAAGATTTAAGGGTTACGGTAAGTTTTTTTAGATTATCTATCCTTATTGGTCAAATACTAAGTACATGTAGTTGACCAGGTCAAAAATAGGCAAGGCCATTAATAATCTAATCTGTAGAGTATGTTGAATGGCTACATATGTACCAACAGATAGCTTACTGCTTCATGCGTTTCCATTTATGGACAAAGGAACAAGTTACCCAAATAATAAATCAGTCCTCGAAAGAAAATCTGTGACATTCATGCCCAAGTCCTAGATAGGCAACCCTTAATAGTCCCAAGTTTCTGTGACCTAGAGGATGAAGGCTTTTGAAAACATCATGCTGGTAAGCAGCATTTTCTCCTTTTCCCATAATCTTTTAGAACTACTTTATCAAAGACAAATCCCACCATCTGCGCCAGGCTGACACTCTGTCATCTGCAAATACTTTGGATTTGACAAGTCCAAAATTTTGTTGTTTGGTAAAGAGTTAATAATAATAGGGCTACTGGGGAAAAACTCTCTTTCCATAGCAGTGGGTCAAGTCTACATGGTGAAAAAAAAATTCTTCCAAATTGAAAGCATTTACACAAAAATGAATTACCTGTGCCTGAAATGGTAGGGGTTTTTTTTCATTTACAAGGGCATTGTGAGAGAAGCAGAATAATATGGTTCTTGAAAGCCTTTTCCCCCCTAGACATTAAAAACACTGGCTCAAAGGTTAACAAATCAACATGTAAATACCTGATTATAGTAAATCCAGAAATCCTGCAATATCCAAAAAGCTTGAAGGCTCAAACAGATAAATCACATACCATATTATATCCTATTTCCACCTTGATACAACTCTTTATGAAATATGGCCCTAAGAAACATTGTTTGAAAAGAGTATAGTCCAACATTGTATTGCTTTGTGTGGTAAAATAGTCAATCCTGTGTAAAGCAACCATAAAGCAAGCATAATATGAACTTTTGTGCCAGTATTGCAGGTAAAATAAAGCAGTTTATGCTAGCCTCAGGCAACTGATTGATTGATTGATTGTGTTTTATGCCATTTTAAACATTTTTTTTACGTCTTATCACAGTATTTACAGCTCATATACTCATGTATGTCATGGGTTTCATCAGTACTAGGCTAGGCCTCTGAAGTGTCTTGCCCAAAGACACTCCCAAGAAAAACCCAGTGCTTCCAGTGTAGCTTTAGACAAGCAAACCTACTTGAGAACACAAAGGAGATAATGTGAAGGAAAGGTAAATCATCTTTTTTGAATATTATGAAAAACATTGTGGGGTAAAGCAACGACTGCTTTGTGTATTATGATACTCTGTGGACAAAGTGGGCAAAATAACATACAATTTACTTTCCAGTGTGCACAAAGGAGCAATAATGTGAGCGAAAGGTTTGAATAGTATGCAAAATACTATTTGTGAGATGAAGCAATTTACAGCTTTAAAAAACATTGTAGGTAAGGAACAATTGCTTTTACCATGCAATTGTTCCTTTACCCACATTGTTTTCAGTGAAAGTCAAATGCTGGGTGAAAAAGGTCATCTTGTGTATGTGACTGGTTGAATTTTTCTTTCATAGGGGAACAATTTAGATATGAGTTCATTTTTGTATTGTCATTTTGGTCCCTTAACTCTTTACCAAACAACAAAATTTGGACTGGACCAAATTGAAAGCATTTGCAGACGACAATTTAAATGTAGCTTAAATGGTGATTTATGTATTGGATTGGGTAGAAAACGTTGTGGGAAAAGAAGAAAATGCTGGTTACCAGCATTTTCTCCTTTTCCCACTATGTTTTCAAAAGCGCTCTCTTTCAGGGTCGTTAAACTCGGGATTGTGTGGTAAAGAGTTAAGCAAAAATGGAGAGAGTTAAAAAAACATTAATTTTATGAAATTACCTAATAAATCATTTTCTATTCATTTCTACATTAGGAAAAGACCTTAATTTATTTCTATTTCATGTCAGGAAGCCACTTATATTTCTCAAAATATATGAAAACTAAAACTTAGATGTACAATTTCTGTTTACTGTTTCTACACTTCTAAAAATCAAATTCAAGGTATGAATATTCTGTCTATTGAGAGACTGTAAATGGTTTTATACCCCTTTCAGTAGTGTTTTACTCATGTTAAATATTCATATCTTTCCATGGTTTTACCAGTACTAGGCTGGGAGTCTACGCAGGGATTCTAAAGTGCCTTCTGCATGACAAGTGTGGAATCTGGATTTTCTGCTACTAAAGTTGTAAAGTACCAGTTCTATATACTTTTCTAAATGCTAAATTTCAACACTAGCAACATTACATGACATATGGGAAAATGAGAGACTGAGTAACAGAGCAAAATGAATGGAAATAATCATGACAACAATAAACTCATTTAAATTCTGACTAATTCTGGCTGTGTTGTGTTGACTTTTAGCTCTTTTCAGTGCTGTAACCAGCAAACACCTGGGACCCTATTCACAAACTAATCTAAGCTGCATTCAGAGAATGAATGACTTTAAAACTTGAAAAATTCTTGAGAACTAGAGTAAGACTGTTATAAAGAATGGTTGGTGATCTGGTGGGGGACCTGACTGCTACAAAAAAGGCCAAATAAGTGAAAACAATATACAGCTTTAACTCTTTATGAAAGGACAAAATTTTGGACAAACCAAATTGAAAGCATTTGCAGACAACCAAATAAATGTAGCTCAAATGATATTTTGCCTTTAATATGGAAGAAAACATTGTGGGAAAAGGAAACACGAGCAATGCATGAGCGCGTGCAAAAGCTCTACTGCAGTTGTTTGATTTTCAGTGAAAATTCTAAACCAAAAAAGGGGCATAGCTATGCCATAAATATTTTGATGGTAACCTGCTCCTGTTGTAAGGGTTCCCCTTTTGATACTATACAACTAGTCCAAGTTTGAGGTAAGTATCTTCAGTAATGACAGAGATATTACAAAATGTTAAAGTTTTTGCACAATGACACATACAACAACAGGGCTAAAGCAATACCTTGATGTTTTCTTCGAAAACAACTGAGCTAAAAATGATGTTTACAAGCATTTTCTCCATTTCCCAGAATATTTTTGAAAGCCTTCTTCTTCAACTTGTGTTGTGTGGTAAAAAGTTAAAGAAATTGGCTTTAGGTCACAAGGTCTTGCTTTAACACATAATGTAGTTAGTATCAAGCCATAAAACTGAATGAAATCTTTTTTAAGTGATGGCAAACTTCATAAATTCGGCATGATATAGGCTCACGTGTCTAGCCTATAATTTACTGACAAAACATCATTCTCTTCATTAACACTAAAAACTTGCACTATCCATCATTTTTTTTTTTGTTAACCCTTTGCCACACGTCAAAATTTTAGACTGGTTCATATTGAAGGAATTTGCAGACCATAATTAAAATACTTTTCAAATGATAGAATATGTCCTTAAATAGGTAGAAAACATTAAGGGAATAGGAGAAAATGCTGGTAACCAGCATTTTCTCCTTTCCTCACAATGTATTCAAAAGCCTTCTTTCTCACGGTCGTTAAAACTTGGGACTGTGTGGTAAAGGGTTTAATTCTGTTTCAGTAAAAAATTCTGTTTAGTAATTCTAGGTTTCAGGGCTGAATATACAGATCACAAGCACATTTGGACAAGGCTTAACAGCCTTGCTAAAAACCATCACCAGGATTTAACAGGCAACCTTCTTAGCAAACTACTTTGGGTACATGAATACTTAGTGATAAATGCCATAAAAATTTTGTACATTATCCATGCCCACAATGGCAGATCCATTATCAATGGAAAAAAACTATGATTTTTCAAAAATCCTAATATCCTACAAATTTAGCAATTTTACTGAAAAAAAGGTGGCTTTATGATGACCTACAAATCCCAAATCAAGAATAAACCTGACAACTCATGCAGATCACAGACTTTACAAAGAATTCATATTTACAATAACTGGTTACCAGTATTTTCTCCTATTCCCACAATATTTTCAAAAGCATTCATTCTCTGGGTTGTTAAATCTTTGGATTACGTGGTAAAGGGTAAACACAGTACCAGATAACAAAATTTTAGGCTTGTACAATTTCTAAGCATATTCTAAGCAGACAATGAATTAGCTGTGGCTGATATGCTGACTTTGCCTCTTAACCCTTTGCCACACAATCCCGAGTTTTAACGACCCTGAGAAAGAAGCCCTTTGAAAACACTGTGGGAAAAGGAGAAAATGCTGGTAACCAGCATTTTCTCCTTTTCCCCACAATGTTTTCTACCCTTCCCAAAACCAGTTTTAATTTTTCATTCAAATTTATTTTGTTGTCTGCAAACGCTTTCAATTTGGACCAATCTAAAATTTTGTTGTGTGGTAAAGAGTTAAAGAATAGAAAGTATTGTTGGAAAAAAAGAGAATGCTAGCTATTAGCATGTTCTGCTTTTCTTACATTATTTTATAAAGCCTTCATTATCAGGGTCAATGAATCTTGGGATCATGTAAAGCGTTAATGGCTGCTTTTGTTACAGTGATGCTAAACTTATCCAAACTTTATCCTCGTAGATCCAATAACTTTTTATCCTTTATCTCTGCAGTCCTTTAGTTCATGCAAGAGGTACATGATGGCCTTGTATTGCTCCAATGGCCCATAGGCAAGCATGCATCGACTGCCATGAATTGTGAAATTTATCTGTCAGAAGTCAGTTTAAAATATTTTACCCAGAAAATAAGTCAAGCCAACAACAGCCATGTTTTCTTTCATGTGGAATGGTAAAATAAAGGTACATGAAAGAAATATTTTCATGCCAATTGTCAATAAATTCTGCCTGTTTTTGATAAGATGATTAACAAAGAACTAATAACATAGATGAAAAATATTTTTGTTTGGCATCAATTACAATTTTTTTGAACAAAAATAGAATGGTACTTTTGTAATAAAAAGTTATTTTCCTTTGACCAATCATGACATAGACTAACTGGAGTTTGTTATTTAAAGAAAAGCAACCCAAGCTAAATGCAGCCATGGCTCAATGGAGAATAAAACTTTTTAAAGAAAAATCTGAAAAGACAACCCAAGGATCATTATGTGTCAATTTGCAGAGAATCTAGGTTAGAAAGTGGTTCTTGGAAGATTCCTTATTTTTCAATAACAAGAGGTCCATCACATGATCATAGATGCACAACTTGCAGAGAATTCCAACAAGTGGTCCTAGAAAAGATATTTTTCAGTTATGTTGTCATGGCAACCAGCATTCTAAATGGAATCAAGATCTTTGAAAATATCTTTCAAGAGGACCAGAGCAGGATTATTTCTTTAATTTGGTACAGTAGTTTCAGAAAAAGAATGTATGCAGGCATGTCATATACAGGGTCAGGGTATTTGCTCCCTAACTTTCGAGCAGTAGAGCTATGGGAAAAATGTTTTGAGTATTTTATTTATGAAGTTTCAAGAATTACAAAAGTACCATCTGTTATCTTTAGTCATAATTAGGTTAATTCTTCTTTTGTAGAGTGAAAGCTTGTTTATCTGGGATCATGCTTGTGGGAATGAACTATAACAATGAACAGTCAACTAGACAACTGAATGGGGAAAAAAATGGAAAATGTATACATACGCTGGTCTGAAATAAAAGACGAGAAAAAAGAAAATAAAAATATTAATCTAAAGCACTATTAGTAAAGATGTCAACCTGTACCACTTTATGCAACTTTGAAAGTGATGTTCAAATTGATATCAAAAGCAAAACAATACATAACGAGGTTAGATAACTGGCGATTCTTTATGCTCCTGTCAATTTTGAACCTTTGAATATAACTCTTTCCTTCATGTGCAGCATCTAGACTATACTCTAGGGCTGACCGAAGCTAGTGAAAGAATCTGCTTACCTTAATAAATAACAAACACGAGGAAAACAGTTTACAAAACCAAAATAATATGCATTTTAGACTCAAAAAAGTGCCAGGTGAATGTTACACATTTAATCATCCAGGCAAGGAACCGTGTCATTGATTTTAAAATTTTGTTGTTTGGCCTTACTTGAATTTGTGCACATACTCGTTAATAGGACACAATAAAATTCTGTAATCCAATGAATATAAGTCTTAAATGTTTATGAAATATTAAATTTGTGAGTAGATGCATTCACCGTGATGGCACTTTTTCAACACATATGCAAATTGACATGTGAGTGTACACAAATAATTACTCAGATAAGCAAATATGTCCAACAGCAATGGGCTTGATGCAATGTTAAAAACTCTCCAAGTAAGACATTTAAATACAAACACTGACAAAGATTGCACTATAACATGGTAAAAGGAAGGCATGAGGAAAAAGGCATCAGGACTGCAACTAAACATGTTCTGAACACTAATAGTATTACTTGGCAGTTTTCTCTAAAGTATCTATGGTGTATTTAACCCTTTGCAAAACAGTCTGGAGTTTTAAAAACCCTGAAAAAGAAGGCTATCGAAAACTTTGTGGGAACTATGGGAAAATGCTTGTAACCAGCAGTTTCTTCAGTTTCCACAATCCTTTCTACACTTTCTCATACAAATCCCATCATTTTTGCTACCTTTAATTTTCCGTTTACAAATGCTTTCCATTCAGACTGGTCTGAAATTTTGTTGACTGGTGATGGGTTAATCTATTTAGATAACCTATAATGTCCAAACATAGGGGATGAAGACACAGTTGAAATAGAAAAGAAAACATTTGAAGAGTGCAACTGTTGCAACAGCTATACTGGAAATCAATACTGTTTAACCCTTAAGCTGCTAAGTGTGACTCACTGACCTTTTGCAGACACTGTAGATCAAGATCAGACTGCATGGAACGTGCAGTCTGATATTTGATCTACACTGTCTGATAAGAAAATATCTTTCCCTCCAAAAGTGCCTTTCAAATAGCAAAATTTTGGGTTTTACTATTCGAGGGGTCAATGCGAAACTATTCCATCTGCGTTTTGGAAAATTTTACAGGAGAAGGAAAAAACTTTTTCATTTCTGTGAAAAGTACTTTTAGATAATTTTTTTTTGGATATGTTGTGTGGAATTCATCCATATTTATTATACAAAAAATTAATTTTGAGTTGGTACTAAGATGATAAAGATTTTGTAGAAAATGTCAGTTGGAATAGTTTCACATTTAAATTTTTCAGAAAATCGACAGATGTTGTGAGTGTGAAACTATTCCATTGCATTAATTTTGCTCAATTTCTAGACTGATAAAATCCTTTTTTTTCATTGGCAAATATATCCTTACCAATGTACCATCTTATTCAATAATTTTTAATGTTAAAAGTTTTATAGAGTCCCCTAGTTTTCCATATAGGGCATGGTTTTTGTATAAATGGTGAACAAAGAATGAATTTGCCCATTTGAATCATTTTAAAGCAACATATGATCTCAATTAAAACTGTAGTATGATAAAAGAAATAAGAGAATTTGATTCTTTGGCAAAAATATACTCAGTAAATGTAATCTATGAAATCTGTAAGATTATTTTAGAGTATAATTGGTTTGAAAGTTTCATTTCACTCATATAACAGGATTAGGGTTAAATTGCCTAGAGTCTAATTCCTACTATTGTCTACAGGTTAAGTTGAGGCCACACTCAACATGTGAAAAGACTGAACAAAATAGTCCAGGTGTAAGCCTAAAGATACAGCATATTTGATATGATGGATTAACACCTAAAATGCTGCTCAACAGACGTGCAACTGCCTTGCAGACAGTGTAGATCAAGAGTACATACAATATGCATTATGAATCTATACTGTCTGCTGTTTTGTAAAATATTTGGGTCAGTCTGCCTTAAATTTCATACTTGGGCTGTTTAACACACGGAAAAATTTAAAGTAGATTTTCTTAAAGCTACAAGGGTTTAATAAGACTTAATGAAGCAGGGTGGAAAAGATGTTTGAATGTGAAAAGAAAATAGGACAAAGAAAGAGTGGTTTATAAATGAGCTGTGCTCTGGCTAAAGGGAGCTTAATGCATTCTGTGATGCATTATACCAAGCAAGTTATCATACAGTTATGGATCCCTAATAGCCACTTTATTTAATAACTGACTTACTTATGAGATAGACTGGTTCCTGGACATATAGAAAATTGACCAATTGCTAAAGGTTTCTGCCTAGGTCAGCTTGCGCAGTCTGTGCAGACTGACCTGGGTCAATACTTTTCGCAGGTGCATTAAGCCCCTTTTTCACAGAGCATGACTCAAATGTACTCACTTTACATAAAAAAAAATATTATCCTCTCTCATTCTGTTTGGTTGTAAACATTAATTTCAGTTACATGTAAATGACAACAGTGACAAAATGTAACCATTCTTCATTTTGAAGCAAATGGTTACTTTTTCCACTAACTTCCTTTCTCCCATAGCAACCTTGGGCTAATCTTGGACAACTCTTATAAAATAAACAAGTTGAATTCTTCAGTTCTAAACTGTTCTATAAGAAAGTGTACAGAGAAAAAGGGCTGAATAGAAATTTGAGACAAATCACTTGCAAAAAAAAAGACTCCACCAAGGACCAGAATCTATGACAGTATACAGTTTAACCCTTTACCACACAACAAAAATGTTGACTTGTCCAAACTGAAAGCATTTGCAGACGACAATTTGAATGTGGTTCAAATGATTTGTCTTTGAAAGGGTAGAAAACAATGTGGGAAAAGGAGAAAATGCTGGTTACCAGCATTTTCTTCTTTTCTCAAAATGTTTTCAAAAGGTTTTCTTCTTCATGGTCATTAAAACTCGGAATTGTGCGGTAAAGAGTTAAAGTTTTCATAAATTCTTTCAGCACAGGATTGTCTTTGTGATATGAGGTACAAGTTCAGTGGTTTTTCTTGTGTTTTGATTTTCAACAGAATGTTTTACACATTTCTAGGATTACATCTAAACACCCTGGGCATTCACCAAATATTCTTGATAGCACTTTAAAGAATTTTCTGATTTTTAAAGTTACACAATGTTTGATTGGATAAAACGAATGGTTCAGTTTGGAGTTTGTCAACACTGTTGCTTTATCTTATGAGATATTCTGAGAAAAAAAAACAGCAAAGAGGGTTATACAATTTAGTCTTTTCTACAGAAAAAGTCTATTTCATTAACTCTTTGTAAGGATGGCAAAGCTAAATTAGGCTTGTCTACTTGAAACGCAGACAACAAATTGTATGTGTACAGTAGCTACATTGAAAGGATTTGTCTTTCAAAGGATTGAAAACATTGTGGGAAAAGGAGAAAATACTGGTTACCAGCATTTTCTCCTTTTCCCCACAAAATTTTTTTAAAAGCCATATTCCTCAAGGTCATTAAAACTAGGGATTGTTTGGGGAAGAATTGATTCAGCACTAAGATTTGTACCAGTCATCAAAAAAAATGAACATTTTACTTGCCAAAGAAAGACATAAATGCTAGAATTTTCTGAACATAATATTTTCTGCAGACATGGCAGAAGGCCAGCATACGAAAATCTGGTCTTTATCAAATACATCTCCAATACAATAATTTCCAACAGAAAAATGATAAAGCATTATATCTGCACTGAATAATTTTGTTTGAGACAAAATACAAGCTATTCATCTCACAAAAATGGGATTCCCTCTTTGCCATCATAAAAAGAAAACTTATATTTGTTTTTTTTTAAGGAATAAAAACCCAAACTCCTCTGAAAATGATGGGGCTTTTTAGTCAAAGGCAAGTACATATTATGGCAAATTTTGTTGATCAAACTCATACTGTATTTTGTGTGCAGTTTGATCTTATCTAAGACATCTGCTGTCACACTGATTCTACAGGGAAAATGTTTATCAACAAGAATAAATTTGGAATTTAAATTCTAGGACAACTTCAGTTACCATGATTCATTCCAAGAATCTATTCAAATAAACTGCTTCAAGTTTTATTCATGACCACTGAATTGCACAAAATGGCTTTCCGACAAATTAATCACTTGCTCAAATTTAAATGCATGTACATGAATATTTCAAGAAAAGCTAGTAGATTCGGATCCTTGAGAGAAGTCATTTGTGAAGCACTCACAGACTTTTTAAATGGCAAAACTGAACTCACTCACTGAAAAAAGTTCAACAAAGCGCAATTAAGCAATTACAGTAATAAGATATGAAAAATTCTACAGTTTGAAATGTTAAGCTGCATTCTATTCACTTACTGAAACTTATTATTCATCAAAACTCCTTACTTATCATTTTTGATGTTAGACTGGTGCAGAAACAAATTTTCTAGAGCCAAATTTAACCCTTAGAGCATCCTTCATAACTTTTGTTGCCTTTGGAGCCGATCAAGATCAGACTGCATAAAATGAGCATAGAAAAGGCTTGCGAAAACATTGTGCGAAAAGGAGAAAATGCTGGTAACCAACATTTTCTCCTTTTCCCACAATGCTTTCTGTCCTATCAAAGACAAATTCTATCATTTGAGCCACACCTAAATTGGTGTCTGCAAATGCTTTTAATTTGGACAAGTCAACATTTTTGTTGTGTGGTAAAGAGATAAAAGGATACCAATGTTATTGAAAAGGGAAAAAAAAATGCTGGTTACCATAAATTTCTCCTATTTCAACATAGTTATCAAAAGCTTTTTTCCTCAGGACCGTAAAATAAGGGACTGTGTGGTAAAGGATTAACTCATGCAGGGCATAGTAAATGATAAACAAATTTTTCAGTCAGGGCAAAGACCTAAATATTGCCATTTCATGACTGTTTTGGCCAAAATACCTCATAAAGTTATCAGTGGGGGCAAAATAGACGATTGCACCTTCTGTGCCTTCTGTTCAAATTCTACACAGCAAAAGTACCCCAAAATAAAACTAAGCTCTTTTAGGATTGAAAATAAAATAGGCTTTTCCAAAAGATAAACTGTGCTTAGCATGGTTCATGCAATTATATCCTCCAAACACCATTATCATGAATCGATGTTCTACATGCAGTTTTGAAGTCAAAGTACCAGGGCCCAGTTTCATGAAAAAAATTTAAAGTGTCTTACTATATTTTGCTTAAATCTGCTTACAGACATCAGTCTCGAACTTACACTGAGTTGGTTATTTGGGACACATTTCACTAACCTTAAAAGACTTTAGAAAAATTCTCAAATTCTAAGATGACACAATGTTTCAACTCAACTCAGCAAAATAAACAGACTTACTGCAGTCAACAAGCTTTAGTTCATTACTTTGCTGAGTTGAGTTTAAAAATTCTGTCAACTCAAGATTTGAAAATGTAACTTAAATCTGATAATGTTTGTAAAATGTGTCTCAAACAACGGACTAAAGTTAGAAAATTAGTTGTGTAGCAGATTTGAGCAAATTAAGACCTTTTTTTTTTTCATGAAACCCGGCCAAGTACCTCGAAGTTCGTAAGTCATATTCATGCATAAGTTCTGGATTTCTTCTAATTTTCCTAATTTGAATACAAATTTGCAAATTTAAAATTAGCATTAATAAAGGTCTAGGTTTTCACACACACAAGTCACAAACTCTTTACCATAACCTTGTTTGGTCACTCATTATGAATTGTCATCCGAAGACAATATGTGTACATGTAGATGAGTGACTTTGTGACAAAAAACTGTTCACCTTTTGACTCTTTACTGCCAGGGAACAAGATTTTGGACTAGTCCAAATTGGAAACACTGGTCGATGACAAATAAAACATGAGACTTGTATTTTAAAGGATTGAAAACATTGTTGGACAAGGAGAAAATGCTGATTTCAAGCATTTTCTCCTTTTCCAACAAGGTTTTCAGAGACCTTCTACCTAATCGTCATTAAAACACAGGATTGGTTGGCAAAGACTCATAACTTACTGATACTCCTCTTCTACAACCTACAAATTTAAAGTTTTTGAAAAGATAAAAAAATTATAAAAAGGTACTCACTGGATGTATGTGGTCGGTTGTAACCGTCCATTTGTATGGCTTCTGGATGGACTGATATTTTGACTGTTTAATATAAACTGAAAAGAAAAATATGATGTTCATCATTTCTAACAAAAAGGATGTAATTTGATAAGCTTTCATTTAATCCTTGACCACACAAGCCCATATATTCATGACCCTGAGGAATAAGGCCATTAAAAACACCGGGGGAAAAGGAGAAATTCCTGGTAAGTTAAACAGCATTTTCTCCTTTTCCACATCTTCTACCCTTCTAAAGGCAAATTCCATCAGTTGAGCAACAGTTAATTTCTTGTCTGCAACTTCTTTCAATTTAAACTGTCTAAAATGCTATTGTCTGGTAAAGAGTTAAGTGTATTGACATACTGAAATACCTTTGTCCAAGTGCAAAAGTACACTGAATCTATTTCAAGCAGTTAGTGTGAGCATGAGTGATTTTAGATTAACCTACCTGTAATCCATCTAACAACCCTGGGAAAGAAGGCTTTTGAAAACTTTGTGGGAAACAGAGAAAATGCTGGTAACAAATATTTTCTCCTTCTGCCACAATGTTTTCCACCATTTCTTAAACTAATTTCTCTACTTGAGCCACATTTAATTTGTTGTCTGCAAATGCCCTGGATTTGGACAAGTCCTAAATTTTGTCATTTGTTGTAGTGTTAACCCTTCAAGTTCCCTTCACAACTATAGTTGCCTTTGCTGCCAACATAGATCAAGATCACTCTGCACAAAAACATGCAGTCTGATCTTTGATCTACACTGTCCACTTTGTTGAAACAAGACTTAGTGTGTAGCCTGGCAAAAGCCTTGAAGCCTTAAGTCAACATCAATTTTTGCAAGTATGCCTTGAGAATATGGGTGAATAAAACAGGGTTTTAGCTAGCCTCTGAAATTCAGGAGTCATTGACCCCTTGACCCTAAAATTTTAGGGGTCAAATCTAATTTTCAAGAGTCAAACCAAAAAAATTCAAGAGTCAAAATGGAAAATTATAGAGTCTTTAGTCAACAATTTATTGTTGTTGTTGGATTTATTATTTATATTGCAATAAAGGTGTGAAGTTAATAATTGATTTACAGTAAAATTTTACATTTCAAAGAGGACTCCACTTTCCTCCTCCCCCCCCCCCCCCCCCCCCCAAAAAAAAAAAAAAAAGAACACAATATGTTCAAGGAGGCTAAAGTTAAAATCTTGTCGACCTAAAGAATCAATAAAAAATCTGGTTAATAAATTTCACTCAGAATTCCTTTTTAAAACTGCTGAAATGAAGATAAGATTTATTATCCAATTTCTCGTTCCATCCAGAAATATGTACAGTATCATAATTTTCTTGGGCCTGAATAATTAAAGTTATTTTTTTTCATGAGGACAGTATAAGGTATCTTTTTGTGTGAAATGAGATGCAGATGCATGTTTCATAGGTTATTTTTTTCAGCTTAATGTTTTTGATAAAATTAAAAAAAGTACGATGACTATTGAGTACAAATGTTGAGCAAAATGGTGGACATCGGCGACTGAAGATGTTTTACAATATCCATACATCAGTGGTTAAACTTCAAAATGATACACCAATACTGAATTTATTGCCCTGTCTATCACTTTTAGCAAGGTTAGTGCCAGTTGTAAACCTACGATTATCATAGGTAACAAGTCAATTATCACCTTCCGGTCACACATTGCTGATTGTATACAGCAGTTTAACACCAATCTGACGATTTTCACGCCTTTAACATGATAATCTTTTGATAATTATGATTGTTGTTTAATATATTTTTTATGCATCTCTGAAAATTTTTGGGGGTCAAAATGACCCCTTGTTCGGAATTTTCTGTGCGTCAAAAAAGGGTATTCGAAGATTTTTGTGCGTCAAAACCCGGGTTTACGGGTCTAACTAAAGCCCTGATAAAATAGCCAAATACATGGAAGCTTGCCCAGGCCAAAGTCATGGGATTGATTTCTTTCTGAATTCTTGGCAATGTCCCTGACAAAACATTCCTACGTTCTACCCTTGCAGAGGAAGACTTTTGAAAACACTGTGGGAAAAGGAAAATGCTCTAAATGCTTTTTTGTTCTTTTTTAAAGGAAAAAAAATCATCATTTGAGTGACAGTTAATTTGTCTGTATACTGTATGCTTCGAAAATAGATGAAGTAAATCCCTACAGGAAAAAGTGCAGCTTGTACGGACTCCAACATGGGACCCCTACCTTACAGGCCCTCTAACCACTGAGCTACCAGGACTGCTACACTTCTTCTTCTGATTTTTCAGAGCCTATAACCTATACTACATGCTTATTTACCTTTCAGCATTTATAAATCTATTGGACATTTCACATTTAATTTTTCTTTCGCATCTAACAAACACGATGAATGTCAAAATGAAAAAAACATACGTAGGGGCTTATAAATAGGACTTCCCCATTCTATCGGTTCTTAAGACCCTTTTGGTCCTTGCAAGAATTTTCAACACCATTAACCCTTAGGCAGTGATGCGCAACTCAACAGAAATTTTGTGGACAGTGTACATCAAGATCAGGCTGCACAGGACGTACAGTCTGATTTTGGATCTACACTGTCTGATATGGAGATATTTTTCCCCAAAATTTATCTTTAAAATAACAGCATTTGGGTTCTTATAACTGGGTTGGAAGTTTCATTTCATTATTTTATCAGGATAAACATAAAAGTAAATCCCTGGCCTAGGGGAAAAAGTGTGACCTACACAGGAACTGAACTTGGAACATTCACTTACAGGGCAAGTGCTCTAACCACCGACCTATCCCGACCACTCAATATCTGCGCGACTGGTTATCAGTTCAGTCTGTATTTTTTTCCTGGTAAAAAGCTGACCATCTAAGGCTAGGGTTAACTTTCACCCTTCAATGATTTACACAGGTAATATTCCCACGATCTTTTTTCATATATCCGTACACAACATCGTCTATAGATCCATCTGTGCAAATGATATGTTACTCCCTAACAAAATCAAAAGCCGCAAAATGACATGAATTGCGCGAATGCGAAATCAGTCCCATCTGAGTGACGGTTACCCCTCTTACAAATGAAACAATGACAATTCCAGAAAACAACCAGTTTGAAACTTTGATTAAATGCAGATATTTTGCACAGTTTACCTACCTGATAAACTGGCAGCCTGTTATCGATCTTCGTATCAACTATCGGACGGCTACGGGAGATACAACGGGTACCAGTTTACCTACCTGAATTCGTATAAAATAAATTACGCGTGAAGCTCAGCAAGTTCGAATAATAAACATTTGATATTAATTACTGATGTTCAGGCATCAATATTCTAAAATCACCAGGGACTAATTGGTTTGTATAGTCGGCACTGAAATTTGTGCGGTTATCGATTATCGAGCAAAATGTTTAACAACAGATATAGCCGTAAGTTGAAACGAGAAGGACATTTCTCTTTCTTCCAAAAAGTATTGATTTTAGAATGATGAATAAAGATAGTGAATTGTGTACAACAAACGTTGAAAACGAAAACACCAACCTCTGTATTATAGCATTAAATTTCAAGAAGTTCTATATAGTCCACCATCTCTACAAACAAATAGACCTAACTCACTGGCATCTCACAAGCGCGCGTATAAATTTAAAGATTTGGCTTTCACATGTTCACACCGGTAAATGTATAGGTATACATTCTACCGCCTCCTCCCGCCCTAAGTTTCAAAGATGCAGAGATGCTACCGTACATAACTAATTGCAATATGAAACTAAATCTCAAAGATCTACAGTGTAATTTCATCAACGGATGCTTTCAGGGACATTCCGATCACCGTTATCGCATAAGCTGGCTACTATTTTCAACCAAGTAGGCGTACTTATTTCTTTTGAACAGCTGATATCGAGCACTCCTTTCCAATCTTACCATATCCACTTAACTTGTTTGAAATCTATTCATTTTGGGAGGATCAATTTCATGTGAGGTCATATAGAACAATTTGTGTCAAACAAACAATCAAGAAGCTGCGCAGAACAAACACGCAAATCTGACGTTAAAATGTGAACTTTGTTACAACAATAAAAGCTTGTTTCACCTTTAATGTTTCAACAGCCATTCAGAGTTAAATAGCCATCCAACAGCCACGGACTTAACTTTTGGCAGCTGACGCAACTGCCATGCTTATTTAGAGGAGCAGTCCACATTTTCTGTAAACTCACGGCATTATCGCGGCTCTTATGATCAACCGGAAGCTGCGGTACATTCATACTCTGGAAATGTGTTAGCGTTATGGACAATAAATCTTAATTGCAATACAAGGAAAACTGTATCCCGTAGTTACACTGTTAAAAGACATATTCCATCAACAAAATTAGATCTCTGATCTGATGATGCAAAAAGCTTAAAATCATATATGTATATATAAAAGAGAAAAAAAAAAACGAACTGTCGCAAAGCGAACAAATCATACCCCCCCCAGCACTTTGTCACTGAAGCAACACAATCAGAGAACAGAAATGATTTTCAAAACGAAGATCACCTGTGACCTTGACCTTTGACCCACGTGATACAAAAACAATAGGACAACTAGTCTGGAATACCTGCCCCTACCACTACTTTTGAAGTACGGCGGGGTACCAGACTATAGGACAACTCCTTGGATCATGGGTAACACTTGTATAAAGTTTTATGATCCCATATTTTACACAGCTATTGAGGAAGAGCACGGAAACCATTTTCAAACTAAGTTCACCTGTGACCTTGACCTTTGACCCACGTGACCGAAAAACAATAGCGAAAAACGAAAAAGTCTACAGCAGACGGATGGACGGACGGACGGACATGGTTAAATCAGTATACTCCCCCCCCCCACTTCGTAAGGGGGGTATAAACATTACTTGTGGAGCAAAACGCAACATTGAACATAAGACGTTTATAAACTAATGAAACCGTCATAAACTAAAATCGCAGGGGTCACGAGACTGAGGTAGCAGGCTTTAAAAGCTGAAACTTGATAAAAAGTCTCTGTACAGTCCACTGGAGCTATAGCGAAAATTGAGTCATTTCGTCAAAATAATTTCAAGAACCGATAGGTATGTTGGACAGAGGCAGTCGTGAATCAGTCAATTTCAGATACATCAAGACTTTTGTTATAAATATGCCGCGTTTGTATAGTAAGTTGGTAACTAAAATACATGTAATGTTGGAAAAGAGTTCGAAGAACATAAGTATAGAGTTCGGGGCTTCGCTAAAAAGGCTTTGATCTGTTGTTGAGGCGATTATGTTTTTGAAGAGATCAAACACCAGGTGCGATTTGAAGGCTATGCTAGAAAATGGCTGTGTGTATATCAGATAAGAATAATACTTCTTCAGGTAAATATTCCCCGTGGACACAGAAGGTTCCGCTCGCTAACGGTAACTTTGGTCTTTCGAATCGGTATTTTCGGAATAAACATGTCGGTTAATGTTATTTGGAGCTCTAAGGATATTGGATAACAATAAAGGCACAACAGCGACCAAAAGTAAAAAATGCGTGTGTTTTAAAAGAGTGGTAGCTGTTGAAAAGGTGACAAGATTGCTGAGATGACAATCTGTTAGCATACGGTCGGTCTAAGTGAGAGTCGCTAGCAGAAAAATGAAATTTAAAACCAGGTAAGAAGTAAACAGAAGAAAGAGAGATTCATCATCTGCCAGCGACTATCAATTGGGCCGATCGTACAATAAATGACTGTATTCTTAACAATAATTCCCATACTTCTAAATAGTATGGGGGAGACAAGTCCTGCGTGGCTCAGCGGTAAAGGACCCGTGACGTGGAGGCCCAGAGCTCGAACTTCACTAGATCCACTGGTTTTTTTCCTGGGAGTGTCCTTGGGCAAGCCGCTTCAAAGCCCTAGCCTAGCGCTGGAGAAACCCAGGAAATGCACAAATATGTGAGCTATCGCCATGATATGACTGAAATAATGTTGAAAGCGGCGTAAAACGCCATTCAATCAATCATTCAATCAATATGGTATGGTTTAAATTTAAAAGCATTTCGACATCCGCGTAATCACAATTAAGTGATTCTACTTGTACCAGATTGCTTAGTGATGAAAAGATGCCATGCTAGCTATTGACAGTGTTTCTTTTTGGGAACGGTCACCAGATAGTTCCACAAAAGGTAACAGACCTACCCCTAATTTCTAAAGAATAAACATCGGACATAAATTTTGCTCTGCGGTTCCATCTTTTCTTGAAAAATAAAAACTTCCTGTATACTACAATATCAGGAGCGCTTTCCATGAATCGATTTTTCAAATACTTCTACTTTTGATTAACTACGACCCAGAAGCATTCCGTGACAAAGTTACGCTAGTAATGGTGAAACTCAGGAATTACATAAATATGTGACCTTGACCTGTCGCCGTGATATGACTGAAATAATGTTGATAGCGACGTAAAACACCATTCAATCAAACCACAGTTACGGAGACCCGGAAGTATTCCGTTCTGAAAGTTTCTCAGACCCTGAAGCATTCCGTTCCGGTGTTCCATTTAAAGTGTGCAAGTGTAGAAAGCATATGGATGTTCATACAACGTATATACTTTTCCCTTTGTCTGCGCATGTCATTTTCTTCGAAGATTTGACTTATCTGCTATGACGCATCACTGGACCAATAAAGGCCAAATGATAAGCCGTGCGTAAATTGCACTTAAAAAGTGCAGGAGGAAAATGACAAAAACAATTCGTCTGTGTAAAAATCAAGCCAGTTATTCACTACAAAATTCTTAAAAAAGAAATGATTTCAAATGGGGAAAATATTTTTTTTGAAAATACCAACTGTTTACTGCAAATCTCTGTAGACAGTTTCTAAATAGAGACATGGGGAAAAGCGGGATTTGTGCAACAGACTAACAATGAAAATAACGTCCCCACCTTGCTGGGCTTATACCGGGGCTTTTTTTCCCAAGCTCATATAGGCTATGTTTATAAATGGCTGGTGCATAGGTTATATGCTAATTAATCATGGCTGGAGGGATCGTACAAGGTTGGTTTTAGACAGTAAAGGTATATTTCATTTTGAAAATTGTTGCATTGATTGCTGCCTTGAAAAACAGTCCCATTCTGTACCCAGAATGCCCATATCAGATAGTTTATGTATTTGATATTTGAAAAATGCCACCAGCGTAAGATCGTTCCTGAAGTGCACCATTTGGTTGACAGCGCACATCCTGCCGTCTGATTGGCTTAGAATGTCCTAACAGCTCATATGCAATGCTAGTTTCGGAATTTTGAAATAGTTGAAGCAATATAATTCGCAAAACTGATTGGTAAATAGGTATGTGCACTGGGTTTATTACTCAATAATCGCGTATTTAAATGACCGTGCATGCTACTAGGTGCTAAAAATAGAATGAAAAGGCTTCCTGTTTCAAAATACATACATGCATTTAACCCATAGCATGCTAGGCAAGAAACGTTTTGTGTGCTTAGAACAGTTTTGATCATGCCTTAACAAAAAAGTGCAGAATGATCTTTGATCTATATTTTCTTATCTATAATGCTATACATTGTGATAATTGGATACATCCGCACTTTTTCTCAAAAACTGAAAATTTCCTGTAAGTTATTTAGCAGGAAGCAAGTCAATTCTTTGTTCAACGCCCTCTGCAACAGCAGCAGCGATATAAATCAAGATCAGGGTCCGTATTCACTAACCGTTCATAAGAACGTTCTTTGTCCTATTCTCTAGAATTGTCCAAATTTGAAAGTAACAGCAAAATAAACATGTTCACATTTTGGACCAATCACAAATTTCAATTTATTCATTCGAATGTATCAATACCAAGAAGTACGTCGTTCAGCTACGCCAAAAATCGGGGGTGGGGGAAGTGGGCTAAATTAATGTCTCGGGTTCCTTTGGGCTAACATGTTAGAAGTCCCCTGTAACAGATAGGAAAGCCCCTCCACAATCAAACACTTAATTTTTGTGCGGATTTACTGACCTAAGTACACGGTTGTTATAGAATTCTGACCTGACAATGACTTTATATTCCTCATTGGTCACCAGGGACGCAAAAACATTGTGTTTACACGGACATAAGTGTTTATTTAATGGCCATCTTAACAGAATAGTACTAAAGGTAGACGAAGTATGATCGATGCAAACTTTCGCTAAATGAATCAAGCACCTGTTCTAATGGAACAAAATCGAGAGAGATTAATATAAGTTGAAAGAACTTGTTTCTCAATCGATGTAAAATAATTGTGTTTAAAGAAACATCCTTACAGTCACAGAGAAAAAACGCTGTTTAAATTTTATAGACTGTAGAATGGTTCAGCTGCGCAGACATAGATAAATTACCGATGTATACGCTGTATTGGGAAAATACATATATCGGAAATCTTTGATTTAAAGCGGGAAAAGTCACAAAAGTGATTTCTTTCATGGCCCCAAGAAAATGAAATGTATTTTCTAGCGCCATAATCTATGAAACCTTGCAAACGTCAGAGGCAACATGCGGCATGCAGATACAAGAATGATTATAGTGATGAATAGTGATGATAAAGATGAAATGGGTTTAAAACTGGCTGGAAATGAGTGTAGGCGTATCTTAAAACAAGAGGGCCATGATGGCCCTGTATCGCTCCACTGGCTTATAAATATAAACCACGAAGAAAAGTCTTCACTATATAAGCCTTTATAAAACTTTGACCTCATGGCTACAGTCTGACTAAATGGGGAATATTGTATTAGAAGAATAACATGCCAAATGTGGGAGTTCTTGGCCTTATGGCTGGTAACAAGATGGTTTCTGAACTTTTCACTCCATAAACCCATGTAAAACTTGTGATCCCTGGTGCAGGGCCAAACTTGATCCTAGAGCTGTAACTTGGGCCCTCTTTGTAACTGTCCACTAAATAATGCTATAATTATATGCAAAATTTGGTAGCCTAAGCCTTATGGCTGTGTACACCAAGATTTAAAAGTTTTCCCTATGTAAGCCTATGTAAATCTTGTGAACCCCCCCCCCTCCAAGTATGAGGCCAAATTGACCCCAGGACTATACTTTGGACACTTTTGGTAGACTCCAACTAGATCAAGCTAAATGCCAAATTTGGTAGCTCTAGGCCTTATGGTTTCAGACAAGAAGATATTTAAAGTTTTCTCTATATAAGCCTATGTATAAAACTTGTGACCCCTGGGGAAGAGCCAATTTTGACCCCAGGGCTATAATTTCAAGAAACATGATAGAGGTCTACTACATAAAGCTACATGCCAAATTTGGTAGCCCTGTGCCTTATGGTTTCAGACAAGAAGATTTTTAAAGTTTTCTCTATATAAGCCTATGTAAAACTTGTGACCCCTGGGGAAGAGCCAATTTTGACCCCAGGGCTATAATTTGAAGAAACTTGATAGAGGTCTACTACATAAAGCTACATGCCAAATTTGGTAGCCCTATGCCTTATGGTTTCAGACAAGAAGATTTTTAAAGTTTTCTCTATATAAGCCTATGTAAAACTTGTGACCCCTGGGGCAGAGCCAATTTTGACCCCAGGGCTATAATTTGAAGAAACTTGATAAAGGTCTACTACATAAAGCTACATGCCAAATTTGGTAGCCCTACGCCTTATGGTTTCAGACAAGAAGATTTTTAAAGATTTCCAATATTTTTCAGTTTTGTTGCCATGGCAACCAGTTTTTGAAGGAATCAAATTCTTTCAAGAAATTCTGAAGAGGACCATGTCAGGATCATTTCTGTGAAGTTTCGTGAAAATCGGATGGGTAGTTTCAGAGAAGAAGATGTTTGAAATAAAAGTTAACGCACGGACGGACGGACTGACGGACGGACGGACGGACGGACGACCGGACGGACGGACGGACGGACGGACGCACGACGGACACCGGGCCATGACATAAGCCCGCTGGCCTTCGGCCAGTGGAGCTAAAAAGAAAGACGACGTAAGAGGTACAGGAAAAGAACCATTTGCTTCTCAAAATGATGTGTCTGAAAATACATGTAGACATATTTATATAATAGGTTCTAGGGTAACACCTAAAGAAAATATACTAATCAAGAATTACACCCTATCACATTCGTTTGCAATGGTATTAACCCTTAAACGAAAAAGGTGAAATGAAACTTCAAAGCCGATAGAAAGTACCCATATTTTGCTATTTCAATTTTTTTTTTTTTTAGGGGGCGGAGGGTTACCTCCTAATCGGACTTTGTTGATCTAAGGTCAGATTGCACTTTCTGTGCATTCTGATCTTGACCTAAGCTGTCCGCAGAAGGTCCTTGACTCATGCTTAGGACCCTAAGGGTTAATTAGCGTCCAGGGGTATCGGTTACTGGGAGCAATGTTTACGTTTTGTAGTCATTAATTTGCCCGCAAATAGGCACTGCAGTGTCCGGGGAATACGCATGTCCAACATTTCTTAAACCAATCGCAAATCACTATTTAATAGTATTTATTCATTCGAGTACATCAATACCAAGAAGTAGGTCAAAAGCCAGAGCATTCAGCTACAAAAAAAAAATTCAGGCTGGTAATACTTAGCCTGCGATCCAAAGTAATTAGACTGAGCAATGCTCGGGCAACAGAGGGCTTAATGCACCACCGTAAAGTCCTCCAATCGACTGGATTTGGAGGTAGAACGGTCCTTTGACACACAGAAAATTGACCAAAAACAAAAAGTTTCGGCCCAGGTCAGTCTGCGCGGACTGCGCAGACTGACCTGGGTCGATACTTTTTCCAAATGCATTAAACGCACTTTTCATTGAGCATGACTCAAAATCTTACTTTATCTGGTCTTTCTAGACAACGAGAACCTAAAACGTTTGGTCTAGTTACTTTGTCTAACCAGAAACAAAAACATCAGTTTGTTAGGCTAAACAGCGGCCTTGACACCTTGACTATCGGCTCAGTGCGGTTACACATTCCTCTGTATCCTTAAATCCCAGACATGTAACCCTTAGACTGCCTTTCATAGCTTGAGTTGCCTTTACGGTGAGTATAGATCAAGATCAGCCTGCACAGAACGTGCAGTCTGATCTTTGTTCTTCACTGATGGCTTTGCTGCTGAGACATTCTGGACAAAAGCAGCCTTGAAATTGCATTTCTTTGGTCTTTATCTCTAGGCTAAAATATCGGTTTGATTTATTCTGCGTTCAAAAAAGTTAGGATTCTGTTTTAGATACCACCAAAGCTATCAACCTCTGAGCGGATCCACCATATCGGACGCTACGAGAAATGCTGTACTCGTATTTCTGTAATCATGCAACAGACACCGTTGTTGGGATGGAATCAAGAACAACAAGAGGGCCATGATGGCCCTGTATCGCTCCACTGGCTTATAAATATAAACCATAAATAATAAACATTTCAATGCTGAGCCAAATGGTTTCAAAATGAAGACTTACAAAGTTTTCTCTGTAAAAGCCCATATGAAAGTTGAGACCCGCAGGGCAAAGCCATTTTTGATCCCAGAGCTATTTAATTACTTGAACCCTGGTAGAGGTCCACAAGATAAAGCCATAAAAATAAGGTGATTTTCAAGTTTTGTCCATATGAAGCCTCTGTAAAACATAAGACCCCTGATGCAAGGCTAATTTAAAAAAAAAAAATCAAAACAGGAAGATTTCTTAAGTTGTCACTATGTAAGCCCATGTAAAACTTGTGACCCCTGCGGTGGGGCCAATTTTGACCCCAGGGCTAAAATTTTGGCCCACTTGGTAGAGGCCCACTAGATATAGCCACATGCAAAATTTGGTAGCTCTAGGCCTTATGGCTAGGTACAGGAAGATTTTTAAAGTTTTCTCTATATAAGCCTATGTAAAACTTGTGACCCCTGGGGCAGAGCCAATTTTGACCCCAGGGCTATAATTTGAAGAAACTTGATAGAGGTCTACTACATAAAGCTACATGCCAAATTTGGTAGCCCTATGCCTTATGGTTTCCGACAAGAAGATTTTTAAAGATTTCTCTGTATAAGCCTATGTAAAACTTGTGACCCCTGGGGCAGAGCCAATTTTGACCCCAGGGCTATAATTTGAAGAAACTTGATAGAGGTCTACTACATAAAGCTACATGCCAAATTTGGTAGCCCTATGCCTTATGGTTTCCGATAAGAAGATTTTTAAAGATTTCCCATATTTTTCAGTTTTGTTGCCATGGCAACCAGAGTTTTTGAAGGAATCAAATTCTTTCAAGAAATTCTGAAGAGGACCATGGCAGGATCATTTCTGTGAAGTTTCATGAAAATTGGATGGGTAGTTTCAGAGAAGAAGATGTTTGAAATAAAAGTTAACGCACGGACGGACGGACGGACGGACGAACGGACGGACGGACGGACGGACGCACGACGGACACCGGGCCATGACATTAGCCCGCTGGCCTTTGGCCAGTGGAGCTAAAAACAAAAAGCCTGGCATTTTACATTGATTTTTGTAATCCTGTACGCTGCGAAATTCCTCTCCCATCATCTAATAATCTTGTGTCTATACTGGTAGAACAATTAAGTTTTGGACCAGCTAATGTAACTTTATCTTTTTACTGGTCAATATAAGTATTTATTACAAGACACTGGTACGCATTTTGCATCTAAAAATCCAACGTTGGCAAGGATTACAACTAACCACTAATTCATGAAGATGCAGGTTACTGTAGCGTGTATGGATCTAACACCAGCACCCCATATACCAATAAATTGTTGTCTCCGCTACTTCTGCAGGATGGTTCTTGACCAAAACGTGTACCACCATTATGTCGTGAGCGCTGATATCCATTGTCGCATCGAGGCAATAAATATGAGTGGCCTAAGCGAATGTGAAGAGTACCCATAACAAAGTAAAATGACAGACGCAGGAGACGGCAGTGACAGAGATAAGCCCAACACCAAATAACTTCTCCGATTCATTTCAACCATCGAACCATCGAAACCTCTTGAAAGTCTGCCTTAGGAAAAAATGCCTTACCATCTATTACAAGGCAACTAAAGAAGAACTAAACACGTTGTAAAATAGACCATTCTGTAAGTAAAGTAAATCAAAATTTTTCTGCGTCATTTCAAGTGTCTTACCGTCAGAATATCTTAGAAAAAAATGCCCAATGTACCCCAAAATTCTGTACGGTTTGATTTTGATCTACTTTGTCCGCAAGCAACTAAATAGTAACATTTACTTTAAACTCCAGATCCAGTTTTTCCAATTCAGGTAAATTACCTTTTAATTATGCATGGTTCTACATGTTAAGAAACGCGTAGATCATTTAAAATTGAAAATGTTCCAGAAAAACCTCTTTGTCAACAAGGACGTGTATACTTTACTCCGCAGCTTCAACCACCATCTGCTAAAAAATTAACCCTTATCCAGCTAAATAATTGGTCTGAAACTTTCAAGCCGTTAGTAAAAACCCAAATTTTGCTTGTTCAAAGGTATTTTGGGGAAAAGATATGTCCTTACCGGACAGTGTAGGTCAAAGATCAGACTGCACGTTTTGTGCAGTCTGATCTTGATCTACACTGTCCGCAAAAGGTCCGTGAGTCGCGCTTAGCAGCTTAAGGGTTAAAGTCGAGCTTGAGACGTTTCGCTGCGGTCCATATTCCCCAACGAGTCTATCATACTATTTCTGAATCCCTTGACGCACAATCTGCTGATAAACCGAGACGTACTGAATCATCCGGTCAGATGGCGAGTCCTGGAATTTAACATTAAAAATGAGCCATGCTCTGGCAAAAGGGAGTTTAATGCATCCCCATGATGCATTAGGTACCACGCAAGTCATCATATAATCAGGGATACAGAGAAAAAGTCATAAAATCCATCTAGTCTTGCAACTGACTTAAGCCGGGGGAACAGTGGTCCTTGAACATGTAGAAAATTTACAAACAGCAAGTTTCGAACCACGTCGATACTTTTTGCAGATACATTAAACCCCCTTTCCACAGAGCGTGGGCAATTACTGAATTCAGAAAGATTTCTTAACACGGCCTACGACATACAAGTATTTATATGTTGCGTGACATTGAAGAGAGTTCTTTCGAACGCTGCAGAATTTTTCCTGTGGAGTATGCTGAACAATTCTCGCTTTCTCGTTTCCATAATATAGCAAGTTAAACCGGGAATTTATTAACTTTTTCAAGCCTTCTTCATCGATTGCAGTATTCTGCACAGTCACACCCGGACGCCACTTGTCACAACTCGGCCGATTCCGTACCAGATCACCCGAAGTTTGCCGAATGACCCGAACACCACACTGAATATCTCTTCCTGCAGTGACGCTTCAGGCTCTAGAAAACATGGTCAGACGATACCCTCGAAAAGACCTTGTCATGACGTGTCGTGGCCTCGCTGGACACAAGCCGGAATTGATTAAATATGAAGTTCCGCACATTCGAAGCAATTACAACAATTTATTATTTACCATAAGCCTTAATAGTAACATTTACATGTTTGTTCATTCGTCACTACTCGAGCGATGCCGTAACTAGGCTACATCTTACTTGATGAGTGGATCACCCAAGATGGGCCGAATGGTGTACTGTTGTCGTCTTAGCCTAGGATGCCACTAAGACTAAAAGACTTACGTCTCGTTGTCAAAAAATAAACATAGTTTGCGTATCAACAACCACTAACAACAATCAAAGGAAAAAATCATTGAATCTGCAGCACGATTGATGATACCAGAGTGTGACATGAAAACAGTAATTCTATTATTCGGCCGATTTGTGACGAGTGGTAATGCTATTTCAAAGAAGTGGAAACACTAGTTAGCGGTGACGGCCATCAGATAGATCAATTTATTTGATAAATCACTTTTAATCCTTTAAAAATCAACCCAGAGGAAGGTGGCTCTTAAAAACATGGTGAAAAAAAGGAGAAAATGCTGGTAATCGGCATTTTCTCCTTTTCGCACAACGTTTGCTGCCCTTCCAAAGAGAAGTCGCATTATTGGAGCAACATCTAATTTGTCGTCTGCAAATTGTGGAATAGTCTAAAATTTTGTCATCTGGTGTTGAGTTACAATAACTTGTTGACTTTTACTAAATGAGATGGAACTCCGTCGCATAAAGTTTATAGTGTTTTGTGTTTTTCTTCCCGAGATAGTGGGTCCGATCCTAGATATCGACGCTTGTTACGTATGTGTCCTTGAACTAGGTACTGCATACCTACTGTTGCAGGGTCGTTCCGAAGACATTATGCCCACTGGCTCTCCACAACAATAGCGAAGAAGCAACCGCAAAAAATGAGCTATTTGGTTATTTGGTTGTATGGTGTTTGACGCCTATTTTAACAATATTTATGATACTGCGGCGGCCAGAGCACATTTCAGCGCTTTCCTAGAGTTTCTTTTACCATTTCTTCGCATAACTTTCTTCCAAAGCCATTGGCTGTTTACACAGAACCATCGTCTAAACAGTGATAAGCGGGAGAGGGGAATAAATGCTGCCGCTAAATACGACTTACTATATCAGTCCTCGAAAAGGAATTGGCCGAACTATGGGTTCGAACCTGGACCCCCTGGTTTAAAGCTCTGTACGTTACAGATTGAGCTTCGGGCTCTGCACTCCCGAGTAAAGAGTAGGCACTGCAGAACACTAGCATATTCCAGCAATGGTGCGACTCAAGAAACAAATGCGTAAGTAAACTGTCGCCGTGATGAACCTGATTTACTGTTTATTGCACGGAGAGAAAAACGTCAAAATGATGAGTTAGCTGCTACAAATTGGGCGTGGTTACTAGTTTCAGTGGAGGTGGTACGTTAATAGTAATTCTTGATGATGCAGAGAACAGCTACGGATCACGTTAGTTTATCAGCCCATAAAGTGCCTTTCACAACTTGAGTTGCTTCTGCGAGCAATGTAGGTCAAGACCAGACTGCAGAAAACGTGCAGTCTGATCTTGAATCTAAATGGTCCGCCATGTTCAGATATCCTGGTCAAATGCACCCTTAAAATTGCAATTCTTGCCATGTTTTTCATTGCTGAAAATGTCCTCACGGTTTATTCGGCGCTCTAAGCGTTTACATAGTAACGCCTATGGTGATCGGAACCATTCCAGTGAGATTAGAGACCCCTTAATTCCTACCAAACGACAAAATTTTGGACTAGTCCAAATTGGAAGCATTGGCAGACGACAAAATAAATGTTATTCAAAAACTGAAATTCGTATTTGGAAGGGTAGAAAACATTGTGGTTACCAGCATTTTCTCCTTTTCCCACATTGTTTTCAAAAGGTTTCTTTCTCAGGGTCGTAAATCGGGATTGTGTGGTAAAGGGTTAAAAACAAGATTTCGGGGATAAAATGGAGTCTCTAGAATTGGATTATGCAACCTTTTTTACAGCTGTGAAAATAAACTGGGCGTGGTCGTTCATTGACCACAGTAGCAGGTCTATTGGATCACACGTTGCAATACATCTTTAACTCTTATCTATTTTTAACTATTAACTCTTATCCTGCCGAGTTTAAATTGTCGATGGCTAAAGATTTCGTTTTATGAAGTGAATAAGCTATAAAAACCTGCGAAGAGTAGAGCAAGATCAGACTGAACTTAGACATGCTGGCTGATCTTGCTTTACACTCTCCGCACAGAACATCTAGACGAACGGCAGGACAAGAGTTAATCATCGTCTTTGGATGTTTGTTTTCTCGTCAATATTGAGGAACTTAATTTCCAACGATTTTTTGGCAGTTGATACAAGTATTGAAATGGCATACTGCAAGTTGCTAAATAAAAAAATACTCACTCTTTCATCTACACATTTAAAACACAACCGTTGCAAAGCACGTGTATTATTCACAGCCATTTCATCGAAAAGTCAGAAATAAAAAGGGAAAGAGTTTAGGCTGAAAATTGAGATATATACTTTGGAGGAATTTTTCTGCAAAATTTTGACTACCATCTCTTTCAAACCGACAGATTTGAAATGCTTTAAGTACTTCTTTAAGTTTTATCGACTCTGTGATGAAGAAAGCTCTTTGGAATGACCACTTTCTACGTACAAATTCCACCATTGAAACAATATTTACTTGGTCGTCTGCAAATACCTTCGATATAGACGGGTCTTAAATTTTGTAGTCTGGTAAAAAAAAAATATAAGGAGAATCTGTAGAGATCCGCTACATGGTGCGATCAATATATAATTTACGGTACGGGCTTCTAGTAACGAAATTAAAGCTAAATTGCAAACTGCAAGATGATATAATACCGAAAAGCAAAAAATAAACCTCTTCATTGTTACTTCGCCAAACAAATATATAATAATCTGCTATGCGAGTATATTTCTTACACAAATGTAACAAAGCACATAGATGGAGACAGGTCTACGAGATAAACATCGTTTGCTGAGTTTGGGCGTGGAATAGGAGAGAGATATGCCGCTACACGAATAATAATGTTCTATGCTGTTACAGAAAAGGACATACCTGATTAAGGGTAAAAAGAAGTTATGGGTAGTTGGTAAATATTCCAAATATTACTCCGACACGGCTTGTCTCACTAGTAACTGACCCTATGGACAAACGGCCCTAATATGTGTCTGCACAAGTGGATTAAAACAAAAGTAATCCGCTTACCTCCGTTAATTATCTCCGCGCGCACAAAGTCTACACCCAGTTAATAATACAGCGATAAAACTCGATTTTGAAATAGTAAAATGTCAATATTTCAAAATGGTTGACAGTCGGTTACCTGTGACTGAATCTACGTCAGAATATTGGTAAACATCACATGACCGAACCATGTCATGTGCCTATATTGCTATGGAAGATTGTACACAGTTATATCAATATTTAGGTCATGATCTAAAAATAGACACGTACATAAATTCCGGTTTAACGACCCCTGACCCTTTACCAAACGGCCGCTTGTTTCCACAACTAAGAAGGAAAAAGAAAACATTTAAAAACATCGTGGGAAAAGGAAGAAAAAAAGTATTTTCTCATTTGACAGGATAGAAAACATTGTGTGAGAAGGAGAAAATGCTGGTTACCAGCATTTTCTCCTTTTCCCACAATGTTTTTAAGAGGCTTGTAACCTTCCAGGGGTTGTTAACAGGTGGCATTGTGCGGTAAAGACTACACGTTCTATGCAGTCTGATTTTGATCTACACTGTAAGCAATCTTATTGCTTTCACTCTTTACGACACAATCCCTAGTTAAAACGACCCTGAAGAAGAAGTCCTTTGAAAAGCTGCTAACCAGCATTCTCTCCAGTTTCCACAATGATTTCTAACCTTTCATCGACGATCATTTGAGCTGCACTCAGTTTTTTCGTGTCCAAATGCTTTACAATTGGACATCCTAAAATTTTTCGTATGGTAAAGAGTTTGACCTACGCCTACGAAGTCTGTTCTATACCTCGCACGTTTGATTTGCAGTCCGAAAAAAAATTAGATATTGTTTCGACCAGAGGACGCAGTAGATCGAAGATCAGACAACACTTTCTCTGTCGTGAAATCGTTTATCTTAACCCACGGTCCACAAAAGCTTGCTGCATTACGTGTATTTACAGCTCTAAATGGTAGATCTACATACTGGTCCCCCGTTTAAAGATACACTTATCCTTGTTTTCAGCCAGTTTTTAACCCATTTCATCTTTGTTTTATCTTTGTTTTATCAAACTATAATTATTCTTGAATCTTTATGCCAAATGTTTCCCCTTGTTGCAAGGTTGCACAAATTACGACTGATAGAAAATGCATTCATTTTCCGGAGGCCATCAAAGAAATCACTGTTGTGACGTTTCAGGTTTTAAATTGAAAATTTCCTGTATAGATGTATATTTTAATCTCTAACACAATTTATATCGGTATCTTTATGTTAACACAGCTGACTAAATCATTAACCATTCTACAGTCTATCAAAGTGTAACAGTATTTTTTTCTGACTGTAAGGAACTTTTTGCTATTTGTCAGGGGAGGTAACCAAACTATATATGACGGGGCAAAGCCGGGAGAAGGGGATAAAGAACTGTGCTGAATTCTAAATAATTTTACTATGAAATGAATATCAAGTGTCTGGTCAAGTGTTTAGCAAATCCATAGACCTAGGCGAAAGAAGTTTGCAGCAGGGGTTGTGATTTTTTACCCTATACCAAACAACAAAATTTTAGTGTAAAACCTATCCACTTTGAAGATATTCCAACAGATAGTTTTGAAAAAATACTGTTTTAAAACAATTAACCCTTTAGTACACAATCCTTAGTTTTAACAACCCTGATAAAGAAAACATTTGAAAACAGCATGGAAAAAGGAAAAAAATGCTGATACTAGTAACCAACATTTGCTCCTTTTCTCACAATGTTTCTACCCTCTCACAGCCAGAAAACCATTAGTCTGGCCACATCTAAAATGTCATCTGCAAATGCTTTCAATTTGGATGAGTGCAGATTTTTGTCATTTGGTTAAGAGTTAGGCAATTTCTCTATCATTTAAAGTTGAATCAGCTGCTTCTTCATACAACACAAGTCTAAAATTTTGTAGTATATAAATAGAAAGAATGAATGGAGGTAAAATTAGAGTATTTTTTAAAGTTATACACTTGTTTATTTGTTTTTATAGGGTTTAAAGCCATTTTTGACGATATTTATGATACTGCAGTGGCCAGTGCACCTATCAATGCTTTCTTAGAGCTTCTTTTTTTTCCTTTGTATAATTTTCTTCCAAAGCCATTGGTTGTTTCCACAGAACCATCATCTAAACAATGATTACTGGGGACAGGGGAATAAATGCTGCCGGTAAATATGATTCTTATGATTAACCCTTTACCACACAATTCTGACTTTTAATGACCCTTTAGAAGGTTGCTGAAAATACTTGTATTGTAGGAAAAGGAGAAAATGCTGGTAACCAGAATTTTCTCCTTTTCCCACAATATTTTCTACCCTTGCAAAAATAATTTTTTGAGTCACATTTATTTTATCGTCTGCAGATGCTTTCAATTTTGGAGAGTCGAAAATTTTGTTGTTTGGTAAAGAGTTAAGAGAGTGAGCGAGAGGAAGGGAGAGAGAGAGCCTGACTCTGTCTATTTAACTCTTTCCCACATAATCCCGACTTTTAACGACCCTGAAATAGAAGCCTTTTGAAAAGATTGTGGGAAAAGGAGAAAGTGCTGGAAACCAGCATTTTCTCCTTTTCCCACAATGTTTTCTAACCTATCACAGGCAGAAATCATTATTTTAGCATCATTTGTCACCTGCAAATGCTTTCAATTTGGTCCATTCCAAAATTTTGTCGTTTGGTAAAGAGTTAATATTATATTATTTACATTCTTATATCTGCTGTATTTGTATTATGATGCTCTACACACACCTGCGTTATAAATTTTATACTTTTATTCAAATAATTTATAAAGTAATATTTGAGCCCTTCACTATTACCATCTTCATTGTGTATGACCAGAATATTAATTTGTAATCTTACCTTCATGTAGATTTAAAACCTTTACCAAACCAGTCTTTTTTTTCATGACCCTGTGGTAGAAGACACCAGCATTGTTTCCCCTTCAAAGCTAAGCGGCCAGTGTAGATCAAGATCAGGCTGCATGTTTGGTGCAGCCTGATCTTGATCCACACTGGCCCCAAAGGCAACTGTAGTTGTGAAAGGTGCTTTATGGGTTAAGTGTGGAATGAAGTTCTAGTTCAATCTCAAGTACTGACACTTTACCACAAACAAACATTTTTTTTTTGCTGTGCAGCAGACCATGCTTTGAAAAATTGTGACAAAAGGGGAGATTGCTTGCAGTGTCCTCCTAATTCAACAAAAGGGGAGATTGCTTGCAGTGTCTTCCTAATTCAAGAAAAGGGGAGATTGATTGCAGTGTCCTCCTAATTCAACAAAAGGGGAGATTGCTTGCAGTGTCTTCCTAATTCAACAAAAGGTGAGATTGCTTGCAGTGTCTTCCTAATTCAACAAAAGAGAGATTGCTTGCAGTGTCTTCGTAATTCAAAAAAAGGGGAGATTGCATGCAGTATCTTCCTAATTCAACAGAGTTTTCAGTCAGCAAGATTTCCTATTACTCAAATGGTGTCACATGAAAGTATATTTATGTCATATAAACCATATTTCAAGCTCCTTATCCACAATTTTGAAAGGATGTCGTCTGCTGTATGCTTGTTTCAAGTTAAAAAGAGTTAACCCTTAAAACGCATTTCAGGACGAAATAAGTCATTGTAGATCAAGATCAGACTGCACAAAATGTGCAATATGATCTTTGATCTACACTATCAACTTAGCTTTAACACTAAAGATTAAAGCAACTGTGAAATTGCAATTGTTTTGGTCTTATTTCCAGACCAAAAATGTCGTCTAGGTTTATTCGCCACTCTAAAGATTAACCTTTTACCAAAAGACAAAAAATTAGACTGGTCCTTATTAAAAGCATTTACAGATGACAAATTAAAAGTATCTCAAATGATCATTTCTGCCTTTAACCCTTTACCAAACGATAAAATTTTCGACTCGTCCAAAATGAAAGCATTTGCAGACGATATGTCAAATGGGACTTAGATGGTGGGACATTTTGATGATAGGTTAGAAAACATTGTGGGAAAAGGAGAAAATGCTGGTTACCAGCATTTTCTCCTTTTCCCACAAAGTTTTCAAAAGGTTCTGCTGTATGCTAATTTCAGGTGAAAAAGGGTTAACCCTTTACCACACAATGCTGCCTTTTAATGCCCCTGGGAAAGAAGCCTTTTGAAAACATTGTGGGAAAAGGAGAAAATGCTGGTAACTAGCATTTTCTCCATTTCCAACAATGTTTTCAACCCTATCATGCAAAAATTGCACCATCTGAGCAACACTGAAATTGTCGTCTGCAAATGCTTTCAATTTCTCCAAGGCTAAAATTTTGTCGTCTGGTAAAGGGTTAACCCTTTACCACATACAGCGAAGTTTTAGCCTTGTCCAAATTGAAAGAATTTGCAGATGAAAATTTAAATGTACCTGAAATGATGGGATTTGTCTTTTAATGGGCAGAAAACATTGTGGGAAAAGAAGAAAAAGCTGGTTACCAGCATTTTCTTCATTTCCCACAATTTTTTCAAAAGTGTTTCTCAAGGTCCTTGAAATTTTGGTTTGTGTGAAAAAGAGTTGACTAACATCATTAAAGGTATTTATTCAAAGAAGTAATCAAATCCTATAATCCCTTAATACCTCAACATACACCCCCCCACCCCCGCCCCCGTCTGACCTTTACTGTAGAATGCAAAGCAAAATGATGTCATCTTATGTACATATTTCGCTCTCAATTAACTCAATTTGTGTTTTTTTGACTGTTGAAAAGTTAACTTTTAATCCTTTACCAAACAATCCAAGTTTTAACAACCCTTAAGAAGAAGACTTCTGAAAACACTGTGGGAAAAGGAGAAAATACTGATAACCAGCATTTTCTCCTTTTCTCACAATGTTTTCTACCTTTCCAGAGACAAATTTTAATGTTTGAGTCCCAATTGTTTTTGTGGTCTGCAAATGCTTTCAGTTTGGACAAGTCTAAATTTTGTTGTTTGGTAAGTATTTATCCAGACGACAGAACTTTAGACTCCCATTTTGAAAGCATTTGCAGACGACATTATTAGACATGGTTCACATGATTAGACTTCTGTTTGAAAGGGTAGAAAACATTGTGGAAAAAGAAAAAAAATGCTGGTTACCAACATTATTATCTATTTTAATATTGCTTTTTTTTTTTCTCAGGGTCACTAAAACAATGGATTTCTGTAGGTAAAAAGTTAAAATTCAATTCTTCTGTAAATGAGGGAACCATGTTAAACACAGGCCTCTTGTATACATTCATACAAGCAGACTAAAATGCAGTTAGCTGCTTGCTACATGTCAAAAAAGTACACTTGTCCAAATTGAAAGCATTTGTAGACAACAATCTTAATGTGGCACAAATTATGGAATTTGTCTTTGATAGGGTAGAAAACATTGTTGGAAAGGAAAAAAAAATGTTGGTTTTTTCCAGCATTTTCTCCTTTTCCCACACTTTTTCAAAAGGCTTACTTCCTCAGGGCTGATCAGGATTGTGTTGTAAAAGGTTAAAGATAATATAGTTTCAGGATCAGACTGTCTCTCCTACCATCTGATGAGGATCTATACTCTCCACAAAAGATAGAATCTCCATTTTTATGAGTTCTACAAGTATTGACTCTCATGTTAAGAGCAAATTCATAAAAGGGAGCAAGATACTGAACTCTTTACCAGACGACAAAATTTCAGACTTGTCCAGATTGAAAGAATTTGCTGATGACAATCTAAATGTAGATGATATGAAGGGATTTGTCTTTGAAAGGGTAAAAAATGTAGACTTCTCCAAACTGAAAACATTTGCAGATGACAACTTAAACATGGCTCAAATTATTGGGTCTTTTCTGATGTGTTTGAAAACATTGTGTAACAAGAAGAAAATGCTAGTTACCAGTATTTTCTTCTTTTTTTTTTCACAATATTTTCAAAGGCCTTCTTTCTCAGGGTCTTTAAAACTCGGTACAGAGTTAAAACTCAGGATTATGTGGTAAAGGGTTAACTCTTTACCACACAATCACGGGTTTTAACGACCCTGAAGAAGCCTTTTGAAAACATTGTGGGAAAAGGAGAAAATGCTGGTAACCAGCATTTTCTCCTTTTCCCACAATGTTTTCTAACCTTCCCAAAACAAATTTCAATTTTTGAGTCACATTTATTTTGTTGTCTGCAAATGCTTTCAATTTGAACAAGTGTAAAATTTTGTTGTTTGGTAAAGAGTTAATACATGGGATTGTGTAGTAAAAAGTTAAATATGCGCAAAAGTTTACTTTATTCTGAACAAGTGTAAAATTTTGTCGCTTGGTAACGAGTTAATACATGGGATTTTGTAGTAAAAAGATAAACATGCACGAAAGTTTACTTTATTCTTGACGATACACCATGTCAAGTACAAAATGTTTACAAAACAATTACTATTGTTCACAATACTTACCCACCTTCATGCACTTAAAAAATGACTTTTTTTTTTTTTCAGACTTCCTCTTTCGTGCACTAACATTACACTAAGACATTTTTTCAAAGAAAAGGGCCAATTACTAAGTCTAATTTTATATTTTTCCAAATGATAATGGGATTTACCTCCTTACCGGTGAAAAAACACTCTGTGGGAAAAGTAGATGTCAGTAACTAGCATTTTCTCCTTTTCCCCAAAATGTTTTCTGCTCTTTCAAAGAGTCCATCATTTGAGCCACATTTACTTTGTCATCTGCAAATGCTCTGAATTTGAACAAGACTACAATTTTGTCACATGGCAAAGAGTAAAATAGATAATGTGATGTCAGTACTGTTTTGCCAGAATATGTAAATGTATATGAGCCATCCTCTGGCAAAAGGGGACCTATGCATCTCCATGATCCATGATACCAAGCAAGTCATCATATAATTGTGGATCTATAAAATTCATTTTCTCTAACAACTGACTTGATCGTGAAGTAGAATGGTTCTTTGACACGCAGAAAAGTGACCAAAAACAAAAAGTTTCAGCCCAGGTCAGCCTGCGTGGAGTGCGCAGGCTGACCTGAGTCAAAACTTTTTGCAGATGCGTGAATCCCCCTTTTCACAGAGCATGGCTCATTATGTAAATGAAAACAAGAGGGCCATGATGGCCCTGGGTCGATCACCTTAGTAGAGTGCCTTAAAGGTTTTTCTTGAATTTGACCATGTGACCTAGTTTTTGACCGCAGGTGACCCAATTTCGAACTCATATTTCATGAAGACAAACATTCTGACCAATTTTCAAGTCAATTGAGCAAAAAATGTGGCCTCAAGTGCCCTAAAAATATTTCTTTAATTTGACCTAGTGACCTAGATTATGACCCCAGGTGACCCAAATTTGAACTGGTCTTTGACTATATCAAAAGAAACATTTTAACCAATTTTCAAATCAAATGAATAATAAATGTGGCCTCTAGAGTGCCCACTAGCTATTTCTTTATTTTGACCTAGCGACCTAGTTTATGGTTCCAGGTGACCCAAATCCAAACTCATCTGGTATTTCATCAAGACAAACATTCTGGCCCAATTTCAGGTCATTTGAGCAATAAATGTGGCCTCCAGAGTCCAAACAAGGTATTTCTTTAATTTGACCCAGTGAACTAGTTTATGACCCAAGTTGACCCAAATTAATCTTATGTGAGACTTTATAAAGACATACTTTCTAACTTATTTTCAAGGCAATTGAGCAAGTAATGTGGCCTCGAGAGTGCCAACAAGGTATTTCTTTAATCTGACCTAGTGACCTAGTTTATGACCCAAGATGACCCAATTTTGAACTCAATGAACTTGTTGCGCTTAGATGGGCAAACAAACTTAGAAGAGAATCACTACATACCAAATATCAAAGCTCTACGCCTTCCAGTCTTAAAGAAGAATTTTAAAGTTTTCCTTCTTTGTTCCTATGTTCGAACTTGTGACCCCCAGGGCTGGGCCAGTTTTGACCCAGGGGCATCATATGAACAAACTTGGTAGAGGTCCACTAGGAAATGCTACATACCAAATATCAAAGCTGTACACCTTCCCGTTTAAGAGAAAAAGAAATTTAAAGTTTTCCTTCTTTGTTCCTATCTTCGAACTTGTGACCCACGGGGCGGGGTCAGTTTTGACCCCAGGGGCATCATATGAACAAACTTGGTAGAGGTCCACTCTGAGATGCAACATACCAAATATCAAAGCTCCACACCTTTCGGTTTCAGATAAGAAGAATTTTAAAGTTTTCCTTCTTTGTTCCTATGTTCGAACTTGTGACCCCAGGGGCTGGGCCAGTTTTGACCCAAGCAGCATCCTTGGAACAAACTTGGCAGAAGTCCATTAGGAGATGCTACATACCAAATATCAAAGCTCTATGCCTTCCCATTTAAGAGAAAAAAAAAATTAAAGTTTTCCTTCTTTGTTCCTATGTTTGAACTTGTGACCCCCGTGGCAGGGCCAATTTTGACGCCAAGGGCATCATATGAACAAATTTAGTAGAGGTCTACTAGGCGATGCTACATACCAAATATCAAAGTTCTACGCCTTCCAGTTTCAGAGAAGAGGATTCTTAAAGTTTTCCTTCTCTGTTCCTATGTTCAAACTTGTGACCCCCGGGGCAGGGCCAACTTTTGCCCCAAGGGCATCATATGCACAAACTTGGTAGAGATCCACTAGAAGATGCTACATACCAAATGTCAAAGCTCCATGCCTTCCTGTTTCAGAGAAGAAGATTTTTAAAGTTTTCCTTCCTTTTTCCCATGTTGGAAATTGTGACCCCCGGGGCGGGGCCAGTTTTGACCCCAGGGGCATCATATGAACAAACTTGGTAGACATCCACTAGGCGATGCTACATACCAAATATCAAAGCTCTACACCTTCCAGTTTCAGAGAAGATGATTTTTAAAGTTTTCCTTCTTTGTTCCTATGTTCGAACTTGTGACCCCCCGGGGCAGGGCCAGTTTTGACCCCAAGGGCATCATATGAACAAATTTGGTAGAGGTCCACTAGGAGATGCTTCATGCCAAATATCAAAGCTCTATGCCTTCTAGATTTAGTGAAGATGATTCTTAAAGTTTTCCTTCTCTGTTCCTATGTTGGAAATTGTGATCATATGAACAAACTTGGTAGAGGTCCACTAAGCAATGCTACATACCAAATATCAAAGCTCTACGCCTTCCAGTTTTAGAGAACATGATTTTCAAAGTTTCCCCTCTTTGTTCCTATGTTCGAACTTGTGACCCCCTGGGCAGGGCCAGTTTTGACCCCAAGGCCATGATATGAACAAACTTAGTAGAGGTCCACTAGGAGATGCTTCATGCCAAATATCAAAGCTCTATACCTTCTAGTTTTAGAGAAGAAGATTTTTAAAGTTTTCCTTCTTTGTTCCTATGTTGGAAATTGTGACCCCTGGGGCGGGGCCAGTTTTGACCCCAGGGGCATCACATGAACAAACTTGGTAGAGGTCCACTAGGAGATGCTACATGCCAAATATCAAAGCTCTATGCCTTCAAGTTTCAGAGAAGAAGATTTTTAAAGTTTTCCTTCTTTGTTACTATGCTCAAATTTGTGACCCCCGGGGCGGGGCCAGTTTTGACCCCAAGGGCATCATATGAACAAACTTGGTAGAGGTCCACTAGGCAATGCTACATACCAAATATCAAAGCTCTATGCCTTCTAGTTTTAGAGAAGAAGATTTTTAAAGTTTTCCTTCTTTGTGACTATGCTCAAATTTGTGACCCCCAGGGCGGGGCCAGTTTTGACCCCAGGGGCATCATATGAACAAACTTGGTAGAGGTCCACTAGGAGATGCTACATGCCAAATATCAAAGCTCTACACCTTCAAGTTTTAGAGAAGAAGATTTTTAAAGTTTTCCTTCTTTGTGACTATGCTCAAACTTGTGACCCCTGGGGCGGGGCCAGTTTTGACCCCAGGGGCATCAAATGAACAAACTTGGTAGAGGTCCACTAGGAGATGCTACATACCAAATATCAAAGCTCTGCGCCTTCTAGTTTCAGAGAAGAAGATTTTCAAAGATTTTGCTTTTTTTTCCTTTTTGTTGCCATGGCAACCAGAGTTGTGGGTGGAATTCAATTCTTTGAACAATTTTGGTAGAGCTTCACCCAAGGAACATCCCTGCCAAGTTTAATCAAGATTGGCCCAGTGGTTTAGGAGAAGAAGATGTTTAAAGAAATTGTTGATGGACGCCGGACGCCGGACATTGGGCGATCACAATAGCTCACCTTTAGCATGTTGTGCTAAGGTGAGCTAAAAAAATATCAGACAATGACGGAACTATGATTGCACATTCTTTTCAGTCTCATTCTTACATGAATCTGATGCAAAAACAGGTGTAGACACTCATACCTGTTAAGCTAATGGTTAATCCTTTTGGCTGCAAAGGCAAGTTGCTTTTACCCTTTACCACACAATCCTGAGTTTTAATGACCCTGGGGAAGAAGCCTTTTGAAAACCTTGTGGGAAAAGGAGAAAATGATGGTAACCAGCATTTTCTCCTTTTCCCACAATGATTTGTAGCGCATCAAAACCATATTCCATCATTTCAGCCACACTCAAATTGACCTCTGAAAATGCTTTGAATTCGAACAAGTCCAAAATTTGGTCTTTTGGTAAACAGTAGATAGAGGGTGTAGATCTATATAAAACTGCCAGAGGTGTGATTGATAAATTACTAGAGTGCAGGAAAATGCCCTGAGACCCCACCACGCATGCACAGACACACAAACACAAACACACACTTCATTTAATACAGTTGTACATAATTTTTTAGTACAGCCTTCCGTGTTATTTTGAATTTTCCTTTTTGCTTCTAACCCTTTACCAAACAATCCAAAGTTTTAATGACAGTGAGGGACAAGGCTTTTTAACCCTTTCCCAAATGACAAATTTTAGCCCCTCCCAAACTGAAACCATTTGCAGATGACAAAATTGATGTGAACTCAAAAATTTAAATTTGTTTTAGGAAGGGTAGAAAACATTGTGGGAAAAGGAGAAAATGCTGGTTACTAGCATTTTCTCCTTTTTCCACAATGTTTTCAAAAGGCTTCTTTCTCAGGGTCGTGAAAACCCGGGATTGTTTGGTAAAGGGTTAAGAATTCCGTAGGAAAAGAGAAAATACTGGTAACCAGCATTTTCTCCTTTTCCCATGATGTTTTCTACCCTTTCATAATTTCATAGACAAATTTCATGTTTTGATCCCTCATTTAATTTGTTGTCTGCAAATGCCTTCAATTTGGACAAGCGTAAAATTTTGTTGTCTGGTAAAGAGTTAACCCTTTCCCAAACGACAAATTTTGGACTGGTCCAAATTGAAAGAGTTTGCAGACGACAATTTTAAATTTGATGAAAATGGCAGAAAGGTCTCAAAAAGGGTAGAAAACACTGTGGGAAAAGGAGAAACTGCTCGTTACGAGCAATTTCTGCTTTTCCCACAGTGTTTTCAAAAGACTTGTACTGCAGACACGTGAAAACCAGGGCTTGTTTGGGAAAGGGTTAAAGGGGGGGGTGGGGAAGAAATTCTCTGAAAGGAGGCAAAAATCACACATCTTGACTGCATGTAGGTGCTACCTAGAACTTGGATCTACAATATTCCAATATTATGTCAGTTATTCCCCAACATAAAAGTGTTGAAACTGAAACATCTGTGTTGTTTTTACCAACAAAATAGATCTGTTACATTTTAAGTTCAAGGCAATCATGTATCGGTATACTGAATTACAACATCATAAAATGTATACACAATACTGAGGAAGATTAATATGATGCAAAAAAATATGTTGTTAATATAAAATGAAATACATTATACGGATAATAGATGACAATCATATGTCATAAAATGAGCCAGGCTCTGGCAAAAGGGGGCTTATTGCATCTCCGCAGTTAGAATGGTCCTTGGACATAACAGAAAATTGACCAATAGCGAAAAAAGTTTAGCCCAGGTCAGCCTGCATGGATTGCAGAGGCTGACCTGACCAAAACTTTTCACAGATACATTATGCCCCCTTTTCACAGAGCATGGCTCATAAGTAATAGATATAAAATGAAATACATAATACATACAATAAATCACTGTCATATTACATAAATGTAAATGACCAGCCACTTTTTGAATATATAACAATGAGCAATGACTACAGCCACTGTTTTACCCCTTTCCAAAACAACAAATTGTTGTCTCTTAAAGACAGCAAGTAACTGCAAACTGCAGCCACTGCTATTGGAAATGCATTCAAAAGTACAAACAAGCTGTAGTTCTCTGATTGGGTAGAAAACATTTTGGGAAAAGAGGAAAATGTTGGTTACCAGTATTTTCTTCAATGCTCCAGTATTTTCTTCATCACAGTTTGTTTAAAAACACTTTTCTTTAACCCTGTTACCACACAGTCCCAAGTTTTAATAACCCTGAAGAGAAAGGCTGTTGAAAGCATAGTGGGAAAAGGTGAAAATGCTGGTAAACAGCATTTTCTCCTTTTCCCAAAATGTTTTCTACCCTAGTAAAGACAGATATCATCATTTGAACTACAATTACTTTGTTTCTGCAATTGCTTTCAATTTGAGTAAAAAAAATTGTTGGGTAAAGAATAAAGATCAATTAAAAAAACAAATCTTCAGTACAGAGTTAAAGTAAAAACAGCTGCCAAAGTAAACAGAAGGTGTTAAAATCATAAAATGCATTTAAATTTACATCATACCATCTAAAAGTATGTAATTTATTGTGAAAATGACAATCTATTATTTATTGTACAGTCGGTCCCAGAGTTAACTACTGGCAGAGAAATTAATTTCAAAACTAGATTAAAAGTTGCCAGGTAATTCTATCTTTTGTTTACTTTTTGCCTGATATTAAAATTAATTTTTCTGCAAGCGACTCACACTTGGACCGACTACATAGTAACACATTGTCATCTTCGCATTATTTTCCATAGTTTTACATGGTTTTATTTAAAATTTAAATGCATTTTAATACTTTCTCAATTTTGGCCGCCTTTGGACCTTTAAGGAAACATCAGATCTAAGATTTCCTTCAAACAGCATCAAGGTACCAAATGCTAGCCTATAGAGCAAAGTTACCTAAATAAATATTCAATACATGGTATACAGAATGTTTATTGCTAGATTATTTCTAGAAAAAAAAAAAAAATATTGCATACAACCCTATTTACGCCTTCAGATTCTTTTTTATCAAGGGTAAGAAAAAAATGTGGGAAAAGGAGAAAATGCTGATTATCTGCATTTTCTCATTTTTTCACAATATTTCATTATTCAAAGGCCTTCCTCCCATGGATTGTTTAAACACAGATTACTGGACCTCTCAGATCTGGACCTTTCTTAACCGTTTACCATACAATCACGACTTTTAACAAACCTGAGTAAGAAGCCTTTTGAAAACATTGTGGGAAAAGGAGAAATTGCTGGTAACCAACATTTTCTCCTTTTCCCACAATGTTTTCTACCCTTCCCAAAACAAACTTCAATTTTTGAGTCAAATTTATTTTGTCGTCTGCAGATGCTTTCAATTTGGACAAGTCTAAAATTTTGTTGTTAGGTAAAGAGTTAAAAAAACGAAGAAAATGAACCACATACAATAGAGCATCAGTTTCATGAATAAATATATCATACAACAAAATTTATATTAAATGTTATTGTAAGAAAAAATACCTCTGGAATTTCTTTTACAAAAGGTTGAATAAATTGTGGAAAAAAGAGAAAATGCTTGTTACCAGCATTATCTCCTTTTTCAATATTGTGTTCATTAAAATTTGGGATTGTATGGTAAAAGTATAATTATTAAAAGGATTTTGTTTACGCATGCCTGAAAAATCACATGAATATTCTTAAAATAATTCATACCATTGATAACAGGGTAGAAAAAGTGAAGGAAATTCTGGTAAAAATAAAGAATTCATCTTGCTTCTAAACCTAATTCTTTCACAGAACCTTCCCATAACAACTTTTATCAAAATGAAATAAATTATTTCGTCAATTTCAAAAATTTATTTTCATTTTGGGTTTTTCACAATCTGGTTAATAGTCTATTTAAATTGTAGATTACAATGCTAAATTATAATTTAACCCTTTACCAAACCCCAAACCTAGTTTTAATGACCCTGAGGAAAAAGACTTTTGAAAACATTGTAGGAAAGGGATTTTCGATCAATATTTTCTACCTTCTCAAAAGCAAATCTCATTATTTGAAATCAAGTTAATTTGTTACCTGCAAATGCATTCATCTTTGAAAAATTTTGTCATATAGCAAAAGGTTAAAAAAAATTCTCTTTAAAAAACAGAATTCTATTTATTCCTTGGGCTTGAATGACTGTAAAAAGTCAAGAGGGAGAGGGAAAATGATAGTGGAGTTCTTCTCAGCTGAGATTGTGTTGAGAGTCTGTAGATATCGGAGTTGCATAGCTGCTGGCGACTCAGTCATTACATCTGCTGCTTCTTTCAATGCTCTCGAGGCTTTTTGCTCTCCTTCAGCAGCAATCACCTGTTGTAAGGAAAATAATCAAGATTGTAAAAATTATCAATAAGCCAAAAACAAAAGGGCCATGATGGCCCTGGGTTGCTCACCTTAGTAGAGTGCCTTAAAGGTATTTCTTTAATTTGACCATGTGACCTAGTTTTTGACAGCAGGTGACCCAATTTCAAACTCAGATTTCATGAAGACAAACATTCTGACCAATTTTCAAGTCAATTGAGCACAAAATGTGGCCTCGAGTGCCCTAAAGGTATTTTTTTAATTTGACCTAGTGACCTAGATTATGACCCCAGGTGACCCAAATTTGAACTGGTCTAGGACTATATCAAAAGAAACATTTTAACCAATTTTCAAATTAACTGAATAATAAATGTGGCCTCTAGAGTGCCCACTAGCTATTTCTTTAATTTGACCAAGTGACCTAGTTTATGACCCCAGTTGACCCAAATTCAAACTCATGGGAGATTTTATAAAGACAAACATTCTGACCAATTTTCAAGGCAATTAAGCAAATAATGTGGCCTCTAGAGTGCCCACAAGGTATTTCTTTCATTTGACCTAGTGACCTAGTTTATGGTTCCAGGTGACCCAAATCCAAACTCATCTGGTATTTCATCAAGACAAACATTCTGGCCAAATTTCAGGTCATTTGAGCAATAAATGTGGCCTCCAGAGTGCAAACAAGGTATTTCTTTAAATTGACCCAGTGAACTAGTTTATGACCCAAGTTGACCTGAATTAATCTGATGTGAGACTTTATAAAGACAAACTTTCTAACTAATTTTCGAGGCAATTGAGCAAATAATGTCGCCTCGAGAGTGCCAACAAGGTATTTCTTTAATTTGACCTAGTGACCTAGTTTATGACCCAAGATGACCCAATTTTGAACTCAATGAACTTGTTGTGCTTAGATGGGCAAACAAACTTAAAGAGAATCACTACATACCAAATATCAAAGCTCTACGCCTTCCAGTTTTAAAGAAGAATTTTCAAGAAGTTTTCCTTCTTTGTTCCTATGTTCGAAATTGTGACACCCGGGGCTGGGCCAGTTTTGACCCAAGCAGCATCCTTGGAACAAACTTGGTAGAGGTCCACTAGGAGATGCTACATACCAAATATCAAAGCTCTACACCTTCCCGTTTAAGAGAAAAAGAAATTTAAAGTTTTCCTTCTTTGTTCCTATGTTCGAACTTGTGACCCCTGGGGCGGGGCCAGTTTTGACCCAGGGGCATCATATGAACAAACTTGGTAGAGGTCCACTCTGAGATGCAACATACCAAATATCAAAGCTCCACACCTTTCGGTTTCAAAAAAAAGAATTTTAAAGTTTTCCTTCTTTGTTCCTATGTTCGAACTTGTGACCCCTGGGGCTGGGCCAGTTCTGACCCAAGCAGCATCCTTGGAACAAACTTTGTAAAAGTCCACTAGGAGATGCTACATACCAAATATCAAAGCTCTATGCCTTCCCATTTAAGAGAAAAAAAAAATTAAAGTTTTCCTTCTTTGTTCCTATGTTTGAACTTGTGACCCCCGGGGCAGGGCCAGTTTTTATCCCAAGGGCATCATATGAACAAACTTAGTAGAGGTCTACTAGGCGATGCTACATACAAAATATCAAAGCTCTACACCTTCCAGTTTCAGAGAAGATGATTCCTAAAGTTTTCCTTCTCTGTTCCTATGTTCGAACTTGTGACCCCCAGGGCAGGGCCAACTTTTGCCCCAAGGGCATCATATGCATAAACTTGGTAGAGATCCACTAGAAGATGCTACATACCACATATCAAAGCTCCATGCCTTCCTGTTTCAGAGAAGAAGATTTTTCAAGTTTCCCTTCTTTGTTCCTATGTTGGAAATTGTGACCCCCGGGGCGGGGCCAGTTTTGACCCCAGGGACATCATATGAACAAACTTGATAGAGGTCCACTAGGCAATGCTACATACCAAATATGAAAGCTCTACGCCTTCCAGTTTCAGAGAAGATGATTTTTTAAAATTTTCCTTCTTTGTTCCTATGTCTGAACTTGTGACCCCCGGGGCAGGGCCAGTTTTGACCCCAAGGGCATTATATGAACAAACTTGGTAGAGGACCACTAGGAGATGCTTCATGCCAAATATCAAAGCTCTATGCCTTCAAGTTTCAGAGAAGAAGATTTTTAAAGTTTTCCTTCTTTGTTACTATGCTCAAACTTGTGACCCCCGGGGTGGGGCCTGTTTTGACCCCAGGGACATCTTATGAACAAACTTGGTAGAGGTCCACTAGGCAATGCTACATACCAAATATGAAAGCTCTAAGCCTTTCAGTTTCAGAGAAGATGATTTTTAAAGTTTCCCCTTTTTGTTCCTATGTTCAAACTTGTGAACCTGGGGCAGGGCCAGTTTTGACCCCAAGGACATCATATGAACACACTTGGTAGAGTTCTACTAGGAGATGCTGCATGCCAAATATCAAAGCTCTATGCCTTCTAGTTTTAGAGAAGAAGATTTTTAAAGTTTTCCTTCTTTGTTCCTATGTTGGAAATTGTGACCCCCGGGGCGGGGCCAGTTTTGACCCCAGGGGCATCATATGAACAAACTTGGTAGAGGTCCACTAGGTGATGCTACATGCCAAATATCAAAGCTCTACGCCTTCAAGTTTCTGAGAAGATGATTTTTAAAGTTTTCCTTCTTTGTTACTATGCTCAAACTTGTGACCCCCGGGGCGGGGACAGTTTTGACCCCAGGGACATCAAATGAACAAACTTGGTAGAGGTCCACTAGGAGATGCTACATACCAAATATCAAAGCTCTGCGCCTTCTAGTTTCAGAGAAGAAGATTTTCAAAGATTTTGCTTTTTTTTCCTTTTTGTTGCCATGGCAACCAGAGTTGTGGGTGGAATTCAATTCTTTGAACAATTTTGGTAGAGCTTCACCCAAGGAACATCCCTGCCAAGTTTCATCAAGATTGGCCCAGTGGTTTAGGAGAAGAAGATGTTTAAAGAAATTGTTGACGGACGACGGACGATGGACGACAGACGACGGACGCCGGACATAGGGCGATCACAATAGCTCACCTTTAGCACGTTGTGCTAAGGTGAGCTAAAAAAAATGTATCTTAACTTTCTAGCCAACTACAGAATTTTAGACTCTTCCATATAGAAGTATTTGCAGACCACATATTAACCCTTTACTGCACAACAAAAATGTAGACTTGTCCAAATTCAAAGCATTTGCAGAGGACAACCTAATTGTGGCTCACCTGATGAAATTTGTCTTTACTAGGGTAGAAAACATTGTGGGAAAAGGAGAAAATGCTGGTTACCCACTGTTTTCAAAAGGCTTCTTCTTTAGGGTCATTAAAAGTTGGGATTGGGATTGTGTGGTACAGGGTTAAATGTGTCTCAAATGATGAGATTTGTCTTTGAAAGGGTAGAAAACATGGGGAAAAGAAGAAAATGCTGGTAACCAGGATTTCTCCTTTTTTAAAATTGTTTTCTAAAGCCTTTTGCAAGGGAATTAATGTAAGAACATTAAAAAAAAAAAAAAAACATAGTGACAAAAGACAGAAATTCACTTGTTCCGTGCCATTCCTCTTATTATTTTGTCACCATGCTTTCCCAAGTTTTTTGCATAGACCTTTGAAGCTCCATTACTCTATCATGGAACATCGAAATTTTCATCTGTCAATTGTCAAACACTGTTACTAAAAATAGCACATTGCTGCATTGCCTCTATATCAGAGAAAACTCTTAACTTCCCGTCCCTTTTGAAAGAGAATACATGTATCTAACTGAAAGCAGAAAAACAGCCTTGTCATCAGTGTAGATGAGTTTGTAAATGATTTTTGTTCCCTGGATTGCCATGCACTGACATCACACCCTTCATAACCCAACAGCAAATTACAATTCAAATGGGTTTATTTCAAAAAGGATTAAAAGTTTTCTTGTTAAAGTATTGATGAAATTATTAAAACAATACTTTGTCTGTTATATATAATTTTTCATCTAATCCAGTATCATGAATTTCTTCTTCTATTTCACATCTCTCCAGCTGCGTATTTATTGTTTATTGGTAAAAACTTTTACTTTTGAGAGTAAATATGTAAAACAATGAACAATGGCACACAAAGGCCAAAAAATGGACATCTTTAGCGTGTTTCCTGAAGGTATTTTGTCTCAATTATAATTCACTGTAGAGTAATAAATTGTGTGACGTCATTGCATGGCAATCCAGAAAATGTGGGAACTTTCTAAGGTACATGAAATCAGTGCCAATGCTTGGTTAAAAGAGTTAATTGAAACTCTCAGAGGTCAGGAAACAAAAAAAAAAATTATTTATAAACTCCTCTTAAACGATAAGTTTTTTTTTTTTGTTTTTGGTAAAATATTCTCTTCCAAAAGGGAGAAATGGGTGTCAATTCTATTTGATTTTGTTGCACACCTTGCATTACTATACAAAATGTAGAGGCAATGTGCAAATGTGCTACTTTTTAGTAACAGTGTTTGATGATCGACAAATGTAAAATTTCAGTGTTCTATGACAGACCAATGGAGCTTCAAAGGCCTATGGTTACTGATAGCTATCAGGCTCTACAAGTGGAAAAGAACCAAATAAGTAAATTAACTCTTTACCAAACAACAAAATTGTCTTAATTGTCTTATCCAAATTGAAAGCATTTTCAGATGGCAAAATAAATGTGACTCAAGAACTGAAATTTGTTTTGGGAAGCAGAAGAAAACATTGTGGGAAAAGGAGAAAATACTGGTTACTAATTGGTTAGTACAGATCTAAGATCAAACTACACAATGTGTTCAAAGCCTGATCTTAATCTACACTTTCAGCAAAAGTTTCCCCCACTGAGAGTGAATATGTAAAACAATGACACACAAAAGCCCAAAAACAGACGTCTTTGTCCAACATACCTTTGCTCGAGCCTCTCTGTTAGCCTCAGCTTCAGCTGCCATTGCTCTTTGTAATTGGGCCGGGAGCCGGACATCAGTTCTATAGAAAGAAGGAAAGCAAAAGGAATTACATACAATAGCCTTTTTTATTAATTCTGTATTTACAATATCAGGTTCTGTTTTGCCACTTTTGACTTGCCAAAGATTAAGATAAGAGATTAAATGATAATTACCTACTTTTCAATTCACATGTAAATTAATTTAAACTTAAACAAGGCCATGTTATAATGACCCTGAGGAAGCAGACTTGTGAAAACATTGTAGGAAAGAAAGAAAATGCCGGAAACAATGTTTCTCACCATTTTAACCCTTAGGCTGCTAAGCGCGACTCGCTGAACTTTTGCGGACACTATATCATGCACAGAACATGCAGTTTGATCTTGGATCTACACTGTCTGATAAGGAGACATTTCTCTCAAAATATGAGCTTGAAATAGCATTATTCGGATTTTTACTATCAGCTTGAAAGTTTCATTGAACTTATTTAGCAGGATGAGGGATAAATAATTCATTAATGTTTCACATCATTCTACATATAGTCTTTCAATTATATCACATGGTCAACTAATTTAATCCAAATGTGTTTTCTTAGTATCACCAGAATACTTCAATGGTCCTAGCATAGACTGTGGGAATCAAAGAACTATGAATACCAAATCATCTGCCTGTACCACTGAGCTGAGGAGAAAGCGGGGGCTGCAAATGGACAATAACCCTTTACCGCACAATGCAACCTTTTAACAATCCCGGGAAAGAAGCCTTTTGAAAACATTTTGGGAAAAGGAGGAAATGCTGGTAACCAAAATTTTCTCCTTTTACCACAATGTTTTCTACCCTACCAAGAGAAAATTGCACCATTTGGAATTGATGTCTGCAAATGCTTTCAGTTTGGACAAAGCTAAAATTTTGTTGTCTGGTAAAGGGTTAAAAGTCAGGGGGAAAAGAACGAGATACTGTTTTAGCCAGACAAAAATACAGCCTCAGTGCAGTCTGATCTTACTGTACACTACTTGTAAAAGCATCCAAAGTTGCCTTTAGCAGCCTACAAGTTCAAACAAGTACAACCAAACCTAACTACTTCAAGCATGTGAAATTACACAAGCTGTCGTCGTCATTGGGTTTGTTTACCCTCGCCATGCGGCGAGCAGCTATTGGTTCTTTACTATGAATAGTAAAGTAGCTTCTTTACTTCAAGCATGTGAAATTACACAAGCTGTCGTCGTCGTTGGGTTTATATCCCCTCGCCATGGGGCGAGCAGCTATTGGTTCTTTACTATGAATAAACGTCTATTTGTTTGGAATCTGTATATTTAAACAGAAAGCAACACCTCACGGTTTAAGAAAAAAAGTTATAAATATCTACGTAAAAGCCAAAAGAGGCTTAGGTCAAAAACGACCCTTTTTAGGACCACATTAAAAAAATTAACTAAAATAAATATAATGTAACAAGCTGTAACAATAAGCAAGTTTAAATATTGCTCTAATCATAGAGGCAACAACTAGCCATTTGATTGGCTGAGTTGTTCTGCTTTGGTCAATTGGAGGGCAAACTTTGGAAATCAGCATTAAAATTAATGGTCATTGAATTTAGAATGGTCACTGGTTTGGACCCCTGATTGATTTTAACTGATAGCAAAACACTATTATTGGTATGTGTTTCAATGAACCTTGGGTAGAGGGCTTTTGAAAAACATGGTGGAAAAAGAGAAAATGCTTGTAACCAGCATTTTCTACTTTCCTCACAATGTTATCTACCCATTTAAAGACAAATCCTGTCGTTTCTAGCCTCATTTGATTCCTTACCTGCATGTGTTTTCAATTAAGACTTCCAATATTTTGTTGTATAGTAAAGAGTTCAACAATAAACTATGAACAGATCAAAATTACACAAATAGAACAAAGGTATAGAGACACGCAAAAAATAACAAAAATGAAAAAGAGTCCCTGCATACTGTATTTCTCTTTTTTTTTCCCCATCTCTGTAGAGGTGTAAAAAATCATATCTTCTTAATTCTTAAACTTAACGAATATACATGCAAAAGCACCTATGTGATAATTATTTTTGATATACCATGGATATTTAAAGAACATGAATGAATTTTTCTGTGGTTAACCCTTTACCAAACAATGCCCCCTTTTAACGCCCCCTGGGAAAGAAGCCTTTTGAAAACATTGTGGGAAAAGGAGAAAATGCTGGTAACCAGCATTTTCTCCTTTTCCTACAGTGTTTTCTTACCCCATCAAAGAAAATTGCACCATTTGAGCCACAGTGAAATTGTCGTCTGCAAATGCTTTCAATTTGGACAAACTAAAATTTTGTCATCTGGTAAAGGGTTATAACATCGCATTTTATGATGTAGTCAACTTCATTCATGACACCATTATTACATCTAATCCATATCCATATCATCTGCATATATTGCTAAACTGTGTTTGTCATTGTTGGAAATATCAACTCTTTACCAAACGTCAAAATTGAAAGCATTTGCAGACGACAAAATAAATGTGACTGAAAAATTAAAATGTGTTTTGGGAAGGGAAGAAAACATTGTGGGAAAAGGAGAAAATGCTGGTCACCAGCATTTTCTCCTTTTCCCACAATGTTTTCAAAAGGCTTCTTTCTCAGGGTCGTTAAAAGTCAGGATTGTGTGGTAAAGGGTTAAACACCAACAAATCAGACATTAAAAGATAACTTTAATGCATACATACATGTACATATTATAGACACATGTATACCGGAATTTTATAGGATAACGTCTGACAAAGTCTAAAGAAAGGCTTCACAAATTAGGCAATCACTGTTTGCCACAATGTTTTATGAATTTTGTGTCTGCATGTGTTTTCCACTATCTGTATTTTTATGTAAAATTGAAAAAAGAAAAAATACCAACTTACATTTCTACTCTTTCGACATCTACACCCCAGGGATCAGTAGCTTCATCCAGCATATGCTAAAAGGAAGGTATGAATATATATTATAAGAAAGAGCCACTGTACTGAGTGTCCATACTGCATAGTACTTCATGTACTATATTAACCCTTTATCACACAGTCTCGAGTTTTAACAACCCTGAAGAAGAAGGCTTTTGAAAACATTGTGGGAAAAGAAAAAAATGCTGGTAACCAGCATTTTCTCCTTTTCCTACAATGTTTTCTTCCCTATTAAAAGAGAGAAATCATCACTTGAGCTATATTCATTTTATCGTCTGCAAATGCTTTCAGTTTGGTCGAGTCCAAAATTTTGTCATTTGGTAAAGAGTCATATTGAAGAAACTACCCAAGAGACCCTTCCTGACTGTTGGTCTGTTTAACTCTTTACCAAACAACAAAATTTTAGACTCCTCCAAATTGAAAGCATTTACAGACAACAACATAAATGTGACTCAAAAATTGAAATTTGGTTTGGGAAGGGTAGAAAACATTGTGGGAAAAGGAGAAAATGCTAGTTACCAGCATTTTCTCCTTTTCCCACAACGTTTTCAAAAGGCTTCTTTTTCAGGGTCGTGAAAACCCGTGATTGTTTGGTAAAAGGTTAACTGTTGCTGTGTTCAACATTTATTAAGTTAAACTGCAGAGGCCACTGCACTTATCCTGCCTTCTTTTAACAGTACTTTGCGGAAAGTTATGTACAACCAAAGCTACTTTCTCACATAAACACTGTCTAAAAATTGTTCATAGTGAGACAGGAATGAATCTTCAGAGAGAATTTGGCTGAGAAGGGATATTAGAGAACTGTATTTGTTAAGATGATCATGCCAGTAATAAGCTAAAATGAGGCCAACTGAAATACATTCATGAGCCATGCTCTGTGAAAGGGGGGCTTAATGCATCTGCGAAAAGTGCCAACTCAGGTCAGGCTGCGCAGTCTGCCCTGGGCCAAAACTTTCCGGTATCGGTCAATTTTCTGTATGTTCAAGGACCTTTCTACCTCAAGATTCAATTGGTTGTTTAAAAAAATTGGCTATTATAGATCCATAATTATGTGATGGCTTGCTTGGTATAATGCAACACAGAGATGCATTAAGCCCCCTTTTGTCAAAGCATGGCTCATTTATTGGTGTACTGAAAGCAGGTGCCGACTTCAAATCAATGTGGGTCAAATGATGAGATCGGTCGGCAAAGGGAGAAAACATCATGAGAAAAGGAGAAAATACTGGTTATCAGCATTTTCTCCTATTCCCATGATGTTTCTAAAAGCTTTGTGCCTCAGGGTCTTTCAAACACCAGACCATATGGTGAATGTTTAAGTAAGTTTTACCTTCATTTTTTCATTGATTGCCTCCCTCTGAGCCAGGATTTCAGTCATGTTGTACGTACCCAGTACATTACGTAAGGTAGTAGCGCCCAGTAGCTTGCTTGCTCCGAATACATTCTCCACTCGGGTCACAGAGGCAATGGGGTCAATAACACGAGCATACATAACTGCGTCTACTGTTACTGTCACATGATCTTTAGTAAGAATCTAAAACATAAACTTATATCTTAATCTTAACTCTTTACCAAACAACCAATTTTCTCAATGGTCTAAATTGAAAACATTTGCAAATGACAAAATTTGCTGGTAATCAGCATTTTTACCTGTTTCTACAGTGTTTTCAAAAAAAGCCTTTTCCTTGGGCTCATTGAAACATGGAATTGTTTGGCAAAGGGTTTATAATATGATTTGTTCATATCAAGGAAAGTAAAAACCCATTTAACCCTTTTTTCCACACAATATCAATTTTTAACGACCCTGAGAAAGAAAGCTTTGGAAAACAATGTTGGAAAAGATGAAAATGCTGGCAATTAGCATTTTCTCCTTTCCCACAATATTTTCTAGTCTTCTCAAAAACAAATTTAAATTTTTGAATCACATTTATTTTGTCGTCTGCAGATGCTTTGAATGTGGTCAAGTCTAAAATTTTGTTTTTTGGCAAAGAGTTAAGATTGATTGATTGTATGGTGTAAAACGTTTTCAACATTATTGCAGTTATATCACGGCAGCCAGTGCACCTATCCATGCTTTCCTGGAAGTCACTTTTACAAGTACACCACACAATACTCTTTCCAAACCACTGGCTGCTTTCCCACACAACCATTGTCAAAACAGTGGTCAGTGGTGAGAGAGGAACAAATCCTGTCGCAATGACTATCGTCAGTCCTCAAAAAGAAATTGGCCAAGCCAGGAATAAAACCGGCAACACCCTGATCTCAAGTCCTGTGCATTACCAACTGAGCTACCGTGGCTCAGCTAAAGAGTTAAGAAAATGAAAATCAGTCTGTGTGTGGTATTTTACTGTAAAAACTATTATACTCCATGTAGTTACAGGTGCATAAACAATAGTATCAATTTCATTGAAATGAAGCTTATATTCCTTTTATAACCCTTTACCATAAAAACAAAATTTTGGACTGGTCCTACTGGAAAGCATTTGCAGATGACAAAATAATTAAAGCTCAAATGATGGGATTTGTTTTTGAACATTTTCTCCTTTTTCCACAATGTTTTCAAAACCTCTTTTTTCCGTAGGTCTTTGAAGCAGTATTATGTTGTAACATGTTAAATTATTCTTGTGTCTTACCCATTACTAGATTGATATTGAGAATTTGTATACACTCATTTGCCTTTTCCATAATGTTCTATACAACTTTAATACCCTCTGCAACTGACTGCCTTCAAAGACCTTGTGGGAGAAGGAAAGATTGCTAGTTACAAGCAACAGCTTTTTTTTTTTCCACATAGCTCCAACCGTGTACCCACCAGATCTAGTTATACACATAATCTAGAAGAAAAATCAAGTGGAAACTCATGCTGAGATGAGACCTACTTCTTGTGGATTGATATCAAAAGACTGTGTTCTTAGGTCCACAGTCTGGACTGAATCCATGCAAGGGTACACAAAAAAGAGACCTGCAAAACAAAATATGATTCAGTTTCAGGCTAGGATCTAGAATTCTGTCTGGGCTTGTATTCACCAACCATTCTAAATTGCATTCTTTGTCTTATTCTTGATTTAGAAAGTAAACCATTTGGTTTAGCCAATCAGAATTTAGGCTACTGTCAAAGTTAGAAAATTCAGAGGCCCCCGTCCAGATAAACTGAGGTAAACTATGGTTTTTCAGTAGCCATTACTCCAAAATGCAAAGTGTGGATTCTTTACAGTTATAATACATATCCAATGCATTTTTTGTGATGAAAAAAGGAAAACGGCATAACCGCAAAAATGTATTTCTGATGCCTCTAAAGCATATAAGTTTTTCACTTTTTATCAAAAAAACCCCAAAATTTTGGACTTGACCAAACTGAAAGCATTGGCAGACAAAAAATTAATTGTAGCTGGTTATGGGCATTTTCTCCTTTTCCTACAATGTTTTCAAAAGCCTTCTACCTCAAGGTCGTTAACATACAGGAATGTTTGGTAAAGAGTTAAACAGTGAGAGAAAAGATGCTGTAAGACATTAGCTCAAATTGATTAATGACTGTTCTCTTTTCCGACATTATATCTTGACACAAAGAGATCAAATCACACTCTTGTAGACATATATCAAGATCAAAATGCATAAAATAATCAATTCGATCTCGGAGTAAGTAAGTAGACTAGAATCAGGAATTGGTTTTCACAGACAGTCATCCACTTATATCTTTTATTTACGTGCACGCAAAAACCAAATACAATTTTGCGTAATGTTTTCCATTCCATCCCATAATTCACTTTTGTCTAATGCCACCAATTTTGTCATTCTGATTTGAATATAATTCCATCAGGCGAGGGAGATTTTTGTTGTTGGTGAATACGGACCCAATAATTTGTGCCAGTCTGCTAGGGATTACATGAAACAAAGGTTGGGACGAAAGACTCATAGTCCGATCTTCTGCCACCCGTTTCATTCAAAGTCGCGTCCAATTTCCTTGTTTCATGGAATGTATCGAACAGAAATATGTCCCCAGTTGCAAGGAATTACATATAACCCTTCAAAATTGAGATAGACTTCACTTTGAATCCATTTTTTTCCCGATGCAATAATAAATTAGAGGATTTCTTTTCTAAACTTAAAATCTTAAGCAATTCCAAGATAAACAAGCTCTTTCCCTTTTATGGCTTTATTTTTCCCTTTACCAAACAATCCTGTGCTTTAACCCTTTACCACATGACACAGTCTTACACTCAACCCGTTACCACACAATCACGAGTTTTAACAACCCAGGAGGACAGGCCTTTTGAAAACATTGTGGGAAAAGAATAAAATGCTGGTAACCAGCATTTTCTTCTTTTCCCACAATGTTTTCTAACCTTCCATAGAAAAATCAAGTCATATGAACAACATTTTATTTGTCGTCTGCAATTGCTTTCAATTTGGAGAAGTCTTAAATTTTGTCGTTTGGTAAAAAGTTAAATGAAAGCATTTGCAGATGAGAAATAGATATGGCTTATATGGTAAGATTTGTCTGTAAAAGGACAGAAAACATTGTGGGAAAAGAAGAAAATGCTGGTTACCACAATAATTTCAAAAGGCCTCTTTCTCAGGGTTGTTAAAACTTGGGACTGTGGAAAAACACCCTGAGGAGGTAGGGTTTGAAAATGTTGTAAGAAAAGGAGAAACTTATGGTAACTTCTCCTTCCCTGACAATGTTTTTGATACTTCAGAAGAAAAAACCCAACAACTGAGAGATGCTTGGGTAATCTATGCTCTGCATTATACTTTCAATTAAGGCAAAGTCAACTGTTGTCTTCTAGTAAAGAGTTAATAGGTTGTGACATGTTGTATAGCCCTTTATCAAACAATCATGACCATGAGGAAGGGGGCTTTTGAAAAATATCATAAGAAAAGTAAATGCTGGTAACCAGCATTTTCTCCTTTTTCCACAATATTTTCTACCCTTTCAGAGCAAATTTCATCATCTGAGTGGCATTTTATTTGTCGTCTGCAACAGCTTTGAGTTTGGGTGACTCAAAAATTTTGTTGTTTGTTAAAGATTTAATAATAAATCTTACTCAAGGAAAATAACTGAACCACAAACCTGGACCCTTAGCTCCACCATGTAATATACGACCAAGTCTGAAAATTACTGCTCTCTCATACTCTTGTACCATCTAAAACAAGGGAGGTAAATCAATTGTTAAATATCAACTGTTATTAAAACACCATATTGTCTTCCTTGTCATCTTAAGCCGGCTGTGAATTGTATTCCTAGGAACAGGATTCATATTAACCAAGGATTGGAAACTTTTTAAATGATGTTCAAATGTTGAATGTCAAGACTGACTAGTTGTCCAATTGTCTAAAATATTTCATATAAGCTAATCAGATGCAATCAGTGTTGGAATTAAGACTTTTTATCAGAAACTTCTGATTTTTCTAAGCTACGTTGTGGCATCAATCCCAAAACTTTCACTTTTTACCTGCTTATGTTTCTGAAGACAGAGGACCTATAAATGGAACACTGTGTCATAGTGGCTTTCCTGGTGCTCGTATTTGCTTTGAGGTGCTTGGGAAAATTTGATATCTGGCAAAACCTTCAGTCTTACGCAATATGTCAAAATTTTCTAATGTAGCCAGAAACAAAAACAAGCTCTAGGAAAGTTACTTCAGCATTAATATTCCTTTTATTTTATACTTACATATTTTAAAATCAGAATATTGCAATTATAGACAATTTTATTTGAAAATGCTAAGAAATTAAAAACAAACAATGTTTCAAAGGTGACAACCTGTATTTTATGAGTGGCAGATGAGTACTGTTATGTTAGATTTTGACCAATCAAATAAGAAAAAAATCTAAAAGTAGTCCTGATGTAGGTTCTATCATTTTTGAAATTTGGAGCGCTATTTAACACTGTGTAGAGATTGTTTTTTCCCATTGTGTTGGATTTTATCGTGTGTGACACATGAATCTGAGCCAAATTATTTACAGATGTATAATAAAGAGCATGAAAGCATACCTTTAGAGAACATAGCAGGGAGAATGGGAAGAACAAAACAATAAATATGATCGAGAAGACCCGAAGTATTGCAGCACAGCTATCAGAGGCTCCCTCATCACTGTTCTGATCAGCAACTGTTTCTGAAACACACAAGCAATTTGGTGTTTAACCAACCCTAGGGACCAGCATTTTCTCCTTTTCCCACAAGATTTACTATGCTTTCACAGACAATTACCATCATTTCAGTTTATTTTAATAATTTATATTATTATGTCATCTGCAAATACTTTCAATTTGGACCAGTCTAAAATTTTGTCATTTGGTGAAGAGTAATGGGAAGGAAACTACCCAGCAACATATGCATTAACCCTTAAAGCGCTTTCACGTCAATAGTTGCCTTTGTGGCCAGTGTAGATCAAGATCAGGCTGCACAAAACATACAGCCTGATCTTTGATATACACTGTTCACTTTGTTAAAACACTTCAGACTAAGGTAACCTTGACATTGTGATCATCTGGGTCTTATTTCTAGCCTGAAAATATAACTTGGGTTAATTCAGCACTCTAAAGGGTAAGTTAACCCTTTACCACACAATCCCAACTTTTAATGAAACTGTAGATAGAAGGCTTTTGAAAACATTGTGGGAGAAGGAAAAATGCTGATAACCAGCATTTTCTCCTTTTCCCATGTTTTCCACTCTTTTGGACAAAAATATCATCATATGAGCCACATTTGTGGTTTGCAAATACTTTCAATATAGACAAGTCTAAAATTTTGTCGTTTGGTAAAGGGTTAAGATAAAACATCAACTCACTTTTCGGGTCATAAGTCTCAGGTGGCTCCCCTACTGCTGCAGTTTCTGCTCTCAGTAAATGACCTTCAGCTTCGGAAGTCTTTGTCATAGCTTCTGTTTCCGCCATGTTTCGCGTGTTTTTCTGATGTACTGTACTTCTAGACAATTCTGAAAAAAAAAGTAGGAATAAATGTTACACTTGGACATAGTGTTACACAGGTTTACTTGTAAATAGTATATAAGAGACAGTAGTGGTTGGTTCTACACAATCTTCTTTATTTTTAAGACATGAATTGGAAGAAGTTACTTTTCCAACCGTATTTGTACCCATTCCACTAATCCAAGTTGAAAACTAGTCACATCTCTCATACTTGGGGCGATTATAGTAAAACCTTTAGGAGCTTAATTATTTGGTCACAAAGGCCAGGGATCGTATATAACATCCCTGCAAATGCCAAACAATATTTATTCTAATCTAGTTTATAGTTTATTGTTTATTTTAAGTCTCATTCTAATACAACTGTTTTTTTTTTTCATTAAATTACATAAAACAAATCAAAAGGGTACTTGCCCATTCTAAAAAGAATTATATGAGACTATACTAATATCAGTTTCAATCGTATTGAAAAAGTTTGCATCAGTCCATTTGCACACGCACACTCCCACACCTACACTCATCCACATAAACCACACACACATGCACACATACTAAAGCTTCCATGCCACATTCACGTACAGACAAACGCACAAAGAATGATGCAAATCGTTGATATATGCAAACAGAAAAAAAAAAAACTAATATCAATAGAAATGTGCAATGCTCATAGAGGCAGGTGTACATATTGATAATCAAATAATCATGGCATCACGCCTACTAAGATTAGCATCATTTCCACGCTCGCTAAGCATATGCAACTCATGTTCATTCATGAAAATTTAAAAAAGTAATTACGTAGCCTACAAGTAAGATAAAGGAGACAAACGAACAAACTAATTATTTACACATGATAAGACTACGTTTACGTAAAATATTAAAACAGGTTTTGCCGGATATCCTTATTAAAAGTGGATTGGAAAACACTTGTATCAATTTCACCCTGTCAAACAGTAATATAAAATTCGGACAAACTTTTAGTGCCAAATTAAATATCTCCTGCCTAAATAGTGATAAACTCACGGTGGCAGTGAAGAAGAACGTGTTTATTCGCCCTCCACCTCATTGCAAAATATACAGTTGCTGTCCGAAACATTTAGGTTATTATGTCAGATGGTTTCATTTTACAATGGTGCCATACATCATCTAAACTTGCTAAACGCAGACCTATGTCAAAAGCGTAAAATCATTTTACGGTATTGCTCAACTTCTAAGGTCGATTTAAACAATGAGCAGAACCTTAATTTATTACGACCAACATTTCGTTCCCAATTTTCTATGAACTCAGACATGAGTTTGGCTTTAACAGTATTAAATGATTTATAATAATCTAAGATTACTGCCCAAATGCTAGTGTGAATTCTTCACAATCAACATAGGCCTTTACAATGTCTAATAACTATTAACATTTAAGTTTCTAGGCGTGACTCACTGACCTTTTGCGGACAATGTAGATCAAGATCTGACTGCACATAATGTCCACATAACGTGCAGTCTTATCCGGGATCTACATTGTCCGATAAGGAGATATTTTCCTCCAAAGAAAATTTATGAAATAACATTATTCAGGTTTTTACTGCTGGCTTGAAAATTTTATTTAATTTATTTATCAGGATAAGGGTTAAAGAAAAATGTAGAAGAAAGGGCGATTCTCACTGCAAGATCAAATAGGTTGCTAAGCTCCTTAATTAAAAAGCGGGATGGCTGTCTTTTATCTGTAGGAAATCGGATTGAAACCCATAATATGTTACTTAAAATTTTACAATAGTTGTTACTTTTAAAAGAAGTATGTAGGTTAAAATCTGAGTTACTTAACTTATGTAAACCTCAACTAGTGGCATAATATTTAAATCTAAAACGATAACTAGCAGCTGATAGAGCGATAACTATGGTCGCATATTTCTGCCACAAGATACGACATAACTATCGGGATAATTTTAGAAAAACTATCAGGATAAATCAAAGTTTCATAGCAATTTTATCTAGATAGTATGGTGGCTTATTTCTGCCACGAAATACGAGATAACTATCGGGAAAATTTTAGAAAACTATCATGATAAATCAAAGTTTCATGGAAAATTTTATCTAAACAGTGAAAAGTTTTCTAAAAAAAAAATATCACGATAAACTTCGTTATCCACAAAATTTCACATTGATCAGTGAATATTTAACGCAAAATTTCTCATTCGTGCACGAAGCTGATATTCAAGATAAAAATCATCGAGATAGTTCTACCCGTTTCTCGATATCTATAAATAGAAAATTCACCATTTGGATGAACTCGGTAGTTTTTCACTGTATACCTACAACATGGCAAAGATGTTCCGAAACCGTATCTATTTATAAATACCGTGAATGTTAGTTGTGGGCAAGACCACAAAAAATCGTGATAAAAGTGAGAATTATAGCGATATTTTTATCGTGAAACTTTCAATTATCGAGATAATATTTGCAGGAAAGTTAGTTTTATCGAAATAGTTTTCTTAAATTATCGCAATAGTTATCTCGAATCTCGCTCGTGGCAGAAATATACCACCATACAGAAGTTTGCAAAAAATAACAATGGGCTCATTATGGCACTTAATTCTTTACTAAACAGTCCCGTGTTTTAGCGAACTTGATGAAGACACATTTTGAAAACATGTGGAAATGGATAAAATGGTGGTAAAACTCTCCACAGTGTTTTCCCAGCCTTTCAAAGATGAATCCCACTTTTGGAACCACATTTAATATTTCGTGTGCAAACGCTTTGAATCTGAACAAATCTAAACTTTATCGTCTAGGAAAGGGTTATAGAACAAATCGAGTGCAGATTCCGACTTGTTTAATCCCAATCGTATTTCCATAATGCATATTATATCGGAGAAGGGGTGGGAGTGTGGGGACTTCTTGAAAATCTACTACACAGTGAATATCTATGTCACGAGTAGGCCTAGTAATTGCAAATATGTGCATCCTTATTGCTGATGAAACGTTGACGGAAAGTCGTCGAAAGGGAAAGGGAAAGTTAACCCTTTACCACTCAGTCCCGTTTTCTGACAAACCTGAGGAAAACTGCTTTTGGAAAAATTGTAGGCTTATCAAACAGTTTTCCCACAATGTTTTACTTCTACTTGAGGGTTGTTTTACAACACAGTTTTCATTCAGCGACTGGAACTTCAGGAGATCAAACTGTAATACATTATTAGACTTTAATATATACGCGTGTGTGTGTGTGTGTGTGTGTGTGTGTGTGCTCTGTGAAAGGAGGGGCTTGATGCATCTGCGAAAGTTAGCGACCTAGGTCAGCCTGCGCAGGCTGGTAAATCTTTTACGAGTCAAAGGACCATTCATGATTCAGTTGAATGTTTTTAAAAAATGGCAATTATGGGTCCTTTACTTTGTGATGGCTTGCTTGGTATCATGCATCGCGGAGATGCATCAAGCCCCCTTTTCACAGAGCAAGGCTCAATATCATGTAACTTTGAATGGTATGAAGGTGTCTCCATTTTGACTCCCACGCTTATTTTTGCCACTAGTATTCCTTTACGTCTTTAACGACAATTTTTGAGTCGCCTGGTTGCGTAGCAACCAGGCTCTCATTGTTATCATCCTGATCTATGGGGTGACGTAGGCATACCTCCGGCCTTGTACTGCTTCCTGGCCGAGTTCCGGTTTACGAGATAAAACATAGTTTTCTAATTATTCGGTAAACAACCCAGTTTCTGTCGTAAATAACTTACAATTGTGCCTTTGTGATAATGAATATGTCTACAAAGACTTAGCTTTTTAACGGTTTAAACCTTTGAAACAATCTTTTCGTCCACATGGGTACACGATATCCTATCGCTTACACAGACGTCATCTTTAAATATAGCGCATTACGTATATATCTAAAAACAGACGTCGTGACCTAAAGTTTGCGGACACGCTGAAAAATACTCTCCGACGACAAGCGTCTTTACTACGACACGCTTTTATTTGTGGACAGTTCTCAGTGAAAATGGTTCGATAATTACCCATTAGAAGTACATTCTGAATCTCACAATCTGTCCTTAATTGTTAAAAGTCTCATTACAATTCAACACTCAACTTACGGTCGGAAAGAGAAAGGCGATACCGAGTTGACATTGAAGATTTCAATGGAGATTTTTCTCAACAGTTGGCTATTTTTTTAAAACAAATTTATAACGACTTGGAATGATTGCATTGCCTTCTTAAACATTCTTACACGTTGCTTCTTCAGAGCTTTTTATTCTAGACTTTAAATACTTTGCACACCAATATTCTAGGTGCACAGAGATCGTAGGCCTACATAGCGTATGTAATGCGCACGGTTCTAGGCTGTACCAAGTCATCGCTTAGCAGGTGCTTTCTGGAATGTAACTGTGCGACAAATATAGATCTTATAATCACGTGACGTGTAACGTCATTTGCACCACGGAATTCTTTATAAATTTACATATTTATGAATCAGTCGCTGTTCAAAGCGGCCCTTATTTTCAACGTACACCGACCTAAAGCTTTAACGATCCATGCAGAGAGCGTGTTTAAAGTATACTTTTTTTGATTAATTGTTTTTCGTTTTTAAAGAGGTGAATTTGTAAAACTCTGCTGTTTTTTTTAAATGTGCGATTAACCTAGATCTAGTATTTATGAAACAACAATTTATTAGTGCGGGTGTCAGTATGCAAGGTGCTTTCGTAACTGCCAAAATCTGAATTCAGACGAGAATTCGACTTGAAACTACGCAGTTCTAACAACCAGCAATCTGAGAACTTGACGTTTTACTCCACTACATTTCAAATATAATAGAACATACTAATGTTAACCCACTCGAACAAGTTCTTTATTGGCGTGTTTGTAATCTTGTCTAGGGTTGTTGTAAAGGGTAATTTAGAGCGAACCGCAAACATTTAGTTTAAGCCAAAGCAGTATACATGTGGATCTCTAAAATTTTCAATTGGTGTGGAAGCAGTACTAATTCCTGGGACGTTATAAAACAGAGACAAAGTTAAAAGGCTGACGATCATGCCATTGGGTTATATTGTTTTTCTTGAGCTGTAGCAGCCACATTCTTAGAGTCCACTGTGGACAAAAATTGAACCCAGATAGCAACAAATACAAATTATTTCCAAAGGACAAGTAGATTACTGAGTCAAATATTGGTGTGTGCTCCAGAGACATTTCAGTCCTATGATCATGAAATTGCCAGGCTGTTTGTCTTAATAATATTTTTTGACAAAACTGAAAGTAGGTCACCAGGGGTTAAAAGAAAAAGGTTGTCACTAGGTCAAATCAGACAGAACCGTAATAGATCTAGTACTGTAGAATCCATTTATTTTCAGTCCAGTACTCACGGAACTTGTCAGGCTTAGATTAGATATGGGTGAGTTGCAAAAGAGTATTTTTGGCCTAAAAGTTTGTCACTAGATCCAATACCAGAAGACAAAGTTCAATTGAGTTCCATACTGATGTTGCCTAAATGGCCCTCTTGTAAAATTGTTCAAGTGGTTCAGCTCTGTTTCTATAAACTTCACAGAAGCTTCAGAACTGAGTAGTAACATTTCAAAATAACAGCCTCTGAAACTATATAAACAATTATACCCAAATTTCATATCTAGCATCCTGTATTTGGAAAGGACAATTATTGAAATTAAACGATATATGTATAACCATGTTGTCCAATTTTAGAAAATTTGTGTCATATAAAACAACTTGCTCTAAATCTGGGGAGAAAATGTATTCCCTATTCTACTGAAATTATTTAGAATGCTTGTTTTAGCAAAATGTGTAAGAATGAAGATATACATGTAAGTTAAGTCACCCAGATTCTGCACTAGAAAAACATTTTTATCAAACTAGAACCATAATTTTTGTCCACATTCTTTACAGGCATTATCAAGCTAGGGAGGAACTGTAAATATTGATTTAACTTAGACTGTTATTACGCCCCATTGAATTTCGGGGTGGGGAGGGAGATATGGATTTCATGTTGTCTGTCCGTCCGTCTGTTCGTCTGTCCGATCTTCCGTCCATTCAGACGGATATGTTCTAAAATCATTGACGAAAGTTAATGAAACTTCATACATGTGGTCCTCATGATAGTCCGCCGATACACTTTTTTTTTTAAAATGTAATGCCTTGTCATGGAAAAAGGACGCTTGATGTCTTTCGGTTGTATTTTGTTTTTGTTTTTAAAGCGGTGTCATAGCAAAAGGGGGTTTGATGTATATTTCCATTCTGGACCAATCTCTTTAACTACTGGACAAAATTTTATGAAAATTCATATATATATTGTTTATCATAAGCCACAGACAATCAGTATTTGTTTTTATTTAATGAAATTCCCTATCATGGAAAAAGGGGGCTTAATGTATATTTTCACCAATAACAAAAAAAGGTCATTTACATGCAAAACAAAATACCTCTTATAATTATGTTTCTATAAAAAAAAAAGTTTTTTTTCGGAGGTGGATATCATTTCAACGAAATGACTTGTTTTGTATTGATTGTACCTTTTGAAAACCATTTTTTAAATGAAGTCGCCTGGGGTAAGAGACTTTGAACTTTTTAAACCTGTTCCTTGTGCCTAAATTTTAATTCTCACCACATATATTTGTTTTAATGTAAATTTTAATATGTCTGTAATTTTAGGATGACAACTTAGAAATATGCTTGCATATAATACTGTCTTATAGTTGAGTTATTTTGTATCTCGAATGCGTCTAATAGATTTGAACAAAAAAGGGTGAAAACTTCTAACCCATTACCATCCAGGCGACTCTCAGGACTATCAGTCCTTTGATTTTTTTTCAGATTTGTCCAAATTAAAAGCACATGCAAACGACAAATTAAATATTACTAAAAGCATAAAATTTATAGAACTTATTGTGGAAAAGGACAAAATGCTGGTTACCAGCATTTAGTCCTTTTCCCAACATGTTTTCAAAAGCCATTACCCTTAGGTTTGTGAAAAGTCGGGACTGTCTGGTATACAGTTAACAAAAGTTAGGGTCAGTACATAGATTATGCGCAGCCTGCTTCACATGGGGGCACATGTAAACAGTTTGTTTCGAATTGGCCATGTCAAAATTAGAAATAATGGAGAAAGGTTAGTTTTGAATGCAATTTTGATAAGAAGAGTAGTCATTACACCCATGAATTGTGTAAGACTATTGGAAAAAAAGTATTTAGTTTGTCTTCAAAACAGGAGGTCATGACTTTCCTTCTTTGTTCCATTAGTTTTGACCCCAAATGCGGAAGTGAGGCTTCATGGAATTAGTGGCTAGCTTTAGCCGCAAAAATAATGGTGGACTGATGCCGTGAAAGATTGCGAAAAAACGGCATGGTAACGTGCTATTTTTTATTCTACCCCCAAATTATGTATTGTTTTGAGTTTCAATTTAGCTTAGCATTTTCAGGCTAGTTTCCTGGGTTTGGATTTTGTGAATTTTGGAAAATAGGCTAAAATGGCTTATTTTGGCAATGTTTTTCCGACCATGCCACTTGCCTGTATTGGTCAGTAATTTCACTATTTCACAAGTTGAACATGATTTCTTGATAAAATCTTAAGAATTAGGATTATGCTGTTGCATTTAATTGCTCTTTATCATTTCAGGCTGATACTTCAGACCTCTTATTGAAGGAATTGTGTTTGGGGTGTGTTCGGTCGACAGAAGGTTAGCCGAGAACCGTGATCAGGAGCCTGGGACACAATCGTGGGTAGAGGTGAAATGTACACCGAATAAGTCTGTACACCGAGTAAGTCTGATGTCAGTCATAATACGACAACGCCCTAATTTTTAATGCACAGTTCCTGACTAGATTTGTGTAACTATAAACTCCGCCCATAGGCGGTATCGGATAAAAATAGACATCAGACTTATTCGGTGTACAGACTTATTCGGTGGACGTTTAACTTTTACCCACAATCGTGCCCCTTAGCGCGATGAAAATTAATGACCTATCCTGCGATATTTGTCTGTCGCCATGGGCACAAAGGAAAGAGAGAGTTTGGCAACGATGCAAGTACATGGCGACTTATGTTTGCACTCTTCACCCGTTACACACCAACATTTTCGCAGATAAAAAATTTTAATGCTTAGCAGTGGCATACCTAGCCCAAACGCAAAAGGAATACCGAAGGTATTACCCGTGACGCAACTTGTCGAGAGGAGAGGGGGATTTCCCAGGAGGGCCTGTGGCTCTCTCTTCCCCCCCCCCCCCACACACACCCAGAAAATTTTGAACTGCAGAAGCTAACTGGTGGGGGGTGGGGGGAATTGGTTCTTTTTTGCAAAGCGCACGCAACTGCGTTTTATCGTACAAGAGCTACGCACCTGTTAGGAATTGTTTTTGACCACACTTTCTCGACAGAGCAGACAGCCTGAAGATGGATGACAAGCTGACAAAGTAACTGAATTGTCATTGGGACACGAAGGTCACTTTGATGTAGTCATTTGAAACGGAAAAATACAATTTTAAGAGTTGCTACGGAAGCAGTTCAGCAATATCACTGTGCCAAGCACTCGTTACAACTCGGCCCATTCCGTAACTACATCTAACTCGATCAACGGATCATCCGGAATTTGCCGAATGTGTGTATGCCAAGTATAGTCTGGATTACCTGCCCCTACCACTACGTTATACGTACTTTTGAAGTACGGCGGGGTACCAGACTATGCCAAGTACGCCTATGGTCCAGCGTTCCTCGTACGTCTATAGGGTCATTTGTCACAAAGTACCATATTAATCGGAGGGAGAGATGTCACTAATATGATTTCTGTTGAACAGACAACCTTCAAACCTCGGTAAAAATGTCGAAAACAGTTACATGTTGAAGGGTAAATAGGCATGTCTACGTTTAAATATCTGGACAGGTGAACACTCTATCGGGAATTATAACCGTTATGCGCTAATCCTCGAATGTGTTAAAATATTGCAATCTTACAACATCTAAGCCAAATGAAAATTGCACATGTAAAGCAGAAATTGGTTACAACGAGACTCACAGGCAGACAAATGGGTTAACTGAAATTGCGCCACGACATAATTATCCTTCTGACATCTGGCATGCACAAATAACGAAGAAAATCTTGGCTGGGATCAAACTTTCTATGAGAGTAAATTACATGTATATTATGTAGCAGGAAAATATCACTACTCTTGGTTGTTCCTTTTCCAAAACTATAATCTGGAATTTCTTACAAATGCTTCAAGCCGGGAGTAGTAAATATACAAATAACCTGTGCAAGTTTGATAGGAATATTCAGACTAAATCGCGAACAATCGCGTACATGTACACTGTCCCGCAGAATGTATATCAAAAAATCGCGAGAGAGGAGGCTGCTCAAAGGTAAAAAAAAACTGGAAAAGAGAGACAGGAATGTTAGTTATTTTGACGTTTGTCAGGTATACAATTTCACTGATAATTTATAATTTTCATGTGGAGTGTGAGCTAACTTGGTCAGCCGTGATACTGTTTTATAACGAGACATAAAAACTGTGTCGATACAGGAGCATTTAAAAATGAGCCATGCTCTCGCAAAAGGAGGTTTAATGCATCTCCAAGCAAGACATCACATATTAGGGATCCATGAAATTCAGTTTGTCCAATAACCGACTGAATCATGAGGTAGACTGGCCCTTTGACATGCAGAAAATTGACCGATAGCAAAACAAAGTTTGGGCCCAGATCAGCCTGCGCGGACTGCGCAGCCTGACTTGGGTCGAATTTTTTTTTTTTTTTTTTTTTTTTTTTTTTTTTCAGATGCACTAAACCCCCATTTCACAGGGCATGGCACAAATTACTGTCCCTAGCAACAGGACTTAGTTTTTATTTCACCCGAGTTAACGGTGGCCTGCCCGGGTTGCTCAGTGGTTAGCGAATCTGACTCTTGACCTGGTGGTCGCGAGTTCGATACCTGGTTGAGGCAAACTTTCTTTTCGGCGATTTTTCGCCTTTCACCTCTGATGCATATGAGAAAAGTAGCTTTGGAAAGAAAGTTGTGTCAGCACTGGTGTGAGAAAGCCAGGAAACACATGGGTGCGTCACTGACCGCCATGATATGACCTGAGCTGTTAAAATGGCGTTAGACTTCAATACAAACCAAACCAAACCAAACCAAACCCGAGTTAATGAAGTTCATTTAATTCTTGCGCCCTGTTAGAATATGAATTGATGTAGTCGTTCATTACGTTGTTGTTTGACCAAAAATTTCACAAAATAACCAAGAGGTAGAAGGTCTCAAAGAAGCGCATATATACATATAAGTGAGACATGCTCTGCGAAAAGGGAGTTTAATGCATCTGCAAAGACTATTGACCCATATAGCAGTCCGCGCAGGCTGACATGACTCGAAACTTTTTGTTTTGCTATCGGTCATTTTTCTTCCCGTCCAAGGACCATTCTACCTCATGATTCATGCGGTTGTTGGACAAAATGGCCTTTTTAGATCCATTACAATACGATGTCTTGCTTGTTATATAGTGCATCGCGGAGATGCGTGAAACCACCTTTTCCCAGAGCACCATTCAAATGGTTTAACTCTTTACCAAACGACAAAATTTTAGATCAGTCCAAATTGAAAGCTTTTGCAGACGACAAAATAAATGTGGATCAAAAGTTGAAATTTGTTTTTGGAAGAGTAGAAAACTTTGTGGGAAAAGGAGAAAATGCTGGTGACCAGCATTTTCTCCTTTTCCCGCAATGTTTTCTACCCTTTCCAAAAGAAATTTCAAATTTTCAGCCACATTTATTTTGTCGTCTGCAAATGCTTTCAATTTGGGCCGTTATAAAATTGTGTTGTTCTGTAAAGAGTTAATACTTGTACAGTATATTCTAATCTGAACTACGTGTCGGACATGTCACAACAACAACGAAAGAAATAGATAGGGATAATAGACACACCCCATTCGAATTTTTTTTATCTTGACACATCCTAGTGAGAACTCAAACCGTGAAACAGACACATTCTTCAAGAGTCAACAATACTTTAACCTTGTTTTTATTGATTGATCAATTTATTCATTGTGTGGTGTTTAACGCTGTTTTCAACATCGTATCATTTAAAATCACGGCGGCCAGAGCACTTATCCATGCTTTCCTGGAATTTCTTTTTACGGCATAAAATCCAAGTTGTCTCTCAACCAACCGTATCATAAGGTAGACGGGTCCTTTGACATGCAGAAATTCGACCATTAGTAGAAGGTTTCGACCCAGGTCAGCCTGCACGGACTGCGCAGGCTCACCTTAGTCGATACCTTGTGCAGATGCATTAGACCCCCTTTTCAAAGAGCATGGCTAAGACCTATTGCTTTTGCTAAAGTTTAATGTATTCAACCTACACTGTGTACAACATATGATAAAATGTTCACAAATTTTGCAGACGTAGAATCGATTGATGCTTAAATGATGCAAATTATGATTGGAAGGGCTGATGAAGAGAACATTATGGGAAAAAGAGAAAATGCTGTTTACCTTTGCCCACAAGGTGTTTTCAAAAGCCTTCTTTTTAAGGGTCATGGATACGTGGAATCGTTTGCTAAAGGGTTTACTGATGCTTATTGGGTTTTCAAAGTCGCTTGCTGCAAATTTTCATCTGTTGCAGTCGAGCCCCGGTAGCTCAGTCAGTAGCGTACAAGACTTGAGGACATGGGATCGCTGGTTCGATCCCGGCTTGGCCAATTTCTTTCCGAGGATCGATGATAGTCATTGCGCAAGATTCATTTTTCTCACCGCTGACTAGTCCTAGTCTCAATAATGAAACGTTTTCTTGTTTGGACATTTACTGTGCACCGCACCTGGAGGCGACCAATCAAAAACTAAAATTGCCTTTGGGGACAGTTATATGTACTAACCGCTAACCATTGTTTCGACGATGGTTATGTGGGAAAGAGCCAAGTGTTTTAAGAGAATATTGTGCGGACTACTGGTAAAAGAAACTCCAGGAAAGCATAGATTGGGGCACTGGCCGCCGCGATATAACTGAAACAATGTTGAAAACGGCGTTAAGCACGATGTGTACAATCAGTCATCTGTTGCAATTGTGTTTCATGGGGTGACTATTTCTTCGACATCACTTGCGTGAAGAACAAATCTCAGCCCGTAGGCTGCTACGCACAACCCAGTGCCATCCAGAGGACAGTGTAGATCAAGATCAGGCTGCACAGAATGTGCAGTCCGATCTTGGATCTACATTGTCTGATAAGGATACGTTTTTCTCCAGAAAAAAAAGTAGATCAGATCTATTTTGATCTAGATTTTCTCAAAAAATTAAGTTTGAATAGATCTAGCATTATTCTGGCTTTTTACTAGATCTATCGGCTTGAAAGTTTCATTTAACTTATTTAGGAGGATAAGGGTTAATAGACCTAGATCCACTTGTGTTGGTAGAAAACAACTGAAATATGGTACATACATTACATTTTACAATATTGCAACAGTTTCAGACTTAATTTCTTCATTCATCAATGCATCTAAAATTTACCTTAACGCATACGGTTTCAGTTACAACATACCTTTTATTCTATTAGATCGAGGTCTACATCCAATGTATACCCAACGCTATCAAAGCACACATGTAGGCCCTGTGTTACATTACTATATGCACTTTGCCATGTGTCGATCAGTATGTTTTGAGTATCCTCTCTACCGGTCCATGAATGCAATTATCGTCTGTTTACATTTACAACACCACAAGCTCAGCATCAAGAGCAAGTTATCGATGAAATAGCCTCGCTCTTTCAACAAAGAACGACGCTGAGCTGAGCGAGTTTCATTTTAAGCTCCACTGACCCAAAGCCAAAGAGCTTATGTCTTGGCCCATTGTGCGTCCGCCCGTGCGTCAGTCCGTGCGTTAACTTTTATTTCAAACATCTTCCTCTGGAACTACCCAACCAGTTCTAATACAACTTAACAGAATTTCTTCAAATCATTTGATTACAGTTAAAACTGGTTGTCATGGCAACAAAACCGAGAAATTAGTGCCGTACAGTCAAAATGAGGCCCACCTTGGGGTCACAATTTTACGTGGCCTATATGGTGAAAACTTTAAAAAAAAATCTTTTTCCTAACTATAAGGTATAGGGCTACCAAATTTGGCACGCAGCTTTATCTAGTAGACCTCTACCAATACTGTCCCAGTCTACCAATACTGTCCCAGTTATAGCCCCGGGCTTAAAATTGGCCCCACCTCAGGGGTCATAACAGAATGTTACCATTTACCTCCCTTGATTATCAAACTTGAACTGTCCTACAAGATCGGTGTTGTGTTTTCAAGTTTCTGGGAAAGAAAATGTCAAGAGTTGAATATTTAATATGAAGTAGATCTCAGGTTTGTATCCTTTACTTTTTTTGTAAAATGATACAAACTTTACCATTCATGCCATTGATAAAATGTTTTTTGCTACTGATGTTATGGAAATCTTGTTGACAAAGTACTCTTTATTAGAGTTCATTGATATTTGGTATTTATGATACTTGATTAGATCTGCTTGTATTCACTGACACCATCTTTGCATTTAAAAACTAAGACTCTTTTAGGGGGGAGGGGGGAGGTAGGCTATTTTGTCTATGATTGTTTATTGCCATAAAGACTCCTTATGATTTATGTCTCTGTATGATACATTGATCTAAAGGGCAGTAGAGCGATACAGGGCCATCGTTGCCCTGTTGTTCACCATAAGGCTACTAGGCGCGACTCAATGACCTGTTGCGGACGGTGTAGATCATGATCAGACTTCACAGAACGTGTATACTGGTTACCCACCCCTTTATCAGACATTTTAGACTTTGTTTTTAGGCCTATTATTACTGGACAAAAGTAAAAATTTGTAGGTCAAATTGCCGGCAAATTCATATCAAACCATTTAAAAATATGGGGTTTATCATGGGTCTGACAATGTGTTACAGTACAGTCTGTCAAGTTCCAGTCATCGACAGAAAATTGAGTTGTAAAACTAGAATTAAAGTTGCAAACTTAAGAGTTATCCAGTCATTTCGACACCCGGTCATTTCGACACTTTTTGGTAATTTCGACACCTATTTTGGTCATTTTGACATATATAGACTACATAGACACGTGAATACAAATAAAGTTTCGCTTGATACTTTTAGAATTCGAATTAATTGCTCTTGTAAATCGAATGAAAAAATAATAAAAAAATCATCTGACCTGTTGGGCTCCAGGGTTCACACGGGCGGGCAAGAATCCTGTCTGTGGTGTTATAAAAACTAGACAAAACTAGATCTAACAAAATTGTGCACTATGTTTCCTTAATTGATGAAAGAGTTTAAAAGCCAAGACGTTTTCTATATTTTCTATGCAACAGACGTAGCTTGTGTTTGATTATTTATAGCAACAAAGGGGTTCGACTTCCGTTTATTATCAGCTAAAGGGACGCCGATAGGGGTCAACAATTTTTGATCGATAAAAATCCCTTTTGCGTCATAATGTGCCTAAGGATATTTTCCTACCTCGTACCGTTTGACTCGACCCCCGCTCAAACTTTCCTGATATGCGCTTTCCAATGCAAACTATTTTCGCGAGAAAGGGTGGTCAAGATATATTTGAAATGAACACCAAAAATGAATTTAACCCTAAGATGCCCAGTACGACTAATGTAACTCTATAATTTGATTATTTTACTTCCTGGACAGTCTAAATTACATTCACACACCAAAAGGACATGCAGCTTTGACCTTTAACGACCCTGTGGACAAAAGGATCTTGAAAACAGTGAGGGAAAAGCAGAAAATGCTTGTAACCAGCTTTCCTTCCTTTGTCCATTTTTTTCCCTTTCAAATATTAATCCTAGCATTTCAGCCACATTTTCGTTGTCTTCTGCAAATCCTGTCGATTTAGACATGTCTAAATTTTCCCATCCGGAGTTAGTGGTGCTAAGGGTATTTAAACAGAGTAAGTTCGGACAATATCAGGTCAGAGGTATGAATTCACCCTTTACACCAATCTGCGCATAATGGTATGACTGAGCTTTTAAGCTGAAAATTCGGAATATCTATACAGAATTTGACCACGATTGCGTTCCTAAGCAAAAAAGTTACACTTATGCTGGACTGTTTAACACTTTACCAAACAATCCCGACCTTTAACGACCCTGGGAAAGAAGCCTGTGGGAAAAGGAGAAAAAGCTGGTAACCAGCATTTTCTCCTTTTCCCACAATGTTTTCTAACCTCCCAACACGATTTTCAAATTTTAAGTCAGAGTGATTTTTTCGACTGCTTTCAATTTGGACAAGTCTTGCATTTTGTCGTTTGGTAAAGAGTTAACCCCTTTTTAAAGCGCCTTTCACGCCTACTGTTGTCTTTGCGGCCAGCGTAGATCAAGATCAGACTGCACAAAACGTGCAGTCTGATCTTTGATCTACACTGTCCGCTTCGCTGAGATATTCTGGACAATAACAACAATGGCAGAGCTTGTAATAAATTTTAATAACTCCTTATTGCGATCTCCTTTCACGATGAAATTTGATCAAGGATGTTGTGTGATGAAGATCTGAAAACAAGGACGACCGCTAATAGGTAACAAACAATCCTCAAAACCCTGTTCAAAGATAAACCTGCATTCTTTTTAAGGCATCGTAGATCAAGATTGGAAAGCGTAGAAAAAGTGCAGTTTGATCTTAGAACCTTGCCGTCTCCAACATGAGCCTTGCTGTGTGAAAATGGGGCCTAATGCATCTGCGAAAAGTATCGACCCTGATCTGCCTGTGCCTGGGTCATATCTATATTATTTGCGATAGATCGGTTTTGCATGAAAATGTTCCATTTCGTTTATTCAGCGCACTGAAGGCTGAGATGAAACATTGTTTTTGGTTTTAGAAATCTAAATTTGAGTATTAAGTTGTACGTTGAAGGAGAACATGGTTGAAAATGCACAAAATGCATTTGTATTCCATCTTTACTTTCTATCAACATTTTCTACCTTTTTGATGAAAAAAGAATCGCTTGCTGTCCTTTCGGGAAAGGATGAGGAGAGGGAAAAAAAAAATCACATCCCCGGCGGGATTCGAACCCGCGACCTCTGGATTAGAAGTCCAGCGCGCTATCCACTGCGCTACGGGGACCGCCAAATAAACTGTTATATAATTTTTATAATATTTTTTTGTATCGCTGGTTCTCAATTGTGCTCTTTCAATGGACTCTTAAGCCGGAAACCAGTAGAGTGTAAACAGATTCAAGATGGCAACCCAGTGGATACCTCCTCTACCCGCCGGATACGAAGCTCGATGGGATCCTAACCAGAGAGCATAGTTAGTCAATACATATTTGACAAAGCTTCATTATTGTAAAAGGCTAGGCATGTTTAACGCTCATCCTGTGTACTCTGTCTGACGAACAGATTTTTAAAGTTTTCTTGGAATAACATTTCCGTGATTTCGAAATATTTCCATTCAAGGACTCCCTATACCTGTACTCAGTAGTGGTTTATGTTGTTTCGGTAAACTCTTTACCACAATAGACGAGACATTTTTTTAGATTTTTTTTCCAGATGACATCACATATTGGGTTTGTCTGATTTGTGTACACAATATTGTGCGAAAAAGGAGTATGGTCGAGATGTTTCGGTAACAGACGAGTGCGGTAAATTGGACTTATATAGAGTAAATCGATTGGATGTTTCAGTAACAAGGTAATTACATAATGGTAATGCACCGTGACGTTTTTCACACCAAATAATACAGTCTTGGTTCCGATTCCTTCAATGTTTCTTTTTTTTTTCCCCCACACACTTTCAGACTTAATATTTTTGTTGTGTTGCTGCTGTCATGCTGTACGTAAAATAATACCTAAAATCACTTTGTCTTATTTTCGATCATTTCAACCATAGTTGAGGTAATGGATAATACCCAATCCTAAACTTGAAACCCGTTGTATCTCCCTTTTAAATCAGCGTTTTATGAACATTTCAATTTGAAAATATTTTCTTACTGAAAAACTTCCAAACCAGTCATTACCCTTAGAGCGTCTGCCATCACTTTCGTTGCCATTGCGGCCAGTGAAATCGAGATCGGACTACGCCAAACACAGAGTCTGATCTTTGATCTTCACTTGTCACTTTTTAAGACATTCTGAACAAGAAAAACCTTAGCAGTGCTAAAATTAGGTTTTATTTCTAGAATGAAAATGGCCGTTTGGTTTATCCGACGCTCTTAGATTTAAAATAATGGAATTAAACAGAGTTCAGAAGCACGGATAATACAGGTAAAAATATTGTGGCAAATAAAGAGAGTGAGCCTGAGAGATAGAGAGTAACAAATACTTTTTTTGGCAAATACTTTTTTTCAAACTGCAGGAGCAGTGTGTGTTCTGAAAATGCCCTATCCCCTTATTTGCGCAGTCTGATCTGCGAGTTTCTTCTTGTCCATTAAAGTGTTTCAGGTTTTTCATAAACCGAGTATAATCTTTAAGATGTATGGGAAACTTCTCTATCTTGTTGGAAATGGGAGGTGTGAAAACGGACTGTAAACGCGTCTATATACAATATACAGTACTCCCTTCGCTCTCACACAGCGTGTATATGATTTTTTTTTTTTTATGCTCTGTTGTATTGATGAACGCACTTTAAAACCAACAGACGACAATTTGTGTGCACCAGACCAGATTTGAAAACATTGTGGATAAAGAAGAGAAACAAAACAGAACAGATATCTGTTTTTTAACACGAGCACAAATGTACATGGTCAAAATCACAACAAGTATGCACCAAAGCATTGTCAAGGCCTCTATCTCTATCTCTCACTCCCTGTCTTCATTTGCCACAATGTTTCAAATGTATTTAGTTCTGAATTCACGTTAATTATCCATAAGTTTAACCCTTAGAGCATCGAATAAACCATAGGCTAATTTCATTTTAGAAACAGAACATCTAATGTTAGCTATTTCAAGGTTGTCCTTGTTCATAATGTCCTAGAAAAGCTGACGGTGTAAATCAACAATCAGATTCTGTGTTTTGTGCAGTTTGATCTTTGTCTGAATCGACTGCAACGGCAACAAGAGTGAAAGGTGCTCTGAGGGTAATTGGTTGGTAAATGGTTTGGTAGTCGGCCAGTTTGTTTCCGGAAGAAATTATTTCCACACAGAAAGCGTTAACAAGAATAGGGTCATTTTTGATAAAACATTTTTTTTAACCCTTTACCAGACGACAAAATTTTAGACTTGTCTAAATTGAAAGCATCTGCAGACGACAATTTCAGTGTGGCTCAAATGGTACAACTTTTCTTTGATAGGGTAGAAAACATTGTGGGAAAAGGAGAAAATGCTGGTTACCAGCATTTTCTCCTTTTCTCACAATGTTTTCAAAAGGCTTCTTTTCCAGGGGCGTCAAAAAGCGGCATTGTGCGGTAAAGGGTTAAATAAAACTTAAGAATTGACTTAAACTTGGAGCCTGTCATCTGTAGGACGACTACTATCAACTATGGGTGAAAACCGAAAATAAGATATGGTGATCAAAATTTATTTCAGGGGCTACGGACAGGTATTTATGTATACAGCATGGAAGGAAAAACATAACAAATATAATTGTCAGAAAACGAGTGGCAATTGCAAATTAAAACAAACAAACAAACAAAGATTTGCACAAACGGAAGACATGAATTGGGTGTGAAAAACGTCACGGCACTATATTACTGCCTTGTTACCGAAACATCCAATCGATTTACTCTATATGTCCAATTTACCGAACTCGTCTGTTACCGAAACATCCGTAAATCATGGTCGACGTACCATATTGTCGTGGGGTACCTGTTTTCAAACTCGAAATTGTATCCAAATTTTCTTGCAAATTATGAAGTGAATGACGTCACTGTTAAGTGTGAACTGCTAATTTGAATGTAAACAACAGTGTCACTGCTGCTAATTTATAAAATGCAATAAAAACAACAGTATGCATGTGTCTAACGGAAAGATATATTTTAGTGACAGATTTCTTATTACCTTTTTCATCCCGATAGTGCCCAATTTCAATTCGCCGTCTGATATTTAATTTTAATCCAGAAAAATTCCTGACATGTGACACAGTCAGTCTTGATGCCCAGGGTGCCCTATCATGTACTGCTGTATGTAATTCTTGTATAAATGCTACTCCGCGTGTACAAATTTTTTGTGCTTACGTGCATGCACACGCTTTCCAAAAAGGAAAGTAATTATGTAAACTGCACATACAAATTAGATACCATTTCGTATTGCATGCCAAAAAACAAAACGAAAGTAGTTTTCCTTGTAAGTGGGTACCACGCTTTCTCCTCAACATGAGCGGATTACCAAATATTTTCGCTATATATATATTTTGCATCTCCATTACCTGTCTGAATAATTTTCGCTACAATTTTTTTTAAGATGTCAAAATCTACCACATGTACAGGAAAATTGGTAATTAAAATTCAATGAGAAATTAAAATCATTTATTTATACCTGTATTATGATGCGCAGTTACCATTAAAAACACATTTTTTAACATATGAAAGCTGAAAATTCGAGCTGCAAATTAAACATGTAATTTTCGTTTGTATGGCGTCTGCTGCAGAAAAATGTCATCACAACAAAAGCTGTTAAAATATTTTACAGCGTGAAGATCTGAGAAAGGTAGGTTTACACAATTGATTCTACCGTTACACATTTTGTTAGCTCCACTGGCCGAAGGCCAGCGGGCTTATGTCATGGCCCGGTGTCCGTCGTGCGTCCGTCCGTCTGTGCGTCCGTCCGTGTGTCCATCCGTCCGTGCGTTAACTTTTATTTTAAACATCTTCTTCTCTGAAACAACCCATCCAATTTTCATGAAACTTCACAGAAATGATCCTGCCATGGTCCTCTTCAGAATTTCTTGAAAGAATTTGATTCCTTCAAAAACTCTGGTTGCCATGGCAACAAAACTGAAAAATATTGGAAATCTTTAAAAATCTTCTTGTCTGAAACCATAAGGCGTAGGGCTACCAAATTTGGCATGTAGCTTTATGTAGTAGACCTCTATCATGTTTCTTGAAATTATAGCCCTGGGGTCAAAATTGGCTCTGCCCCAGGGGTCACAAGTTTTACATAGGCTTATATAGAGAAAACTTTAAAAATCTTCCTATACCTAGCCATAAGGCCTAGAGCTACCAAATTTTGCATGTAGCTATATCTAGTAGGCCTCTACCAAGCAGGCCAAAATTTTAGCCCTGGGGTCAAAATTGGCCCCGCTACAGGGGTAACAAGTTTTACATGGGCGTACATAGTGACAACTTAAGAAATCTTCCAGTACCTAGCCATAAGGCCTAGAGCTACCAAATTTTGCATTTAGCTTGATCTGGTGGGGGTCTACCAAAAGTGCCCAAATTACAGTCCTGGGGTCAATTTGACCTCATGCTGGGGGGGGGGGGGAAGGTTCACAAGATTAACATGGGCTTATATAGGGAAAACTTTTAAATCTTGGTGTACATAGCCATAAGGCTTAGGGCTACCAAATTTTGCATAATTATAGCTCTATCTAGTGGACAACTACAAAGAGGGCCCAAGTTACAACCGTAGGATCAAGTTTGGCCCTGCACCAGGGGTCACAAGTTTTACATGGGTTTATGGAGTGAAAACTTCAGAAACCGTCTTGTTACTAGCCATAAGGCAAGAACTCCCAAATTTGGTCATAAACATGTGCTTATAGGGTGAAAATTCAAAAAATCCCTTTGCTCCTAACGGCAAACCCAAGGGCTACCAAATGTGGAGCACTTTTGATTTTTTTTTTTTAAATTAGCCTCGCATCAGGGGTCTTATGTTTTACAGAGGCTTCATATGGACGAAACTTGAAAATCACCGTATTTATAACCATACAGCATAGACTTGTATTATTTTGGCATGTGGCTTTATCTTGTGGACCTCTACCAGGGTTCAAGTGATTATCGCTCTGGGATCAAAAATGGCTTTAACATGGGCTTTTACAGAGAAAACTTCGTAAGTCTTTATTTTGAAACCATTTGGCTCAGAATTGAAATGTTTAGTATTTATGGTTTATATTTATTAGCCAGTGGAGCGATACAGGGCCATCATGGCCCTCTTGTTTTATTTTGCCCTAGCATGGCATGGCCTTTATTTGACAGAGTTTGAGCTTACAGTGAGCCAAAAATATACAAAATATACATAGTAAAAATATTCGATAACCCGTGCTCTATGTTGAGGACAAAGCGTGGTACCCACTTACCAGGGAAACTACTTTCGTTTTGTTTGTTTGGCATGTAATACGAAATGGTATCAAATTTGTACATGCACTTTACGTAATTACTTTCCTTTTGGTATGTGCATACTTTTGACAGTATGTGCATGCATGTAAGCACAAAATATTTGTACGTGCGGAGTAGAAATTATTCTTGAATTACGTACTGCAGAACATGATTGGGCACCCTGAATCAGTTCTTTAGATATGCGTAAGCTGAAACTGTCAATTAGTCCCACGAAAGTAGATAAGACCACCATAAATGGCGTATTTTCTCCTATGTAGAACTGTTTAAGATCCTTTATTTTCAGAGTTGTTTAACTCCTTACTAAACAACAAATTTTTAGACTATTCCAAATTGAAAGCATTTGCAGATGACAGAATAAATATAACTCAAAAACTGAAATTTGTTTTGGGAAGGTTAGAAAACATTATGGGAAAAGGAGAAAATGCTGGTTACCAGCATTTTCTCCTTTTCCTACAATGTTTTCAAAAGGCTTCTTTTTCAGGGTTGTTAAAAGTCGGGATTGTGTGGTAAAGAGTTAACTCTTTACCGGCTGACCAACATTAAGGTTAGTGTGTATCAAAAACATGTACAGATGATAGTCTGTATTAAATAGATTTACAGACAACAAAATCAGCACAGCTCAGATTATTTAATATTTCTTTAAAAGGATAGAAAATGTTCCAGGTGTTGGGAAAAAAGCTGGTTATCTGGTCTTATCTATACATTGAAGTGAAAAAGTCTGTCAGGTTTATTTGGTAAGTCAAATAAAGGAATTTAATTTTGAAAGAGTAGAGAATGCTGTAGGAAAAGGTAACCAGTATTTTCTCCTTTTCTCACAGTGTTCTCAAAACCCCTTGTCATCATCAAATTTTGGGGTTGTTTGTAAACAGTTAACCCTTTCACTGCCAATGTTGCCTAGCGGAAGGTGTAGCTCATGACCAGGCTGCACAAAATGTCTACACCGTCTGCTGCCTGATGCCAATCTTTAACCAAAATCAGTTCCAAATGCAATGATTAATATACTTTAAGATCCCGGGAAAAGTTGAATCCATTTAGTTTGCAGCAAAGAAATTAACAAATAGCTCAGCTTTGCTATAAGTCTTTACCTGTTGACAAAATTTTAGGCTCACCCATATTGAAAGCATTGATTTTGCACCTCTGATACATCATATACTATTCAAATAATGGAGTTTGTATTTGAAAGGGTAGAAAACAATGTGTGAAAAGGAGAAAATTCTGAGCACCATCATTTTCTCCTTTTTAAAAAATGTCTGAGGCTTTCTCAGGTATGTTGAAACATGTCATTTTGATGTTAAGGGCTAACCCCTTTACCGCTCCGTGCCGCCTTTTAATGACCCTGGGAAAGAAGCCTTTTAAAGAAATTGTGGGAAAAGGATAAAATGCTGGTAACCAGCATTTTCTCCTTTTCCCACAATGTTTTCTACCTTATCAAAGAAAACTTGCACCATTTGAGCCACATTGAGATTGTCATCTGCAAAATGCTTCCAATTTGGAAAAGGCCAAAATTTTGTGGTCTGGTATAGGGTTAAACAAAACCGGGGATAATATTTGTATATCTTTTACAGCTTCTTCATCAACCATCATGACAAGTCAACCTCCTGGCAAGATCCTAGATTTACACAACAACCAGGTGCCCATCAGGCAGCTGCACAGGTAATTACATGTAACTCTTTACCAAACGACAAAATTTTATACTTGTCCAAATTGAAAGCATTTGCAGATGACAAATTACATATGGCTCAGATGGTAAGATTTGTCAGTAAAAGGTCAGAAAACATTGTGGGAAAAGGAGAAAATGCTGGCTACCAGCATTTTCTCCTTTTCCCACAATATTTTCAAAAGGCCTCTTTCTCAGGATTGTTAAAACTTGGGATTTAGTGGTAAAGGGTTAAGCAATCTCTAAACAGGTAAAAATTAGACATACAAAGTAATACAGGTTGTATGAAAAAGAAAGAAAGAAGAAAGGAAAGTGTCTTTTTGAACTTGTGGAAAAAAAGCAAAGTGGGTAAAGGAGCAATCATTTTTAATTTTTCACTCTATGTTTTGGAGCAATGCCCTATGCATGTGCAAAAAAAAAAATCATAAATATTATTTTTCATTTCGATTGGTCATAGATATTGTTTTCAAAGTCAGCTTCTAAATTATTCTGACCCTTTTCCTCACAATTCCAACTTTAACAACCCTGAAAAGGAAAGCTCTTGAAAACATTGTGGAAAAAGGTGAAAATTCTGGTAACCACCATCTTCTCCTTTTCCCAAAATGTTTTCTATTTTTCCAAAGACAAATCAAGTCATTTGATGAAATTGAACTTTTTATCTGTAAATGCTTTCAGTTTCCAGAAATATGAAAATTTGCCATCTGCTATAATAGGGTTAAGGAGACAGTGAATTAATATCAACAGCATGTTTTACTGAGCTTTTAACTTTTCTTGGCAAAAGACATGAAACTCTTTTTCATCTGTTAAATCTACCTTTTGCTTGCAACATCTCTCAACACTTAATGGTGTCTGAAAATAAAATTGGGAACAATGAAATTCATTACAAGTAATATATTATGCTAAGCCTTTTGCAATTTTTTATGCTTGCAAGATATTTTGAAATTCTATCTAATTTTGTACAGGACAATTGAAAAATCCATAGAAGAAAGTTAAGAGTAAGAATATTAAGAGTACATGTATTAGGATGGAAAAGCACTAACATAACACAAATGGGCACATCAAGATAAGCGCACAAACATAACACAAAAGAGAGCAATAAAATTATGATAGGAACACAAACATAACGCAGAAGGGACATCAAGATTGGAGCACAAACATCATATAAAAGGGGATATTAAGATGAGAGAACAATTATTACTCAGAAGGGAGGGGGTTATAATGGGAGCACAAATATAGCACAAAGGGAGAGTCGAGATGGGAACACAACCGTTTATAAACAGAAAAGGGAGCTTCAAACATTACATAGAATGGAACAAGATTTAGTCTAATGGGAGTACAAAAATAACACAAAAGGGGCCAAAAAGATGGGAGCACAAACATAATACAAAAAGGAGGATAAAGTTTAGAGCAATCACATAACAAAAAGGGAATATAAAGATGGGAAAACAAACTCAATACAAAATAGGGCATTAGACTTGGAGCACAAACACAGTACAGAGGGGACACAAGCAAAAAGGAGAGGCTGCAATTGACCTTTCTACAAACACGAGTTTGGCATGCCCACCTTAGTAATGTGGTATTTTGGTTGTTATGCCCGACCAACAAACCAGAAAATAGTGTCGAATACATAGAGAAAGAGAGATTATTTCAGTCTTATTCCAGCTCATGTTTTGCTCTAATTAAAGCACCCAAAGTTTTTTTTTCCGAATTTTCTTATCAATTCGAACTGAATCGGCAGAGTAACAAGAAAAAAATACTTTGAATAATGTCATATTTATGAGAAATCGAAAAATGAAAATAGCGCAAATATGTTCGTAATTCCGTGTTTGGTCACAGCATGAAAATACATTGTGAGTAGATTGCTCTCTGCATTATCCATAATTAATGAGTAAGTTTTCGTCATTATGTAACATGTCGGTTTGACAGTAAACAATATGAGAAAAGGATTTACAATTTAACCCTTTACCACACAATCCTGTGCTTTAACGACCTTGAAGGAGGAGACTTGAAAACTTTCTCTTTTTCCTTAGATGTTTTTTACCTTTTCAAAGACAAATCTCATCATTGCAGCAACATTTAATTTGTCGACAGCAAATGTTTTCAAAATGGACAAATCTAAAATCAAAAGGTTTTATTGTGAGTGATCAATTAGGTGGTTTGTCGTAATTTTAACAGATGTATGTTGTAAAAACTTTTAAACTGGGGGTATCTTTGGTCAATTGGGGAGATTATAAGGATTATACTGATTCTGAATGGACATGCATTTATCAATCATGCGACGATCATGGGGAAAACAAACAATCGGTCGAATCAGGCGAAAGTGCCATTAACAGTCACATGCAATCATCAATATGAAACAGGAATAAAATATAAATACTCTCAAAAGTATTAAAACAAGAATCATATGATGACATTCGTAATGTCAACTTATTTATGAAACAGGATGACGAGTGGCTGTCAACAAATTATCCTTCTTCCTGTTGCTCGTTTCTTATGTAAAAACGATTACGACTGTGTACGAGTAATGGTTTGGAATTCAAAGGTGTTCATTTAGTTAGATTTCAATACAGGTAGTTTAACAATACACTTTGGCATAATCATTCTTTCTTTCCCGTAAGACTGAAAAAAAACCCTACTTTTGTAATGTTTTGGTAGAGTGGCTGGTTTTTCATACTCCTGGTTAAATCCACAGGTGACAGTTGACGTAGATCTAGGTTTCTGGAATGGATAAATTTAGTTTTCCTTAACAATTACATTACCACATGATTCTTGCATGTAACTTTAATCCATTTTGAAATAATTATTTTATAATCTATGGTTCAAACAATAAGAAAACAATTACATTGTCTATCAGTAGTAAAGTCTATTACTTTGTCTGACTCTTTTTTTTTTACATGATGCGCTATACTGCATTTTGATTGGCTGATAGGACATGTCAATTAAAATCGGCAGAAAGGTCAATTTCCCAATCGTTCGAGCTTGTTTAAAACTTGATAATGTTTATGCGGCAGGCATTATAGTTCGTCTACTTTATAATCAATTAACCTTGAATATCAATATGAACACAGCTAAGTTTGAGGGAGTATACCACTGGATGGAACAGGACCAAACACTATAGAAAATATTTACATGTTCTCATTACCATCTTAACTCTTTACCATACAGCAAATTTTTGACAAGTCCAATTTAAAAGGATTTGCAAACAAAAAAAAATAAAAAAATTGACTCAAAAATTAAAAACTGTTTCTGGCAGGGTAGAAGACATTGTGGAAAAACGAAAAAAATGCTGGTTACCAGCATTTTCTCCTTTTCCCACAATGTTTTCAAAAGGTTTATTCCCTAGGGTTGTAAAAATTTAGGATTGATGTGGTAAAGGGTTAAACAAAATGCTGCAAAACTTTAAGAACAAAAAAAATCTTTGTGAAATTTGATGGTCAACATGAATCATGGTTTAATATATTTATACATAAGAAAAAAAATCCTTCTCAAAACCATTTTCCCCTGTCACCACTATACATTGTATTGTCAAATTGAGTCTGCTGCACAGGAAAAACTGTGTTCTACAGGAGGTAATAAGTTCAACTGGTTTAACCCTTTACCACACGACAAAAATTTATACCAGTCCAAATTGAAAGCATTTGCAGACGTCAATTTCAATGTGGTTCAAATCATGTGATTTATGTTTGATAGGGTATAAAACATTGTGGGAAAAGGAGAAAATGCTGGTAACCAGCATTTTCTCCTTTTCCCACAATGTTTTCAAAAGGCTTCTTTCTCAAGGGTGTTAAAAGTCGGGATTGTGTGGTAAAGGGCTAAAGGTTCAAATCATTATGTCAGGCAACTGTAAAAGAAAAAAGAAAGCACTTCAAGAAAAATTTGTATCTCGACTCCTTTACCAGCAACTGTTACCTGCAGAACTAAAGCCAAAGCTTTTATTGCCCTGTTGTGTTTCATGATTCAACTATTTATGTGCTGGAAAATTCATTGTAAGTTAGAGGGTTCTAGCTCTCAAATATGACCTTGTATACTCTTGAAATTTTACATGAATATGTTATATTTATCCATAAAAACATGTAAATGCAGTGGTTATCTACCATAGTTAGTTAAATAAATGCTGCCAACTGGCATTTTCTCCTGTTCCCTCAATGCTGTTTGTTACCCTTTTACAGACAAATTTCATCATTTAACTCTTTACCAAACGACAAGATAATAGACGAGTACAGATTGAAAGCATATGGGGAAGCCAAAATAAACATGAGTCAAAACTTGAAATTTTTTGGGGGAAGTGTAGAAAACATGGTGGGAAAAGGATAGTTACTGGTAACCAACATTTTCTCCTTTTCCTACGATTTTTCCTAAAGGATTTTTTGTCGGGGTCTTTTGTCAGAACTTAGATTTTGTGGTAATGGGTTAATCTGTCACCTGCAAATGCTCTCAGTTTGGAAGAGTCTAAAACTTTGTTATTCAGGAAAGAGTTAAACAACTTGTTGCTGTTTGAGAAAAATATTTGAACTATGCTCTGGCAAAAGAGAGCTTAATGCATCTCCATGATGCATTATACCTATCTAGCCATAACATAATTATGGATCCATAATAGCCACTTTTTTTTTTTAGAATCGACTTAATCGTAAGGTAGAATGGTCCTTGGACATACAGAAAATTGACCAGTAGCAAAAAGTTTTGGCTCAGATCAGCCTGCATGGACTGTGAAGGCCGACCTGGGTTGATGCTTTTCGCAGATGTATTAAGCACCCTTTTTACAGAGCATGGATCATTTCTTATTTTATCCCTTTTTAACCCTTTACCAAACAAATTCAAGTTTTAATTCCCATGAGAAAAAAGGTCTGAAAACAGTGGGAAAAGGAGAAAATAATCCACAACCAAAGTTGTAAATCACTATAATATACATGTACTGATTTTTCTCTAAATTTGCGCGTCTTTTCAAACTAAATAGATGGGTTAAAGTGATGCAACGATGACTAAGTAATTCCTCCGCTCTTTATGATAAATGATGGCATTTCAGCTCCATCCACCTTTGGCAATTTGTGCCTCACTGAGTGTATAATTACTTTAATCCTAGCTACACCTATGTAAATTTTCTAAATAACTAAGAAGTACATGTACATATAAAATAATGTAATGAATTTCCCAGCACAGGAACCTTTTGAATTATCCCCTGTTTACCTCCATCCATATCTAGTTCCTCAGTCAGCAAGGGTATGGGGCCAGGTCCCAGGGAGCCCAAAATATTCCCATGCAGATGAAAACTGTGCAGTTTGGGAGCACTACCTCCTCGGAATTGATAACAGAAGATGATGAAGAAAGCGATCAAGAAACTGATTTCGATCATTTGTTTGCCTCAACTACAGGTGTATGTATTTGTAGATAACTCTTAGAAGTGACCTTGACTTTACCTAATGTCCCACGCAAGGTGTTTACAGTAAAATCTTTATGATTGGAAAATCTGATAATTTCATAGATTTGACTAGAATGGAAGGCTCTTTGGAGAACAGTGTAGCAGAACTGCTGCTGAATTATTTTCATAAGAAAATCCTTCAAATTTTTATGCATGAGGAATCATATCATTCTGTAAAAAGAGAAGATATTCACATGGCATTATGCTTTGATTGCAGAACGGTCAAATAGCTTAAAGACTTTAAGTTTCAAATTCAGTGTATTCTTTTGATAGTCCATTGTAATTGACAACTTCAGTTGATTACTTGGTGTACTTGCATCCCAATCTTTAAGATTTTACTGTATTTTTGTATAAATACAATTCTTAATCCTTTACCAAATAATCTAAAGTTTTTACAGTCCTCAGGAAAAGGGCTTTTAAGAACATTGTTGGACAAGAAGAAAATGCTTGTAACCAGCAATTCCTCCTTTCACCACATTTACTTTTTGAAGGACAAATTGCATGTTTTGAGTATCATTAATTATCATTTATGTTTTCTGCAAATGCTTTCAATTTGGACAAGTCCAAAATTTTGTCATTTGGTAAAGAGTTAAGCTAATTTCTATGTGTTTGTCCCCATTTTCCTATATCTAGCTCATCCAAGGAGATACTTTTTTTTTTTCTGTTGTCCTTTTGTTGTCTTTCATCCTTGGTTTTACCCTTTACTAAACGACACAATTTTAGACTTGTCCATATCGAAAGTGTTTGCAGACGTCAAATTAGATATGACTCCAGTGATGAACACTGTCTTCAAGATATTAGAAAACATCATGGGAAAAGGAGAAAATACTGGTAGCCTGCATTTTTTTTCCCCACAATGTTTCTGAAGCCTGTTTTCTGGTTAAAATACAGGATTGTTTGGTATAGGGCTAATCAAAAACCTTGAACAACTTTTTTGCATGAGCTTTGCTTTTGCTGACAAGTTTCACAATAAAATGCCTGCAAACAAATTTTGTCATTAAACAATTAAATTGTTACTACAGGTAAATTGATCAGTGTATCATTTCAACTTTTTTTACGTATACATTTTAAGAATTTAACTTTCATTGTTTTCTACCTGCATGTTTTATTTAAATTTTATGAGAATGCTTTGAATGAAGTGTAGTTGTAAAACTCAAAATTTTGAGGTATGTTATGAAAGTGACATGGTTACCGTAACTACCATATCTTTCTGTGTAGATAGACTAGTTTTAAGAACTACTAGTATTTGCCATATCTAAACACTTTATAGGTCATTTACCTGTTACCAAACAATCATGAGTTTTAAAGACCCTGAGGGAAAGAGCATTTGTTTTTCCTAGAATGTTTGCTACATTATCAGAGAACTTAGGCACATTGGTACCAATTTCAAATTTGTTATCTGTAAATGTTATGAATTTGGAAGAGTTGAAATTCTTTCGTTTGGGAAAGGGATAATTCACTTTAAATAATAATAGCCATTTTTGGTTCCACTGGCCAAAGGCCTGTGAGCTAACGTCATGGCCCTTTGTCTGTGGTGCATCTTTTTGTTTGTCAGTGGGTGCATTAACTTTCGTTTCAATTTTCTTCTTCTCTGAAACTACCCATTGAATTTTTATCAAACTTTGAAGAAATGATCCTGCCTTGGTCCTCTTCAGAAATTCTTGAAAGAATTTGATTCCTGTTAAAACCCTGGCCTAGAATTGTAATGTTTGGTATGTATAGTTTGTAATTATTAGCAAGAGGAGCAATCATGGCCCTCTTGTTTATGGATGACAAATTGATCTAGCCTAAGAAAAAAAAGTCATTGAAATCATTTTGTGGCATGTATGTATATAGAATTATGTTAAAATGTTTAGTTAACCCTTTACCACACAATGCTGACTTTTAATGACGCTGAAGAAGAAGCTTCTTGAAAACATTGTGGGAAAAGCAGAAAATGCTGGTTACCAGCATTTTCTCTTTTTTCCACAAGGTTTTCTACCCAGTCAAAGAAAAATCACATCATTTGAGCCACATTTAAATTGTCGTCTGCAAATGCTTTCAATTTGACGGGTCTAAAATTTTGTCGTCTTGTAAAGAGTTAAACATGTATGGAACACCCTGATGTACCAGTACATTCATTTTAGGGTCATATTCTAAGAGAGACAGAAGGTGTACAAGAAATGTTGATGAAAAAGGGACTTGTGTGTTGCTCTTTACGAGTACTTTCTTACATATGGGGTTTGTCATTGTAAAGACCCGATGTTTGAATTACAATATAATTACAGGATCAGAGGAAGAAGGTTGACATCCAAAAGCTGCACAAGATTAAACAGATGTTCCCATCTGCCCCAGAGGATGTGATAAAAAGCTTTCTTCTTAGGTAAGCACCTTGCAGGAATGTACAAAGATCTTCCCTCCTTATGAAGCACCTTGCAGGATCATACAAAGTGCTTCCTTTATCAGAAAACTCTTGGGTTTACTTCTATCACGGTGTTATATATAGGCCTATATAAACTATGAAAGTGCCTTTCACAACTACATGTACTTTTGCTGTTGCCAAAAATGTGAATTAGGATCAGACTGCAGAAAACATGCAGTCGTATCTTGACCTACACTGTTCACTGTGGCGTGATATTCTAGCTTAGCTCTTATTAAACAACAAAATTTTGGACAAGTTCATATGCAAAGCATTTGCAGACAACAAATTCATTGTTGTTCAAGTGATGCAATTTGTCTTTGAAAAGGTAGAAAACGTTGGAAAAAGGAGAATATTTTGGTTACCAGCATTTTCCTCTTTTCATAATATTTGAGCCATGCTCTGTGAAAATGGGGCTTAATGCATCTGCACAAAGTATCAACCAGGTCAGTCTGCACAGTTCACACAGGCTGACCTGGGCTGAAACTTTTTGATGTTGGTCAAATTTCTGCATGTCCAAGGATCATTAACTTCATGATTCAGTTGTTTGCTAAACAGAAAGGATTTTACAGATCCATAATTATTTGATGACTTGCTTGCATCACAGAGATGCCATAAGCCCCCTTTTCACAGAGCATACAGATGTATGATTCAAAGCAGCCTTGAGTTCTAAAAATTTTGCAGTAAATATCCATTTCATATATTGAATAGTTTTATAACAGTATTTCTTTCTGAGTTTTTCTATCCTATTTAATTGACCAATTTCAGAAACAACAATGTCGAAGTTTTGACGACAAATCAGCTGTTTGAAGCTGGCTACAAGCGTGAAACACCAGCATCACACCCTGCCCCACGAGTGGTTGACATGTCTGAGAGATTACGGGCAATGTTCCCAACAGCAAACAAGGACCTTGTTGAAGATATTCTGTCACAGTGAGTATTTCAACCAGAATTATTTGTTCTGTATAACGGCTGCGTGTTGTCATTTAACGCTTTACCCCTTTACCACACAATCCAGACTTTTAACGACCTTGATGGCAAAGCCTTTTGAAAACATTGTGGGAAAAGGAGAAAATGCTGGTAACCAGTATTTTCTCCTTTTCCCACAATGTTTTCTACCGTATCAAAGACAAATCATATCATTTGAGTCACATTGAAATAGTTGTCTGCAAGTGCTTTCAATTTGGATGGGTCTAAAATTTTGTCGTGTGGTAAAGAGTTACCACACAATCCCGACTTTTAACGACCCTGAGAAAGAAGCCTTTTGAAAACATTGCAGGAAAAGGAGAAAATGCTGGTAACCAGCATTTTCTCCTTTTCCCACTATGTTTTCTGCCCTTCCCAAAACAAATTTTGATTTTTCAGTTACATTTATTTTGTCGTCTGCAGTTGCTTTCAATTTGGACTGGTCTAAAATTTTGTCATTTGATAAAGAATTAAAATAGCAAATCTAAGCCCCTAACCACACATTTTTGTTTTAATGAAGCTTAGAAAAAAAAAACTTTTAAAAGCATGGTGGGAAAAAAAATAAACATACAATTTGGACATGCCTTTGATTTTGCTGTTTTATAAAGATTTGAGTTTAATAAGTGCCTAATTTTGATCAGTAGTAGCAAAGTGAATTGCATTGACACTTAATCAGTGAAAAAAATTGTAGACTCATCAAAATTGAAAACATTTGCAGACCACAACTTGGAAGTGATAGAATTAGTTCTTGATAGGGAAGAAAACATTGTAGGAAAAGGAGAAAATACTGGATACTAGCATTTTCTTCTTTTCCCACAATGTTTTCAAAAGCTTTTTTTTCTTAGGGTCATTAAATCTCAGGTTCGTTTGGTATAGGCTTAAAAGCAAAAACGGCTGAACTTAATCAACTTGCAGGGCTAACAATGACGAGAAAAAGGCCAGAGCCCAACTGGAGGCTATTGGGTACAAAGCTACTTACCCCGCCACCCACCGAGATACCTCTCGATCCACCAGTCCAGCCCGAGCAAAAAGCCCAGCAAAGAAAACAACATCACCTGCCAAGACATCACCAGCCAAGCCAAAGTTAAGTGATGCAGAGAAAACTAGATGTATGTGTTTTACCACTTCCACCATATTTCACCCAATATTGTACAGGCTGTTTTAACTCTTAACTCTTAGCCAAAGTACAAAAACTTAGACTTGTCCAAAGTAAAAGCAATTGCAGGTATTAAATCAAGTATAACTCAATTGATTTGTCTTTGAATGACCGGACAGGATGGTTACCAGCATTTTCCTTTTCCAACAATGTTTTCAAAAGCCTCTGTCAAGGTTGGTAAAACTGGGGATCATGTGTTAACCCTTAACCACACAATCCCTACTTTTGACGACGCTGGAGAAGAAAGGTTTAGAAACATTGTGGGAAAAGGAGAAATGCTGGTAACCAGCATTTTCTTCTTTTCCCAAAATATTTTCACACCTATCAAGGACAAATTTTGTCTTTGGACCACCTTTAATCAGTCTGAATTTTTTTCGTGTGGTAAAGAGTTAAAGGGTTAAGACAAACATCAGTTAACTCTTTACTGAACAATGCCGCCTTTTAACGATTCTGGGAAAGAAGCCTTTTGGAAGCAGGTGTGGCTCAAATTTTAGGATTTGTCTCTGGAAGGGTTAAAGATATTGTGGGAAAAATGAAAGAGGAATGCTAGTGACCAGCATTTCTCCTGTCCCTACAGTATTTTAACATACTTTCTCTTTTATGGCTGTAGAAACAAGTTGTCTGGTATTGGGTTAGAACCGAACAAAAGCTGTTACAATATATGGAAGGAAAATGATGTACATGTACTATTTTTAAGGATTATGGAAACCATTTTTGGGAAAGGAGCAATTTTTTGTAACAAGCAGTTGCTCCTTTTCCCTTCATGTTTTCCAAGGCTCTTTACAGCATGGATGGAAAAAGTTGTATTTGCAAATTGCATGCAGTAATGTATTGACCCTTCACTGAACAATCCTGAGTTTGAACCCTTTACCAAACAACCCCAAGTTTTAACAGTTGCAAGCAAAAAGACCATAAGTTGTAAACATTGTGGAAAAAAAGAATAAATGTGTGGTAATAAGCATTTTCTACTTTTTCCACAATGTTATCGGCCCTATTATAGACAATTTCTATCAATGAATAACATGATTTTAACCATTTGTGAGCAAGTGCTTTCCATATCGACATTCTTAGATTTTGTGCTTTGGTAAACAAGAACAGGAGGATAGAGAGCATTTAACATATTGTGGAAAAAGTAACTGTTTGTAACCAGCAATTTTGTTCCTTTATAGCTCACCTGACACGAAGTGCTCATGGTGAGCTATTGTGATCGTGCTGTGTCCGTCGTCCGTCGTCAACTTTTTACTTTGTGTATGCTCTAGAGGCCACATTTTCAGTCCGATCCTCATGAAACTTGGTCAGAATGTTTGTCTTGATAAAATCTCGGATGAGTTCGAAATAGGGTTATGTGGGGTCAAAAACTAGGTCACTAGGTCAAATCTTAGAAAAACTTTGTGTACGCTCTAGAGGCCACATTTTCAGTCCAATCCTCATGAAACTTGGTCAGAATGTTTGTCTTGATAAAATCTCGGACGAGTTCGAAATTGGGTCATGTGGCGTCAAAAACTAGGTCACTAGGTCAAATCTTCGAAAAACCTTGTGTACGCTCTAGAGGCCACATTTTCAGTCAGGTACTCGTGAAATTTGGTCAGAATGTTTGTCTTGATAAAATCTCAGACGAGTTCAAAATTGGGTCATGTGGGGTCAAAAACTAGGTCACTAGGTCAAATCTTGGAAAAACGTGTATGCTCTAGAGGCCACATTTTCAGTTGGATCCTTTTGAAACTTGGTCAGAATGTTTGTCTTGATAAAATCTCAGATGGGTTCGAAATTGGGTCATGAGGGGTCAAAAACTAGGTAACTAGGTCAAATCTTCGAAAAACCTTGTGTACGCTCTAGAGGCCACACTTTCAGTCAGATACTTGTGAAATTTGGTCAGAATGTTTGTCTTGATAAAATCTCGGACAAGTTCGAAATTGGGTCATGTGGGCTCAAAAACTAGGTCACTAGGTCAAATCTTCGAAAACCTTGTGTACGCTCTAGAGGCCACATTTTCAGTCAGATACTTGTGAAATTTGGTCAGAATGTTTGTATTGATAAAATCTCAGACGAGTTCAAAATTGGGTCACGTGGGGTCAAAAACTAGGTCACTAGGTCAGATCTTGGAAAAACCTTGTGTACACTCTAGAGGCCACATTTTCAGTCAGATACTTGTGAAATTGGGTCAGAATGTTTGTCTTGATAAAATCTGAGACGAGTTTGAAATTTGGTAATGTGGGGTCAAAAACTAGGTCACTAGGTCAAATCTTCGAAAAACCTTGTGTACGCTCTAGAGGCCACATTTTCAGTTGGATCCTCATGAAACTTGGTCAGAATGTTTATCTTGATAAAATCTCGGACAAGTTCGAAATTGGGTCTTGTGGAGTCAAAAACTAGGTCACTAGGTCAAATCTTCAAAAAACCTTGTGTGTGCTCTAGAGGCCACATTTTCAGTCAGATACTTGTCAAATTTGGTCAGAATGTTTGTCTTGATAAAATCTTGGATGAGTTCGAAATTGGGTCATGTGGGGTCAAAAACTAGGTCACTAGGTCAGATCTTCAAAAAACTTTGTGTATGCTCTGGAGGCCACATTTTCTGTCAAATACTTATGAAACTTGGTCAGAATGTTTGGCTTGATAAAATCTCAGACGAGTTCAAAATTTGGTCATGTGGGGTCAAAAACTAGGTCACTAGGTCAAATCATCAAAAAACCTTGTGCACGCTATAGAGGCCACATTTTCAGTCAGATACTTGTGAAATTTGGTCAGAATGTTTGGCCTATTGACTCAGGTGAGCGATCCAGGGCCATCATGGCCCTCTTGTTAGCTCCACTGGCCAAAAAGTTTTACATGGGCTTATACAGGGAAATCTTTCAAAATCTTCTTGTTCTAAGGCATATGGCCTAGGGCTACCAAAATTAGCATGTAGCTTTATTTGATGGATGTTTATCTAGATTCTTGAAATTATAGCCCTGGGTCCAAAATTGGTCCTGCCCCGTGGGTCACAGATTTTACATGGGCATTTTACATGTAGGGAAAACTTTAAAAATCTTCCGGTTCTATCGCCTAGGGCTACCAAAATTGGCATGTTACTCTATGAAATGGACTTCTACTAAGAATTTTCAAATAATAGTGCTGGAGTCAAAATTGGCCCTGCCACGGGTGTCACAAGTTTTACAGTCATTGGCTTATATTGGAAAAACTTTAAAAATCTTCTAGTTCTACAAATTACAGCCTTTGGGTCAAAATTGGCCCTGTCCTGGGGATCACAAGTTTTACAAGGGCTTTTATAGTGAAAACTTTAAAGATCTTCTTGTTCTTAGCTGTAAGGCCTAGGGCTACCAAAATGTACATAAAGCTTCAGTCATCTAGTGGATCTCTTCAGAATTTTTTCAAAATTTGGCCATTGTTCAAATCAAAATAAACCTCTCATGTTTTATCAACCCTTTACCACACAATCCGGAGTTTTAACGACCCTGAGGAAGAGGCCTTTTGAAAACATTGTAGGAAAAGGAGAAAATGCTGGTAACCAGCATTTTCTCCTTTTTCCACAATGTTTTCTAGCCTGTTCAAAGACACATCCCATCTTTGAACTATATTTAAATTGTCGTCTGCAAACACTTTCAATTTGGACAAGTCTTAATTTTTGTCATGTGGTGAAGGGTTAAGGAAACTTTGAAAATCTTTTTAGCTCCACTGGCCGAAGGCCAGCGGGCTTATGTCATGGCCCAGTGTCCGTCGTGCGTCTGTCCGTCCGGTCGTCCGTCCGTCCGTCCGTCCGTCAGTCCGTCCGTCCGTGCGTTAACTTTTATTTCAAACATCTTCTTCTCTGAAACTACCCATTCGATTTTCACGAAACTTCACAGAAATGATCCTGACACGGTCCTCTTCAGAATTTCTTGAAAGAATTTGATTCCTTCAAAAACTCTGGTTGCCATGGCAACAAAACTGAAAAATATTGGAAATCTTTAAAAATCTTCTTGTCTGAAACCATAAGGCATAGGGCTACCAAATTTGGCATGTAGCTTTATGTAGTAGACCTTTATCATGTTTCTTCAAATTATAGCCCTGGGGTCAAAATTGGCTCTGCCCCAGGGGTCACAAGTTTTACATAGGCTTATATAGAGAAAACTTTAAAAATCTTCTTGTCTGAAACCATAAGGCATAGGGCTACCAAATTTGGCATGTAGCTTTATGTAGTAGACCTCTATCAAGTTTCTTCAAATTATAGCCCTGGGGTCAAAATTGGCTCTTCCCCAGGGGTCACAAGTTTTACATAGGCTTATATAGAGAAAACTTTAAAAATCTTCTTGTCTGAAACCATAAGGCATAGGGCTACCAAATTTGGCATGTAGCTTTATGTAGTAGACCTCTATCATGTTTCTTGAAATTATAGCCCTGGGGTCAAAATTGGCTCTTCCCCAGGGGTCACAAGTTTTATACATAGGCTTATATAGAGAAAACTTTAAATATCTTCTTGTCTGAAACCATAAGGCCTAGAGCTACCAAATTTGGCATTTAGCTTGATCTAGTTGGAGTCTACCAAAAGTGTCCAAAGTATAGTCCTGGGGTCAATTTGGCCTCATACTTGGAGGGGGGGGTTCACAAGATTTACATAGGCTTACATAGGGAAAACTTTTAAATCTTGGTGTACACAGCCATAAGGCTTAGGTTACCAAATTTTGCATATAATTATAGCATTATTTAGTGGACAGTTACAAAGAGGGCCCAAGTTACAGCTCTAGGATCAAGTTTGGCCCTGCACCAGGGATCACAAGTTTTACATGGGTTTATGGAGTGAAAAGTTCAGAAACCATCTTGTTACCAGCCATAAGGCCAAGAACTCCCACATTTGGCATGTTATTCTTCTAATACAATATTCCCCATTTAGTCAGACTGTAGCCATGAGGTCAAAGTTTTATAAGGGCTTATATAGTGAAGACTTTTCTTCGTGGTTTATATTTATAAGCCAGTGGAGCGATACAGGGCCATCATGGCCCTCTTGTTTATAACCATACAGCCTAGACCTATATTATTTGATATGTGGCTGTATCTTGTTGACTGCTACCAGGATTCAATTAATTAAAGCTCATAATTATAGCTTAAAATCATATTTATAGGTCAAAAATGGACTCGCCTTGGGGTCAAAATTTTCACATGAGCTTTTATAGAGAAACTTAATCAGTCTTCTTGTTCGAAACCTTTCAGTCTAAAATTGTAATGTTTGGTATGGTTTTTACATGTTAGCCAGTGGAGTGTTACAGGACCATCATGACTCTCTTGTTCCACTATGTTTTCAAACCCTTCAAAACAGGTCCCATTATTTGATTACATTTTTGGCATCTGCAAATGTCAGTAAAAATGTGATTGTGTGGTAAACGGTTTAACGGTTTACTAGTTTAGCTGTATTGAAATAAGTAAACATTGCATCCTTTTTTTTTCTTTTTAAAAGTCTCTTCCTCTTACAAGGGTAGTTGAACAAAAAAGTTTGAGGAAGGGGGTTCGAAACTTCAATGACACAGAGCCAGACTGTATGCTTATACATATACTTCAAATCCAATAGATACTAGTATAATACAGTATATTGATGATAAATTATTTCAGTGGTTAACAAGGTCAAAGGTCAATTTCCAAAGGTGGAAAAGTCAGTGGTAGAAATGGCATTACAGGTGTGTAACTATGATGAATCTAGGGTCAAGGCTGTACTAGACAGAATGGCTGATACTTCTAGGTAACAACACAAAGTACATGTATTGTCTGTTGTATTGCATATGAATCCTTGTAATTGATGTGTGCCATTGATCATTGGACATTCCCTGAAGTCCTTGTGAAATTAGGCTGCATAGCCAAATAAGGAAAAATCTGAAATCTTTTTTCTAATGAGTGCCCACAACATAGGGGTTGGAAGAGAAATAATGAATTTAGAATACCATCACTATCTCTTTAAAATATCTGGAGCTCTGCTTTTATCTCCATACCCACTTCAGTGATAAATTGTTTTTGATGTTTGGTGAGATCATAAAAATCTGAATAATTCCCTTTGAAGCTTTATCACAGGAAAAAAATTATAGACTTGTCCAGATTGACAGCATTTTCAGATGACAATCTCAAGATGGCTCAACTGATGAGACTTGCATTCAATTGAGTGGAAAACATTGTGGGAAAAGGAGAAAATGCTGGTTGCCAGCATTTTCTCCTTTTCCCACAATGTTTTCAAAACCTTTCTTTTTCAGGGCCGTTAAAACTCGGGATTGTGTAGTAAAAGGTTAAACCTTAGGAACAATACTTTTCAAGATATATGGTTTAGTGGAAACATTTACATACATTCTACAGGGGGTATTTTTGTAGAAAATAGTTTGGCAGCTACACTGTTTTTTAATTCATTCATTCAAATGACAAATATTTAGACTGCTCAAAATTTAGAGCATTTCCAGATGACAGTTTAAATGTGGCTTAAAAGCTGAAACTTGTCTTTGAAAGGATAGAAAACTTTGTGAGCAAAGAAGATACTGGTTGCCAGCATTTTTGCCTTTTTCCACAATGTTTTCATACACCTTCTTGTCTTTTTAGGGTTGTAAAATCTTGGGATGGTTTGGTAAAAGGTTAAGAAAATATATTCACATTTACATAGACTTTGCACTGATAACAAAAGCATTCAATTAATTTGACAGTTTAACTTTTTACCAAATGACAAAATTTTAGATTGCTCCAGGTGGAAAGCATCTGCAGACGACAATTTTAGTGTGGCTCCAGTGGTGCACCTTTTCTTTAATAGAGTGGAAGACATTGTTGGAAAAGGAGAAAATACTGGTTACCAGCATTTTTTTCTTTCCAACAATGTTTACAAAAGGCTTCTATCCCAGGGTGGTTAAAAGGCGGTATCGTGCGGTAAAGGGTTTACAATGAATTACAGATTTTCATTGATATTCTGGAACAACCAAAATTTCAGAGGCACAGGCATGTAGAAATACTGCTATTACATCATTTGATTTTTTTTCTCCAGTAAACCCTCCTCCTCCAGACCGAGCACCAGCTCTAGTGCTGCTAGAAAAAGATCTACCTCCCCTTCACCACTGATTACTCATGACCTGGAACCGGTTGTACTGTCAGATGATACACGGTAACTTGTTGCTTGAGAGAGAGAAAAGAAGAGAGAGAGATAAAGGCAAAGAAATATATGCATGGTCAGACAGACAGACTTACAGATAGACATTATTAAGAGAGTATAATAAAAGAAAGGAAGAGAGAAGAGGGGATTGTGTAGTGATGGAAATAGTGATGGAAATCTATTACAGTCCTTGTTGAAAGATTCTAGAGTTTTCATGGACGATCATCTTGGACTGACACTCTGATTCAACCCTCTGTTTGAAAACATTTGACTTTCTTGGGAAAGTCTTTTAAATCCTTTGACTTCAACTCATTACAATACTCCAACATTTGAGATCTGCCGTAATAGAGTTTGCTGAAGACAAATTGAAGGCATCTCAGTGATAGGTTTTGTTCTTGAAAGGGTAGAAAAAGAAAGGAAGGAGGGAAGGAAGGAAAGGGAAAGAAAGGAAAGAAAAGGAAGAGAAGGAAGGAAAGAAGGAAGGAAGGAGGGAGGGTGAAAGGAATGGAAGGAAGGAAAAGAAAGAAAGAAAGTGTTTTCAAAAGCTTTCTTTCACCCGCTCAATAAAAGTCTGGATTTTATGGTAAAGGGTTAATCTAGGGGATTAACACAGAAAAAGAGTGAGACTGCAAATTAGGTCAAGACACAGAAAGGGGGCAATTACAAAAAAAAAAAATCAATCTCTTTTCGATACTGACAGTATCAAAAAGGTTATGCATACTGTCAGCATGAAACACATGATTATTTGGGAAAGAGCAAGTTTACTTTGAATGAATTGTGAATTTTGCAGTAGACCATCGACAACAAGTTCAAAGTCATCAACTACAAGTACAAAGTCACGCTCGGCAACCCCTGGGTCAAGGCCACAATCAAAGTCAAGGTCACCCACGCCGAAATCCTCCCAATCCTCTACACAGCAGCAGAGAGCCAAGCAAGTAACTCAGTAAGTGTTCCTCTTATTCCTTTACTGAACATTCCTGTGTTTTAACAACCCTAAGAAGAAACCTTTTGAAAATATTGTGGGAAAAGAAGAAAATGCTGTTAACCAGCATTTTCTCCTTTTCCCACAATGCTTTGTAACCTTTCGTAGGAAAGTCCCATCATCTGAGCTGCATCTAATTTGCCGCCTGCAAATGCTTTCAATTTGCACAGTTCTGTAATTTTGTCTTTTGTTAAAGAGCAGGTATTAAACATTTACCATTACAATACTTAATGATTCACTCAACCACTTGCAGACAGCATTTGCACCCTTCAACAAATTGCACTGTTTTAACATGTCTACAGAAAAAGCTATTTAAAAAAGTTGTGGAAAAAGGAGAAATTGCTGCTTGTAACAAGCAATTTCTCCATTTTCCATTGTGTCTGCTGTCCTGTCAGGGAACTTAGCTCATTTGTACAAGTTTCAAACTTGTTGCTTGAAGATGGTTTCAGTTTTTGAAGCTCTTCTTTAATAAGTCAGTCTGCAAAGGATTTACTCTTTGTGAGATAACGAAATGTTTACCAGCATTTTCTCCTGTTCCTGCAATGTTTTCTAGTCTTTGAGACAAATCCCTCCACTTCAGCTGCATTTTAAAAACCGTAATTCATCCATATATTCAGACACCCTATGAATTTTGACACTATTAATTTATTCTTGAAATAATTTATTTTACATCTCTAATTTCGGAGAACTGATGGTAGTGTTACGAACATGAAAGTTTGCAACAAATGCATAGCTCAAGTACAAACCGCCTCGGCTGGGATTCAAACCGGTGTGGACAATATCCTCATTCATAAAAGACAATACACTAACTGCTGAGCTAAAGAGAATTCTCCCCAACACAGTTGTCAGGTATTGATTTTATATGTGAAGAAGTTATGCAGTAACAAAGGAGTGGTGTCCCGTAACACTAGCATTTTGTCTATTGATTTGGACACCAAATTTGTCACTGAAAAATCTGGACAAGATTTTTTTCATCAAGCTAGTTTAACTACTCCCTCTGAAAGAAGTATTGTCTCAGACAAAGGGTAAGTCCAAACAATGTCTAGTAAGTGTTAATAGGATCATTGAGTAGAGTATGTGTATCCTATAACTGGAATAGACTTGTGTTTTGTCATGCTTCAGTAGACTACCTTTACCTGTATTTGGCTCAAAAACCCTCTCTCCTCAGCATCAGAACAAAATCATTACAAGAATCAAATCAACTTCATTCAGATTTTTAATTGTCCCTGATCCTGCTATTTTTTACTCTTCATTTACGCGGGCAGTGTTGTAAAAGATCAGCCGGCATATTCATGCAGACTTATCTCGCTCTACACTAAACTAAAATATACATTGTCTGTGAGCCATTCTCAGTCAGTCAGACGTAAAAGTCTTACAGTATCGAAGACAAGGTCCACAAACAAGATAGGAGGGTTATGCATATTTTCTTAAAAGAAACGAGACACAGCCTGCAAATTACTAATCCCAATTTCTGGGCAAAAAAGTGTAAGAATAATGACTGCATACTTGGATTATAGAAATGGTCTAAATTTAGGTAAAGCTGGAATTCCAAAAATTACGAGGTCGAATTGCTTTCCGAAAATCTTTTGGTGTTTTTGAAGTATGCACAGGTCTGTAAGCAAGTTACTTCTATTCTGTCGATTGTTTCTCTTTCTGACCATATTTTTTGTAAGTGGTTTGGCGTAAAGGATCACTCATCTTACTTTAGCACCCGATGCAACATGTTCCATTCTATATCGGTTAATTAACTAATTGATCAACGCATTTTGTTTTCTCACCATATAGACAAACACTTCGCTCAATGATTGGCCAATATGGATTTTTGTAGCCGGAGTCACTGTTTTTCAACTCTGTAATTGACAGGTTTTTTTTTTTTTTTATTCTCAATGTTTTTGGACACTGACGGGGGCAATTATCTAAGAGTTGAACACAAAATGAAATAATTATTTTATTGTGACCGAATACATAGATGAATTACAGTAGTCTAAAATTTTGTCATTAGGTTTAGAATTAAGTTTTAGATCACATGATTTAAAATTATGTTGGGCACTCATTTGTATAGATTTGTACCAATCACATTCTCACTTTAGTATCAAGGTTTTTGTCGAGCCTGCTTGCCACAACTGAGACATGGTTATCACAATGTATGTGCATAAATGTGTGCATGGGTCTGTCCAGATTTGTACAGACTAGAACTTCAACATTTTTAAATGGATTTCAAAAAGAATTTGGCACAGCTGTTCTCCTTCATGAGTAGAAGTGCCAGTTGAAACATTTGTTCAGGTGGGTCCAAGGTCAAGGTTACAGTTGAAGGACAAATAATAAAATTGTTGTTAATGAATCTGCTCAGGGCCATAACTTCTTTAGGAGCCAGGCCCTGTGAAAAGGGGGCTTAATGCATCTAAAAAATACTGACCCAGGTCAGCCTGCGCAGTCTGCACAGGTTGACCTGGGCCGAAACTTTTCGCTATAGGTATATTTTCTATATGTCAATGGACCAGTCTACCTTATGATACAGTCAGTTGTTAGATAAAATGTTCTTTATGGATCCATAATTATATGTTGACTTGCTTGATAATTTTGCATCACACATGCATTAAGCTCCCTTTTGCCAGAGCATGGCTCATATTTATGGATGTATTTAAAGATAATATGGCACATTTGTTCTCTTAACCAGTAGAAGTGATGTTTGTATCATTTGTTCAGTTAGGTCCAAGGTCAAGGTCACAAGTACAAAATGTAAATGTCAAGTGATAAATTTAATAGAATTGCTATAACTGTAGCTTGTCCGAGCTATAACTTCTAAATTTATCATTGGATTTAAAAATGGTTTTATGTAGGTTTTCTCCTTTACCAGTAGAAGTGTCATTTGAACCATTTGTTTAGTTAGGTCCAAGGTCTAGGTCAAATGATAAAATTGCCATTAATATGGCATGTCTGAGCCTTAAATTCTATGTTTAGATGTATTTCAAAATAATTTGGCACAGTTATTCTCCTTCATGGGTAGATGTGCCATTTAGAGTATTTGATTGTGTAGGTGTAAGGTCACGGTTACACTTTAAAGTCAAATGATAAAATTATCATAAATAGATCTTGTCTGAGCCATAATTTCTACTCATGTGGATGGATTTCAAAATAAATCTGCACAATTGTTTTCCTGTATAGGTAGATGTGCGATTCCGAAAATTTGTTCAGGTAGGTCCAAGGTCAAGCTCGCACTTGATGGTCAAATGATCACATTTTTGACAACATTTCTACTTAAAGAGTCGTAAGTGTCTCTCTGAATTATTTGCTTCAGTTGTTTCAAGGTCAAGGCCATACTTATAGGTCATAAATTAAGCTTCTACTTGTTCATAAATAGGGAATACTCCTATCCTCATGCAAATTTGAAAACAAGGAGATCTGAAATAATGTGCATTGAGTGATTGGTTACTTTTATTCCATGTGCAGCTTATCAGGTTCTTTATCAACTCCCCCATGGCTGGCTGAATATGTTGCCCCCAAGGCTATCTTCTAGTTATTGCTTTGAATCTGCAGAGTCTGTAAAACTTAGCCTATAGCCATCTATGTGCTAAAGAATTATATTTTAATACTTTTTCCAAATAATTCTGGGTTTACTGACCAAAATAAAAGAAGGCCTTTGAAAACTTTATAGGAAAAGGAGAAAATGCTGGTTATCGGCATTTTCCCCCTTCCCGATATGTGTTCTGTCCTTTCAGAAACAAATGCCATCATTTAATCAGTATTGAATTTCATGTTTGTAAAAGCTTTTAATTTGGACATGTCTGATTTTTTTTGTCTGTAAAGTATTATAAAAAACATTTTAACCCTTAGGTATTTTGTGAAATATTTGGGGAAAAGCAGCCTTGACATTGCATTGATATGGGCGTAGTGACCTCAAATAAATGTTTGTTTTCCGTCTGATTTTTTTCTATTCTGTACATTTGTCTAGACCACAAAGTTTTAATCTTCAAATTTAAACAATTAGACAACATGTGATATTAGGTGCAAATGATGGAATTTATCTTGCAAATACTAGTACATGTAATAGATGACATTGTGGGAAAAGGGGAAAATACTCTGTACTGGTATTTTTTCTTTGTCCCAACACTGTATTTCAAAGTATTCTTCCAAAGGTTTACTGAAACAGGAGATTATCAGTATTTGGTGAAAGGTTAGTAACATGGAATTGTTTTGTAAAGGATAAAAGCCATCATGAGAATTCTTCTTTGTGACCTTGTCAGGTACTGTAGAACTTGTGACTTAAGTTTGGTGATATTAGGTTATCTTTAGAAATAATGGATGAGACTATCACATGTTGAGAAAATATTGTAGCACAACTTCTAATTGCTCCTAATTGAGTGATAACAACTGCTGCTGCAATGGTTTTTCTTTTTTTTTTTTTTTTTTTTTTTTTATTTAGTTGTTGTTGGTTTTTATTTTAGGGAAAATTCATACAATTCACTATTTGAAGAAAATTCAATGATCTGATAATACACATACTAATACTTATCCTGTAGACAAAATGGCAAGTTTGGAGTGACTGTCGAAGAACTTGAATACACTGCTTATTCAGAGTATCTGATAATTCAGGTCCTTCTTGACCAGCCTTTCTTTTTTTTTATTCTTAATTACAAGACAGGTCATGTGATTGGCTGAAGCATTTTTCTCATCCAATCAAATGACTTGCCTTGAAATTAGGTTTAGCATTGAATTTAGAATGGTTGAAGAATACAATCCTTGATGATTAAGACTAATATGTGCTTGAAGTACACATAACGGGATGTTACTTTATGAAATAAGGGATACATAAGTGCTTTTATAAGTTTCTAATTAAGTTTATGTGGCACATTTCTGAAGCTCTATACACTGTTACAAAAATGAGTCACAGTATATGAAAACCTTGTTGTGTGCATGGTGTGGACCTTCAATGCCACTTTCAAAATTATTCAGTCATATCAATGTGGTCAGTTCATCTTTCATACTTCCTGGAATTTCCTTTACCAGTATTTTGTTAAACATTCTTTCCATGCCACTGGCCAATTTTGCACATAAACATCATGTACTAAGGGGTGGGGGGAGGGAGGGATGTACTAAGGGGTGGGGGGAGGGAGGGAAATGAACCTTATTGCAATGACAATCACCAGTCCTTGTAAAGAGCTTAGCTGAGCAGGAATTTGACCTCACAAGCCCTGGAAAACTTAGTCTGGTATCCCTCCGTACTTCAAGAGTACTATAACGTAGTGGTAGGGGCAGGTAATCCAGACTATGGAAAACTAGCCCTGGACTTTACAGGCTAAGTTGTTGAGCTGGTCTGAGGTAAAAGCGCCTAGACTTACTGCTGTATTCTTTTCTTTAATGCGGCTAAAGGATGAGCCAGGAGGTATTGAGTTCTACTATAGAAACACTGAATCAAATGAACAATCATACAAGGTCACTGGAGACTCATGGGACCTTGACTGGTTCTACAGAACAGATCTCTGAGCACCAGTCTGAGGATTCAAGGTCAAAGGTCATTGATGATGATAAAGAGAGGGGGAAAGACATGTTGAGTTCTACTCTGGAAGTTTTGAGCAGGATGAGCAATAACATTCTGGTGCCCTGTTGTGGTCATCCTAAAGCAATTCTTGCTGGAAACCAGCCTGTTGACTCAGAGTCAAATATTACATCAAATTTGATTGGGCCTGATGGGACCAGTAATTCTGAAAGCACAGATGATAGAAGGTTGCCACAGATAAAACTTTTTTTTTCAAATGAATGTTTCATTATTGTGGTGATTTGTGGGCTACATTGAATTCGCCATATCTAAATCAAATAACCTTTTTTGATTGTGTCTAGCTATTTTAGCATAGCTATGTGTGACAAGTTTTGTTTGAGAAAAGAAATTGTTCTTTAGCAAAATTATTAGTAATCTAGCAGTAATCAACAAGATTTGTAATTTTGATATGTGAAAACATCGTGGAAAAGAAAAAATGAAAAGATGCATCAGTGAAAGCTAACTGAAAGTCTATTTTTATGGAGACTTTCAAATTTTCACACGTTAGAATGAATGCTTGTACTTGTATACAGGTTTAACCCATTACCAGATGACAAAATTTTACCCTTGTCCAAATTGAAAGCATCTGCAGATGACAATTTCAGTGTGGCTCAATTGGTGCAACTTTTCTTTGATAGGGTAGAAAACATTGTGGGAAAAGGAGAAAATGCTGGTTACCAGCATTTTCTCCTTTTTCCACAATGTTTTCAAAAGGCTTCTTTCCCTGGGGTGTCAAAAGGTGTCATTGTGCAGTAAAGGGTTAAGCATGTATGAGTCTTATTTTTCATTGAAGTTGTTTCCATCCCCATTTGGAACAGTTAAGCCCATCGATATAATTATCTGACTCATAGATTTGCATGAATTATGTAGTTTAACCCTTTACCACACAATCCAGAGTTTTAACAACCCTAAGGAAGAAGGCCTTTGAAAGCATTTTCTCTTTTTTCCACAATCTTTTTTAGCCTTTCCAGGACAAATCCCACAATTGTAGCAACATTTGATTTGTTGTACGGACATGCTTTGGATTGGGACAAATCCAAACTTTGTTTAGTAGAGTTACTTGCCACCAGACAACAAAAGTTTAAACTTGTCAGAATCCATTATTGAAATGATAGAAAACATCCTGGGAAAAGGAGAAAATGCTTGTTACCAGCATTTTCTCCTTTTCTCACAATGTTTTTAAAAGCCTTTCTCTAAAAGTTTATTTAAATTTGGGATTGTGTGGTAAAGGGTTAACCCTCAGAGGCTTCATAAAATCAAATGGACTTTTTCAGTCAGGAAGAAAAAATAACGGCAATTTCAGGGGTGTTTTTGCCATTCTACTCACAAAATAGTGGACGGTTTAGACCCAAGACCAGACTGTATGTACTGATATCTGATCTTAATCTTCACTGTCTGCAAAAGGCAGCCTGATCCTCATTTATATTGTCTGCAAGAACAAGTTCAATTGTATTGTACTTGGCACTTAACCCTTTACCACACAATCCAGACTTTTAATGGCCCTGAAAAAGAAAGCTTTTGAAAACATAGTCCGGAAAGGAGAAAATGCTGGTAACCAGCATTTTTCTCCCTTCCCCACAATGTTTTCTATCCTTCACAAAACAAATTTTATTTTTTAATTCACATTTTTTTTGTTGTCTGCAAATGCTTTGAATTTGGATGAGTCAGAAATTTTGTCGTCTGGTAAAAAGTTAATGGGCTGATACAGGCTTTGCATACCTATTAGGGAATGGAAGAAATACATATAGTTACTTCCAATAGGTGTTATTCTGGCAAGAATTTCTGTTTTCAAACCTGTAGCCCTTTACCAAATAAACCCTTGGTTTTATGACCTAACCCGTCATTTTGTCATGATTTTTTTTTAACCCTGGAGAGAAATTTCATCATTTGAGGAACAATAATGTTGCATGCAACTGCATTTGAGATACATGTATACAAGTCTACACATTTTTCAACTGGTAAAATTAAACTTGAAGGAAAACATATATGTAGACAACATAATCTTTATGCTTTACCAACGCTTTTTACAGACCCTGAAGTAGAATACCTTTTAAAACATTGTGGGAAAAGGAGAAAATGCTGGTGACCAGCATTTTTACCTTTTTCCACAATGTTTTCTGTGCTATCAAAGTAAAGTTGCATTATTTTAAGCATGTTCAATTTGTTGTCTTTAAATGCTTTCAACATGGAAAATTTTGACATTTTTTGCCATTTTGGTCAAGCGTTAACTCTTTACCAAACAACAAAAGGTAAGACTTGTCCAAATTGAAAGCGTTTTCAGATGACAAATGTGGTTCACACATTTGAACTTGTTCTTGACAGGGTAGAAAACATTGTGGGAAAAGGAGAAAATGCTGGTCACCAGCATTTTCTCCTTTTCCCTAAATGTTTTCAAAAGACTTGTTAAAAGTTGGGGTTGTGTGGTAAAGGTTAAACCACAAGCTTGTATGACAGAATGCTGTTTTTATGTGTTGTTTTCAGTTTTCACTGTTGTCATTGCTAAGTTTGTGTCATACTCTTATCCTTTGGTGCTTTTATTAGCCCTCTACCAAGCAATCACATTAATATTGCCCCGAGGAAGATAACCTATAAAAGCGTTGTGGGAAAAGGAGTAAATGCTGGTTACTCATTTTCTGACAATGTTTTCTGCCATTTTGACCCCATACAACATTGTTGGAGCCACAATTGTTGTCTGCAAATGCTTTCAGTCCACACTAGTTTAAAATTTTGTCACCAGGGTCCTTGCTCACCTACCATGCATTAATTTCATTCCAAGTTTTATTCTAGATTTAGAAAGGAACACTACTTACGGTTTACTCAACCAAATATTTTAGCCAATCAGAAGTTTTGTTTCTTTCAAATTTAGACTATTCTAGAGAATAGGACTTAGAATGTTGTTGAGAATGGTAGGTGAATATGGATGCACGTAAATAGGTAGTAAATCTGTTCAATTTTCAGCCTTTGAGAGTAAAATTCCTTAAAAAATCTAGTGATTAAATCTGAGAGTTCATACAGACTAAGTGAGGAGAAACTTAAACAGTTTTCTTTGTCCTGTAAGGCTTAAAGCTATGATATGCACATCATTAAGTTTGATGAAATTTAAATCCATGGCAAAAAGATATGAATACAGCAGCTGCTGTCCACAGTTTTAGCTGAACATGATATAAATTAATTCAGTTCATACCACAGTGGAAGTTTTACTCTTTAACACGCAATTCTTAATTTTAACGACCCTGTGGAAGAAGTCTATGAAAATAGAGTCTATAATTTTGTAAATTTGACTGCCCACCCAGTTGAGCATAAAATGAAATGTATAAACAAGGGTCCAGCCAGGGCTTATACCCACCAATCACTCTTGCCATTTTTAGTCTAATTCTCAAGAAATTTCTACATTTCAAAGAACCAAAAAGTTCAGCCAGCCAGAAATTCTGTTACTGTCTAAATCTAGGAAGGCTAAGAAAGCAATTTAGAATGGCTGGGGAGTACATACCCAGACCTTTGATAAAGTTACAGTCAATAAATATCATTTGTTGAATGGTCAGGTGAGCACTTTTAGGGAACCTTCTTCATTTTGCTTTTTTTTTTACTAGAACAAAAACAAAAGCATGATGACTTCTTAACCCTTTACCACGCTATCCCAACTTTTAACCACCCTGAGGAAGACACCTTTTGAAAACGTGGGAAAAGGAGAAAATGCTGGTAGCCAGCATTTTCTCCTTTTCCCACAATGTTTTCTTCCCTATCAAAGACAACTTCCATTATTTCAGTCACACTTAAATTGTCATCTGCAAATGCTTCCAGTTTGGATCGGACTCGTGTGGTAAAGAGTTAATTTAAAACCATCATTATCAACACATTAAAAAAGCCTCTGTACTTACAGAAGCCAAGTGGGAAGTGTAGTTTCTAGACAGCCACAGTCTGTATCTGTTTCATCATATAGAACCACAGCAAAGGGGCCAGATCCCTCCCTTAGAGTGGGGCCCAACAAAGAGTTGTTGTTGTAAGTGTAGAGTTATTGCCATTATTTCTTTTATTTCTTTCTAATGCAAACATTGTTAGTTGTTATTTGAACAACCTTGTCCTAGATTTTTCATTATTATCCCCCACTTTGATTCTTAGCAACAAAATAGGTTTTTCCAACCCTTTACCACACAATCTTAACCTTGCAGAAGAAGCCTTTTGAAAACATGGTGGGAAAAGGAGAAAATGCTGGTCACCAGCATTTTCTCCTTTTCCCACCATGTTGTCTACCCTATTAAAGACAAACTTCCATCATTTGAGTCACAATTGTCGTCTGTAAATGCCTTCAATTTGGACTAGTCTACATTTTTGTTGTTTGGTTTAAATACTGGAGTCATGTTTCTTGTCAGTCTATCTTAGATAATTTTGGCAGAAATTGTAATGGAAGCCTTCCTACCATGGGAACTTATGAACTATGGACTTTTACAGGAGTTTGGGCATTTTGAATCTTTTTTCCCTGATCTAGTGAGCGGTAACAAAGCAGCCTATGGGGGTATTTGTCAGCCTATGACAGTTCTACTTCACAATGTTTTAACTCCTTACCAAACAACAGAAAGTTAGACAGGCCCGAATTGAAAGCATTTGCAGACAACATATTAAATTTTGCTCAGATGATGGGATTTGTCTTTCATAAGGAAGAAAACATTGTGGGAAAAGGAGAAAATGCTGGTTACCAGTATTTTTCATAAGGAAGAAAACACTGTGGGAAAAGGAGAAAATGCTGGTTATTAGTATTATCTTCTTTTCTTACAAAGTTTCCATAAGTCTTCTTCCTCAGAATTGTCGTAACACAGGATTGTGTGGTAAAGGGTGAACCCTTTCCCAAACAAGCCTTGGTTTTCACATGTCTGCAATACAAGTCTTTTGAAAACACTGTGGGAAAAGGAGAAATTGCTCGTAACGAGCAATTTCTCCTTTTCCCACAGTGTTTTCTACCCTTTTTGAGACCTTTCTGCCATTTTCATCAAATTTAAAATTGTCGCCTGCAAACTCTTTCAATTTGGACCAGTCCAAAATTTGTCGTTTGGGAAAGGGTTGAAAAATAAACTTAGGTTTTTGCTTTTCTGCAGAGTATATTATGGCAAGTATAGTACATTTATATGTTGACTGAAATAATTTATAATTGGATCTACACAAGAAGAATAAGCATAGATTTCAAAAGATAGACAAGAGATTCATTAGTTAACTCTTTACCAAATGAAAAAATTTAAGACACATCCAAATTGAAAACATTTGCAGATGACAAATCAGATGTGGCTGAAATGATGAAATTTGTCTGTAAATGGATAGAAACATTGTGGGAAAAGGAGAAAATGCTGGTTACCAGTATTTTCTCCTTTTCCCACAATGGCTGAAATGATGAAATTTGTCTGTAAATGGATAGAAACATTGTGGGAAAAGGAGAAAATGCTGGTTACCAGTATTTTCTCCTTTTCCCACAATGTTTTCAAAAGGCTTTTTTCTCGGGTCGTTAAAACTGTTGATTGCGGGGTAAAGAGTTAAAAAATCAAAGATTTAGCTCCTATATATTACTAGTATAGAAAAACTAAGCTTAAGTTTTATATGGATTTCAGGACTGAATATACTCAAGCAAAAGGTCCCAACCCACAGATATGCCAGGGTCCTGACCCTGAAAGGGTACAAGGACCACAGGGAGCCAGTGGGCCTGACAGGAGCTTGCGCTGTGGACCTCAAGCTGATTTCCATCAAGGGCCAGGAAGCAGAAATCTCATAGTGTCTTCATTCTAGAGTGGTTTCCTTTGTGAACTTTTTCTCTTTACCAGACAACAAGTTCTAATGCCTGTCCATGTTGAAAGCAATTGTTGCAGATGAAAAAAAATCATTGTGGCTTAAATGATGGGATGTTTCTGTTAAGTGGCAGAAAAAAATATGGGAAAAGGAGAAATTGCTTGATACATGTACCAGCATTTTCTCCTATTCCCACAATGTTTTGAAAAACATCAGGTGTCTGGTAATAGTTTAAGCTGTATGCAGCAAACTTTGTAAACTTTATATCTGTGTAAACACAGGATGATTTATCTACAGCAGAAAAACTCCTTTTGCTACAATGTTTTCACATGTATTTATGCACAAGGACTTTCTTGAAGTTACCCGATTTAATCCTGTCTAACCCATTACCAACCAATCCAGGATTTTAACAACCATATGGAAAAGGCCTTTTAAAAACATTTTGAAAAAAGGAGAAAATGCTGCTTACCAGCATTTTCCCTTTTTCATACAATGATTTTTACCACATCAAAGACAAATGGCACCATTTGAGCCTAATTTAAATTGTCATCTCCAATGATTTCAATTTCGACTAGTCAAAATTTCGTCACTTGGTTAATACCGTATTGAAAATATTGGCAGAAACCAATTTCAGTGAGGGCTCAAAGGAAGGAATTTGTCTTCTAAAATCAGAAAACATTGTTTTAAACCTCCTTTTCACAGAGCATGGCTTATACAGAATTACATGCAGCAACAAACTTAAACCTTTATACCGCCTGGTTTCGTATTTGTATTATGTTTGTCCCATTTCAATTAGAACATGGTTATTTATGCATGTTAAATATTTTACAAGTTATATTTGTGTATGTGTTGTAACATTTAATGTACAGTGTATTTTATACTTATGGTAATTGATGTTAATCGTGTGATAATCCAGTTTTGAACTATTATAACCTCTCAGATTGCTAAACACAATTTGTATTGCTTTTGTCAGTTATATGGACAATGAAAATCAAGATCAGACTGGGAAAATCATGCTGTCTGATCTTGGATTTGCACTATCCACCATGTTCAGATATTCTGTCAAAACAGTCTATAAACAGAAATATCAGTATCTTTTAACCCAAGCAAAAATATCTGTTTTGTTTGTTTGCCACTGTAGGGATTGAAAAAAGAAAAAGATAATTATTTACTGGTAAGTAATTTATCAATTTTCCTTCAATAAAAGAACTCAGAAATGTTTCTTCTTCTGTATTTATTTACATTCCAAAGAAAGATAGTGGTTGGAAGTTGAACTTCAACAATCATACACATAAAACAAAACACTTTGTTACAATACAATACATACACAACATCACATGTAGGCAATAATGTTCCTCTCTGCTTTATGAATTCCTTGTTGATGAAACCTACTGTAAATGAGCCAAAGGGGGCTGAATGTATCTGGGAAAAAGCATGGACCCAGGTCAGCGTGTGCAGTTTATGCAGGGTGACCTGGACCGAAAATTTCAGCTTTTGGTAAATTTTCTGCTTGTCAAAGGAACAGTCTACCTTGTGATTCAGTCGGTTGTTATACAAAGTGGATTTTATGGATCCATCACTATGTGATGACCTACTTGGTATCATGGATTATGGTGATGCATTAATCCTTTACCACACAATACCCACTTTTAACGACCCTGATGAAGAAAGCTTTTGAAAACATTGTGGGAAAAGAGAAAATGCTGGTAACCAGCATTTTCTCCTTTTCCCGCAGTGTTTACTTTCCTTCCAAAAACAAGTTTTCAGTTTTTTGAGTCATAATTATTTTGTTGTCTGCAAATGCTTTCAATTTGGAAATGTATAAGATATTGTTGTATAGTAAAGGGTTAAGCCCCATTTTGCAAGAGCATGGTTCAAATATTCATATTGTAAATGGAGTCCACCCAGATGAGCCTGATATATTTTTGTTATTGGTAAATTTTGTGCATATCAAAGGACTTGTCTACCTCATGATTCAGCAGGCTTTTAGCCTTTTGGAAAACAAGAGACAATTCCCTCAGGAGACCCAACTTTCCACATGTTTTCAAGATCCTTCCTGGCCCAGTATAAGTGTAAACATTTTGTGACACATTGAGCCTGAGGCAAATACCTTTTAGATTTTTGTTTGTATCACGGTGGTCAGTGTACCTAGGCATGTATTTCCTGGTGCCAATACATGTACTGACACAACTTTTTTTCCAAGTTGCTGACTACTTTTCTCACATGCATCAGAGATGAGAGGCCAAAAATCGCCTGAAAGAAAGTTTGCCTCAATCGGGTGTCAAACCAACAACCACCAGGTCACGAGTCGGATACACTAACTACTGGGGCTACCCAGCCAGGCCCTATTTCACATGTAGACAAAAATGTACCTTGCTCTTTGCTTTCTAAGTTCTCTGAAGATAAACCTATTTTTCCTTTATTTTTTATTTAATTTTTATTTTATAAATGAGTCGTACTCTGTGAAAAAGTGGCAAGCCAGGTCGGCCAGATTTGTTGCTATTTGTAGTTTTTTGCATGTGAAAGGACTTTTCTACCTCATGATTCAAGAGGCTTTTAGACTTGTGGAAAGTCGGGGAAAAATCCCCATGAGAAACTTGATGAAGATAGGAAAATTCGTAATGAGTATATTACACTGAAAACAAAGGATGTTAAGTGATAAATGAACTTCTATTATTCAAAGAGAAGAAAGGAAATCAAAATTATTTCCACTGATGCTGACATTGAAGAGATTGTCATGGCAAATACAGATTTTGCCCATTATGAGCAATTTCTGTTTGCCACAATGTTTTCAAAAGCCATCATCCACTAGATGGAATTGAATATGTCTGTGTGTCCTACAGAATGACACATCATACACTCAAAACGCAAAAACCAGTTTTATCCCTTTACCACACAATCCTGAGTTTTAACAACCTTGAGGAAAAAGGCCTTTGAAAACATCATGGGAAAAGGAGAAAATGCTGGTAACCAGCATTTTCTCCTTTTCCCGCAATGTTTTCTACCATTCCAGGGGCAAGAGTCACATTTACTTTGTTGTCAGCAAAATTTTGTTGTTTCGTTAAGAGTTAACCCTTTACTGCATAATGCCGACTTTTAACGACCCTCAGAAAAAAAGACTTTAAAAAACATTGTTGGAAAAGGAGAAAATACTGGTAACCAACATTTTCTCCTTGTCCTGCAATGGTTTCTACCCTATGAAAGACATATTTTATGTTTTGAGTAACATTTGATTTACGTCTGCAAATGCTTCCAATTTGGACAAGGCTAAAATTTTGTCGTCTGTTAAAGAGTTAATGTCAGCTGTACAACAGATCAATTGTGCAACTTGATTGTAATCATTCCTGCTCCACTGCAAGCTGACATCAGAGTTTAAAAAACTGTTTGTTCAATATGTGCATCATACTTCATCTTCTTTTAACAACATGTTAGGAATTCCATTAAATACAGGAAACTTTCTTCCACTCTCTGGACAGACTAAATCCCCTTCCATCACTTCAACCTGCAATAATAAGAATTACATGTAATATGCTCCACAATTTTCTACAACGATGAAAAACTAGATTCTTTATGACATAAAAACAGGTGGATCAACAAAATTTGTCTGTTTGAGCTCCACTGGCCAGCATTTTCTCCTTTTTCCACAATGTTTTTAAGGGCCTTTTCATTAGGGTTGCTATAAATCAGGATTGTGTGGTAAAAGGCTAAACATGTAATTGGCAAATGGGAACAGCTGAACCCAAATTATGAGAACTTGTGGCTAGACCATTCTGAAAATGTACCAGTATCACATTCATGTACTTGAAGTTGTATGTCTCTGGCCCTTTACCGCACAATGCCGACCTGTAATGACCCTGAGAAAGAGGGCTTTTGAAAACATTGTGGGAAAAGAAGAAAATGCTGTTAACCAGCATTTTCTCCTCTTCTCACAATGTTTTGTACCCTAAGAAAGACAAATTTTATGTTTTAAGTAACATTTAATTTGTCGTCTGCAAGTGCTTTTGATTTGGACAAGGCTGAAATTTTGTCTGGTTGAGTTAAATCCTTACCACACTACAAAATTTTTGACTTGCCCAAATTGAAAGCACTTGAAGACAACGAAATAAATGTGACTCAAAATTAAAGTTTGCAGTTAAAAGGACAGAAAATATTGTGGGAAAAGGATAAATGCTGCTTACCAGCACCTTCTCCTTTTTTCACAGTGTTTACATAAGCCTCCTTCTTTAGGGTCATTAAAATTCAGGGTTTTGTGAAAAAGGGTTAATTTAAACATCAGGGAAGTGATTGATGACATCTGAGAGGGGAGTAAAATGTCCTTACATCCTCACAGACTTCAGTTAATATTCACTTTCTGAACATATCATTTTGAGCTTGAGCATTTACAGATTTTAAGTTTTTGCTTCAAAGGGAAGAAGTCCTCTTAGAAGAGGAAAAATCACTCCCCTGGTACATATATCTATGACTAGAACAAAAACATGTAAAAAGTACTTTCAAAAAAGGACCCACCTTTTACAAAATATAATGTATCTTTCTTAACAACTTCTGCCAGGGTCCATATTCACCAACTATTCTTAACAATGTTGTTTGTCTAAATCTCAAGAATTTTCTAGATTTGAAAGTAACACAGCATCTGATTGGCTAAACCATTTGGTTTAGCCAATCAATGGTTTAGCCAATCAGAAGCAGTGTTACTTTTCAATAGAGTTTCCTTTTTTTTTTGGTTGGTGAATATGGATTTGTATAAAGTACTTTCAAAAAGGACCTACCTCTAACAATACATGATGTATCTTTTTCAGCAACTCCTGATCATCACTATAATTTTGTTCCAGTTCTTCTGGTAGACCTTCATGGCTGTCAACCTTCAAAAAACATCAAGGTGGAGCCACTAACTCAAACCCTTTTCTACATTAACTCTTTACCAAACAATCCTGTGTTTAACAACCTTGGAGGGTAACAGTGGTGTAGGGGTAGAGTGTTGGCCTCTCAGGCCAACCTTTCCAGGTTCAAATCCCATTATGGGAGGGGGGGTCAACCTTGAAACAACGAACAACATGGTACAAGTAATGGTTTGGCAATCATCGAGATTGATTGATATACGTTGTGAGAACTTTTTTCACAATAGATGTAAAATAAATACTGTATAAGTGGAAATTTTTGCGATTTCACAAATTCAAAACATTCCCAAACTTTTCTGTTTGAATATCTTGCCATAAGTATACCAACAAATAACAAGTGTCTTGAATTTGCAGACATTTCCGTACACAAATTGAAAATGTCCATAATCGGTAATTCGTAAGTTTTTTGACACATGTATATATCAATGTATACAGTTATGTTTCAAGTGAAACAATGTTGGAGAAGAAAGCATTTAGAAACACTTTGGGAAAATGAGAAAATGCTGGTAGCAAGCACCTTTTTCCCCTCTTTTTTCTACCATCACTTGACCCATATTCAATTTATTGACTGCTTGGTTGTTCTGCTTCTTTTTAATAAGGTACATGTATTTAGTTCTGTTTTCATTATCATTTCAGTTATATCTTGTTGGCCAGTGCACATATACCTGCTTTCCAGGAGTTTTTCTTTTTACCAGTACATTTGTAATTCCAAAAGCCACTGGCCTCTTTCCCAAGTAACCATTTTCAAAAGAATGATCAGCAATGAAAGAGAAATGAATACTGTCACAAAGGCTATCACCAATCCTTGGACGGAAAGTAGCCAAGCTTGGGATTTGAGCCTGCAACCCCCTAATTTCAAGCCCTCTGTACTGTATGTTACTATTACCAACTGAGCTACCAAGCTCCACCAATACATTCAATGCTTTCAACTTGAAAAAGTCTCAGATTTTTTTGTTTGGTAAAGAACTAATGTTGTTACTGTATGCACTAAACACACCTCTTCCAAAAATGTTTTCTATCCTTTCAGGGAAAAATTCCACCATTTAACTCTTTACCAGACGAAAGCATTTTAAACTTGTCTGAATTAAGAGCATATCCAGACCACAAATTAACTCTTTCCCAAACCACAAAATTTTAGACAGGTCCAAATTGAAAGCATTTGCAGACGACATAATAAATGTGATTGAAAATTGAAATTTGTTTCGGGAAGGATAGAAAAGATTGTGGGAAAAGGAGAAAATACTGGCTACCAGCATTTTCTCCTTTTCCCACAATGTTTTCAAAAGGCTTCTTTTTTAGGGTCATTAGAAGTCGGGATTGTGAGGTAAAGAGTTAAGTATGGCTCAAATAATGCAATTTGCATTTCAAAGTTCAGACAAATGTCATGGAAAATGGAGAAAATGCTGGTAGCCAGGATTTTTCTCTTTTACCCACAATTTTTCATGGTTGTTCAGGACTGATTGGTAAAGGGTTAAGCCACAAAATGTTCGTCTTCTGCAAATGCTTTCAATACAAAAAAGTGACTAAACTTGTTCATTGGGTACAAGAATAACCCTTATCCTGCTAAATAAAAGAAATAAAACTTTCAAACTGATAGTATAAACCCAAATTTTCCTATTTCAAGGACATCATCAGATGAAAGATATTTCCTTACTGGACAATGTAGATCCAAGATCAGACTGCACATTCTGTGCAGTCTGATCGATCTACATTGTCAAAAAAAGGTTAGTGAGTCAAATTTAGCAGCCTAAGACATGAGCGCTAGATCAAAATTAAATGTCTTACCTCTGTGGCTGCTTTTCTAAATGCTGGCCAGTCTAATTTCGGTACCATTCTAGTGATGAATTCTGGATTAAAGTCAACCTCTTTCTGTTCTATTTTCCTTGCCTGTTGAAAGAAAATCAGAACCAAATCTCTATAGAAACAGGTTTCAATAAACTTTTACCAAACATTTTGAGGGATAACACAAGAACTATACGGAATGAATGTTGAGAATATGATGGTGAATACATATTCACCATTTAAGATTTATTCCGTATGTTTCTTGCATCATCGCCCAAAACTGCCAAGCAAATTCCATGGTGGGGAGTTCTCGGGATTATGCCAATAAATGTAAATCTATCAATCAATAAGTTAGCATTTGATAAAGTCTGTGTTTCTACATCTTTGATGTGGAAAATGAAAATCTGACACAATAAAATTAATACGTCTCATCTTCCTTACCGCAACATGAAACAGAACTAAGAAGAAACATAAGAGATTGATTCAATTAATATACCTTACAAAATTGTCATGTTTATTACTGCAGAATCATACTGAATCCACTTCCTAGCTTTGAATTACTTGTTTCTGGTTTACACTACACTGATGCCAATTTGTATCACCAGTAACCATCCAATAGATTTGAAGATCAGTAACAGGATGATACTGTATTGGTCTATAACATGACATTATTGTGTGTGTTATTGCTGTCATCTCACCCATATAAATGTATGGAATCTGTACGTTAACCTTTCTGTCCTTGTTTTAGACCCTGCTCGGTCATGATCACCAACTCGCTTGAGTAATCAGGCTGACAGACAACACAGTGTCTATGAGCCTCAGACATCATTATTTTTAACTATTATCTTTAATGCCACACTGACATAAAACTTTTAGCATTATGCGTCACCTACAATGGGAAACAATGTGTGGAAATAAAAGGTTATAGTCACTTCCGGTATTATCGTGGGTTCTTCAATATCATGGTATTTACAATTTCCGAAAGCGAGGCTGAAATGCGCCTCCTTGAGGATGTCCTCATGTGAGGATTTGTAGGTCAGATACAGTCAACACACTTTGCAAACTTACTTCGGCAAATTTTCCGAAAATGGTAGACAAAATCGAGTTTTCATCCGAATAGTAAGAAACAAATAACAATAACAATAACAAATAGAATCGTTAAATGACAAAAAGAAAATCAGTTATCGTAGAAATATACATGAGTTTTCATTGCATATTTTTTGCACCAGAAAAATATCAGGCAAGACAATAATTTTCCTACACACAGTGGGATGTTTTAGTACCACGATAATAGGGAATTCAATCCTAAATACCGTAACATTTAAAATTTCTGAATGTCCCCTAAAAATCCAAACAGCGAGTCACAGATGACCCCCAAAAATTCATGAGCTAACAGAAACACTTGTAAGTCGTCATTTAAAGTGGCCAGTGACTAGTCAGTCCACCATGGAAATACGTTCGGGAAAATAATAGAACCAAAACAAGTATTGGTGCCTTACAGGATGAAAACGGAAATTTGATCTTAGATGATGAAGCTAAAGCCAATCTACTAAACAACTACTTTGCCAGTGTCTTTATAAAAGATCCTGTTATAATAAAACCACAAACCTCAGAAGATAATAAATCTTCCACAATTATAACTGAAAAAAACTTGGAAAATATCGAAAGCAATGAAGATACAGTTGCTAAAATCCTTAATGAAACAAAGCCCAACAAATCGCAGGGACCAGATGGGATACACCCAAAAGTTATTGCTGAATGTTCAAAAGCACTGGTTTATCCCCTAACAAAAATATTCAAGAAATCCATGGCTACTTCAAAAGTGCCCGAGGAATGGAAAAAGTCAAATATTACCCCTATTTTCAAATCTGGTGACAAAGTACTGCCTGAAAACTATCGACCCATCAGTATAAGTTCCACATGCGCTAACATCATGCAGAAAATTGTAAGAAACAGTCTCCAATCTCACATGGAACAAAATAACCTTTTTACATCAGCTCAATATGGCTTTTTAAAAGGGAAATCTTGTACCCTTCAACTTTTAGAATCTGTAGACGATTGGACAGAAGCGATTGATAATGGAGAAGGGACTGATGTAATATTTTATGATTTCAAAAAAGCTTTTGACACAATCTCACATGTAAAATTACTTTTAAAACTTGAAAAATATGGAATTACTGGCAAAGTCTTAAACTGGATCAAAGATTTCCTTACGAACAGAACACAGAATGTTATTATAAATGGGAAAAAGTCCGATTCTGTTAAAGTAACTAGTGGAGTTCCTCAAGGGAGTGTTTTAGGCCCCATCCTTTTCCTTATCTTTATCAATGATCTTCCTGAAAATGCCGTGACACCAATAAGACTATTTGCTGACGATACCAAAACCTATTCTGTGATTAAAAATGAAAATGACTCAAAACTTCTTCAACAAACAACAGATAATTTTTGTAAATGGTCGTTGGACTGGAGACTCAAATTTAATCCGAAGAAATGTAAACACCTACACATTGGCAAAAAGAATCTACAAAGCAAATACTACATGACAAATGAACAGAACATCAAAGAGGAAATTGTTCAAGTTAAGGAAGAGAAAGACCTTGGAGTACTGCTAGATGAACAACTTACTTTTACTCAACATATTAGTGAAAAAATCAAAACAGCAAACAGAAATCTTGGTGTCATAAAAAGAACCTTCACTTATATGGACAAACAAATTTTTTTAAATCTCTATAAATCTCTAGTTAGACCCCACCTAGAATATGCCTGTACAGTCTGGTCACCATACCTTAAAAAACACAAAAAAGCTCTAGAAAACGTACAAAGAAGAGCAACTAAATATATTCCTGGGTTAAGACATCTACCATACAATGAAAGACTTAAACAACTGGGATTACCAACGTTGGAATATCGTAGAATTCGTGCTGATATGCTACAAACCTTTAAGATACTGAACAAATACGATAACACTTCAAAACCAAATCTACTAAAAAGAAACATTTCTACTCGCACCAGAGGAAATGACCTAAAACTCTTTAAAAGTTATACTAGAACCGAAACAAGAAAAAATTCATTCACTAATCGTGTTGTTGATACTTGGAACACTTTACCAAATGAAATTGTGAAATCCCCGAGCATAAATGCCTTCAAGAGTAGGTTAAATAAACACTGGCGCCACCACTCTCACAAGTTTACTGCAGAATGCTATACTAATGAAGTGAGACGAACACAAACAGACGGGCCCAAAGAAGCCGTAGGCTTTCATATGGCCTACATACAGTAAGTTACAGTAAGTAAGTTATAACCATGTTATGCATGTCCGAATATGACAGCCATCCGAATTTATACACGATTGTACTAATTCATGCACACTTAAAAATAATAGGAAAATGTAGGGTTAAAACGTGAATGAAAACTAAACAACCTGGATACCGAGCGGAAATCCTTTTGTCACGCCTTTGATAATGTTAGATGTCAACATATTGTGAGTTAAAAGCTTCATTTTCCTTACACGTGAGTCCGTCAAAAATGTAAACAACTCTTTACCTAATAAAGTGTAAGAATAGTTTTAACGAAATTTTCTCCATACATTTCTTATTGTGGAAAAAATACGTCTTAATTTTGTATTACATTTCCTACGTAAAATTATTTAAAATCCTTCAAAGTATAACTTAAAGTTATTTTGTCTTAATCATTGCGACACAATAAAAATACAGTTTAGTTTTTCGTTTGTTAAATTTTGCAAGTTGTTTATAACAAAATGTCAGCCCACAGAGAGGCATGACAGATGTGTTTTGCGGGTCATATTTCTTTTAAATTGTAAGGTGTCATCGGTATTTACTTTTCTATTTCATGGGAGATTCCTCTGTCATTAATGACTTTCGGTAAATTAATTGCATTCTGTGGTAAATTTCGTTGAGTAACCAGTTTTCGCGCAGTTTCAAATGATGACAAACCCAGCATCGAGGTATTTTCTAACAGATCTGGACTTCTGCCCTATATGTGGGACAGTGCTACCAGAAATTGGCTTGGAAAATGTCCTTACATGTCGGATGTGCAAATTCAAAGTTGATTTGATGGGTAAATGTAGCAATTACAAAACTTGATTGTACATTTTTGTTCTTCTGTAATTCTCGGCTTGATGTGCTGTTAACTCTTTACCAAAACGAAAAAAAAATCAGACCGAAAAGCACCTAATGACCGGAAACTCAGGAAAATGCCAAAAAATGCTGTAAAACAGTAAAATTTTGGTTAACAAACATTTGATATTGTCTTGGGGATAGGCTGGAAGGGTATTTGGTTTATTTAGAGGATTTATAGGGTATTGGTAATAAAGTCACTAGACATGGTGGTAACCATAGACCCTTTTACGACGCTGTTCATTGCCAAGGAAATACGATCCCAGAATTCCACTTTCCGCACTCTGCTTTTAGGGTAAAAAGTTCAATATCGCCACTGTTGAAAGCTGTTTTCACATGCAATGTTTTGGCTTTTTCGAAAGATTTTATTGATAAAATCTGTGAAGATTAATCATGTTACAGGATGCCGTTATCATGCTGTGTACCGGGATGTACAAACAGATTAGTGAATTAGTATCTGGCTTAAACGTCCCAGTGTCAAAACATCCTACTTTTGGTTAAAACGTCTGCAATTTCCATGCCCAATTGGTTAAAACGTTCCCTAACCGCGTCCCCGTATATTTTATTCAAATTATTTGTTTGATCTTGTATGTTTTACAAAGAGATTTTTCACCGTTAATGTTTTGTATTTTATTGACCATTGTCATTTAATGTTATTGATTTTTGACCCATATCCTGCCGTACTTATATTTTTGACCTGCACAAGAGGAATTCGCGTTAAGTTTATGTCATAAATCTTAATTAGTATTACTTAAACCATAATCTGGATTTGTAACAGTGTATTTCAAGACCACGCTACCCCCATGTGCAAACAGATCTCTCATTATGTTTTTCGCAAAGTAAATTCAAGATCAACGTCACGTAATGCAGGTTAAGGCTAAGGTCCATATTGTTTCCCTACATTATCATGTATATGACACGCTAAAATGCCTCCCAGTATACAATGTGCTCAACTAATTACTGTTACAATTTCCATTTAACCCTTTACCCAACAATCACAAGTCTTGATGACCAAGAGAAAAGAAAGCTTTTCAAACATTGTGAGAAAAGGAGAATATGCTAGTAAATATTATTTCAACCTTCTCCAACATTGTTTTCAGAAAAAGAATGGTTTTAAATTACATGTTTCATACAGTCCCTGGTGGAAAACAGTTATGGAAAGAGCAGCCACAGATGACAACAGGGCAATATAGTTGTTTGTTCGTTCCTCGCGCATTCATCCATCCATCCATCTGCTCGCTCATTCATTCATTCATTCATTTATTCATCCATCCACTCATTCATTCATTCATTCATTGATTCAAATATGTCTGCGCCAAAATTTGTTTCATGATGAAATTGATCATGATACACACTCGGCATGAACTATACCGATCTCAACCCACACCCTCCGCCATTGAAATTAAATTAAAATTTCCACTGTATTGTCGAGTAAACTAACAAGTATGTGATATATCAGATGGCTACCTTTTATAAACCCTTTACCTAACTCTCCCTTGTCTTAATTAATGGCCCTACATCAATGGGCTTGTGGAAACACTACTGTAAAAGGTAAAAAATGCTGGTTACATGCATTTTTTCCCATTCCCGCAGTGTTCCAGACCATGCTTCATGGGGTTTGTCTGTTACTGCCTGGGTCGGTTAACATTTCCTTTGATGATAACATCAACCCTAAACAGCGACACATTTTTTTTTTTTTTAACATCTTAATCTTCGTCACTAAAATATGGATCGTTTTCTTTCACCTTACTGAACCCTTAGCAAATAAGTTAGTCTGATTATCTTTTCTTTGCCTCTGGGAGCAAGCTTTTCATATAATCGCTCATAATTTAACAATTTTGTGTACACTTTCAATAATCTGCCTCTGTTTTATTTTGTCTTTTGCCCTACACGAGTGCGCATGCGCAGTTTTCCGGCCTCATTACCAGGAAGTGGTCAGAGACTAAAAGGGTCTGTAGTCATAAATCCAAACCAGTCTACCACACTTTGCATTTTCCAGTCTTTTCCAACACATTTAGGTGATTTCGGGCAGTTTAGTAGAACAAGTTTAGGTAGTATTTGAAATATCAGTACACATCCCAACCCGGAATTTACGCTGTTTGCAGGTGATCGACAATTACGCATTTAGGTGTTTTTAGCTCTACTGCCTATAAGCCAGCAGAGCTTATGTCATGGCATGGTTTCCGTCGTCCGTCCGTGTTTCTGTCTGTCCGTCCATCCATTAGTCTTTTTTAGCTCACCTGAGCACAAAGTGCTAATGGTGAGCTATTGTGATCGTGCCGTGTCTGGTGTCTGTTGTCAACTTTTTACCTTGTGTACGCTCTAGAGGCCACATTTTCAGTCTGATCCTCATAAAGCTTGGTCAGAATGTTTGTCTTGATGAAATCACGGATGAGTTTGAAATTGGGTCATGTGGGGTCAAAAACTAGGTCACTAGGTCAAATCTTAGAAAAACCTTGTGTACACTCTAGAGGCCACATTTTCAGTCTGATTGTCATGAAACTTGGTCAGAATGTTTGTCTTGATGAAATCTCGGACGAATTTGAAACTGATTCATGTGGGGTCAAAAACTAGGTCACTAGGGCAAATCTTAGAAAAACCTTGTGTACGCTCCAGAGGCCACATTTTCAGTCCCATCCTCATGGAACTTGGTCAGAATATTTGTCTTGATGAAATCTCGGATGAGTGTGAATTTGGGATACCTTGGGTGATAAATAGGTCACAAGGTCAAATTAAAGAAATGCCTTGTGGGCACTTTACAGGCCACATTTACCGGTATTGCTGAATTGACTTAAAAACTGGTCAGAATGTTTTTCTTGATGAAATTTCAGATGAGTTTGAATTTTGGTCACCTTGGGTCATAAACTAGGTCACTAGGTCAACTAAAAGAAATTTTTTGTGGCTGCTCAAGAGGCTAAAATTCTTACTCAATTGACCTGAAAATTGATCAGCACGTTTGTCTTGATAAAATCTTGGATTAGTTCAAAATTGGGTCACATAGGGTCATAAACTAGGTCAATAGGTCAGATTTAAGGAAATATCTTGTGGGCGCTCTAGTGGCCACAATTCTTGCTCAATTGCCCTTAAAATTGGTCAGCATGTTTGTCTTGATAATGTCTCGAATGAGTTTGAAATATGGTCACATAGGGTCATAAACTAGGTCACTAGGTCAAATTGAAGAAATACATTTTGGACACTCCGGAGGCCACATTTTCAGCTCAGTTGACCTGACAATTGGTCAGAATGTTTGTCTTAATAATATCTCAGATGAGTTTTAAATTGGGTCATTATGACCCTGGAGTGAAATTTTGCCTATTGACTCAAGTGAGCGATCCAGGGCCATCATGGTCCTCTTGTCTTGTTTACGCGATGAAGTCCACATTTGTGGTCAGATTTTCCTGAAACTTTCAAAGTTTATTTATCTCATCAATAGCTTGAACCCTATTGATTTTGAAAAAAATCTGACAATCAGTGTGGGAAAAGTAGCCACTTAAAGTTCAAAATTTCAATTTCTTGTTTACGCGATGAAGTCTGCATTTGTGGTCAGATTTTCATGAAACTTGCACAGTTTGTTTATGTTATCAGTAGCTTGAGCCCTATCGATTTTGAAAAAATTCTGACAGTCAGTGTAGGAAAAGTAGCCATTTAAAATTCAACATTTAAATTTCTTGTTTACACAATAAAGTCTGCAGTTGTGCTCAGATTTTTGTGAAACTTGCACAGTTTGTTTATCTCATCAATAGCTTGAACCCTATTGGTTATGAAAAAAATCTCACAATCAATGTGGGAAAAGTAGCCATTTGAAGTTCAAAATTTCCTTTCCTTGTTTATGCGTTTTAGTCTACATTTGTGGTAGGATTTTCTTGAAACTTGCAAGTTTGTTTATCTCATCAATAGCTTGAACCCTTCAGATATTTAAAAAAATATGACAATGTGGAAAAGTAGCCATCTAAAATTCAACTTTTAAATTTCTTGTTTACACCATAAAGTCTGCAGTGGTGGTTGGATTTTTGTGAAACTTGTACAATCTGACAATCAGTATGCGAAAAGTAGCCATTTAAAGTTCAAAATTTCCTTTTATTGTTTATGTGTTTTAGTCTATATTTGTGGTTGGATTGTCTCGAAACTTGCACAGTTTGTTTATCTCATCAATAGCTTTAACCATATTGATTTTGATCAAAAACTAAGTATCAGTATGGGAAAAGTAGCCATTTAAAGTTCAAAATTTACTTTTCTTGTTTATGCGATAAAGTCAGCATTTGTAATTGGATTTTCATGAAACTTGAACATTTGCTGTGTATCATCAAAAGCTTGAACCCTATTGATTTTGACAAAAAAATTTGACAATCAGTATGGGAAAAGTAGCCATTTAAATTTGAAAATTTACATTTCTTGGCTATGCTACAATTGCCCGGCATTTGTAGTGAATTTTCATGAAACTTGCACAGTTACTTTGTAGATCCAATTCTTTTGAAACTTGCAAATATTATTTGTTTCATTTAGGGATTGAATTCTATTTAAAATGAAGAAAATCTAGCAATTGGTTTAGGAAAAGCAGCCATTTGAAGACTTAGTATTGTTTACTCAACACAGTCCACGTTATTAGTCACATTTCTTTGAAATTTGCAGGGATTGTTTAATACAATGAGTACTGAAACCGTATCAAATTTGGCTGGATTCCAAACAGTTAGTTTTGAGAAATAGTACATCAATTTCTTTTCACTACTTATTCAATTCAACATGCCCACTTGTGCTTTCTTAGTGGGTTCAAGCCCAGTTGCAACAACACCTCCCTTTTTTTTGTGGGGGGGGGGGGGGGAGGTTGTTTGTCTTTCACCTTTTTGCAATGTGAAGTCATAATGTATGCTAGGAAAAAGGCAAAATCACTGCCAGTAGAGCGATTTCAGGCCCTCAATGGCCACTAGTTTGGAGATATGATCACTAGAACCAGATAGCGTTTTGTGGGGTATAAAGGTGGTTTTCGGCAAAATTATTTCTTAGAGTAGATGAGGTGTCATCAGTGGTGTTTTCCAGCATATTTAGGCGGTGTTGGGCGAGTAAAAGGTAACGCCCTACCCCGATGTTATGGAATACCGTTAGGGCCATCGCCTTTGAATGTGTTAATGTAAAATGCGTTACTTGATAGTATTATGATGATGTGAAATCATGAAACTTTGATGATGAAAACTTGAAAGTACGATGACGATACCGCGATATTAAGATGGTGAAAACACGACAATATGATAGTGCGATGATGAAAGTGCAATATGATATGGTGTTTTCACTATCATACTGTCGTGTTTTCATCATCATAGTATTGCATTATCACCATCGTACTGTCACGTTATCATCATCATACTATTGTGTTTACATCATCGTACTTTCGCGTTTTCACCATCATACAATAATGATTTCATCATCGTACTGTCATGTTATCATCATTGTACTATCGCCTATTCACCATCGCACTGTCGGTTCAATCGCCTTTGAATGTGTATGCGCATGTGCACCGGAAAGCAAAGTATGATGATGATAATATGATAGTATTATGGTGATAATGCGGCAGTTCGATGATGAAAACACCATAGTATGATGGTGAAAACATGAAAGTATGATGGTGAAAACATGATAGTACGATGATGAAAACACGATAGTACGATGATGAAAACAGGATAGTATGATGGTGAAAACTCGACAGTATGATGATGAAAACATGATAGTACAATGGTGACAAGGCGATACTATGATAGTGAAAACGCAACAATACGACAATGAGATGGTGAAAACACGACAGTACGATAGTGAAAACACGGTATTATATTGCACTATCATCATTGTACTATCGTATTGTCACGTTTTCACCATCGTTATATTGCGTTATCATCATGGTACTGTTGTTTTCATCATCATACTGTCATGATTTCGCATTATTATCATCATACTGATGAGTATCACATTTCAAATTAACACATTTAAAGGCAATGGCCCTGAGGGTATTCCGTACGATATCGCTAATGACTAGATAACTTAACCAAATGAAACCTCTCCACCCATTTGGTATGCTTTTTTTTTGTGTGCATTTTTTGTGCTACTCTATGGTTTTCAGAGATAAAATTGGAAAAGGATGAGGTAGCATCAATGGTATTTATTTTGCAAATTAAAGTGGTTTTCGGTGAGTATAGGTTTATAACTTCCTTCCTCAATACCTCTACTTAACATATAACCCTACCTTTACGACCTTCTTTGCCCTTTCGGTATGTATTTTGCTATATTTCGAGTGGTTTTTTTTTTTTTCATTTTCCCAGGTTTTCTGGTCATTACCGGTAGGTCTTTTCCGGTCTTTCTAGTAACCACAACTGGGGCATGTTTCCCATGTACTCATAGCCTATTTTGTAACAGATCACTTCTGAAAACAATGAAAAAAAAAAAGCAGAATTCGCTTTCAACATGCAGTTTCTCATTTTATTATATCTATTTTATCAAATGAAAGTTTTTGTTTGTGAAAAAGTAAAAAACAATGCTGAAAATGTTCTACAATGTTTTCAAAACCCCTGTCCATCATGGTCAATAAAACTGGGGGATTATGTGGTAAAGAGACTTAACCCTTTACCACACAATCCCGAGTTTTAATGATCCTATGGAAAAGGACTTTTGTAAACATTGTGGGAAAAGGAGAAAATGCTGGTAACCAGCATTTTCTCCTTTTCCCACAATACTCTCTACTCCATAGAAGACAAATTTTCTGTTTTTGACTAACATTTAATTTGTTGTCTGCAAATGCTTTCAAATTGGACCAGTCTAAAATTTTCTTATGTGGTAAAAGGTAAAAGGTTACAATTTTTTCCCTTTTAGATTTTGATGGTATTAAGACCTATACAAAGATTACATTCAACAAAAGCAGTTCAAAGATTGTAGAGCAAGAAGAAGGTAAAGCCCCCCTTGAAGGACCTCTGGTGAGTAAGGTTTGAAAAAGGTACATGTATACAACCTTTTTTCTTAACCCATACACATAATCGTACATAATCCTGAGTTTTAACAACCCCAACAGAGAAAGTTTTTAAATGAAAACAATGTGGTTAGTAACCAGCATTTTTTCCTTTTCTGCAGTGTTTTCTACTCTATCAAAGACAAAAATCATCATTAATTTTTGAGCTTCATTTAATTTATGGGCTGCAAATATTTTCAGTTAGGTCAAGTCCAGAATTTTATCATTGGCGAAAGAGTTAATTTTGGATAGTTGCTTCATAGAACCCTAACCAGTAGTACTTGCAGCATGATGTGAGAAGTTCCAAAGGTTGACAATGCTCATGCCCAAAACCTGTGGTGTGAGAGCCAACACTCTAGCCCTTCTTAGATGGAATTAACACTGTACCACACAATTCCTAGTTTTAATGACCCCTAAAGAAGAAAGTTTTTGAAATCATTTTGGGAAAAGGGAAAAAATGTTGGTAACATGCATTTTTAACTCACCTGTACACCAGGGTCGTTAAAACTGGAGATTATGTGGTAAATAGTGAAAGGTTACAATTTATGGCTCACCTGAGCACAAAGTGCTTAACCCTTTACCGCACAATGACGCCTTTTGACACCCCTGGGAAAGAAGCCTTTTGAAAACATTGTGGGAAAAGGAGAAAATGCTCATAACCAGCATTTTCTCCTTTTCCCACAATGTTTTCTACCCTATCAAAGAAACATTGCACCATTTTAGCCAAATTGAAATTGTCGTCTGCAAATGCTGTCAATTTGGAGAAGGCTAAAATTTTGTCGTCTGGTAAAGGGTTAAGATGAGCTTTTGGGATTTTGCTGTGTCCATTGTACTTTTTGCGCTGTCCATCGACCAGGCATCAACAATTACCTTGTCTGCACTCTAGAGGCCACATTTTAGATCTTACACTCTTGAAAATTGGTTGGAATGTTCATCTTGATGAAATCTGGGACAAGTTTGAAATTGGGTCACATTGGATCAAGAAGTAGGTCACTGGTACAAATAATAAAAAACTTACCTGCACTCTACAGGCAACATTTTCAGCACAATACTCATGAAAGTTGGTCAGAATGTTTGTCTTGATGAAATCTAAAGTAGGTCACTCAGCCAAGTATTAGAAAAACCTCATATGGACTCTAGAGGCTACATTTTCAGCCTTATGCTCATTAAACTTGGTCAGAATATTTGTCTTGATGAAATCTAAGACGTTTGAAATTGGGTCAGGTAGGCTTAAAACTTAGGTCGCTGGGCCAAATCCTGGAAAAACCTTGTGTGCATTCAAGAGGCCACATTTTCTGCCAAATACTCATGAATACTTGTCAGAATGTTTGCCTTGATGAAATCTGGCACAAGAATGGAATTGGGTCATGTCTGGTCAAGAAGTAGGTCAGTGGGCTAAATCATTGAAAACCTTATTTGCACTCTTGAGGCCACACTTTCAGGCATACATTCCTTAAAATTGGTCAGGATGTTTGTCTCGATAAAATGTCAGACAAGTTAAACTAGAGACCCTTGAGGGCCTGAAATTGCTCTACTGGCAGTGATTTTGCCTTTTTTCCAGCATACATTATGAATTCACGATGCAAAAAGGTGAAAGACAAACCCCCCCCCACCCCCCACCCCCTCAAAAAAAAAGGAGGTGTTGTTGCAACCGGGCTTGAACCCACTAAGAAAGCACAAATTGAATTGAACAAGCAGTGAAAAAAAAATGAAGTGCAATTTCTCAAAACCAACTGTTTGGAATCCAGCCAAATTTGATAGGGTTTCAGTACTCATTGTATTAAACAATCCCTGCAAATTTCAAAGAAATGTGACTAATAACGTGGACTGTGGTGAGTAAACAATATAAGTCTTCAAATGGCTGCTTTTCCGAAACTGATTTCTAGATTTTCTACATTTTAAATAGAATTCAATCCCTTGATGATACAAATAATCATTGCAAGTTTCAAAAGAATTGGATCTTCAAAGCAACTGTGCAAGTTTCCTGAAAATTCGCTACAAATGCTGAGTCGTTGTAGGGTAACCAAGAAATGTAAATTTTCAAATTTAAATGGCTACTTTTCCCATACTGATTGTCAAATTTTTGTCTAAATCAATATGGTTCAAGCTTTTGATGATACACAGCAAATGTGCAAGTTTCATGAAAATCCAATTACAAATGCTGACTTTATGGCGTAAACAAGAAAAGTAAATTTTGAACTTTAAATGGCTACTTTTCCCACACTGATTGTTAGTTTTTAATCAAAATCAATAAGGTTAAAGCTATTGTTGAGATAAACAAACTGTGCAAGTTTCACGAAAATTCAACCACAAATTTAGACTAAAACACATAAATAAGAAAAGGAAATTTTGAACTTTAAATGGCTACTTTTCCCATACTGATTGTCAGATTTTTTTCAAAATCAATAGGGTTCAAGCTATTGATGAGATAAACAAACTGTGCAAGTTTAACAAAAATCTGATCACAAATGCAGCCTTTAATGCATAAACAAGAAAAAGACTAACGGACGGACGGACAGACGTACGGACAATGGAAACCAAGCCATGACATAAGCTCTGCTGGCTTAAAGCAAGTAGAGCTAAAAATTGGGCCACATAGGGTTAAAAAGTAGGTTGCTAGCCCAAATCCTAGAAAAACCTTTTGTGCTCTCTAGAGGCCACATTTTCAGCCTGATACTCATGAAGCTTGCTTAGAATGTATGTCTTGATAAAATCTCTGACAAAGTAAAAATTGGGTCATGTTCAGTCAAAAAGTAGTCACTGGGCCAGATCTTAGAAAAACCTTGTGTGCACCATAAATACAAGTTTTTCAGCCCAGTGCTCATGAAACTTGGTCAGAATATTTGTCTTGATTATATCTGGGACAACCTTGGGTCACATTGGGTCCAAAAGTAGGTCAGTGGGCCAAATCTTAGGAAAACCTTGTGTGCACTCTAGAGGCCTCATTTTTAGCTCCACTGGCCAAAGGCCAGCGGGCTTATGTCATGGCCTGGTGTCCGTCGTGCGTCCGTCCGTCTGTCCGTCCGTCCGTCCGTGCATTAACTTTTATTTCAAACATCTTCTTCTCTGAAACTACCCATCCAATTTTCATGAAACTTCACAGAAATGATCCTGCCATGGTCCTCTTCAGAATTTCTTGAAAGAATTTGATTCCTTCAAAAACTGTGGTTGCCATGGCAACAAAACTGAAAAATATTGGAAATCTTTAAAAATCTTCTTGTCGGAAACCATAAGGCATAGGGCTACCAAATTTTGCATGTAGCTTTATGTAGTAGACCTCTATCAAGTTTCTTCAAATTATAGCCCTGGGGTCAAAATTGGCTCTGCCCCAGTGGTCACAAGTTTTACATAGGCTTATATAGAGAAAACTTTAAAAATCTTCCTGTACCTAGCCATAAGGCCTAGAGCTACCAAATTTTGCATGTAGCTATATCTAGTGGGCCTCTATCAAGTGGGCCAAAAATTTAGCCCTGGGGTCAAAATTGGTTCTGCCCCAGGGGTCACAAGTTTTACATAGGCTTATATAGAGAAAACTTTAAAAATCTTCCTGTACCTAGCCATAAGGCCTAGAGCTACCAAATTTTGCATGTAGCTATATCTAGTGGGCCTCTACCAAGTGGGCCAAAATTTTAGCCCTGGGGTCAAAATCGGCCCTGCCGCAGGGGTCACAAGTTTTACATGGGCTTACATAGTGACAACTTAAGAAATCTTCCTGTTTTAATTTTTTTTTTAAATTAGCCTTGTATGAGGGGTCTTATGTTTTACAGAGGCTTCATATGGACAAAACTTCAAAATCACCTTATTTTTATGGCTTTATCTTGTGGACCTCTACCAGGGTTCAAGTAATTACAGCTCTGGGATCAAAAATGGCTTTGCCCTTCGGGTCTCAACTTTCATATGGGCTTTTACAGAGAAAACTTTGTGAGTCTTCATTTTGAAACCATTTGGCTCAGCATTGAAATGTTTATTATTTATGGTTTATATTTATAAGCCAGTGGAGCGATACAGGGCCATCATGGCCCTCTTGTTAATCAGATACTCATGAAACTTGGTCAGAATAATTGTCTCTGTGATATCTTTGGGTCATGCTGGGTCCAAAAATAGGTCACTGGGTTAAATCTTAGGAAAACCTTGTGTGCACCTTAGAGACCACATTTTCAACCCAATACTCATGAAACTGTATCAGAATGTTTGTCTTGATGATATCTTTGACAAATTCAAAAAAGGTCAAGTTGGTCAAAAAGTAGGTCACTTACACACATGTTTTACATCATCACAACCAGGATCTTTTCAGCTTTATTAGTTGTAGATTACCTTACTCAGATGAGCACTTAAGGGCCAATTGCCCTCTTGTTTCCTTTGCACTCAGTATTTTCCATTCTTTCAAAGGCAAATCTCATTTTTTGAACCCCATTTATTTTGTTGTCTGCAAATATTGTCAATATGGACTTGTATAAAATTTTGTCTTGTATACAGTATAAAGAGTTAAAATATGGCATATTACTAGTATTATTGTGAAGTGAAACGCTAAACAAATCTACTCTTATCAACCACACCGATTCATTACAAACTTCGGATTATTTGGTTTTTAGGTTGAAAGAAAATGCAGTAAATGTTCACACGGAGAAATGATTTTTACAACACGACAGACCAGATCTGCTGATGAAGGCCAAACGGTGTTTTTTACATGTCCAAAATGCAGGTTTGTGCCTTAGCTTTTTCCCCATTTGCTTGTTTGATGTCAAAAACCATTTTCAACCATTGTGATTTTTGTTCTTGGGCCATATCCACCATCTATTCTAAATGGCATTCTTAGTTTTATTGTAGATTAAGACACAATTTCCAATTGGCTAAAAATGGTTGGTGAATATGGGTCTGGATGACAATCATTACTCAGATTCAATACCTGTACTTTGTTTAAAGTTGTAAATTAGTCATGTGAAAAGGGGGCTTAATGCAACTGCAATATGTGTCAATCCATTTTTTGCTATTTGTAAATTTCATGCACATCCAAGGACCATTCTACGCCTATATCCAGTCAATTGTCAGACCAAACAGATTTTACAGATCCTTTTATGTGGTGTTTTGCTTGGTATAATATATTATTATTGAGATGCATTAAGCCACCTTTTGCCAGAGCATGGGTCAGATGTTGACAGTATTATCATAACTACATGTAAGTCTGTATCAGATGACAAAGTGTCAGACTATTTCAAATTGAAAGCATTTGTTGACATATGAAATTTGCATGGGTAGAAAACATTATTGAAAAATGATAAAAAAAATCTGTTTATCAGCATTTTCTTCTTTTTCTGCATTTTTCTGGAAGTTTTACTTAAAAATGTATTCATTAATACACAGAAATTGTCTTTGAAAAAAGAGAAAATAAGCTGGGGAGCAGCATTTTCTCTTTTTCCCACTGTGTTGTCAATAGCATCGATAAAACATATGATTTGTTTGATAAAGGGTTAACTATCAAGGCATTTTTGACACAGTTATGCCCCTTTTTCAATTTGGAATTTCCACTCAAAATCAAGCAACTGCAGTTGAGCATTGGCACCCGTATGCAGTACTCTTGTATTTCCACATTTTCTACTCTTTTGAAGGGAAACCACATCATTTAAGGCACATTTGTTGTCTGCAAGTGCTTTGGATTTGGACAAGTCAAAAAATTGGCTGTGTAGTAATGAGTTAACCCTTTATCACACAATCCTGACTTTTAATGACCCTCAGAAAAAAAGCTTTTGAAAATATTGTGGGAAAAGGAGAAAATGCTGGTAACCAGCATTTTCTCCTTTTCCCACAATACTTACTAGCCTATCAAAGACAGAAATCATCATCCTAGCAACATTTAATTTGGTCCAGTCCAAAAATTTGTCATTTGGTAAAGAGTTAAAGGATAAATAGATGAACATTTATGGTGTATTGTCTGAATTCCAGATTTCAAGAAAGTGAGTTCTCGTGATAACACAACAGAAAGTTCAATGTTGCTGTCTATAGTTTTGTAACATAAAACACTACGAAGATTGAGAGAAGAAAAGCAGAGAGGTTGAAAAAAGAATGGTTCAAAAGTTTCTTGTTTGGCAGTTATATTTGTCTGTTCTATCAGACATAATCATTGTTGTCCATTTAACTGCCAAGTTACTGATAATGGACATGATAATGGTCATGTTTACCCTTTACCAAACAAGTCAGGGTTTTAATGACTCTAGGGTTTTGAAGCTTTTGAAAACATTGTTGGAAAGGAGAATGCTGGTGACCAGCATTTTGTCCTTTTCCTACAAGTTTTTCAACCCTTCTGGATACATATCCCATCATAATGGACCATATCTCATTTTTATTCTGCAAATGCTTTTACACTGGAAGATTTTGTAGTCTGGCACAGAAGTTAATTATTACTGGTTTGGCCGATTTTAAGGACCCCTTATATTTAGCATAAACCAGGGTCCTGCATGACTCGGTAGAGTTAGGAATTGTAACCTGGAGGCCCCAAGTTTGAGCCTTAATTGAGGCACTGAGTTTTTTTGTGGGAATGTCCTTGGACAAGACACTTGAGAACCACAGCCTTGACCTGGTGAAACCTAGGATATACAAGAAAATGTGAGCTGGTGCCATGATGTAACTGAAATAATGCTGAAAGCAGCATAAAACACATTCAGTCCTTTGATTTTCACAATCCACTCTAAGAGAAATCTTCGATGGAAACACTTCATGAATTGTATGTAAAAGCATTGTGAGAAAAGGAGCAATAATAATTATTGCTTCTTTTTCCACAATTTTTTTCAAAAGCTTACCACCTCAGGGTTGTAGAAATGAATACATGTATTTGTGCATAACATACATGTATAAATTACTAATTAGCCCTTTGCCACACAATTCTGTGGTTTAACGACCCTAAGAAAGAGGGCTTTTGAAGATATTTTGGCAAGTAGAAAATGCTGGTAACCAGAATTTTGTCCTGTTTCCACTAAGTTTTCCACCCTTCCAAGAAAATTTTCAGTTTGTCAATCACATTTAGTAAGTCATCTGCAAATCTTTCAACTTACGTAGGTAAAATGGTGTTGTTTGGTAAAGAGTTGAGTCAAATATTGTGATTCCAAGGTTGCTTCAGGTAAAATGGTGTTGTTTGGTAAAGAGTTGAGTCAAATATTGTGATTCCAAGGTTGCTTTGGGTAGCCTGTCTCACAATACATGTGTAATAGACAGCTTAGATAAGAGATAAGACATCAATTTCTATGCAGTCCAATCTTGATCGTCATAAGCATGAGTAAACATGTTTTCTTTATCACTCTTAAAGTTAAATAACTCTTTACATATCAATTATGTTTTCATCACTCCAAGGAATAAGGCCATTAAATGGTAACCAGCATTTTCTCCTTTTCCCATAATGTTTTCTACCACAACAAATCATACTATTCAAGCTACATACCTTGTCATCTGAAAAATGTTTTCATTTTGGGCAAGCGTAAAACTTTGTTTTCTGGTAAAGATAAAGAATGCCTGTAAACAGGTAAAGTTTTCTATCTTTATTTCATAAATTATACTCCATACAATTTCTACTAAATTCCAAACTAATAAAACAGCAGCTCTGTCTTATTTTTTTATTTCTAGCAAATACTTCACTAAGAATACAATAAAACTTTCACAAAGTTTTTTGCTTTCTATCTCAATATTCTCCCTATATCATTCCTTGTTCAGAACCATGATTTTCTAAGCTGTGTATAACAGCAAATTCTTAAGCTATTTTATTGATTTACATGATTTGTTGCAAGGTAACTTTTACCCTTTACCAAACTATTCCAGGTTTAAACTATTCCGGGGATGAAGGATTTTGCAAACATTGTGGGAAAAAGGACAAAATGCTGGTAGTCAGTATTTTCTCCTTCTCTCTTAATGCTTTCTATCCTTTGCAAGACAAATCTGATCATTTGAGCCACATCTGATTTGTCCTCTGCAAATGCTTTTACTTTTGAGGAGTCAAAAAATTGGTCATCCATAAAAGAGTTTACTCTATTCAAGATGACAAAATGCTACACTTGTCCAAATTGAAAGCATTAAATATTACTTACAACAAGTAAAATATAAATCACATGCAATTTGTATCTTAACCCTTTACCACACAATCCCGACTTTTAATGACCCTAAGGAAGAAGCCTTTTGAAAACATTGTGGGAAAAGGAGAAAATGCTAGTAACCAGCATTTTCTCCTTTTCCCACAATGTTTTCTATCCTATCGATGACAAATTCTATTATTTAAGCCACATTTAAATTGTTGTCTGCAAATGCTTTCAATTTTGACAAGTCTAACAATTTGTCGTTTGTTAAAGAGTCAATAGGTAGAAACATCGTGGGAAAAGAAGAAACTGCTGATGACCCGCATTTTCTCCTTGCACAATCTTTTCGAAAGCCAACTTCTGTCTTACGGTCTTAAAAGCAAGGGACTGTCTGGTAAAGTCTTAATCAGTACCACGCAATACCAACTTTTATGGACCCTGATGAAGAGGGCTCTGGAAAACATTGTGGAAAAAGAGAACAAGAGGGCCATGATGGCCCTGAGTCACTCACTGGAGCCTTTCTGACCTAACAAGACCCATTTCCAATCTCTTCCAAGATGTCAAGACAAACATTCTAACAAACTTTCATGAGTATTTCAATAAAAATGTGCCCTTTAGAGTGTGCACAAGTTTTTTCTAGGATTTGTCTTAATGACCTACTATTTGACCCACATGACCAATTCTCACACATATCCTAAACATCGTCAAGACAAACATTCTGACTTTCATGATTACTGTATACATAGATACATAAGCGTGTCGAAAAATTTGTGAACTACCAATTACAGACATTTTGCGTAAAGAAATGTTTGTGAATTCAAGACACTCGTTATTTGTACGTATATTTGTGGCGATATACGTGAACAGAAAAAAATTCCATGTCGCATAAATGTCCACTTATACAGTATTGGACTGAAAATGTGGCCTCTAGAGTCTACACGCTTATAATTTTTTTTAATTTTACCTGGTGACCTAGTTTGTAACTGGTCTGAGATATTAACAAGACAACCATTCTGACCGACTTGCATGAGTTTTGGACAAGAAATGTGGCCTCTAGCGTGTACATCAGGTTTTTCCAAGATTTGACCTGGTAACATAGTTATTTACCCTAGATGAACCATTTTCAAACTTGTTTGAGATATTATCAAGAAAAACTTTCTGTCCAACTTTCATGAGTATAAGACTGAAAATGTGGCCTCAAGAATGTACTCAAGGTTCTTTCCGAGAATTGACATGGTGACCTAGTTTTTGACCTGGTGTTACCCATTTTCAAGTTTGTCCAAGATGTGATCAGCACAAATATTCTGACCAACTTTCATGAGTACAGGAGAGAAATGTGGCCTCTAGAGTGTACACAAGGTTTTTCAAAGATTTGACCTAATGACACAGTTTTTGCCTGACATGACCCATTTACACCCATATCCGATATCTTACTAAGACAAACATTCAGAGTAGCTTTCATGAGTTAACCCTTTACCAAATGACAAAATTTAGACTTGTCCAAATTGAACGCATTTGCAGACAACAAAATAAATGTGACTCAAAAATTGAAATTTGTTTTGGGAAAGTTAGAAAATATTGTGGGAAAAGGAGAAAATGTTGGTTACCAGCATTTTCTCCTTTTCCCACAATGTTTTCAAAAGGCTTCTTCAGGGTCGTTAAAACCTGTGATTGTGTGGTAAAGAGTTAATGGCCTCTAGAGTGTACACAATGCTTTTCTAAGACTTGACCTTGTGACCTAGATTTTGACCAAACATGACAAATTTTCCAACCAATTCGAGATATCAACAAGACAAACATTTTGATTCATTAGTACTAAATCAAAATGTGGCCTCTAGAGTGTACTAGTAAACAAGGACTTTCTAATATTTGACCTAGTGACCTAGTTTTGGACCCAACGTGACACATTATCAAATTCAACCAAGAATCATCAAGACAAACATTCTAGCCAACTCTCATGAGTATCAAACTGAAAATGTGGCCTTTAGTGTGTTCACTGGGTGTTTAAAAAATATGACCTGGTGACACAGTTTTTAACCAAAGGTGACAAATTTTCAAACTGGTCCGAGATATTATTAAGACAAACACCCTGACCAAGTTTCATGACTTTTGGACTAAAAATGTGGCCTCTAGAGTGTACATAAGGTAAAAGTTCATGACAGACACAGCACAATCACAAAAGCTCACCTTAAGCACTTCATGTGAGCTAAAAATGCTGGTAACCAGTATTTTTTCCATGTCCCACAATGTTTTCTAGCCTTCAACATACAAATCGCATAAAATGAGCCATACATAATTTGTCATCTGCAAATAGTTTTAATTTTGACCACAAGCCTGAATTCTGTTATATGGTAAAGGGTCATCTGCAGATGGTTTTAATTTTGACCACCAGCCTAAAATTTTGTGTGGCCAGTGCACCAATCCATGCTTTCCAGGAGATTTTTTTACTAGTACTTTGAACATAATTCTTCCCAAGCCATGGCTGCTTTTCCACATAATCATTGTCGAAACAATGATGAGTGGTGAGAGAGAAATGAATCCTGTGGTATTATATCTGTTGTTAATATCGCTGGATTCATTCCTCTCTCACCACTCATTATTGTTTTGACAATGATTATGTGGGAAAGCAGCCAGTGAACTGGGATGAATAATGTGCCAAGTACTAGTAAAAGAATCTCCCGGAAAGCATGGATAGGTGCACTGGCCACCTCAATATATCTGAAACAAGGTTGAATATGGCATTAAACACCATACAAACAAACAAAGCTGATCTTATAAAGAAACAAGGACATGTAAAAGAAAAAATTATCTAGTGATCAAATGCATGTAAGACCTAGCTCTAGTTGGTGACCAAGTTGTCATTGGGCAAAAACACAGACAACATACATCAGAAAGAGCCGAGCTAAAAATAGTATATGCTGACAGGTACTAAATGCTGTGGGAAAAAGATGTAAAGTAAAAATATGATAATTATTAGGTGGTTTTTCTCCTAAAATGTTATAAGCATGTGTAGATTCACAAGGCAGTCAACTAAAAGTAACATAAAAGTGGACAAATAATTGGAGATTGTACATAAAAAACTACTGTAAAAATTGTAAATGAATTGGACGGAATGTTTAAGACATAAAGACATAAAAAACAAGAGGGCCATGATGGCCCTGGAGTCGCTCACCTGAGCCTTTTGACCAAGCACAACCAATTTCCAACATCTTGTGAGATATATGTATTACCAAACAATAAAATTTTAAACTCGTCAGTCTGAACCTTCTGCATAAAACAAATAATATGTGGATCAAGCTGTGGAACTGGTCTCTCAAAGGGGTAGAAAACATTTTGAAAAAGGGAAAAAATGCTGGATACTAGCATTTTCTCATTTTCAAACAGTGTTTTCAAAAGGCTTCTTTCTGAGAGTCATTTGTACACTAGGTTTTTCTAAGATTTGACCTAGTGACCTAGTTTTTCAGCCAACATGACACATTTTCAAACTGGTCAAAGATATCATCAGGACAAACATTCTTACCAAATTTCAAGAGTATTGGACTGAAAATGTGGCCTCTACAGCATACACAAGGTTTATCTAAGATCTGACCTAGTGACCTAGATTTTGACCCAACATGACCCATTTTCAAACTCATCCAAGATATTACCAAGGCAAACATTCTGAGAAGCTTTAAAAGAGTATTGAACAAAAAATGTGGCCACAACAGTGTACACATGGTTTTTCTAAGATTTGACCAGGTGACCTAGTTTTTGACCCAACATGACCCATTTTCAAATTCAACTGAGATATCATCGCGACAAACATTCTGACCAACTTTCAAGAGTATCAGACAGAAAATGTGGCTTCTGGAGCTTACACAAGGTTTTTCTAAGATTTGAACTAGTGACCTAGTTTTTCATCCGACATGACCTATTTTCAAACTAGTCAGAGATATTATCAAGGCAAACATTCTGACCAACTTTCAAGAGTACTGGACAGAAAATAGGGCCTCTAGAGCATACACAACGTTTTTCTTAGATTTGACCTGGTGACCTAGTTTTTGAACCAACATAGCACATTTTCGTACTATTTCAAGATATAATCAAGACAAACATTCTGACCATTTTTCAAGAGTATTGGACTGAAAATGTGGCCTCTATAGTGTACAAAAGGTTTTTCTAAGATTTGACCTAGTGACCTAGTTTTTGACCCCACACGACCCAATTTCAAACTTGTCTCAGATTTTATCAAGACAAACATTCCGACCAAGTTTCATGAGGATTGGACTGAAAATGTGGCCTCTAGAGTGTACACAAGGTTTTTCTAAGATTTGACCTAGTGACCTGGTTTTTGACCCCACAAGACCCAATTTGGAACTTGTCTGAGATTTTATCAAGACAAACATTCTGACCAAGTTTCACATGTATCTGACTGAAAATGTGGCCTCCAGAGCGTACACAAGGTTTTACTAAGATTTGACCTAGTGACCTAGTTTTTGACTCCACATGACCCAATTTCGAACTTGTCTGAGATTTTATCACGACAAACATTCTGACCAAGTTTCATGAGGATCGGACTGAAAATGTGGCCTCTAGAGCGTACACAAGATTTTTCGAAGATCTGACTTAGTGACCTAGTTTTTGACCCCACATAACCCAATTTGGAACTCGTCTGAGATTTTATCATGACAAACATTCTGAACAAGTTTCACAAGTATCTGACTGAAAATGTGGCCTCTACAGCGTACACAAGGTTTTACTAAGACTTGACCTAGTGACCTAGTTTTTGACCCCACATGACCCAATTTCGAACTTGTCTGAGATTTTATCAAGACAAACCTTCTGACCAAGTTTCATGAGGATCGGACTGAAAATGTGGCCTCTAGAGCGTACACAAGGTTTTTCTAAGATTTGACCTAGTGACCTAGTTTTTGACCCCACATGACCCAATTTCAAACTCGTCCAAGATTTTATCAAGCCAAACATTCTGACCAAATTTCACAAGTATCTGACCAAAAATGTGGCCTCTAGAGCGTACACAAGGTTTTTCTAAGATTTGACCCAGTGACATAGTTTTTGACCCCACATGATCCAATTTCGAACTCGTCCGAGATTTTATCAAGACAAACATTCTGACCATATTTTCATGCGTATCTGACTGAAAATGTGGCCTCTAGAGCCTACACAAGGTTTTTCTAAGATTTGACCTAGTGACCTAGTTTTTGACCCCACATAACCCAATTTCGAACTCGTCCTAGATTTTATCAAGACAAACATTCTGACCAAATTTCATGAGGATCGGACTGAAAATGTGGCCTCTAGAGCGTACACAAGGTTTTTCTAAGATTTGACTAGGTGACCTAGTTTTTGACCCCACATGACCCAATTTCGAACTCGTCCGAGATTTTATCAAGACAAACATTCTGACCAAATTTCACAAGTATCTGACCGAAAATGTGGCCTCTACAGCGTACACAAGGTTTTTCTAAGATTTGACCTAGTGACCTAGTTTTTGACCTCACATGACCCAATTTCAGACTCGTCCGAGATTTTATCAAGACAAACATTCTGACCAAGTTTCATGAGGACTGGACTAGAGCGTACACAAGGTAAAAAGTTGACGACGGACGACGCATACCACACGACGGACGACGGACACAGCACGATCACAATAGCTCACCATGAGCACTTCGTGCTCAGGTGAGCTAAAAAAGAAATAGACATGACTATCTAGTCCCAAGCATCATATGGACACAAATCTTTAACATTTTACCACATAATGTTGACTTTAAACAAACCTGAAAAATAGAGCTTTTGAAACATTGTGGGAAAAGGAGGAAATGTTGGTAACCAGCATTTTCTCCTTTTCCAAAAATGTTTTCTACCTTATCAAAGACAAATTTTGTCATTTGGGCCACCTTCAACTTGTCATCTGCGTAAAGCTTTCAATTTGGACCAGTCTGTAATTTTGTCATCTGGTAAAGAATTAATCCAACTGTGTTGCATGTTAACCCAAGAAACACAATTTTATACCCATCCATATTGAAAGCATCTGCAGACAACAAATCAAGCATGACCCAAATATCAGAATTTTTCTTTTAAAGGGCAGAAAACATTGTGAAAAAAGGAAAATATGCTGGTTACTAGCATTTTCTCCTTTTCCCATGATGTTATCGAAAGCCTGCTTCCTAAAGGTCCTCAAATCAGAGGTTTGTTGGAAAATGGTTGAACAAAATGTATTTTCATATTGAGGCAACTTGTAGGCATCTGATAATAATATACAAGTTTTGAAAAAAATTATTAAAATATACTGGCAAATTGAGAGATCCTTCATTATGAGTTATAACTCCATGTGACAACACTATTTTAGCCACAGTTCATGTCAAACATCTCTTCTATTAATTTTTCTTCATAATTATATTGACTGATTCACATAGTTTAAAAAAAAAAAAAAACATTAAGTTAGGTAAAAAGGTTTGTTCCTTCTGTGTTTGACAATTTCAGCAACATTCCAGTTACATAGTAGCAGCCACAGCACCTACCTATGTGTTTCTGGTATGTTATAGGCTATACATGTATAATTGTAAAGAATTGATTGTATGATGCACTGAAAACTAACGCTTTTTATGCATCATGCCTGATTTCACTTGATTATCCACACTGTTTTACTTATTTGCTGCAGAGAGTTAAACTGTTACTAAAAACCCTGAGGTTTAATGACCCTGACAGATAAAGCTTCTTAAAACATTGTGGGAAAAGGAGAAAATGCTGGTAACCATTTTTTCTTTTCCCACAATGTTTTCTACCCTTTCAAAGACAAATTCCATCATTTGAGCCATATATGTCATATGCAAATCCTCTCAATTTGAATGAATAAAAGAATTTTTCATCTATTAAAGAATTAAGCTATAACTTGGGGCATTGTTTAAAAATGAGGTACAATGTAAGACAAAAAGGTACAATGAATGATGCCATAAAAAAATGGAATGCAATAACTGTATCTCACAACATGTTGATAGCACTAACAACAAATATCACAATAAATGCCAATAAATTTAAGCTCTCTCTCTCTCTCTCTCTCTAAACCATTTATCACACAATTCCATTTCAGCAACCGTGTGTAAAAAGGGCTTTTGAAAGCATTGTGGAAAAATGAGATTTTCTCCTTTTCCCATGATCTGTTCTACCCTTCTTAAGATAAATCCTATCATTTTAGTGATGTAAGTGGTATTTGTTGTCTGCAAATACTTTGAGTTTGGACAAGTCTAAAATTACACTACATATATATGCTATGTTCACCAACAGCTCTAAATATTGATCTAGTTCTTAAATCCAAGATTAACAATATGATTTGGCCAGGCAGCTCAGTGGCTAGTATATCTGACTTGTGACCTGGTGGTTGTGGGTTCAATACCTGGGTGAGGCAAAATTTCTTTCCGGTGATTTTCCGCATCTCACTTCTGTTGCATGTGAGAAGAGTAGTCAGTGGCTTGGAAAGAAAGTTGTGTCAGTACTGGTGAGAGAAAGCCAGGAAGCACATGCGTAGGTACACTGACTGCTATGATACAACCTCAGCTGTTAAAATGGCGTTAAACTCCAATACATAAGACATTATGTTTTGGCCGATCAAATTGATAATCTGTAAAATTATAATCGAATTTAGAACGATTGGTGAAAACAACATCTGTACTTCTATTCAAAAAAGATAATTTTACAAAAGCTGTATGGAAACTTTTAATCCATTACTACACAATCTGGAGTTTTAACAACCCTGAGGGAGATATTCTTTTGAAAACATTGTGGGAAAAGAAGAAAATTCTTACTAGCATTTTCTCCTTATCATGCAAAATCAAATTTCAATTTTTTAGTCACATTTATTTTGTCATCTGCAAATGCTTTCATTTTGGGCCAGTCTAAAATTTTATCATTTGGTAAAGATTTAACCCTTTCCCAAACAAGCCCTGGTTTTCACGTGTCTGCAGTACAAGTCTTTTGAAAACACTGTGGGAAAACGAGAAATTGCTCGTTACGAGCAATTTCTCCTTTTCCCACAGTGTTTTCTACCCTTTTTGACAACTTTCTGCCATTTTCATCAAATTTAAAATTGTCGTCTGCAAACTCTTTAAATTTGGACCAATGCAAAATTTGTCATTTGGGAAAGGGTTAAAGTTTATGTAGTAGTGGTGTTTTTAAGGGGACATTACAACGTTAACCTGCATGTGTAACAACTTGGGCAGTCTAGGTCACCATCAGACAGCACAAAACATGTAGCCTGATTTTTGATGCACACTGACTCATTTTTGTATATTCATGGTCCTGTGAATGCAATATTCTGGAGCGGTATTTACCTATCATCCTTATTTTGCATTCTCTGATTAATTCTGAAGAATTTTCTAACTTTGAAAGAAACATAGAAGGAGGCTAGGAATGCAATTCAGTGCAGTTGGTTAATACATGTCATTGGCCCATGTTCACACAGCATTCTTGACAACATTCTTAATGAGACTCTCAAAAATTCTTTACATTTTAGATACTGACACAATTCTGATTGCCTAAACTAAGCAGTTTAGCCAAATTTAGTTTAGCAAACGAGAAACTTTATTACTTTGATAAGGGTTCCTGGACAAAATAGATTTTAGGGATCCATGATTATATGATGACTTGCTTAGTTTAATGCATCATGGAGATGCACGAAACCCTCTTTTGCAAGAGCATGGCTCGATTATTTTTTTCTTTAAATTCATATATCTATGATTACATTATACAGCACATCACAACAGGTATACCATAGACAAACTTCATTTCAACCTTTACCAGGAAACACCATTTTAGTCTGCTCCAAACTGAAAGCCTTGCAGATGACAATTTTCATGTTGCCCAAGTAATGTAATTTGTCTTTAAACCCTTTACCATACAATCCCGAGTTTTAACGACCCTGAGAAAGAGGCCTTCTGAAAACATTGTGGGAAAAGGAGAAAATGCTGGTAACCAGCATTTTCTCCTTTTCCCACAATGTTTTTTATCTTTCCCAAAACAAATTCAATTTTTGAGCCAACTTTATTTTGCCGTCTGCAAATGCTTTAAATTTGGACCTGTCTAAAATTTTGTTGTTTGGGAAAGAATTAAAGAGTATAAAACATTGTGGGAAAAGGAGAAAATGCTGGTTACCAGCATTTTCTCCTTTTCCCATGATGTCTTGAAAGGCTTTGTTCCTCAGCGTCATTAAAGCTTTTGATTGTTTAGTAAAAGGTTAAGTCTCTAGATGAACATATATTTCATTTGGTACAAAAAAACCTACTTGATAATTTCAAGGCTAACTTGACTCTCCCTAAAAATACCAATCAGCATGTTTTTTGCAGTCTGATCTTGATCTACACTGTCCATGAAGCATTTACCTTGCCTTTAACATTCAAATACTTAACCCTTTACCACACATTCCAGTGTTTTAATGACCTGAAAAAGAAGGCTTTCGAACACATTATGGGAAAAAAGGAGAAAACTATGATCATCAGCATTTTCTCCTTTTCCCACAATGATTTCTAGCCTATCAAATAAAGATATCTTCATTTAAGCTAGCATTTAATTTGTTGTCTGCAACTTCTTTCAATTTGGTCTAGTTTAAAATTTTGTCATATCACATAAAGGGTTAACAACAACATGGCATGCAGTTGCCAAGGTACAGTTGCTTTTTCAGTGAAAATTTCAATTCAAAAAACAGATTATCTATGTCAAAAATATTTCAGGGTTATCTGCTCTTTTGATAGTTAATATTCCAGGTTTGAGGTAAATGAAGTATTGACAGAGATATTAAAAAATGTCAATTGACAATTACATGGCTATGACAATAACTTGAATAACTTGCTGTTTTCTTCAAACACAACTAACAATAAACCTACAGTTGAGTCATGTTCTGACAAAGGAGGAATTAATGCATCTCTGTGATACATCATACCAAGCAAGGCATCACATGATTATGTAGCCATGAAATCCATTTTGTCTGACAATCAACAGATCATGAGGTAGACTGGTCCTTTGACATGCAGAAAATAAGACTGAAAACAAAAAGTTTCATCTTGGATCAGACTGCGCAGGCTGACCTGGGTCGATACTTTTTGCAGGTGCATTTAGCCCCCTTTTTACAGAGCATGACTAAGTTGTAAATAATACTTGTAATGCATAATGCTAACATCTATCCTTAGAGGGAAGAGGACTTTTTCTCTGAGTAAAACACACACAATGTAGTTTTACAGATGTTCAACATGTGACTTTCTGATTAACTCACACAACCACATGACAAAGTCTAGCCCAGATTGAAAACATTTGCAGACAACAAATTAAATATCACTCAAATATTTATATTTGTTTTGAGGAGAGAAGAAAACATTGTGGGAAAAGGAGAAAATGATGGTTAACAGCATTTTCTCCTTTTCTCACAATATTTTCAAAAGTTTTCTTTCTAAGGATTGTTGAAAGTCAGAACTGTGTGATGTGATAAAGAGTTAATAGACAGCATAGATCTGGGATCGGACAGGATGTTCTTCAAAGACTGATCTTGATGTACACTGATGCATATAATAAAGGCATCAGTATTACTCCTTAGCAATATTTGTGTAAAAAATACCACATGTATGTCACTGTTACTGTATTGTGCAAGTCTTGGATGATTTCTCGTTGTTCTGCAAGGTACTGATCACCTCAACTTTCATTGATCTACGTCGATTTGCTGAAAAATCACAAAAACGTTCTTTAGCCCTTTACCAAACGGCAAAATTTTGGATTTGTCCAACTTCGAAGCATTTGCAAATTACAAATTAAATGTGACCCAAAAGATGGAATGTTTCTTTAAAAGGGCAGAAAAATTTGTTGGAAAAGGAGAAAATGTTGGATACTAGCATTTTCTCCCCTTTTCCACAATGTCTTCAGAAGCCTTCATTCTCAGGGCAATTAAAACTTATGACTGTGTTGTAAAGGTTTACTGAAGTCATCAAAAATTTGCGTCTTGCACATCTACAGTCCAAGGTCAATAGTTTTACAGTTTCATTCCAATTATAGCAAACTTAACCCTTAAAGCGCCTTTCACGACTATAGTTGCATTTGCGGCCAGTGTAGATCAAGATCAGGCTGCACAAAACATGAAGCCTGATCTTTGATCTACACTGTCTGCTTTGCTGAATCACTGTAGACAAAAGCAACCATGAAATTGCAATTATTTAGGTCGTATTTCAAGGATGAAAATGACTGATAGGTTTATTTGGCGCTCTAAGGGTTAAAGAGGAAGTTGGTGACATTAACACATAAGCCATGCTCAGGCAGAAGGGAATTTAATGCATCTGTGTGATGCATTACACCATGCCAATTATCACAGAATTATAGATTCATAAAATCCATTTTGTCTGACAACCGGCTAAATCTAGATGTAGAATAGTCCTTGGAATAGCAGAAAATTTACCAGCAGCAAAAGCTTCCAACAAGGTCAGCCTGTGCACACTGTGAAGGCTGACCTGGATCTATACTTTTGGCCCTTTTTTTACACAGAACATGGCTAACATCTATATCAACAGACAGATGAAGAGATTAACAGGCTGATTTAACTCTCTACCAGAAAACAGTTTTCAACTTGTCCAATTTCCAAGCATTTGCAGAAGAAAAATTAAGCACGGCTCAAATAATATCATTTGTATTTGAAAGCTTAGAAAATATTTTGGGAAAGAGAGAAAATGCTAGTAACAAGCATTTTCTCTTTTTCTCAAAAATTTTTTCAAAAGCTTTCACTATCAGTTTCCCTAAAACATAGGATGGTTAAGGTTTAACCCTTTACCAAACAATCCTGTGTTTTAACAACCCTAGAGAGGAAAGCTTTTGAAAAAATTGTGGGGAGAAAAAGGAAAATACTGGTTTTCTACCTGTCCAAAAATAAATCTAATTATTTCAGTCACATTTAATTTGTCGTCTGCTTTTGATGTGGAAAAGTCTGTAATTCTGTCCTTTGTTAAAGACTAATATGTTGTAAAACTGTGTTGCAAGGATTAAAAACGATCAGTCCTGTCTTTTTCAACTTTTTTTCTACTCTCTTCGTAATATGCATACATTATTTTCTGTATCTCTTACAGTTGTTTACATAGCATTTAGTATAATATGTAAGATACGAATGAACAATCTTACCTTCAGTATAAACAGATCTGTCAAACTGTCCTGCTGCAAGCGGCAAATTGCTGCAATAAACAATTGAACAGTAACATGGATAAAGTCCTGTCTTGTATTCAGATTTTGGTTATCAAATCATCCGTATCAAATCATCCTTACTCTCTTGAAGTTTTTCCCAGTGTCAGACCGAATTTGAAAAGTACAGTCAAACCTGTGTTAAGCTTGCACCTAAGGGGCACTCAAAATGTGCTTGCTTAAAGGACATATAGTGGCCAAAAGTAAACAATTCTGTGTGCGTGGGTTGTCCAAAAAGTATGTAGACTTTTCTCATAACACGACTACTTATCACAGTTGAATACCAAAATCTGGTGACATATTACTGGATGTGTCTTTGAAACATGCTACAAATTTCATTAAAATGCAATGATCAAGTAAAAAATTACAAAGAATTAAAAAACACTACTAACCATGCCATGTGCCAGGTAGCAGTTAGTGGTGTTTTATAATCCTTTGGGGTTTTTTTATTTGATTGTATTTTGATGATATTTGTCGCATGTATCAATGACACATCCAATAATACGTCACCAAATTTCGGCAATCAACTGTTGATAAATAGTCGAGTTATGAGAAAAGTCTACACGGTGTTTTCAAAAGCAATCCCCCCCCCACAAGAACAAATATGAAAGCATTAAGGCAAAAGAAAAATTACTTTTTGTTCAGTTAACCTCTAGGACAATAACAAGACACAAGTAACCATTGGGCTGCTAAGCACGATTCACTGACCTTTTGCGGACAGTGTAGATCAAAATCAGACTGCACAGAATGTGCGGTCTGATCTTGGATCTACACTGTCCGATACAGACATATTTTCCCAACCCCAGTAACTTTGAAATGCCAACATTTTGGTTTTTATGATCGATCTGAAAATTTCATTTAAGTATATTAGTAGGATAAGGATTAAAACATTTACTGTATCCTTTGGAAAAATGAACAGATCATCTATTGGTGAACAAAAATCTGTTTTACATCATATTCCAAAATTTTACACATTTTGGATAAGGATAAGGAGAAAGAAGGGTGCGTAAAAGTTCTGGCATACCATTCTCTTGCTGGTTTAATGGCAGCCTCAAACAAAGCATACACAGGTTTGTGGTCCGACAAACGTATAGTACTCGGAGAATCATAATGTACACATGTAATTGCATTCTTCTTTTTGGCACGGAAAAGAACTCTATCCTGGAAATTAAGAATAAAGCATTAAGACATTTTTAAGTCATACTGAATGATACAAACACTAAAACTTATAAAAATCAGTTTTTCCCATGCTTTATGCAAGGATAAGTATTTACCATCTGTTATTTCTTCAAACATAATGAAAAATAATTTACTAAACCGTAACACTTTTTACTTGTCCTAATTGAAAGAATTTGCAGACAAAAATTAAATTTGGCTCAAGTAATGATATTTGTCTTTAAAACTTTAAAAGAGTTGAAAAAAAAACGGGAAAAGAAGAAAATGCTGGTTTTCTGCATTTTCTCTTTTTCCAACAATGTTTTCAAAAGCTTCTTCTTCAGGGTTGCTAACACTAAGGTTTTTGAGTAAAGAATTCAATATGAAATGAGACAAAACTAAGTTCAGCAAAGGAAATCCAATCAATTGTTGGTAAGTTTTAAGTTCATTTGTCCCACATTTTGATTTTTATTTGTCTTCACTGTAACTGTCTTATTGGTTTTTAAAATTGTGGGACAAATGGAAAACACCATTTGCAAGTTAGCCTAATGATTATTTTGGTAATAATGTCACAAAAAACACATATACATACACAACCAACATTGTCAACAAGAGCATATGTTCGTTGCATAAACAGTTGACTGGAAAAGATGTGAGAAGTCACTACAGGTGATAATTGGCAGCTGACAAGATAGTTGCTTGCTTTAGCCAAAAACTTAATAAGAGAACATACCGTATAAGATGGAATTCTGTTCTTAGATGATGTATCATATGTATCCTGCCCTATGTCGTACTTATATGTAGGTCTAAAGTTGATTCTTCCCTCTTGAAACCCTTGGAATATATTTCCTGAAAAAAAAAAAAGAAAGATCTGAAACATCCTTAGAAAATGAGAAAATGCTGGTAACCAGCATTTTCTCCTCTCCCCACAATGTTTTCTTCCTTTTCAGAGACAAATCCAACCACTGGAGCTGCATTTCATTTGTCGTCTGCAAGTGCTTTGAATCTGGACAAGTCTTACATTTTGTTGTCTTGTAAAGAGATAACTCATGTCCTCAAGAAACTAATTTGTAGCAACACAAATTAAGGTTTCATTTATACATACATGTACATGGATTGGGAAAGTTTATCAGGCAAGGTGTAGGGATTTGGATAAAATTCTGGAGCACAGCATACTTTCTCACACAATCCCGACTTTTAAAAACCCTGAGAAAAAAAAACTTTTGAAAACATTGTGGGAAAAGTAGAAAATGCTGGTGACCAGCATTTTCTCCTTTTCCAACAATGTCTTTTGCCCTTTAAAGAAAGAAGTTCATCATCTGTGCCACATTTGTTTTCTGCAAATGCTTCAATTTGGACATGTCTAGAATTTTGTTGTTTGGTAAAGAGATAAACCCACAGGAAGACACTAACCATCTATTCTATTTATCCAGTTTTTTATTCGTGATCCATTTCAGAATATTTCGCTCAAAACTAGAATAACTATCACTAAAGGTGATAAATACCCCCGCCCCTATATTTCATGTCACAGGGGCAATAACTCTGCAATGTCAATTTAGGGGCAATAACTCCGTAATCATTAGGCCAACACTCATGAAATTTGTGCTTTGCACATCTACTGCTCCTGGTGAATATCATGACAAATATCAAGTGAATAAGACTTAAACTGAAGGAATAGTTCTCTGGACAAGAAGTTTTGAGTAAATTCAGGGGTAATTAATTTGGCAAACATTTGAGAAAAATGCATCTTGAACCTCTACTGCTCCTGGTGAATATTTATGCAAAGTATCAATTTAATTGGACGCAAAACTAAATGAGTGTAAAAAAGTGCAGACCATGATCTGATAATATGTCTGAGACACAGCGGCTGGTCTGGATCCAAACTTGTTGCAAATGTCCAAAGGTGCCTTTTCGCATAATGTTGGCCAACCATACATATGACAGAAAAGACCTCCTTAAAGCGAATCGGACTGAAATTGTAGGAGGAGTTGTCCGGACAAGCATTTTAAATGTGAATCAGGGGCAATAACTCGTTAATTCTTCATAGAATTTTCACGAAAGTTGCGTCCTGCACATCTGCAACTCCTAATGAACACTTATGCCAAGTTTAAAGTGAATCAGACAGAAACTGTAGGAGGAGTTGTCCGGACAAGCATTTTTAAGTCAAATCAGGGGCAATAACTCAGTAATTCTTGATGGAATTTTTACAAAATGTGTGTCTTGCACATCTACAGCTCCTAATGAACACTTCTGCCAAGTTTAAAGTGAATCAGACAGAAACTGTAGGAGGAGTTGTCCGGACAAGCATTTTTAAGTCAAATCAGGGGCAATAACTCAGTAATTCTTGACGGAATTTTTACAAAATGTGTGTCTTGCACATCTACAGCTCCTAATGAACACTTATGCCAAGTTTAAAGTGAATCAGACAGAAACTGTAGGAGGAGTTGTCCGGACAAGCATTTTTAAGTCAAATCAGGGGCAATAACTCAGTAATTCTTGATGGAATTTTTACAAAATGTGTGTCTTGCACATCTACAGCTCCTAATGAACACTTCTGCCAAGTTTAACGTGAATCAGACAGAAACTGTAGGAGGAGTTGTCCGGACAAGCATTTTTAAGTCAAATCAGGGGCAATAACTCAGTAATTCTTGATGGAATTTTTACAAAATGTGTGTCTTGCACATCTACAGCTCCTAATGAACACTTCTGCCAAGTTTAAAGTGAATCAGACAGAAACTGTAGGAGGAGTTGTCCGGACAAGCATTTTTAAGTCAAATCAGGGACAATAACTCAGTAATTCTTGATGGAATTTTTACAAAATGTGTGTCTTGCACATCTACAGCTCCTAATGAACACTTCTGCCAAGTTTAAAGTGAATCAGACAGAAACTGTAGGAGGAGTTGTCCGGACAAGCATTTTTAAGTCAAATCAGGAGCAATAACTCAGTAATTCTTGATGGAATTTTTACAAAATGTGTGTCTTGCACATCTACAGCTCCTAATGAACACTTCTGCCAAGTTTAAAGTGAATCAGACAGAAACTGTAGGAGGAGTTGTCCGGACAAGCATTTTTAAGTCAAATCAGGGGCAATAACTCAGTAATTCTTGATGGAATTTTTACAAAATGTGTGTCTTGCACATCTACAGCTCCTAATGAACACTTATGCCAAGTTTAAAGTGAATCAGACAGAAACTGTAGGAGGAGTTGTCCGGACAAGCATTTTTAAGTCAAATTAGGGGCAATAACTCAGTAATTCTTGATGGAATTTTTACAAAATGTGTGTCTTGCACATCTACAGCTCCTAATGAACACTTCTGCCAAGTTTAAAGTGAATCAGACAGAAACTGTAGGAGGAGTTGTCCGGACAAGCATTTTTAAGTCAAATCAGGAGCAATAACTCAGTAATTCTTGATGGAATTTTTACAAAATGTGTGTCTTGCACATCTACAGCTCCTAATGAACACTTATGCCAAGTTTAAAGTGAATCAGACAGAAACTGTAGGAGGAGTTGTCCGGACAAGCATTTTTAAGTCAAATCAGGGGCAATAACTCAGTAATTCTTGATGGAAATTTTACAAAATGTGTGTCTTGCACATCTACAGCTCCTAATGAACACTTCTGCCAAGTTTAACGTGAATCAGACAGAAACTGTAGGAGGAGTTGTCCGGACAAGATTTTGCAGACAGACCGACCGCCCGACCGACCGCATGACCGACCGACCAACCGACCGACCGACCGACAGGCTGATTCCAGTATACCCCCCACAAACTTCATTTGCGGGGGTATAATGAGCACACATATCCACATCTTTGTCACTATGAGTAAATATAAACAATTGTGTAAAGTGTCCTTATACTATTTCATGCAGTTAAAATAATGATGTCATAATGATGTTGGATTACATCTTGAGCATGGCATTTACCTACAGAAAACTTTGTGTTGAGGGAGCAAATTAATCACTGCTTTCTTAGCATTTTAACATGTAAGAAAACTATAAAAGCGAGTTACACGTTGATACTATTTAAATATTTAACATTCAGTGAAAATTTTCCCAGAACATTCTTTCATTCAATCATTGAGATGCTTATTTAAAAGTAGTCCCATTTGGCAGGTGCACACTTCTACAAATATGCGACCAACTGAGGGATAACAAAAAAATAGATGGTACCCTGTTATCGGGTCAAAAGTATTGTAGGTGACAGGATAAATAGAGTTATAGTCACAACTCAAAGACACAGGTCCTGCTGACTTATTCACTGACTTACTGTAATTCATTACCAGATGACAAAATTTTAGACTGGTTGGAAACTGGAAGCATATGCAGGTGAAAAAATCAAATGTTGGTCAAATGAAAGTTTTTATTTGTGAAAGGGTAGAAAACATTGAAGGAAAGGTTAGAAAAATGTTGGTTTCCAATATTTTCTCCTTTTGCCACAATATTTTTAAAAACCTTCTCCATCAGGGTCTGTGAAAATCAGGATTGTGCAGTAAATGGCTGACAATATTTTCAAAAACTGTTAACTGCAAAAACAACCCCAATCTGATAGCTGCAACAAGCCCGTATTTTCAAACAATCACTCATGACCAGCATTACCTCCTTTATCCACAGTATTTTCTGCCCTATCAAAGAAAAATATCAGAATTTGCACCACATTCTATTTTTTTGTCTGACTAGGCTTAACTTCTTACCAAACAACAAAATGTTGGCCTTGTCTAAATCAAAAGCATTTGCAGATGACAAATTAAATGTAACTCAAAACATGAAATTTGTCTTTCATATATTAGAAAACATTGTGGAAAAAGGAGAAAATGCTGGTTACCAGCATTTTCTCCTTTTCCCACAATGTTTCAAAAGGATTCTTCCTCAGGGTCATTAAAAGCTGGAATTGTGTGATAAAGCGTTAACAGATTTGGACAAGTCCAAAATGTTGTTGTTTGACACAGAATTAAGTCATGAACTTTTTCAGCTAGTCACACAGTCTTACAAACAACAATATGAACAGTACCTTCTACAATCAGTTTGGTTAACTGATCTCCTGACACAAGATCTTCAAAGTTTGGATGCTCCTGTAACTGGATTGATCTAACAACATCCTCCACAGCTTGTTTGCCCTTGTAGAGTTCAATACGAAAGTTTAAATCTCCCATCCAAAATACACAGTCAAATCTTGTTGTAACATCTGTAATATAATCATCAAACAAAAAAAGTACAGAAAGTTCACTCATATTAATATTTAATATACATACCCAATAAGAAAAGTTATTTTCCACATAAAGTATAACAAAGATCAGACTGCACAGAATATTCATTCTGATCCTGAATCTGAACTATGTAATAATCTTGTGAAAAACAGCTGGAAGCAGCAACATCTCATATATATCCACTCTATTTAGACTACTTACATGGTGACAATAAAGGACCTTCCAGAGTATGTCAAAAAGCTTTTAAAAGTTATAAATGGCAAAATGAGTAAACATGTTTTTCTTTCAAAAAAGCCATTGCATCTAGGTAAAAATCTTGATTATCCATAACATTCTGAAGAAACAGACAGAAAAAACTGAGTCAGAATATGAGGAAAATCAACCTCACTGCTTCTTCTACTTCTCACTAAAGGGTCAGTATTCAACAATGACCATTCCCAGAAAGTTCTTAGTCTCAAAAACTTTCTAAATTTGAAAGTAACAAAACTTCTGAGTGGCTGAACCAAACGGTTTAGCCAGCCAGAGATTGCGTTACTTTCTTAATCTCGAATGAGACTAAGACTAACACTAAGAATGATTAGCAAATGATCTTGCAATCAATGTTTTGAGCAATAATTTAAATTTTATTTATCATTAGCAGGCCCTTTGTTTGACAGATTACATTCCAGGTTTTTCGCAAAGACAAATATATGCAAGGAACTCTTTTCTGATGAAAAGTGCATTCTCACAACAACTCTATCTAAATGCTTGAAAGACTGAAAGTTTCATTGATGTAAATTCTGCTCTATATGATAGATACGTTTTATGAAACTATTTTTCCAGACTATATTCTCACCTTGTGTATTATTGTTTGGGGAGCCTGTGTTTCCCTGTTTAGGCAGTGTGAGATTCTTTACTATTCTGTGAAAGTCATCCTGTCTTTCTTTCTTCTTTTCATCTCCAGCTGTAAAAAAAAGACACAAAATTGATATAAGTTCCCCCAACCAAAGGCCTTTAAAAATCTGAAAATACAGGAACAATATCACCATATTGAACAATGTAGATTAAAATGAGGCTGTACATTCTGTGCAGTCTGATCTTGATCTATGCTGTCAACAAAATCATGTCCAGTCATCCATAGTAAGGCTAGGAGTAAACATTTTCTCTTGCTATCATTTCATTGTTCAGGGTTAAAGATACCTCATAAAATAACTGATGATAAAAAAAAACCCTGTATGTATCTAATTTCTTTTTGAGCTTAAAGGGGCCTTTCTAGATTTTTTGTGGCAAATGAAAGTTTAAAAAAAACACACATGAAAACTACAAAATACACTTTTCTCTTCAATTAAAAGAAACTGGAAGGTTACATGCAGGTAAAAGGTGCAAATTTGGCATTCATATAACTCGTTGGCTGCTTTGCAATTGTTAATCCTATTTTCATGAGATCAAATATTAAAAAGTCATCCCACTTATTTGAATAAGCAACCACATAATCTCCTTTTCCCAAATTGTTTTCTACCCTATCAAGAGCAAATTCAATCTTTTGAGCCACATATGATTTGTTGTCTGCATATACGTTCAAATTTTGTTGTTTGGTAAAGAGTTAAAATAATCTATGATAAATGCAGACAAATGATGTTCCAAGGATAAAAGCGGGTTTCACATGTACAAGATGACAGCCAGTACTTACGTGCAAAATGGCAGTTGATGAAAACAAATGATGTCCCAAAGAACTGAAAACTAATGGCTATAGCACCTTTTGTCTTTACCATGGTAACAGCTCTTGTCTGTACAAGGTCATCTTCTGGAACTGAAATAGCATGAAATAGGCATACCTCAGAGGTTCAGGTAAGTAAAATGTACATGTTCAACCCTTTCCCAAACAGTCCAGTATTTTAATGACCTTGAGTGAGACAGCTTTGGAAAACATTGTGGTTAAGGGAGAAAATGCTGATAACCAGTATTTTCTCCTTTTCCAACAATGTACTCCACCCTTTTATAGAAACATTCCATCATTTGAGTCACATTTATTTTGTTGTCTACAATTACTTTGGATTTGGACATATCCAACATTTTTTTGTTCTGCTGAATATGTCCTGAAGCAAACAACTTCAGGAATCAATCTAGCGCAGTATGAATTATTGACATGAATTAACCCTTTACCAGATGACAAAATTTTAGACTTATCCAAATTGAAAGCAATTGCAGATGACAATTTCACTGTGGCTCAAATGGTGCAATTTTTCTTTGATAGGGTAGAAAACATTGTGAGAAAAGTAGAAAATGGTGGTTACCAGCATCTTCTCCTTTTCCCACAGTGTTTTCAAAAGGCTTCTTTCCCAGGGTCGTTAAAAGGCAGCATAGTGCGGTAAAGGGTTAAGCTTTAATACTAGTAAATGTAGAGTACTATAAAAGGAAATTTCTTTGTCGCAGAAAGAGAAACCACAGATGAACTAAAAGGCTTACAAAAGATGTCTGGTGCATGACAAAGATGTTCACCAGCAGATGTCTATGTGTTGAATCGATCACTTCTTCACTAAATCTATGCACTCAATGCTCATAAGATAAACTATTCAAATGAGTACATTAAGACAGATTTTTTTTTAAGTGCCAGCAAACATCAATCTCTAAACAACCTCCACATTATGCTTTGACTAGCAATCCAATTAAAATTGTTTCTGTTAATCTTAGATCAAAAGATGAAGTCAGCTAGCTCTAGATATGATTTGCACTTTCACCCTTTACCACACAATCTCCTGTGTCGATGACCCTGAGGTAAGAAGGCTTAAGAACTAATTGTGGAAAAGGGAGAAACTACTGGTAACCAGCATTTCCTCTATTTCTCACAATATTTTCTACCTTATCATCAACAAATCTGACCATTTGAGCAACAGTAAATGTGTTGTCTGCAAATGCTTTCAGTTTGGACATGTCTACAGTTTTGACATCTGGCAAAGAGTCAAACTTAATGACAATTGTTATGCAGCTGCCAACCTTTTGTACTTATGATTTTGATAAAAAATATTACTTGTTCATTTTATCACAATGCTTTCAGTTTGTGCCTATCTCAACTTAGTTGCTTTTTGCAATAGTGTAGATTAAGATCAGACTGCAAACAGCATACAGCCTAATCTTGTATTTCACCATCCAATATTCTCTTAGCCTTTTAGACTTACCTGTACAAAACCAGATGAGATCCCTCTTTATGAATATAGCCAGATGCAAAGCACCATGGGATGCTGAATGGAATAACACATGAGATGGTCCAATTGTCTCCTGGATCAGAATCTCCCATTCTTTTCTATGTCCAAGAAGAAGAGATTGGTGAAATATGATATGAACAAATAGCAAGGCATAGAAGTTTGATCTATACATTTCACACTGAAATTTCAAGGAGGTCTGAAACTGACACATATTGAATGGGAGTAGATATGAAATTTTAATGAACCTAAGAAATGAGGCTTTTGAAAACAATGTGGGAAAAGAAGACAAGAGGGCCATTGGCCCTAAAGCGCTCACCTGAGTAAGGTCATCTAGGACTGATAAGGCTGAAAAGATCCTGATTGTGATAATGTAAAAGGCATGAGTTTAAGTGATCTACTTTTTGACTCGTTTAGCCACTTTTTGAATTTCTAATCTGGCTCAAAATTTGGCATCTACAGTCACACAAGGTTTTTCTAAGATGTGGTCCTGTGACCTACTTTTTGAGCTGACATGACTTGATATCATTCTTTTCTGAGATTTCATCCAGACAAACATTCTGACCAAGTTTCATGAGTAAAAGGCTGAAAATATGGTCTCTAGAGTGCACACAAGCTTTTTCTAAGATTTGGCCTGTGACCTACTTTTTGATTTGACATGACCCAATTTCAAACTTGTGTAAGGTTTTATCCAGACAAACATTCTGACAAAGTTATTCAAGAGTATCAAGCTCAAAATGTGGCCTCTACAGTGCACACAAGGTTTTTCTAAGATTTGGCCCTGTGACCTACTTTTTGACCCAACATGACCCAATTTCGAACTAGTACAAAATGTTATACAGCCAAACATTCTGACCAACTTTCATGTGTATCAGGCTGAAATTGTGGCCTCTAGAGTGTACACAAGGTTTTTCTAAGATTTGGCCCAGTGACCTACTTTTTGACCTAATGTCACCCAATTTCAAACTTGTATAAGATTACGTCTAGACAATCATTTTGACCAAGTTTCATGAGTATCAGGCTGAAAATGTTGCCTCTAGAGAGCACACAAGCTTTTTCTAAGATTTGGCCCAGTGACCTACTTTTTGACCCAACATGACCCAATTTTGAACTTGTCTCAGATTTTATCCAGACAAACATTAAGACCAAGTTTCATGTGTATCAGGCTGAAAATGTGGCCTCTAGAGTGCACACAAGCTTTTTCTAATATTTGGCCCCATGACCTACTTTTTGACCACATGTGACCCAATTTCAAATTTGTACGAGATTTTATCCAGACAAACATTCTGACCAAGTTTCATGAGTATCAGGTTGAAAATGCAGCCTCTAGAGTGCACACAAGGTTTTTCTAAGATCTCACCCTGTGACCTACTTTTTGACCCCATGTGACCCAATCTGGAACTTGTCCAAGATTTTATCATGACAAACATTCTGACCAAGTTTCACAAGGATCTGGCAGAAAATGTGGCTTCTACAGAGCACACAAGGTAAATGTTGACGACCACACAACACACGACGGACAACGCAAGACGGACGCCAGACACAGCACGATCACAAAAGCTCACCTTGAGCATTTTGTGCTCAGGTGTGCTAAAAATGCAGGTAACCAACATTTTCTCCTTTACTCACATTATTTTCTACCTACCACAAACAAATCCTTTGATTTGTGGCTCATTTGATAAGTCATCTGCAAATGCTGTCAATTTGGACGAGTCAAAATTTTTGTTGCTTGGCAAACAGTTAACTGAAAAAAAGTTAGTATCATAACTTTTACAGTAACAGACATTTCAAAGAAGATAGGAATAGCATTTATTAATGATTCACAAACCATGATCATTTACAATGTGCATACAAACAGAATATAATGTTGTAGTAACTTTCCTGGTGCTTCTATTTGCTCCACACTACGTGAGAAAATTTGATATCATGAAAGACCAAAGGTCTTTTGGACTAGTCCAAATCCATGACATTTGCAGACTGGCCCAAATCAATGACATTGGCATAAAATCAATTCAACATGGCTCAATTGGTGGGTTTTGTCTTTTGAATTGTAGACGACAATTTTTTCAGTAGCCTTTTTCTTCCAGGTTGTTGTGTGATGGGTTAAGAAACAAGAGGGCCATGATGGCCCTGGATCGCTCACCTGAGTCAATAGGCCAAACATTCTGACCAAATTTCACAAGTATCTGACTGAAAATGTGGCCTCTATAGCGTACACAAGATTTTTCGAAGATTTGACCTAGTGACCTAGTTTTTGACCCCACATGACCCAATTTTGAACTCGTGTGAGATTTTTATCGAGCCAAACATTCTGATCAAGTTTCATAAGTATTTGACTGAAAATGTGGCCTCTAGAGCATACACAAGGTTTTTCGAAGATCTGACCTAGTGACCTAGTTTTTGACCCCACATGACCCAATTTCAAGCTCGACCGAGATTTTATCAAGACAAACATTCTGACCAAGTTTCATGAGGATCGGACTGAAAATGTGGCCTCTAGAGCATACACAAGGTTAAAAGTTGACAACGGACGACGGACAACGGACACAGCACAATCACAATAGCTCACCATGAGCACTTCGTGCTCAGGTGAGCTAAAAACTGTGGCATGAGAAGAAATTTGTAAAGAAGGTGACATACATACTTGCTCATGGCATTCTCTTGGGTCCCTATAGCATACATGTCTTGAACATATTCACTGATTTCTGGTAACAGGAAGTCATCTAGAGGCTCCTTACAGTCCTGAAATATAAACAACTCTTGATCTTACAATTACTGCATAATGGGTAGGGTACAGGAATTGAAACCAAGGGGTAGCTGATTTGAATCCCCAGCTAGGCCAATTTCTTTCTGGGGATTGATGAGACTTATTGTGACAGGATTCATTCCTCTCTCACTGCTGATCATCATTTCCACAATGGTTATGTGGGAAAGCGGCCAGGGGCTTGGGAGGAATGTTGTGCAAATCAGTGGTTACAGAAAATCCAGGAACGCATGGATAGGTGCACTAGCAGCCATGATACAACTGAAATAATGTTGAAAATTGCAGTCAACACCATACATACAGAACAAACCTTACAATTACAACTTTTTATGTCACTTCACTCAACAGCTTTAGAAAATATTCCAGTAAAAAGAGCAATTACCTGTAACAAACAACTGCTCCTTTTACCCAAAATGTTTTCAAAGCTTATAAGATTGCAACCAGTCTTTCACTAACTGTTGACAGACAAACTTATATTATATACTAGTATGTATTACAAAGTATCATTTTATCTCTTTACCACACAATCTCGAGTTTTAATGACCCTGACAGAAAATACTTGAAAACATTGTGGGAAAAGGAGAAAAAGCTGGTTACCAGCATTTTCTCTTTTTCCCACAAGGTTTTCTGCCAGTTCAAAGACAGAATTCATCTTCTGAGCGACATTGTGTATTTGTTGTCTGCGAATGCTATTAATTTGAAAAAGTCCAAAAGTTTGTTTGTGTGGTAAAGAGTTAATATACATTTGACACAAAGAAGAAATATTCACAGGAACAAAATTGTCTTTTATTCTTTGAGGATGAAGAGATCAGTGTGAGAAAAGGAGCAAATGCTTGAAATAAGGCAGCGTTCCTCTCTTTCAGGGTCGTTAAAAGTCGGGATTGTGTGGTAAAGGGTTAACCTTTTACCACATGATAATATATTAGAATAGTCAAAATCAACAGCATTTGCAGACAACATATTAAATGTGATTCAAATAATGGGACTTGTCTTTGAAAGAGAAGAAAACACTGTGGGAAAAGAAGAAAATGCAGATTACCAGCTTTTTATCCTTTTCCTACAATGTTTTCAAAAGTCATTTTCATCAAGGTTGTTAAAACTCCTAATTCTGTGGTATAAAGTAAAACATATCTCATCCTGCTCAGGCTCTGAGGACAATTAGTACAATTTCAAACAAACAAACAGGCAAATTAAAATGAAAAAAAAAAAAAAATAATAATAATAAAAACTGAAGTATAAAGAAAGTTTGAAACCTGTGAAAGACAAAAATAGATAATTTGAAATATTCCCTACTTAAATTGAAGATTCAAGTGACCGTTACCCAAAACTGAGAAAAAAGAAATAGTGAAGATTAAAAATTACATGTATTGACCAAAGTCAACCACCAAACTCAGGAAATACAATGTGGGTCCAGGCTGTCACTCAAATCCAACTGACCATCTAAGTCAATGAGAAGGCTAGCCTTGGGATTCAAAATACACATGTACATGTATATTTCTAAATGTATGTAAATATGGCCCCTTTACTTCATTAACTCTTTACAAAACAACAAAATTTTACGCTTCTTCATATTGAAAGAATTTGCAGATAACAAATGTTTTAAAAAATACGAAATCCGTCTTTGAAAGGGTAGAAAACATTGAGGGAAAGAGGAGAAAATGCTGGTGACCAGCGTTTCTTCCTTTCCTACCATGTTTTCAAAAGTCCTTTCCTGGGGTCATTAAAAGTCAGGACAGTGCAGTAAAAAGGTTTAATCAGAAGATTCAAAGTTAACCCTTTCCCAAACAATCCCATGTTTTTACAACTCAGAGGAAAAAAACTTATGAAATATTATGGGAAAAGGGGAAAATGCTGGTAATCACAATATTTTTCTACTGTTTTAAAAACAAATAATATTGGAGCTATTTTTATTTGTCCTCTGCAAATTTTTAATTGTCCTCTGCAAATGCTTTCAATCTGAACAAATCTAAAATTTTGTTACCTAGCAGAAAGTTAACCCTCTTCCACATAAACCCAAGTTTTAATGACCCTGAGGAAGATTCCTTGTGAAAACAAGGGAAAAAGGAAAAATGCTAGTAACCAGCATTTTCCCCTTTCTCAACAATCTTTTCTACCCTTCAAAAAGGCAAATTTCACTCTATGGGTCACATTAGATTTGTTGTCTGCTTTTGATTTGAACAGGCCTAGAATTTTGTCATTAGGAGAAGAGATAAGCACACACTGGAAGACTGTTTTAGCTTACAAAATACCAAAATACTGAGCGGGTAACCTAAAAACAATTTCCTATCCCATTTGTTCTTTTCTGTTTACACTTGTGATGCTGTTTTGTCTTTGCTGAACTTTCAAGAAATGGTATCCTACCAATGAAAATTTATTTCCTGATGATTTTTATACATGGAGTGATGGGATATAACATAACATTCATGCAATACCTTACCTTTTTAATCTATAGAAAACATAAAAGATCTTTTAATTTACCACTCATACAAATTATCTGCCCTTTATATTCTCATTAAGTTTTATTTCACAAATATTTGAGTCATGTTCTGTGAGAAGGTCAAGGAGGCTTAAGGCATCAGAAAAAAGTATCAGCCCAGGTCAGCATTCGCAGGCTGACCTGGGCCGAAGCTTTCTGCTATAGGTAAATTTTCTTAGGTTTAAACATATTTATTTTACATCGATTGAGAAACAAGTTCTTACAACTTACACTAAGACTATTCTCTTTCAATTCTGCTCCCTGGGAGCTACAGCACTTCTCGTGCCGAATATGTGGGCCAATGAAGTCCCAGAGTTGACACTCCAGGGCATCAAACTCAGGACCCTCTGATTATGAGGCCGACGCTCTACCTCACAACCACAGACACCATGGTAAATTTTCTATATTTCAAAGAACAACACCACCTCACGATTCAGTCAGTTCTTAGAAAAAAAAGACTTTATGGATTCATAATTACGTGATGTCTTCCTTGGTACAATGCACCACAGAGATGCATTTAACCTCCTTTTCACATACGATGGATAATTTTGTGTTTCACACAGTATGACTATATATGCAGTTGTTGATGGACCAACCATCAAACTAATTAATTATTTCTAAAACTGTATCTGACTAGTTATTGGTGAGCCAATCTAAATGAAAATCTAATATTTCATGAATCAAATGTAGCAATCTTACTTGTTTTGTGTCAACCCTTTACCACACAATCTCGACTTTTACTGACCCTAGAGAAAAGGCCTTCTGAGAACTATGGGAAATGGGGAAAATGCCGGTGACCAGCATTTTTATCCTTTTCCCACAACAATTTCTGCACGTCGAAAGGTGAATTTCTATTTTTGAGTTATTGTGTCATCTGCAAAAGCTTTAAATATTGGAAAGTCCAACCCACAGTTGTATATTAAAAGTTTAGTTCAACTAAGAACCAGTGAAAGTGACAGAAAGTAAATTCAGTTTATGGACTGAGAGATGAATTTTATTTCACTAGATGATATGGAAACACTGTGGAAAAAGGAGCTATTTCTCATTTGTTAAAATCTTCCAGAAATGTGTAAAAATTACACTTTTTACACTTCTGCTGTGGACAGTGTTTAACTGTTTACCAGACTATCCCATGTTTTAATGATCAAGAGAAGAAAACTTTTAACAAGAGGGCCATGATGGCCCTGGATCACTCACCTGAGCGAAATTTCACTCCTGGGTCATAATGATTCAATTTAGACCTCATCTAAGATATTATTAAGACAAACATTCAGACCAATTGTCAGGTCAATTGAGCTGAAAATGTGGCCTCCGGAGTGTCCAAAATGTATTTCTTCAATTTGACCTAGTGACCTAGTTTATGACCCTATGTGACCATATTTCAAACTCATCTGAGATATTATCAAGACAAACACGCTGACCAATTTTCAGGGCAATTGAGCAAGAATTGTGGCCACTAGAGTGCCCACAAGAGATTTCTTTAAATCTGACCAAGTGACCTAGTTTATGACCCTATGTGACCCAATTTTGAACTCATCCAAGATTTTATCAAGACAAACGTGCTGATCAATTTTCAGGTCAATTGAGTAAGAATTGAAGCCTCTAGAGCGCCCACAAAAAATTTCTTTTAGTTGACCTAGTGACCAAAATTCAAACTCATCTGAAATTTCATCAAGAAAAACATTCTGACCAATTTTTAAGTCAATTCAGCAATAAATGTGGCCTCTACTGTGCCCACAAGGTATTTCTTTAATTTGACCTTGTGACCTAGTTTATGACCCAAGGTATCCCAAATTCACACTCATCTGAGATTTTATTTAGACAAAGATTCTGACCAATTTTCAAGACAATTTAGCAATAAATGTGGCCTCTAGACTGCCCACAAGGTATTTCTTTAATTTAACCTAGTGACTTAGATTATGTCCCCAGGTGACCCACTTTTGAAGTTATCCAAGATTTCATCAAGACAAACATTCTGACCGATTTTCGGGTCAATTGAGTGATAAATGTGGCCTCTAGAGTGCCCACAAGGTATTTCTTTAATTTGACCTAATGACCTAGTTTATGACCCCAACTCGTCCGAGATCTAATTAAGACAAACATTCTGACCAATTTTCAAGTCAATTGAGCAAACAATGTGGCCTCTAGAATGTCCACATGGTATTTCTTTGATTCGACCTAGTGACCTAGTTTATGACCCCAGGTGACCCAATTTCGAACTCATCCGAGATTTAATTAAGACAAACATTCTGACCAATTTCCAAGTCAATTGAGCACAAAATGTGGCCTTTAGAGTGCCCACAAGGTATTTCTTTAACCTAGTGACCTACTTTATGACCCCAGATGACCCAATTTCAAAGTCATCTGAGATTCAATTAAGACAAACATTCTAACCAATTTTCAAGTCAATTGAGCGAAAAATGTGGCTTGCAGAGTGCCCACAAGGTATTTCTTTAAATTGACCTAGTGACCTAGTTTTTGACCCCACATGACCCAATTTCGAACTTATCCGAGTTTCATTGAGTATCAGTTTCATTGAGTATCAGACTGAAAATGTATCCTCTAGAGCGCACACAAGGTTTTCCTAAGATTTGACCTGATGACCTAGTTTTTGAACTGAGGTGACCCAGTTTCAAACTCCTCCAAGATATCATCAAGACAAAGATTAAGACTTCGTTTCATTAGTATGGGACTGAAAATGTGGCCTATAGAGCGCACACAAAGTTTTTCTAAGATTTGACCTAGGGACCTAGTTTTTGACCCCACATGACCCAATTTCAAACTCGACCGAGATTTTATCAAGACAAATATTCTGACCAAGTTTCACAAGTATCTGACTGAAAATGTGGCCTCTACAGCCAACACAAGGTTTTTCTAAGATCTGACCTAGGGACCTAGTTTTTGACCCCACATGACCCAATTTCGAACTTGTTTGAGAATTTATCAAGACAAACATTCTGATTAAGTTTCACAAGTATCTGACTGCAAATGTGGCCTATAGAGCGAACACAAGGTTTTTCTATGATTTGACCTAGTGACCTAGTTTTTGACCCCACATGACCCAATTTCATACTCATCCGAGATTTTATCAAGACAAACATTCTGACCAAGTTTCACAAGTATCTGACTGAAAATGTGGCCTCTACAGCGTACACAAGGTTTTTCTATGATCTGACCTAGTGACCTAGTTTTTGACCCCACATGACCCAATTTCATACTCATCCGAGATTTTATCAAGACAAACATTCTGACCAAATTTCATGAGGATCGGACTGAAAATGTGGCCTCTACAGCGTACACAAGGTTTTTCTAAGATTTGACCTAGTGGCCTAGTTTTTGACCCCACATGACCCAATTTCATACTCATCTGAGATTTTATCAAGACAAACATTCTGACCAAGTTTCATGAGGATCGGACTGAAAACGTGGCCTCTAGATGTACACAAGGTTTTTCTAAGATTTGACCTAGTGACCTAGTTTTTGACCCCACATGACCCAATTTCATACTCATCTGAGATTTTATCAAGACAAAGATTCTGACCAAGTTTCATGAGGATCGGACTGAAAATGTGGCCTCTAGAGCATACACAAAGTAAAAAGTTGACGACAGACGACGGACGATGCACACCACACGCCGGACGCTGGACACAGCACGATCACAATAGCTCACCATGAGCACTTTGTGCTCAGGTGAGCTAGAAACACAGGAAAAAAAGGAGAAAATACTAGAAATCAGTATTTTCTCTTTTTCTCACAACGTTTTGTTTTCCTTTTAAAGACAAATCCTGTCACTTGAGCCAGAGTTAGTCTGTTATCTGCGAAGTTTTTCAATTAACCCTTTACCAGTCAACAAAATTTTAGCCTTGTCCAAATTGAAAGCATTTGCAGATGACAATTTCGATGTGGCTCAAATGGTGCAACTTTTCTTAGATAGGGTAGAAAACATTGTGGGAAAAGGAGAAAATGCTGGTTACCTGCATTTTCTCCTTTTCCCACAATGTTTTCAAAAGTCTTCTTTCCCAGGGGCGTCAAAAGACGGCATTGTATGGTAAAGGGTTAAGTACTTTGTCTTTGATTTACAGTAAAGTGCTTTAACCCGTTACCACATAATGTTTAAGGACCCTGAGAAAGAAGCCTTATGAAAACATTGTGGGAAAAGGAGAAAATGCTGGTAACCAGCATTTTCTCCTTTTTCCACAATGTTTTCTGCCCTATCAAAGACAAATTCCATCATTTGAGCTACATTCAAAATGAGGTCTGCAAATGATTTCAATCTGGACTAGTCTACAATTTTGTCGGTTGGTAAAAAATAAATCAAATTGCTTTATGTGACAACATCTTTTAACATATATCTAAGATCAGACTGTGAGTTGTTTCAGTCTGATCTTGATCTACACTGGCTGCAAAAGCCACTGTAGATGTCACAAGCACTTCAAGGATTAAAAACTTAGGAGGACTAACTACAACATAGGACATACCTTTATCTCGGCCATGTTCCAACTTCCTACCCACAAGCCCACTTTTCTATTTGGAAAGTACCTGTCTAATTCTGTTGAAGATAAAAGTTGACTTCCTGTTGTACCCTGTCTCATCCTGGAATAGCAATTCAATGGTACTTAAAACTTATTTGAGTCATGCTCTGTGAAAAGGGGGTTTTGTTAAGTTCTGCCTGTCAAAGGACCATCCTACCTCATGATTCAACAAACTGTCAGACAAAATGAATTTTATGGATCCATAATTATAATTATGATGACTATCCGGTAGCTTGATATGATGCATGACAGAGATGCAATAATCCACCCCACCTTTACCAGAGGGTGGCTTATTTGTTTGTTTGGTGCTTAAGCCTTTGCCAGACAGTCCTGTGTTTAACAACTTTGAGAAAAGGCTTTTGAAAACATTGTGAGAGAAGGAAAAACTTATTCTTCTATAGTCAAAATGTATTAATCCATTTTTACACAAAAATGGTTATCGCGTACCTACCAAAATAGGAAATTTTACAGAAAAAAAATTCAAAAACTGAGTATTATTCCTTGTTTTTTTCTACATGTATTTTTATCTATATTTCAGTTTTTAGCTGTCTTTGCATGCAAATGAATATTAGAGTCTTTCTTATGTAAGATTTAAAAAAAAAAAATTTAGGAATGAAATTTGCTATGATGCCACTTAACCCTCTACCATGCAGCAAAATTTTAGACTTGTCTAACTTGAAAGCATTTGTAGACAACAAAGTCAGTGTGACTCCAGGACAGAAAACGTTTTGAGAAAAGGAGGAAATGCTAGTTACCAGCATTTTCTCCTTTTCCCACAACATTTTCTAATGCCTTCTTCTTAAGGGTCATTAAAACTTGGGATCGTCTGGTAAAGAGTTACAAAAAAATAGAGGTAATAGATGTTGAATTCATTCACCTATTTCTAGCCTCTCTTGTAGACAATGGATATAACACTGGACCTCCGAGAAGAGATTTTTGTGACAGAGTATCAGAACTAGATTTCTCTTTCTCTGCAACACCAGAAAAAGATTTTGCAAACAGTTTGCTCATTGTGTAAGCAGGATCAGCTTTGTATGTTGTCCGCATTGATGTGGATTTCATGTCTTGTGGCAATGGAGGGGGTAAATTTTTAGGCTGAATAGGGGCAAGTTTTCCAGAACTTGGTTTAGGTTCTGGAAGAATTCTTTCGGTCAGTATTAATGAAGTTCCTGGATTTGGTGTCTCTGAAACTTTGCCAGGGCTCTTTCCTTGCAACGCTTCACGATAGTTTTCGGTTATTGCTTTAAGATCAGACGCTGAGCCTAGGGTATCCACAGAATCTTTCCCAGGGCTGAGTAAATCACCTCCATCAAGAGGTGCCAGCTTTATAGTTTCTGTAGAAGTCTTTGCTTTGGATTTCTTCCCCTTTTTCTTGTCCAGTTTTTTCAAAGACTTTTTAGATTCCAGGTCATTCTTACTTTCATTATCTTGCACAATATTCACAGGTTTGTCTGGTGATGACTCAAATGCTAGTTTATCAGGTGATTTGTTGAAGTATTTATCAGGACTAATGTCACTGGAGGATCCACTTAAAGCACCAGATGAGCTTGTCTTATTTACACTGTGTGAACCTTTAACCAGAGTATCATCTTGCACAAATTCTGAATTCATATTTTGATTAAAATTGTCACGTACAAAATCTGACACTTCCATTGCGTTTGGATGTAGAACTATTCCTTTTGTAGGAACACTGGGGCCAGTTGCTTGCTGATCACCTATTTCCATTTTTTCACCTGTTAAAGACTGAAGTTCTGACAAACTTGTATTAACATTACTGCCATTCACGGAGAAAGAGTTTTGTTTCTTAGCATCACCATCTGCTTCTTCCCCTGATGAATTTGCTTCACGATTTCTTTTTTCTCCTTTATTCAAATTTTTTCTTCCAGACTTTGGAGTGGATGGGGGTTTAGGAACAAAGTTGACATTTTTCAATGATTCTTCAGATTTAGTGCGATCAGGGGTCATACGCATGGCCCTAAATCTATGTACTGTTGCATCAGACGGAGCATTTTTACCTATTTCTTCTTCATTATTGTTTATGTCATCATCAGAGTCATTGTCAATGTCCATAGGCACAGAGGGAGATAAGTCCACATTTTCTGTTTTTGTTTTACTTTCTTTTTTCAAGGGAGGTAAATCACTTAATGGGTTCAATCCAACGGCTGCCTGTCTGTCAGATATATGACCAGTCTCCGCATTTAGCTTATTTCTAGCGGACTTCTTGTCAACTGGAAAAAGTTCTCTTTTGGCATCTTTCACTGTTTTATGTTCATTCAAGTGCACTTTCTCCTCAAATGATATAGTAGCTGGTTTATCCACTTTCTGATCATATATGCTAACAACAATGCCATCTTTTAACTCATCTGGAATTGCCTTTTCTTCTCTTTTTCTCTGCCTAGTTAACTTTCGTGGATATGGCTTGGGGATATCACTTGATGCTTTATCTGTAGCTACGTAAATCTCCTGACCAGACTTTTCTTTGCTTATATTACTAATATTGGCATTGACCTCCTCAACATTTACTTTATTATTAAGGTCAGTGGCGCCCTGTACAGACTTTTTTGTCTCTGTTGTGGATTCAGTCTGGTTTTCCCCTTCATTGTCCTTTTGTAGAGAGATATTCGAACCAAATTCGCTACCTCCATCTGAATTCTGCCGCTTTTTCTGAACAAGTTTAGCTGCTGCACTCTTCTTTTTCCGCCCTAAAAAATGTTCATTAAAAAAAAAACAAAAAAAAAACAAGTTACCCTTATGTTACAATGACAAGCAATAAACCATCTACCAGATGATAAGTGATTGAACTCTTCAATAATGCAGCATTTGGAGACAACATATGAAATGCTGCATTTTCAGAAAAGGAGAAATTGCAGGCAACAAATAGTTTCTCCTTTTTGCACAATGGTCTCTACCTTTTCCAAGACAAATCATACTACTTTAGCCACATCTAAATTGTCTTCAGCAATTTTTTTTTCAATTTGGACTAGTCTAAAAGTTTGTTGTTTGGTAAAGGACCTACGTAGCTGTTACAACATGTAAAAACTATGAAAACATGATAATGCCATTACATGGAGGGTCAGATTAACTCTTTTTTGCACATGTTACCTTAAACCTTAAATGGATGACAGAATTTCAGACTTGTCCAAATTGAAAGCATTTCAAAATGACATATTAACTGTGGCTGAATTGATAGAACTTGTCTTAAAAGAGTAGAAAACATTGTGGAAAAAGGAGGAAATGCTGGTTACAAGCACTTTCTCTTTTTCCCACAATGTTTTCAAAAGCCTCTCTCCTTACAGCTGTTACAACTTGGGATTATGTAGTAACAGGTTTTAAATATGTCAACATGTTTCTAAAATTCCTTCACTAGTTCAAGCACATTACTTGAGAAAATTTGGTATGTCTAATTCTTTGCCTCAACAATAAACTTTTAGACCAGTCCATATTGAAAGCATCTGGAGATAACACACTAAATGAGGTTTAAATGATGGGATTTTGCTTCAAAGAGAAGAAAAATTTGTGGAGAAACGAGAGAATGCTGGTTACCAGCATTTATCCCTTCATGCACAGTGATTTCAAGTTTTGCCATTGGGTTCAAAAAGCCAACTAACTCTCCAATCCAGTAAAGGGTCAAGACACATGTCACACTGTATTTCAAACAGTGTATCAAGGTTAACTCTTTAGTACATGGCAAAATTTTGGACTTGTCTAAATCCAAAACATTTTCAGACCACAAATTAAAAGTGTCTCAAACTGGGATTTGTCTTTGAAAAGGTAGAAAACCAGTGTTTTCTTTTCCTACAAAGTTTTTAAAACGCCCTATTCCTCAGGGTTATTAAACTTAACGCTGCTAAGTGCAACTTATAGACCTATTGCTGATGGTGTAGATCAAGATCAAACTGCACAAAGCATGCAGTCTCATCTTGGATCTACACTGTATGATAAGAGAAATTTTTCCCCTGAAAATAATTTTGAAATAGCCACTTTTTTGTTTTTACTATCCGCTTGAAAGTTTCATTTCACTTATTAGGTTAACCCTTTACGACCCAATCCTAAGTTACCCCACCCCCCAAGGAAAGGGCCTGGGGCTTTTGAAAACATTGTGAGAAAAGAAGAAAATGCTGGTAATCAGCATTTTCTCCTTTTCCCACAATATTTTCTAACCTTTCAAAGAAAAATTTCTCAATTAGTTATATATTTAGTTTATCGTCTGCAACTGCTTTCAATTTGAACTAGTCTAAAATTCTGTCGTTTGGTAAGCAGTTAAGGGTTAAAACTGGGATGAATTATGAGGTAATTCATACTCTAAACATACCTTTAACAGGTGGTTTTTTACTCAGACTAACTAGACTACCACCTACAGATGCATTGTCATCATCCATGCTGCTTGACCTGCCATTCCATATCTACCTTATTGCCTGAAAAAAATTAAATTATAAATGAGCCATGCTCTGTGAAAAGGGGACTTAATGCATCTTTGAAAAATATCGACTCAGGTCAGCCTGCATAGTCTGTGCAGGCTGACCTGGGCTGAAACTTTTTGCTTTCGGTCAATTTTCTGTATGTCCAAGGACCAGTCTACCTCATGATATAGTTGGTTGTTAGACAAAATGGATTTTATGGATCTGTAATTATGTGATGTCTTGCTTGGTATAATAAATCATGGAGATATATTAAGCCCCCTTTTGCAAGAGCATGGCTCACAGGTATAATCTAAAATCTTAATGACTTGATTAAGCTGAACCTGCAATAATTAGAATATATCATTCAACGAACAGACCTGGAAGACTGTGTAGCAACTGATCTGATCATAGATTTCTATTAACATATTCCAAAGAAAAAAGGCAAATTGCTGTAAAATCTATGGAATCCATATAAGAACTTGGTGTTAGCATAAAAACTGATCAATATTCAATGTCCACTGTCAAATATCCATGCAATAACATCTATGCAATATTTATTTTTGATATGCTATGGGTATTAATAAAACATGAATTAATTTACCCATGGGTATGTTTTATGACATAGCATCATTCATAATGCCATTAAAGCTAATCTGTATGTTGCTAAATTGAATACATTTATTTCTCTTGGAATAACACACATATTTTTCACACCTCTGTCATGATCAGACATTCAAAGATAAGTAGAATACATAATTATATAGTATTGCAGTATATCAAAATTATCTAAATCGGTTTTGAGAATTAATTATTGTCTTCCAAAGGCTCGACAATTATCAATTCTTATACCTTATTAGATACTTTCAATACATGTATATAATTTTAACCACACTATATAATATACTTTCATTATCGATTATCTTTCAGTTCATGTGTATTTTCAAAGCCATCTACCAGAATATAGATAAACAACTGGCTCACAGATGATTAATAGGATTATACAATTTCTGGAGAAAGGTAAAGATGGCTTGCTAAATGGATGTCTTGGAGACCAAAATAAAACAGTGACCCAGCAACAGATGGCTTCTTTCCCCCTTAACCTTTTACCAAATGGCAAAATCTTAGGCTGGTCCAAATTCACAGCATTTACAGACGACAAATGAAATTTAGCTTAATTGGTAAAATTTATTTTTAATAGATTAAAACATTGTGGGAAAAGGAGACAATGCTGGTTACAAGCATTTTCTCCTTTACCCAAAATGTTTGCCAAAGCCTTTTTTCTACGACTTTGTTAAAACTCCAGACTGTGTTGTAAGAGGTTAAGCACAGACAACAAGATTTCTAAAACTGATTACATTTTCTTTTAATTAGCTAAAAGGCTTGCTGAAAGAAAGTGGATCAAGTATCAACCCTGTAATAAGGTAACGAGACATCTTCCATACTTTTATACAATCAGCAGATCACAAATATCAATCACTATCAAGGGAGTTTCAGAGAAGGACCTTTGTCCCTTTACTTTTGACCTTTACAAGCTGGTATTCTAATGACCCTGGCTGCCTGAGTAAGTAGGCTTTTGAAAGCATTATGGGTGATGGGGAAAATGTTAACCATTACTTTCTCCTTTTCCGACAATATTTTCTGTCCAATTAATGACAATCCCTTCACTCATTTCACTGTGAGAAACATTTTATTTGTCGTCTCCAAAGCTTTCAATTTGGACAGGTCTAAAATTTGTCTGGCAAACGAAACATTCAAGAGAAAAGCCAACTGAGATTTTCAAGTATTTATGTGACGCTGCTGTATTGAGAGGTGTCTTCCCAGTTCGCCCAATTCCATTTCGCCCATTCCCATTTCGCCAAACTTTTCTTCCCATTTCGCCCTTTGCCGTCTTGTCCCCTACCCATTTTGCCCTTTTTCATTTTGCCCCATTGCCACCTCGCTCAATCATCTTTTCGCCCAATTACCGTTTCGCCCTTTTGCCAATTCACCCTTTGCCGATTCGCCCAATGCCATCTCGCCCCTTTATCATTTCGCCCCTTCACCACTTCGCCCAATGCCATTTTGCCCAGTTATCAGCGCGCCCCATCACCATTTTGGCCCTTACGTGTTGTAGCCTACACCCTGTTCCTTTACCACTAAATTGAGGAATTAACTTATTAGAGAACTTTTCACTAGTTTTGGGCCCAGATATCAGAAAAATGGCGTTTGGGCGAAATGGGAAGGGGCCTTGTGGGAAAAGGGCGAAATGGTCTTTGGGCGAAATGGGAAAGTTGGGCAAGATGGCTTCTGGGCGAAATGAAAAGTGGGCGAAAATGAATTTGGGCAAAACGGGAAAAGGGCAGGACAGATATTTGGCGAAATGGGAAAAGGGCGAAGTTGGAAAGGGCAAAAAAAGAATGGGCGAAACGGGAAAAATTCTGGCGAAATGGGAATGGGCGAAATGGGATTGGGCAAACTGGGAATAAACCGTATTGAGAAGAGTCGTTTGTTGCTTATCGAGCTGCAGTCCTTTGTACTCTTTCTAGTTCGAGGGTAAGATTTTTTTTTTTTTTTTCCAATATGCAATGAAATGTAAAATCACTCGATTTGACGTGCATTAACATGCATGTTGTATGGATTTGGATTTCTTGACCGAAGCATACTTGTTTGTCAAAAGAATGAAGTATATGCTATGAAAATATCTGTTTTTGTTATTAAATTAAATTACTTCGATGTTCAACTACTCCTAGAAAGCCAAATACAGAGAGTTACATTTGCTTCAATAGTGGTTACTTCAAGACAATGTTTGTTTACGACTCCATGTTGGAATTCTAGCATCAGTGCGCATGCGTAGGTATCGTAATTAGTTTGTTGACGTCGTAAAATAACTATTTAGGTAAAAGAGAAAATAAAATCATGTACATGATTTTTTTTTTTTTTTTTTCCTTTTTTCCTCCTTTGTAAGATTTGGCAAAATTTTGAATTAAAATATTACGTATATGTGTTGTCGTGAATTTGACTATTATGTTATCCTCCTGCGGAAATTCATGGGCTTCTTGACAACATTACTGTGTTGACTAATTCAATTACTTCTTTCAAAATTTGATATTTTACATCCAGCTAACGATTCAATTATAGTGAAACAATTTTGAATCTTCGTTTATATTGTTTCACAATCCGCTAGAAATGTATGTTTGAATGATGGAACAGCCAGACTTCGCAACATAATTGTTTACAAATGGATGACGAGGGGGCGAGGGTTTGACGCCGTTTCACACATGGATAAGTTGTGAGAGAAAATAGTTGAATGGCAATTAATGTCAATACTTCTGGTATGAATAGTGACAATAATTCATACGAAAATGGAAATTCTAGTCACGCTCACGATGTTTTCATGGACAAACAACTTCAGAACAAACTTTTACAAGCGGACGAAGATTTGGACATCGTGGCATATGAAAATAAACTTTCCAAGCCAGGGAATTACGTGAAAAATAGTGCAACAAAATCAGTGAAAAATGACTCTCACGCTGAGGATATTACGGGTTGGTTTCCGAATTCCAAATTTGTAGCTAGACAAAACCTGGGTGCTAAAACAGACAATCAAACTGCCAAATTAACAAAGGATACATTTATCCATCCTTGGAAAGACTACAGAGCCAAAAAAGAGGAGAGTTTTGTGTTTAAGCATTACAATGAATCAAAGAAATACATAGAACAGTACAGAAAAGAACATGGTTGTCATATTACAAGATTCTCCGCTGGAAATCAAGTTGGTGAAATGCGGAGAGTAGCATTTCAGGTAAAACAATGGCTAATTTTTTTTTTTTTTTTTGTTACTTGTTGGTCTTCAGATTTATTATAATTTTCTTGAAATATGTGTATCTGTGCATCTAGCTCTATCCCATCCTAACCTGTCGTAAAAAGTAAGGTAAAATGTCTAAATAGATTTCTTTTATTTAAATTATTCTTTTAAGTATTTACCAGACTACAACAACTAAGACATGCTCAAAATGATTGTTTGTTTTAAGGTTGTTTAACACCACTTTCAACATTATTTCAGTCACGTTACAGCGGTCAGTGCACCTGACCATACTTTCCTTGAGATTCTTTTACCAGTACATCCCACAATATTCTTCCCAAGCCACTGGCTTCTGTCCCACCTAACCATCAGAACAATGATCAGTGGTGCAAGAGGAATGAATCCTGTCACAGTGACTATCATCAATCCTTGGAAATAAATTGCCAAGCTAGATTCAAACCAGTTACATCCTAGTAGGCCTGGTTGCAAGTCATATGCACTACTGACTGTTCTACGAGGATCGGCTATCCACAGTGAAAGCATAATGAAAGCATTTCTTCATAATGAAAGCATTTGCATGCAAGAAATAAAATGTCACTCAAATGATGGGAATTATCTTTGAAAACATAGAAAACATTGTTAGGAAAGGAGAAAATGCTGGGTACTCTATATTTTGTTCTTTTCCCTTTTAAAACTCTTTACCAAACGACTAAAGTTTAGACTGGTCCAAATTGAATGCATTTGCAGATAAAAAATTAAAATGCTCAAATAATGAAATTTGTATCTGAAGGAGTACAAAACATTGTGGGGAAAGGAGAAAATGCTGGTTACCAGCATTTTCTTCTTTTCCCACAATGTTTTCTAAAGCCTTCTTTTTACAGGGTTGTTTAAATTCGGGACTGTGTGGTAAAGGGTTAATGTTTTCAAAAGGCTTTTTCTCTAGGGTTGCTAAAACCTGGCATTGTTTGAAAAAGATTTAAATAAACAGCTTTTACGCCAAAACCTTTATTGTTAACTTGAATTTTTCCTTTGCAATTCTTGTAGACAACAGCCCCTCAATCTCAGGCCCAAAATGCAGTTCAAGTATCTTTACAACAGATTCAACAAGGGACAAGTAATGGTACAAGTTATCAACCTGGACTTCATTATACAAACCGTAAAGAACAGTTAGGTACCCTGCAAGTCAATCAGGGACCATCTTCAGTCTGCACATGCAAATCTGGTCATGCAGATCCTACCAATAACAATCATCGCTATAAACTATCTCAGCCTGTTGGGCATATGTCACGAACAAACACAGATATTCGTTCATATCCAAGTGAGTTGTCAGATAATTCAAGTGATACTGGTGATCAAATCCGCTCAAATTCTCCTGTACGGAGAATTAACTCAGCTACGTCATCAAGAAGTAATTCACGACATTCAAAGTCACCGACCAAAATTAGTGTACCAGCTAATCCAAGAGCCTACCCACTCCATGCATTAACCATGTAAGTATTCGAAACTTTAACCCTTCTACCTTATAAACTTAATTTGACAGGACGACTGTTGTTCAGCTTTTTGGATAAACCCATTTTTTGTGAATGATGCAGTAACATTTGATAAGTTCTTTAATCTTTGCTTCACACAGTTATGGATAATCGGTGTTCTGCCAATGTTGGGATTCTGGGACATTTCCATTTAATTCTTTACCAAACGACAAAATTTTAGACCCAAAAAATTGAAAGCATTAATTTGCAAACAACTAGATAAATATAGTTCAAATGACAATTTCTGTCTTTGATAGAGAAGAAATCTTTTTGGGAAAAGGAGAAAATGCTGGTTACCAGCATTTTCCCCTTTTCTGAAAATGTTTTCAATAGGCCTCTTCCTCAGGATTATGAAAACTGGATGATTGTATGGTAAAGGGTTAAATTCTTTAATTTTGTGGGGGAGAATATCCATCCTTGGCAGAACACTGGATACACTCTGAAATCAAGACAGAAGTTCAGAGAAAGAATAAGGATAAAAACTACCATTACTTATCAGTATCATATGCCTTGAGTATAAGTGGCAAATGTAAAAGTCTATTGATGAAATCTGTTTTTAGTGATGATTAGAATATAATGTTCAAACTTGATTTCTATGTATAATTTTTTACCGTGGCTGCAAGCTTGGAGAGACGATATGTGAATACTGGATAAAACATGTGGCCTCAAAGCATTTTTTGTGTTCGCATTACCAGTAGTAAAAGGTATATGAATTATCATCAAAAAGAAAAGGTATAGAAAACAGAGTTGGACAAAGAGCAATTACTTGTATCATGCGATTGGCCATTTTCTTCTCACTGCTTACAAAAACATTTCCATGGCAGGGGAACAAAAATAATGAGTGGAAACATTACGGTAATTCAGATATCATGTTTTACTTTGAACCATTAGTGCCTTACCAGAGAAAATCCAATCATTTGTGTCAAATTTGTCATCTGCAAATGCTTTCAATATGGAAAAGTCTGGTAAAGTGTTAAACAATTCTTGAATGAAAAAGGAGCCTAGTTATTGATTTGAGAATTTATCTGTCCTGAAAGCAGTTTATGAGGTCATTACAGCATAAAGGGAAAAACAATAAGGTGATGACCTTCTGGCAACAGCAAATAGCAATATGTAAACTTTGGAGAGATTTTATTTACTTAGCCTTATCTCTTAGATTTGATCATGGATTTGAATAGATTTAGCATGTTGACTGACTTACCTCATGTGCAGGCTAGAAACTTTACAAAACAGGAGATATCTGATGCAAGATGGAGTTAACACTGATAAATAAATCTATAAGGGGGTTGGGGTAGGGGGGTGGGAAGGGGAAAGGAGAAAGGGTGCTGCTTTTGGTGAAGTTATCCCTCATGACAAGAGAATCATTTCAAGTTGTTGAAAAGTTTTTATACACCAACATCTTTTCTTTTTTCTAATTTTCTCAGTGTGACAGAAAAAGGATAATGATAAAAAGCCACAAAAAACATAATCAGTATGAGATCTATTAAATCATGAGAATGACTTGTTCGTACAACATTTTGATTTACAACTACATTATTGTCACTCTTTTTTTCCTCTCTAGACATATATATGTCTTTGTTTTTGAATGGCTTAATAGCATCAAATTTACAATCTGACAGGTTAGTTTTTTTAGAAAGAAAAAATTCCGTCTCAGTTTATTTTGCACTCTTAGGGTTTAAGCCTTGACCATATAGTACAATCCTGAGTTTTAACGACCCTGTAAAAAAAAAAAGCTTTTGAAAATATTGTGGGAAAACTCAAAAGGACAAATTCCATTCTTTGAGCCACATTTAATTGTCTGCATTTGTTTTCAGTTTGGACAAGTCTAAAAGTTTGCTGTGTGGCAAAGAGTTAAAAACCAGTTAAAGTGAATGGAGAGATTATTCATTTGAAGTAATTATGGCTTATATTTCATATTGCATTCAAAGGCCTTCTCTTTCCGCACTAAACCTCTGCAAGAACAATTGTGTTGTGGCATGTTAAATTTGGCCATTTTCAATATTATGTCAGTCATCTTAACCCTTAAAGTGCCTAATAAACCCAACAAAAAATTTCATCCCAGAAATATGGAGTTTCTTTCGCCAGAACTTCACACAACATTCTTTCTAAGCCACTGGCTTTTCCCACATAAACACCATGGAAGCAATGTTCAGTGGCGAGAGAGGAACAAATCCTGTTGCAATGGCTGTGAAAAATGCTTGGAAAGAATTTGGGTATTGTATTTCAATGCTAGGAAATAAACCAGGGGCTTCCAGGTTTCAAGTACTTTATAAGTCCTTTATAATACAGAGCTACATGTACCATGCTTAGCCTTTAGAAAGGAATACAAGTGCAAATTAAATTAATCTGTTATAACCTCAGTGAACAATCTCATTGAACCTTTTTCCCAAAGGACAAATTTTAGATTCTCCCAAATTGAAAGCACCTAAAGAAGACAAATTCGAAAATGGTACATGTAAACTGAAGTTGTTTTTTAGATAGTGTAGAAAACATTGTGGGAAAAGGAGAAATTGCTGGTTACCAGCATTTTCTCCTTGTCCCACAATGTTTCCATGAGGCCGCTTCCTCAGAGTTGTCAAAACATGAATGCTTAGTAAAGACCTAATGGTAATCAGGCAGGGAGATAATAAACTCCCTTTGTATATCCATTTGTTTAAAGACATCAAGTTCTTACACCTAGGTTGGCCAATCAAATTTTGTACCAGATTTGTCTTTTATTGTGACAATGATATTGTCACAGAGAGAGGTTAGATATATAACCACTTCAAATCTGTCTTGCTGTTGAGCTAGCTTTTACAGCGATGCGGTTTGGTGCATTTCTCTCTGTGAAAGTTAAGCAGTGTACATTAGGTTAGTGCCTGGATGAGTGACCAGGCTGGTGCACGTTACATTTGGTAGCAGCGGTGGGATAATGACAACTGCCGGATAGGAGCTGCCTTACCCATGTATATTTCCCTGGTTTATTTGTATATACATGCTTGTATGTAAGTCTCAGGATCGAGACCTCATAGGGGAGAGTAACATCACAGAGAGAGGTTAGTTATATAAGCACTTCAAACCTGTCTCACTGTTGAGCTAGCTTTTACAGCGATGCTGTTTGGTGTATTTCTCTCCGTGATAGTTAAACAACGTGCATTAGGCTCATGCCTGGATGGGTGACCAGGTCGTTGCACGTTACAATATTATCATCAGATTCTGTAAGGTCAATTTTAATGCAATCACAAAAATATGATGTTTTTTGTCCTGGACATCTAGGATATCATAATTGTTACATGTATGTAGACTCTGGGTATAAGGCTACCTCTTATTGGAAGAATAGCTTATTAGCTGGACTGTTTTCAAAGAAAATATTGAGGTATTGTCATAGCCCTGGCATAGTTGTTGGCGGCATCTGCATCAACATGTGAAAACCTTAACATTTTTAAATATCTCGGTTAATAACTAAAGATATTTGCTTCAAACTTGGACAAGTTGTTAATTATCAAAAGGGGAACCAATACAATAAGGGCAGGTAAACATCAAAGTATTTTTGACATAGTTATACCCTTTTTTCGACTTACAGTTTCTCTGAAAATTAAGCACTTACAGCCAAGCGTTGAGACCCGCATAAGGAGCTCTTTTTTTTGTGATTGCTCCTTCGTGGGAGACAGTGGTATAAGAGTAAAGAGCCTCTCACAGAAGCTCTAGGTTCAAATCCAGTGATTAGCAAGGTCAGCCTTTGGAACTACCCACAGTATAGTGCTAGCACTTGTTAAGGTTTCCAGGAAGCTATCATTGATTAGAATAATTTGTAAGAACTTGTTTCGCAATTAGTGTGAAATAAATATGTTTAAACTAATTGCTTCCTGAGAAACTATCACAAAAAATAACATTGGAGATAGCTGCCAGCAGGGATAGGCATGACCCTATCTTTACCATAATTGCATGGAAATTCAGTCTGTGTCAGTGTTAAGGGTGAAAATTACCTGAGAAAGGGCAAGGATTTATCGCTCTTGTCTACATTTAATTAGAAAACCATGTAAACTTGTCAACATTTCCTATAATCAATGTGATGCCATTTAAAAGTATTGATATTATAATTTGTGTGATAATGTATTACAGTACAGCCTGTCAGTTTCAGTCACTTTGCAGAAAAATGTATGGTAAAACTAGACTTTCAGTTGGCAACTTTTGCTCTAGTTTTCCAATACATTTTTCTGCCAGTAACTGAAGCTTTTACAGATTGCTGTGTTACACATTATCAGACCTATAATAATAAACATACTGTAAATTAATGGTATGAATTAAATTTTTCAGCATTTCGACTCAATAATTGTTCTCAAATATTGACAGCTAGTGGGCCTTTAACTCTTTACCAAATGAAAAAATTTTAGATGGGTCCAAATTTAAAGCATTTGCAGACGACAAAATGGCTGTGACTAAAACAATGAAATTCGTTTAGGGAAGGGTAGAAAACATTGTGAGAAAAGGAGAAAATGCTGTTTACCAGCATTTTCTCCTTTTCCCACAATGTTTTCTAAAGCATTTTTTCTCAGGGTCGTTAAAAGTCGGGATTGTGTGGTAAAGGGTTAAATGGTAAAAGTTGTCCTTGATAGGGTAGGAAAAGGAGAAAATACTGGTTACTACAATGTTTTAGAAAAAGCTCTCCTCCTCAAGGTTGTTAAAGCTTGGGTTTGTGTGGCAAAGGGTTAACACTTTACCAGACCACAAAATTTTAGACGTTTCCCTATTGAAAGGATTTGCAGACAAGTAAAAGGTTGCTTAAATGATGGAATTTGCATGTGATAAAGTAGAAAACATTTTGGGAAAAGGAGAAAATGTTGGTTACCAGCAATTTCTCCTTTTCCCATGATGTTTTAAAAAAGCCCTTTTCCTCAGGGTGATTAAAACTCAGGCTCATATGGTAAAGGGTTAAACTATTTCTCCCAGCTCACTCTCTGATAAATCAGCTTTCCTTTTATTGGATACCTTCCCTTGTTCTCTCTACTTTGTGTTACGTACAATTATATTTTGTCTCAAACAATGAGACAAAAGTAGTTCTTTGTATCTGTCTGGCATTTTTCTTTTCTAAAGTATATCAGTTGATCATTCATTACCTTGTTTTACAAAAGCCTTTTTAGAATTAACATCTACAATTTTTCATATCATACCTTTCCTCTATACTTTGTTCTTTCTGTTCCATTTATGCATTGGGTAAAGGTGTATGCAGGTAATGGACCAATTACAAAGTGCTTAGATACCATCCAGTCATGAAATGGACTGGTTTCCTATTACATACTGCCAATTAATGTTGAATTTGTTCTTCCAGTTCCATGAAATATTATGTTGAATGGTTTTTTAAAACCCTTTACCTCACAGGCCAGATTGATTAGCCCTTTACCACCCAGTCCTGAGTTTTAACAACCCTGAGGAAACAGCTTTTGATGATATTGTGGGAAAAGGTGAAAATGCTGGTAACCATCAATTTTACCGTTTCCAATCGTGTTTTCTACCCTTTCACAGACAAATCTCACTATATGAACCGCATTTAAGTTGTTGTCTGCAAATGTTTCAATTTGGAAGAGTCTACAATTTTGTGGTTTGTAAAGAGTGAATGAATTAATATTTTCCAAAAACAAATTTGTATTAGACAGCTGTGAAAATATCAATGGTTGTAAAATAAGCAAATTCAATATGAATTGAGATTTAATACATGGAAAATGGGTTAGCAACATGGAAAAAGAAGAAACCATTTATTATGTACCATTCAATTTGCTACTGAGATCTGTGAAACAAGGATGTTTGTCTCGGCTGATAATGAGTCAGACATTGTTAACCCTCCAACTCATAACAAAGTATTAGACAAGTCCAAATTTTAAGCAGTTGCGGACGACAAATTAAATGTGGCTTAAATTGTTGGGGTTTTTTTTCTGTGAAAGGTTGGAAAACATTGTGGAAAAAGCAGAAAATGCTTTTCCACAATGTTTTCAGATGCCTTCTCTGTTTTGGTAGTCAAAACTCAGGATTGTGTGGTAAAGGGTTAATTCAGAATTCCGAGTTTTCATGACCCAGACAGAGGAGAATTTTGAAAACATGGTGGCAAAAGGAGAACAATTTCAGCCACATTTTACTTATCGTCTGCAAATGCTTTCAGTGCAGACAAGTCTAAAATTTTGTCATCTGGTAAAGGATTAAACCTTAACCATCTACCACATGGAAAAATTTTAGACTCGTCCATATCAAAGGAATTCGCAGATGACAATTCAAATGTTTTTCAAATGATAAGATTTGTCCTTGAATAGATAGAAAACATGTGAAAAGAAGAAAATGTTGGTTACCAGCCTCTCCTTTTCCAACAATGTTTTCAAAAAGCTTTCTTTTCTGCTTTTGTCCACAATGTTTTCAAAAAGCTTTCTTTTCTGCTTTTGTCCACAATGTCACAGCAAAACAATGTAGATCAGAGATTAGATTACACATTCTGTGGAATCTGATCTTGACCTGCACTGTCTGCAAAAGCAACTATTGTTTTCAAAAGGACTGGTCACACCAGTGGTGTGGTATGGGTTAATTTTTAGGTTTGGAAAGTAGTTAGTCTTGAAGTGTCATTTTGTTTGTCAAATATTATTATGTATAGGAAATGACCCATTAATCTTTTTTGCTTTAAGCAGTGAACATTTTTTTTTTCATATTTATAGAATTTTAGTTTAGAAAAGAAAAAATCATGATGGATATTGTTCTATTCTAGCATTTTCATCCCCATCTCTATTTTATTTACCAGTAGATACAAGGAGCTTTATTCTGCCTGCTCTTATTGTTACATAGACTTCTAACTCTTTACCAGATGACAATATTTTAGACTGGTCCAAATTGAAAGCACTTGCAGACGACAAATCAAATGTGGCTTAAAAATTAAAATTTGATTCGGGAAGGGTTGAAAACATTGTGGGAAAAAGAAAAAATGCTAGTTACTGGCATAATGTTTTCAAAAGGCATTTTCTTTAGGGTCATTAAAAGTCGGGACTGTGTTGTAAATGGTTAATTTTTTACCAGATAAAAACAGTTTTGACTTGTCCATATTCAAATCATTTGCTTACAACAAATTACATTGACCTCAGTTACTAGGGTTTGTCCTTGGACAAAAAAAAAAAGGGATGGGGGGGGAGGAAAAATGCTGGTTACCAGTATTTTCTCCTGTTGCCACAATATTCTCAAAATCCTGAAGGCTGTAATATCAAGGGATTGTTTGGAAAAGCGTTAAGAAAAGAAACTATGAAGTGTTATTCAACAGACAAGTGTTGTTGGTTTTATAAAATTTAAACTAACAGAACTCAAGTCTTGTTAAACATTTTTATCCTCATAAAAATCTACATTTCAATCCTTTGCCAAACTGTGTTCTAACCAACCGGAGAAAAACAGCTATTTAAAGCATTGTGGAAAACAGAGAAAATACTGGTAACCAGCATTTTCTCTTTTTCCCACAATGTTTTCTATCCTTTTACAGTGTGATATGTACCATCACTGAAGTCACATTAGTTTATCATAGATCTGACAATAATTTGGATGTCTAAATCATTGTTGTCTCGTACAGTGTTTAACAGTTTTCTTCCCATAAAAAACTTCAATTTGATCCTTTGTACTCTCTGGTCCTATACTCTTCCATAGAAAACTATAAAAACTAAATGAAATAAAGCAATAAATTTTCGTTACAAGTTTACAACATGTAGCTAGTCAATAGATTTGAGATGACATTGATTACAGTAACATACCAGTATAGAGAATTTGCATTCTCAATACTGTCACAGACAAAACAAAACACCACCACTGTTTTGCGTAGGTGAGACGTGCGTAATTCTGGCAACATAAGACAAAGGCGAATTATTTATGCAAATAATTGACGAAATGCAAGCTAAACAACTATGTACCCTGTTCCAGCCGAACTTTTAAGATGTTCACTGCATATATATAAGATATTCATTTTTGGAATACTGGCCGTCCACGAAAAACCCCTCTTTGAGAGGAAACGTGTGTCTGTAACATGCACGATTCAAGACTGGTGATCGGTATGAATCTCAGGCTATTCCTAGAATATCAGGCGTGCGGATCTTACGCCTAGCACAAAAACACAGATCTATTCAACATTTAATGTCTCCAATGAAATATTTTTACTATGCAGAAATTGAATTTGAACAAAAAGACGATGTTGCCTGTCTGGAATTTCTTGGTAGAAATGACCACGTATGCAGTACTCGTCTATAATTAGATCCCGCTGACCAAACCTTGCATAACCAGTTTTGGTCACTTCGATTGAGACAGGAATTCTCTGCTATACGCTGTAACGCGGAGAATAATATGTCTCAGTACTGTCACAGACAAAACAAAACACCACCACTGTTTTGCGTAGGCGAGATGCATATAGAATGTATAAAGCATAGTGAGTAGCCTTCAAATTCAATTTCTGCTTTTGAATTTAAACATTATACAAAATAAAACTTATTAAACTTAATAATAATATTTTCTTACATACGTAATGTTATCATAACTGAAGTGACCTCGAAACTGATAATCGCTTCTCTAATGAATCTGCGATATACCCGTCTTTAGATGTGTTGGTCTTCGACCTGCCATGTTTTTTCAAGCATCTGTCAGAAATACCGCCTGTATTGGCAGCGGAAGTAGCCCCACTTGCTCTTAATGAATGCATCCCAAGCTTAAGCCCAGGTGCAACTAACTTTAATTTACTAACGATACATTCTTTTGCTCTAGTATAACTTAGTGGCTTATTTTCAGAAATCATTTTATGTTTTTCTTTAGATTTCAGATGACATGTACTTTCTTAACATATTATATGGACATGCTAAAGTTTTGCCCTTCGATATCAAAACTTCCTTTCCCTGTCTGAAAATATCAGTTTTGCTTTTTTGAATTTTTAAAACGATGTGATCATTTTTGAAACATACATCTGAACATAAGAGAGAATTCATTTCATTGAATCTGAGAAAATCTGCGTAGCACAATAAGATAATTGCTGAATCTCTTAAATAAGCAAGTGTCACTCATTTTCAAAAAGGGTACAGAGTTCCAATAACATATTTGAATCTATAATGTCTTTTTTGTGCGTCTGATTAGATCGGAGCCTTTTGGCAGCTAGCAGTAGGTTTTGCACGATGGAATTGTTTGTTGGATCCGTCAGTCCATCCACTTTATAGAATAGACTGTCGCCGAAATAACACTGTAAGATTTACCGTCGTCTAATAAGTGTGTCATAAAAGCTGCCACTGTCACAGCATCTTGGGGTTTATCACTTAAAGAATGGCGTAATCAAAACTGTGAAAATACTTTGAAATATCCACTGTATTTCTTGACTGTGCTGTCAGCGTGTGATTGTAAAACGTAGTTTGCCATATGCTCCGAAAAACCGCCTCCCAAACGTATGCCAGCTACCACCATTTTGTGGTCTAAATATATGCTTAGGTCAATACCTGTCATAAAAGATATGTATATTAAACATATGTCAATGACACAGACGATATACCATGTCAGATAGTGAAATCTATTCTTAATGCCATTAGATCAAATTGCAATGGGTCCTTTTGAAAAATGCCGTTATTCCCTTTTCCAGCGTGAATTGTTCCATTTCTTGGCAAATTTCCAAAATCTTTCACAAAATTTCTGACCTTGTTGGGTTTCTCGCATAACATTAACACATGCCTCGGCCGAGTGGGCGACTTGGGCAAAAAAGTTGCCTGATTTAACAAAACTTCGCCCATTTTGCCGGGCAAAGCGAAATCGAAGTCACCTGAAAAAATCGGGAAGTCGCCTCGTGTTTATTGACCACATGTCGGGTACTCTATACACAATCAGCGTGTGAAGATCTATTACCTAACAGTGTGTTATACCCGATTCACAGTTGGTGTCCAATCAGCGAAATTGTTTTCAACTGTCCGACTTGACAAGCAGTTGTTAATTAGTTTCTCAGGTACCAAATCCCCTTTCTTAATTGGTAGGTATAATCTTAACCAAAAATATTCACCCCTTTGCCCTGTCAAGTTGGTAAAATTCTTGCGAAGTTCAACCAATATTTTTCACGTCATAACAAACATCGGCGCCGTCTAGCGGCTTGTCTGGCATCTTTTTTTCAGTGTAAAACCCTGACTCAGATATCAAGGTTTATTTAATGTCCCGGAATTGAATTGAAATCGGCACCTTGCTTTTAAAACACCATTTACCCCACCCTTTATTATTCGCACTTTTATTAACAAACAGACATGATGACTTATTTAGATAATCTGCTAAAATCATGTGGCAATATTTTTTAAATCATATGACTACAAATTGGCGCCAACTGTGTCACGTTACAACTGCTTTTTTTTTACGAATTCCAGCAAGTCACATGATTCAGTTTCAAAATGGCTGCTGGGTATTATGACAGTCACATAGCTCAAGAGCGGTTTTCTTTCAAAAGTTTTGATGAAATTGTATATTTTTCTTTGACACAAACAGAAAGATGAAATTAAAGAAAATATACATATATTGTTATTGATCCTATACTCTGTCAAAATTTTGACATTTTTCTTGATCGGACCCTATCTACGAGCGAACGACTACGAGGTTAAAAGAATAAAACAGGTATTTAAGTTGGAAACGTATGTCCTTAGCGATGTTTTCATTAATGATTTATATGTCATCAGCAAAAGACAAACAGTATTGAGGCAAACTGAACTTCGATTTCTCTTGCTGTCTGAAACTGGGCTTTAATTACCATGAGGAAGTTGAAAACATTGTGCCAACAGGAGAAAATGCTGGTAGCAAGTTTCCTTCCTTTGACACAATGTTTGCGTTACTTTTTAACATTACTTACATCCTTTAAATAGTTATCTATTTGCCTGCTGTAAATGCTTTTGATTTGAGATTTAGAATTTTATCTTACCTGGTCAGGGACAGGGATTGTAATATACATGATCCCTGGTTTAGATAATGATTTTCAACAAAAATTTTTGTCCAGGCTTTTTTGGGGAAAAAAAAATCAAGCTTCAAAGATTTTGGTGAAAACAATGTGCAAGGAGAAACCATTGCTCACAACAAGTATTTGTTTTCTCTTTCCATAATGTTTTTATCCAAAAAGTGTATGAATTGAGCATGGTAAACAAGGAATAAATATATTTTAAGTAGTTTCTAATAGGAATAAGTATATTATTAATCATTAAAAAGATATACAGTATAAAATAGTATCTTCATTTAATTTACATGGTTTTCTATCCAATCAAACTGTTAAATTGTTAAAATATTGTTATTTCCTTCTGTAAGTCCGACCACGTCCGCATTTTATAGTCCGTCTAAACTTCTCCTCAAAGTCTGACCACTTCTCCCCATTTTGAAAAGCTTATCCCAGTTCTCAGACTAGGGAGAAGTCACTTCTCCCCAAAGTCTGAGAGTTGGCAGAGGCCTGTAACAAAGGCCAAAATGGAGCAGATATCCATTTTGGTGCTAAAAGGGTGTTACCGCTTTCTTTTTCAAGTTTTTTCAAATCCAATTTTGCCTTGCCAGCTCTGATTAAAAGCATTTACACCCTCTTTAGGAACCCACCATCTTGAGTTAAAACATAAACAATGATTATTATAATGTGAAGAAAATCTATCCACCGGGTGTTTACCCCACAATCTATCTAACCATGCAAACATTTCATTTAAAATTGACCAATCATCGCTATCTACATCTACTCAGATGGTCCGCTAACTGATTTTCGTCCTTGGGAATTTATTCAGGACTAAAATTTATATGGTTTCTGTCACAAAATGTGTCAAAAGATGGAGCAATATTTTGTAAATCTCTTTTCCCACTTCCATTTAACAGAATTGAGCAGACATTTTTGTTATCTGTGTATATTTTGACTGAATGATTCTGAAGGATTTGACAGTGACTTTTTAATATTCTGCTAACTGCCTCAGTTTCTCTCCAAGTCAAACTTCTTAACATTTCATCTGCATTCCAGCGGCCAATAATATGCAAACTGTCGTCTGACTTAAAAATTGACATTTACAAATGAACCATCACGGACAACGCTTTCTTCCACAAGCGTGATGTGACAACCTAAAATCTTACCACAACCTCGTCATACGAGGTGCTCACTACCTGGAGCGTGAAGTTACAACCCTTTAACATTACTGCGACCACCCTCGTCAAATGAGGTGCTCACTTCCGGGAGCATAAAGTTATGACCTGTAACCTTACCATGACCACTCTCGTCAAACGAGGTGCTTACTTCCGGGAACCAATTTAACCGCGCCAAATCCCTCTTCTGGGGAACTATACCTACTATTGACTTTCTCTTCGAAAATTTCATTTTTCATTACATACCGACCATAACCATCATTGCTTGCATCACTGAATAATAAATAATCATGCAAAATCAAATCGTGCAATGGCTTTCGGGCACTATTCAAACTTTTCACAGAACTTATCCAATATCTTAATTTGTCTAATGCTTTGTGTGAGACAACCACCGGCGAATTCCAGCTCGCTCTTGATAAAATACAACCATATGACTCCCTTGTCTTGTGCCTTATCCTGTTTCCGAAGACAGTATATAGTGATTTAATCTGTCCTACAAAGGAGGCAAGCTTTTTAACCGGCAGAAGACTGTACTGATCCTGATATATCATTTCCAAAATTAAATCTATTGACCTTACCAATCAGCCTATACTTTCCTCCGTTATGAAAAGGCGGTTTGATACGAAATCGAAAACATGCCCTAACCAGATAACTCTACGGGATGGCTGCCATGAGCATTTTTCTTCAGCAATCAAAAAAACCCAAATTCTAATTAAATGTTGATCTCATAAATGTGCTAGCTAAACGAGCTTCGTTGATATTCTCACTGCCATCTTTGCCGCCGTCTAAAAACATGGCAATCTTAAAGCCTTGGGATCTTACATAAGCCACGACAACGCACATAGCCTTAGTAAAAATATGACCTGCAGATGATATCCCGAAAGGGAGTGAATTATAAACATAATACAATATTTTATGGTTTACGCTCCAAGAAAACCCCAAGTATGTCCTATGATCCGGATATATATCGATATGATGACAGGCACTTTTCAAATCAAAGGTGAACAAAAAAGAACCTTTACCAAACAGACTTTCTGCCACTTTAATGTCTTCAAACTTAATACTGAATAAATGCAAGTGCCTATCAATATGTCTGCAATCTAAAACGAGCATAGGCTTCCCTTTTCTACTGTATGCAACGGTCAATGGATTGACCACGTAAGGTTTGTCTTCTACAAGACTAACTACATTTTTATCTAACAAACTCATTATCTCCTGCTCGACAAATTGCGGATTATCTCTAGCAGATTTATTGTTTTTCAAAATTATGGAACAAGGCAAAGTTTTGATTGATTGATTGAATCGTGTTTAACGCCGTTTTCAACATTATTTCAGTTATATCGCGGCGGCCAGTGCACCTATCCATGCTTTCCTGGAGTTTCTTTTACCAGTACTCCGCACAATATTCTTTCCAAGCCACTGGCTGCTTTCCCACATAACCATCGTCGAAACAATGGTCAGTGGTGAGAGAAGAATGAATCCTGTCGCGATGACTATCATCAGTCCTCGGAAAGAAATTGGCCAAGCCGGGGATCGAACCAGCGACCTCCTGTTCTCAAGTCCTACACACTACCGACTGAGCCACGGGGGCTTGGCAGCAAAGTTTTGAACTGTATCTTGTATCCTGAACAGACTACTTCATAAATACAAGCATTCTGATAGTATTGCATAGCAATACACAGTCCCCTACTGCCTGTATGTATCGTTGGCATGTCAGTGAAATTTTTAAAGTCTAAGGCCCGTAAATGCGTCAAAAAGCAGTTGAGTGGGACGAAACTCGAACTTGATGTGTAAGTCATGGTGGTTGATGTACACACCAAAAATCAGCTCTATATGTAGCAGCGTTTAGAAAAAAAGTGCGGAAAAATGTTTTATCAGTGAAATTTTGTAAGTCCAAGGCCCGTAAATGCGTCAAAAAGCAGTGGAGCAGGATGAAACTCGAACTTGCTGTGTAAGTCATGGTGGTTGATGTACACACCAAAAATCAGCTCTATATGTAGTAGCGTTTAGAAAAAAAGTGCGGAAAAATGTTTTATCAGTGAAATTTTGTAAGTCCAAGGCCCGTAAATGCGTGAAAAACCAGTGGAAAGGAACGAAAGGCGAACTTGATCTGTAAGTCATAGTGGTTGAGTTACACAGCAAATCTGAGATCAATACCTACCAGCGTTTAGGAAAAAAGTCCAGAAAACTGATTTATCAGTGAAATTTTGTAAGTCCAAGGCCCATAAATCCGTGAAAAACCAGTGGACCGAAATGAAAGTCGAACTTGATCTGTAAGTGATGGTGGGTGACTTACACACCAAAACTCAGCTCAACATGTACCAGCGTTTAGAAAAAAAGTCCGGAAAACTGAATTGCCGGACTGACTGACAGATGGACAGACAGACAGACTGAGTGCAAACCTAAAGTCCCCTTTGGCTTTGCTGGTAGGGGACTAATAAGCAGATGCATTTGAAGACTTCCATCTGCCGGTCTTTGATTTTAGTCGCCCGACAGGAGAACAATATGGGGAAGAACCAGTGCCAGCAGTACCTACAACCTTGTTTTCTGTGCTTCTGACAGCTTTTTGACTTAAATGACTCATAGAACAATAATTTAGATCAATACACATCTTATTGTTAAAAGATCCAGGACATTATTTTTTCCAATGGCCTGCCTTGCCGCATTGAAAACATTACCCAGGCTTTGAGGAAGCAGTACTCAAAGTTGTAGTTGCCGATGGTTGACCATCTGTCCTGTGATACGGCGTGGATCTATACTGTTTTGCCTTCTTAGAATGCTCCGCTTTTAACTTCTTCAATGCCCTAGCCTCCGCCTTTGCATTCGACATTCGTCATCTGAATTGTCCGCTAAAGGGTTGGACTCGTATTTGTGGACCATACACCATCCCAGTTTGTTAGAATCGGCCATTCTAATAAGCTTTTGCTGTGAGCTATCATATCTTTAGCTGAAAAATATGAAGATGAAGTACTCAAAAGGAAATATCAGTCTGGTATATTGGTTTTAACACCACTTTCAACCATGAATCAGTCATGTTCACCTGACTATAATCATTTCACCCATTTGTTTTTCACGCTAATAAAAACACAACTGCCAAGCCGAGCCTACTATCCGAGCCGCCGGCCGCTGCCTCTCTGAGACAAGCTGCGTTCTACTTGTCCCTTCGAATTGAAAAAACAAACAAACGTTGTTCGCTTAACTGAAGATCTCCAAAACAAATATTTTGGAGTGAAAGACTGAGCTTTGAAACTTTTCCCTTGTTATCAGATATTTTGAAAACGAATAAGAAAATAAAATTCTCGAATATCTCCTATTGCCACAATGAAAGTAGAAGAATATATATATTAATTTCCTGAAAGCCTCCTTTTGCAACAATGTATTATTATTATTACTCTTAATGAAACCAAGGCCTAGAAAAAAAATCCATATGACAAAATATACCTTCCGCAAGCTTATCTAAAGCTTGAGCAGAGTTTAGTTCCATCGCCTGTTCTGCGTCAGATAGTTTAAGCCACACTTTGGCATTAAAACGAAATTGTTCTTCATTACTTTTTCTCTTGAATTTTGGTGTTTCCGAAGCTAACAAACAGTCGAGCTTGTTTAATTGAGAAGTGTTACTGGTTTCACTTATCTTTTCGAATAAGCTTCCCATTCCCCACAGTAATTCTTCCCTCTGTCAAGCAAAGGCTGCTTTCATCTTCTGTTCAACGAGTTTGTGAAGTTTCTCCGACCCGCCCTCATTTTCCATTTCAATGTCTCGACATAATGAAAAGACGATGTTGCAGTCTGGAAGTCTCGCTGGAAATGACCACATATGCAATACTCGTCTATTGTTAGATCCCACTGACCAAACCTTGAATAACCAGTTTTGGTCACTTCATTTGAGACAGCAATACTCCGCTATAAGCTGTAACGCGGAGAATAATATTGATCTTCCACTAGATGGCATTTTTCAAACACACATTAAATCTATCTGATACGGGCACTCTGGGTACAGAACCGGACTACTTTTCAAGGTGGCAATTGATGCAGCTAATTTCAAAATGAAATGTATGTTTAACTAACTAAAACCTACCTGGTTCGTTTCATTTAGCCATGGTTAGCTAGCATATAACCTATGCACCGTTAATTTATAAACACAGCCCCTATAAGCCTGGGAAATAGCCCCGGTACAAGCCCAACATAGGATGTTCTTTTTGTTGTCAGTCTGTTGCACTAGTCCCAGTTTTCCCCTTGTCTATATTTAGAAACTCTATACAGAGATTTGCAATAAATAACGGTATTTTAAAAAGATATTTTTCCTGTTAGAAATTGTTATATTTTCAAGAAATTTGTAGCAAAAAGACTTGCCTGATTTTTCCAGACATATTATTACATCCATTTTCCACTTGCTTTTTTTAAGTGGCAACTTATGCACAGCATATTGATATTTATCCTGTGCAGGATAGTGGTGTGCCATAGCAGACAGACTTATCTTTGAAGAATATGACATGGGCAGACAACAAGAAAATTCGAACATTCAATAAAATGAACATACTGACAAATTTAATTTGATTTAGATGAAACTTGTCCTCCAAAGGTTGGAAAAGATTTTGAGGAAATAAGAAAATGGTGATGCCTTCAGGAGCTTTCCTCCCTAGGGTTGTAAAACATGGTGGGTTTATGTATTTCTCCATATAGACAGGCTGGGGCACTATGTAAAACAACAACTTGGTACTTTCAAGCAATTACTCAGGGCTTGAAAATTGCATTCAACATGACAAGTGAACTGCAAGTCGGGATGAGTGGCTATTGGTTATCCTGTCAGACAAGTGAAAAATAATGAGACATGATAAGTAAGAAGTCATCGCAGAGACAAATTAGATGACTAATGAAATCAAATATTATTAACCTTGAGAGAAAGAAAGTGCGACAGAAAATTTTGTACAATCATCATGTGTATATCATGATCAGCTGCTATAAGGTACAATGTACAGATAAACGCCTAAACCATTCAGACGCATTTCAACAGTATTTGAGCAGAGCTCAGTTAGTAATGTATTATAGCAACCTAACATTTGTGAGCTTGAATCTAAGCTTAGCCCACTCTTTTTGAGGATTGATAATGGTTGTAGGGAAAAGATTTACCGCTACTCCCCTCTGACTAGTTTTGACGCTTTTTTTAAAATGTGGAAGAGCAGCCAAAAGCTTCAAAAGAACTCTATAGTACTGGTGCAATGACACAGCAGGAAGGCATGGACAGGTGCACTGGTTGCTGTAAGGTAACTGAATTGAATGCTGTTAAGTAGCATTCTCTCATGTTTTCTTGTATTCCTATCATTGACAACTTCTACCATGCTATCTATCACCTGCAAATGCTTTCAGAATGAGTAAATCTAGAATTCTGTCATTTGGTATAGAGGTAAGCCTTTACCAAACAATTCCAAGTTTCAACAATCTAGAGGAGGAAGACTTTCCAAAATATTGTGGGAATCGGAGAAAATGCTGGTAACCAGAATTGTTTCCATTTCCAACTACCGGTACATTTTTTACCCATTCAGAGACAAATCCAATCTTTCATTTTGGACAAGCTTTAAAATTTGTCTTCTGGTTAAAGAATTAAACTTGTACAAATAACACAAACAAAAAATATTTCAACAAAGGAATTTTGTTGTTGTTGTTGTATACCATGGAAAAAATTGTGGGAGATTCTGAAGGAGCATTTGCTAGTTACAAGCAAGTGCACCACTCTTTTCTCTCAATATTTTCAAAAGCTCTCCTAGACAGGTGGACAGGGATCCAATAATTTGTGTTATTTCATACTTCTTGGCAGTTTATCGAGACATAATGTGGCATTATGGTTTGATACTTGATGGTTATGACCAGGGAAATATACAGATTTCATATTTTCTAACTCTTAAATTGAAGGCGGAAACAGTAGTTCCCATGCAATAGTCACCTGGGTAAACAGTGCGTGCCATTCAACCAGAGGGAAATATGACATAATTTACACTGTTTACCCTACATTTCTTGCCCTTTACATAATATTGGAATGCACTGTTATGTGAGATGGGTACACCACAGGGATTTGCCAAAAACAACTATACTGGATTTTGACGAGAGTCGGACAAAAAAGGGGTTAGACACATGAAATAAATAGAATATTTGTTTTTTTCTGTGAAAGATCGAAATTGATTTCATCTCGTAAACATTATCGGTAATATTTCCACGCGTGGCTGCGCCACTCTTAAAATATTACTGATGATGTTCACTTGATGAAATAAATTTCGATCTGTCACCAAAAAAACCCAAATATATCTTCTTTTTATATCCTGAAGGGTAAATTAGAGATAAGAGTTACTGAAATATTAATTTTCAGTTTGAAAAGCAATTTGAAAAGAACTTTTCTTTTCATGTGATATGATTTACATTATTTTCTTTGACATGATCTCAGCATGTAAGTTTTCATTATTATTGAATTTCAATACAGCAGTTTATCATAATGTATGCAAAATTTGAGAATATACATAACATGATAAACTATTAACATCAACACCAAACTCTCTTTATATTGAATGAAAATGCCAAGAGCAGTCTGGATCAAGATCAAAAAGTGCAATCTGATCTTGAATCAAATAAGAAAAAGCCATACTACCTTGAAATTACACAACTAAAACCTATTTTTTTTAACTGTACCACATGATAATATTTTAGACTCCTCCAAATTGAAAGTATATGAGCCATACTCTGGCAAAAGAAGCTTTAATGCATTTCCTTGATGTGTTATACCAAGGAAGGCATCACATAAGTAGGTATCCATAAAATCTATTTTGTCTTACAACCAACTGAATCATGAGGTAAAGTGATCCTTTGACTTGTAGTTGACCAATAGCAAAGGTTTTGATCCATGTAAGCCTGTGCAGACTGTCAGTACTTTCTGCAGATGCATTAAACCCGCCTTTCACTCAGCATGGCTCATTTGGAAGTGAAATATTGAATGTGGCTTAAATGATGGGATGCGAAAAGGGCAAAATGCTGATTGCAAGGCTGATCAAAATCTGCTTTCTGAGGGTTTTAAAACTCAGAATTTTTTGGTACAGGCTTAACCCTTTACCAGATGACAAACTTTTAGCCTTGTCCAAATCGAAAGCATTTGCAGACAAAAAAATTAAAGTGTAGCTCAAATGATGCAATTTTTCTTTGATTGGGTAGAAGACATTATGGGAAAAGGAGACCAGCATTTTCTCCCTTTCCCACAATATTTTCAGAATGCTTCTTTCCCAGGGTCGTTAAAAGGTGGCATTGTTTGATAAAGGGTGGTCAGTGGGTACTTTCAGTTTTCAATAAGTACTATGTTATGGTGTCACTTATTTATGGTAGATCTACTAGATTTCATTAAGAATTATAACTTGGTTTCTTCTCATCAATTTGCCTTCAAACCATCAAGGATTAGTTAGAAGGAAGACCAATATTTAGTGACCTAGTATCAGGTGTGGTGACAAAAATACTGCTGATTGTTGGTTGGATTTGTCACAATGTTTTGATTCAAAAGTTGATAATACATGTATCTGAAATATCCAGGTGTCAAGGTTGGGTGAAGGAATTTACCCCTACAGTCCTCAAATAAATGAAAGCAATACTGCAGTCTGCACAAAAAATGTAGATATTGCAATTCCAAGGTTATTTTCATCAGAATATTTTACAGAGCAGTGGATAGTGTAGATTCAAAATTTGAATGCACATTTGTGCAGTCTGATCTTGATTGACATTGTCCATAAAAACAACCATGGTCATAAAAACCACTCTAAGGGTTAAGCTGGGATTATTGCCTAACCAATCCACCAAACTATAAGAACGTATTTATTGAAGATTTATGTCCTAGCATTGTCAGAGAAATTTGTCTTGCCTTTAAGTTTTTTTCCTGCAGTCACCAGGGGAATATTTGTACCACCTGACCGAAACTAGGCCAGGGTCTGGGTCATTCTCTCCTCCCACGACACACTTTGAATTGAAATCAATCTTGCATATGGGTACACTCAGGGCTTTCCGAGGACAACCTGAGATGAGTTCATTTGTACAAAAGACAGACAATTTAAGAAGTGTAAACCAACAAATAAACACTGTACATATTTTTTGTCAAAATCATACGGTTTCAACCACATACTGGCATGGAGGCAGTTGCACATCTGCCTGATAATAGTTTTTCTTACTTCAAAGTAAGATATCATACAGTCTAATTATACCTTCTTCAGAAATTAAATGGTTCTGGAATTTCTACAATATAAAAAGTTTTATCTAAATTAAAATTGCAGTAATTGCCACAAGAACGTCCCTGTCTAAACCCAAATGGTAGTGGCAACAGTTTTACAGGAAGCAGTGCTCAGCCAAGACTTATTCAGAGATAGGGCATTTGACCTGTATTCATTTAAAAATAGGGGATACTTATAAACAAAGGATTGATTGATTGATTGAATGGTGTTTTACCCTACTTTCAACATTACTTCAGTCATATCACAATGACAGCTCACAGATGCATGTATTTCCTGGGTTCCACCAGTTCTAGGCTAGGGCTCTGAGGTGTCATGCCCAAGAACACCCCCACGAAAAAACCAGTGGATTCAGTGTGGCTCGAGCTGGGGGCCTTCAGGTCTTGAGTCCCATATTTTACGACTGAGCCACACAGGACCCTATAAACAAAGGAAACAAATGCACTCTATACTTATTCTCAATTAACCTTGAAATAGGCAATGGAACATTTTTCTAGAATTCATTGGGACAGTCTCCCAGAATCCCTGCATTGCCCAACACTGCATTAGGTTAACTCTTTACCAAACAACAAAATTTTATACTTGTCCAAACTGAAAGCATTTGCAGACAAAAAATTAAAGGTGACTCAGAGGACAAGATAAGTCTTTGATAGGGTAGTAAACATTGCGAGGAAAGGAGAAAATGCTGGTTACCAGCATTTTCTCCTTTTCCAATAGTGTTTTCAAAAGGCTCCTTTTTTCAGGGTCATTAAAACCCAGGATTGTATTGTTAAGGGTCAAACATTTGTCAAAATGTTGAATCTTTTATCGAAAGTGTGTGCACAGAGATAAAAGTTTATGTTATCAGGCAGATTGAAGGTGGCATTACCAAATATTTTAGGTGATATTTAGAGTGCGGGAGAAATAAGAATATATATACCACAGAAATATGAGGCAAGACTTTGCTATTGAAGAAATTCCAGAAATGCATGGACAGGTACACTGGGATTTGTGACGTAACTGAAAAACAGTTGAAAATGAAATTAAGAACACACAGCAGACAAGCTATTTGTCAGATAATTTTTTTTTTGCCCCTAATCCTTTACAGAATAACAAATTTTAGACTGTTTGAAACTGAAAACATCAGCAGGTGAAAAACTGAAAACTGAAGTTCTTTGCAATGGTAGAAAACATTGTTGGAAAAGGAAAATTCTGGTTACTAATGTTTTCTCCTCTTCCCACAATGTTTTGAAAAGGCTTCTTCCTCAGAGCCATGAAAACACATGAATGTTTAGTAAAGGATTAAAGCACTTTTTACAATTTCACTTACCTTTTCAGCCCTTGCAGGTCAAGATCAGAGTGCACTAAACATGCAACCTGATTTTTGATATACAATGTCAGCTTTGCTGAGGTTTTCTGTACAAGAGTAACCTTGAAATTGCAATTGTTTTGGTCTTAAATCTTGACCCAAAAAAATGTTTGTCAGGTGTACTCGGTGCTCTCTAAAGGACTGTGCACTCACACCTGGATTGGTACAAGATGGTGTCTGCATGCATGTAAGCCAGGAACATGGACTGTTATTGGTGACTCTTAAAAAACAGTAAATGTAAAGACCTATTATCTAACTATAAATTTTCCAGCTCAAATACTTGCATCAAGTGGATAAAATCAGACATGATGAAAAAAAACTCCTTATCTACACAGTGTACAGTACTGTTCTAAATATGAAATGATAACGTAACAAGTGCATGTTATACGTTCAGATTGGTTTGCAACTTCATTTAGTCAAAATTTTAAGATATGATATCCACCACAATTTAGATTTGTCAAAAAGTTAAGCTATACTGCTCTTCAGCCACTCATAAAAACAAAGTTATTACCTACTTAACCAGTACATGCATCATTTTTTTTTTAACGTTTTAGAATAAAATTGCCAAATAATTGCAATATTTTGGTGTGAAGTTTGCTGCAAAATAGTAAAGGGAATGCTATGTTACAGTAACTTTCCTTGTGCTTGTATTTGCTTCTTTCTCAGTGTCAGATTTTATCATGCAGCTTGAAGCAAATACAAGCACAAGGAAAGTTATTACTACAACATAATATTCCTTATATTTGTGAATAACTTAATAAAATAAAAGGGATAATCCACACCTGTGTCTGATCTGCTGATAATCTTTTACTCCTTTAACTCTCTACCACAGGACAAAAATGTAGACCCGTCCAGATTTACAGCGTTTGCAGAGGACAATTTGAATTTGGTTCAAATGATAGAATTTGTCTTTGATATAGTAGAAAACATTATGGGAAAAAGAGGAAATGCTGTTACAGCATTTTCTCCTTTTCCCAAAATGTTTTCAAAAGCTTAATTTCTCAGGGTCATCAGAATTTGGGATTGTGTGGTGAAGGATTAATCCTCTACCAAACATTCCCATAATTTAACAATCGTGAGGAAGGAGTCTTTTTAACCCTTTCCCAAATGACAAATTTTAGACTGGTCCAAATTGAAAGAGTTTGCAGACAACAATTTTAAATTTGATGAAAATGGCAGAAAGTTCTCAAAAAGGGTAGAAAACACTGTAGGAAAAGGAGAAATTGCTCGTTACGAGCAATTTCTCCTTTTCCCACCGTGTTTTCAAAAGACTTGTACTGCAGACACGTGAAAACAAGGGCTTGTTTGGGAAAGGGTTAAAACATTTTCTCCTTTTTCAACAATGTTTTCTGTCCCTGCCAAAGAGGAAACCCACAGTAATTTGGCCTCCAATTACAATGCCATCTGTGGTAATAATATTTTAACATCACAGAAACTAAACCTTTGTCATTGAGCAAGAAATTATGTCACTGTGACCAGATTAACTCCCTTTAACTCTTTACCAAACAACAAAACATTGGACTCGACAAGATTGAAAGCATTTCCAGATGACTATATAAATATAGCTCAAATGATGATGTCTGTCCTTGATAGGATAGAAAACAGCAGCATTTTCTCCTTTTCCTATAAAATTTTCATATGTTTGTTAAAACTTGTGGAAATTGGTTAAACCCCTAACTTCTTACACAAGTTGAGTTGTTTGTGTTTAACCCAGAAAGCACTAAACAAGTCTAACTGGCTTTTTCAACCAGGGACAAAAAGGATCTGAACACTGTAGTAAGAGAGGTTTACAAAATAGGGGACAAAATCTGGGTTCAGTCCCTACCTGTCAAGCCTTGTAATTTTAGCTTGGTTGTTTTCAGAGAATGTCAAGGTATTGTTATAGACCTTTCATTGTTGTGGTCTTCTGCGTCTTGCAAAAACACTGACATTTTGAAGTATTATGACCTTTTTTTGACTTAGAATTTCCACTGAAAATCAATCACTTACAGCCAAGAAAGCCCTCTGTTTTAAGGAAAATAAAACAGGATAATTTGGTAAAGGGTTAAACCCAGGAAATATTTGAATAAGTGTGTTGTCTGGGCATGCCAATATTCTTAAAAGATTGGACCTGTCTGCTATGACACATCACTATCCTGTACAGGATAAACATTGATACGCAGTGCATAAATTGATGCTCAAAATAGCAAGTGGAAAATAGCTATAAATAATATATCTGTGTAAAAATCAAGCAAGTTTTTCGCTACAAATTTCTTGAAAATGAAATGATTTCAAACAGAGAAAATCATTTTAAGGAATACCATTGTTTACTGCAAATATCTGTAGACAGTATCTAAATATAGACATCAAAAAAATTGGGATTTGTGAAATAGACTGACAACAAAAATAACGTCACCACCTTGCTGAGCTTATGGCATGGCATTTTCTCAAGCTTATAGGGCCTGTGTTTATAAATGGCTGGTGCTTAGGTTATATGCCAGCTAACCATTGTTGGATGAATTGTACAAGGTAGCTAGGTTTTATCGAGTGTTATTTTGAAATTTGCCGCATTGATTGCCACCTTGAAAAGTAGTCCAGTTCTGTACCCAGAATGCCTATATCAGATAGGTATGTTTTTAAAAAATGCCACCTAGCGGAAGATAATGGAATAAGTGAGCTGTCACAATGATATGACTGAAATAAAGTTGAAAATGGCATTACATACAATGATTGATTAGATGGTGTTTTACGCCACTTTCAACATTACTTCTTTCCTATTGTGGTGACAGCTCACATGATCATGTACAATTATGACCTGGATTTCACCAGTACAAAGCTAGGGCATTGAAGTGTCTTGAAGGAGGCTATTCTCACATGCAACCTAGAGCTTCCAGTGAGGCTCAAAACTCGGACCTCCAGGCTACATGCCCTACACTTTGCCAGTTCACTGAGCTACCCAGGACTCCTCAGACAATACAAACAAACAAACAAACCCTCCTTAGATTTCTGTTGTTTCTGAAAAGTCATAAAGTTCAATGCAGATATTTGTTTGCATATTATCTCACAAAAATAGATAAAAGATGAGTTAACAAAATACTCGTCGAACATATCAAGTTATTTTGTAAAGTCTAACTACTATAACCCTCAGACTGAATAGACCAAACTTGCTTTTGTTAAGGTTGTTTTCTTAGAATATCACTTTCAATAACGGGCAGTGTTTATTGAAGATCAGATTACATGTTCTACAGAGTCAGATCTTGATCAACATAAATATATTTATGTTGGGTGCTTGGGTACTTATTATAGATAACTCTGTTTGAGTGTATGTTGCGCACGGATGTTTCCCGTTGTAGTATAATTAGAAAGTGCGGCTCTATTCTGGTCATTCGACAGCTAGACTACACACTGTTTACTACTGCTATATATCCCCCCTGCACCCACCCTTTTTTCACGTATGAGAAAATAGCATAAGTACTGTATAAGTTCTGTATTACTTTGCATTCATGTGAGATATGTTCATGTTAACCTGATTGTAAGCATGTTTTTCTACAGAGATAACATGTCGAACATCTCAAATACAATGCATAGTCTATGCCGCTACTCCTATTACTGACTTATGTTGTTTATTACTCCATTATAAGTCCATGCAGTAGAACATAGATGCTTTATATTTGTCTGAGTGGAACGAAAGAAAATATAAGGGCCTTGTGTTACGGTATGTATGCAGCTAGTTGACAGACCAACTGTGCATGCAGAGTTGACCGACTTGTATGGATAAGACAGAATAGTTAAACCCTTATCCACACAATTAAGAGCAGAGCTTCAGATAGAGGGAGTAATTTTGAGTTCAAAATTGAAAATATTAATTGTTCTCTAGTAAACCCTATGTTATGGGTACTCATTAGAATCGCCTGACCGAGACGATTCTAATGAGTACCCACATCATCGGGTTTGGAAGAAAAATAACGGATTAAGAATACCATCACTTCCTCTTATCTGAAGCTCTGATTCAGAGTATTAATGTTCCTAAGAAAGAGACTTATTGAAATCATTGTTTGAAAAGGAGATAATGCTGGTAACCAGTATTTTCTCCTTTGTCCACAATGTTTTCTCTATTTTTTTAAAGCATGCACCATTAATTTAGCAGCATTTTATTTGGTGTCCAGTTTTTTTTTTTGGAAAGAAAGAAATTACTCATTTAACTCAGTACCAAAAAACCTTGCAGAAGAAACGCTTTTTAAACATTGTGGGAATAGGAGAAAATGCAGGTAGCCAGCATTTTATTCTTTTTCTACAATGTTTCTACTGTATCAGAGACTAGCCTTGTGTTGAGTCACATTCAATAATTATGTTGTCTGTAAATGTTTTGTATTACGACAAGCCTAAAATTTAGTTACATGTAGTTCGTTTTTAGCGTTACCTGTAAAAAGGGATATGTTAAAAACTTTATTAGGAAAAAAATTAACAAATCACTTGTATTTATGTAACAAGAAAAAAATCCATGTATTTGTGCTATTTTCAATAAAAATATGTCTCGAAACAGGAAGAAACAGAAAGAAATCGTGAGAAACTTATTGATTTGTTTTCTATTGTAATTTTCCGTAGACTATTCAGTATTGGAGAGATAAAGGGTACAATGAAGGTAGTGACCGAATTGATTAAAATGTTGATATCTGAGTTATAAATCAAGTTTAAAGAACAGAGGTTTTTTTTTTTATCAAAATTTAATCTTTATCATTTCAGGCAGTGTATTAAACCATTGAAATATACTTGGATAGGTTTCTAACAGGGCTACATTTAGAAAAAATGATCTTTTAACCCTTTACCACATAATCCCGACTTTTAATGACCATAAAAAGAAAGCCTTTTGAAAACATTGTAGGTAAAGGAGAAAATGCTGGTAACCAGCATTTTCTCCTTTACCCACAATGTTTTCTACCATTCCCAAAACAAATTTCAATTTTTCAATCACATTTATTTTGTCGTCTGCAAATGCTTTCAATTCGGACTAGTCAAAAATTTTGTCGTTTGGTAAAGAGTTAATTTGATGTCGTATATCAAGAGAGCATGTTCCAAGAAGGATGCCAATGTTCTCAAGTGAAGGATAGCATCTGTATGTGAATGCGTAGAAAACATTTTGGGAAATGGAGAAAATGCTGGTTACCAGCATTTTCTCCTTTTCCCATAATCTTTTTCAAGAGCTGTCTTCCACATATTCCTAAAAAACATGGTGTTATGTTTGGTAAAGGGTTCCACTAGAGATATTCTAGAATATGGAATACAGCTTAATGACTGGTGATAAAATTAACCAAGAAATGTCTGCTGAATGAAATAGATCTATATTTCTAATCAGTTTGAAGATGGTACACTCCTGAATAATTGATTGATATTGAATATGGCTATGGCAGGAAATTAACTCTTCTTCCGAATAATTATACCAATTTTATTTACCTGAAATACTGGTTCTGTGCACACCTTAACCCTTAAACCACAAAATTAACCCTTCACCACACAATCCAGAGTTTTTGTGCCCTTGAAGAAGAATGCTTTTAAAAACATTGTGGGAAAAGGTGAAAATACTGGTTACCAGCATTTTCTCCTTTTCCCACAATATTTTTGTTCCTTTCAAAGAAAACTGCAATCATGTGAGTAATTTTTCTTGCTTGCAAATGCTTTCGATCTGAAATTTTGTCGCCTGGAAAAGAGTAAATAAAAAAAAAAAACTAGGAAAAACAACAAAAATAAATAGTACTACCATTACCGGGTATTGTACGGTTGTTCCAACTGTTAGTCTATGGCAGAAAAAATTAATGAATTTGAAAACAAGGTAAAAAATTGCCAAGTTGCTTGATCTTTTGTTTTCTTTTTACCTGGTTTCAAAATTCATTTTTCTGCCAGCAACTTATACTTTGATGGACTGTAACAATACTACATTGTTATCTTCATAATAATTTTCATACTTTTAAATGGTCTGATTTAAATGCATTGTCTTGTAAATTGGGTTAACAGAGGTAAAGATAAGAGGAGTATTTTATGTTTTTAAGAGCGGTTTCATCTTTATTCTTCACTAAAACCTATGTTATGGGTACACATCAGTTTTCTGTATAAGAAAATTCCACTGGATATTCTACAATGTACAGAAGAGAATGATGAAATAATCCATATGAGTACTGAACAGACATCAAAGCCCTTTTTTTCAGACTTGTCCTGCAATAGGATTACTATAAGTCCTGGTACATTTGGATATTTTAGTAAATAGCATTGTTCACTATAATGATTTGGAACCGTCTTTATTTCATTTCATCCCTTAGAGCTTGGAGATTACAGCGGTAAGATAGTTCTATAATCCAGATTTTATGTTTTATATCTCTGCTATATTTATCTACATCAAAAGAAATCTTTGTATTCATACACATGAGCCATGCTGTTTGAAAAGGAGGCTTCATGCATCTGCAAAAATTATCGAACCAGGTCAGCCTGCGCAGGCTGACCTGGGCTGAAACTTTTTGCTGTTGGTCAATTTTCTTTATGTCAAAGGACGATTCTACCTACGATTAGACAGTTGTTAGACACAATGGATTTTACTGATGCATAGCTATGTGATGACTTGCCTGGTAAAATACATCAGGTAGATGCATTAAGCCCCCATTTGCCAGAGCTTGGCCCACATGTATCTTATTAACCCTTTACCAAACAGTCCTGTGTTTTAACTCTTTCAGTGCCAAATAATGGACCTCTTTTAATGTCTGAAAATACAATCCACTGAAACCAATAAAGCTTTTTATCCTATAGGCTTAACTCTTTACCAAACAACAAAAGTTTAGACTAATCCATATTGAAAGCATTTGCAGACAACAAAATAAATGTGACTGAAAAAATGAAATTTGATTCGGAAATTGTAAAAAACATTGTAGAAAAAGGAGAAAATGCTGGTTACCAGCATTTTCTCCTTTTCCCACAATGTTTTCAAAAGGCTTCTTTTACAGGGTCGTTAAAAGTCAGGAACGTGTGGTAAAAAGTTAACTAAACAAGCGGATGGTATAGATCCATGACCAGTCTGTACTTTCTGTGAAGTCTGATCTTGATCTATGCTGTTTGTAAAAACCCTACATTCACATATGGTAATAAAAGGATCAACAACCCTGGGGAAATAAGTTTTTGAAAACATTGAGGGAAAAGGAGAAAATGCTGGTAACCGTCATTTTTTCCTTTTCCCACAATGCTTCCTACTTTTTCAAAGACCAGTCCAAACAGTTCAGCCATATTTGTCTTCTGCAAATGCCTTCAATATGGACAAGTACATAAATTATCGTTTGGTAAAGAGTTCAATCTATGTATTCTAGCTTAGTCACATACTAAATTACCACATTGCAACCTTCAGACCATTATTGCTTTTTGTAAATTTTTGTCATTGCCTTTAATCATTATATGGCTGCTAACCAAAAATGTCATGGCAAAAGGAGCTATTGGTCAGCTTGAATGGTTTCTCATTTTTCCCTCAGTGTTTTCACATGTTTTCATGAATAAACCCTGACACAGAAAAATAAAAATGTTTGCTCATTATACCCCCAACCCATGAAGCAGAGGGGGATATACTGGCTTCACCATGTCAATCCATCCATCCATCCATCCATCCATCCTTCTGTCTTGTTTTCATTTCCGTGCCCTAACTCAATAGCTGTGTAACCTAGGACCCTGAAACTTCATAGAAGTGTTGCTCATGACCCAAGAAGGTGCCCTATTGGTTTTGGGTCACATGAGTTAAAGGTCAAGGTAACAGGTGAACTTTGTTTGAAAACTCTTTCTGTGCCCTAACTCAAAAGCTGTTTGACCTAAGACCCTAAAACTTTATACAAGTGCTGCTCATGACCCAAGGAGGTGGCCTATTGTTTTTAGTTTACACCGGTCAAAGGTTAAGGTCATAGGTGAACTTTGTTAGAAAAAGATTTCGTTGCTCTAACTCAGTAGCTGTTTGACCTAAGAACCTGAAACTTTATACAAGTGTTGCTCATGACCCAAGGAGGTGCCCTATTGTTTTGGGGTACATGGGTCAAAAGTCAAGGTCATAGATGAACTTTGTTTGAAAATCGTTTCCGTGCTCTATTTCAATAGCTGTTTGACCTACGACCCTGAAACTTTATACAAGTGTTGCTCATGACCCAAGAAAGTGCCCTGTTGTTTTTGGGTCAAAGGTCAAGTTCACATGTGAACTTTGTTTCGAAAATCATTTCCGTTCTCTGATTGTGCTGATTTACGCTCTCTGATTGTGCTGCTTCAATGACAAAGTGCTGGTGGGGGGGTATTTGTCCACTTTGCGACAGTTCTAGTTGTTCATAAGCCCCTGTCCAAGGATTTATTAAAGATTCAGAAAGGTTTGAATGACCAAGTATTATACATACCCTATGCCTTTTCTGTGTGAGTGGCCATTTGAGTAAACATGTCTAAGTTCGAACCCTGGCTGATAATCTATCTTTCTATCTTTATTGCTTTTATGTCATGTTGTTTTCAGTCTCTGTGTTCATACATTTCATTATCTGCTTTTCTTTATTTTTCCTGAGCTACCGTAATGTTTGAAAGTTTTTCAGCTGCCATAATTATAAGACTCTTATTTCTTAAACATGTAATTGGAGAAAGGGAATGACCAAACCTAAGTTGTGAGAAGTTGTGGCCAGACCCCTTTGCCAATGTACATATATCATTCTATGTACCCAATACTCAATTTTGTTGTATGTATTGCATATGTAAATATGTACATGGCTCATTCTTTATTTTAAATCAGTTTGCAAATTTTCTGGAAAAAATGCAAGTACTGTTTTTCTGAGAAAATTATAAAATCCATTAGCTAGCACTTGATGATATCCACAGTGAGAAATTAAAAGTGACGTTCATAATTTTGGATCGAAACGACCAATCCCATCTGCTACCATCATATCTGCAACCAAGCTTTTGGTACAGTTCAGTTGCACCCAGTAAGAAATGAATGGGAATCGAAGATTTAGTGTTTGTAATTACTTCGTATCATAAATAGTTATTTATATTGACTTTATACTCATGGCAACCATTTTGTAAACATTTCTTTCTTTAAGTCAACTCCATAACAGAGCAATCATCTCCATTCCTCTACTTGACGTTTCAGTAACGGTCATTACAGGAATGACAATAGTTGATTACCCCATGTAGCCTCCAAGGAATAAACTTTCAAGGTGATTTTTTTCAAAAGCCAAGCTGTATGTCTATTTAATATTCATTGGTACATGTTTAAACTTTACACTTACCAGTAGATTCACCATGCAACAAAACATCACGAGATCATCTCTGTTACACTACTTGATGTTTCAGTAATGATCATTACGGTAATGATGATACATATTTGATGTCCCCTCCTCTGTAGCCTCCAAGGAATAAACTTTGAGTTGATTTCTTTTCAGATGCCAAGTTGTACTTCTATTTAGTCATAATTAGGAAAAATATACCCTTGCCAATATTGAAAAAAAAGGAAGGGTAGTGATCTGAAGAAAAGTTACGCTTTTAAAATTTACAATTATTAGTAAATTCTCCACACAACATCACATCAGAACATCAAGCCATTGCTGTTGCTTACAAAGTTCCCATGTTCAAAACGTTTCATGACATTGCTCCCGCCATTATTCAAGGGAGGTACAAAATTCGCGCGTTTTTCTTCTGCATCACAGAAATGGTTGGAAAGAGTGGGATCACTTTTACAGAGGTTTTTCTCGTAGTTTTGTAAAACTTATACCGTAATAAATGGTTTAACTTGTAATTGTGACAAGCATTGATATTGTCAGACATTTTCAAGAGATCATATCTACATTTTACTAATGAAATGACGATTATTATCCGTTTCACTCGGCATCGGGACAAGAACCTCTACTTGTATCCCTAGTGTATTCAACTTTTGAGCTCTTCGTATCATGCATGTTTAATTACTTATTTATTGTTCAACAGTTGTGTTAATGTATTAGAGGCAATGCCTGTAAATCAATTTATCATTTTTGTACAGTAATACAATACATGTGACCCTTTCTCAAAAGGGCCACAAGTTTCTAACAATATTTTAGAATCGGCCATATGCCGGTATGGCAATATAACATGTTTAAGCTAGCGGTAATAAGGCTTTCACAAGTACAAGGTAGCATTTCATTCTATACATTATTCAATTACCTGCAGTTTTAAAGGAACAAATACGCCTCTTGTGGGAGATACTGGAGTAGTGGTAGAGCATCAGCCTCTCATACCAAAGGTTCTGGTTTGATTCCCAAGAACAGTGGAGTCAACATTTGAAACTATTCCCATCATGGCACAAGTACTGGTTAAAGTTTCCAGGAATCAATCATCAACAGCGATTAATATGAGTTGTGAGAACTTGTTTCACAATGGATGTAAAATAAGTAAGTTTAAACCAAATTCACCTCTTATGTCACAACCGAAAGTAAGCTGCATGTTCATTATTTAAATGCGGCAAATGTTTTGTTGGTCAGTAACGCAAACATATTACTGGGTATGTCTGAAACAATTAATTACAAGACCCAAATGGGAGGGTGCATGTATACATGCTAAGCCTCTGGCTTTACTCAGATAATGTTCCTCATCTTTCACTAAAGCTCGGATGAGGGGGACATTTTGCTCATATATAGCCAACCAAATGCTTGGCAGTAGTTCATTTCTTTACCTTATTCTTTAGTTCCTGTAGATAGGGCCAACCAGAAAAGAAGAGAAAGTCTGCCTTTTGTAAAAATATACCGCAGACACAAAGACATGAATGTACTTTGACCCATAAAGCGCCTTTCACAACTATTGTTGCCTCTGAGGCCCATGTAAATGAAGATCAGACAGCAAAAAACATGCAGTCTGATCTTTTATCTACATTGTCCACTTTGCTGAGACAAGTGGAAAAGAATGAAGGGGTGTAAAGCATAAGGATGAGTGCAAAATTCCAGATTTTTTAACCAGAGCAGAAGCATATGAGCCATGCTCTGTGAAAAGGGGGCTTAATGCACCTGCAAAAAAGATCCAACCTAGGTTAGCCTGCACAGTCTGCGCAGGCTGATCAGGGCTGAAACTTTTTGCTATTGGTCAATTTTTTGCATGTCAAAGGACCATTGTACCTTGTGAATCAGTCGGTTATTATACAGAATGGATTTTTTTTATCCATAATTATGTGATGATTCGATGATTTGCTTGGTATCATGCATCACAGAGATGCATTGAGCCCTCTTTTGCCAGAGCATGGTTTATATTATTTAATCTCACAGATTCAATGGCTTAGAATGACTGACTGAAACATTTCATGTCATTGAATTAAAGTGGATTCTTTGCATAGGTAATTAACAAAATTTAATGTCTGTTCCACCTGTTCACTCATGCATGTCTGTTCAGTCTTTGTGGTATATCTTTTTAATTGTCTACTTTGCATACACAGGACATATGAGAAAAAAAAATATGGCACAAGATAATCATCTTGTAGGCTTGAATTAATTATCTCGTTGACACACAAGATAGTTATTGAATGAAAATAAGACACTAAAGGGTTCTTTTTTCATGAGATAGTGTTTAGCAATAAGATCTTGTGACCACAAAAAAAAGTTCAGTTGTACTTTCAGCGCTTCCATGGAAGTAGTCTCATATGGTGGACCATATTTACCAACTATTCTACATTCTAAATTCTAATTCTAAATCACAAGTCTTGCCATCTAATGGGCTTTCACATTCTGTCTCGTAAGTCTTTATCAGACACTCCTGAATTTTAACAGCCCTAAAGAAGACACTTTTTGAAAACATTGTGGGAAAAAGAGAAAATGCTGGTAACCAGCATTTTCTCCTTTTTCCATAATGTTATCTGCATTATTACAGACAAGATCCATTATTCAAGTCACATTTAATATGTCGTCTGAAAATGCTTTCAATTTGGAAAAGTATAAAATTTTGCTGTCTGGTAAAAAGAGATAATTTAGAATTAGAGGAAAATTTAGAATGGTTGAACAATATGGCTCCTGATTTTCTCAGTAGTTAGAATAATTTTCGTATCGCTTGCTTTTTCACAGTGCATGGAGAATTCAACAACAGCTAAGGTAAACTTGAATAGTTACACTGTTTGTGGATGCCTTGGCCCTTTCCCTCATACATATTGCCTACTTCATTTAACCTGATCCTGACCTTTATGCTGAATATATAAGTAGGCATATAAATAGAACTCTGACTTTTATACAGGAAGTTTAGTTTGCATTTGCTGAAGAATTGAGCTAGTTCATTAGGTGCTTAGATACACAGGTAAGCAATTAAATTCGTGCATACCATATGGAATATTTTTGTGACTATTTGGGACATATGCGGAAGGCAGCCCCAGTGCGATGCCGAGGGTTAAAATAGAATTTTAATTTATGTAAATGATGTTGACCCGGGTCAGGTTAAATGATGTGGGCTGTACAAGAAATTTAAATTTCAAGGCTATTTTGGACCGAGTATCTCAAAATGACAGAGAAGAGTAGATTGTTGATGGGATTGTATGCATCAATCTGCAGTTTGGTTCCAGAAAAGCAACAAAAGGTACCCATGATGTGAAATAGATTTGCCCTTTACCAAACAGTCTAGTGTTTTACAATCCTGAAAAAGACTGCTTTTGAAAGCATTGTAGGGAAAGTTTTAAAAAAAGCTGGTAACCAACATTTCTTCTTTTCACCCTATGTTTTCTATCATTTCAAAGACAATTTCCATTGTTTGGGCCAAGTTTAATGTGTCATCTGCAAATGCTTTCAATATGGGCCAGTCTAACATTTTGTCCCCTGTTACAGAGTTGTGCAAGATCTATTTATTCTTCTCTGTGAGATTTTAGAGAGTTAACAAGCTTTGTGTGAGGGAATTGGTTACTCATTATTGGTGGTTTTTGGTCCCATATTTAGTTTATTTTCTTTGTATTCTTCCACTTGCATGTACTTTTGTTTGGTTTCTGCTTTTTTTCTTTCACAGGATTTTTTATCGTTATGTTTTTTTTTTTTTATTCAGCTACTACTGATCAGGCTTTTTTTTCCCAGATCAACCAATATAAGTATATAATACAAGAAAATATTAATGCTTAGCATCAATGTCACTGCCACTTATGTGAAAATGGCAAATTGCAACTAATTATTCACATATTGTTTCATTGGTGAATGAAATCATGTGATCATTTGTTTTCCCAGACTAAGCTAAAAATGGAAATCACATGACATACTGCATATACATGAATTTTATGTTGCATCAGACTGACTTATTCACTTAAATTGGGTTGAGGGGTCCTGAGTGGCTCAGTGGTAAAGTGTGGGACTTGTAACCTGGAGGTCCCGGGTTCGAGGCTCACCTGATTCGCTGGTTTTTTTGTGGGAGTGTCCATGGGCAAGACACTTCAGAGCTCTAGCCAAGTACTGGTGAAACACGGGAAATACATGATTTTGTGAGCTGTTGCTGTGATATGACTGAAATAATGTTGAAAGCTGCATAAAACACCTTTCAAACAATCAATCATTTAGTTGGGTTGACTAATTATTTTGAAAGGAAAGATAAAAACTGTCTGTTCTGGAATAGTACACACTGTGTGACAAGCTATAATTTTTACCTGTAGTTGTGTGAACTTTTGTCAAATATTTTGACCTTAAAACAAAAGTGATAAACAACAGTTACTGTCATGCAGAAAGACAAAGGTATAACTCCAAACCAAACAAAAATATGTTGTCTCCACTGCAGCTGATGCAACACAATAATTGATTGTGATAGTGTGTAATTTCAGTTCCATCTAAAGGTAATCAGAGTTGTAATTGGTGAGTTAACAAAAGCCCCTCCCACTTTTCAAAATTCAAACCAGACATTGGTTAAACTTCATATTACAAGAATGACAATGAAGTGATACTACAATTCTGAAAAGGACAACAATGTATCCTCATTGGTTAATCCTTTCCCACACAATCCTAAGTTTTAACAACCCAGAGAAAGAAACCTTTTGAAAACATTGTGGGAAAAGGAGAAAATGCTGATAACCAACATTTTCTCCTTTTCCCACAATGTTTTCTACCCTATCAAAGACAGAATTCATAATTTTAGCTACGTATAAATTGTCGTCTGCAATTGTTTTCAATTTGGGGGGGCCAGTCTGAAATTTTGTCGTTTGGTAAAGGGTTAAAGATAGGGATGAAATGATTGGGGAATTACAGAGCTTGAGTCTATGCTCCATTACATTAGGCTTTAGTTAAGTTCACTAATTTTTTAATCTTAAATTATAGCTAATGACAAAAGTTGAATTGTTTTCTTGACATGACGACTACTGAGCACCCTGTATATATCATAGGATTCACTCTACTTTTCTTCCTTTATTTTCTGGATATAGATGTATAGCATGTAGTTTGTACAGTGTTTCCATTTGCCAAGATTCTGTTGAGTTCATTGGATGAAGAGTCACAGAAAGAGTTGAGTCCCATTGAAGTCCTTCTGAATTCCAGTTTTGCCTACACAAATTATCAGTTAATTATCTCAAAACTGTGTGAAAAAAACTGCTCTAAACAAAAATTTCTAGACGCCAGTTCGGATTCAGCAATGCTAAACAACAGTTGGTTCCTGCGATCATTGAGCTGCAAATCACTGTATTACTCTATTGCGGAGAGCCACTCGAAAATTACAACATTATTGATTAAATTAGTACAACTGCATCTTTTCATTAACATCTTCAAACACATGTAGGTCAAGATATGAGCCAAGCACTAGCAAAGGGAGTATAATGCATCTCCATGATGCATTATACCAAGAAACTACTGGTAACCAACATTTTCTTCTTTTCCCATAATGTCTTTTATACATTTTCAGAGACAAATCCTATAATTTGACCAATATTTAAACTGTTGCTTGCAAGTGCTTTGATTTTTTTCAAATGCTACAATTTTGTCTTCTGGTAAAAAGTTAAAATAGGCTTTAAATAGCTACTTCAAGCTATAACAAGAGCACCGCATGTGGTGTTATGCATCACGGGCAAGTCATCACATAATTGTGGATTCATAAAATCCAATTTGTCTAACAACTGGCTGAATCCTGAAGTATACTAGTCCTTTTGATGTGCAGGAAATTGACCAATAGCAAAATGTTTCAACTCAGGTCAGCTTGCACGGACTGCGCAGGCTGACTTGAGTCGATATTTCATACAGATGCATTGAGACCCCTTTTGACAGAGCGGGGCTAATATATTTGTTAACAGTTAGGAATTCTGTTGGTCAGTTTGTGCAGTAAGAGTTAAAAACTGTATTTTTCATTGTTTTTGTAACTGATGTAGTTAGATTTACTTAATGTTTCGACTCATTTTGTCTGTGTCCAGTGGGCCAATGAGCGAGCAAATCTCTTAGCATATATAGATACTTTTGTGACGAAAATGGAAACCCTTTAATGCATCTGCATGATCCATGATACTAAGAGAGTCATCAAATAATTATTGATCCATAAAATCCTTTTTGCATAACAACCGACTGAATAGAGGTACATTGGTCTTTGGACATAAAGAAAATTGACTGATAGCGAAAACTTTTGGCCCAGGTCAGCCTGCACAGAGTGCAGAGGCTGGCCTGGGTCGAAACTTTTTGCAGATGCATTAGGCCTCCTTTTCACAGAGCATGGCTCATTTGTTTTCACAAGTTGGCTTCTAGATGCACGATTGTTCTTTTCTTTGTTCTCATGACTTATAAATGAGACAACTTAATTGGTTGATCTCAGTATTTCTATGGGAAATTTTTATTAGGTATGCAATTAACGTAATAATTTTCATGTTGCTGATATTCAAGTTTGAGTTTGATTCTTTTCATTTCTTATCCATTGTTACTTAAGTTCTACATACATTGTATTATGAATCAATCAAACCTTCTCAAAAGATAAACACTGATCATGGTAAGTTTTTTTGGTGGTTCTAAAGGTTGATGTCACTCACCAAGAGATTTGAACTCAGTACCTTTGATGGGAGAGGTTGATGCTTTATCCTGTATTACTATTTCTCACTTTGTAATCAGACAGAGAGAGAGAGAGAGAGACAGGGGAGAGAGGGGAGGGGAGGAGAGAGAGAGTAACAAGAAATCAGCATGTAATATAATGTGAGACATTCTCTGTGAAAACAATGCATCAGGGAGATGCATTAAGCCCCTTTTGCTAGAGCATAGATCATATTAAAGGGTAGAGTTTTCAATAAATCTCGGTTTTTCAGCTTGGCTGTTTTTGAAGAAAGCTTCGAGGTATTGTCATAGCCCTGGCATTGCCTTGTTGAGCTAAAACTGTGACATTTTATAAAATCTCTGTTATTACTGAAGATATTTGCTTCAAATTTGGACAAGTTGTTAACTATCAAAAGGGGAACCTATACAACAAGGATAGGTAACCATCAGAGTATTTTTATGCCCCTTTTTCAACTTCAAATTTTTCAGTGAAAGTCAAGCAAGCACAGCAAAGCATTGGCACTTGCATGCAGTGCTTTTGTTTCATTTTATCATTTCATTAAAGGCACAGTAGCAGCCAGAAAGACAATGTGGATGTTAAGATGCATTTAAATTTAAATCATACCATTCAAAAACATGGAAATAATGTAAAGATGACAATATATGCTATTGTGTGGTTAGTCCAAGTGTTAGTATTGGCAGAAAAATCAAAACAAAAGATAGAGTGACCTGGCAAGTTTAAACCTAGTTTTGAAATTAATTTCCCTGCCAGCGACTAACACTTAAACCGACCATACAATAACAGACTGTCATCTTCACAATAATCCAAGAGCTGTAACACCCCCACTCCAGCACCAGCTATGCTCCAGGATACTGTTTGAGAGACAAACAGCCCTCCTCTGTATCCTTGATATTGTGACCTTTGGTTTCTGTTATGACTAGAGACCAAGATCAGCCAGGATGTCAGAGCAGTTCCAGATCTTTGTCTACATTCCTGTTATACCCATTTCATTGCCTTAGCTGTATAATACCCATTTTGAAAAATGTAAGGATTGTAAAGAATACTTTCTTTGGTGTATCACTGAATGAAGATCAATATTTGCATGAGCTGTTTGCCTTAGTTTCTTTGACTTATTCAATGAACAACAAGAAAAGGCAGTTCAAGGGAGGTAACTATGATGACCAATTACTCTGAGTAAACCCGTGACTTGCTCTCTTTTTCAGACAACAGAATGGGAAAACAGAAGTTCAGTCTCAAGCAAAGCCATTGGACAACTTAAACTGTGTTGCCCCAGAAAAGCAGGTAAATATACTAGGGCTAGCCAAACAAAATGTATCTGGACACCATCAGCCGGGTTTCAGGGCCTATTGATTGAATGTATCCTCATTTTTAAATCTTCTGTTTTTCATTATGGAAGGCACTCACTAACCATACTACCTTGCACAATGGATAATTGTAATTCGTAAGATTTTTTTTCTTTAAATTTTAAAGAACACTATTTCTGATTAGTTTAACCAATTGATTTAGCCAATCAGAAATTGTGTTGCTTCAGAATTAGAAATAGAAAATGATTTACCATGGTTGGTGTATATAGATCCTGAACTAGAACTTATATGAGATCTGTATTAACCAACCATTCTTAAGAGCGTTCTTAGTATTACCCTCCAAAATGTTCAAAATGTGAAGTAACACAACTCCTGACTGGCTAAACCATTTGTTTAGCCAATCAGAAGTGTGTTACTTTTACATTTAGAAAATCTTGGAGAATTAGACAAAGAATGTTCTTAAGAGTGGTTGTTGAATATGGATGCTGGTATTCAATCGTAATGAAAAGACACCATTAGGGTTTCAGGGCTTGAAGCTGTGGTTTAGATTAGTATATTTGTTTTCATAAGCTCATCAGTTTTTCACCACTGTGTGACATTTATAGGAATATAAAGTTCATGCACATGTTTTACATCTCAGAAAAAGCAATTTCATGATTTGCAAAATTGCATTCATGATTAACTTTCATTACATTCCATTCTTTATCATTTGCATAAAATGGTCTCACCCACGATAATATTTTTGCTTTAAGGAGGAAAAGATTGGTTTTATTTTTTTTTAAGAAATGAAAATAAAAAAGAAGTGGTAGTGATAAAATACTGTGACAAAAAAAAAGCCTAAAGAAATACACTGAGGCATTATTTACAAATCTTTGTTCATCAACTGACAGCCTGTAACTGTGGAGAAGAAACCCGTTGAACCCCTGGGTGTTGCCCTACGTGTACAGAGCCTTCACGACCTCCTGACCAACAATGAGACGCCCCTCCGGGGGTCGGCTTTACCTAAAAGCATGCCTCCAAACCCTGTGTCAAATAATGTAAGATCCTCTCTCACTATTGTTGTTGCACCACCTCTTGTTATTAGTGACCTTTAACCTATTGAATACATCAGAACTTTTTTGCCAATGACACTGCTGCTGAAACTGTTTGTTTTGGTGTTATATCATTTTATCTTATTATCTTTTGCAGACACTTTTTTTCCCTCATGTAGGAGACAGGTTTTAACTCTTTACTAAATGACAAAATTTGGGATGAGACCAAATTGAAAGCATTTGCAGATGACAAAATAAGTGTAGCTCCAGTGATGATTTCTGTCTTTGATAGGCTAGAAAAGATTTACCAGCATTTTCTCCTCTTCCCAGAATGTATTCAAAAGTCTTCATTTTTAAGGACATTAAAACTTGTGATTGTGGTAAAGGGTTAAAGATATTGTGCTGTATGGTAAAATTGCTTAGAATGAGCAATTTCTCCTCAGCCACAACCTTTTGACATATATTTATGTATTATACCTCAATTCAGGATAAGTATGTTTTTTTAGATGTTTAGTCGCTGGCAGAAAAACTAATATTCAAAGTAGGTTAAAAGTTGCCAGGTCACTCGATCTTTTGTTTACTGTTTATCCAATTTTAAAACTGATTTTTCTGCCAGCCACTAACACTTGGACTGACTGCACAATAACAGATTGTCATCTTTACAATTTTTTCTTTACTTTTAAAAGGTGTTATTTGAATTTAAATGCATTTTGACATTAGTATTTGCCGCTATTGGGCCTTTACGTTACTATCCTAGCCAGTAAGAAATCTTTATTTTATTGTTAATGGTCTACGATACAGTTGCCTTCAGTCTGAACGTTTGCTCCAATGTTATTTTTCTTTTTTATTTCTCCAGCGGAGACGCAATGAAAAAGAAAAACATCGGAGCAGGCCATTGAATTGGGGGTAGGATGTAACAGTCAAACATATGTTTGGGCAACATTCTGTGGAACTGTGAAAGTTGGTCTTGAACGACAAGTGCTCTTTAAATACAAGGTCAAATTAATTGGTTCTTTAGAAAAGAGAACTCAGATCTGTTGTCCTTGCACACGAGGGTACTGAAAGCTGGTGTTGTGGACAGTGGAAAATCAAGATCAGACTCTGCAGAAAATGCAGTCTGTTCTTTCAAGTACACTGTTTGATAACTATGTTCTGAAAATATTCTGGCCAATACAAACTTTAAACTGCAATTTTGGATCTTGTTTGAAAAAGTGCATTCTATCTTTATTTATTTGCCAGCCTATAATTATTTTATAGTGAATAATTTTATGGTTATTGAATTATTTACTGCATCAACAAAATTTAGAGGCCTCATTCCATTTTAAGGTTATTGGAGAGGCAAAAAAGAGAAAAGTTATATACTGGATTTGAAAGCTGGATTGGAGGCATTGTGGGAAAAGGAGAAAATGCAGGTAACCAGCATTTTCTCCCTTTCCAATAGTTTTCTACCACTTCAAAGACAGACATCATATTATGAGTTTGATTGAGTTTGTCGTTTGCAAATGCTTTCAAATTGGTCAAGTCGGAAATTTGTCGTTTGGTGAAGACTTAACCCATCAATGTGCTGTTTTGATCCAACCAAAGGCCATTATATACTATTACGCAAGGGACAAACTATAGAAAGAGATAAAAGTTATCTTTTATCAATGGAAAAAAAAAACATTAAACAATTTAAAGTAAACATAAAACATTAAACGGTTTGAGGTAAACCCTTTACCACACAATTCCGAGATTTATTGACCCTGTGAGAGATGCCTAAACATTGTGGGAAAAGGAGAAAATGCTGGTAACCAGCATTTTCTCCTTTTCCCACAATGTTTTCTGCTCTTTAAATACCATCAACAAAGCCACATCAAAATTGGTGTCTGCAAAAGCTTTCAATTTGGACCTGTCTAGAATTTTGTCATTTGGTAAAGAGTTAAATGCCTATTCCATTTGTTTAAAACAAAATTGATGATGTGTAAAGAATGATGCATTTTCTTGTTGCAAGGATTCACTCCTTTTCCAGCAAAGTTTTTAAATGCAGATGCATGAACAATCTTATTTGCACATGGGTGTACCCTTTACCAAACAATCCCAACTTTTAATGAGGGAGAAAGCTTTTGAAGACATAGTAAGAAAAGGAGACAATGCTGGTGAACAGCATTTTCTCCTCTCCACAATGTTTTCTACCCTATTGAAAACAAATTCCATTCTTTGAACCACCTTTAATTTGTCGTCTGCAGATGCTTTCAGTTTGGACAAGTCAAAGATTTCGTCCTCTTGTAAAGAATTGAATGATAACATTATCTGGTAAAAAGTGACAGTTTTAACCCTAAGAGCAGGTAATAAAACCAACAGAAAATTACAATCATATGGCATAATCAAGTGCAATTTTCAAGGTTGCTTTTATATGTAGAGTTTCAGCAAAGTGGACAGTGTCGATCAAAGATCAGACTGCACTTTTTGTGCAGTCTCATCTCTGATCTACACTGGCCGCAAAGGCAACTATAGATTTGAAAGGCGCTTTTAAGGTTAATAAGCTTCCTTTTGTTATGAAATCTAAACATGTCACTGCAATAGATGTCGAATGCATATATACGGTAGTTGTTGTTTTTTTTTTTTGACAGCTTTGACTCTATACCAAACAACAAAATTTTAGACCAAATTGAAACTATTTGCAGACAAACAAATTAAAAGTTGATTTAATGGTGGATTTTCTGTGAATAGTATAGAAAATACATTGTGGGAAAAAGAGAAAATGCTGGTTACCAGCATTTTCTCCTTTTCCAACAATGTTTTCAATAGCCTTCAAAACTCGTGATTGTGTGGTAAAGGGTTAGTAAGCTTCCCTTTGTTTCCAAATCGAAACATGTCAATAGGATAGAGGTCAAATGCACATATAGTTGTTGTTGTTGCACCAAACTGTCAGGGCACTGCATCCTTGTAGTGTCAACCCTACCATCTCTTGTTATGTCTGCTTTTCCATAAAAGTATGTATACTCTCAGATCTTTTTTTTTTTTCTCCAAACTGTATGTGCTCCTGTCTGTTTAGTTTATCCTGGTTGTTTTAGGGTACTATGGTCTTATTTTAGACCTATCAAAAAAATAATATAGGTAATATACAAATGCTGAGTTCAAGCTTTACATTCTTTGGTTCTTTCATAACTCCTTACCAAACAACAAAATCGTAGACTTGTCCAAATTGATAGCATTTGCAGGTGACAAATTAAATGTAGCTCAGATGATTATCTCTGTCTGATAATATAGAAACCTTGTGGGAAGAGGAGAAAATGCTGGTTACTAGGATTTTCTCCTTTTCCCACAATGTGTTCATAAGCCTCTATTTTTCAGGATCATTTACACCCAGGATTGTGTAGTAAAGGGCTAAAACATCTGCAGAAAAAAAATATTTGTTAGAATTTCTAGTCTACTTTTGGAAATATACAAAAAGTTCAGTGGTTGGCATGTGCTTTTGTTGTTACACATTCTGTATAAAAGTAATTCAATGTGTAATCCAACCAAGAGATTAGATCTGCCTTTGCGGAGAAACATATAGTGCATGTTAACCTGTTACCAAACAGTCCTAAAAATTTTAAGACCCCAGGGAAAAAACCTTTTGAAATCATTGTGGGAAAAGGAGAAAATCCTAGTAACCATCATTTTCTCCTTTTCCAACAATGTTTTCTTCATTTTCAAGGGGCAAATCATATCTGTTAAGCCATTATCATATGTCATCTGCAAATGCTTTCAGCATGCAAGGTCTATGCTTTTGTTGTTTTGTTAAATCAAAGTGTAACCAATGGCAGCATATCTGACTCGTGACCTGGTGGTTGTTTGATACCCTGTTGTGGCAAAGTTTCTTTCCAGCATTTTTTTGCCATTCACCTGTGATGCATGTGAGAAAAGTAGTCAGTGACTTGGAAAAAAGTTTTGTCAGTACTGGTGTGAGAAAGCCAGGAAACATATGCGTAGGTGCACTGCCGTGATATGACCTAAGCGGTTAAAATGGCATTAAACTCCAATTCAATCAGTCAAAGTACCCAATAGACTTCATCTTTCAATATTTATTGTATTAAAGAAATGAACAACTGAAAAAGAAAATATAATTACAATAATTTGAGTTTCTGATACACCCATTTGAAGACTGTACAGATTGTCAAAAATACTCCTTTCATCACTTACACTATCAGTTTATTGATTGGAAATAACTGTTGCATGCATTTGGCATGAACTTTACCAATCTTATTCCTAACTTTAGTCAAAGAAAACCTTAGCATGATTAACTGTACTCAATCACATAATGTTATAAAATAAAATACTGATATTTTAACTTTCTTTTCTGTATGAAACTATCATGTAAGTGAAAATTATAGGGATATTTTTTTATAAATTAGTAATCATTATTAGTATTTTTATGTTGTTTCTATTCTAGGCCATTATCAAACTTTTTCAAATATATTTGGGTAAGTCATGCACAATTTGTAGTTTGAAAGGTTTGTGGGTTTATTTAAGCTCCACTGGCCGTAGGCTTGTGAGCTTATATCATGGCCCTGTGTTGGTTGTGCGTCTGTGCATCCATCCATCCATCCATCCATCGGTTAACTTTTATTTCAAACATCTTCTCAGAAACTACCCATCCAATTTCAACAAAACTTTACAGAAATGATCCTGCCAGAAATGATCCTTTTCAGAATTTCTTGAAAGAATTTGATTCCTTCAAAAACTCATGGCAACAAAACTGAAAAATATTGAAAATCTTTGAAAACCAAAAGGCCCAGGGCGACCATATTTGACATGTAGCTTTATAGAATGGACTTCTACAAAGTGTCTTCAAATTATGGTCCTGGGGTCAGAATTGGCCCCACCCTTGGGGTCACAAGTTTTACATTGGCTATATAGTGAAAACTTTAAAAAGCTTCTCCTTACTAACCATAAGACCTAGGGCTACCAAATTTTGCATGTATAATCTTCTAATGGACCTCTACCAAGATTACTCAAATTATAGCCCTGGGGTCTTAATTGGCCCAGCCCCACAAATCACAAGTTTTACAGAAGCTTATATAGTGAAAATTTTCTGAACATGAGCTGTAGATGTTATAGTTTGTGAGTGATACTATCTTGAAGACCTCTTCTAAAATTGGCCCCACCCAATGGAACAGTACTTATAGAGTGAGATTCTAAAAAATCTTCTTGCTCTGAACCATAAATCCAAGGGCTACTGAATTTGGCACATAGCTTCATCATGTGGTTCACTTCTGAATTTGTTCAAAATTTAGCCCTGGGATCGAAATTAACCCTGCCTCAGGGGTCTCATGTTTTACATGGCCTTTTTATTGAGGAAACTTTGAAAGGCTTCTTTTTTATAACCATACATGCTAGACCTGTATTATTTGTTGTGTGGCTTTATTTTGTGGACCTCTACCAGGATTCAAGTCATTATAGCTCTGTGGTCAAAAATACCTTCTCCTTGGGGCCATAACTTTCTTGTTGGCTTTAAGTTAAAAGAGAAAACTTTATTTGTATTTTAGCTCAAAACTATTTGGCCACGAATTATAATGTTTGGCAAGTAGGGTTTGTACTTATCAGCCATTGGAGCGATACAGGGTTATCTTGGCCTTTTTTTTGTGTGGGTGGGGGGTGGTTTAACGGTTTTAAATGATCTTATTTTATTACTACATGATTTTGTAGAACTTGTTAGACTTCAAGACCTGGCAGGAACTGAAAATACAATTTTTTTTATTTGCTCCTTTTCTGTAAATGTTTTCATGAGCCATTTTAGGACAATTTTAGCTTGGCTGTTTTTGTAGAAAAAGTTGAGTTATTGTCATAGCTCTGGCAGCGGCATCATCTTTGTCTGTGTTGTGGTGCAAAAGCTTTGACATTTTATAATACCTCTCTTATCACTGAAGATATTTACTTTAAACTTGGACAAGTTGTTCACTATCAAAAGGGAAACCCTTGCAGTAGGGGCAGGCAACTATCAGAGTATTTTTGACACCTATGCCCCTTTTTCAACTTAGAGTTTTCTCTGAATATCAAGCAACTTCAGCTGAGCATTGGCATCTGCATGCGGTTCTCTTGTTTTTTGTCTGGTGGCAGATTAGTGGAGAGAAGAGTGCTTTTGGGTTACGTGGTCATTTTGATACAAGTATTAGACAACTCTTTCACCTCTTTTCCATATTACTTGCACTGGAATAGATAAAGGGTATTTTGAAAGTATTCAAGGATATGTCAAGGCCATACAAGATTTACTATAGTTGCAGGGACATGTATTTTATCTCAGTTGTTCAAATGTTTATTTTGAAAGAGACAGGTTTTGCAGTTCCACATTCTTTAACTCTTTACCAGATGACAACGTTTTAGACTCACATATCAAAAAAATCTGCAGATAACAAATTAATAGTAACGAAATTTTCTCGTCATTGGAATGTTTGGTAAAGAGTTAAAATATCGATAATTAAGCTTTTAGCTTTTTACCAACAATTAGACACTCTTTATCCCCCATAGAAAATAAGCAAGTCAAATTGTTTGGGTCCTGATTTTGTGCAGAATATTTGGGTTCCAGTGCCTATAAGAACTTATCTTTTATTCTGCCATTGGCATCTGTTAATGTGTGCAGTCTGAGCTTGTCAGATGTCTTTGTCATTCAAACCCCATTCAAAGCCAATAAACTTAAAGAACTGTTTTTGTAATTGTCCACAATTTAGATAGAGCAGGATCTGAGTTAACCATGTAAACTTGACAGAGTTTATATTTGCCATTGTTTGTTGATGTAAGATTGTAGACCCTTTTCATATTAACTTTGCTTAAACTTTACAAACCCATGAAATCTTTTTTATAGCAGGAACCAGAATGGCCCACCTCCAGTGACTCTGATACAAACATAGAAACCCAAACACCTGATGTTAGTATAGATCAATTGTCTACATGTGCTTTACATGCTAATAAAGGATCAGTAGGAACCCAAAAGTCTGCTGAAATTCTACAAATGTTTTTACAAGATCCAGTTCTCAGTCGACTAAACCAAAAACCACAAATAAAGGAGCCTACCCCTGAGAGTAAGCCAGTCATGACCTTAGGAACACCCAAACTGTTTAGTCCAGATGCTTTCCTCATCCCTCAAAATGATGTAGATGCTATGCTTAAAGTGAATATGTGGAACCCCATTGTCTCCCAGACACCAGTCAGTTTTAAAAAGGAAGTTAATGAATCAGGTTCCCAGCCCTATAGAACTGTCATGACTCAGGTACCATTCAGAAACCCAGTTCACCATGGACAGGAAGTGAAGCCCATGAAAGTACATCAAATGGATGTGATAGGATCATCAACAGTACCTGAGAGGCATGATTTCTTTAACCCCATGAAAAACATCAAACTAAGTATCACTAGAGTTAATAATGGTGTGAGTTTCTGCAGAACCCAGTTTCAGGATGACCAACATGCTGTCAGGAAGGGACTTAACTCAAGAGGTAACCTAGTAGGTTCTCTAAATGGCAAAAGTGCAACAGGGGACAGTGCTAAGAAAATTAATAAAGGTGTAAAAACTGAAGCAAGTGACTCCAAAAATTCAAAACTAAAACCTCCAGTCAAAGAACAAGGATCTGCATCAAAGAAACAAAAGAGTATCTTGGGTAAGTTTGACCAGAAAATGAACATGCCTTTACCAATGGTAAAAATATTTGAGAGTGTTCCAACTTCAGCATTTATTCCAAGTCCATTGTTATCCAAAAGTGCTTCTGATATGCAAATGATGGATTCAAGAGCCAAGACAAGCAATGAACAATTTAGGCCGGCCTATGGAAGTGCAAAACTCTCTGGCAGAAATTCAGTACAGCCAGACGGAACTAGGGGTATAACAACATCAGCTATTGTGAAAAAAGTTATGCCCTTTTCTACAGAGTCCAGAAAACATGGATCAAATCAAGATTTACCTCCAAACAATGAAAGCCAAGAAAAGAAAACTGAGATAAAATCAGCACCTTTGACTGAAAGTAAAGATAAGTCAAGTGCGGCCACAAAAATGGAGTCAGAACAACGTGAAGTTGAACGATTGAATGGCATAGTTAAAATGTTTCAAGCAAACAACATAGCATTTGACAATAATGTCAAGTCAAAAGATGATGTCAAAGAAGCAGAAAACAAAAAGGATGAGGAAAGTCCAACTGAGAACTTAAACATTCATAAAGCAATAAAAGTTTCTAAAAAGCCTGCAGTTGCAAGTGGGGTACAGACATTTATATTTTCCTTGTGTGAAATATTGCAACTCTACAACTCTACTGTCCAAAGCACAAGATTGAGTACAATGAACTGTTTACCATGCCATTCTGATTTTTAATGGCCCTGAAAAACAGGCCATAAGAAAACATTGTTGGAAAAGGAGAAAATGCTGGTCACATTCAATTTGTCAGCTGCAAATGCTTTCATTATGGTAAAGTATAGAATTTTGTTGTTTGGTAAAGAGTTTTCCCTTTACCAAACAACAAATCAATATGGCTCAAGTGGTGGTCTTTGCTTTCAAAAGGCTTGAAAGCTTTTGTTACCAGCATTTTCCTCTCTTCCAACGATGTTTTCAAAAGTTTTCCTCTTCAAAATCATTAAAACAGTTGATTGTTTGGCAAAGCAACAACTCCTTACCAAATGACAAAATTTTAGATTCAATCAAATCAAAAGCATTTGCAGATGACAAATTTGGTGTGCCACAAAAGATGATTTCTGTCCTTGAAGCGGTAGAAAAATAAACTTGGGGTTGTGTGATAGGAGATTAATGTTATCTACAACATTGCTAGGCTAGTTTCCTCTTTTTCAAACAAGCCAATTTCAATCCACCAACCAATACATGGATAAGTGAGACAAAGGAGAAGTATCTGAAGAAAAGAACAATGGCTTTCTTAATGATCTGGAAAATATTGTAGAAAACAAAGCATTAGCTATTTACTAATATAATAAGTGACATAAGGTTTATTTATAATTTAATCACAAAATTGTAACATACCTATTTTTCTTTGGCAGGATTATTCTCTGCCACAGATTTGTTCTTTGGATAGTAGAGCCGTTGTGTTGTACCAAATAACACAAATTTCCTTCACTGAATTTTCTTGATGCACTGACACCTAAGAAAGAACTAATAAATGAAAAAAGATATCAGAACATGAGTTTTAGGAATGAACTTATAATCAAAGGACTCAAAGTCCTGGAAAGCGGATCTGTGGAGAAGCATAAAGTTGTAATGTGTTGTAGTAAAATATAACATCACATGCAACACATCTGCAATCATTGTAAAAATGGGGTTAGCAGAGAAAGTCAAAGTTGTTCTGTCGAGCGGGCCGCGCTGAAACTATTATTCCATTACTGTTTAAGGATTGGTAATTTGATACATCAGTCTTGCGCAGTTTTTTGCTGGTATTGGATTTTGGAAGAAATATGTATACACGTATAGGACAGTATATACAGTAGTGACAAAAACGAGGTTGAGTTGTATTAGCTAAAACTGAAAGTAGAATGGACAGAGCATAGGCGTGAATGACAGTATATTTGGTTCAGGTCAAACTGATAACATAGTACAGTGTGAGCGCGCATGCATCATTACACATGATGTATTTGGCTCTGGTCAGAACGATCACAGTAAGCAGATGTGCTATACAAATCTGCTAAAAAGGAAGTACGGTAACGCTACAGATACAAAAATTTACCATTTGCCTGTTGACTTGCCTGCCTGACTCAAATTTTAAAACTTTCATTGTGGCGTGGAAAGATTTGTTTTCCATAGCTTAAGAGAAAACTTTTCATAGGCAGAAACACTGTGATCATATGATTACCGGTAGTTGTTCTGTTCACCATGGTATAACTGAGAGCTGTACATAATTACAAGTACATATACCAGTCATTTTTGCTTGGCTTAAAATGTCTGTCATCACCTAAGCAATCCAGACATGATACTTCATGGTAGCTGTTCACCATACTGTAAAGAATTATTGTTCAGCCCTTTGGCTTCAAAGCAATTTTACCTGCTTTTTCAAAAGATTGAACTTGTCGAAATATGCAGTCTGAATTTGTATTGATAATGGCTTATATATTGGAATATATTGTGACAAAATAAGCTTTGAGTTTGACTTGCCTCTCTCTTTTCAACTATGTCAATAAATCATTTCAATTTTGTAAGTTGAGAGGATTACATCAGAGTCTAGTTCAGCATTATGATTAATGTAATCTACTGTTGTTGTTTAATTGACTGTCCCTTCAACTCACAAATCAGTTTATGTGAATAAAAAATCCTGTCACACAATTAAAATGGTTTTGCTGTTTCTTTCATTGTGTGAATCCCTTGTATGTTTCCTGCCTTAATATTTTTTATTTATATTCAATATTTGTTTTATATTTGTTTTTTTTTTTTTTTTTTTTCTGGAAATTGGTATTAAGTAAGCTGAAAGTGTGTTGCTTCAAGTTGTACAGATCTGGTTTTCTATTCTATACAATCACATATCCATATAAATAAAAGTTGTCCCATATGTATTTAGGGTAGCAGCTCTTTATGTTTGATTTCAGTACATTCAAATAATTATTTGGAAAGCATTATTGAAACTTGAAAAGATCCAGCTTAGAATCTGAGTTTCTTATCTGTTGGATATGTTATTATATTGTTAATTGTAATTTACCTTATCAAAATTTGTTAATAAACCTTTAAAGTGCCAAGCACAATTTTCCAGACAGTTTATATTAGGATATTTACAAATCATACAGTGTTGTCTTAGTTGTACTCTGTCTCATTTTTTTCTTTTTTGAGACAATAATGGCTAGCTTTGAGTTTGTTTTAACCCATTACAACACAATCCTGAGTTTTGACAACCCTGAGGTAGAAAACTTTTGAAAACATTGAGGGAAAAAGGGAAAATGCTAGTAATCAGCATTTTCTCCTTTTCCCACAATGTTTTCTACTTTTTCTGATGCAAATATTATCATTTGTGCTACATTTTATTTGTCATCTGCAATAGCTTTCATTTTGGGCCAGTCTAACATTTTGTAGTGTGGTAAAGAGTTAATAAATGTATTACTGATTATGGAAGTCCATTACTTTTTTTATTTTGCTCATTAATGTTAAAAATTGTATGAAATGGATCTATTTCAAGTCAGTTAATGTATCATGAATAATATGATGTCTTTTTTGCATAAATTTATTCTCAAATTATTTTCTGCATCAGTTCATTATTTTTTGTTCACATAGACGACAACATTCTGTGTATTATATGTAATTAAACTTATTTGAAAACAAGATCAATTTGTATGTATCATGGTATTTATACACATAAACCTGTATATTTCTTGACATAATTTAAGTTATATACAGAATTATACAGTGTATAAGGTGTCTCTTCCTTTAATTAATAGAATATTAATTTTATTAATAACAATTTATGAATGTACAGGTAGTGCACATATATTTAAGCTATGTTCTGTGAAAAGAGGGTTTAATGCATCTGTAAAAAGTATCAACTCTGGTCAGTCTGTACAGTCCGTGCTAGTGTTCAATTTTCTGCATGTCAAAGGACCCGTCTACCTCAAGATTCATTCGGTTGTCAAACACAGTGGATTTTATGAATCCATAACTACACAATTACTTGCCTGGTATAATGCATCACAGAGATGCATTATACCCCCTTTTGTTAGAATGCTGCTCATTTCTTAAAGCAGTCAAATAGTTCCTCATACTTAAGTTTATGTTGTGTTCAGAAATAGCAAGTTTACCTACTGTTGTATTTTCTTAAATTTGACATTTTTACAGATGTGGTTTGACGCCAGTGGGCGAGCGTATGTTAGTCTAGCAACCCGGTATGACCCAATTAGGAAGTAGACATTGTGTTAAATGTCACAGATTAAGGTATTTTTATGCTTGCCGTCTAGGGCATTGGGTGTGTCTGACTAAACACTGTATAATCACTAACCCCTCCCCCCCTGTTTTGAATTTCTATCTATAGTAGTGACTATATATAGTTTAATTATTTAGCCATAATTTCATCCTGTACCAAACAATCATGTCTTTTTACTGACCCACAGGAAGAAGAATTTTTTGATAAAACGTGTGAATTGGAGGAAATCCTGGCAACCAGCATTTTCTTCCTCTGAATGTATTCTATCCAAAATCAAAGTCTATCATTTTTACCACATTTGGTATGCTGTCAGCAACTGCTTTCAGCATCAACAAGCCTACATTTTTTTTTCTGCAAAAAAGTTTTGACTCTAAAGTTAAAGAGTTCGACTCTTTACCATGCAACAATGTTAAGACTTAATTGTCCAAATTGAAAACATTTGGAGACCACAAAATAAATGTAACTCAAATGATTGCTTATGTCTTTAAAAGAAAGAAAACATCGTGGGAATAGGAGAAAATGCTGGGACCACCATTTTCTTCTATTCCCACAATGTTTTCAAAAGCCTTCTTCCTCAGGGTCATTTATACACATGATTTTTTAGCAAAGGGTAAACTAGAGATAGTATTCTTCTGTAGATTGTATTAATACAATATTCTGCATGGTGAAAGCTTGAATCTGTGCTGTAACCATTACTAAAACTTGTATCCATCATCTTTCGGAGACAAACCTTTTTTGCTGCGGACCACATTGCAATGACGTGAAATTGCTTGAAATGAGTCATGTTTTTTGCCTTTTGTCACAATGTTTTCTAATGCATTTCATGTATTGAACCTTGATTATGTCTCTATCCATTTTCTGCAATGATGGTTTTCATAGATACAAGGACGTAAAAAGTGAAATAACTGTTTTAACATGTGAAATAACTGTTTTATGTGTTACTAACAACCTTACTCACCAACTTAGGAAGGCAATTTATTTGCAACAGCCCCATATTTGAAATTATGGTGGGAGAAAAAGAAAATGCTGGTAACTTTTACTACATTGTTTTCTACTTTTTCAAACACAATGCCATACTGACACCTGTCCACAGGAAGCCTTTTGAAGCCATTGAGTGGAAAGGGAAAAAACTTGTAACCAGCATTTTTGACTTACCCCATAATGCCTTCAAAAACCTCCTCACTCAGGGTCATTTAACTCTTCACTACACAGTCATGGGATTTAACGATGATGAAGAAAAAGCTTTTTGAAAACATTGTGGAAAAAGGAGAAAATGCTAGTAATCAGCATTTTCTGCTTTTTCCACAACGTTTTCTAACCTTCACAAAACAAATTTCAATTTTTGATTCACATTTATTTTGTTGTCTGCAAATGCTTTCAATTTGGACAAGTGTAAAACTTTGATGCTTGGTAAAGAGTTAAGCACGGAAGTTTTTGGCAAATGGTTAACCCTATACCAGACAAAAAAAATTTTTAGCCTTGTCCAAATTGAAAGCATTTGCAAACAACAATTTCAATGTGGCTCAAATGGTGCAATTCTTCATTGATAGGGTAGCAAACATTGTGGGAAAGGGAGAAAATGCTGGTTACCAGCATGTTCTCAGGTTTCCACAGTGTTTTCAAAAGGCTTGTTTCCCGGGGTCGTCAAAAGGCGGTATTGTGTGGTAAGGGGTTAACTAGAGATAGTACTCTTCTGTAGATGGCATGGTATAGTATTGTAGCATGCATTGTAGCAGCTTGAATCTGTTCTGTGACTGTTACTTACATTCTTACTCTTCATCTTTGCAGACAAACTTTTTTTTTTGCTGCAGGCTGCATTTGAAAGCGTTGTGGCGATGGGGAGAAATTGCTTAAAATGAGCAGTGTTTTTTCTCCCTTTTTTCACAGTGTTTTTACCTTTGTATTTTATGTATTATGAGTCCTTGAAAACGGTTGTGTCTTTAATATCCATTTTCTGCAAGGATGTTTTCAAAGGTATGAGTGAAATAAGTCTTTAACAGGCAGTGCTTTGCTCAAACCTGTCAACATGAAGCTGTTTGAAAAAATTGTTGGAAAAAGGGAAATTGCTTTAAAAAATCAGTCTTTAACCCTATTTAACCCTTTACCAAACAACAAAATTTAGACTAGTCCAAAATGAATGCATTTGCAGATGACAGAATATATGTGAATCAGAAATTGAAATTTGTTTTTGGAAGAGTAGAAAACATTGTGGAAAAAGGAGAAAATGCTGGTTACCAACATTTTCTCCTTTTCCCACAATGTTTTCAAAAGGCTTTTCCCTCAGGGTCGTTAAAAGTCAGGATTGTGTGGTAAAGAGTTAAGACAAACTGCATCACTTCAGCCATGTTTGGTATCTCATCTGCAAATGCTTGCAGTTTGGACAAGTCTAAATTTTTATTGTCTAGTACATGTATAGAGTTTGAAACTTTATCACACAACATAATTTTAGAAAAGTCCAAAATTACCTCATTTGCAGACGACTGATTAAATGTTACTCAAATGATTGAATCTGTCTTTGAAAGGTTGGAAAACATTGTGGGACAAGAAGAAAAAATGCTGGTTACCAGCATTTTTGCCTTTTCGAAAAATGCTTTGAAAAGTCTTTTTCGTTATGTTTTTAAAACTGGGGATAGTGTTGCAAAGTGTTAAACACATGGTATTTTGGCGAAGGGTAAACTAGTATTAGTGTTCTTCTTTAGATTGCATGATACAGTCTTCTGTGAGATGGAAGCTCTGACTTGTTCTCTAACTGTTATTAACAACCTTACTCGTCAACTTGTGCAGACTTTTTTTTTCAACAGACCCATATTTGAAATCATCGTAGGAGAAAAAGAAAATGCTGGAAACTTTTACTACATTGTTTTCTACTTTTTCAAACAAAAACTGGTAGAGTGTTAGGTGTCAACAGTTCAACCCTTTACCACACAGCGAATCTTTAGACATGTCATTATTGAAAGCACGTGGAGAGGAAAATTTGAATATGCCTGAAATAATAGAATTTGTCTTTGAATTGGTAGAAAAGTAGAAAATTCTGGTTTCCAGCATTTTCTCCTTTTTATACGCCCGTCGAAGACGAGACGTATTATGGGATCACCCGTGGCGGGCGGGCGGGTGGGCGTCCGGGCGGGCGGGCGGCGTCCAGTTCTTTGTCCGGAGCATATCTCCAGAACTATACTACCTACGGTTATGAAATTTCATGCGTGGATAGATCTCATCAAGGGGGAGTGCAGTGCACAGGAATCATAACTCTTGCTTCCTTAATTTTTGAGTTATTGCCCTTTCTTGTTTTTCATACTTGAATTTTGTCCGGTGAATAGCTCCAATACTATACTACCTAGGGTTATGAAATTTCATGAGTCGATAGATCTCATCAAGGGGGAGTGCAGTGCACAGGAATCATAACTCTTGCTTCCTTAATTTTTGAGTTATGCCCTTTCTTGTTTTTCATACTTGAATTTTGTCCGGTGAATATCTCCAATACTATACTACCTAGGGTTATGAAATTTCATGAGTGGATAGATCTCATCAAGGGGGAGTGCAGTGCACAGGAATCATAACTCTTGCTTCCTTAATTTTTGAGTTATTGCCCTTTCTTGTTTTTCATACTTGAATTTTGTCCGGTGAATATCTCCAATACTATACTACCTAGGGTTATGAAATTTCATGAGTCGATAGATCTCATCAAGGGGGAGTGCAGTGCACAGGAATCATAACTCTTGCTTCCTTAATTTTTGAGTTATTGCCCTTTCTTGTTTTTCATACTTGAATTTTGTCCGGTGAATATCTCCAATACTATACTACCTAGGGTTATGAAATTTCATGAGTGGATAGATCTCATCAAGGGGGAGTGCAGTGCACAGGAATCATAACTCTTGCTTCCTTAATTTTTGAGTTATTGCCCTTTCTTGTTTTTCATACTTGAATTTTGTCCGGTGAATATCTCCAATACTATACTACCTAGGGTTATGAAATTTCATGAGTCGATAGATCTCATCAAGGGGGAGTGCAGTGCACAGGAATCATAACTCTTGCTTCCTTAATTTTTGAGTTATTGCCCTTTCTTGTTTTTCATACTTGAATTTTGTCCGGTGAATATCTCCAATACTATACTACCTAGGGTTATGAAATTTCATGAGTGGATAGATCTCATCAAGGGGGAGTGCAGTGCACAGGAATCATAACTCTTGCTTCCTTAATTTTTGAGTTATTGCCTTTTCTTGTTTTTCATACTTGAATTTTGTCCGGTGAATATCTCCAATACTATACAACCTAGGGTTATGAAATTTCATGAGTGGATAGATCTCATCAAGGGGGAGTGCAGTGCACAGGAATCATAACTCTTGCTTCCTTAATTTTTGAGTTATTGCCCTTTCTTGTTTTTCATACTTGAATTTTGTCCGGAGCATATCTCCAAAACTATACTACCTACGGTTATGAAATTTCATGAGAGGATAGATCTCATCAAGGGGGAGTGCAGTGCACAGGAATCATAACTCTTGCTTCCTTAATTTTTGAGTTATTGCCCTTTCTTGTTTTTCATACTTGAATTTTTTCTGGTGAATATCTCCAATACTATACTACCTAGGGTTATGAAATTTCATGTCAGCATACATCTCATCAAGGGGGAGTGCAGTGCACAGGAATCATAACTCTTGCTTCCTCAATTTTTGAGTTATTGCCCTTTCTTGTTTTTCATACTTGCATTTTCTCCGGTGAATATCTCCAAAACTATACTACCTAGGGTTATGAAATTTCATGCCTGCATACATCTCATTAAGGGGGAGTGCAGTGCACAGGAATCATAACTCTTCCTTCCTTAATTTTTGACTTATTTTCATACTTGAATTTTGTCTCGAGCATATCTCCAAAACTATACTACCTATGGCTATGAAATTTCATGCGTAGATAGATCTCATCAACTGGGAGTGCAGTGCACATGAACCATAACTCTTGCTTAATTTTTGACTTATTGCTCTTTCTTTATTTTGAAACTTTAATTTTGTCCAGTGCATATCTTCAGAACTATACTAGCTAAGGATATGAAATTTCATGCGTGGATACATTCCATCAACGGGAAGTGCTGTGCATATAAATTTCAACTCTTGCTTGCTTAATTTTTCAGTTATTGCCCTTTCTTGTTTTTTTTTTCGAACTTGAATTTTGTATGATGCATATCTCTCAAACTATACTACCTCGGGTTATGAAATTTTAGGGCTGGATACATCTCATCAAGGGGTAGTGCAGTGCACATGAAATGTAAATTGCTTATTTTTTATGCACCAGCATTTTCTCCTTTTCCCACAATGTTTTCTACCCTTTCCAAACCAAATTTCAATTTTTGAGTTACATTTAGTTTGTCAACTGCAAATGATTTCAATTTGGACTAGTCCAAACTTTTGCTGTGTGGTAAAGAGTTAATAGTAATACAATAATAAACAAGAGTTCCGTCAACACAAATACACTGCCATTATCTTCAATCAACAGTAAAAAAAATATTCTGCACTACTATTTTTCTATACCTCCCCTTTATCATTATTATGCCCCAACTTTACAACTTGGGGTAAGACGGGCGTATCTTGCGACAATTTGCCGCTCTTGTTTACTATGTTTTCAAAAGCCTTTTTTCTCAGATTTGTTAAACTATGCCCGAAATATTAGAATTTGTCTTTGAACTGGTAGAAAACATAGTGAGAAAAGGAGAAAATGCTGGTTACCAGCATTTTCTCCTTTTCTTACTATGTTTTCAAATGCCTTTTTTCTCAGGAGTTGTTAAGACTGGGGAAGATGAAGGACTTCTGGTAGTTCACTACTTGTTCTGCTCAGATGTATCTTGTAACATCGCTTCACAAGTTCTCACATTTCTGATGAGCATTGTTTGTGAAACTCTGATTGGATGCTTTACTTTTGTAATCATCTGAGCATACATTCTTTTAGCTTCTTGTTATCTTTCTGTGGAACATGCATGTTCTGGCATTTTATGCACAATCTTTGTTGGAAATATTCATATTTGCTAGGTAAATGAACATATTCAGTTTGTCAACAGCAGCCAACATAGTAAATTAAATACTGTTTTGACTAGAATACATGTATGTCTCGAAATGCTTGACAGTGTAGATCCAAGATCAGACTGCTTGTTCTTTGCATTGTGATCTGTATCTAAGCTGTCTGCAACTGCATCCAGAATTTTATGAATTTGAAATTAGATTAGGTATCCTAAGATTATATTGGCTGAATCTGGTTGTTCAGTTAGTAATGAATATTGCTTGTTAATTTGTGGTTGTTAGTTCAAATCCTAGCCTTGCAGTTGTTAGTTCAAATCCTAGCCTTGCAGTTGTTAGTTCAAATCCTAGTTCAGCCAAAATATCATTCCATCATTTGTTGATATCATTTATCTCAGGAGTTGCACTAGAAGAGCATTTCTGTGGGAAAGTGGGGCTGGCTTGGAGATATTATTTCTGTTAAATGAAACATGGGGAATGTATTGTATAGACCATAGGGTGTACTACTTTGAAACAACCAAAGGATTGTTTTATATGGCATAGAGCGCTGATTAAATATTCATATGAATAATGCTCTGTGAAAAGGCAGTTAAATGCATTTGCTAAAAGTATCGACCCATGACAGCTTGAGCAGTCTGTGCAGGCTGACCTGGGTCAAAGCCTTTTGCGCCTTGAAAAAGAAGCCTTTTGAAAACATTATGGGAAAAGGAGAAAATGCTGGTAACCAGCATTTTCTCCTTTTCCCAAAATGTTTTTTACCCTATCAAAGACAAATTCCATCATCTGAGGCACATTTACTTTGTTGTCTGCAAATGCTTTCAGTTTGGACAAGTCCCAAATTTTGTCGTTTGGTAAAGAGTTAAAGAATCATTCTACATCATTCTACATTGTGTATCAGCTGGTTCTTATGTAAAATGGGTTAACCTTATGCAACCATTCTACCTCATTCTACCTTGTGTATCAGTTGGTTCTTATGTAAAATGGGTTTACCTTATGCAACCATTCTACCTCATTCTACCTTGTGTATCAGTTGGTTCTTATGTAAACCTCATTCTACCTTGTGTATCAGTTGGTTCTTATGTAAAATGGGTTTACCTTATGCAACCATTCTACCTCATTCTACCTTGTGTATCAGTTGGTTCTTATGTAAAATGGGTTTACCTTATGCAACAACTTGCTTGGTATATTACTATATTGCATTACAAAGATGCATCAAATCCCTTTTCACAGAGCATGACTCAATTACATAACCTTTTACCACACAATCCTCACTTTTACCTACCCTGAAGAAGAAGACTTTTGAAAACATGGTGGGAAAAGGAGAAAATGCTGGTAACCAGCATTTTCTCCCTTTCCCACAATCATTTCTATGCTGTCAGGGACAAGTTTTATCATTTGGGCCACCTTTGATTTGTCATCTGCAAATCCTTTCAGCTTGGACCAGTATTAAATTTTGTTGTTTAGTCAAGAGTCAAAAAAAAAAAAAAAATTGCCATGTCTATTTTTTTTTTCCCATTACGGTATGCTACTATAATTTCCTTACCAGACAATTCTTGTGTTTTTCAACCCTGATTGAGGCTTTTGAAAATATCATGGGGAAAAAGATAAAGTGCTGGAAGCCAGCATTTTCTATTCATAAAATGTTTTTTACCCTTTCAAAGAAAACTCCAATTACTAAAGCCATGTTGGAACTGATGTCTGCAAATAATTTTATTATGGAAAAAAAGTACACCCTATCTTGAGCAACAAACCACAAGAAGAAACAAACAAACTGACCTCTTATGGAAAGTGGCTGTAAAACATAGCCTTTTAAGATTGAAAACTATGAATTTTATTGACTAATTTTTTGATACAACACAATTTCATACTTACCTGTATGGTAAATATTTGCAGATGACAAAATTGGTAAGACATGGCTCAAGTGATTGCAGTTGACCTTGATATAGTAGAAAACATTGTGGAAGAAGGTAAATATGCTGGTTACCAGCACTTTCTCCTTTTCAAATGCCTTTTTCCTCAGGATTGATAAGACTTGATAACACAGGGAATTGTTTGGTAAAGGTTCACAAGTGGTTTACAGGATGACAAAATTTTGGACTTGTCCATTTTAAAACCATTTGCAGAAGACAAATGTGATGCAAATGATGGGAATTGTCTTTGAAAGGGTACAAAACATTGAGGGAAAAGGAGAAAATGCCGGTTTTCAACATTTTTTCCTTTTCCTACTATGTTTTCAATGGCTATTTTCTCAGGGTCGTTAAAAGTCAGGGTTGTCTGATAAAGGTTTAATCCTTTACCAAACAATGCCAGGATTTTACGGTTTTGGGAAAGAAAACTTATGAAATCATTGTGGGAAAAGGAGAAAATGCTGGTAACAAGCATTTTCTCCTTTGCCCACAATGATTGCTACCCTATCAGATAGCTTAAGCTCATTTGTACCAATTTTGCATTTGTTGTCTGCAGATTTTTTTAAATTGAAAGAGGCTAAACTTTATCATTTGGTAAAGGGTTAAGCACAAATCTTGTTGCATTTGCAGACAGCATATTGCATGTTGCTAAAATGATGAAAAGATTTTTCTGTAAAATATTTGAAAACACTGTTGGAAAAGGAGAAAATGCTGGTCACCACCTGGTCAAAAGCCCTGTTCTTCAAGGTCATCAGTACCTTGGATTATTTTGTAATTGCATTATTTGGCCTCAGCACATATTTGATGGTTAACATAGGTTTGACTAGATCTTCTATTATAAGGAATAACACACAAAATTATTTTCAATTTCAGAAACTGCTGCAGCAAGATCCACAATTGGATGGGCTAACTTGGGCAGAAAAGCTGGAAATATTGCGTGCAGTGAATAAACGTCCAGTCAAACCCAAACCCAAGCAACCAAAGCTTAGATATGTCACTGATTCACCAGATGACAGACTGTGGTCACCAGAGGAGGAACAAATTTATGAACAAAGACGAATTAAACATTTACTTGAGCAAGCCCGCGTTAAAGGCGGGAAACAGTATGACTGGGTACATGAAGTACAAATGAGGGCAAGGGGAATTGACTGGGGTACAGGGAAACCTAAACTACCATTCAGGGACTCTGTAGATTCAAACAGTGATTTAAATGAATTTCAAAGTTCTAATGAAAAGTTGGAGAACTATGGTATAGGTGCTTATGGTAAACTGTCTTCAGCCAGTCTGTTTGATCTGTATAATAATGGAAGGAGATCAAAGACCTTTATCCTGCCATAGTTGGTGTAGCGTTGCTGGATCACATAGATCATTGGACAAAGGTCTTTCCTAAAAATGTTTTGCAACTTCATGACTAAAAGAATTTCATTACGTTTATGAGAAGTTGGAGAGACATGGTCTTGGTGCTTATTGCAAACTGTTTCCAATCAGTCTTTTTCATCTGTATGTATAATGGCAGAAGATCCAAAACCTTTATATTGCCTTAGTTTGTGTACCATTGCTTCATATGGCTGGATCACCTAGAATACTGAGCAAAAGACTTTGTTCACCATGTTTTGCAGTGGTATAACTTAAAAGAATTTCATCTCACATGTAAAAGTTGGAGAAATATGGTCCTGGTGAATCCAGTCTATTTAAACTGTATAAAAATGGAAGGCGATCAAAGACCTTAAAACTGCCACAGTTTGTATACCATTGCTGCATCGTATAGATCATTGAACAAAGAACTTTGTTAATAATGTGTTACAACTTTATGGCTTACTGGTAAATGAATTTCTTTGCACTTGTGAGAAATTGAAGAAATATGGTCTTAGTGCTTATGGAAAACTGTCTCCAATCGGTCTATTTGATCTGTATGATAATGAAAAAAGATCCAAAACCTTTATACTGCAATCGCTTGTTCACCATTGCTTTATATTGCTGAATCAGCCAGAACATTTAACAAAGGTCTTTGTTCTCAATGTTTTGGAACCTTATGACTTGATCCTTTACCAAACAATCCCTAGTTTGAACAACCCGAAAGAGAAAGGCTTTTGAAAAAAACTGTTCGAAAGGGGGAAAATGTGGATAGCGGGCATTTTCTCCTCTTCCCGGAATGTTTTCTACCCTTTCAGAGACAAATTTCATCATTTGAGCTGTTGAATTTGTTATCTGCACACTTTTTCACTTGGAAGAATCTACAATTTTGTCTTGTGGTAAATGAATGTCATTGCATGTTTGAGAAGTTGGAGAAATATGGTCTGTTTGCTGATGGTAAAATGTCACCATTTTGTATGTTGGATCTTTTAAACCCATTACCCGATGACAAAATTTTCAGATTTTTCCAAAGAGAAAGCATTGCAGCAGACAAATTCAGTACGGCTTAAATGATGGGATTTGTGTTTTAAAGTTTTAAGAAACACTTAAGGAAAAATAGAATATGCTTATTACCAGCATTTTCCCCTTTTCCCAAATTGTTTTCAAAAGCTTTCTTCTTACGTGTCATTATAACTTCAGATTGTTTGTTAAAGGGTTAATGTAACGAGACATTTTTACTCCCATTGCTTCATCATTGCTTCTAACACTGAACAGAGCACAGATATCAAAATTTTTCAACGGTAGCTTTGAATGAATGTCTGAAACTGCATTGCTAACCATGTGTGTTGATAATCTCAGTTGACTAATGGATTTAATTCTCTACCAAACTATCTCTTGTTTCAACAACCCTGGGGAAAAGGGCTTTTTAAAATAATGTGAGAAAAGGAGAAAATGCTGATAACCAGCATTTTCTCCTTTCACCAATGTTTTTGTAACCTTTCAAAGACAAATCCCATTATTTGAGCCATATTTGTCATCTGTAAATACAAAGTGCCGCTAAAAGAAACTCCAGGAAAGCATGGATGTGCTGGCTACCACCATAGATGGATAACTGAAATGATGTTGAAAACTGCGTTTAAATACCATACAAACAAAACAGAAAAAAAAAAAATTGTTTAAGTATACCTATGACCGTTCATACATGTGTACTACTTAACTCTTTAACAAACGACAAAATTTTAGACTGGTCCAAATCAAAAGCGTTAGCAGACGACAAATTAAATTTTGCACAAATTATGAAAATTGTCTTTGAAAGGGTAGAACACATTGTGGGTAAAGGATAAACACAAGGACTTTTTTGAAGACAGTGTGGTTCGAGACCAGACTGCACAGACAGAATGTGCAGTCTGATCTAAGATCTATACTGTCTGATAAGGAGATAATTTTCCCATAAAAAATAAATTTGAAAAAGCATTGTTTGGGTTGTTACTGTTGGATTAAAAGTTTCATTAAGTTATTAATAGGTTAAGGGTTAACTCTTTATCACACAATTCCAAGTTTTAACGATCCTCAGGAAGAGGCCTTTTGAAAACATTGTGGGAAAAGGAGAAAATGCTGGTAACCAGCATTTTCTTCTTTTCCCACCAAGTTTTCTTCCCTTTCATGGACAGCAATCATCCTTCTAGCTACACAAGAATTGTCATCTGCAAATGCTTTCAATTTGAGAGAGTCCAGTGTTTTGCCGTTTGTTAAAGGGTTAATTGCTAACCACACTGTTTTGATATTGATTTACTTGTGAACCTGGTATAGGCTGTAAGAACTGACCTGGTAGGGTGGAACCATGCAACAGGTCTCTGCAGTTTAGATTGAGGTAAAATTAGTAGTCCGGAAATCATAGTGAGTAGCTGTATTTGGCTATTAATCGATAAATACAGTATTGGACTATATGAAGTGCAATTTGAAGATGAAAACCACAAGAATTGAGCAACATGGACAAGAGGCAACCTTTTTCACAATGTTTTCAGACGGTAAAAGAGTATGCATTTCATGTTTCTATCTAACACACAGTACAACCAACAGTGAGGCAAAGCAGGAGTAGGCTGGGAAAAACCTATAGGTTGGAGTCCTGGTTTGACGGGGTTGAAGAGGGGGTTTGGAGGTGTTCTGTAAAAGTCAAGACAACTTCTTGATAATGAACCGTGTATTTGCCTGTGATCGTTCTGATTTTTTTAGTGAAATTCACATGGCTTATATACTAGTTCAATGACATAACGAAGTTGTCAACCAAACAGGAAAGAATTTTGATGGCTGTACAAACCAATAGTCATAAAATTTTCATCAAAGAGAATTGTGCAAGAGTTGAGTAACATTTATCATACATCTGGCCCTAGAGGGTAGTTTGCCAATTAGTTACCTCACCATACCTAGGTTTGTAGCAGATGACCAATTTAGCATATTCATGTTGAAAGCTAAAATATTTATTGCTCCAATACCCCTTTCTTCTTGGATGTTTGTAAAATCTTATTTGAGAGAAATATTAGTGTATGAATGTTTATTTATCTTTCAATATTCTTTGAAAAAAAAAACCAACATCAAATGCACAATATAATAATTCCTCCCGACTTCTTAAACTTTGGACCCCAAAGTTATAAAAGAAACCCACATTAAATGTGCCATAGATCAATGAAACATCATTGGCTAGTTGTATGTAAATAGTTAACAAAACTCACATGTACATTCATAATTAAATATACAAAATTTACAATGTGCGCATATAACTATAGTTTATTTATGTTGTGACCTTTTGGTCTGAGTATATTTGTTGCAATGTTTTCAAACTTGAATATATTACTATTGTGTGGCTAGGCACAAGTAAATGAGATGGGAGTTAGATTTCCATTATGTTTGCAGTACAGATGCACAAAGAAAGGAGCCCGTAACATGCTTATAAGTTTACGTGCTTTGAACCACTTAAGGGACACAGATGTTGGTATCATTATTTCCTGATCACTTAGTGGATTTTGAATAGAAAAGCTTGACCAGGATATGTCAAGTTTAGAAGAAAACAAACTGTGATGTACCTGAATGTTAGAAATGTCATCAGGAACAGATATTCTAGTATGCAAAGGACACATTGGCAATCTGAGGATTGGAATAAATATACAGTCTGGCATATTTGTTATTTCCAGCATTAACCAATTTTTCCTTTTTGATTTGAAGAGCTTGACGGCAATGGCAATTAACAACACCAAATTTATAATTAACAACATGAACAGAGCATGATCCCATTTTAGTAAGGAGTCAATGTTAAATTGACTAGAATTATCCATCTTCTTGGCAGTTTCATAGAAAAAGGATGGCAGTGTTGGAGAAACAGCTTTAACTCTTTGACTTAGTTGTAATAGTATGACAAGTGAGGATAGTTTTCGTACTTTGAGAAATAGGTATATTAATAAAAAGGTAGTTGCTCCTGTTAAACTCAATGCAGTTAGTGCAAGGATTCCAGTCAGATCTGGCCAATTTGACTGGATTGGAATTTGGCCTTCAATGAGTGGTTCTGCTAAAGACTTGAATACCACCTGATCACTTTTAGCAATCCTCACCATTGTTGATAAATTTAGATGATCTCTTTTATCATTAGCAATTATGTTGGACATTTCATGCTCACATAATTTGAACTTAGGTACAGTGACGTTCAGAGGATGCTCAAAAGACGTGTCAGCAAAGATATGCTGAAACTTATCATCATTAAAGAAATGTTGTAAAAGAATCAGATTTACTGGATGGAGTTTTGTTATTTCATCATAACTATTATTCTTGCAAGATATGAGTCTTGGAGGAAGATAAAAGTTTGATGAACTGAGTGAGCAATGACGTGGCAAACTGAATACACAAAAATTGCAACCTTTGATCATTTTATGGTCTGAACCACATTCCATAGATAAAACTTCAGTATTGTACAAAATAATTTGTTTTGGACTCAATTCCATTATTTGTGGCTTTATAGCATCATGGATATATCGGAAGTTGCAATTTTGTTTAATGTTTTGTTTGTCATTTGCAAATAGAGCTAAAGAACAAGTATCTCTAAGTACAGGTTGTAATGGAAGATTTAAGTTGCAGTACTTATGACTTGAACCAGTGCAAGAACTAACCTGCAATTCTGACATATGGGTATAAAATTGTTGGTTTTTAGAAATGGCAAAATAGTCTGGTAGATCCAAGATTTGTGTAGCATGTTTTGAGGTATCATTTATAGGTACAGGTTTAGAAATTACTTTGTATAAATCTAATGATTCCTTTGAGTATGAAATCGGTATTTTTATGGTAATATATAGCATATTGTGGCTTCTGGTGAAAAGAAATTTTGAGTTTTGGTACATTTGAGCAGTGGATTCCACTGCAACATGGAAGTTTGGGTATTTTGTTGATAGTAAATTTTGTACATCATTTAAAGTAGACTGCAAGGTTTTATGTGGGATGAGAAGGGGGGACAACTTTCCATTTGCCAAGCTAATTACCCCTAGTTTCAATTCCTCCAATTGATGGTTTAATTCAGTTGATGTTTTGAGTTGTTTAAGTAGTAAAACAGTCATATCCTCAAACGTGTGAGCGAGTGATGCCGAAGTTTTTTGCAATTCAGTTGAGATCAAGCGGATTTCATTATTATTTTGTTTAATTCCTACCATAAGATTATCCATTCTCTCGTTAGACTTTTTCATGAAAGAGCTTAAATGTTTGTTGTGTTGCACAAGTACATTAGCGATATTCTGTGTCCTACTAGTGAGGGCATTTATGTGCTTGGCTAAGACATTGACATCATCAAGTGGTGCAGAACCAAATAAGGTTTTTGACAAGCTACCTATAAAAGGTAAAAGTGCACGCTTTTCTGGTTGGGTTTGCTTGTGGTACAAGAGCATGGATAGTTTGAATTGTTTGATTCAAAAGCACGTCTGTTTGCAAACGTAAAGCATTTAACTGAGAAAGAACATTAGATATAAGTAAACATGAATTTCCATCTTCTTGACAAGAACCTATTACAGGAAATGTTTTGAAATTGGGAAGTGGAATCTCATAGGTGTGCAACCAGTGTTCTTGAGATAGAGTAAGTGCGGATTGTCTCTGGAAGATCACCCCATAGTTTAATCTTGGTATGGAGCTAGAAGCAGCTGCTGGTGACACTGCTCCTAAACAGCACAAGGTAAACAGTAAGAAGCCCATGCTCAGTTTGAAACCATCTGTGAAAAGAAAAAAAAATATACTGTGAGGGTGCTGACCGATTGTCTGGATTAGATATTAATCCGAGATTTTCAGCAATTCCCCCCTCAGTAAAAAAACATTCTTTGAAGTTTTGGAAGGACGCCAAATTACCCAACCGTCCTAGTCAGGATTTTTAGACGGAACAAGTGAGCATAGATTACCCAGTTTATTCTTCAGGTTTTTTCCAGAAGACTAAATCTTTACGCTTACGCTTATGACCTGTTTTGGTATGAGATTCCCAATATTCACATAAGAAATCCGGGTCAATTTCGTGTTCTTTTAACCAAACCGAATTCTTTTTGCCTTGTATATAACACCTAAACCATCGTTCACCTTTGTATCTGCTGACTTTAAAGATCCTTTTAGGTTTTATGTATTCTGTTTGTATAGGTAAATTTTTTGTTATTTGCAAATTATCTGATTCAACCTCAGATTGTTTGGCATCAGACTGAGGATCCTCTGTCTCATAAGACTCAAAATTTTCAGTCTCAGGACAAGTAGTCTCAACAGACTGTGGAAGTGATTCAGGTCTGGCTGTTGGGGCTCCAGCAAGTTGCCGAGTCATTTGAGTATGACCTCCCAGATCGGCCTCACGCTGAATGTCACTATTGACCTGTTCAGGGTCTTGCTCATTTTGAAGAGCGATTTCTTCATCAATGTTTTCATGGTAATGTTTCAATCTTTTAGCGTTGATGAATGATTTGAGAACTTTATCTGTTTCACAGTCCTTAACTTTGTATGTAAAGTTAGGTCCTGTTTGTACAATTGTATAGGGTCCGTTCCGTTTCGCACTTAACTTGGAAGATAACCATTGTGTAGTTGCATACTGTCTAAGGTATACTTTATCATTAACCTGAAAGTCTGGTATTTTTGCATTCTTATCAAATCTTTCTTTAGTTTTTAGTTTTGCAAACTCCATGTTTTCGTGTGCAATATCCCTAGCAATTTTAAGTTGACCCAAAAGCTCATCAAAAAAGTGTTTAGTTTGTGAAGGTAATGAAGGTTTTGGTAGTAGATCAATATCAATTGGTAGTGTCATTTCTTTTCCAAAAACTAACTGAAATGGAGAAAAACCTGTTGACTCCGTAGCAGGGGTAGACCAAAATGCCATCATTACACTAGGTAAAAGTTTATGCCAATTCATTTGGTTTTTATCAACATATGCCGCCAAAGTTTTGGATAGAGTACTGTTAGCACGTTCCACAGTTGAGTTTGTCTGTGGGTGATATGCACTTGTATAATATCTTTTGATTGAAAATAATTCACACAGTGCACTTACAAGTTTGGACACAAAGTTCCTACCTCTATCAGACAATATGGCACGGGGAGCTCCATATCGACATATAAATTCATTATAGAGGATTGTTGCTACCTCTTGTGCATTCTGACTTACAAGGGGAAAAGCTTCGGACCATTTTGAAAAACTGTCAATTTCGAGCAAGACGTATTGATGGCCTTCTTTAGTCTTAGGAAGAGGTCCCAATATGTCAATGTGAATGCGGCTCATAGTGTCTTCAACAGGTAGTGGATTTAACGGTGGGGGTTTTTGATGCCTATCTGTTTTTGTAAGCTGACAAGTACTACATGATTCAACATAACTTTTAATTTTCTGGTACATTTTAGGGAACCAATACTTTTGCCTAATTTTCATAAAAGTTCGAGTCTAGCCAAAATGACCGCCACCTGCAAGACTATCATGATAGTGAAACAGCAAATCACTAATTTTTTATTTTGGAACAGCCAGTTGGAAGAAATAATGTCCAGAATGATCAATTTTACCCTTAAACTTGGGTTGATAAAAGCAAAACAGTAATCCGTCTTTCATCACAAATTGATCCTCTGCTTTTGTACACATTCTTTCTTTTCATCCAAAGGCATTGTCCTATTCTCAAGATAGTCTATCAAAAAGTTCAAATCAGGGCAGGATTTCTGTAGTAAATCCATGTCCTGATTTTGAAATTGTTCAATTGTGTCTACGAGATTAACTGAGACGGAAGTTCCGTAGTCTAAGTTAAGCTCTATGATGCATTGTTCGTCTGTCTTTTCAAGTAAATTTTGGTTGCTGAGGACTGTTTCTGACAAGTCGATATCATCACAAACATTTTTTGATTTGTCAGATATGACTGATACAGGCTTAATAGGATTTTGAACACCCTCTTTCTCAAAACTATTGTCTGACTCTATGGCCTCACAAGGAACATATGGAATTCGAGACATAGCATCAGCATTGCCATTCTGAGTGCCAGGTCTATGAATGATCTCATAGTTATACCCCTCAAGGAACATTATCCAACGGGCTAATCTTCCTTTTGGATCCTTGATGCTATTTAAGTACGACAAAGCTTTATGATCAGTGTACACTGTGAACTTGTTATGAGAAAGATAGTGTCTAAAAGCTTTTATTCCTTCAATAACAGCCAGGCGTTCCTGATCTGTTACTGACCATTTTGTTTCATCTTTTGACAGTGCTCTACCACCATAAGCAATGGCATATTCTTTTCCATCATTTTCTTTCTGTCCTAGTACATAGCCCACAGCACTGCCACTGGCATCACTGGACAGAAAGAATTCTTTATTCATGTTTGGAAATCCAAGAATAGGTGCGGTGACAAGAGCATGTTTTAGCGTTTGAAATGCATTTTGGCATTCATTAGTCCAATCCCCACTCTTAAATTTTCCTTTTTTGTTTCCTTTTAAGAGTTTGTTTAACGGAGTGGTTATGAATGAGTAACCTTTTACAAAACGCCTATAGTAGTTGCAGAGTCCTAAGAAACTTTTTAATTCCGTTTGAGATTTGGGTTCTGGAAAGTTACTTATTTTCTCAGTTTTAGATGGATCAACAGAGACTCCGTCTTTGGACAAGATGTGTCCCAGGAAGGTTACACTTTCTAAGCCAAATTCACATTTTTCTGGTTTTAGTGTCAAATTTGCTTCTCTTAGCTTGCCAAAAACTTGATCTAAGTGGTTCAGATGCTCATCAAAATTTTTACTAAAAATCAAAAGATCATCGATGTAGCATAACACAATTTTCCAGTGAATTCCACGTAAGACCTGAGACATGAGCATCTGAAAAGACATGGGTGCATTTTTTAATCCAAATGGCATCCTGTTCCAAATGTAGACGCCTTCATGTGTAATAAATACAGACTTGTGTTTTGTTTCGGGATCTAATTCCATTTGAAAATATGCAGAGTTAAGATCTAATGTTGAAAATATTGAGGCCGATGAATCACCTATACAATCAAAAACATCTTCTAACCGTGGTAAAGGGTGAGATATTGATTTAGTTATTTGATTCAGTTTTCTGTAGTCGATTGCAAATCTCCAGGAAGAATTCTTCTTCTTTACCAGGACAACCGGACTGTGCCAAACAGATGAAGATTGACTGATTATACCGCAATCTAACATTTCTTTTGTTTGACTCTCAATTTCTGCCTTTTGTACTGGACCAGTTCTATAGTGATTCATATAAATAGGCTTGGCACCTGGTTCAGTTTCTATTTTATGCATGAAAATGTCTGTTTTCCCTAATGTTTCAAGTGATGTAGAGAAGACATCCCTATTTTTTGAAAGAAATTGTTCAAGCTTTACGCGTTGCACTGAGGTAAGATGTGCATTAGAAATGTGAAAAAGAAATTCATCATTATATTTGTCTGAATCACAAAAGTCAGACGCAACATTAACTTCATTTTCAACATTAACAATATCATCAAACGAGAGGATACTTTCACCATCAACACGAGAGACGGATGCTAAGGGAAAGTTTTTTGGTAAATGTATGTTTTTATTTGTAGGATTTAGGACCCTAATTCTAGCTTTTTGTGTCTTTGAACTTCTTAAATTGGACTTCCTAACCTTAACAAGAGATCTTGAGATTAATAGGTCTTTATTGTTGGGAACAGGTTCTAAAAGAACAACCTCATTTTTAAAAGTTCTTGAGAGAGTTACAGGAATTTCCATTTCATTTCGTGCGGGAATGCAAATAGGCCTATCAGTTTTAGCGCGACTACAACTTGTGATCATTGATACAGAAGCGACCTTATCTTGTAAGTGTAATTTTCTATCATACAGATCTATAGAGCACTTATTGTCAGTGAGAAAGTCGAGACCTATGATCAGTGAGTGATGAACAGATTCAATGACGTGGCATTTGTAAGGGAAACAAAAGTCGCCAATCACCATTGGTACTTTGATCTCACCTAAGACACTCAATCTATTCCCACTTACAGCAGTAACATCGGTCAAGCTTGAGTGCTCAAGGTCAGACATACTTAAATTTGCTTTTTGAAGAAAAGATTTTGAAATAATGGAAATACTAGCTCCTGTATCAACAAGTGCTTGAGTCTTAGAATTGCCAACTCTGATTGTTATTGTATTTTTTTCCATAGGTGCAATGAGGTTGATGGAATTTGTATATTGTCGCCGTTGTTTTCCTTTTTCATATTCAGTACTTAAATCTGACTCAGTATGCCTGCTCACAGACACCAGTTTGTGAACAGGCGGTAATTTCTATTTATTTCCATTCCCATCGCTTTGTTGCTTTGACTGAGTAATGAGCCTCTTAACAAATTCACACCTAGCCTCATAATGCCCTATTTCCTCACAATGTTTACATTTGTGCACTGCCTCACCACGAGGACCAAAATTGTTCCTACCTTTCTGATGAGTCTGCTGATTGGGAGCCTGTGCAGTCTGTTCCCTGGCTGTGGACTTGTTCTGGGCACAAAGTTGAGTCAACAGGTCGATCATCAAGTCCAGCTTGTGGTCGGTTTGGGTGTGGATGACACTGACCTGCTCCTCGGAATTGCTGGCTTCAGCTCTCAGTGCAGCTCTTCGTGCGGCTTCAAGTGACGGCAGTTCCTGGGGTTTTACTATTCTTCTTACATCTGGAGTCAGGCCCTCGATGAAAGAAGTTACCAACCATTTTTCGGGCATTTCGGAACCAATTGACGACTCCTGGAATCTGGTGGCAAATTCGTGGACGGATTCCCCATACCTCTGTTTGATGAGGTTGACGGCAAAGTCACCGTCAGACCCATCAAATCGCCTCTTGAATTCCTCCAATACTCTATCTGGGTCATTCATGACGGCTTCAGGTAGGGACTGGTACCAGGCATTGGCTTGACCCTTCAGATGAAATGGGAAGGTTGCTGTAGTCCTTTCATCATTAAAGTTGTAAAGGGACTTACAGATGTGTGTGTAGGTTCTTAACCATCTGTCACCCTTTTCACCAGGCTTCCCAAAGAATGGACTAACCGTCACTCCCATGGATTGGGCCATTGGTGATGTAGACTCGTTTTGGATGGGAATGTCCTCCTGAACTTCCTCCTCTTCGTCGTCTGGGATAGACGCTTGCCTACTCCTTGAAGTGACCGGGGTCAGAAAGTAATCAGCAGGTACTTCTGGACATCGTCCCCCAAGACTCCCCAGGTAAATCCCGTACTTCTGGTTCACTGGTGTTGACATCAAAGGGATCGATTCTCCACCAAAATATTATACTGCTAACACACAGTACAACCAACAGTGAGGCAAAGCAGGAGTAGGCTGGGAAAAACCTATAGGTTGGAGTCCTGGTTTGACGGGGTTGAAGAGGGGGGTTTGGAGGTGTTCTGTAAAAGTCAAGACAACTTCTTGATAATGAACCGTGTATTTGCCTGTGATCGTTTTGATTTTTTTAGTGAAATTCACATGGCTTATATACTAGTTCAATGACATAACGAAGTTGTCAACCAAACAGGAAAGAACTTTGATGGCTGTACAAACCAATAGTCATAAAATTTTCATCAAAGAGAATTGTGCAAGAGTTGAGTAACATTTATCATACATCTGGCCCTAAAGGGTAGTTTGCCAATTAGTTACCTCACCATACCTAGGTTTGTAGCAGATGACCAATTTAGCATATTCATGTTGAAAGCTAAAATATTTACTGCTCCAATACCCCTTTCTTCTTGGATGTTTGTAAAATCTTATTTGAGAGAAATATTAGTGTATGAATGTTTATTTATCTTTCAATATTCTTTGAAAAAAAAAACCAACATCAAATGCACAATATAATATTTCAATAAAGCAAATGGTTGATAAAGTACTGTTATGATGCATGTGTTTGCCTAGATTTACAACGAACAATTCTGAACTGGCTAAAGACCACTTAAATATAAACTGGTTTATTTATGCCAAAGGTTAGTCACACCCTGCCAGGTTAATTCTTACAGCCAGTACAACAGTATTGTCAAAAAAGCTATGTATTAACAGTTATTAAAAGTAATCTACTGAGTATCTGTTGTCTTGTTTTGAGTTCACCTGAACACAAAGTGCTCAAAATAAGGTTTTGTGGTTGTTTACTTTTTATAGTTCATCTGTCAGCATGTCCATCCACAGTTACTTAATTCTTTACCAAACAATAAAATTTCAGACTTGTGCAAATAAAAGACGACAATTTAAATGTGGCTCAAATGGTGAAATTTGTTTTTTATACGGTAGAAAACACTGTGGGAAAAAGAGAAAATGCTGGTTACCAGCATGTTCTCCTTTTCCCATAATGCTTTCAAAAGGCTTCTCCCTCAGGGTTGTGAAAACTTGGGATTGTGTGGTAAAGGGTTGAATTTTTTTCTCTATTATTTGTTGGATTAACTCATTACCACACGACAAAATTGTAGACCAGTCCAAATTGACAGGATTTGCAGACAACAAAATAAATGTGGCTAAAAAATTGAAATTTGTCTTGGGAAGGAAAGAAAACATTGTGGGAAAAGGAGAAAATGCTGGTTACCAGCATTTTCTCCTTTTCCCACAATGTTTTCAAAAGGCTTCTTTCTCAGGGTCGTTAAAAGTCGGGATTGTGTGGTAAAGGGTTAAAACAAATTTTATATTAGGAAGTCAACATTTAAAACTTGGTATGTATCAATAGCTTTTCAAAGACTTTTCATGTGACTAGCCAAGGTTGACTTTTGGCATACTTAACCCTTACAACACAATCTCAACTTTTAAGGACCCTCAGCAAAATAGCCTTTAAAAACATTGTGGGAAAAGGAGAAAATGCTGGTAACCAGCATTTTTTCCTTTTCCCTCAATGTTTTCTATCCTTCCCAAAACAAATTTCAATTTTTTGGTCACATATATTTTGTTGTCTACAAATGCTTTCAATTTGGACAGGTGTAATATTTTTTCATTGAGTAAAGAGTTAAAAGTTGTACAGCTGGATAAGTCACATGTTTTTTTTTTTTTAGCTGGAAGATAAAAGCACATTGCAATTTCAGGAGTGTTGAACACACATTAAATAAGTGAGTTGTTGCTGTGACAAGACTGAAATAATATTGGAAGTGGTGTGAAGTACCATTCATTCAATCATCCATATACTGTTACAGCTTCGTCTTTACAATTTCCTTTCCATACAATCCCCCACTGATCCCAATATTAACTCCACTGGCCAAAGGCCAGTGAGCTTATGTCATGTTTGTTATCCATCCATATGTTTGTCCGTCTGTGTGTGCTTTTATTTCAAACGTCTTCTCTGAAACTAACCATCCAATTTTAGCTCCACTGATCAAAGGCCAGCGAGCTTATGTCATGGTCCTGTGTCCGTTGTTCGTCCGTGCGTGCAACTGTGCATTAACTTTTATTTCAAACTACTTCTTCTCTGAAACTACGGTACCTATCTAACTTTGTTCAAACTTCACAGAAATGAACCAGCCATGGTCCTCTTCAGAATTCTTGAAAGAATTTTATCCCTGTAAAAACTCTGGTTGCCATGGCAACAAACTGAAAAATGTTGGAAATCTTTGAAAATATTCTTGTCCGAAATAATAAGGCCTAGGGCTACCAAATTTGCCATGTAGCTTCATCTAATGGATCCCTACCAACTTTTTTCCAATTATAGGCCTTGAACCAAAATTGGCCCCACCCCGGTGTCACAAATTTTACATAGGCCTATATAAAGAAAACTTTAAAAGTTTTCTTGTCCGAAACCATTGAGCTTAGGGCTACAACATTTGGCATGTAGCTTCATCTAATGGACCTCTACCAAGTTTCTTCAAATTATAGTCCTGGGGCAAAAATTACATGGGCTTATATAGGGAAAACTTTAAAAATCTTCTTTTTCCATATAAATCATATGGCCTAGGGCCAAAGTTTGCATGTGGCTTCATCTGATGGCCCTCTACTAAGATTCATCAAATTATAGACCTAACAAAAAATCTTTTTGATTCTAATTAACCAAACGCCAGCTGTCAATAAAAAAAATCAATAAGCCAATCAGCAATCAGTATTTTTCCATCCAGAGCGGAAGCCGTCTTGCCGTTATAAAACCTAGACATTCTGAATCATTAGGAGTTATAACTATATATAAATGTATAGTATATTTATGAGAAAAAACTGATGAATAACTTTAAACTTGATATCCATCCTTACGACTGCAAATTCAAGATGCAGAGTTACACCAGGTAAAACTATTGTTGCAGAAGACAAATTCAGATTTAAAAGGAGAAAAATAAATGAATACTTCTTGTCAACATGCTTTTTTATTGTCATAAATTTTCCAGAATTTTAATCTTGGCAACAGATTCCTGTTTCTTTACTAAAAGAAATGTATAGGTAATATTTTAGACAACTGATTGGATTTTATCATGTTCAGTTATTTATTTCCTTTACCTTATTTTTCATTTAAATATATACTCGTTAATTCATTTTCTTACCAAATTGAGTTGACTTGTTATTTTGAATGCTGGTTACATCTCTTTTGTTGAATCTTTTCCCCACTCGCAAATTATCCTTAAATAAAATTTGAGTCGACGAAATTCGGGTAAAAATGCTTTTCATATAGTCTTCATAGAAGTCAAACCTAAACAGCGCCCCCCCCCCCTTTAAAGTAAATGCAATGTAGGCACAGTTTTGACATTTGTTTAAATTAAAAATAAATGCCATCTTCCTCCATCAGTAAACCATTAAAAACGTTGTTCCCATTGGTCTCTGTATTTTAACATTTCTATCAATGCAAACTTAAAGCCTGTTAAATTAAAGACGATATGCCACCCTATATATATAACCATCTTTCCCCTCCCTTTATTTTCTATCATTTAATCTCCCTTAAACTATTATTTATTTATCGAAAATCAATTGGGTACCAATCAAGCCGTTTTCGTTCGATTTGTTGTACATGTTGCCACTTTTTACGCAAAACGTGGAGCAAGGGTTTATGCGGTATTCCTTTGATATCGGTATACCACCCCAAAAGCGTCTGGTACTGTCCTACATGTAAATTACACACACGTGTCATATCAGTCTGACTCTTTGTGACCGTCTATAACCCCTTTCAACGATTATTAGTGTTTGAAATTTGGATTATACATGTTCGATGTGCAAGTCAATTTATTTTTCTATTACTCTTACAGCATAGTATTTACCGGCAAATGCTTAGAAATATATTCATGTTTTTATTCTTTTTATTCTTCTCCTCAGGTTTTTCCCTCAAACTTGAAAAAATCAATTTGGTAAACCTATCATTTGTTAATGTATCTTCTAATTTCAATTCAAACATCTGGTAATCATATTGCCCTGTTAAAAACATGTATATTTCATTTGGTAATGTAAAAGTCTTGTAATTTGTGGTGAAATTATTGAAGCATATATCACGGACTAAGTAGTGGAAAAATCTCTGTAACTTTGAAAAAGCTTCTTTTTGTCCAGGTAAAAGATGAATTCCATTTGAAGACCAATGACTTTAAGAAATGTTTAGGAAGCACGAGTTACATGTACACGTATTGTACCTACATTATCAAACGTAAGTGGTGTAAGTCAACTGACTTCGGAATAAACAGTCTCTATTTCAATTTTCACCTATAAAACTTCGAAAAACCTAAATCCAAAAGATGTAACTACCTTTTCTCAAATTGTTCCCATGCTTATTTTATATTGAACAATTATTTCGTGTTAAAGTATCTTCTGGTAACTTGCATATGTCTCCTCGCTAAGCCCTCGTGTCTGGGTAATGTTTGTCTGGGTTTTTAGATTCGCGGGTCACGTGACATCAGTGGGAGGAGCGATCTATCGTCTGTCGTTTGGTTAATTGTAAGGCCCAGGGCTACCAAATATGGCATGACGCTCCATATAGTAGACATCTACCCATGATTGTCCCATAAATGTTTGCATCCAGAAAAGATACCGGTATGACCTTTTTTCAGGTGAGGGGGAGGGGGGACTTGGATATTTTTTTTTTCTATGAAAGCTTATTGCCATACAGACTTTTTTTTATGATTTATGTCTCTGTCAATGCCAATTAAGTGCATGAAACATCTATTTAAGAGGCAGTGGAGCTCAAGGGGGTGGCCATTCTAAGTTGCAAGAAGTTGTGTCCAAACTGTTTTGCCCGATTTGTATATATCTGCGCGAGATGTACCTATATTTTATGATTTGTATTAAGATGGCAACAAAATATGTTTAAACTAGTGGAGCTCTATACAGGGCCATCATGGTACTCTTCTTGCCACATATTTAGACATGTAGAAAAATCCGCAGTAAATGTAGATCTAAATCGGGGTAAATCAATTATCGTCTTGTAGATCTATTAAGTGAATGCATTCTCTTATCTAATCAAATAATTAGTCACGGTGAAAAAATAAATGGAACAAAAAACTGCTAAAAAATGAACAACGCCAAAAAGGACCAAAAAATGATGTCAAAAATTATCGTCCTATTAGTTTGACTTCAATATTATGCAAAATCATGGAGAAAATAATTAGAAATAAAATCATGGAACACATGGAGGAAAATCAACTTTTTACACCAAATCAGCATGGCTTTAGGAAAGGAATGTCATGCATTACTCAATTATTAGAAACAATTAATGATTGGACAGACAATATAGATAAAGGGAATGATACAGATATAATTTATCTAGATTTCCAGAAGGCTTTTGATACTGTCCCTCATCAAAGATTATTAACAAAACTAAAAAGTTATGGGATTCAGGGTAAACTTCTTGGATGGATCAACAGCTTTTTGACAGGTAGGGAACAGAGAGTTCTTCTAAATGGATGTTCTTCTAAAAATGCCCAAGTAATTAGCGGAATCCCGCAAGGAAGTGTTCTAGGGCCAGTCCTATTCACGATTTACATAAATGACCTTCCGGATAGTCTGCATAACACTTCCAAACTATTCGCAGATGATACTAAGATATACTCAACTGTTAATACCCAAGAGGATCAGAAAGTATTACAAGAAGATCTGTATAAATTGGAAAACTGGTCAAATTGCTGGCTGCTAAAATTTACCAAGGATAAATGTAAACATTTGCACCTTGGAAAAAAATCAGATTCAACGTACAAACTGTTCGGTAAGGAAATAAATAAAGTATCAAATGAGAAGGATTTAGGTATTTATATAGATAGTCAATTGAACTTCAAATTACATATTGATTCTAAAATAAAGAAAGCTAATCAGATGTTTGGCCTTATTAAAAGATCTTTCAACTATATGGATAAAGACATGTTCTTGTCGTTATATAAAAGTTTAGTACGACCACATCTGGAATATGGTAGCGTCATCTGGTCAACACCTTATAAAAAAGATTCCACTAAATTAGAAAATCTACAGAGAAGAGCAACAAAAATTCTTCCAGACATGAAGAACAAATCATATACAGAGAGACTAAGATCATTAGGTCTACCATCATTAGAATATCGACGATTGAGATCAGATGCTATCCAAGCTTTTAAAATTCACAAGAAATTAGACAGATTAGATAAAATCAAATTATTTCCAAAACCCATGAACCCTTCAGGACTGACAACTAGAGAACACGTTTTTAAATTATACAAGCCACAGTGTAAAACAAACACTAAAAAATTTAATTTTACACATCGTGTCGTAGACAATTGGAATAAACTGCCTGCAGACATTGAAAACTGTCACAATGTGAATAGTTTTAAAAATTTTTTAAATAAAGTGTGGAAAAATCACCCAGTTAAATTTTCACCTTCTTGTTATGGACCGGAAGTGGACAATATAACTAAAAGAAATCAAAAAGGATCATTAGAGGCAGAAGCCTAAATGAGATCTCAAGGACAAGGTAAACAAGGTAAACAAGGTAAGCCTGTCTTCTATTACGTCACCAAAAGGCGGAGTTATATGACGTCGTTTTACTGCTTGACCACACCTAACCAGTCTCACTAGTTGTGAAAGAGTCGAACTCAAAGAGATCGGCTGCATATGAAAAGAAATTTGCAAGAGCAAAGAATATCTGCCTCATTATTCTCGATTCATTGCCTTATTTACGAGTGTTTGAATAATGAAAGAACAGCGAAACGATTCCTCCGAATTTCTTTGATTGCATTGATATGTTGCAGGGCATGTAATTTATAAGGATCATTTGGAATATGTCGCAAACTTCGTTCCTTGAATCTGTCGTAACATGGAACGAAACTCAATGCCGGGAAAACTTGCAGGAAGCTTTACCAAAACTAATCGTATCCTTTGAGCTACAGTATAACACGACATGACATTATCATTATTAAATCTACTGTTTGAAGGGTAATTTGATGATTAACCGACAGTTAGTCTGAAATATTTATGGTTTTTTTTTTTTTGTTAAACTCTGTATACCAAGCGGGAAAAAAAATTAGACAAGACCAAATTGAAAAGTATCTGCAGACAACAGATTAAATGTTCCAAACATAATCAGATTTATCATTGTAAGTAGAGAAAACATTGTGGAAAAGGAGAAAATGTTGGTAACCAGTGTGAACTTATTTCCCGTTGTTGATCACCAGTGGCGCCATTTGGGACAAGTTATCAAGTGTGAAAGTCACTTTTTATCACTGCTAATCAAACTTGGTATCAGTTTGCTTTTCTAGTGTAAAATTAAAGGTTTTGAAGTTACATGCTATTCTTATTGACAAATCTATGTCAAGTCATGCGGAAATACTACTCCAAAACTTAAGAGGCATGAAAAAAAGATCGCTGCAAGAAACACGAAAACTTATGACACAACAAAAATTGGTTTGACATCGTCTGATCATATATGCATTTCAAACTGTCTATTCAGCTTTATCAAAGACTTTAAACAGTAAATTTACATAAATATCTTTATAAAACAATAAATGAAAGCTAATTAGTGTCTGAAATTGACAGTGAAATGGAAAATTCTACTGGCTGTCAGGCTGTAAGTTGTCCCTCAGAAACTGGTCCCATGAGTAAGGAAATTACAACAAGCATCTTCTGTTTTTAAATTACCCATATTGTTTTCAAGAGCAGCTGACTGCATAAATAGACTTGTCAAAACAAATTTTCAATACAACAGACCCTTACTGTCCTCCATAGATGCTCTATAATTGTCAATATTAAGTGCACTTCTAGAATTTCTCTTGCACTCCCAAACTTATATTCCAGGGAGCGCATGCACTCCCAAAAAGAGATGTAAGTGGAAATACTGTTTATTCCATAACAGTAGGTACCAAATTATCTGTTACTTTTAGGCTACAGCAGTGTAGATCATCAGCCTTTCATGCCAAAGGTAACAGGTTCAAATCCTGTGGTGATTGGGGTCAAACTTTGAAAATACACACATCACAGCGTGAATACTTGCTAACCCTTTGCCACACAATCCTGACTCAACAACCCTGAAAAAAGGCTTTTGAAAACATTGTTGGAAAAGGAGAAAATGCTGGTTCTCATTTTCCTGTAATGTTTCGTACAAACTCAGTGAAATGATGTGATTTGTTTTTGAAGGAGTAGAAAACCTGTGGGAAAGAGAGAAAATGTTACCAGGGTTTCCTTTTTCCATTCTGTTTCCAAAAGCCTATTCCTTCAGCGTCAATTAGGGATTGTTTGGTAAAGGGTTTAATAGTGTTTTATTTAGGACATCTCACAAAATATATGAGACATGCTCTGTGAAAAGGAGGCTTAATGCATCTACCAAAAGTATCAAACCACATCAGCCTACGCAGTCCGCACTGACATGTGTGGAAACGTTTTGCTGCTTGTAACTTTCCTGCATATCAAAGTGTACCTTGGGATTCAGCCGGTGGTTAGAATGAATTTTATGGATCCATAATTATGTGATGACTTGCTTGGTGTATCACAGATGCATTAAACCTCCATTTCCCAGAGTGTGGCTTATAATTACGTAGATCTATCCAAGATCGAACTCATTACTCTATGGTATGTTTTGATCCATAGAGGGCCTTTACAGACAAGATAGATCAAAATCACAGGGCCTTTTTCTAGTCACTGTTGATCAAGATCAGACATAACCTTTACCACATAGTCCTGGGTTTCAATAACCCTGAAGATGAAGGCTGTGTAAGATGTTGAGGGAAAATTAGGAAAAAAGCTGATACCAAGCATTTTGTGCTTTTTCCACAATTTTTTCTACCTTCTCATAGTCAGATCTATTCTAACACAAGGGCCAAATTCAATTTTCTGTCTAGTTTTGCTTGGTATACACTGGTCTCGAGTAAAGTACATTTTTTTTATAAAATAAACACTTTATATGGTCCTTTTTGAAATGATAGGTATCGACAAATGTAACTGCTTAGGATTTTTTTTTTTTTAACTGTGTCCCAGAACCAGCTTGCAGAGACCAATGTATCTGAGGAAGAATTGGGTAAGTTATTAACCATGTAATCATTGCCTTTCAGGATTGTCATTTTTTAGCCTGGCTCTTTTCTAAAACAAGTTCAAGGTATTATAGCCCTGATGTATGGTGTGAAAACTGATTTTTCCTGATATCCCTGTCATTACTAAAGAAATTTCAAACTGGATCTAGTTGTTTACTACTAGTAGGAATATTTTTGATACAGCAATGATCTTTCTTTTACTTTGTAAAAGCTACTGCAGCTGAACACCAATACCTGCATGCTGCGCTTTTTTTTAGGCTAACATATTAGCTGTTCTCTGTGAAAAGGGGGCTTAATGCATCTCCGTGATGCATTATACAAAGCAAGTCATCACAGTATTATACATCCCTAAAATCTATTTTGTATAACATCCTACCGAATCATGAGGTACACTGGTCCTTTGATATGCAGAAAATTGACCAAAAGCTAAAAGTTTTGGCCCAGGTCAGATTGCGCAAGCTGACCTAGGTCGATACTTTTTACAGATGCATGAAGCCCCCTTCTCAAAGAGCATGGGTCATGATTATGTAAGTGGTACAGAGGAGAAACATTTGAAGTTAATAAATTTATTTTGGTTCATATAAAAAAACAATGTAAAAAGAATTTGCAAAGAGTTTGAAACTTAAAAATCAATTTCCAAGGAGATGGGGAATATAACTGCTTTGTTTCAATAAAATGATATATGTAGAAGAAAGGTTATTGACGGCATCGCAGTAGCTTTGTTGGTTTTCAAAGGGTTTATAAATGGCAAGAAATTTTCTGGCTTCATTGTGGATTAACCTTTTATCGAACATTCTGAAGCTGTAAACACCCTGAGGATTAAAGCTTTGGAAACATTTTGGGAAGAGGAGAAAATGCTAGTAATCAGTATTTTCTCCTTTTCCTATAATTTTTCAGCCTAAAATTTTATAACCTGATAAAGGGGTGAAGTTTGAAACAAAATGGCATATATTCAACAGTAGTATAGCATTGTTTTCATTTTTTTTTTTTTTTTTTTTTTTCATTTTCAGGCATTTGTAAGATCATCTGTGAATTGTTTTTGCCATGGGTGAAGTTTAAAGATGTTGAGAAGATGGTGTTTATCCATGTTACTGCAAAGGTTTGTACAGATTTATAGATACAGATCAAAGCAGTGTCCTAGAATCCCGATTGAAGTTTTTCTTTCTAAATGCCAGCATTTTTTATCATTAAAGGCCCAATAGTGCAAAACATTGTGAAGCTGACAATCTGTTATCCAAGTGTTATTCGCTGGCAGAAGAACAAATTATAAAATCAGGCAAAAGGTAAAAAGATAGAGTGACCTGACAACTTTTAACCATATAAACACGACTCGGGAAGATAAGAATACACCGAGGGAAAAGGGAGAAATGCCGGCTACCAGCATTTTCTTCATTTCCCACTATAGGCGTTTTCCTCTGGGTCATTTTAACTCGGGATTGTGTGGTACAGGGTTAATTGGGAAAAAAAAAATGTAGCACACAGCAGTTAGATTCTTCCCTCCCTGCAGAAACTCAAAACTCACAAGCCTATACTTCTAAGCCTATAAGATATGGCCTCGTTTGTCCACTTGAAAACAGTTTCTCAAGGAAGGAAAAGGATACACCATCATGTTTGTTTCCATACCTCAAGCAATGATGATGTCATCATTTGATATTAAAATTCCCCAAAAGTCCAGTAAACTGACAAACCAGGTTTGTTATGTGTTTTTGAAATGGAAAAGAGGGTACGAAAATAAAACAATCTATAAATTTTGATAAAATCATAAGAAAATATGTGATCAATATCTATGTACATTATTAACCCTTTCCCACAGAGCAAGTTTTAAGACTCTTCCAAATTCAGAAAATCTGCATATGCCAAATTTAAAATTAATACAAATGAGTTGAAGTTCTCTAACAAGGTAGACAACATTGTGGAAAAAGGAGAAAATGCTGGTTACCAGCATTTTCTCCTTTTCTCTCAATGTTTTCAAAAGGCTTCTTTCCTAGGGTTGGTAAAACTGGGGATTGTTTGGTAAAGCGTTAAAAGGTTATTGGATAAATGTAGGAATATATTGTGTCTTTTGACACAGTTTGTTCCCTTCAATTTAGCCTCATTGAATTTGTTGTCTGCTTTCAATTTCAACATGGCCACAGTTTTGTTGTGTGGTAAAGTGTTAAAGTCTTTTTGTTACAGACTTGCAGTATCATGGATAAAATTCTGGAAGGAATCAACGAGTTGTGCAGACAGACAAGCATACAGACAGACATACATTCTCTGCTAGAGGTAATTTCTAGATGCTGCCAGAGATTGACTCATATTCAGAGTCCCAGATAAGCTGCCTTTTTGGGTATTTAGTAAAAAATCAAGACCTTTTCCAAGGTTCATTAACAAAGGAGCAACTGTCCTGTAAACCTGCAGAAATAAGGGCTATTTTCCAAATGAATGAGTCTCATAAATAGAGATTAAAGGGGAAAAAGTCCAAACCTGAGCACAATATGGTGGAACATCTCGCTTTCAGTGGGACAGTGTCCCAGAATCTCAAAATAAGATGAACTCTAGTACCTAACGGCTGTATCAAAGTTTTAAAAAACGCTATTCTCTATTCGTTTGGGGGGGGGGGGGGGGGTTAACAAAAAGCAATGACTGTAAAGCCCCGCTATGAAGACCATCCATGGTATTTTTGAAAGCATGGTACTTTTGACAATATTTTCTCCTTTTGTCACAAGGTATTCAAGTGCATCCTTAGGGGTCACAAAAATTGGCATTGTTTGTAACGGATTAATACTCAATAAAATCTTGCATATCTTTTTACCGAACAACTGAAATTTGGAGTCATGCAAATTTAAAGCATTTGCAGACATCAATTTAAATATGGCTGGAATTAGGCTTTTTGGCTGTGGAAAGGTAGAGAAAACATTGTGGGAAATGGAGAAAATGCTGGTTTGGGCGTCATTAAGACTCGGGATTGTGTGGTAAAGGAATATATACATACCCAAGTCTGCAGATGGTCAAAAACTGAATTCAACTTGCTTTCTTCCATTCAGCAGAATATCTTTGCCAGTCTACATACTTATTTTAAAAGATTTTCATAGAGTGCAAAGCTACTAATGTATGAAACTTGACAACATCACATCCTCTTCTATTCTTAATTCCCCTTCTGTCATTTCAGGTGCTAGTTGAAGTTCTAGATTGTTATTCAGCATGTTTCAAGTATGTTCAAACAGAAGGAGGTAACTCTCCAAATATTTGTGATGTGCATTCTCTCCCTTATGGTGCAATGCATTTGTTAAAGGGAGCTTACTCACATTGTAAGGTAAGTCATTTTTGACAAATATAAATCTGATTGAAAGATTGTTTTTAGCTCACCTGAGCACAATGTGCTCAAGGGGAGCTTTTAGGGTCACCCAGTGTCCGTCGTCCATCGATCGTCGTGCGTCGTCAACAATTCTTTAAACATCAACTCCTCCTAAACCGCTGGGCCAATTTGGACCAAACTTGGCTGGAATGTTCCTTGGGAGGTCCTCTTTAAAAACTGTTCGCAGAATTTGATTCCGTCAAAAACTCTGGTTGCCATGGCAACAAAATGGAATTTTCTTCTCTGAAACCGCTGGCCAGATTTTAAAATAATTTCACAGAGATGTTCCTTGGGTGACCCTTTTCAAAAACTGTTCGCGAAATTTTGATCCGTCAAGAAACATGGCTCTGGTGAATGGGGGCTTCTTGCACTATACAGAAATGAAGGAATTCTTAAAAATTCTTCTTCTCTGAAACCGCTGGCCAGATTTTAAAATAATTTCACAGAGATGTTCCTTGGGTGACCCTTTTTAAAAATTGTTCGCGAAATTTTGATCCGTCAAGAAACATGGCTCTGGTGAATGGGGGCTTCTTGCACTATACAGAAATGAAGAAATTCTTAAAAATTCTTCTTCTCTGAAACCACTGGCCAGATTTTAGAATAATTTCACAGAGATGTTCCTTGGGTGACCCTTTTCAAAACTTGTTCGCGAAATTATGATCCGTCAAGAAACATGGCTCTGGTGAATGGGGGCTACTTGCACTATACAGAAATGAAGAAATTCTTAAAAATTCTTCTTCTCTGAAACCGCTGGTCAGATTTTGAAATAATTTCACAGGGATGTTCTTTGGTTGACCCTTTTCAAAAATTGTTCGTGATATTTTGATCCATCAAGAAACATGGCTCTGGTGATCAGAAGGAAAAAGTAAAACTTATTCAGGTGAGCGCTTCAGGGCCATTTTGGCCCTCTTGTTTATTCATCACAACCCTTTACCACAAAAGTTTTACAACCCTAAAGAAAAAGGCTTTTGGAAACATTGTAAGAAATGGAGAAAATGCTTGTATTTTCTCCTTTTCTCATAATGTATTCTTCTATTCAAGATGGAAATCTCATCAGTTGAGCCACATCTAGCATATTGTCTGCCAATGCTTTCTATCTAAAATTCTGTTGTATAGTAAAGAGTTAAATATGCTAGAGGCAATCTTGTATTTTTTTTCATAGACAAGTTCAGATTTGAATGATTTTAGTAGTCTTAACTTTGTAGTCCCACAGTCCAGTATTATGTGAAATAGTCTGGCTAAAAAGCCTTAAGGTTGGATTCTATAGATCTTTCATACACTTGTGCTAAAAAACTGTACAGCACACTAGTGGTGAAACGGTTTACCGATTAACCGATTAACCGCGGTCTATTCAAAGAAAAAACCGAAACCGGTTCGAATTTTACCGTATCGGTATTTCTGCAATATGTCAACTTCTCTTAATTGCATCAGAAAGTCCGGTTTTCCCAAAAATTCTGTCAGAAATCGATCGTTTTTCAACTTACAGTTCTAAAGATTTCCGAAAGCGAAAGTTGTTTATTTTTTTCCACAGGCGGTGTCACCTGTGTTTCGGTAAAACTATGACCACATAAAATTCACGACACGAACTCCAAATAAACGTCGAGCTTTAATGCTTTTGGATCAATGGAGTTTGTATGTTATTCATTTCTTATAACTTTGCTCACACTTATTTTTGCGTTTTCCAGTAGTTAAGCTGCAAAGTATTAGTGTTAGTGCAGTAAGCAACTGAGTAAGTTAGTGCATCGCAATGTCTACTCTGTTGAGCCATGTCCCGAAGTTCGGTATAGTAGCGCTGGTTTTTATATAAACAAGTACGCTCTTGAAGAAAAAAAATGGCAGACGAAAATCGTCAAGATAGCGAGTGTTAAAGACTAGTCAGTTTTAGTTTGTTTTTATTTGTTCATGCGAAACAATTGATTTTTAGTTCATTATCTTGAAAGAATGGAAGAGTTCCAAGCACATGTACTAGTTTTCTTTATCACCTTTTGAGCATATGCTACCCTAACAGTGACTACAAGTGGTCAGATATGCTGAATGTCAGCATATACAGCATATTGCAATACGTATTGCAATACGGGTCAGCCGTATTGCAATATATTGCAATACGCTTTTTACCGTATTGTTTCACCCCTACTGTAGTACAGGAATGGTACTATATGATACAGGAATATGAAAGATGAACAATCAAACTAAGATTTAGTAAATGGTTAATCCTTTTATATTTTCATAAGGAATAAACATGAATGACTATGCATAATATCTAAAGTGCAAACAAAATAATCTGTTTTGGTTAAATTAGTTATGTCAGTTAGGTACATTTGTGTCTGTTGGATGTGTAAAGAAAAGTACTGTTGGGTGGAAAAAAATACCTGGTTTAAAATAAGAACAGTCATCATGAATTTCAAGTTCTATACAGGAATATATGGTGTGCAACACACAAAAAGGGGCCTTCGGACATATGCTTAAAAGTGTGTCGTCCCAGATCCGCCCATGCAGTCTGTGACTAATCACAGATGACGCTTCCCATTTTTGTGTGATTTTCTGTGTCACGAAAGTCTACTGTATAAAAAAATCTTATGTAGTTATAAAGTGTCGTCTCGGATTATAGCCTGTGCAGGCTGCTTAGGTTAATCCGGGACGATACTTTATGCAAATGTCCAAAGGTCTCATTTTGCATGTTGCAGGCCATATGTGAAAACATTTTAACAGAATGAGAAATTTTTCTACAGTGTTTTGGAAGACAAATTAACAGAGGTGCCCACATCTATCAACATTTTAAGACTTAAAATGCCTTTCAAAACTGTAGTTGCCTTCGCGACCAGTGTAGATCAAGATCAGACTACACAAAACATGCAGTCTGATCTTTGACAATGTCTGCTTAGCTGAGGTGTTGTAGAGCAGAACAACCATGATATTGCAAATGCATGTATTTGGGACTTATTTCTTGACTGAAAATGTCCACTGGGTTTATATGGTGCTCTCAGGGCTAAATTGAGGTGTGTTTTGAAGCCTGGCTCATATTTGGCATGTAAATGAGGCTGAAAGTAAAATAATGCTTACCATGCACTAAGCCCCATGTTTCTTTGCATTTTGACCTTCAAAATTTTCCAGATGTTCCCCAAAATTTCAATGTTTTCCAACTCTTATTCATCTGAAGGGGAGGAGTTTCAAATTATCCTATTAACGTTTAACCCTTTCCCAAACGACAAATTTTGGACTGGTCCAAATTCAAAGAGTTTGCAGACGACAATTTTAAATTTGATGAAAATGGCAGAAAGTTATCAAAAAGGGTAGAAAACACAGTGGGAAAAGGAGAAATTGCTCGTTACGAGCAATTTCTCCTTTTCCCACAGTGTTTTCAAAAGACTTGTACTGCAGACACGTGAAAACCAGGGCTTGTTTGGGAAAGGGTTAAAGCACCAAATAAACCCAAAGGACATATTCAGTCTAAACCAGGATCATTGCAATTTTGCAGTTGCTTTTTGTCTGTAGTGTTTCAGCAAAGCGGACAGTGTAGATCAAAGATTAGACCGCAGGTTTTGTGCAGTCTGATCTTGTTTTACACTGACTGCAAAAGAAACAATAGTGGTGAAATGCCCTTTAACTCTTTACCAAATGACAAAATTTTAGACTGGTCCAAATTGAAAGTATTTGCAGACAACAAATCAAATGGTAACCAGCTTCTTCTTATTTTTCCACAATGTTTTTTCTTCTTTCAAAGACAAATACCTTCATTTGAGTCATCTTTTGATTGTTGTCTTCAAATGCTCTCAGCTTGGACAAGTCTAAAAGTTTATTTTGTCATCTGTTAAAGAGTTAATGTAGATTTTCTCTGGAATAATAATATGGGCCATGCTCTGTGAAAAGGGGTCTTAATACATCTGGGAAAAGTATCAACCCAGGTCAGCCTGCCCACGCAAGCTGACCTGGGCCGAAACTTTTCCCATTGGCCAATTTTCTGTATGTCTTCGACCAATCTTACATCATGATTAAGTCGGTTGTTAAAAAAAAAAGTGGCAATTATGGATTGATAATTATGTGATGGCTTGATTGGTATCATGGATCATATGGATTCATTGACCCTTTCCCAAATGACAAATTTTGGACTGGTCCAAATTCAAAGAGTTTGCAGACGACAATTTTAAATTTGATGAAAATGGCAGGAAGTTCTCAAAAAGGGTAGAAAACACTGTGAGAAAAGGAGAAATTGCTTGTTACAAGCAATTTCTCCTTTTCCCACAGTGTTTTCAAAAGACTTGTACTGCAGACATGTGAAAACCAGGGCTTGTTTGGGAAAGGGTTAAGTGCCCTTTTGCCAGAGCATGGCTCATATATTTTTCATTTGTTTATAATGCATCACATGAAAACAAGATAAATTGTAACTCATGATGATAGCTGGGCATACTGGGAGCTAGTGAGGGTGTTTTGCAGAAAATTAAAATCATCTTACACAAGACATGCCCTCTGATTTGCAGTTTACTAAATCTGCTGTAATGTGACATTTTGTGGACAAAAAATACTTGAAATTACACTAATATTATGGCCCTTTTTAAGGGGAAAAATGTCAAGTTAATTGATTTAGCAATGTGAATGATAATAGTTATCACTGTGAATTTTTTAATGTATAATAATCCATAAAGCACCTTTCACAACTAAAGTTGCCTTTGCTGCCATTGAAGATCAAGATCAAGCTGCACAAAACATACAGTCTGATTTTTGATCTACACTGTCTGCTTTACTGAGACATTGGGACAGCAACATTGAAATTACAACTATTTTGGTCTGATTTCTACTAGACCAAGAATTTCTACATGATTTATACACTCTACGGGTTAAATTCTCTGCCATTTGCATGATTTTTTTTCTGATTGTAAAAAGTTCTGTTCAGTGGGTGTTCTTGATATCATTGCCGAGCCCTGTAGCTCAGCCGGTAGCGTACAGGACTTGAGAACAGGAGGTTGCTGGTTTGATCCCCGGCTCGGCCAATTTCTTTCCGACGATTGATGATAGTCATTGCGACAGGGTTCATTCCTCTCTCACCGCTGACCATTGTTTCAATGATGGTTATGTGGGAAAGCAGCCAGTGCCTTGTAAAGAATATTGTGTGGAGTACTGATAACAGAGACTCCAGGAAAGCAAGGTGCACTGGCTGCCGCGATATAATTGAAATAATATTGAAAACGGCATTAAACACCTTACAATCAATCAATCAATCTTGATAACATTATTGTAAACCTAAACTATGTCCTGACCTTGAAAGTACATAATTTAGTAATTGTTAGTACAAAGAGAATCAGAGAAAGATACATCTGTACTTCTTTTCAGTCAGTTTTGAGCCCCATTTCACTGAAATCACCGATGTTGTTTCCGGTTTTAAATCAAAAACAAATCCCTTAAGTTTCTTTATCCCTTTCACCATAATATTTGTAATTTATCTATGTTTACCCAGGTCACAAAATCTGAGCCTTTCTTAACACTATCAAGTTTTAACCTTTATCCTGCTGAATAAATGAAATAACAGTTTCAAACCTGTAGTAAAACCCTGAATAATGCTATTTTAAACTTATTTTTAGGAAAACAATATCCTGTTATCAGACAGTATAGATCCAAGATAAGACTGCACGTTCTGTGCAGCCTGATCTTGATCTACATTATCCGCAAAAGGTCAGCGAGTTGCGCTTAGCAGCCTAAGGGTTAACAACTTTTTTTCTTTTAACTGCAAGGATGTATCTTTAATCCTGTAGCGAACAGTTCTAGAACCCTGAGGAAGATGACTTCTTTATTAAAACCCTCTAGCCAGTGATTTCATAGATGTCTTTATGACCCTGAGAAAAATGGCTTTTGAAAACAATGTTGTAAAAGGAGGAAATGCTGGTAAACAGGCTTCTCCCCAAAAAACATTACCCATCATTTTGATCCACATCTTATGTTGTGGTCTACTAACATTTTATCAGTAACCTTTTTACCACACTATCCTGAGTATTAAGGACCCTTGACAAGACAGCTTTTAAAAACATTATTGGAAAAGGAGAAAATGCTGGTAACCAGCATTTTCCCCTTTTCCCATAATGTTTTCTTCTTATTCAAAGACAAATACTATTATTTGAAAAACATTTGAATTCTCAACTGTAAACTTCTTCAATATGGACAGGTCTAAAATTTTGCCTTGTGGCAAAGGGTTAGTGTGGGTTAGTTAGGCCAAGATTTCGTTTTGCTGAGAAGAGTTAGATATTAGAACTGTAGTTTTAAAGTATCACAATAAATTGCCTATTATCACAGAATTATAAAATTGATGTAAAAAATCACAGAAGATGACTTACAAATGTATGAAATCACAGATATGAATTATGAAAACTTACTTAATATGAATTATGAAAACTAACTAAATATTGCAATGCAGTTCACAAAAAAACAAGCAAATTGTTTTGTGCAAAACAATTAGATCACACATATGAAACCTTCACAACTTTCACATTTGCAACAACAAAGTACAAAGGCTGTAACTTGGTATCAACTGCACCATCATTTGTCAGAGAAGGTGGACCTTCAGGGCGAAAGTTTCCCTCATCATCAAAATAAAGGGGTACACCGGTTTTTGAAATAAAAGCCAGGACACTGTTGTCATCACCTTTCGGATGCATTTGAAACTTTGTGGTAATGTCGTTGTCATCAACTCTCTCATGGTATGGCTGTAAAAAGGTAGTTTATTCCTTTAATGCTGCATCATATAGTTAACCCTTTACCACACAATCCTGACTTTAAATGACCCTGAGAAAGCTTTTTAAAAACTTAAGGAAAAAAGAGAAAATGCTGGTAACCAGAATTTTCTCCTTTTTCTGCAATTTTTTCTACCCTTCCCAAAACATAGTTCAATTTTAAGTCACATTTATTTTGTCTTCCGCAAAATTGCTTCCAGTTTGGACAAGTCTAGAATTTTATTGTTTGATAACGAGTTAAATCTTTCAAAGGCTAAAGTAATTAGACAATAACACCTACTAAATATCTCCTGCAGAGGACTAGGGTAGGGAAACATATTTTAATGAGAATATATTTTGAAAATGGTATTGTTGCATGTAGGTAGTAATTGCTTCTCTTCCCTCATTATTTTCTAGTGATATCTCCAGTTCCTTATCATGGGTTGTTAGCTCACCTGAGCACAAAGTGCTCAAGATTAGCTTTTGTGATCGTGCTGTGTCCATCGTGCAGTGTCCGTCGTCCGTCATCCAGGGGTCAACAATTACCTTGTGTGCAACGTAGAGGCCACATTTTCAGTCAAATACTCATGAAACTTTGTCAGAATGTTTGTCTTGATAATATCTCGGACAAGTTTGAAATTTGGTCATGTCAGGTCAAAAAGTAGGTCACCAGATCAAAATTTAGCAAGACCTTGTGTGCACTCTACAGGCCGGATTTTTAGTCCAATACTCATGAAACTTGGTCAGAATGTTTGTCTTGATGAAATCTTTGACAGTTTTGAAATTGGGTCATGCTGGGTCAAAAAGTAGGTCACAAGATCAAATTTTAGAAAAACCTTGTGTGCACCCTAGAGGCCATGTTTTTAGTCTAATACTTATCAAACTTGGTACGAGCACTTGTCTTGATGATGTCTCAGACAAGTTTGAAACTGGGTCATGTCGTGTGAAAAAGTAGGTCACTGGGACAAATCTTAGAAAAACCTTGTGTGCACTCTAAAGGCCACATTTTCAGCCAGTAACTCATGAAACTTAGTCACAGTGTTTGTCTGGATAAAATCTTTGACAAGTTTGTAATTGGGTCATGTTGGGTAAAAAGGGAGGTCACTGGGCCAAATCTTAGAAAAACCTTGTGTGCAGTCTAGAGGCCACATTTTCAGTCTGATACTCATGAAATTCGGTCAGAATGTTTGTCTGGATGAAATCTCGGATAAGTTAGACATTTGGTCATGTCGGGTTGAAAAGTAGGTCACAGGGCCAAATCAGAGAAAAACATTGTGTGCAGTCTAGAGGCCACATTTTAGCCTGATACTCGGGAAACGTAGTCAGAATTTTTGTCTGGATAAAATCTTGGACAGGATCAAAATAGGTCACTGTGCAAAATCTTAGAAAAACCTTATCTGCCCTCCAAAGGCCGCCTTTTAAGCCTTATACTCATAAAACTTGGTCAGAACATAAATTTTGTCTTGACAAATTCTCTGAAAAGTTCAGAATTGGGTCACATTGGTTCAAAAAGGACATTAGGACAAATCTTAGAAAAACTTTGTGTGCACTGCAGAGGCAACATTTTGAGCCAGACTCAAAATTCAAAACTAGGTTAAATTGGTCAAAAAGTAGATTACATATACTCATGCGTTTCACATCATCATGACCAGGATCTTTTCAGCCTTATCAATCCTTGATGACCTGACTCAGGTGAGTGCTTTAGGGCCAATGGCCCTCTTGTTTTGTGAAAGCTTGAGGCATGTTGAAATTCAGCCTACCGGTACTCAAAAACTGTTCAAAGTGTTTGATTTACTGTATTTGTGGATATATATGAGTGTCGAAAAAATTTGCGAATTACTGATTAGGGACATTTTGCATACGGAAATGTTTGCCCGAGACAGTCATTATTTGTTGGTATATGTGTGGTAAAATATGCAAACAGGAAAATTCGTGAATTTTTCAAATTCATGAAATTGCAAAAATTTCCACTTGTACAGTATAGTAGTGGTTGATGATTATATTTTTGGCTTTGCTGATTTTAGAAAAAAAAAAGTTGAGGTCTTTCAATAGCCTCGTTGTCTGCATTCTTAAATTTACATCTTTTGATATGTCTGTGAAGTACTATTGAACAAAATAATGTTCAGTCTTGTGGCTAATTGTTTAACTATCAAAAAGGAAATGACTTTGATAATATCTCGGACAAATTCGAAATTTGGTCATGTGGGATCAAGTGTAGTTGGGACAAATCTTTAAAAAAAAAAATGTGTGCACTCTCGAGGCCACATTTTCCGTCCAGTAGTCAGTAGAGTTGCTCAGAATATTTGTTTTGATAATATCCTGAACAAGTTTCAGTTAAATTGGGTCATGTCGGGTCAAAAAGTAGGTCACTGGAACAGATCATAGAAAAACGTTGTGTGCTCTCAGTATGTCACATTTTCAGGCTGAAAATAAAAATGTCAGAAAGTATATCTTTTTGATATCTCCTACCATTTGTAAAATGGATCATGTTGGGTCAAAAAGTAGGTCCCTTGGACAAATTTTAAACCTTTTGTGCACTATTAAGGCCACACTTTTGGTGCAATACTCATGCAAGTTGGTCAGATTGTTTGTCTTGATGATATCTTGGACAAGGTCGAAAATGGATTATATGGGATCAAGAAGCAGATCGCTAGGACAAATTTAAGAAAAACTTCGCCTGCACTTTAGAAGCCACATTTTCAGTCCAATTTTCAGTCCAATACTTGTGAAAGTTTGTCAGAATGTTTTTCTTGATGATATTGTGGGTAAGTGTATGAATGGGTCACATTAAGCCTCAAAGTAGGTCACTTAGACAAAAAAAAAGGAAAACCCTGTGTGCACTCTAGAGGCCACATTTTTAGGTCCATAACTTTATGAACTTTCCTCAGGTGAGAAAAATACCCTTTACCATACAATCCTGTGCTTTAACCCTTTCCCAAACAAGCCCTGGTTTTCATGTGTCAGCAGTACAAGTCTTTTGAAAACACTGTGGGAGAAGGAGAAATTGCTCATAACGAGCAATTTCTCCTTTTCCCACAGTGTTTTCTACCCTTTTTGAGACATTTCTGCCATTTTCATCACATTTAAAATAGTTGTCTGCAAACTCTTTCAATTTGGACCAGTCCAAAATTTATCATTTGGGAAAGGGTTAATGACCCTGGGATAAAACTTTTGAAAACATTGTGGGAAAAGGAGAAAATGCTTATAACCAGCATTTTCTCCTTTTCCCAGAATGTTTTCCACCCTTCCAAAGATAAATCTAATCAATTTATTGGTATCTACTTTTAAATTGTTGTCTGCAAATGCTTTCAATTTGGACAAGTCAAAAAATTTCCGTTTGGTAAAGAGTTAAAGTTCTGCTGTTGTTTGGAATCCAAAATGTCATATACATTAAAATCATATGAGTGGCTTTCTGGGAAAGGGTGTTTAAGGCATCTCCGTGATGCATTATACCAAGCATGACATTATATAACTATGGATCAATGAAATCTGTTTTGTTGAACAACAGACTGAATCATGAGGTAGACAGTACATGTACTTTGACATGCAGAAAATTAACCGATACCAAAAAGTTTCGACTAAGGTCAGCCTGTGTGCACTGGGCAGACTGACCTAGTTTGATACTTTTTGCAGATGCACGTAACCCCCTTTTCACAATGCATGACCCATTTCTAAAAGCAATATTGCTGCCAAGGGTTTATACCATCCTGGGTGCTCTTGTTTACTTACTCTTGTTTTTAGACTGGTTCCATCCATATACAAAATGTTTCCTTTACTTGCCCCTCCATAACAGATCAGCTGATAACAGCTCTGTGTTGGACTAAACCAATGAATGACCTCAAAAAATGCTGAAATGGGCAGACAAGAACTATTAATCATTTCAATCTCATGATTATCCAAGAGGAGTCATGATTATTTAACCCTTTATCAAACAATCCCATATTTTAATGATACTTTTGAAAAAGAATTTTAAAACCATGTAGGAAAAGGAAATCATGCTAGAAAACCAGCATTTTCTCCTATTGTCAGAATTTTTTCTACCTTATCAAAAACAAGTCATTTCATTTGAGCCAGATTCCATTTGTCGCCTGCAAATGCTTACAGTATGGCCTGCAACATGCGAAATGAGACCTTCGGACATTTGCATAAAGTGTTGTCCCGAATTAGCCTGTGCAGTCCACGCAGGCTAATCCGAGACTGCACTTTACGACTACACAAGATTTTTTCATACACTAGACTTTCGTGAAACAGAAAATCACACAAAACCAGGAAGTGTCTTCTTGGATTAGTCAAGACTGCACAGGCTGATCAGGGACGACACACTTTTACGCGGATGTCCGAAGGCCCCTTTTCATGTGTTGCATGCCATTTGTAAAAGCCTGAAGTTATGTCATCTGGTTAAGAGTTACAGAGGAAGAAAAGGTCCTTTTAACTCTTTACCAAACCACAAAACTTTAACCCTTTACCAGACGACAAAATTTAAGTCTTGTCCAAATTGAAAGCATTTGTAGACAACAATTTCAGTGTGGCTCAAATGGTGCAATTTTTCTTTGATAGGGTAGAAAACATTGTGGGAAAAGGAGAAAATGCTGGTTAAGTGGGGACAGGAGAAAAGGCTTTTTTCCCAGGGGCGTCAAAAGGCGACATTATGCAGTAAAGGGTTAAACTACTCCAAATAGATAGTAATTGCAGACAAAAAAAATAATGTAACTCAAATATTGAAATTTGATTTGGGAAGGGCAGAGAACATTAAGGGAAAAGAAGTAACTGCTGGTTACCAGCATTTTGTCCTGTATTCTCAAATTTTAAGAAGCATTCTTTCTCAGGGATTGTGGGTAAAGGGTTAATTTCTAGAGTGCTGAATAAACCCAACAGACATTTTTAGCCTATAGGTATGACCGGAATAGTTGCAAGTGCATAGTGTTTCTGCAAAGTGAACAGTGTATATCGAAGTTTAGACTGCATGTTTTGTTTAGTCTGATCTTGATCTACAGTGGCTGCAAAAACAACTATAGTTGTAAAGGGCGGTAAGGGTTAACTTGACCTTTGAGTGCATCCAACATTTACAGAGCCTACTTGTGTGGTGTGTATTCTATATTAAACCTTAAAAAGTAATTGTAATTGACCCTTTACCATGCAATCCCAAGTTCTGAAGAACCCGATGAAGAAGGCTTTTGAAAACAGTAGGAAAAGGAGAAAAGTTCTTTTCCCACAATGTTTTGTACCCTATCAGAAAACTAAAGCTCATTTGTACCAATTTCAAATTGTAGACTACCAATAATTTCAACTTGGAAGGGTCAACAATTTTGTTGTTTGAGATAGGGTCAACCAAAAAAAAAAAAACCCAATGGACATTGCCAGTCTAGAATAATTTCGGAATAAGACCCAGATAATTGCAATTTAGGGGTTACTTTTTGTCTTTAATGCTTCAGCAAAGCGGACAGCTTAGATAAACAAGAGGGCCATGATGGCCCTGGGTCGCTCACCTTAGTAGAGTGCCTTTAAGGTTTTTCTTTAATTTGACCATGTGACCTAGTTTTTGACCACAGGTGACCCAATTTCAAACTCATATCTCATGAAGACAAACATTCTGACCAATTTTCAAGTCAATTGAGTAAAAAATGTGGCCTTGAGTGCCCTAAAGATATTTCTTTACTTTGACCTAGTGATCTAGATTATGACCCCAGATGACCCAAATTTGAACTGGTCTTTGACTATATCAAAAGAAACATTTTAACCAATTTTCAAATCAAATGAATAATAAATGTGGCCTCTAGAGTGCCCACTAGCTATTTTTTTAATTTGACCAAGTGACCTAGTTTATGACCCCAGTTGACCCAAATTCAGACTCATGTGAGATTTTACAAAGACAAACATTCTGACCAAAATTCAAGGCAATTAAGCAAAGAATGTGGCCTCTAGAGTGCCCACAAGGTATTTCTTTATTTTGACCTAGTGACCTAGTTTATGGTTCCAGGTGACCCAAATCCAAACTCATCTGGTATTTCATCAAGACAAACATTCTGGCCAAATTTCAGGTCATTTGAGCAATAAATGTGGCCTCCAGAGTGCAAACAAGGTATTTCTTTAATTTGACCCAGTGAACTAGTTTATGACCCAAGTTGACCCAAATTAATCTTATATGAGACTTTATAAAGACAAACTTTCTAACTAATTTTCAAGGCAATTGAGCAAATAAAGTGGCCTCGAGAGTGCCAACAAGGTATTTCTTTAATTTGACCTAGTGACCTAGTTTATGACCCAAGATGACCCAATTTTGAACTCAGTGAACTTGTTGCGCTTAGATGGGCAAGCAAACTTAGAAGAGAATCACTACATACCAAATATCAAAGCTCTGTGCCTTCCAGTTTTAAAGAAGAATTTTAAAGTTTTCCTTCTTTGTTCCTATGTTCGAACTTGTGACCCCCGGGGCTGGGCCAGTTTTGACCCAGGGGCATCATATGAACAAACTTGGTAGAGGTCCACTAGGAAATGCAACATACCAAATATCAAAGCTCTACACCTTCCCATTTAAGAGAAAAAGAAATTTAAAGTTTTCCTTCTTTGTTCCTATCTTCGAACTTGTGACCCCCCGGGGCGGGACCAGTTTTGACCCAGGGGCATCATATGAACAAACTTGGTAGAGGTCCACTCTGAGATGCAACATACCAAATATCAAAGCTTCACACCTTTCGGTTTCAGAAAAGAAGAATTTTAAAGTTTTCCTTCTTTGTTCCTATGTTCGAACTTGTGACCCCCGGGGCAGGGCCAGTTTTGACCCAAGCAGCATCCTTGGAACAAACTTGGTAGAAGTCCACTAGGAGATGCTACATACCAAATATCAAAGCTCTATGCCTTCCCATTTAAGAGAAAAAAAAATTTAAGTTTTCCTTCTTTGTTCCTATTTTTGAACTTGTGACCCCCGGGGCAGGGCCAATTTTGACCCCAAGGGCATCATATGAACAAACTTAGTTGGAGGTCTACTAGGAGATGCTTCATGCCAAATATCAAAGCTCTATGCCCTCTAGTTTTACAGAAGAAGATTTTTAAAGTTTTCCTTCTTTGTTACTATGCTCAAACTTGTGACCCCCGGGGTGGGGCCATTTTTGACCCCAGGGGCATCATATGAACAAACTTGGTAAAAGTTCAATAGGCAATGCTACATACCAAATATCAAAGCTCTACGCCTTCCAGTTTCAGAGAAGATGATTTTTAGCTCCACTGGCCGAAGGCCAGCGGGCTTATGTCATGGCCCGGTGTCCGTCGTGCGTCCGTCAGTCCGTCCGTCCGTGCGTTAACTTTTATTTCAAACATCTTCTTCTCTGAAACTACCCATCCGATTTTCACGAAACTTCACAGAAATGATCCTGACATGGTCCTCTTCAGAATTTCTTGAAAGAATTTGATTCCTTCAAAAACTCTGGTTGCCATGGCAACAAAACTGAAAAATATTGGAAATCTTTAAAAATCTTCTTGTCTGAAACCATAAGGCATAGGGCTACCAAATTTGGCATGTAGCTTTATGTAGTAGACCTTTATCAAGTTTCTTCAAATTATAGCCCTGGGGTCAAAATTGGCTTTGCCCCAGGGGTCACAAGTTTTACATAGGCTTATATAGAGAAAACTTTAAAAATCTTCTTGTCTGAAACCATAAGGCATAGGGCTACCAAATTTGGCATGTAGCTTTATGTAGTAGACCTCTATCAAGTTTCTTCAAATTATAGCCCTGGGGTCAAAATTGGCTCTTCCCCAGGGGTCACAAGTTTTACATAGGCTTATATAGAGAAAACTTTAAAAATCTTCTTGTCTGAAACCATAAGGCATAGGGCTACCAAATTTGGCATGTAGCTTTATGTAGTAGACCTCTATCATGTTTCTTGAAATTATAGCCCTGGGGTCAAAATTGGCTCTTCCCCAGGGGTCACAAGTTTTATACATAGGCTTATATAGAGAAAACTTTAAATATCTTCTTGTCTGAAACCATAAGGCCTAGAGCTACCAAATTTGGCATTTAGCTTGATCTAGTTGGAGTCTACCAAAAGTGTCCAAAGTATAGTCCTGGGGTCAATTTGGCCTCATACTTGGAGGGGGGGGTTCACAAGATTTACATAGGCTTACATAGGGAAAACTTTTAAATCTTGGTGTACACAGCCATAAGGCTTAGGCTACCAAATTTTGCATATAATTATAGCATTATTTAGTGGACAGTTACAAAGAGGGCCCAAGTTACAGCTCTAGGATCAAGTTTGGCCCTGCACCAGGGATCACAAGTTTTACATGGGTTTATGGAGTGAAAAGTTCAGAAACCATCTTGTTACCAGCCATAAGGCCAAGAACTCCCACATTTGGCATGTTATTCTTCTAATACAATATTCCCCATTTAGTCAGACTGTAGCCATGAGGTCAAAGTTTTATAAGGGCTTATATAGTGAAGACTTTTCTTCGTGGTTTATATTTATAAGCCAGTGGAGCGATACAGGGCCATCATGGCCCTCTTGTTAAAGTTTCCCCTCTTTGTTCCTATGTTCGATTTTGTGACCCCCGGGGCAGGGCCAGTTTTGACCCCAAGGGCATCATATGAACAAACTTGGTAGAGGTCAACTAGGAGATGTTTCATGCCAAATATCAAAGCTCTATGCCTTCTAGTTTTACAGAAGAAGATTTTTAAAGTTTTCCTTCTTTGTTCCTATGTTGGAAATTGTGACCCCAAGGGTTGGGCCAGTTTTGACCCCAGGGGCATCATATGAACAAACTTGGTAGAGGTCCACTAGGAGATGCTACATGTCAAATATCAAAGCTCTATGCCTTCAAGTTTCAGAGAAGAAGATTTTTAAAGTTTTCCTTCTTTGTTACTATGCTCAAACTTGTGACCCCCAGGGTGGGGCCAGTTTTGACCCCAGGGGCATCATATGAACAAACTTGGTAGAGGTCCACTAGGCAATGCTACATACCAAATACCAAATATCAAAGCTCTACGCCTTCCAGTTTCAGAGAAGATGATTTTTAAATTTTCCCCTCTTTGTTCCTATGTTTGAACTTGTGACCCCCGGGGCAGGGCCAGTTTTGACCCTAAGGGCATCATATAAACAAACTTGGTAGAGGTCCACTAGGAGATGCTTCATGCCAAATATCAAAGCTCTATGCCCTCTAGCTTTACAGAAGAAGATTTTTAAAGTTTTCCTTCTTTGTTCCTATGTTGGAAATTGTGACCCCCGGGGCGGGGCCAGTTTTGACCCCAGGGGCATCATATGAACAAACTTGGTAGAGGTCCACTAGGAGATGCTACATGCCAAATATCAAAGCTCTACACCTTCAAGTTTCAGAGAAGGAGATTTTTAAAGTTTTCCTTCTTTGTTACTATGCTCAAACTTGTGACCCCCGGGGCGGGGCCAGTTTTGACTCCAGGGGCATCAAATGAACAAACTTGGTAGAGGTCCACTAGGAGATGCTACATACCAAATTTCAAAGCTCTGCGCCTTCTAGTTTCAGAGAAGAAGATTTTCAAAGATTTTGCTTTTTTTTTCCTTTTTGTTGCCATGGCAACCAGAGTTGTGGGTGGAATTCAATTCTTTGAACAATTTTGGTAGAGCTTCACCCAAGGAACATCCCTGCCGAGTTTCATCAAGATTGGCCCAGTGGTTTAGGAGAAGAAGATGTTTAAAGAAATTGTTGACGGACGCCGGACATAGGGCGATCACAATAGCTCACCTTTAGCACGCTGTGCTAAGGTGAGCTAAAAATCAGTGTGTTCTTGATCTACTCTGTTTACAAAGGCAGCTATATGCATGATAGGCCCCTTAACCCTTTACTGCACAATGCCACCTTTTAATGACACTGGGAAAGAAACCTTTCCAAGAAATTGCAGGAAAAGGAGAAAATGCTGGTAACTAGCATTTTCTACTTTTCCCACAATGCATTCTGCCCTATGAAAGAAAAATTGCACCATTTACGCCACTTTATAATTGTGATCTACACATACTTTCAATTTGGGCAAGGCCAAAATTTTTTTCTTCTGGTAAAGGGTTAAGGGTTATTAATCCTGAATTAATTAATTGGACCTTCCAATAAAGCAAAACAGCTCTTATATTACTATTTACCAGCATTCTCTCTTTTCCTGCAATGTATTCAAAAGCCTTCTTTCTTGGGTTCATTAAACTTGGGATTGTTTGGTAAAGGGTGTACCATGCATTTTACTTACTAGCAAGATTAGAGTATCCTCCATCTGTTCTTACGTCCCCAGTATCTGTCACCCAGAGGTAGCGATGACTGTCAGTAGTGTTTGTGGCAAGAAATCGTAACATAAATTTTTGCTCATGTAAATCATCCTCATCTGGATCATTTTTCGTGTAGGAAAATACATGGACATTGTCCTGTTCAACCTCCAAGAACTCTCCATACTCGTTTACTGGTGGCCCCGTGGAATAAAGCTCCTGTTGAAAGCCCAAATATTCATTTGTTTTGGTTATTTGTTACGTTATTTGGTTGTTATTTGAATTTTGACTGGTGGAATGAAGAATCAACAAACATTGTAGTTATAGTTTGTCATGAATTTGATGAATAAAATCAATCAATTTACTAGCCTGCCATAATTCTTTACCACACAGCAACTTTTTAGACCTAAAAATTGAAAGCATTTGAAGACACCAAATTAAGTGTGGCTTAAATATGAGATTTTTCTCTTAGAGGGTAAAAAAATATTGTGGGAAAAAGGAGAAAATGCTTGTTACCAGCAGTCTTTCCTATAGTCTCAGGGTCATTTAAACAGGGGCGTGTTTGGTAAAGAGTTAATCCATACAGAGCAGAACAAGATGGGAAAAAAGGCCAAATTTACTGTAATTGAGCCTTTCTCTGGCAAAAGGGGGTTTAATGCATCTCCAGGGGTCTCGGCCTATTGGTAAAGTGTAGGACTCATGACCTGGAGGCCCCGGGTTCGAGCCTCACTGGATTCTTTGGGTTTTCTAGGAGTGTCCTTGGGCAAGACACTTCAGAGCCCTAGCCTAGTACTGGTGGAATCCAGGAAATACATGAATATGTGAGCTGTTGCCATAATATGACTGAAACATTGTTGAAAGCGGCGTAAAACACCATTCAATCAATCAATCAATCATTAATGCATCTCCATGATGCATTATACAAAGCAAGTCACCACATAATTATGGATCCTTGAAATCCATTTTGACTAACAATTGACTGAATCATGAGGTAGAATGGTCCTTTAAAAAGCAGAATATTTACAAATAGCAAAAATTTTTGACTCATATCAGCCTGCATAGACTGCGCAGGCTGACATGGGTCGGACTATGGCATGAAACCTTTCCACAAAGCATTTCAATATTTGGGCCCATTTTGGTTCCAATACCTCTGTATAGTGGACAGTGTAGTAAAAAATGAGACTGCTTGTTTTGTGCAGTCTGGTCTTGATCTAGTGACTATGATTGCAAATGGCACTGTGGGGGTAAACTTTCTCACAGTTTATTTGTATGACCATTTTGAAGGAGAGAGGATTGATTGCTTTGTTCATGTTAGTTATTATTTCTTCATACAATCCTAACTTTTAATGAACCTGAAAGAGAATGGTTTTGAAAACATTTTGGGAAAAGGAGAAAATGCTGGTAACCAGCATTTTTGGAAAAGGAGAAAATGCTGGTAACCAGCATTTTCTCCTTTATCCACATTGTTTTCTACCCTATCAGAGACAGAAATTATCAATTAAGTAATATTTACTTTGTCGTTTGCAAATGCTTTGAATTTGGTTCAGTCCAAACTTTTGTTGTTTGGTAAAGAGTTCATCGATTGGTTGGTCCTTTGGAATACCAAGCCATACTGGAATGATATGTCAACAATGGTTTTATATGGGTGCCTTAAACTTGGACAAGGTATTGAAAATGGAGTGTAGATGATATTCAAAATGGAGTATAGATAACCTCTATAAGGTTTGAGATTAAAGCGTCAAAGCTGAAAGTCACACTTACAACGTAATGTTATACAGTCGAGCATACATTATGACTTAAAGTTCCTGCCGCTTGTCTGCCTTTTTTTGTAGGTCATATTTATGTAAATGCAGCTTGCAACAGCTTTGAACAGCCATCCAAGCACTTATGATAGCCACTAAAGCACATTGGATGTCTATGCAAGCTCTTGGGATACCCATCCAAGGACTTTCCATACTTATCAAAGCACTTGGGATGCTAAATTTTACCATCCAAGCACTTCAGGTTCCCATCTGAGCTCTTGAAATATCCATTTGAACATTGAGATATTTAAATCCAAGCATATGGGTTTCTCATTCAGACTCTTTGAATACAAAAATTTACCATCCAAGAACTTTGGGTTTCCATCCCAGCTCTTGGGATGTTAAAATTTATGAGGGCTGATTGGTAAGTTGTGAGCCTCATATGTAAGGGTTTGATTTTTGCCAAACATGTTGCGTTATTCATCAACATAATCCCCTCAGTATCTGTACGCTTTTACCAGCGATGTTTAAGGGCTTTAATGACACTTTTATAGAAGTCTTTTTTGTGACCATTCAGAAAGTCCACCACTGCATGTATGACATCATCATTTGACTGAAAATGGGTACTGGAAATTAATGGCCTTGTTCACCTTTGGAAATTGCTGAGAGTCTGATGGAGTGAGATTTGGCAAACATCGTGAATGCCCAATGAATTCAAAGCTACATTTATTAATGACAGCCATTGCAATGACAGACTTGTTAACAGGGGCATTGTCGTGGTGGAACAACACACCTTTAATAAGTTTTCCGCAGTGCTTGTGTTTAATATTTTCTCTGAACTACCTAAGAAGTAAGAAGTAATGCATAATATGTGTCATAGATTATCTGTCCCTTTTGCAAATTTGCAGATAATCCACCCTCAGAATCCCATCAGCATCCCAGAAAACTGAGGCCATAACCTTTCCAGCTCATGGAACAGTCTTTCCAGTGCAATCGCAACCCTACTGGACATATAATCTCTCCGTAACTTGCCTGTTGGCCAAAACAATATCATGGACTTTATTTAACTATTTCTTGTGTTGCAACTGTGATAGGCTTTCCAGGACAGGTGCCATCTTCAAAGCTCTGCCTGCCATGCTTAAATTCTGTCACCCACCTTTTCACTGTAGTATATGACAGGGCATCATTGCCTGGTGTCGCTACCATATCAGTATGGTTATCCTTAGGTGCTATACCTTTCTTATGCCAATATTGAATCAATGCTCTTTCAGCAATTTTGTCCATTTTGCAAAAGCTACTTTCCTTGTTTACTTACGAGTGTTACTTCTTCAACATAAACTGACCAAATAGCACCAGTCTTCGGGCACACAGCCTTACATAGTCAGGGAATGGTAGGGCTGAAAAAGGGCATCCCTGCTTAATTCCTTTAATATAAGGCTTACATCTTACCAATGAGCCTTCATACTATACAATAAATTCATACAATAAGGACATGGGGTTGCCATCCCAGGTCTTGGAATGCAAGAATTATACTTTTCCGCGTTACGATAGTATAGCGGAAAAGAGTTGTCTTCTCGCTACGCACCTGTAAAATTGTTATGATCTTGTTATGAATTCCTGACCAATCAGAATGCATCCTTAAAAGCGTATGGGTAAAATAGTATGTGGAGAAATCAGTTCTAGTGAGCATGTCAGCCTTAACACACCTGCACTTCATTTAATTAAATTATGGTTTTTAATATTGTCAGAGGAAATGTTTTAGACGATTTATTGTACGAAGTCCCACATGTGCCGCAGAGCAAGACGCTGAATTGTTTTGGGATACAGCTTTTTTCAGAGTAACTTCTCTGTTTTTTGTGGCTGGACGTCGCGTTCTTGTCTATGAAGCGGATTTATGTATCGTAAAATGTTATTTCAGCCTAGCTAGAATATGGTCTCATTGCTTTTAATGTTCTCCCCCATGTCGGGGTTTTTGTTAACAGCACTGCTGTTTCTTACTGACATGCTCCACTGAATCGATCTAGCTGACATGCTCCGCTGTATTCAATAAAGAAAAGAGAAATGTATATTGCATTCATTTTGATTGTAAGTAGGGAGTGAAAGGCAGATTCATAGCAGAGAGTAGACTTTACCATTCAAGCACATTTGGTGCCCATCCCAGTTCTTGGGATGATGAAATTTACCAACTAAGTGCTTGGGGTATCCATCTGAGGACTTTGATGTTCAACATTACTATCCTGGCACTTGGGATACCAGTGCAAGCACCTTGGATTTACTTGGGATATCCAGATAACCCATACAAGCACTTGAAATGCCCATTCATACCCATCAAAGTACTTCAGATGCTCAAAACATTATCCATACAAGCACTTGGGATACCGCTTGAAGTGCCAATCACAATGGGATACCCATCCAAGCACTGAATTGGATGTCCAAATTTACCATGTAAGCACCTGGGATACCTACCCAAGCATTTTGGATGTCCAAATTTACTATGTAAGCAATTTGGATACCCATCCAAGCATTTTGGATGTCCAAATTTACCATGTAAGTACTTGGAATACCCATCCAAGGATTTTGGATGTCCAAGTTTACCATGTAAGCACTTGGGATACCCATACAAGTACATAGTTGAACTTTCATCAAGGGAGAAATGGAGAAAATGCTGGTTACAATAAATTTGTGTAATATGTACTGGTTGCATTCTTTAAACGTTAAATTGGTAAACTATTAGCTCTACCGGCTGTAAGCGATATAGTCTTCATTTGTTGTTGAATTTTCGTGAAACTTGCACAGTTGGTTTATCTCATCAACAGCTTGAACCCTATTGATTTTGAAAAAAATCTGGCAATCAGTGCAGGAAAAGTAGCCATTTAAAGTTCAAAATTTCAATTTCTTGTTTACTCGATAAAGTCTGCATTTGTGATGGATTTTCATGAAACTTGCACAGTTTGTTTATCTCATCAATAGCTTGAACCCTATTGATTTTGAAAAAAAATCTGACAAACAGTGTTGATAAAGTAGCCATTTGAAGTTTAAAATTTCAATTTCTTGTTTACGCAATAAAGTCTGCATTTGTGGTCAGGTTTTCATGAATCTTGCACAGTTTGTTTATCTCATCAATAGCTTGAACCCTGTAGATTTTGAAAAAAATCTGACAATCAGTGCAGGAAAAGTAGCCATTTAAAGTTCAAAATTTCAATTTCTTGTTTACGCGGTAAAGTCTGCATTTGTGGTTGGATTTTCGTGAAACTTGCACAGTTTGTTATCTCTTCTATAGCTTGAACCCTGTTGATTTTTAAAAAAAAATCTGACGAACAGTGTTGGTAAAGTAGCCATTTGAAGTTTAAAATTTCAATTTCTTGTTTAGGCGATAAAGTCTGCATTTGTGGTCAGGTTTTCATGAATCTTGCACACTTTGTTTATCTCATCAATAGCTTGAACCCTATCGATTTTGAAAAAAATCTGACAATCAGTGTGGAAAAAATAGCCACTTAAAGTTCAAAATGTCAGTATCTTGTTTATGCAATAGAGTCTTCCTTTTTGGTCAGGTTTTTGTGAAACTTGCACTGTTTTTTTTATCTGATCAATAGCTCTAATCCTATTGATTTTGAAAAAAATCTGACTATCAGTGTAGGAAAAGTAGCCATTTAAAGTTCAAAATTTCAATTTCTTGATTATACGATAAAGTCTGCATTTGTGGTCGTTTTTTCTTGAACCTTGCACAGTTTGTTTATCTGATCAATAGCTAGAACCCTAGTGATTTTGAAAAAAATCTGACAGTCAATGCGGGAAAAGTAGCCATGTAAAGTTCAAAATTTCAATTTCTTGTTTACGCGATAAAGTCTGCATTTTTGGTTGGATTTTTATGAAACTTGCATAGTTTGTTCGTCTCATCAATAGCTTGAACCCTGTTGATTTTGAAAAAAATATGACTATCAGTGTGGGAAAAGTAGCCATTTAAAGTTCAAAATTTCGATTTCTTGTTTATGCAATTAGGGCTGCATTTGTAGTCAAGATTTTCATGAAACTTGCACAGTTGCTTTATGTCATCAATGGCTTTAACCCTATTGATTTTGAAAAATATTCAATAATCAGTATGAAAAAAGTAGTCAGTTAAATAGAAAATTTAGAATTCTCGATTACGCGATGACGTCGGCAGTTGTGGTTGAATTTTCATGAAACTTACACAGTTACTTTACATTATCAATAGCTTGAATTCTATTGATTATGAAAAAAAAAAATGACAATCAGTATGGGGAAAGGGGCCATTTAAATTTGATAATTTACATTTCTTGTTTACGCAGTTAAGTCACATTTTTTATTTAATTCTTTTGAAACTTGCAAAGATTACTGATGTCATCAAGGGATTGAGCTCTATTAAAAATGAAGGAAATCTAGCTATTAATTTAGGAAAAGCAGCCATTTGATGACTTGGTATTGTTTACATAACACATTCCACATTATTAGTCACATTTCTTTGAAACTTGCAGGGATTGTTTAAAATAATGAATACTGATACCCTATTAAATTCAGCTGGATTCCAAACAATTGGTTTTGAGAAATTTTACTTCATTTTTTTTTCACTATTTGTTCTTTTCACCATGCCTACTTAGGCTGTCTTATTGGGTTCAAGCCCAGTTGCAACAACACTTCCCCCTCCATTTTTTTGTGTGTTTCCTTTTTGCATCATGAATTCATTACGTATGCTAGAAAAAAAGCAAAATCAATGCTAGTAGAGCATTTCAGGCCCTCAAGGGCCTCTAGTTGTATTTGTTGTCTGCCTAGGAAAGAGAGCCTACACATTGTATGCAGTCTGATCTTGGATCTTCACTTTTACCTCGAGTTGCTCTAAGAATGTAGATGAAAACAAAAGTTTGAAAAGAAAATTGAGAGGAAAAGGAGAAAAACAAAATATTACCTGCACTTCTTCAAGAATAATGTCTGTTGTAAACTCGTCAGAATGGATGAATTTCCAAGGATTATAAATACTGATTATTTTGTCTTACTCTGCCATTTTTGTTCTCTAAAAATACCTTGTCAAAACTTTTTTTTCTGTCTTTTGAAAAAATCAGTGGGTTGTTTGCATGGTTCTGTTTAAAACCTGAAAATGTGATATTTTTTTAATCATTTTAGAGTTGAAAGTCTAATGTTTGATAAAATTGTAGTCAAGGATTAATACAGCTGCACTCCTGAACTCTTAACCAAACAATCCTGTATTTGTTCAACCTATAGTAGGAAAGCTTTTGAAAACATTGTTGGAAAAAGGAAAAAGTGACAGAACCAACAATACCAAACAACATTTTAGAGTTGTCTAAATTGAAAGCGTTTGCAGATTGAAGCAGCTCAAATGATGGAATTTGTCTTTGAAAGGTTAGTAAACATTGTGGGAAATGGAGACCAGCATTTTCTCTTTTTCTGTTTTTCTGACAATGTGTTGAAAAGCTTTCTTCCAGATGGGGGGGTCTGAGTTTAGATCTACATCTTCCGCTACCCAGTTACAAATTTTGGGCCAAGCCCAGGGGCGCGGTTGATAGGCTACAGGACTCGAAACAAGGTGGTTCAAATTCCCAGCGGGGCCAATTTCATTCCAAGGATTGACAATAGTCATTGCAACAGGATTCAGTTCTGTCCCACCACAGATCATGGTATCAGTGATGGTTATGTGGGAAAGCAGACTGGCTTGGTATGAATATTGTGCAAAGTACTCGTAAAAGAAAAGGAAAAGCATGGGTAGGTGCACTTGCAGCCACCATATAGCAGAAATAATGTTGAAAACGGCATTTAACATCAGAGAAGCACACAATACAAATTTCGGCAATAATGACCTTGAAATTATGATATTTTAGCTTGTTTTATTTATCTATCAAAACTGTCCAGTTCATGAACTATGTACCAAGCAATCCTGAGTTTGATCAACTTTGAAGAAAGGGGCTTTCAAAAACGTTTTGAGAAACAGGAGGTAACCAGCATTTTCTCCTTTTCCGACAATATTTTCTCCCTGTTCAAAGACAAAGCCCACCATTTGAGTCATATTTAATTTGTCGTCTGCAAATGCTTTGAATTTGGAGGAGTCTGGATGGAATTTTGTCATTTGGTAAAGATTTAATTCACCTCCAAATATAAACCCTTAGAGTGCCTTTCACTACTATTGTTGATATTTTGGCCAGTGTAGATCAAGATCAGACTGCACAATCTGTGCAATCTGATCTTGATCTACACTGGCTGCAAAATCATGCTTTGCTCAAATACCACAGACAAAGGGCGTCCATGAAATTATCTTGGTCTTATATTATAGAATGAAAATGTTTATTCGGTGTTTTAACCCTTAACAACACAATCCCATTTTTTTATCAGCCTTAACTTTTAGAATGCTGAATTAATGAAATGGACCTTTTTAAACAGGAAATATCATTTGAAATATTGTCATTTCAAGCTTGTTTCGGCCAGAATATGCAAAAAAATTAGCAGACAGTGAAGATTCAAGATCAGACTGCACATTCTCTGCAGTCTGATCTTGAGCTACACTGTATGCCAAAACAACTGAAGTCGGTTTCAGAGCTTTATGAGTTAAAGAAGAAGACCTTTGAAAATATTGTGGAAAAAGGAGGAAATGCTGGTAACCAGCATTTTTTCCCTTTTCCACAATGTTTTCTACCTTCCACAAGCAAATTTTAATATCTGAATCACATGTATTTTTTCATCTGCAAATGCTTTTGATGTGGACAAGTCTAAAATTTTGTTGTTTGGTGTAGAGTTCAGGGTTAATGGAACAGTGACCAGGAGAACTTTTTGTTTTATAGAAATTGATTTTATTGATTTTTGCCTTTATGTATTCAAAATCTACTGAACATAGACAGTTTTGTATTTATACAAGTTTTTAAAAAAAGCATTAGGAGAAAATGGATAGAAATAAATAGTAGATACCTTGTTCAAGTTTGTTCTGTCCTTTTTTAACAGATTTGTCGAATATATATAACAAGTTTATTGTTTAATCCGTATTGTGTTGAAATGTTCAATCGCTCAAGCAAAGCTGTGTTAACAGAATTATTGGTGATCCTTTTCTTATAGTCATTGATATACATGGCCAAATTTCCAATAAAGTTCAATGTATCATGGAAAAAAAGCTTCATTTTGGAAAAATTATTAAAAATTTTTATCTTGTTTGTATCAAATACCCATTTCAAGAAACATAGTTTTGCGTAGGTTTATCATATTTTTGATTTATCATACTTTCAAGTGGAAACTGAAACTAGCCCAATACTGCGTAGGATAGAAGTATGGAATTTCCAGTGCTATTTATAGCTTGTTGACAGGTATCCAAGATATGTACCTTTTCACTCTTAACCCTTTTCCAAAGAACAAATTTTAGACCATCCAAAACTTTTAAAGTATCAGTGAATTGAAATCAGCTGAAGTGCTCTGAAAACAATATGGGAAATGGAGAAAATGCTGATGACCAACATTTCATCTTTTCCTATAATGTTTTCCTATAATGTTTACAAAAAGCTTCTGTGTCTTTCGTTATTTGGTAAAGAGTTAACTCCTTATCAGAAAACAAGATATTAGACATTATCTAAATTCAAAACTCTTTTAGACAACTGATTGAATGTGGTTCAAATGACAGTGTTTTCAATTATAGGTCTTTATAGAAACGAACAAAGAGTGTGCCGAAGTGTAGTTTGTTTCAGTTCATGAACGCCACTTGATAACCTACTTATCATTCGAAAATGACAATAGAGGGAAAAACACACTTGTTAACCCTTAAAGCGTCATTTTTCAACTATAGTTGCCCTTGTGGCTATTGTAGATCAAGATCAGACTGTACAAAACGTGAAGTCTAATCTTTGATCTACACTGTCAGCTTTGCTAGAACACTAAAGACAAAAGGCACCCATTGAATTACCTTTATCTGGGACTTATTCAACAGTGAAAATGTCCTTTTGGTTTGTTTGGCGCTTCAAGCGTTAACTCTTTTAACTCTTTACCAGACGACAACATTTTGGACTGGACCACATTGAAAGCATTTGCAGACGGCAAATTAAAGGTTGATAGAATAATGATTTCTGTTTTGGATGGGGTAGAAAATATTGTGGGAAAAGGAGAAAATGCTGGTTACCAGCATTTTCTCCTTTTCCCACAATGTTTTCAAAAGCCTTCTTCTTCTGGGTCATTAAAACTCAGGATTGTGTGGTAAGGAGTTAAGCAACAAAATTTTAGACAATTAGATGAAAAAAAAAATGTGATTCAAAGATTGAACTTTTTATTTTGTAGGGGTAGAAAATGTAGCAAAAGGAGAAAAATGCTAATTACCAGCATTTTCACCTTTACCAACAATATTTTCTAAAGCCTCTTTTTTTAGGGTTTTTAGAAACACAGAATTGTTAGATAAAGGGTTAAGTTTGAGTGTTTGTTTCATAGTTTTTGACATTATTTCAGTTATCACAGAGGCCAGTAGACCTATCCATGCTTTCCTGGAATTACGCCTCTTTTAACTCTTTATCACAGAATCCCGACTTTTAACAACCCCGAGGAAGAAGCTTTTTTAAAACATTGTGGGAATAGGAGAAAATGCTGGTAACCATTTTCTCCTTTTCCCACAATGTTTTCTGCTCTTCCAAAAACAAATTCCAAGTTTTGATTCACATTTATTTTGTCGTCTGCAAAAGCTTTCAATTTAGACTGGTCTAAAATTTTGTCGTTTGGTAAAGAGTTAAGATTACATCAGTAACATCACAGAGAGCTCACATATGCATAGGAGTCGTGCTGTGGCAAAAGGAGGCTTAATGCATCTCCTTGATGCAGCATATCAAGCAAGCAATCACATAATCATGGGTTCATTATAGCCACTTTTTTTAACAACCAACTTAATTATGAGATTATAGAATGGTCCTTTGGCATGTAGGGAATGAGAGCCATTCTTCAGTTATTTCCCTTGATTCCTTTCCAGTACTACATTGGTCCTGATCAGGGGATTACTTGGATTTTATCCTTGATTTTCTTGCACTACACAAATGTATTCTTGAGATAATATCTCTGGAAAATCGGGCTAGATTGTTTTACAAGTCAAGATATATGCATTTCTCTGATGATTGAGAACATGATTTGCTCTAAAATTACATGGGGACCTTACATAATGTCATAAATAAAATTATTTTTATCGCAACATCCCCAAAAGAATCAAGGATAAAAACAAAGGAATACAGGTAAAAGGACCAATCTGTTATTTGGTAACCTTTAGTCTTTATCTGGTAAGGGAGATAATTTTATTTACAAGAATGGCCCTCGTTGACCAATAGCACAAAGTCTTCACAGATGCATTAACCCTTTACCACACAATCCCGACTTTTAACGACCCTGTGAAAGAAGCCTTTTGAAAACTTTGTGGGAAAAGGAGAAAATGCTGGTAACCAGCATTTTCTCCTTTTCCCACAATGTTTTCTACCCTTCCCAAAACCAATTTCAATTTTTCACTCCCATTTATTTTGTCGTCTGCAAATGCTTTCAATTTGGACCAGTCTAAAATTTTGTCGTTTGGTAAAGAGTTAAGCCCTCTCTTTTTCAAAGAGCATGGCTCATATACATGTATGTCCTCAGTTTCACCAGTATTAAGCTTTGGCTCTGAGATTTCTTGCCCAAGAAGACGCTTAAAAAAGAACCCGGCATAATCCAGGGAACTCCCAAAGTGAATTTTTCTTGGTATTTTGGGGGGGGGGGGGGACAATACACGAAATGTATGCACTGAATGTTGACTATGCAGGACTTGTGTATTCACCATTTCAACATTCATTCCGCACATTTCTAGCATTACTCTCCAAAAATGTCAGCAAAGTCACCCAAAGGGTTTCCCATGATTATGCCAAACATCCAGTGCTTGCACCAGAGGCTCGAACACAGACTCCAGGTTATGAGAACTACACTTTACCACTGAGCCATGTAGGACCCCAGGGGAGTCCAAAAGAGATAAAAGAGTCACTTGTTACCTGATGATGAATTTTCCTCCTTTTGTTACAAGGAAGTCTTTATGTACACAAATATTTGATTGTCATAAACACCTATAGGTGATACATGTACATGAATATGTTATCAAATTAACATGTCATGTATCAAATTATCAATATACTGTTTATGTTTTATCATGTCAGGATTAGGGCTACATCTTAAACCTTTACCAAACAATCCAGTGTTTTAATGACCCTCAGGATGAAAGCTTTTGAAAACGTCTTGTTTTTTACCTTATCAAAGACAAATTCCATCATTTGTGCCACATCTATATTGTTGTCTTCAAGGGCCTTTAATTTTGACAGTTCTAAAGTTTTGTCCTCTGGTAAAAAGTGAAGAAAGTATGAAGGGCTTACTATAGATTGCGATGCAGATGCATAGCTAGGTGAATGAAAGCAGAGGCTGGTAGTACATTTGGCAGATTAACCCTTTACCACAAAATCCCAACTTTTAACAACTCTAAGGAAGAAGATTTTTGAAAACATTGTGGGAAAAGGAGAAATTGCAGATAACCAGCCTTATCAAGGACAAATTTTGCCTTTTGAAGCACCTTCAATTTGTCGTCTGCCAGTTCTTCAGTTTTGATTAGTCTGATATTTCATCGTTTGGTAAGGAGTTAAAGAGCTTGAAATCCAGATGTCATTGGTTCAATTCTCAGTGGGGGCCAAATTCTTTCAAAGGATTAATGATAGTTATTGCAGCAGGATTTACTCTTCTGTCACTGCTTCTTGTTGTATAGAGATGTCTATGTTCGAAAACAGCCAGCAGCATGTTAATCTAACCTAAACAGACTTTAGTAATGTTCTCAAATCCTGATTTGACATAATGTTCTAGGCTCAAGTCGACAAACAGACATAAAGCAGTCAAAAGACTTGAGTTCACTATTTTGATGAGGTGAATCTGGAATCTTGGTGGCAACTCAGGATTTGAGAACGTAAGTAAAGTCTGTCTATGTTAGTGAAATGCATGAAATATTTTTTGTGAAATGGGGCACAGGGTCTTAACCCTTTACCACACAATCCTGACTATTAACAACTCTAAGAAGCATTTTAAAAATTTGAGAAAAGGAGAAAATGCTGGTACCAGCATTGTGTACTGTTTGCACAATGTTTTCTACTCTATCAAATGCAGAAATCTCCATTGAAGCTACATTTAATATTTTGTTTGGAAAGCTTTCAATTTGGCCCAGTCAGATATTTTGTTGTTTGGTAAAGATTTTAATACCAAAGAAAGAAAGAAGAATAGAATCGAAATGTTAATTCTCAAAATGAGGCAAAATGCTGTACCTTAACCCTGTACCAATCTGGTGTTGTCTACCTTAGGAAGGACAGCTTTTGAAAACATTCTGGAAAAAGGAGAAAATGTTGGTTACCAGCATTTTCCCTTTTCCCTTCTACATTTTCTACCTCCTCAACGACAAATTTTATCAGTTAACTTTTTACCACACAATAACGAGTTTTAACGACCATGAACAAAAAGCCTTTTGAAGACATGTGGGAAAAGGAGAAAATGCTGGTAACCAGCATTTTCTCCTTTTCCCATAATGTTTTCTAACCTTCCCAAAACAAAGTTCAATTTCTGAGTCACGTTTATTTTGTTGTCTGCAAATGCTTTCAATTTGGACTGGTCTAAAATTTTGTTGTGTGGTGAGTTAAACCACTTCTTGTCCTTTGCATAATTATGCTGCCAATTTAGACAAGTCTAAATGTTTGTTGTTTGGTAAAGAGTTAGGGCTGTGCTGGCCAGAATGTCTCACAAAGTATGGCTTAGATCAATGATCAGACTCTATATTTTGTGCAATCTTTCTATAATCACCAAAAAGAGACAATAAGGTATTGCAGCTCTGTTTTGATTTTAAAACCATCTTTGCATGTGAATGAAAACTAGAAGTCTTTGTTAAGATTCTCTAAAAAATTTGCTTCTTTCAGTTTCTTAACTTTTTTCAGGGAAAGTGTTTGCTTCTTGGGCTCTTTACAATGTTAATGCTGGTGACCAGCATTTTCTCCTCTTTGCCAACTTGCTTTCTTCTGCTTTGTCAGGGTCTTCATTATATGGCGTGCAAAACATGAAAAGGGGCTTTCGGACATTTGCGTAAAGTGTTGTTTCGGATTGGCCTGCGCAGGCTAAACCGAGACAACACTTTACGACTACATAAGATTTTTTCATACAGTAGACTTTCGTGAAACAGAAAATCGCACAAAAACGGGAAGTGTTGTCTTGAATTAGTCACAGGCTGCACAGGCTGATCTTGGACGACACACCTTAACGCATATGTCCGAAGGCCCCTTTTCGTGTGTTGCACGTCATATGTGGCTGCTTAGTAGAGTTGGCACATTATTATTTTACAGGAAAGTGGAAACATCTATGGAGAATTTCTACCGGGTGTGACAGAGCTACTGTCGGCTCTATTCAAGAAAGCACATGGTCTTCAGATGGTATGGTTTTAACTCTTTACCAAGCAACAAAACTTTAGACTTGTCCAATTGAAAAGGATTCTCAGACAACGTACAAAATGTTGCTAAAATGTTGGAATTGGCTTTTAGACCCAAATTTTACAATTTCAAGGCAATTTTCACATATTTTCAGAACTCAAGACTTGTTAAAATAGAAACCAGTTGCATATGAAGTAACAATAGCTGCCAAAAGTAAAAAAGTGGGTGGAAAAATTAATTTCAAAACTAGGTTAAAAGTTGCCAGGTCACCATATTTTTTGTTTTACTTTTTGCCTGATTTTCATTTCATTTTGCTGCCAGCGACTAACACTTGGACCGCCTACACAATAACAGATCATCATTTTCTCAGTGTTTTCCTTACTTTTAATTGATATGATTTAAATCCAAATTCATTTTAACACCTGCGATGCTTTTTTGGCCAGTACTGAGCCTTTAAATATGGCCCAAGTAAAGATACCCGAATATTTCCTAACCCTTTACCAAACAACAGAATTGAATGTACATGTATTTGCAGACAACAAAATAAAAGGAACTCAGAAGGGTAGAAAACATTGTGGGAAAGGGGAAAATTTGTGTGTATTTCCTTCTTTTCCCATAACGTTTACAAAGCCTGTCTTCTTGAAGCTTTTTGACCCTTTACCAAATAATCCCCAGTTTTAACGATCCTGAAGAAAAAGAGTTTTGAAAACATTGTTGGAAAAGGAGAAAATACTGCCAACCAACATTTTCTGCTTTTCCCAGAATGTTTTTTACCCTTCCCGCAACAAATGTCCGTTGAGTCAATTTCATCTGTTGTATGAAAATGATTTCAGTTTTGACAAGACAAAAGTTTTGTAAAGATTTAAAGAAAGTAATCATTCGGTGCAGAATTAAATTAATATCACCATTAATATCAGTCTTTCTGTTCTGCCTTTAACTTCTTACCACATGACAATATTTTAGATTTGTTCAAATTGAAACCATGTATAAAAGAAATTTGGGCAAAATGATGAAGTTTGTCTTTGGAAGGGTAGAAGGCATTGTGGGAAAAGGAGAACTAGTTACCAGGATTTTCTCCTTTTCCCACAGTGTTTTCAGAAGTCTTATCCTTCAGGGTCCTTAAAACTCAGGATTGTTTGGTGAAGGGTTAATACCTCTCTAGGGGATGTTTTTGTTGGGTTTTCCCTGACCCCTTGCTTCTTTGAGACTCCCAAAAGTTATATGCATGCCTTCTGTTATTTATTTGAAGGGGGTACTCGTAAAATGAGCCCCACATTAGAAAGTCTGGGAAAACCCTGTACTTTTTGTATGGCTGATTGATGATCATTAGAATTCACTGTTTACTTCCAAATTCAAGGCTTTACTGAGCATGTTGGAGAAGATTTCTGTAGATGGTCAGGTTACTGAAGATGAAGCACAGGATCTGTGTTTCAGTAAGTGGTTTATCTGTTTCTTATTTTATGCTGTACATGTATTTGCTTTATGTTGGTGTGCCACTGTTATCGTTTCAATCTGCTTCACCTGGAGTATCTAGATGAGCACCAACCAAGGGTATTTAGGTGTGCAATACCTACATTATTTCAGCATGCCACACCCACAGTATTTTAGTCTACCCAACCATAGTTTTTTAGTCCTTGACAACAACAGTATTTCATTAGTATTTGCATTATAATTTTTGGCTTATACCACTTTTAACCTTTAGAGCACCCAATAAACCCAAATGACATTTCCAGTCCTGGACAAAGAGCATAACAAAAGGTTGCTATTGTCCAGATTGTCTCAGCGAAGTAGCCAGCGTTGTACAGTTTGATCTTGATCTACAATTGCTGCTAAGGCAACTATAGCCCTGAAAGGTTAAGATAAGGTATACAAAAGTTCTATCCAAAAATAGCCATAAGAAAAAAGAACCATTTGTTATTTTAACTGTAATTACCTATATCGATCAATCAACTTGTGTGGGTGGTTTGTTTTTTTCTTTTTCTCTGTTTATCAAAAACATTGTAGAGTGCTACAACCAACAACATTTAAGTCTGCGACAAGCAACAGTATTTTGGTTTGCCATTTTAACTACATGTATACATGTATTTTGGTGTGCCACATTAACATATCACTGAAAGAAGACATTTTTTGTTCCATCAAAGGAGGAAAGTTATGACTTTCACAGGTATGCCCAACTGGGGCATTAGATTGTGACATTAGGGTGTGACAGCATTCTATCCGCTTTAATTTCTTGACATTGTTTCGACATGCTAAAGTGGGAAAGCAGCCAGTGAATTGTAAAGAATGTTGTATGAAGAAACTCCAGGAAAGCATGGATAGGTGAATTGGCAGCCACAATTATCTGAAATAATGTTGAAAACAGCATTGCACGCCAAACAAATGGAGGGTGTGAACTCTATCACTGCACTAGGTAGAGATGTTAACCTTTTATCAAACAAACAGTTGAAGAACAAGAAGGCTTTTGAAGACATTCTGGTAACGAACTTCTTTTTCATAACCCACAATGTTTTATACCCTTTCAGGGACAATTGCCATCATATGAACCAGGCTTGATATATCTTCTGCAAATGCTCTCAGTATGGATGAGTCTAAAATTTTGTCGTTTTATTAAGAGTTGAACCAGCATCTGTAATGAAATATCAAGAAAATTTCGTGATGTATTGGAAATTGCATCGATGGTGTGTGTCCCAGAGCTGATGCAGAAAGGAGACCAATGTCATGCTTTTCCACAACACACATAAATCCTTTGTTGCGTGCAACTACTTAGTCTCCCATCCATGCAATAAAGATTATACTCTTTGAAAATCTCTTCATGAAATTCTAAAGTTTCAATACTTATTGTTTAATATTTTAGGAAAATGTGTTTGCAAAGAATGTGAATTTATATAAAACCATTATTTTGTCAGTAAATTCAGGCATAAGTTTGCTGAATTATGATGCATAAATCAGTCATTAATATTAAACAAAAAAGACTGAACAAGCCAGAAACCATGTGTTGACCCACCATTACTTTTGCCATTAAATATAACACGCAACACCTTAGCCAGCCATCCAAGAAATAACACATGTTGCTTTCCCCTTTACTACATATTCCAGAGTTTAACAACCCTGAGGAAGAAGGCTTTTGAAAACATTATTGGAAAAGGAGAAAATGCTGGTACCAGCATTTTCTCCTTTTCCCACAAGGTTTCCTACCCAATCAGAGAACTACAGCTAACATGTTTTGTTTTTCAAGTTTGTCTACTGTAGTTACTTTGAAATTGAGAACAATTTGTTGTTTGATAAAGGTTTAGCTATCATGGAGAGTCAGGCACCAGATTACATCACTGTAAAAACTAGCTGAAAAGCAAAACAGGTTTGAAGTACATCAGCCCACTCTCCATGACACTTTTCTGCAGCAACTACACAATTCTATTTCGGTTTCAGTATGTCAGGGGCTATTTGAAGTTTGTCAGACTGTCACCTCTTTGGATGCCAAACTGGTCTGCAGCCTCTGGAAGACCATTTCAAGATTCTCTGGTCGCCATAGCAGCTATGTGAAGAATGACCTGGATGTTGACAGAATGGTGATATTTCTGTGCGAAGAAATCAAAAGTGGATTCATGTACCTGTTTCAACTTGCCCCACCCATAGTGGAGTCCACAGAGATGGTATGTATAGGGGTAGAAGTCTTAACCCTTTACTACATGATAAAATTTTAGACATTTCCAAATCCAAAGCATATGAAGATGCAAAATTAAATGTGGCTAAAATTGTGGAATTTGTCTTTGATAGGACACCAGCTTTTTTTCCTTTTTCAAAAGTTTTCTTTCTCAGAGTCGTTCAGTGTTAACATTTGTGTTAAAGGCTTGATCATGCGTCAAATGACCAACTTTGACAATTTCAAAATTTCATTCAGTGGTAAAGAGTTAATTGTCTCGGTGCAGACCACTTTTGAAAGCATCTTGGTTAGAACAGAAGGAGCACTTTCTGGTTTTTACTTCCTTGTTTTTACCATATACAAAATTTATGAACATGAAATGTATCAAATGGTATAATTTTAGACTTGTCCAAATAGAAAGCATTCATCTATGAAAGGGAAGAAAACATTGGTTACCAGCATTTTCTCCTTTTCCCATGATGTTTTCAGAAGTTGTTTTTCTTTTGAAAACATTTCGGGTACAGGAGAAAATCCTGGTAACCAGCATTTTCTCTTTTTCCCACAATGTTTTCAAAAGGCTTCTTTCATGGGGTCTTTAAAACTCGGGATTGCATGCTAAAAGGATAAGGAGTTAACTCCAACATCTAGTATTTTTCTTATTTCATTGCAGAGTCTATCACAGGGTGACAGTGCGGCTTTCCAAAAATCTTTGAAAGTATTGAGCTACCAGATGAGAATCATGATATCTCTTCTAGATAATTTTGTGGACTATGTGAGTCAGTGTGAACAGAATGTCTTTCAGCTTATCGTCTGTATATATAGGTAGATAAATGCTTTGTTTGTTTCTTTGTATGGTGTGTAACCATTTCCAACACAACAGATTTTGGACTTGTCCAAATTCAAAACATCAGCAGACAAAAAAACTAAAATCAGTGCAAACATGCTCAAGTTCTCAGTGTAGAAAACAATGTGGGAAAAGGAGAAAATGGTGGTTACCAGTATTTTCTCCCTTTCTTGCAATGTTTTCAAAAGCTTTCTTCATCAGGGTCCTTAAAACTTGGAATTTTTGGGTAAATGGTAAACCCTTTTCCAGACAACCCCGTGTTAAAAGGACCCTGGAAATGAAGGATTTTGTAAACATTGTGGCTCCTTTTTCCACAATGTGTTCTACACTTTCAAGGCAAATCTAACATCTAACCCAAATCTAATTTGCTGTCTGCAATTACCCTCAGTATGGACTGGTTAAAAATTTTGTCATTTGGTATGGAGTTAATGCTGTTTAGAACATTGTTTTAGTTATATTGCCTGGTCAGTGCACCCATCCATGCTTTCCGGCTATTCCACCTAACCATTGTTGAAATAATGACTAATTGTAGTAAATAGTACGAGGGACACTTTTTAAGTTCGTAGAGTAAGCCTATAACTTTTTAACGCGATTATGAAGTTGCACGATTTTTTACACAGAACTTGCGTAATCATTCCTCTCTCGAACGGTTTCACGGTATGCGGCGCACGAGGTGCACGTGCGCGCTGCGCTGGGTATTTTCAACACGTGGTTTTATACATTATAGTAAAATATAGCGTTCAATATGGATGGAAAAATCTCTGAACAGAGGGTATATTGTAAGATTCGAGCACAGCTCGGGTTTCCGCCAACAGAAATTCATGCTGATTTGCAAAAAGTTTATGGGAATGGTGCTTTAAAATATGCTACAGTTTGCAAGTGGGTACGTCGTTTTAATGATGGTCGGGAGTCAATTGAAAATGACCTTCGGGTGGGTAGGCCGTTTTCCGTTTTGACGGAAAAGAACGTTGCTACTGTGAAAACGTTAATTGAGGAAGACGCACGTTATACCGTGCAAGAGATAGAAGAATTAAGTGGCATTCATTCGTCAAGTGTTTTGAAGATCTTACGTGAACGACTTGGGCTACGTAAGATCTGCGCGCGCTGGGTGCCCCATTTGCTCACTGACGAGCAGAAACAAAGTCGGGTTAGACTTGCATCGCAAGTTATAGAAAAATATGATAAATGTGACCCACGTCGTTTGGAAGAGATAGTTACAGGTGATGAAACCTGGATCTATCATTTTCAACCCAATTCTAAGGCTAAAAATAAGGTTTGGGTTTCATCTGAGGGCGACAGACCTGTCACTGCGCGCCGTTGCAAAACATCAAATCGCATGTTGTATGCGATATTCTTTGATTCAAAAGGTCCAGTCCTTCAAATTCCAGTCCCGAAAGGTAGTTCTGTCATTGGAAAGTTTTACAGAGAAAGTGTTCTTACTCAACTTGTTGATTTCTATCAGAAACGCAGACCGCGCACCGGTGTCCGCGGCATCAAATTACTCCATGATAACGCACTGGCCCATAAATCCGCTACGGTACAGGAATATCTGAAAGAATCTGGGCTCGATGTCTTAGATCATCCCCCATACAGCCCTGACCTGTCCCCCTGTGACTTTTGGTTGTTCCCAAGACTAAAGGAAATGCTGGCAGGGCACCGTTTTGAATCCCGTTGTGGTATAGGCAGTGCGGTCTACCAGTGTCTGCAACATATACCTAAAGAGGACTACCGGGCGGCGTTCCGGAAATGGGTAGATTGGTGTAAAATGTGTGTGGAGGCAGACGGGGCATATTTCGAAGGTCTTAGATAAATAAAATTTTGATATTTCAAGCGGTTTTAAAAAGACTGCCCTACTCTACGAACTTAAAAAGTGTCCCTCGTATTTGGACTGATTGTGGATTGAGACTTTTCTTTAATGGTTTTATTGACCCTGGGAAAAAGGCATTTGAAATTGTCCTCTGAAAAGCAGAAAATACTGATAACCAGCATTTCCTCATTTTCCAACACTGTTATCTTCCATTACAAAGACAAAATGCTTTATTTGAGCTACATTTTATTTGTCATCTGCAAATGCATTCCAAGGATGATTCTAAAATTTTGTCTCGTGGTGAAAAATTAACAGGTTAGATGGATCAATTAACCCTTTACCTAGCAATCCCGACTTTTAATGATCCTGGGAAAGACAGCTTTTGAAAATATTGTGGGAAAAGGAAAAAATTATGGTATCCAACATTTTCTTCTTTTGCCACAATGTTTTCAATCCTTTCAAACATGATTTCCATAATTTGAGCCTCAAAAAGAAAGCCCTCATACCATTAGAACTTGTGCACCTGCTATTTTCATTTTGATTGAAGGAGTTGCGACCCTTTGATTTTTTTTTTTTTCTGACATTGATGTGACAAGTCTACTTTCATCTGCAGTGTTTTCCTTCCTTTCCAAGCGTTTCTGTGTGTGTATTCTAAATATTTAGATCATTTGTTTAAATCATAGTCTATGATAGTAATTAAGTCAGGTAGTGAATATAAAGACTCTATGTGTATTTATGTTGGAGAAATTAATCAGTGTTCACTTCAAAGCCATCTGCTGCAGATTTATTTTAAGGATCAGCTCTTTACTAGATTTGAGACTCACTCCATTCTGACAGAAATTTGCATACAAGAAATTAAATGTGGCTCAAATAAAGGAATTTGTCTTTGAAAGGGTAGAAAACATTATGGGAAGAGGAGAAAATGCTAGAAACCTACATTGTCCTCTTTCCACAATGCTTTCCAAAGCTTTGTTCCATTGGATCGTTAAATTATGAGATCATTTAGTAAAGGGTTAAATTATTATTAGCCAGAGTTTTGATGAATTACAATTATTAAGATTTATGAGGTATGGGTTATAAAACACAAATAAAAGATATAGATTACCGATGATGTTCACAAGATGGAATAAATGTCAATCTTTCACCCCAAAAAAACAACAAGTATTCCATTTAGCTTCTTTTGTTGGAACTTTCATCAAAATCGAGTACAGTTGTTTTCGGTAATTCCCCGTGGCATACCCTCCTCACATAACAACGCATTACAATATTATGTGAAGCATGAAAAATGAAGTGTGAATTACGTCATATTTCCCTCCATCGGAACGGCACATGCTGATTACCTAGGTAACTAGTGCGCGGGAACTACTGTTTCAGCCTTCAGTTGAAGAGTTAGAAAATATAAAATTAGTATTTCCACTGGTCGTAACCATGAAATATCAAACCATAATCCACCAATATTTCTCAATAAACTACCGAAAAGCATGAAATAAATTGTTTTACTTTCCCAGAAATCTTCCACCATGTTTGGAAGCCCCCAGTGTGTCAGAAGTGTACATAGCAGAGATACAAAGACAACTTGTCAATGGAACTGAGCCTTTATTGAATCTACTGATTCGCAAACACCATTTTATGGAATGTGTTGCATCAAATGAGAAGGGTAATTATTGACTTGTTGACTTCATAGAGTCAGAGTTTTTACAAAATCATATGGGAAGTTAAATCCTTTTAACCCTTTACCTCACTATCCCGAGTTTTGATGGCCTGAGAAATAGGCCTTTTGAAAACATTGTGAGAAAAGCAGAAAATGCTGGTTACCAGCATTTTCTCCTTTTCCCACAATGTTTTCTGTCCTTTTACAGACAAATCTCACCATATGAGCCATTTCTAATTAGTTGTCTTCAGATACTTTAAATTTTGACAAGTGCAAAATATTGTCTTGTGGTAAAGGATACAGGAGCTTTGTCATATGGCATGATCAAGATCAGACTGCACAGTACATGCAGTCTGATCTTAATTCCATACCAGGTTAAAAAAAATCTTTCCGAGTTTCAGTGCATTGCAGTTTCGTCACTCGATGTTTTGTACCTTTCCACCTTTCCAAAGACAAATCGAATTGATTGAACCATGTTTTCAATATGGATAAATCTAAAAATTTTGTTGTCTGTTAACCCTTTCCCAAACAAGCCCTGGTTTTCACGTGTCTGCAGTACAAGTCTTTTGAAAACACTGTGGGAAAAGGAGAAATTGCTCCTAACGAGCAATTTCTCCTTTTCCCACAGTGTTTTCTACCCTTTTTGATAACTTTCTGCCATTTTCATCAAATTTAAAATTGTCGTCTGCAAACTCTTTCAATTTGGACCAGTCCAAAATTTGTCGTTTGGGAAAGGGTTAAAGAGTTAAAGCTGTTTGACAACAGTAGAAATTAATCAGTTAACTGTTTTCTTAATGTGTCCTGTCTTTGTATGGTCCTGAGGAAAAATGTGCTTTTTAAAACTTGGTTCAAAAATAAGAAAATGCCAGTATCCAGCAATTTCTCCTTTTCGAAGAATGTTTCCTACCTGTTTGCAGGCAAATCCCATCATTTGAGTTATAATAGATTTGTCCCAATTAACCCTTTACCAAACAATGCCAACTTTTAACAGCCCTAAGGAGGGAGCCTTTTGAAATCATTGTGGAAAAAGGAGACAGCGCTGGTAACCAACATTTTCTCCTTTTCCCATAGTGTTTCCTTCTCTTCAAAAATTAAGTTTCAATTTTTGAGCCATGTTTATTTTTTGGTCTGCAAATGCTTAGAAATTGGACCAGTCCAAAGTTTTGCCGTTTGGTAAAGAGTTAAATACAATCAGTATGGACAAATCTAAAATTTTGTCATCCGGTAAAGATTCAAAGTTCTGCAGTAATTTTCAAACTTGCCAGTCAGACTTCTAAATGTTACTGGTACATGTATTCTGTCTGACCAATTCAGAGGCCTTTGATATGACACAAAAGTCTGAACTGACCGATCAGAGTTCTCCTGTTACAATTATGTATCTATATTCCTTGTTGATTTGAAAAATTAAATTCCGGCAGATAAAACAGAATGTTATGGCTTTCCAAATGGTGGAGTTGATTCTCTTATTCTAGATTTATTGTGTGTTGAGGACCAGTTTCCATTTCTTCTGATGCTGATGAAAATTGTTGACCTTTTACCAAAACAGACCGGTAAGTGACTATAGGTCTTACGTTTTTTTTTTTGTTTTTTTTTTAAATTTATGTTCTGACAGAATGGAATTTTTTTAGAAGTACTTATTCAAAGACTCCGTACCAAGCAACAAAAATTTAGACTTGTCCATTTTGAAAGTATTTGTAGATGACAAATGTGACTAAATGATTGAACTTCTCTGTAACAGGGTAGAAAACATTGTGGGAAAAGGAGAAAATTCTGGTTACCAGCATTTTTTCACAATATTTCTCAAAACCTTCTTTGTAGGAGTCATTGAAACATGGGATTGTTTGGTAAAGGGTTAAAGCATGTAAAAATTTTGTTCATTGGTTTTCACTGTAGATATGAAAATATTACCTTGCCAATTCATAGTCAGCTCATTAAACTTACAAAATGACTTTGTATGCCCTTTTTGTTTACAGTTTTCAATTAAAATTGTGGGAAAAGGAGCAGTTTATATATGTCATTCTCGTTTTGATGCTTTTATTGTCTTCAGGAAAACAAGAGGCTTTTTAGAATCTCATCAATTAAGATTAAACTGGACAAAATATCACCAGTCTTATCTGAGGTCTGCACTGTCTTCTACTAGATTCTAAACTTGAATCATTGTAAGAATTTCAGACCTGGACAATAATTAATTATTTTGTGCAGGAAGACTTAACCCTTTACCGCACAGTCCCAAGTTTTAACAATCCAGAGAAAGACAACTTTTGAAAATATTGTGGGAAAAGGAGGAAATTTTGGTAACCAGCATTTTCTGCTTTTCCCACAATGTTTTCTAACCTCTCAAAGGTGAACCAAATCATTTGAGCCACATTATATTTGAAGTCTGTAAATGCTTTCAATTTGGACAATTTGAAATTTGGACAATTGGAAAACTTTGTCAGATGTTAAAGATGTAAAAATTTGGAGTTTAATTCTCTTACAAGGGCAATCAAATAAACCTTAAGAAGGCTGTACAGACAATGTACAATCAGGCACAAGGCCTAGAGGGGCCTCTTTGACCCCTTCAGTCCATTGTAGGATCGATGATTAACTCTTTACCACACAATTCCGACTTTTAATGACCCTGTAAGAGAAGGCTTTTGAAAACATTGTGGGAAAAGGAGAAAATGCTGATACCGGCATTTCTCCTTTCCCACAATGTTTTCTACCCTATCAAAGAAATCATCAGTTTAGCAACACTCAATTTGTCATCTGCAAATGCTTTCAATTTGGTTCAGTCTAAAATTTTGTTGTTTGGTAAAGAGTTAAGTCAGCATTGATATGGTATTTTATACTCAAACTATGCCTCAGATGGAGCTGTTAGTTTCTGAAAGGAGCAACTGCATTTAGAGGTCCTCTAGATTTAACACTGAAATAAAACCACTCACTAAATATATATAACTTTTGAGTTTTAACTGAAATGGCTATAATCTGATGTTAAATTCAATATTATATCAAACTGAAATGTATAGGTGATTATGATTTATTAATATGTAAAGTTTAAAGTGCCAAATAACTGAAATGGACTTTTTCTCTGTAAAAAGGACCAAAGCAGCTCAATATCAGGGATGTGTTTGTAGGAATATTTGGCAGCATGCCAGACACTGTAGATCAAAGATCAGACTGCACGTTCTATGTAGTCTGTTCTTCACTGACTGCAAAAGACATTCAGATCTTGATCTACTTTGTCCAATACATTACAAAAAATGTGATTGGTGCTTTAACCCTTTACTGCACAATGACACCTTTACTGACCCTAGGAAAGAAGCCTTTTGAAAACATTGTGGAAAAAGGAGAAAATGCTGGTAACCAGCATTTTCTCCTTTTCCCGCAGTGTTTTCTGCCCTATCAAAGATAAATGACACCTTTTGAGCCACATTGAAATCATCTGCAAATGCTTTCAATTTGGACAAAGCTTAAATTGTGTCATCTGGTGAAGAGTTAACCCTTTACCACACAACACAATTTTAGACTCATCCATATTGAAAGTATTTGTGGAGGAGAAACTAAACACCGCTCAACTGATGAGATTTTTTTTTTTTTTTTTTTTTTTTTTTTTTTCAAAGTTGAAAACATTGTGGGAAAAGGAGAAAATGCTGGTTACCAGCATTTTCTCCTTTTCTCATAATGTTTTCAAAAACCTCCTTCCCCCAGATTGTTAAAACTCAGGATTGTGTGGTAAAGAGTTAAATGTTAA